>OY759209.1:17095961-19495961 GCA_963662105.1 Meiosimyza platycephala | reverse complement strand
TAACATTGTGAATTCCCTAAAGTACAAAATTTGAACCAAATGAGATAAGTTCACGTTACAAAAAATTTCAAAAATATCATTTTCAATCCACAAGAATATTAAGAAAAATTGAACGAAAACATTTGGCATTAAAACGAAGCTCAGCCAGCGTGTAATACGGTACTCTAAGCTGACATAAAAGTGTTGCCCACCCAAAGCATAATTGTCTACGTTTCAATAAGAAAATCAACCAATTGCAACTGAAAAAAAAAAAAAACAAAACAGGATACTAAGTGAAATAATAAAACAATTCACCTGCAGACAATTACTCGAAAAGACAAACAAAAAACCACTACTACATACACAGAGATATCTTTTACATATGAAAAATATCAAGTTTCTGCATTTAAAATCAAAAACAGAACGAAAACGAAAACAAAATGCTCCTTTGCGTTATCGTGGCTATGCAAAGCGAATATAGAAAATAAAGGGAGAGCTAAAGATGGCAACCCAATGCGAAAAAGTGAAAGGTGCTTTCAAGGGAACTACGTTAGAAGCATGATAGGAACAATCAATCATCAACTTACCATTAAAATAAAAACGTTATGTTATGTATTTTTTTATGGAGCAAAAAAAACACTGAATGAATGACAGAACCTGGGAAACCGTAGAAAAAGTTAACTCCAAAACGCGCAAGAGACAAAGCGTAAACAAAAGACTAGTGACAAGCGCCACACAGTTATATAACGTCCTTAATAAAGAACTAAAAGCATCCTGCAAAAGGGACAAACAAGAAATGTACAACGACCTCACAGAGCCGAAACTCTACAAACCGCAGAAATCAGAGCACAATTTACGAAATAGTACACAGGATTTCAAGCCACACATTCAACGAAATCGGCCATTTTAAAGCAAAAACGGAAACATATTAGGTAGGAGTGGCAGTCAGTTTCAGAAATGACTCACATATACCAAATGTTGTTTAATTGTGAAACATATTAACAAATATAGATGAACAGCTGCTCCACTGAAAAGAATATTTTTCACAGCATATCAACTTTCATCAATCGGCCTGATGCCCGTCTTAATCACAAAGTCTCTTGAAAATAATAAAGCAGCGGGCGCAGACCGCATGGATACCTAATTTTTAAGGCATTCCCAAAGTTTACCACTGCGTATATTTATTTTATTCTTATACAAATTTGGAAAGATAAACGCATACCGGAAGTAAATGAGTGACAAACCTTCTTTTCACTACGGAACCGCTTTTGAAAGCACTTCTTGCGAAGACGCATTACAAAACGAAAAATTTGCTGATCCTGCTAAGAACATGTCGGGTGTGCGCCAACCTTGTCTGCTATTACCAGTCTTGTTTTTGATAGCACCAGACGAAACTCAAAGTCCTTAAGCGAAATACTAAGCCATCTATCTTTATTTATTTTGCTTTTAAATTTTAATTGACTTCACCGAATTCTGAAAATTTGGTAACTCTGTCTAATATCAATATCGACTTGCCCACGACATGCTGACAAGATCTGATGTATTTCCAATGGAAATTAAATTGAACCTTATTGAACCTGAGCAATCCTAAAGAGTTCTTTTGAAGTAATCCAAATTTTCAAACTTCTTGCCTTCACGAATATGATGACGCTATCTTGAAAAATTTTGCAAAAGTTGAAATGGATTCGGCATACTTCGAAGCAGTCACCAACTGAAGCTTGTCGACAAATATTGCAGTCAAGTCCTCAGGGTAATAGATAACGCGAACATCTTTTCGCTAGAAAAAGTGTGCCATGAATCGCAGATAAATGCGACAAAGAATTGAAGGCACTTGCCAATGACCGTGCATGATGAAAGAGTTTTGTAGATATCCTATGCTCTGTGAGGAGATAAGGAACACAAAGAAGAGAAGAAGAAGTTTTAAAAACTTGGCTGATGCGCTTACAGACAACATACTTTGTACGTCCGTATCACATTCAAATATGCTTCCAATGATTTGCATCGCCACAAAAACATACTGTATTTAAAAAATACTGTGTTGAGAAGATATGCTGTGACTAGCAGCTCCAGCTTCCTTTTAGGCGCATCAGAAGCTTCTTGAAAGCGCTTACATTTCGCGCTGGGAAGTTTATTGCTAGATGTAAGAAGACATGAACAAAAAATAAGCTTGCGTTTGAAATACACTTTCGGTTGTACTACATATGTATTACCAAACCAAAACAACAAAAGGATAACAGGATAGGTCTGAAGTGTGCTAAATAGCACAAAAAAAGTCTATGGAACATGAAGCATATTTGAAGCAGAAAGTTGATAAAAAAACATCCATACAGACAGTGTAAATAAGAAAAAAACAAATAAATTGAATTGATTGTTTTATATCATTTTATCAGGATTACATTTTCGTCTTTCTTTCTAAAATGTTTTTAACTTTTCATTACAGCAAGTAAAAAGTAACAGACATAACAATGCGTAACAATCGGAAGGAAGTGGTAAATGTGGCAAATTGTCAAACAATACAAAATAAAGAGGTTTCTTTTATTTTTGTAAATAAATGATTTGTCAATAAAAAAAAGTCCCTCAAAAAAAAGAAAAACACTTGAAAACAAAAATAATTTGCTGAAACACCCTCCTAGGCCCGTTAAATCGTATTTGAGTCACTGGGTTCGGATTCGCCTTTTTACGCCATCCAATTCTTTTGCTGAGGGATTGTATTTTATTTTATCACGCTTAAATCATCACCAGTAAAGAATTTTCATCACAGCCTGAAAGCTATTTTTACAGTATAAAAAATCTCGAGAATTGCATTTTGACTTGAGTAACTTCCAAGATATATGAGAACTTAAATTTTGATTGGACTTTTTATTTGGATAATGAATTGAGTAATTACTTTGGTTATCATTTGCCTTAGATTATAACTTTGACTACAGCTTGAATATTGACTTAATTTACGACAAGAATTGTGTCTTGAACTAAGTATGGCAAATTACAATGAATTTGACAAAAAAAAATTTGAATATGGATTGGACCCCGCAGCGCCGCTAGCTACCTAAGCAAGCACTCACGTAATTTTTCCTTCCTATCCTTATATATGAAATAATATTTTTTTTTAAATTCCAAAAACTTGTTCAATTTCCTAAGCGAAACGAAAATATTTTTTAATTTGGGAATAGCCTAAACAAAATATATAAATTTCCGACAAGCTCTGTTTCTAAGATATTCGTGTAAGATTTTCCACTCTCTGACTATGCCATCCGCATACGCCGTTGTGACTCTTTTCACTCTTCCTTCAAACATATTCATTTCATATTTTTAAATATTTCTACCTCTATTTATTGTTGCACCTTAACCCATTTTAAATCCCTGTACTCAATTGGGTACATACAATTTTTGAATAAAAAATCAAAATATAATAGTTTTGCCATTTATTTTCGATCGTATATGATAGAAGAGGGCTAGACTGCTTATTAAAATAAAAATTATGTGTGAAATAATTTTGATATTAAGTGTCATTATGAGCCTTCTAAAGTAGCGGTTCAAAGAAGTCACACAGCTATGTCTATTATTCATTATTATATTTAATTTTTCTAAAGTAAACTTTTTTTAGCAATAATTATGATAAGGTACATAGTGTTCTATAATTTTTGTAATCATTTAGTGCAAAATTATATATAATGGCAAAGCAATTTCGAAATAATTACTTACGTGAGTACAGTGGCTATATTCATATGCATACAAGGCAATGATAAAAAGATACATGAACAACAGACGACAAGGATAGTGACAGTTTATACTTTTGCACATTTCAACCCAGCCCACTTGATTTGAAAAAGTTGATTGATATTATTATTATTGCCGGGATACCGTAAATTGCCTTGGGAAGATATGTATTGGTCTTTAGATGAAGATGTAAGAGTTCAGCTAGTATTCAGTGCCATGTCAAGAAAAAACTTTCGGAAAATCAAGAGGAAAAGACGAAGTTTCATCTTGCGAATAAAGATAAAACGGTGATCATATGGATCAACTGTTGTTTCGACGTATTGCCAGGTACTACCTACAAGAAACACACATCAAGAATCGATCACCTTCATAGGTTGTTCTAGGGATGTCTGATGATAGTTGGAGACAAAACTCATAAAAGCTTAATAATCCATTGTTTTGAGTTGTCATTCAAGAGTGGATTGAGAATGTTAGAAATGTTTTGAAAAACTTTGAGTTGACAAGCCATGTTTTCAAAAATTTCCCCTAAAACTCAATAAAAAAAAAATGTTTTTTTTTCAATTATTGTGTCTTAACTTTTTTTGAAACACTGAAGTAAAGTTTATATAAAAATCATTTCCAGATTTCATTTGGCTACTAATGGGTTAATTACCAACCGGAAATGATCATAAAACTTAAACTCTTTCTAAGCTTTTGCCTAATGCTAAACATTTTATTTATCATAAATTGACTTCGTCTGGTTTTGACTTTACTTCATTGTATGTGTATACAGTTTATTTGAAGATGCTTACAAACATATTTTCTAATACCTATACACACTGACTTGAATATTTACACGTAAAAAAAAATATTGCACACTTGTAGTTGAAACCTAAGCTACGTAAAGAGACCTTATCTTTCCAGAGTTGAAATAGAGATTTGAATTTTCATTATATGAAGGACAGTACAAGCAATAAAACGTGGCCTCTGTGGAAAGATTAAATTTTGTCATAATTAACTCAATACTTTAGCTCAATACGTTTTGGGTTTCTACCACAGCCATTTCGATGTACCCACAAAGGGACCTTTCGCACACGATCCATATTCAGTAGACTTCAGGCAACTGTCAGGCAGGAACCGAAGTTCTAAGGGCTCTTGACAACATATGGTAATAGATTAGTGCAGACCTTCACCTGTGGTCAGGCTAAGCACAATCTACAAGGCACGAGTTGCAAGGTACAGAGTACCAAAATTCAAGTACAAAGTATCACCAGCTTGGGCTTAGTTACCATAAAATCCTTGGGTACTGGTGGGGCCCAAGTGGAAACAAAAAAATATATCAAAGGCCGAATTGTCAAAAATAGGACTAACTAGACTTCATAAAGAAACGCAATTGTTCTATCCAGCTATAAAACAGGCACAATCGAAAGATCCTTCAGCACCTTGTTTAGGGTAGAAACTTGGTTACGGACACCAATGGCAGAAAATCGGTTAGTTGGCCCTTTACTGATAAATTTGCATAAAAAAAGGGTTCTGGAAGCTTATTAGAGCTCAAAAATACTCCTGAAAAGACTTTTTCTCAACTTCTACACATTGAAATGTATTCGCCATGGAATATACGAAAGCTATTTAGAAATTTGAGAAATTTTTGTCCTCACTATTTAAATATAAAACTTTTTTGTTTTAAAAATTTCATAAATCTGCCAATCTTTGGAATTTTTCGTGCTATCGGAGGCGACTTTGCTCATGAGAATGTAATAAGCTCATTTTAGCCAGGCTAAGGTCTCTTTTATTTATGGAACATTACGAAAAATATTTTTTGTCATTAGGGACCTTTCAAGTATTACGTAACGCAATTTTTGAAGATTTTTACCCTCCTCCCCCCACCTCTCCTTACGTTATGTTACGTTACGTTATGTTACGTTACGTTACGTTACGTTACGTTACGTTACGTTAATAATAAATAAAACAAGAGATTTTTAACTCGCAGCGTAACGCGTTGTTCAAACCCCCTCTCCCCCTCTAAATGCGTTACGTAATACTTGAATGGCCTCTTAATGAAAATATCAGTGGAATTTTTAAACTTTTAAACTAAGGATATCAGTGTGCGCTCTGGAAATTTCGCACTGTGCACAAATATCATGTTGTCGCACACGTAAAGGATTGTGCACTAACGCAAAGTGACTGCACAATTGAAAATTCTAAATTATGCATCTCGTTGAGTTGAGAATCATTGTTACACATCCTCCAACTACAATGTTTGTTGGAATTTCCTTCTATGTCGCATCTCTTGCTGTTGCTACCCATTGTTAGACCAGATTTTTCACTTAACTGCAATTAAGATATTTAAATTGCAAATGATTTTTTATTTAATATTTTAGTTCCACCTTACTGCTGTTGATTGCATATTAAACTCTTTGGCGAAATTGATAAAAATAGCTGCACTACCATTGTTATTCGAATTTTAAGGAATTTTATATATTACCATTGAATAAATTGAATTTTTAAAGTTCAACTTATGTATGCATTCCAATATTGATTGATATTTTTAAGTGGCATTTCAATTTAATTTATATGAAAGTGTTTTTGTGTTTCAAAAGTTTTATTTAATTTGATGATGAACTTACTAAAGAGGATTTGAAATTTATTTTGATTTTAAATACCAGTAGAGGATATTTAAATAAACGGCATTAAACTTTGGATTCATTCAGTTTGGGTAAAAAACTCAAAAATATTTTGCGAAAAAAAAAACAGAGTTGACAAAAACTTTTTCATTCGGTGCGGCAAGCTAATTGCATACAAACAAAAGAAATACACAAACCAAAAAGGAGCACGTAACTTGCAAGCAAAAATTACACAAACAAAATGCGTATAACGATTGCAAAACGTAAGCGTTTACCTCGAGTTATGGAAAGAGCTGAACGAGCCGCCGCCTTGGAGACAAAATTACACAAACAAAAATCATGCGGCGATAGCGAACCAAAATTCTATAACTTGAGCTAGTACGTTGAAGACAAAAATTACACAAACAAAAAGCATGCGGCGATAGCGAACCGAAATGATTCAATGGAAATGATTAATGGAAAGAGCTGAACGAGCCATCACCTTGGAGACAAAATATCACAAACAAAAAGCTTGTGGAAAAGCGAATCGAAATTGCTTAATTTGAGTATGTGAGCTAAAGACAAAATTTCAAAAAAAAACAAAAAGCATGCTCTTATTGAGAACTGTAGTAATTTAGCTCGAGAAGAGCAGAATATATTGTAAGAGCTAGAATAGCTAAACTTCGAATTGTTCATACATGCCTTAAAGCAGCGGTGGGCATGGAAATCTAGCAAAAGGGCGGAACAACCAAAAACGAAATTTTAAAGTTTTTTGTTTTCATTTCCAAATTCGTCAACAGCACAAAAAAAAACCAAATTGCACTACAAACAAAAGCAATTGTTACATTCGTCGAGAGACAATGCGGCACCGTCGCTAATAGCTTTGTGTGTTGTTTTTGTTTTCAGTTAAACTCAAGTCAACGCTGTGCGTCGATAGCGTTGAAATTTTGCGAAAAGTTTTTCGGTTGCTTGTGCGTCGAATAACGGTTCGGGCCATGAGGGCGGAAAGTGCCTTTACGTGCCCATCGCTGTTTTAAAGAATGCACAAACGCTACAAATGCTAACCAAACAAAGTTAAGCTTTTCATATCTAATAAAATATATGAGTGAACAGACTAGGATTTAGAGGACTACTAGACCTTAACTAATTTATGCACAAATTCTATATTTAAATGAGATTTATTTAGAATGTAAAATGGCTTAAGAAAAACACATTTAAAACATAATTTTCATATTTCATACAATTGATTTTAGCGAATTTTCTTTATTTGGCAAGATTCCATTGACCTTATCAAAATATTTACTGCTTATGCACCTGTTAAAAAAATACAATGTTCTTACCCTAAAACCTACCAAACAAACAGGTGCAACAAGAACCCAGAAAAGAACAGCACATGTTGTTTTTTCTGCTTATTTTTATTTTTCTACAACACAAGAAATTCCCTTACAAATGAAGCCACACAACGTAGAAACATTCCATGAATTTGAAAAAAAAGGATAACAACACCGAACGTACAAAGATAGTGCGAATGTAAACAATTGAAATAAAATAAAAAAAAAAACAAAAAAACAACAAACAAAAAGAGAACTGAAGCAGGTAAGATACAAATAAAAAATGTTGTGTAAAACCTTTAGCGTATGCCACATTGCGCGAAAAGGAAGTCAAAAAGGTAATTTCTTTAATGAAACAAATTCGCGGCGTCGAATTCTAAAAAAGGTAGACACAATAATAGGGGCACAACAGTTGCGTAAAGAAGGTGACTCCTATAGCGACGCTGTAATTCAAAGTAATTTTGGGTTGTTGATATCTGCCGTAGAGTTTGAACTTAAAAATTCAATAAAATGACATTTGCAACTACAAAATTAAATCTTAATGCGATGTAAGTATTTTTGGATCAAAGAGTAGTTTTATTTATTAAATTATGTTCAACCGATCATTTTGACGCAGCTAATGTCAAACAAAAGGAAGTCAGCTAATGTCAAACCAAAAAGGTCAGCTGCTGTCAAGTAGAAAGTTAATGCCATCAAAAATCAGGTCATATCAAACAAAGAGCTTTTATCAGCGAAATCGCGATAATGCCAGTGTGAAAGCAGTTTTTAAAATCGCGATATAAAATCAAGCTAAATCATACTAATTTTGATATCAGTCTGAATCGCTAATAAGAGTAGATTTGTTCGCAAAAAAGTTATCAGACACGAGTAAGTTGAATTTTTGTTATATCGCGATATAAAAGGAGTCGACATTTTAAGTATCGCACCACTTTTGAACAATCAACTATCATTGAGATGACTTTGGACAAGTACAATTTAGGAGGTTATTAAATGTGGATCGATACTTAGTGAAAATTCACGATAAATTTCTTGGACGTCTTATTTTTTGCAATAGAACTTCAATAGGACGCCGAGATCATTCAATTTCACACCATTATACTATTTTGTTTGGAGCTATGTAAATATATCAAAAATCAAATCCATGCCAATGCTAGACAAACGATTAACGCACTAAAAAAAAAAATCCGAATGTGTGATGAAAAATATAGGCAAAGCCAGATCGGACATTTGGCCGATATTGTATTCCATTAGGCGTCGTTCATAAAAGGCGTCCTCAAAAATGTTGAAAACATAACTAACATTCGTCTTGGCTGTCTACTCTTGTCTTTTTTTTCACAAAAAGACCATCATTTGGTGCAGTCATGGCAACGAAAGTCTCACGTGATACGCTCTTTGAAGGCGTCAATAGCCTTTTGGAATTCTCAACCAAGAAGAAGCGTGTATTTTTTGGAATCGGTTTGAAGAATTATGATCCCCAAAAGGATAAGCGTTTCTACGGCACCGTCAAATTGAAGCACATTCCTTGTCCCAAAATAAAGGTATGTGTCCTTGATGATCAACAGCATTGTGATGAAGCTAAAGCTTACAATGTTGAATGCATGGATGCTGAAGCTTTCAAAAAACTAAACAAGAACAAAAAATTGGTGAAGAAAGTTGCCAAATCGTTTAACGCTCACTGATTAAACTGACACCACGTCTGGCTTGAACAAAGCTAGCAAGTTTCCTGGTCTTCTGTCTCATCAGGAATCTATGATGGGCCAAATTGAAGAAGTTAAGTCTACCATCAAATTCCAGATGAAGAAAGTACTGTGCTTGTCAGTTGCAGTTGGACACGTTGATATGAAACCCGATGAGTTAGTGCAAAACATATATTTGTCAATCAATTTCTTGGTTTCGCTGTTGAAGAAGAACAGGCAGAACGTGCGTTCCCTGCATATTAAGTCTTCTATGGGACAACCACAGCGCTTGTAGTAAAGTTTTACAAAATTTAGAACTGTAAATGTAGAGGAGAATAAATGAAAACGATTTTATATATTTTCCGATTTTGCTATCCCCCTCCCCCTTAAAGGACGTTCCACTCTTGTTTGTCCATTTCTACGGCCCCCCTTTTATCCAGCTTGCTGCTGATGGGATTTGTGAACGACTCCTTACTAACCACAGAGTTTGTACTTTAGATTGAATTAAACCACCACTTTTCACATGACACATCTTGTTAAAAGACCCTATATAGTGCCTATATAGCCAAGTGTCAAAAATGGAAGATATAAATCCTTTACTTTATTGACAAGCGTTAATTTTCAAAAAAAAATTCAACAATTATTACAAATTCAAATCTTTTCCTTTACTTTATTTCTGAATATTCACAACCGCCAAAAGAATTTCACTAAAATATAGAGCGACCACCCTAACAATAACAGCTTTTGAAAGGAAGAACCGTCGTAGTGGTTTTAATTTTTTTTTTTTTTTTATTCAATATTGTAAACGTCCTGAAGCAGGACATAAATTGCGCGACAAGTTGTTACATGAACACAATTTTTACCTCGGTTGTCGATGATGTAGCCATTGCAGCTGCAGTTACTTGCAAGATAGCTAGCGACAAAGAAAGTAGGACAAAGAATGAGCGAGTGAGTAAGCAATATTGTTTAATACACCTTGCGGTTATACAGTTTCCTCTCTGCATTTTACTAAACAATTCTTTTATATGCTTTATTTTGTTTCTTTTGTTTGCACAGTTCCTTTTTGTTTATTTTATTCAGACGTGCGTTTATTTGAAAACAGATCGCTTTTAACAAAAGGATACCGGAAAATAGCGATTTGTTCTCAATGTAAAAATGAATACAAATTATACAATAAGGTTATCATATTATATGCTCTACTGGGAACACTGTCGTAGCTTGTCAAAAATTTTTGTTTTAAGCTTATCGATATTAAAAAAAAAAAAAAAAAACAAAAAAGTACAGAAAGGATATTATGCGGAAGACAGTTTCACTTTTATTTGTAAAAATTTATAGTGACTAGCAAGGACCAAGAAGTATTGTTTGTTTATCAATTAGACTTTCATACAATTAAGCAGGAATTCACAGCCCGTGAGCCTCCTCATTATATATCCTTTTAACTTTAGGCAGTCACACAAAAGATCATCTTGCGAGGGCATCTCTTGTGAAAAAAAAGGTGACAAGGATTTACGACCCCACTGACGCTAGTGAGTTAAGGAAGCCTCTGACTTAGAGTGGTGGGTGGCTTTCTGGTCTGGGCTTCTGTGGCACACATGGCGGCTGTGATATAAAACCACGCCTTATGTAACTTACTTGACTGTCACCCATAGAGTGATAGTCGAACAACTTCAGAATTGTCACAGTTCGATTCATTTTTAGAGTCATAAAAATATCAGTACTGAAAGTATATACGCCAACAGAAGTTGCGAATTTTACATCAAATTAATCTCAACTCTTGCTTTGATTACAACAAAAAAACAGTTTTTGTTCTTTAAGAATATTATGTCTGCATTGAAAGGGAGTCTTAAATTACATGCCCACAAAAATCAACTACTTAACTCTGCAAATTTATAAAGAATATGCCATTATTTCAGAATGTTATCTGCTACTGACATACATACAAACACATGTGATAAGTCAACATGCAGAAACGTTAAGATACCACATATTCACTTACTCTGACTTTGTTGCATTATGCACACAAATCTGACCACAACAGAAGAGACAACAGCAGCAGCAATAACAATAATAACAACTAGCAATAAACATCCTTAAAAGCAACAAACTCACACTGGTAGTGGTAATAATAATAAACAAAGTGTTTTAACTTAAATTTGGTGTGTTGCTACTTTGTGGTAACATCAGCATTACCGCCACCAACACCTGATGACAAAAACACAACAATTCAGCAGGAGCTAGATATTGAATCACATGTGGCAGTGTCCATGTTAAGGACTCATTGTAAATAGGCGAAGGCAAAACAGTTGCATTATTTTTTTGAAATACCATAATACAACATATTCGCATAATTTCTTTTTTTGTTGGAAAGGTTATAAGGAGTGGCAGTGCCGAAAGTAATTTTTTTTGCAACGGTACGCCTCTTACAGGGAACTATGTTTTCAAAGCTAAACCAATGATATTGATGAAATATGTTTTGGAGATAGATTGAACCATAAAAAAGATTATTAAAAAATTTTTTGTATATATTTTAAGTTTTTCTTTCAAAAAGAGGTTTTTATAAATAAATAACCCCTGAAGAAGTCAGCAAAAAACTGACGAAACGTCGGGAAAACCAACCAAAACTCACTGGTCAAAAAACCTCTTTTTGAAAGAAAAACTTAAGATTGTTAAAAACTCCGAAATCTTTAAGTGGGCGTGACACCACCTCTAAATGGGGAAAAACGTGAGTTAAGATATTTGTTAGTAGTGGGCGGTTACATGCCCCAAACGAGAGAAGATGTTTTTGTTGCTAAACTAATGTAAAGAATTTGATGATTTTTGATACGGAGATCGATTGTACACTGAAGGAAAGTATTTGTTTGTAATGGGCGGTGCCACACCCACAACAAGAAACTACGTTTTCATAGGTAAGCTAATGAATGCACCGATTTTAATGTGAAGTTTGTTAAGAAGACATGAAGAATCTTGAGGATACATTTGGTACGGATATAGTGTGATCTTTAAGGGAACAGTACACCTTGGAACTGAAAAAAAAATTTTTTTTTTTTAAAATGCTATATTTTTTATGAAAGAAAAGTGATATTGTAAGGAACCTTTGCACATATATTATTTAGTCAAAATAGTATACAAAATATCTTTTTCGGATTTTTCGGGCTTGTTTTTTGGCTGCAACAGGTTTTTGAAAGAAAAGACCAAAAAACTACGGCGGGCGTGATTTCGGCTCTCTGGATGGTCTAAAAAAAAAAAAGTGAGTTTTAATCTGCATCAAAGCTGCTATAGAGTGAAATAAAAGGATTTAATTTGGACCAAAACAAACAAAAATGGCGGCGTTTTTTCAAAATTCGACTACTTTTGGCGCAAAAAAACCGTTGTAAATCAAAAAATTTATGACCGATCGTTGTAATTCTAGTTCACTCTATAGACTTACATATGAAAAATAACATACTAAAATTTCAGAACGATCGGACTATTAGTTTTTTTTTATCACGCCCGCCAACTCAAAAAAGGTTGTTTTGAGAAAAACCAGCTGCAGCCAAAACACACGGAAAAAAAATTTTTGTATACTATTTTGACTAAATAATATATGTGCAAAGTTTCATTACAATATCTTTTTTCTTTCATAAAAAATAAAGCATTTTGAAAAAAAGTTTTTGTTTTTCATTTCCAAGGTGTACTGTTCCCTTAAGGAAAGTTATATGTTTTTGTGGATTTTGTAAATTTGACGTTTTGAAGGTGATGATTTACGAATTTTGAAAGAATGAAGTATGGTAATTATATTGGCATTAAAACAATTCATTAAGATATGATGACATTTAATCAGGTAAAACGGTCTTGGTATTGTCACTATAATGGCGGTGGCGTAGCGTGAACATAACTAGGGAGGAACCTAATGTTTGATTCAACGCCGAAGCCAAAATTGCAGAAAAACATTTTTGATTTTGATCAAGTGATTTAATATATGAATCACTATGATAAAACGCTTAATGCAGAATAAAAGAGCGACTTCAAAATGCAACTTGAAGCTTTTAACGGTTGAAGTAAAGTTAAAAATTGTTATGTATTTTCAATACTTTTCAAATTAAAAATGGATTTAAAGTTGTTCGTGTTAAAAATAAAGAGAAAAAATGTTATTTTTACTATTTTCAACTTTAAATCAAAAATAAAATTTTCAATTTTACAATGAGTGTGTATACAAATTCAAACTTTGCTCTACTTTTCTATTGCTAACGATTCATGTTTAAATATAAATTAAGCCAAAGAAAGAAAATTACAATAGATCTGCAATAACCTTTCTACTGGGATCAGAACTTAACATTGGCCAAACTACTGCTTAGTCAAAGTTAACAGTCAACAGCTGATTGATTACTGCTCATTTATTTGGCATATAATTTTCTTCTCAAAATTTTTTTTTATGTTATTTCTTAAACGACGCACATTTTGCTATTTTTTTTTTTTTTTTTTTGAGGGCAGCTCAAGTCAAGCTTACAGATAGATATGTAGGTTAAACCGTGAAGAAAGCATAGATATTTTACGTGCTTTCCATTTTCATTCAGAGACGAGTTAAGATTTTTGTGGTTTCATAACTTTTGGTGATTTGCTTTTTTGCGGCTTCATAAAAGAAGAAGCAGATGATAAAGAGGATATGAGAAGATGGCAGAAATATTGATTTCATTTTATTTTTAACTTCGTAATTGCTATAGTGATGGTGGGAGAGATGCTTTCGTAGGAATATTAAAATTTAAATAAAATAAATTGATTTAACTTTTATAAATTGACAGGTCAAATTTGTGGCAATTTTACGGCAATTAAGGTTTTACAAAAAAAAAAATTACGACATTTTTGTATAAAATCTAATAAATCGAATTCATTAAATAGAAATTTAATTTATTGAAAGAAAAACGAAATATTTTTAAACTTGTGCGGTAACTTAATCATGAGCTGTTAGTTGGATTTTCATCAGGGCTCATGTATTTTAACCAAACATATAATGCATTCACCCTTTATATGTATATTGTAAATATACAAAAAATTTTCATTAAAAACGCACTATTAAGGATAATGATATCGCTTGATATGAGCAAATAAACAACATGAATATAATCAAATATTTAATAGTCTCTGTTGTAGCCATACGCATGGTCACCCCAAAAAAAAAAAAAAACAAAAGGACAACACGACAGCTGAATGTGCAAAGTTCAAGTGTCCATTCCACCAGAACCACCATTAAAAATCTACGCGGAACGGTGTCCGAGACACAGCATGAGGCAGCACGTGCGCTAACAATCGAATTACTAATATATTGTTTTATTTTGTTGCTATCTCTTTCATTTACACACTTAATGCTATTGTACTTTTTCTCTTTTTTTTTCCAGCTCATTATTTAATAGACACATCCTTTGAATGGCTGGTTGTTTTGTGTTCGTACATGGTACATTTTATGCAGAAAAAACTATTCGACACGGAAAAGTGTCGTTTCTCAACTAAATATTTCTGCATAAGAATGAGAATGAAATATAAATTCTAGTGGAGCACTGAACCGCACCTTATAAATGCTAAATAATGGCTGTTTTTATTCTTTTTAAGGATACTACTCACATTAAGGTGCAGCATATGCTGATATTGTTGTTACTTATTATTAAGGGCATACAAATACATAGGACATTTAAACTATTTTATTAAAACGCTTGGAGTTGGAAACCTGCAGAAACAGGTTTTCTTAGTTATTGTGACTTTTCAAACTATAAACGAACAATAGGATCTTTAAAGCACTTTTTTCATGAAGAATAATAACATGGATGTACATAAATAGCCGAACTTCGCTCCGTCCTCACCTATGAGAGTTCTTTACTTAGAAGGCTTACCGACGTAAAGCGTAGATAAGATTCAGTAAATGAACAGTTTTTCATCATTTACTTAGGACATATTGTATACAGTAGCGTACTTAGGGGAGGAGGGTCGAGGGTACGGTCACTCTGGGCGCAAGACTTAGCGGGCGGCAAAATGTTCGTGAAATATGTACCATTTTGCTAGGGTTTTTAAAAGTCAAAAGTGACGATCGTTTTTTTATTTTAGTAAATGAAAAAAGTTCGATGTTGTAAATTTTAATGTGAGGGTGGAGATTTTAGCGAATTTAAAGTGAAAAATATCTCATATTGCTAGACATTTTGAATGTCAAAAGTGAGGGCCCATATTTTTTTGGCTCGAGAAAAATTTTGACAATAAAAAATTTTTTTTTTTTTTTGGGTACATAGGGGGCGGCATAGCAACTGATCGCACCGGAAGCCAAATATGCACGGTACGCCTCTGATTGTATAATAAAAAAAAAAAAATAAAAATTTAAGACTTTAAGCCGAACCTGTGAGAACCACAAGTAATTCCCTATGGAATCACTAACCAAACTAAGTTAGTAAGAGTGCAAAGTTGGCTTGTGCTTGTGTTGGCTTGACGGGGTTATTGAAATTCCATATATCTCCAATGTTCTAACAGATTATACCAAATTCATACCTAACTTCTAGAAACATTTTAATATTGTAAGTCCCGTGCAACCATAGATTCAATATGGAATTTGGAATCAGCATGGCGGTTTATACAAAATAACCTCAAATATCTCAATTGTATGGCTTACCTGATACCGTAAGCGTTTTCTTGAGGGGTGAAAACAAAGAGTTCATACTCTAATTCTTCTATGAATTTGATGCTCCAGACGTTTTCAGCTGCTTTCTAAATCGATTTTGAATTCTAAATTTAATCTTCAAATAACGTCGTATTCAATGATAATACTTGGCTTTGGTTCCATAACAGGAAGTTTAATTTTGAATTTTTTGCTTTTGCTAAGTACATAGGCTAGTTTCCGACTTTCTCGATCCATTTTAATATTTTCGATACATATCCATTTATGATGAACTTTTCGGCACTTTTCGATCGTAATCGTATGTATGAACTTTTTCGATACTTAACTAGACTTCCGACATATATCGACTTTTATTATCATATGATACTTTTTGACTTGACTTTCGACAACTTTCGATACTTTTTTTAAAGCTTTCGAAATTTTTCGTTATTTTTGAACTTTAACGATAGTTTTGGATATGATATTTATTAAATTTTGGATACTATATCAAATTTTTTTAACTTTCTTTCAGCTTTCAATAGTCTTTTGCTTTTATCCACTTTTCAACGAATTTAACTGGGGCTTAAATATCCTTACGAACTTTCATACAGCCTAAATAGGGAAAGGGTAATCCTCATATTAATGTTTAAGTGATTATCACAAATAATATTAACTTACTCATCTGTGTATAGTTTAATCTTTATATTTTAGTGGCAGACATATGTACATACCTAAAAATAGAAGAAGAAAAAATTATTAGTTTAATGGCTCGTTAAGAAACGGGTCTAAAAATAGTAACAGCTTCTGGTAAGTTACTAGACAGAAAAAGGGCTCTTACTGACCAAAGCTGTTGTTAGCTGCAGACACGAGTTAAAAAATCAGAGTAACTAGTAAATTAACTGCATTATAACCCTCCAATATACAATATAAATCTACAAATATTTCTAGAAACTTTATTTACTTTTAACAGTTGATATAAAAAATATCATCAGAGAGCGTAAATGACGGTGCAAATTAAGCAACTCTTTTCAACCAACAAATGATTGCAATATAATTTTCAATTATTTCTACAAGCGAAAATTTTCTAGGTCATATTATTATCTCAAACGACTCATTTCCTTAACACTCAGCTGTTAAGCAAAAAAAAAAAAAAAACCAGCTCATTATTTCCAACCCGATGCTTTCGTAACAATTTGTCAAACAAAAAATAAGGAACCCCCAAACATAATTGACTGTCACTGCATACAAACAATATACGCTTAGCCCTTGCACAGAGCAGAACAAACGAACCCACACACTTGCTCATCCACTTAACACGCTCATCAATATTTGCAACACAAAAGCCCTCAACACTGTGGCATACGCTGCACTCATCATTAATGCTGCAAACAAGTTTCAGCAACACCACCAGCAGCAGCAGAGTTGGTTTCATGTCAACTACCCTTTCTTCGAATAAAATAAAATATGTACGTACACATTGTTTAAGGATCAAATGTGGTAGAGGGTTTATTTTGTACTTTAGTCCTTTTGTTGTTGCTATCGTGAATTAACAGGATATGCTGCGTTTGCGCCATGGTAATGCAGCAATTATTTTAGGTAAAAATAAAAAAAAAACAAACAAAAAAAAATATAAAGGTGTTCAGACACTTAGCAACGCTGTCGCCGACAGAGTAAATAAGTAAGTGTGGGTGAAAACCTATGGAATACACTGAGAAAATATATTTTTTTTTATATGGTAATTGTGACAGAGTTTCAAATTCTGCGGCATGTCTCGTACCAAGGCATAACGCCCTATAAAATTTATGCTCTTACAAAAGAAGCTAGCGATAATTTCAGCCCTTATCAATAATTCGAAAATACTTATAGATCGCAGTATGCGTTAAGCGTTATTTGTGCTCCAACCATTACAGCGTATTTTTCAAAATCAATTGCATTTAAAAATTTCAAACATCACTAAATTTTTTCAGTGTAAGCAACGTCACTCAAAACTATTTTTTCTTAGAACTTTTCCTTTTACTGCGCTTTTATTTTTGACAAGTCTGAGGTAGGGTGGTGGTGTTTTTTTTACGTACTGGCAGTATTAATGACGTTGTTCTTGTTGCAATTATTTTCGAAAAAATTTCTTTTTTTTTTCGTTTTTAACGTAATGTTGGTAATTTAAAATTTTTAAGGTGTGTTAATATAAGAAACTTTTATTGCTGCTTTTGGCATTGTTAGTAACTATGTTAGCAAAAAGTTGAGTGTTGGAAATTTTAAAAAAGTTGGTGTTTATGTAACTTTATTTAATTATTTTGACTTTTAGAGAGCAAACGAGTTTTAATTTAACAGCTAAAAGTACGTCTTAATTGCAGTAAAGCACATACACTTAGGGAAAAATTTATATTGAAAATTTTAGTTTTGATTTAACGCCGCAAATTTTAAAGTTGAAAATAACATTTTCAATTTCATTTTTAAGACAAACAACTTCAAATTCATTAAAATCAGGGACCGTAACGATTATGAATTTTATGATAGAAATCACTGCATAATCGTAATTCTGGATTTCTATTTTTTTCAATTAAAAGTAATCGTTATTTTAGATTTCTATTTTTTTCGATTAAAAATAATCGTTATTCTGGATTTAAATTTTTTTCAATCAAAAATAATCGTTATTTAATTGTTATTTTTATTTTATATTTTTTTCGAACAAAAATAATCGTTATTTTGGATTTTAATATTTTCGGACAAAAATAGATAATCGTTATTTTCAATTTCTATTTTTTTCGATCAAAAATAATCGTTACTTTGGATTATTAATTTTTCGATAAAAAATATTCGTTATTTTTTATTTCTATTTATTTCGATTAAAAATAATCGTTATTTTGGACTTCTATTCAATTCGATCAGAAATAATCGTTATTTAGGATCTCTATTTTTTTCGATCAAAAATAATCGTTATTTTTAATTTATATTTTTTTCAATCACGAAACGCACGGCACGCTAGCTTTACTGCGGAAAAATTTGCTTTATGTTAAAATCTCTTAATAGCGATTATTATTGATCGAAAAGAATAGAAATCTAATGTAACGATTATTTTTGATCGAAAAAAATAGAAATTAAAAATAGAGATTATTTCTGATCGAATAAATAAAAATCTAAAATAACGATTATTTTTGATCGAAAAAAATTGATATTAAAAATATCGATTATTTTTGATCGAAAAAATAAAAATCCAATATAACGATTATTTTTTATCGAAAAAATAGAAACTAAGATTAACGATTATTTTTGATCGAAAAAATTAAAATCCAAAATAACGATTATTTTTGATCGAAACAAATAGAAATCCAAAATTAGGATTATTTTTGATCGAAAAAAATATAAATTAAAAATAACTATTATTTTTGATAGAAAAATTAAAAATCAAAAATAACAATTATTTTTGATCGAAAAAAATTTAATTCCAGAATAACGATTTTCTTCATTGTGATTTTTTTGAATTAAATTATAGAAAATAACGATTATTTACGGTCCCTGATCAAAATAACATTTTTTAACTTTACTTTAACCGTAAAAAAAATGCATTTTGAAATTCTAAAGTATTTGAAATTATTATGTATTTTTAATTTAACATTAAACACTTTGGCACTTTGAATGTTAGATGAAATCACTTTAAATCAAAGTGGATTATTTTTGAATCAAAATCAAAAATGTTCTTTTAAATTTAAACAATTTCGGCTGACGAAAAACTTAAAATTAATCAAGATAGATAGAAGTTAAGTACATGCCGATTCAGGAAAAATGTTTCACTATCGTGCCCTTACCCAACTTGTTAATATACAATATAATTTCGGATTTAATTTCATTTGCTACTTGTATTATTAATTATTCTATTGAGAAGCACTTGCTGTTATACTTTCAAATGCATTGATTGATTGCTGCTATATTGCAATTACAAAAACAACAATATGCATATATTTTATACAAATTGACGCAACAACATCAAGAAGAGAAACAAATTCCGCCTCTACGTGTTTATAAGAAATATAAAATTTTACTACATACATATGTATGAATGTAAGTTAAAAGGGGAAACTATAACAAATGTCAGAAATAAGCAATATACAATATCCAATGTTGTAGAAAAAAAAAGTGATGTAACAAACACAGATTTGCAAGAGATAAAATATTACTGCAACAATAACAACTACATTCTGCACAAGCAACAATGATAAAAACAAAGTAAGGTTAAAGAATGCAAAAATATGAGATACTTTTACTTGTTATGTAGTCAAACTCATAAGTTAGTCTCGTATGAGGAGTAAAAATAATAAAAAAAAACAAAAATTGCCAACTTTATACTATGTTCGCCATTGTTTTTACACCAGGTATAAACAAAACTTATGGCGTAAATATTACATTTCCAATGCTTTTCTTTTTATTAACTTATTCCTTTTTTTTTTTTTTGTTTCCTTCAATGAACTATGGCGCAAAGATGAAGAAAAAGTTAATAAAAATTATAGAAAATCTGGGAAAAGTCTTCAGCTGTCTAATGTTTTTAACCCACCTCGGGACTATTGTGTCAAAAGCAGAAGTACCGATGCCAATGTCCGAAACGACACCGACATCAAAGTTTTGAATAGTATTATTCTGAGTTGGAAGAGCAAGATTGCAGACCCTAAGTATTTTAATATTGTGTTCAAACCGTAATACATAATCATGACCCACCAACCTACATAACCTACCTTTATCATTTACTATCAACTGACGAGCCTGACAGCTCCAAAAAAACCAATGGTTAGAGCCCTTCGTTATCCGCGAAAAATACTTTAGATCGTTCCCGTTCCATCCATTACACTTAAGGTCTTTATTTGCATTTCGATATTTTTTGATAAATTTCGCCTGTTATAAATTCTTTTGATATTTGCTGATTTTTATCGATATCTTTGATTTTTCTTCAATACATATTTTTCGACTAGATAGTTTTCAATTCTTTCGCTATTTTTTTTATTTTTTTGTGCTAATCGATACTTTCACACATTTGTCGATTTTTTTCATATTTTTCCCGTACTTTCTGTGGTTTTTCCACTCATTTTCTAAAGGTTTCTATGCTATCCGATGCTTTTTGACTTTTATCGATTTTATTAATTTCGTATGATTTTCAATTTTATATCGATTTTGGCGCTTTTTTTTGATATTTTTCAATACTTGCAACTCTTTTGTAATTTTTCTTTATTTCTCCTTTTCAGTCTCTTGATATTTTCAGTCACTTTCCTAAGTTTATGAAATTCTTTCACATTTTTCATATATTACACAGGCCGACAAAATTTTAATGAACTAATAATCCAAAGACTAAACCATACTTTGCCAAAGGCAAAGTTCGAAACTGTTCCATCACCTCTGGTTTTCACAACAAAACTACTAGCAGCATCTGAAAGTATTAGTCTTTCCTTTCAAAATTAATTTTCGATTGTTCCGATCCGACTTTTGGTCCTCGAGATATATCAATTTCAATCTGTAGTTTGTTTAGCAATATATCTTGAGAGCCAAAAGTTGGAAAATGAAGGGAAGGGCCAGTACTTTCAGATGCTGCTAATAGTTTTGTAGTGAAAAATCAATTTGAGGTGTAACATAACCTCCAAAATAGTAGAAAACGGTGATTTTTGCACTTTTAGGTTAGGATATCTCGAAAACCTGATGTGATGGACCACGTCTGAGCTCAGATTTGGCATACCAAAAACTTTTGGAAAAGTATGGTCTAGTGTCTGGGCTAAAAAGATTTTCGGCCTCTGTTATCAATATTCGCAAAGTTTATTGATTTTTTTCTATACTAATCGATGCATTCGACTTTTATTGACTAATTCTAAAATTTTCAATACTTCTGAGACTTTCCGACTTTTTTCTAGGTATTTCTTTTTGACGCTTTTCAAAGTTTATGGAACTTTTACCCTTTTCGGCATCTATCATACTCAAAAAGTTGGTTTGATATCCTATGCTATCCGATTTTTACTGATTCATTTTATAATTTTCAATATTTCTGTTATATTGACAATTTTCTCTATATTCTTTACTTGGTGCTTTTCGACATTTACCATTTATTGGATTGTTATCGACTTTTGCTTTGCTATTCTACACTCTGCAAATTATCTTGACTTTTTCGAAACTATTTAATAATATCAAAACTCTTCGATTTAATTCGATACTTTTAATTTTTTTTGATACAACTTGACTTGTTCAATGCTATTTGATACTTCCGATAATGCCTTTTACGTGATATTTCAAATTCAGCTAACTTTTTCGATTCATACTAAAGGTCCTATTTGGCACTTTCGAACTTATATCGACTTTTGGCCTTAACAGTATTTTCTCGAGATTTTTAAACTATGCAATACTTCGACTTTTTTCAAATTATTTGAAAAATACGAATAACATACCATAAAACTAAGACTTTTTTTAGAGTTTTTAACACTGTTACCTTAATTTTTGTTTTGTTCATCCCACTGTATAAACTTTTTTTTTTAAACAAAAATATTTCTGTTTTATTTTCGCAACACTTACGTTTTGCTGTCTGACTTTTCTGAAAATGAAAATATGAGCTGGACTTATAATGCATCTAAAAAAAACACAAGTCTGTCTGTTGGTTCACTGGAAAATGCATCAATAAATTGACACGTTAATACTAGAAAGAAGGGCACCATCTATGAAACCGGTTTCATAATGAATAAATATTTTTCTAAAAGGGTACACTGATATCTACAATTCAAATCAGATGCTTGATACTGATTTATAGATGTCATCTAGAATCATCTTGTTAGATAGAATTTTTATTTGAGATGCGTCGCTTTGTGTGGGCCGTTTTGTCAACGTTTGCTCTTGAACTCACATAGTCGACATTTTTTTCTACAAATTATTTATTTTTTTGTTTTAGTTTTTTCTGCTTTGCACCCATACACCTGACGCACAATTTCAATTCATAGGCTTAGAGTGTAGGTTGCGGTTTTATTGCAGTTTCCACTGTTTCTAACATATCTACAATATAAAGAAGATTTTTATAACAAACCTTTTTTTTTAATTGACAATTTTTTCATTTGTATTTTTAAGTTGGTTGAAATTTGAAACCTACTTTAGAGTCAACATTATGGGATGCTCAAATTACAAAGCCGCGAAAATTGATTAATGCAGCGAAGGTTAAGTTTGTTAGTTATGCAAGAGCTTAATAATTTTAATCAATTAATATTTTATGTACGTTATATAGTGGGAGTCTTTTATTTAACGGAAATTAATTTTCTTTACAATTTGGTTATGAAAATGTCAGCTTAACCTTTAAGATGGATGTCAGCTGCATTTTTTTTCCAATTTTAAAGATTTTTTCTGAAACAAAACAATTTTAGCTTTATAAATGCTTTCATGTAGCCTTGTTGCTGGTTTTAAATTTTATTATTTTTTTATAAGAAATTATTTTCTATTTGCCGTTAAGTACTCAAATTACTTAATATATAATTTTTCTATAACTGAAAATGCTTTAATTAATATTCGAAATTAGGTTCTCCAGAATCACTTAATTGAAAAGCCAGGAGAATTGAATGGGAAAAATTCCGAAACATTTTAGAATCTATCCTGAACACCTTTGCCTAAAGAGAGTTCCAGCAAATAGCCAATTGAGCATGCAATTTAGCCAGGATTTACCTTATAGGCACATTAGGCCAGTGCCTAGGGCGACATATATTGAGAACTTTGAAATTTTTTTTTACACAGGGGGAAAAAAAGTGCGAATGTCGCACCCTATATTACCTAAAAAATGTTGACAAGCAAAAAAAAAAAAAAAAGGTTCTCACTTTTAATATTAGAAATTGTTTTTTTCCATATTCACACCAGTGAAAAAGGGCGGCAATTTGAGAATGGCCTAAGGGCGGCAAATTTCTAAATCCGGGCCTGCATGCAATCGAATATTTAAACAAGTCCGTAAGTCCGTAATGAATTGATTCGGCGCCGTTCTCAATAGATTGGCTTGTCTTAACTTGAAAAATTGCATGTTATGATCTTGGTTAAGAAGCATACAAGGTCGACCTTCCGAAACGTCACTATTTCTGTTTTTGGGCTCTCGGAAGGGCTTGAAAAAGATCCACTATTTTCGACCAAAATTTTGTTCAACGATCAATCCTATTTCTGGCTGAAGAGCAACCCGCAGAGCTGACATTTTCTCTAGACAAAAAATTTTTTGAAACGGTGCATATTTCTTGAAAAATTAGGGCGACCGGAATCTAACTATAGTAACGTGATGAGATGTTTTGGTATAATGCATGTTTGTAGGTTTGCCTGACACTGTAGGCGGAGAGCGCGCTGTATAAAATTCGAGTGTATAAGATTAGCTACAGGATGGGATGTAGACATTGATGCATTTTGGCGAAATTAACGAACCAGGGTTGCGTTAACAAAGCCCGTCCCGATGTTCGATAATGACTGAATTTTGTACAATTTAGTTGTCTTAATTTAAACTGTATAATATTGCACCTGAAAATGTATGCCAAATGATAGATTTCGAAGGGACCTATATGAAGTATATGGGGTTGCATTGTTATATCCTGTCCTAAACTTTGATTCCCAACGGTTTTTTGGATCAATTTTCATTAATAAAGATAATAGCTTGAAATGTGTGCCAAATGATAGAGCTGGAAGAGTATATAGGGTTGCCTAGTCGAATCCTGTCCCAAACATAAGTTACCACCTGTTTAAGAAAAATCCATGTTTAAGACAGTATTTGACAAGGCATCACTATATATTCTATTTGGGCTCTTCGAGCTATGTCGCTTGTCACACATTTCAAGCATTAATATACATTAATAAAAATTGACCATAACAACCGGTGGCAACCCATTTTTGGGAAAGGTTCCTACAATACAAGCCTACAGGTAATATTTAGGCCTTTCCGAGTCTTATCATTTCGGACACATTTCGAGTTGCATATTATAGCTGCACTTTTAATTAAAACAACAAAATTTTGCAAAATTCGGTAATTTTCGAGCATTGAGCCGGGCTTTCGAAAGGCAACCCTGGTTGGTTAGTTTCACCAAAATGCATTTCTACCTTTCCCATACTTCCTATCCTGAAATTTTATACACTCGACTATTCTACAGCGGGCTCTTGGGCTACTGGTCTCGATCGTGTGATATCACATTCTAAACTTTTTTCTTTAGGGCTACGTTAAATCAAACGTAAGCCTGGATAAAAAGGCTGCGTTTGAGGAACTGGATGCCAACATAAATCACGCCATTACCAAATACCACTCGCAATGCTCAAACGCGTGATCGGAAAACGGAACTTGAGATTGGACCATTTTTGCCACAGTTAAGGCCAACATTAGAAAGAAATTATGTTTAAAAAATAAATGCAAAGAATGTTTTTTTTTGTACTATCGGGATTAACTACCCTATCAAATTGAATTTTTTTTTTTTATTGTTTTTAATAAATTTTCCGTTAAATGAATCACCCAATATATGACAAATAATTGCGAAATAAGCAAAACATATATCGTAGAAATACCACCTAAAAAAAAGAGTGAAAACATTTTAAAGTCTTTAATTTATGCATCATAGATAAGAAAACTAAAAAAAATACAACGACAGAACGTACTTTCCGTTACTACAAGTACTCTACTACAATTGAGTCACATTCAATAAACATTGGCAATAATATTTTGTGATATACAAATGTACAAATGTTTCTATGAATAATATGAGAATCATGAATAAAGAAAGATATGATAACAATCTAGCATAACATAGATATGTAGATATTTTCAAATGAACTACATTAAGGTATTTGAAAATACAGCATAGCATTCACAAGTTAAAAGATCAAAAGATATTTTTATATTTCCCCTTTAGCTAAACCTTTTATATTCTTTAAATACCGACAGAAATTATATATATTTTTTTATCATTGTACATCCCTCTTTTAAAATCGTTTAAACGTAACATTTATTGACTTTAAACTATCTGATTTGGTCGCAGCGATAAAAACGCGTCACTTATCTTCAAGCACCGTCACCACTTAAAAATTAAATCAGCTGTAAAATCAAGTTTACACTCATTAAATTAAGCAATTAGCTACTGATTAATACCGTTAAATAAAAATCGAATAGCAAATAACAAAAACAATAAATAAAAATAATTTATGAACACAAGTTTTTTTTCCAGAAGCCACCAACAATATTACGCATTAAACAACATTTTTTTTTTATTTTAGTAAAGATACCCTACGATTAAAACCAGCAACAACACTTTGCAGCTCATAAAAAATCAATCACGACTATAATTTTTTACCTTTATTTCTTTAATTTTTGTTTTCACGATAAATAAAAAAAAAAATCCATTTAGTTTGTACCTAATGAAAAAAAATTCCTTATCGAACAAAATAGTTTTTTTTTTGTTGCTTTTATTACTATGAAAAATAACACATTTAAAAATGAGTTGAGGTAAAATTTTTGTATTCCACTGATAAGTAGAAAAGTTCCGCTTCATTTTTTCGGTTACAAAAAGTTTCATATATGAAATATAAGAAAAAGACAAAACTTAGTGGAATTTATTTTTTATTTGTGTTTTTTTTACAAATGAAATAATGCCCCAATAGGATAAATCAGCGTAGAGCTTTTAAATATGGGTAAAAGTCTTGATGAAAAGAGTTCAATGACGGAAGCTGAAGGAGCAAGTGACTTGAATATTAAGTTACACAAACAAAAAGCATGTAGCGATTGCGAACCGAAAGTGTATACCTCACGTAGCAGAAAGTGCCAAACAAGCGCCCGCGCGCCTTGAAAATTACACAAAAACAAAAGCATGTGGCGACAGCTGACCGATTTTGCTTAGCTTGAGTAAGTGCGTTGAAGACAAAATTACACAAATAAAAAGCATATGGCGACATCGAACCGAAATTACTTAACTTGAGTAATTAAAAACAAAAACTACACAAACAGCATGCGGTGGTTGCGAACCAAAATGATTGAGATCGAATAATGGAAAGAGCTAAAGAAGAGCTCGATATTGCTTGTTATTGTTGCAAGAGCTGAGAGAGCTAATCTAGCTTCAAACTGTGCATCCTTGCATTTGAGAACAGTTTATTAGACTTTCATTATTCAAATCGTTTAGTCATATAAGAACATTATTTAGCGCATGCCTTTGTCATGATAGCAGACATCACTCTATTGCACTCTTTTGATTACACTACACAACAGCATATCTGATGCTTGGGTTATATTAGATAATATTAGTTCAATTTTTAATGACAATTTTAAATCTGTGACTGAAATTTCTGTATCAGCTTTAGTTAAAAAAAATATGACACTTGGGTCTTTTTATAATAAAACATTATATAATCAAAGATAATCCTATTTTATTTAGTTCTTAAGTTGAATATGAACTTTCTTTTATTTGACTTCCTTGCTGAAGCTGCAAGCAGAGAGCTGTTCTGTATGCTTTTAAAAAGGCTAGCCTTGGTAGCGTTCCTTCACGAAGGTCCTGGTGGAATCACTCGCCCTGTTCTTCATTTAGATCCTCAAGATTGGCAGGAAAATAGTTCAGGTGATTGTGAAGAAAATGTAACTTGATGCTCATGTTACATCCAACCCTACGAAAGTGACTCATTAATTGTTCGACGTGTTGAGAATACTCAGAGCTTTTTCTTATTTCCCAAAAAATTTTAAAACAAGCCAAATAAACTCATTCCATGCTTTTTTTCTCAATCTCTGTCATAATGTCCATAAAATTTGAGTCTTTTACTAACGATCTTATATGTGGCCCATCAAAAATGCCCCCTTTTATCTTTTCTGCACTCAGTTTTGGAAAATTGTTTGATAGAAAAAGAAAACAATTTCCATTTTTGTCAAGACCTTTTTGAAATTTTTTTATAAGCCTTTGTTTTATATGTAACGGAGGCAAAACTATACGATCCCTTGACAGTTAGGGGACGTCCATTAATTACGTGAGCTAAAATAGAGGGGAGGGGGCCCTTCCAGATCTCACCAAGGGAAGGGGGGGTTTCGAATTTTGAAAAAAGCACCTCACGTAATTAATGGACGCCCCCTTACTAAAGGTGGTTTTATCATGTTCTGTGTTCCTGGAACTAGCGCTTCCCGACTATGCCTATCTTATTTTATCGAATATGGATTTTAACTCTACTATTCCACAAGCAAAGAAAACAGAGTTACTTTGTGTAATCTCCTTGTTGGCCTAAAAGAAAGTTCACTATTTTTAAATCAACACATACGAGCCAGTTGGGTTTCACATATTTAATTTTGTCCAAAACCAGAGCGATAGTAGCATATTCTTCGTTTACTTTAGTAGAATTTGCAATGGTAAAGACCCTAATTTATTATTTATTTATGGAGTCTATTTTGATGAGCCTTTTATGCGCCACTCACTAGTAACTTAATTTTTTAATTCCATTGCAGCCATTAAGCCAGGTTCATCTTTACCAAATATGAAGTCATCTTCTTTAGCAAAATATTTGTGCGGTAATAAGAAATTTTGGTTTCTTTTGTCACTAAGTATCTTTCTTTTGGCCTAAAAGCCAAAATTTCTGAAGTAGACTTTGACAGTCCCAGATCTCTGATAAGGTGATTTAAATTATCTTGGTTGAGTGGGTTTGGCGTTTTCAGTTCACATTCAAAGTCTCTATCACTACTGTCAGTTTTCGTCTCAAAATCCATAGGCTCCTCCTGTGCAGCATCAGCTTGTGCTTCAGGTGATTTATTAGGGCTGAAAACACGTCTATCTGCCAGCCGTATGCAAACTTGTGAATTATTTTACATATTTAACAAAGAAAACATAATAAAGACATTTAAAAGTGTGTTTTTGATTGTAACACAATAAAGTGATCGAATTTATTCTAAATAAAGTTGGTTGATTAAAAAACTAAAGAAAATAACATTAATTTATTTTTGTACAAGATAAGTAGGATTCCAAAATACACCTCAAATACATTTTTGTATTTTTATGAAAATTTGATAGAATTTTAAAATAATTGCAAGTAAAACTATCTAAGAAAGTTTTAAGAAAATAATGCGCTTTGAAATATACGTTGTAGGATTTAATAAAATAAGAGATAGAGAAGAATAATTTATCGGCGCGTGTGCAATACCATACGTTTACTACAGGGATATTTTTTTTTTAGTTTTTAACACCCTAACCATGCGCCAAATACTTTTGGGCTAAAGGTGTGTTTTCTAAACCTTCATTCTACAATTTTGTATAGATTTTTTTCTCTTATCTATGATATATACATATATTTGTATACAATATAATTTAACTGATAAGCATTGTCATTGAAATACAACAAAATCAACAATGGTAAGTACTCGTACGCTTAAGTATAAGTATCATTACGCTACGCATAACTAATGAGTATGTGCAAATTTACGATATAATTAGTTTATACAAACAAATATTTGTTGTTGGAAATTTAAAAAAAAAAATTATATATAAGATACAAAGTATTTTGTTGAAATGAAATTGAGTGTAAGTTGTTACATATTTTTTTAATACTTCTAATGAAAACATTTTTTGAAACAATTTCTACGAATTATTTATTAATTTTTGAGGAAAATTATATGACATTTATTAATCCGACATTTATTAATCAATATATCATTTTAAAGGTTAGACTAAATTTTTACAGAGTATTAAATAATTTTTTTAATTTATAAGTGAAATATTCTCAATGTTTTATATAACATTTAATGTATAATGCTTCTTCTCAAAAGCTTAACTGCACAATGACCTAATTGTGAAATTAAAAATATAAGAATTAATTAAAAACAAAATATTTCAAATTCAATTAAGCGCATTATTTTCTCAACAATTTGCCATACCTACATACAATATCATAATTGAAAGAAAACAAAAACGAAAAAAAAAACACAATTCCATACATCAATAAGTTAATAAATTTTAATTAAATTACAAATTCTTTGCCACACAACACTATCCCGCCATCCGCAGCAGTCAAAGTGCGTAACCGTATTGCCATTAGTTGAAATATTGACCATCATCATATGAAGAATTGAACTCCCAACTTAATTTAGTATTTTATTTTCTTCTTCACGTTTCACATTTTTATCGATCGTATTGTTTTCATGCTATCTATCATTTCTGGTTTATTTATCGATATTAAGTTATCATGTGGGTTTATTATGTTACGGGTTAAATTTATATATTATGGCGTTTTTTTTTTTATTGAAAATTTATAGTAGCATAGCATCGCATATGTGGCAGAAGATGCGGATAACGCACCTACACTCAATTAAAACTTGAAATTATATAATGTAAGTTTTAAGAAAATTAAGATAGAAGTATCAGTGGAATTTCAGCTTCTTATTTCGAAAATTCAGCATCCTATTAAATGCTTGCAATATATAAAAAATAGAGCTAACTTTATTACGTAATGGTTTACTATAGTAAATTTATTATTAGTGCCAAAAAAAAATATTTTGAGAACTACACATACTTAATTCTGTGATCTTATTTTCTTTTAAGCAAAGATCCTTGATATGAAAGTTTTTAGTTAGGGGTCGTCCATAGAAGACGTCAGCAGTAAAGGGTAAGAGGAAGTCGTAAAAACGGATAAAGGCGAAAAAGCGGGGTAGAGGATCAATGCGTTTTTGGACGCCAAATTTTTTTTCTTGTTCATAAGAACGAATAAAAAAAAAAGAAAAAAGAGTAGCATAATTCTTTAGAACGTACCTTAGAGGGGAGGGGTAGCGAAAACGATCAAATGTGGACAGCCCGGGGAAGGGGCATAAAACTCTATAATTTTTGCGAACATCTTTTATTTACAACCACATGCGGGTTGTTCGAGAAATTTTCTTTGTTTTGACTTATAGTTCACAATTTCTTTAGGTGAACTTTATCTTAACCTGCTAGGAAAGCCGATGGCAGCTTGTGCCGCCATTAGACTCAGAGAAATTGCTTGCATGGTCCGAGGGTAGAACAGGACACTCAACTATCCTTCATAGCTTGAGTTCTGTACCCTCCAATTTGCATTAACTATATTGTTCTAGTAATCTCATTCAAGAGCGATTACGTAATTCACATTCCATCTGGGGATGACTGGAAGAGACGACTCTCGGGGAGAAGGGGCCATATTAATTTCTACACGGATGGCTCAAAACTAAATTACCAGATGGGTTATGGTATTTACTCTAAGGATAATAAGAATTGCTGCGAGGTTAGGGGACGTTCATTAATTACGTGAGCTAAAATAGGGGGGGGGAGGGGGTCCGGCAAAATCTCACCAAATCTCACCAAGGGGGGGAGGGGGTCAAGGAAAACCTCACGTCAACTTTTTAATGCATAGAATTTACATTAAAAATTAATATTTAAATCTCACGGAAGGGGGGGGGAGGGGTCCCGCCATTCTCACCAAATCTCACCAACGGGAGGGGGGGGGTCAGAATTTTCAAAAATAATAATTAATAGACGTCCCCTTAGCAGACTATTGTAGCGTTTTAGCGATAAAAGAAGTAGCATCCTGATTGAAGATGAATGTTGTTTCCAGAAAGGATATAAACATTTATTTAGATAGTTAGGTTGCTATCAAATCTGTAGAATCAGTCTTCCTAAGCTCACTAGTGTCCCAACAATGTCACTCGTCCCTAAATGAGATGGCTCAGCATTTTAACATTCACCTCATGAGGGTGCCTGGGCATAGGAAAATTGAAGGCAATTGCAAAGCTGATGACTGGCTGGAGAGCTGGGCAGAAGACTAATGCACAAATTCCTCAGGACAAGGAAGGCGTGTCACTTGCGACATTCAAATTACCGCTTAAAGAAAATGTGGTAAAAAATGCTAACAAAAGATGGACTCAATGATCAACTTGCAATAAAACAGGCAAATCTGGCCGAAATGGGATGCTAAGCGTTCGTCAGAATTGATTTCCCGCACTAGACATATATTCGCCATCCACAAAATAGGGGACAGCAGATTTTTCATCATCACGGGCGAAAATTGTTCAATGTATGCAACTGCTGCCGAGTGACTTTTCACAAGTTACTGAAAGTCTTTCTCAATTATCGTCTTTCAGAGCGGACACTGTAAAAGAGTCAGGGTGCCGCGTGTGCAACAAAAAAAGAAGTGCTGTTTCAACACGACAATGCACCGACATCGCTCAAAGCAATGGCAGAATTGAACGAATTGCGCTACGAATTGCTGCCCAGACTTGGCCACCAGCGACTATTATCAGTTTGCAAACTTAAAAAGATGGCTCCAGTGATAGAGATTTTACTCAATGGAGGAGGTCGAGTTCGAAACTGATACCTATTTTGAGAGCCTCGACGTCGACTACTATAAAAAAGGTATCGAAATGTTGGAGGATCGTTGGATGAAGTGTATCTCCCTCGAAGGGAACTATGTTGAAGAATGAAATCGATTTTTATCAAAGAGTTTGTGTTTTCATCATTTTTCCCCGGAACGTTTTGAACCATGTAGTAATCTAAGGGAGTTCGCTAAAATCATTTGATTAAACCTTGAATAACTTAACTTAGAGAACGATTAGTTAAACCTAATTCTAATTCTTTAACTGAACGATCAAAATCAAGACAGTATAAGACTGTACAGGTGTTTTAAAATAACAAAAATTAATTATAAAACTATATGGATGTACATATTTTGAAAATGAAGAACAATCTGAGAGTTGTAGAATATTTTCTGGTTCATTCAGCTCAGTTTCAGTCGAATTTTTTAGTATTTTTATTCTGAAGAAAATTATACTGAATTTAACAGCATGCGATTTGTTTTTTTTTTTTTAAATAAAGCCATATTTTGATTATTTTAAGTTTTGTCTATATCGTTCAGCAGCATGCACATTTAGTAGAAGAAAAAAAGTTTAACCAAAACAACTGGAAATCTAGCAAATTCATGCGCTTTGTATGTAAAACTAAAGCCATTAAGGCTTAACTGGAACGAAGAACAAGACACGCCTATTGCCTTAAGCATGTTGGCAGTAAAGAATAGACGTTAACAAGCTATAGTACATATTTTGCGTTGTTAGATGAATTTTTCTAAAACTAAAAAAAAAAAAAAACAGTTAAAGGTGCTTTCATAATGCCTATATTCTTTACTGCCCAAAACAAAGCAAACTACTTATAAGACCGGTACAAGTTAATTAAATATATAATTTTTTTAAGAGACACTAATGATAAATAACCTTTTCCCACAACTACCGCTACTTCCTGAAATTGTGTTTTTTTATAAAAAAAAAAAAAAAACCTGAATAAAAACTTAATCAAAAACTCGTTGTCGTCAGCAGAACGCAAAAAAAAAGGGGCATACATAAGAAAAAAACGCCAGAAAGAGTCTAAAACTCTTTGCTATAATTTTTGATGTCAATTAAAATGAACTGTGAGAGCTCGTTATTCATTTATTATTACAATTTTTTTATGGTCTTTCTTTGTTTCTTTTGCTTTGTCGTGTTTTTTTTTTTTTTTTTTTTTTCTTCTCATATGAGAAAAATACGATACTTCTATAAAACTCAATGTGATCGATGGATTCGTTATGGCATGTTGAGGTTTCTATTCAATGGATAGCAATTTATTTTTTTATCGTGTCTAACATGTTGATAGCACGAGATGTAGTGAATCGTAAGGTTTTATTAGAAATTTTTACAAAGGGTTATAAAAAACCTTAAGCAAAGCAGATTGGAAAAAATTGTTAAAGTCAAAGTGTTGCCAATTTGTAAGCTTAAAATTATAGCATTGTATGTGCAAACTTAAATGTTAAATGATGACTCATTTCATACACTGTGTAACAATTTTCCACACAGATTTTCCTCATAAAGCTCAAACAAGTTAATATTTTTCAAAACTTTACGTTTAGTTATTATTCAAAGTGGAGCGATACATCAATTCTTTCCATTTACTTTTTAAAGATTATTTCATGTAAATGTTGCTCGCGGCTACGCCGGAGGTGGTTCATCCGTAAGCTCCAATTTTGGCATTTTTTTTTTTCAGCATTTCGCATGGCATGGCTTGTCCCTGTATACGAGAGACTCCACGTAGCCCCACAAAAAATAGTCTATTGGGGTTAAATCACAAAAAGGTGCTTCGTCGCTGAAGAAAAATTTTTTTGGACGTAATTTGTGACACACATTTCTCACAGAGCACGAATTTTGATAATAAAATTCAATGATTTACAAGCGCTGTTCGTTTGTTAGTCTATTCATGGGGAAATGTCAAACCTAACTGAACATTTTTGGCGTCGACACATGTTACGAATCACGCGTGAGCTGTCAAAAAATTTACACTGGAAAAACAAATGGCAAAAAAAATCACCCGTTATAATATCTGGGTGGCACAGTGTATGCAGTTGCATGATAAATGAATTATAAATAATATTTGTTTAGGCTTTAAAATAAATAGATTGCTTCTAATTTTTGCTCATTTAGTAACTCTTTGTTTTTTTCCTGTCATTTGTAAGAAATTTGTTGAAAAAATCTTATTAAATAAAAGACATAAAAAAATATAAATGTTTTATTTTTTATAAATATTTTGAATTAAATACCTTTAAATTTCTATAGATATTTATCATATTTTTTCCTTGCTGAAAACAAATTGTAGCCTTTTGTTTAGACACGTTTTTAGGTTATTGTTATTGTTTTCTTTTTTCTCAGCTGCCGCTTAATTTATTTTTTTCTTTGTTTATTATATTGTTGTTGTTTTTTTTTTTAAGTAACTATATACTTATTTGTTACTTTATATATGCTGATATGTAGATAAATGTTTTCTTTAGAGCCGACACTTTTTTTTTACAAAACACTTTTTTCTTCTTCTTTTTTTCTCTGTATTTCGCAGACACTTGGAAGAATAGTTTCAAATTTCATAAAGTCGGCTTTTCTTACTTCCACATGACGTTTTTAATACTAAACGCTTATAAAGAGGATTGTAATTTTGTTGTTGTTGTTGTTTTTATTTGACTGATTGCATTTCTGTTGACATTAAATTGTCACTAACTGGTTGAAGAATTTTAATCGCATTTGCTATAGGTTCTAGTTGCTGTTATAGTTTAATTGATATACATTACACATTTATTTGTTTTAATTTAATTTTCAATTGCTAAGTTAAAATTTTACATAAAATTTTTTATCACGTAGTTTTTTATTTCTTTTTTTTTTGTGTGTTTTTAACACTTTTTATATCACTTTAATTTTTTTTAAATTATTTTAAGAGTATGTAACTCACATTTTCCAATAAACTTTAGGGAGATGAATTCTATATAAAATATTTAAAATTTTTCCATATGAAGTTATTCAAGCACAGTGCAATATGAACGAAATACAGTGCAGTCGCGGTAACGTGATCACCGTCTAACGTGAACAACGCGGTAACGTGAACGAAATAAATTTTGTATTGACTACCTTGTAGCAAGACATAACTCAACCATGCACTACGCAAAAGACTGTTTATGTATTTTTATGTTAATTTTTTTTAATTTATGAAGAAGTTGTTTGTTTCTTTTAAAGTTTTTGTTGTTACAAATGATATGAAGACTAAAAATTTGATGCAAAATACGTTACAGCGACTGCGCTGCATATATTTTGGTTTAAATTTTCTTATTCACTAACGCGCACAATTTCGCTACCGTGAACACCCTTGGTTTTAATTAGTTCACGTTACCGCGACTGCACTGTATATGTATATAAGGGTTTTTTCACTATGTACAATAAAAAGTACATAAAACTTGAATAACTTCAATCACACGATATCATAAATAAACTTATAAGACTTAAAACATTCGGCTTACGCCAGCAAGTTTGTTGCCTAAGTCTTTAAAAAAAAGAATATAGTAAATGTTTTTAAAAAAAATTATTTCTCTTGCTATACAAAATCAAAACTAAACTCGAATGTTTTATAAAATAATTATGGCATGTTGTTAGAGTAGGTATTAGGTAGATATTACGGGCACATAATTCATTTATTGAATTTTTATTTCGTGTTGAAGAGATACATTTGAATCTATGCTACGATCTCACTTTCTGTATTTTGCTCTCCTTAATCATTTAAATTCTTGCTCTACACTGTCAAAGACCATTAGATTCGGGAGTTTTTTCGAGCTCAAAATCATCTAGGATTCTTTGGACCTCTTCTTTTTAGAGACTTTTCTGAATAAGGCCATATTCCATAATCTTGGAACTAGACAGATGTGGCTTTCAAATACAAACTTGACAGCGGACCGAACGCTTACTGAAATCTTACTAACAAATCTACCTTGCATCATTCTTACTCAAGACTCTGAAAAAGCTCGTCGATCAATACATAAGGCACAACTATTTATGGTTTTTCCTTCGTAAAGCCATCCATTTGCCTTCTTTATGGACAAGTCTACCGAAGGTCGAAAAATTCATTTATAAAATGAAATTACTTTTCATTTAAGGCATAGAAATTCTTTTGATGGCGCTTGTTATGAATCTATAAAAAAAAGGCAAAGCGAGCGATTGAAACAACAATTAGGTATTTTATCTTTCGATACTCAAGCTTAAAGTCAAATGTGTTGAGACATTTTTCATTGCGAGCGGAGAGCCGCTGCAGTAGATCGTATTTTTCTGTATTATTGCTACTTACTTATTGCTTTATATTTTGCAAAATAGAAAATTACAAAAACATAAACAATGAAACTAATAATGAGCAAATGAATTGTGATAAGAAATAAGTAATGGTAAATGTCACAATATTTAAATTTTATATTTTTTTGCTAGTTTTAATAGTATAGTATTTTTAACCTTTCTTTGGCATTTAGAAATGACGTTAATCATCAAACTTATATGAGTACCCATCATGTGAAGGAGTCGAAAATATTAACTTTTGTTTGACTTGGTCATCTCTACTGTAGACAGTGATGGCAATTTCGGTACATTTTTAATTTTTAAAATTTTTTTTTTTTGAATTTTAATTATCTTAAGAAACTTTTTGATGTTCATGACGAAAAAGTACATTCACCATTCAAAAAAATACATTTCAAGTATCGCTTCAATACATTTCCACAAAGCTCAAATACCATCACTGTCTGTATATCTTTGATATAGATGATTTGTTAGCACAACTCCATGTACAAGAGTTTGACAGCATTGGCTTTGTAAAAATAATGAAATCGTTACTAATATCTTCGAAAACCATTATTGTGCACTTCACAAGGATAAGATATTGTACTCTTGGTTCTACTTTGAAATTAACTTGGAACTTGGAATTGACATGAAACTTTTTTTTTTAACCTAGTTCGTCTCGGCCGCTTTCCGATGAATTGGAGAGTGCAGCAACAAAAGACCTAGTTCGTCTCGGCTATCACCCCAAGAATGCCCTGGAAGCACTAAGGGAGACGCAATCGTTATTGCTATGCGCTCTAGTGCACTTGCTGCGCGTGAGCCACATGCAAGCTGAACCTACTATACAAAAAGTATAAGTCCCTGCTAACTTTTTGTTGCTGGAGACAAGTTTATTATTAAATTATATATTAATCATACCTAATATTAATCTATAATAATGTTACTTAGTATAAGATTTTTAAACTTATTGTTAGTCTCTTAAGGGAAGATTCAATAAAAGAAATGAAGTCATAAAAAAAAGAAAAAAAAAACACGAGCGAAGAATTTCGTATGTGACTTTTTACCGTCCATTTGGGAAGCTCTGGGTCCTAAGCCCGAAATTTTTTTTTAAATAAATCTATAAGAAAGATAAAGTATAAATTTAATCACATTAAAGCTTATACATCCTTAGTTTGTTAATCTAAGCCTTAGATTCTAAGGTACAGTGGAAATTTAATGCACTAAAGTTGATCAAATACCCACAGAGAACTTGCAGATAGCAACTAATTTGACAGATACCTCATTGAAAAACTGTATGTCACGAGGTAGATCCGAAACTGAGACAGCTTTGTTTTTTTGATATTTTGGTTTTAGAGAAACAATGAGCAGTTCGTATAGCTGAAGAAAAGTTTTTGGGCCAACTTAGAGTTCGAGACTATATATCCCGGTTTATATCGACACCTTTGCGCGAAATTATCGTATGTGCCAAAAAACTAACGTTCTTTCTACATTTCTGTGCTTTAGCTTAGCAATTTCTAAATCAAATTTTCTATGCAATTTTTGGCGTAACTAAAGGAATTTCAGAAACAATATTTTACGGGTGGGGTGGGGTGGTGTGTAGAAGAAATTTGCATCAAAAAGTCGATTTCGAAAAAATTTATACATACGCTAACATGGGTCGATATGATGATGCCTCACAGATGGAGTGTAGATAATGTTGGTGTCGCCATACATATATCCACTAGATTTGGTGTGAATACATGAAGTGTATTCTAGATACCATGGCAAATTGCTGAAAAGTATAGATTTTTTTTCCCTTAATTCACTTTTTTTTTCAAAATGGCACATAAATCATTCGTGCGAATTAACGACTGCTACAATTTTTCAACTTAATTAATCTCATTAATTACTTTTGATTTCAATTAAGATGAAAATAAAAACTCAATAAAAAAAACAGTTAATTCTCATTTGACAAAAAAATTAACATTTCAACTTGTTAGTTTAGTTTGATTTACTAATTTATGCAGTTCATTATTATTTTATGGCTATTTTTTGGGTTCACTACCGATTTTGTCGTTTGGTTATGCTTTCGCATCTTAACTAAAAAAACATAAAAAGTTAAACACCAAAGTCGGCATGTCATGTTTGACAGTATTAAAAGTTATAGCATATGAAATAATTAATTTTTTTATAACCACTAAACGACAAGGTGCTTGAAAACATCGAATATGCATACTGATGTTTAGATTTTTTAAGCTATTAGGTATTATTTTAATTAACTTTATGATTTATGCCTTCAAGGGGTGTTTTATATAAAGATAACATCGAGACGAGAGAGACTTTTTGGAATTTTTGGATTTCTTAGTGCGTGACTATCACTCGAAACAGAGATCGCTCATATTGGAGATATGTGTAGATCAGAAATCTGTAAAGCTACGCTTTTGGCAATTTTAAAAACATTTTGCAAAAGATGTTCGATTTTATATTGAGCTATATTAAAAATTGGCAACATTTTCATTATTCTAGAAATATTCTTAAAGCCCTTTGAAAATTCACAACATTCTCTAGTATTAACAAGCTCTACTCAGGCATACCAAAAATTTTCTGCCAAATAATTAACGCTCAAAGCTAAATAAATTGCTTTTAAAAGCTAAAATTTGACGTTTCAATGGAGCAAAAATTCCACAAGTTTCTAGAAAGTCAAAATTTTTACCACATGTCATTGAAATAACAACGTAAGTAAAAAAAAAAAAAAAAAAAAAAAAAAAACTGTGCTTTATGTGTTAACTTGGCTAAAATTAAAAACAATAAAGGAAAAACAAAAACAGCTGAGCAAAAAAAAAAAAAATAATAATGAGAGCTCACAACAAAAAAAAAAAAAAATACCAGAAAAACCTAAGAAAACAAATAAAGCGGAACACAAAACAGATAAAATAATAAAACAATTGAAATTTTCAAAGGAAATAACTAAAAAGAAGGTGAAAGAATTGAACCAAGCAGCTCAACACCACAATAAGGTAGTAAATAGTGGAGACGATCAAGAGGCAAATGAAAAGAGAAACAATACCATATAGACAAAAGAAGAAAAAAAAAAAAACGATAAAAAAGACCCAACTATATAACAACAACTTTGACCGCAAGTGAGCGTGAACCCTAAACAACAACAGACAGTGTAGCAAAAGCAAAGGAAAAAAAATTACTATTAAAAAAAATTGCAATTTTTTTTTTTTTTTTTTTGCTGTAAACTTGGCTACAATGAGTTTTGGTGAAGCAGCAGTTAGATAAAAAGTTGTGCTAGAGTCAGCTAAACTTAAGTTAAAATCCAGTTGAATGCTAAGTTATATGGTGTATTATAGTCAAGTAAATAGCACCGGTAGATATAGAAAGAAATAAAGAAAATAAATTGAAAAGGTAAGAACATAAAAAAACAAAAACTGTAGCGGAAGAGTCAACATTTCTTTAATTTTTAAAAGAGCAAAATCAGGAAGTTATTTAGAGAAGAATTACAACATTAACTGCAGCCAACAATAGTGGCAAAAAAAAAGTTTCAATACTTTTTTAATGTGGTAATATTTAAAAAAAATGTTAAAATAATCGACAAAAAAAAATTGTTACTTCCCGGTACATTAATTGGCTTGAACTAAATCTTTATATACATATATATAATTCTACTGTACGTGTGTATGTCACTGAACTCCTCCTAAACGGCTGGACCGATATAAATGAATTTTTTTGTATGCGTTTGGGTGGCGCCCTGGATGGTTTAGAGTCTAAACTTTAGACTCACAAATCAGCCTGGCAGATGCCGCTGCAGTCGGTATCTAGGTTATTTATCTATACTGTAACTAAACGGCCGGATTAGGGATAGGGATAGGGATCAATTTTAGGTGGTACAAAGTTCACCGGGTCAGCTAGTAAGCTATATAATTTTTTTCTATAGCAAACTATTCAAAACTTTAGAATCTTATTTTTGTATAAAGCAAAAAAAATATTATAGATAAGTACATATATCGCAAGGAAAACTTATCTAAATCAATGGTGACCTTGTCTTACAATATAAAGCGTTGGTGACCTTACAGTGAAACTAATTTCTAATTGTTGAGGTAATGAGCTAGTTTTTTTGGATATGTATATAATTTTTTTAGCATTTACAAACGATAAGGTTTAATACATTAAAGATGATTTTTTTTTTGAACCGCCTTAATGTGCAAAAATTTTAAATCGATTTTCATCGGATCATTAAGGATAGTGTGAGCTCGAGGGCTTTGCCAATTAATTACCTACTTCAAAGCAAAGAAGGTCAATTTAGTATTTTTTGCTTACAAACTATTCGCCTTAACTGTAAGCAAAAAATCAATAGTTATTAATGTGAAAATAACAAACATTTTATGTACATATGTATATTCCAAATGTATGTGACGTCATCCAATTTTGGTAAATTATAAGTGATGAAACAAAAGTAGTTAAAATAAAACACTGTCCTTAAAAATAGAGTACTGTTTAAAATAATGAGCTATAGTTCGGTACTTCAAAATAATGGACGGATTATCATCGTAAGCTATACCGCCCTCAGAAGCGAAGAGGGTATCTCCAAAAAATGCGTTTCGAAATAATTAATGATAAAATTAAGTAGTGGAAATCGTAAATTCTGTGGAGTTTTAATTTTGCAACGTCATGCAATGAGCATGTCCAAGTGTTCTAAGCCTTCTCCGTTCGAGTGCAGTGCATGATGACCTAACTACAAGGCAGTGTCCAGTTGATACCGCCCTATCATGAGGCGGCAGTTATCACTGAATAAAGATTGTAAGAATTCTGTTTTGGTGCTATTATAACCTCATGCCATAATATTTTTGTTACTAAGCTGAAAGGGTTTGGAAGCCTGTATAGTGTTCTTTAAAGCTGGCGTTGGCATTGAAGAAACGCGCAGCTACCTCCTCGTTTTGTTTGGAATCATCTGTATATATACTGATACAATTTGGAGGATGACCTTCTCTACTGGACCAGTAGCTTGTTGAAGGATATTTAATGAAAAAGTTGTGATTTGAAATTATGGCTAATATCAACCGCAATCAAAGAAAAATATGCAACTGCGAACAAGTAAAAAAAGTAAAATTAACTAAGATTTCGGTTAAAATTTTTTTTTTAATCCTTGTTATTTGGGAAATTTGTTCTTCCGCGAAATTAACAAAGCATGTACATTTGGAGAGCGTAAATGAAGTTATACAGTTTTAGCCATATTATAAAACAGAGTTTGATTTTTAACGAAAAAAACGTGGCTTTACAACAGGTCTGGAAAAAGTATTACATGGCTTGCAGGATGAAGACATTGCAGAAAGGCCATTTTGTGGAAGTAAGTGACTAAATTAATACACTGCATCGAATGGCCGCTGTATATTAAATGAAACTACAAGTCATAAAGACACTGTCCTATATTGTGATTTTGACTACTATAGAGCATATTTCAAAGATACCATACGATTTTGATATCGGCGACAAAATGACAGTAAGGAGAAACTCCGAGAACAAAAAAGTGCAAAAAAGAAAGTTATTCAAATGGAATTTCGAAATCAGGGTCTTATTACAGGCACATTAGAGATGGTCTAGAAAACTTTTTAACTCTCAGTGATATACATAAATTTTTCGAAATTCGGCGAATTTATTTAAGTTACTGCCGAACACTGTGCCAATGAGGATTGGTTTTGCATAGTACGCATTCCGTTGCATTCCAACATAACTCCTCTAACTTCATTATTCGAATGCGCTGTAAACCTTTTAATGTAATAAGGGCAATAACCTAATTTTCCTTATGGCAATCCAGTTATTATATACCAATACTTTAAGTTATAATAGTAAGTTGGTAAAATAAAATTTTTTATGAATTTGTATGTTACGACATAACTATGTAATAAAAGAAAAATAACATTATTGAATATCATTATATATAGAAACCACAAAAAAAAAAAACATTAAATATATAATCATAAGTTTTTTAATAACTTTCGTTACAAATTTATTGTTTATGGGTGTAACTGTACTAAAGATTTATAGCATAGTTTGTTTTTTCCTCCACTAACTATTAATGTTTTTGCAATTTTCCGCAGCTGTTGTTTAAGAAAATTGCATTTCTATAACATTTTTCTTAATTTACTACCATATTGTTGTATTTATTTTTTTTTATACTTGTACATATATATGTATGTATATATTTCATACCAGTAGATACAAATTTTATATAGGAATGGAATGATACATTTATATGTAAGTTTGTATGTACGAGTTATGTTTCAGTATTATTGCTTTATAATTTGCACGCGATCACGATTTCGAAATTAGCTTTGATTTGTGTATTTAATATAACAAAAAAAAAAAAAAACATAAATACTTTGTTTTTCTTACAGTGCTATTCATATAGTTTTACAAATAAATTTTTATTTTATAAATTTTTGTTACGCTTTAGGATCTTTGCTGTTAAGTTAAGGTTTGGGTGGAACACAATATTGCCGCATTTAAAATACACATAGTACAAATTCATATTTTTCAATGAGTTTTGAGAAATATTTGAACAAGTAAGGGTCTCCACAAACCTATTATTACATCTGACATGAATATCGAAGAACTAACATACTTTTCACCAAAGTATTGAGTGATATGTACAGCTTAAATACGCAGTATCAACCAGAACATAATTAATGGAATTTGGATCTGTAATGCCGGTGGTAGTCTTTTGTTTCAACGAAATATAGTCAAAGATTTTTGCTAATTATTTAAGAAATGAAATTGTTATATTTAAGAATTCTATATTTTTTTGAAAGGCTAAAACATGCTGTTAATGTTAATATCATCAAATTCTACAAAACAAATTAATTTACATAACAATTTAAGAATTTTGCCACGAGAGCGAAATATGTCTTGGATTTGTCACTAAAATGTTAAGAGCAACATTAATCATCATCATTGACTTTTAAACTATGGCCATAAGTGGTTTTGCCACAATTAGTGGGTTTTAACTCGAAAAATATCATACACTAATTTTAATGGTCAAAGAGGCTTTGATAGAGCCAAATCACGTGCAAACATTAGAGAGATGTTTATATTGAATATGATTTCCAATAAATACATATATTGAACGTCAAACATTAAATAAACGGTTAATTTATTAAGATTTATCAAGGCTCAAATTGACTATGTTCTAGAACTATATACATCTTTTTAAAAGTGCGTATTTATTTTGTCACAAAACATACTGTTAGTACTGGGTCTACAATCATAATCATAAATAAAAAAAGATCATGAACAAACTATTTAAAACTAGCAATACTAGTTATACCTTCAATTACCTACAATAGCCCACTACTAACTATTCTTATAACTCCATTAGAAGCGTACATCCTGAGAAATCTGAGGGATAAACTTCCATTGCGAAAAAATCGTAAATTAAACTTGAATTTTGCACGAAATTTTTTCTATTTCATGTTATATTGTATATTGGTTTGCATGGATCAAAAAACAAAACTTTTGAAATTTTTCAAAAAGAGGGCACAGTAGCACCCGATTTCTGTCATTTGAAAAACTTATAGGGTATGTTATTTTTTAGGTTCAAACTAAACGAAAAATCCATATTCATATTGAAAATAAAAATTGTTTAAGTTTCGAACTTTAGTTTTTGGTAGACTGTCCTCAGTATTCTTAAAGATAACTACTAAGATACTCTTTCTTTTCTAATACAAAATTTGGGCCCAATGAAGAAAACATTTTCACAACTGAACAACCGTTAGAGATATGGAGTTTCTCAATTGAAAAACCTTTAGATATCATAGGCTACTCTCCCATTTGAAGGAGTAAGTTATTTGCTCTTCGACAATCTTAATGAAAGCATAAGCTTTTGATTATAAAGTCCGATGTTTCTCTATACTTAAGTGTTATGCATCTGGGATGCCAGAAATGCAGTTAACGATTTTAAGTGATAGACTCGGTATAGTTAACTTTTCAATTAATTATGTGCTTATGTAGATCTCATTTTAAGCTGGGAAATAAAGCTGAATTGGCCAACATTTTGCGCCCCAGAGTGATGAACTTTTGCTAAGAACTTGCCTAGAAAAGTTTGTAAAGTATTAAATTTTTTGTAAAGCTGACACGTGATATAATGGAAAAATGAAATAATTTACTTCGGAAATTGCACATTTGCTTATAACATGGATAAATAGCAAAATCGTGAGACTAAAACTGTAAGGTCTTATTGGTTAGCTTAGAGTGGGGGCTTAGCAATTATGCTAAAAGCCCTAAGTAGCAATAGTTATGCCACTGGTAAAGATTTCTGTCAAAAGAATTTAATTTCCCTTGAAAATTTGGTAAAGATAAAAGATATATCCAGTTAATCCTGTTAAAGTAGCTGTGCATTGAACAGATTTCATTTTGGGCCGGCTCGCTGAGGTAAGTGAAGAAAGCTTGTCTTAGTTATATGAGCCTGATTTGTCATTTCTTATATCATTTTAAGGAAAATATAAGTATAAAGCTGTGTTAGGAAAATATGTTTATATGTTCATATGTTTCAGGAATTTTTCGAAAAAAATTGACATTTACTACTCGTACCTATATCAAGCTATCATCCAAAACTATGGAAAGTCGCCGGAATTTCTTTAAAGATAAGTTTCATGTGCAAAATTTGAGCCTAATCAGCGGACTTCCGCGTTTGGGAGTTTACTAACATTTATAAGTCGCAAGAGCCTAGATATTCTCATTAACCTCACATCTCTGCAGTATTTTATTGTTTACTAGAATATTTTATTTTTAAAAACTACTCAGCGGTTTTAATGAACTATTTTCACCAACACATTAAACGGTTTGCTCCACAGTCAATATACACGTACAATAATTGACAACCAAATTGGTTAAAAACTTGTTGGTAAAATTTTGGTATCCAACAATTATTTTATATAAAAAAAAAATTTTAGACAAAAAACTTATTAGGTGGTAACTAATAACAACAGAAAAAGAATCAGAACTTGTTATAAGATTAAAATAATTAATTCATTCAATAAATTATTTTTTTCTTTTTTTCATAATTACATTTTAGTTTAAAAATTTTGCACTCAACACAATTTTTTTCTTACTTAACGCTATTAATTTAATTTCACTTTTTCTTATTTTTTTCTTATTACGGAAACCGCTGCAGACGGAAACGATTATTTGAAACTTAACGCTTTTTATTCAATGTAATTTTTATTTAACACAAAGGTATTTATTTTTCTCGTTTTGTTTATATGCACTATAATAATTTTTTGTTCTTGTAACACTGATTTTTTGTTTTGATTTAGATTTAAACTTTCTAGTACAGGAAAATATTTTTATTAAAAACTTTATTTATTAATTATTTTTTTTTTTTAAACTATGCTGGTTGTTGTGGAACTCTGTTTTCTGATTGATTTTGTTACTGTAAGCAAAAAAGTTAAAATTCAAATTCAAATTCAATTCTTCCGCACGATGAGCTGAATTACTTCGTATCTGACATAAGACTGACGAACTGTGACGGATAAAAAGTATTCGCTAGCGCTATGCCATCGAGTCGTAACAATTCGGCAGCGCAATACTTCGTTGCACACACACACACACTCTTCTATGTAGTACGAACACTACCGGGTTCTTTCGTCTACTACTACTACTACTCTACTGTTTTTAATACCTTTTCTTTGTTGTTGTTGTAGCCCCAAACAATTCTTTTTGTTTTGTCGGTAACACTTTATCGTATGTTGCTGACTGTTGGTTATACTCTGCTGCTCTTTGGAGCTTACTATTTGTTTTTGTTATGGTGGTCGACTTCGGTTATTAAATGACTTGCTTGTTGTTGCTATAGTTAACGAAGCGTAGCGGCGGATAAAATACAGTTTTTTCGTCAATGCAATGGCAACACTGCATACAAAGTAATTTTTGCATTTGTTTTGGTACGATAGTTCGTTGGATAAAAGAGTACGCTGTTTTGATATAAGAGCGCGCAAGTGTCTAGCAAGAGCTAATTTGTATCTTTGTAGCGGCTCTTGTTTGCATTCCTATTGGATTTTGTATATTACGGTATCATATGTTTTTGAGGTATGTCCACTAGACTGTCCGTTATTTTCAAGATTTATGAAACGAATTGAACGTTATATTTAACGCTCGCTCTTTATAAAACTACACATTTTGTTTTTTTGGTTTTTGAATATTTTTTGAAACGAAATAATTCGCAAAATGTGGAGTTTGTATAAAAAAATAATAAAATAAATAATAAAATAAAATAAAAAATTAAACATAATAGTTCATATTATAAATAAATAACTTTAAACATTAATGTTGTTATCTATAAAAATGTTTTTCAAAATATTTTCGACCTAACATTTTTTTCAAAATGTATTTCTTTTCAAAATATGTTTACAAAATTTCATTTCGACTTTTTTCAACATTTTTTGAAACTTTACTTTACTATGGTGTGCAGAAATATTTTTTTAACCCTTTCAGAATAAATGTTACTCTATTGTCTTCAGATGCCAATATCACCGTTATGTTATATTTTTCGCGTTTTTTTTTTTGCTTTTGTCGTATCAGCTGTTCTGTTTTGTGAATTTAAGTGTACACACAATTCAGTACGTCATTAAGTCGTTACGAAAACAAGTGTCGAAAAATTGGAGAAAAAAGGTCCCTGTGCTTTTAATTAAATTATGTGAAATAGATTACCCGGACTTACAAAAAAAGTGCTTCAATTAGTTAAAAATAGGTAAATTAATAGATAAAACATAATTTGTAAACGAAAATTGTTTAGTTATGTCTCAGGAGTTTTTTGGAGTAAATGCTACCAATAGGCCGCAAGGATGAACAAGGATACGTAGGACTTTGAAATTGACATCAGTAAACCTTTGTTGTCGTATTAATGAAAATATAGCTCAAATATTTTATAAGTCCACGCACTTTAATTCGATCCTAAAAGGGTTAATTAATCTTTACTCAAAGACTTGTTAACTTACAATCAAACAATTTTCTTAGAAGAAAATATTTTTCTGTAAGTATTTATTATAACTTTTTTCTAAATAACCCAATAATCGTTAACAAAAAGTACGGAATCATTTTGAAAAAGTTTTCGATTGGATAATAAACATACAATTTTTAACGTCAAACATTTTTTTTCGTCATGTGAAAACATCATGAAAAGAACTTTTCTAGAATATGTATTTTAATTGGTTTGCTTGAAAGCTTATGGAGTATTAAGCAACCAAGCTTAAAACCATGTTTACTTCAAGTCTGATATTCTTGGAATTTTCAGTGACTGTGCTAAATTATAAATTGTTGCTATCATAAACTTTCTTTGCTTCCAACAAAAATTAAGATACGAAACTTCTCGATAAATGGAAATAACGGACAGTCTAATGTTCTCTTACATACATATGCTTTTGAGCGACAGTGTTTGTTTAAATTTTGTACTCACTGTATGCCCGGTGGTAGTTGTTGGCAGACAATTTGTAGTACTAAAATTTTAAGAGATTTTTGTGTTGTTGTTTATATTAATCTTGGTATTACTACAGTATATTTTATAATACTTCCGAATCCGGATTTAACATATGTACGTTGTTGTTGCTACTTTCGTTTTAGCGAATATAGAATTATTTATTTATAAAAGGATTTTCTTATTTGACTTAAAATTTCGACAAATATTGAATGGCATAAATTCGGTCTTTTAGAAATAATATAGGATAATGACCGCATAACCTTTTTTTAAGTTTAATATACTAACAAAAATCGGATTTCTAGTTCTTTGAAGGAATTCGGCTGGTTCTTTGTATCGTGGCTTTCCTTTTTTTTTTGTCGTGGAGAAATTAATTTGATTTGAAAGATTAGGTTAAGTAGGGAGCTTGTCGATCAAATGCGAAGAGCACTCGGAGGCCCTAATGGCTCATAATGATACACAAAAATGTTATTAGCCGCTATGTTTAAGTTGCTCTTGGGATAATCAAAACCATTCCGAGCTTCGATCTCCTATACTGGAAGATCCTTTAAGACCCCAATTGTTTCTACTGGATTTTGTAAAACTCTTTTAAGTTCTGAAGTCTCTATTAGATTCTGATAGATCCAATAACCCGGCAAAGAAGGTCAATAACTGAATAATGTGGAGGATTATCCGAACTTTTCTTTTTCACCAATTAAGCTGAAGTATACTGACCCTTTGCAATATCGGTAGCAAAAGTGTTATGCAGAACAAATGTACTGAAAATGCTATCGCTGCTGTATATTTTAGATGAGGTGCGAATATTAAAAGCAATACCAAAAATTAAGTCAAGACTATAGCGCGTTGATTTTAAGATTGTAATGGCAAAAAGTGTCTCAGTTTCTCCATCTCTCAATATTAGCATGAATTTTAAAGATGAATAATATCTCATTATCAGTGACATCTGGAAATAGCTTATTTCTTTAGTTAGACGAAAGCTTAAGTGAACGTTGATATAAGATGAGCTAGTTCAATATATCAAAACCAAAGTCTGTAATTAAGTCACCAGATTCTTTATACTAAGCCCTGGAATAACATATTTCATTTACAATACCAAAAGTGAAACAGTTTCGTAGATACCATATATAAATTCATGTATGATACATACATAGTACAAAATTATAAGATTCAATATAAATTTAATTTTCGTGTAGCTACTTATAGCACAAATTTATTATTTTTCTATGACTGCAGTGTTGCCACAGTTTCAACACTTTTGTTGACGCCACCAAGTCTCACTACCCAAACTACCGAAAAGTTCTATTAGCCCCAATTTTTATACAAGGTAGCAAACAAAACTGATAAAGAAAAAATGTTGATGTAATGTAAATAAATAAATAATAATTCGCATGCAAAATGAAAATATAAAATAGAAAAAAAAATATATAAAATTGAAATTGCTGCTATTTATAAATAAATTTTAGAAAATCACGTAAACAATAGCGACGTAGTACAATAACAAACCTTTGCAAATACAAAGGTATAAAAGGGCATAATAGTAGGCACGTAAGTACCTATATTCTTAAAAAAAAGACTTCTAAATAATTTCACCATAATTGCTATTTGTCATGGAAGCAAATACTGCACAAAATACATGAAATATTTATAGATAATAAATTAAGTTCGTTTTCAGGCAGTTTTTTCTCCTACTTACATGCAAAAGTCGGCTTATTATGCAGTAGTTTACCAACGATTGAAGAAAAAACTACGAATAAATAAAGCAGGAAAATCAAAAAAAAAAAACAAAATATTTATAATGGAAAAATGTAAATTTGTTATTGTGACAGTTTTGTTTGTTTGATCAATTTTTATAGCAATTTGAATGAATTTGTTTTTGGCATAAATTTTAGCAGATAGGAAATAACTTTTTAGAACATTGATTGAAAGGTGAACGGAAGAATGTATTCAATAACTTTTTGTGGTGTATGTGAAATAAAAATTTTTAAGTACTTACTAATCTGTTTAATCTTTATGAGTTTTTCAGTATGACATTCAATGAAACCTACATATACTAGGAGCTGCATAAAAGTCATAAAATACCACCACCTAGCCATCATTTGCAATTTTTGGCAACTTCTGGTAACTTGCACCAAGATAACTCGTTTTTCTACAAACTGTAACTTCCGTTCACAAGTCTTACTTTACCTTGGGTGAGCTGGAAAACTAATCCACGTAACGTAACTTAACTTCTCATATCAGAAAGATATTCAAAAAATTTCACTCCAGGCGGACAAGGTCTTCTGTTTGAAAACTGAGCCTAAGAATTTACTATTTTAGCGGTACAAATAATTATGGCTTTCCAAAGTGCGGTAAGAATTAGTAGAAAATTAACTTAGGCAAATAAAGAGGTGACCATCACGAAGCACAAAGCTAAGGACTTTCAAATATCTCTCTTACAGCAAGCTTTCTTTCTTTGCCCAAAGTGTTTCTTGGATTAAAGTAGGTGTATTAATCTACTAGCAACATCGAAGCTCGTCCGAAACATTGAGCGGAATATTAATATCCTTTTTCATAAAACGATTTCCATTCAGAACAATGATCCTGGGTCAATGCTAGAGCGAATTGCATGCATCACGTGACAACGATCTAGGGACCGAAGATTATCATAACAGCCATCTGAAGCCCTCTGTAGAAAGTCGAGTATATAGGATTATATGATGGGATGTAAAGAAAATATGTTGATGCATTTTGGTGAAACTAACCAACCAGGATTGCCTTGCCAAAGCCCGTCCCGATGTCCGATAAGTCCAAATTTCGGGCAGTTTTTTTTAATCTTTTTTTTTTTTTTTAAACTTAAACTAACTAACTCAGGGGATAGCCCCTGTAAGTGCTGTGCATTGTGTTGATTTGTAGAAAACGGAAATAGTTTATGAAGAGTAGTGTCGGTCGATATTTTTTTTGAATTTAATAATGTTAGAGCGGTCAGGAAAAACACTTGCAGGGAGATTGTTTCACAATCTAATGTGGTATGACCAGAAAACGAATTATCACGATGGTGCGACGTGGTATACAACATCGTCGTGAAGCAAAAGGGACGCGCCTGATGAGAGAATACCCGAACTGTGGGGATCAGCTAATAAAGTTCTATAGAGCACATTCCATTAAAATATCTATGAAAAAGGTCAAACACCCTACGGTACGAGGGTACGCGCAAGAATCAATAGAAGATACAATATCAATATCCCCTATTAATTTTATCGCACGTCGCTGCTCCAGGGTAGTTTTTGGTTCCATAAGTGCGAATTATACTCCAGTTTTGATCTAATATAGGTGAAATAGACAGTTCGAAGGTAAACAGGGGTGAAGTATTTCTTATACCGTTTTAAAAAACCTAGACACTTCGGCCGCTTCTTTCGACATACCGAGCACATGATCTTTCCACCTCAAATCTAATTGAATCGGTATGACAAGTATTTCATGTTACTCTATAAATCAAATCAAATAAGCTCCTGAAGAGCTTTTCGTAACAGGTACTAACGTCAACATGTACCATAAGGTGGGGTTTTGCATAGGTTTGAGGAAGAGCTTGGGACGTCTCTGCAGTGGGTGGTGTGACTTTTTAATTTTATTAATCTTCTATTTTGGACATTTAACGAACACATACATTAATCAGTTCGAATAACTAGCAAGAATTTAATTTTAGCAGAGTGTAGCGCATCACTTAACGTATTTTTTTTAAGGCTATGGTGATCTCAGATTAAAATTAACCCTCCAATCAATGCACAGTGGTCCCAAAATAAGTTTTTTTGGTTCAAAAGTTGCTAGAGAGCGCAAATTTTATCGAAAACGAACAATTTGATTTTTTTTTTTAAATTAATGCTTACCGAAATTCCAACAGACCCTTGAAGCCCAAATTTTAAAAAAATAATTTCGTATTCAATTAAATTTTTTTTTTTTGAAATTCGGGATCCGACGAAGAGTGCGTATATCACTCTTTTCAGGTAAAATGTATGAAGTACACATTTTTTTTTAAAAGCTAATGAATAACTAACACCGCGCTTGCTCTTAACTTCAAATTACATATCTTGGTTGACTCTGAACAAAAACAAACTGAAATAAATTGAAGTCACTTCTTATTTTCATATGTAACACCCAAAAAAAAAAAAAACACTTCCTTATATTATTTTGTTCATTTTTATTATTTATTTTCTTCATGTTGCAAAAAAAATATATAGGGTCATTTCGCCTGTTCGCGTCCATTTAGTGCAGTTGGCAAGTTTGACGGCGATAATAAAAATATGCCAGCACTAATTTCTATGAAAAATTTATGTAATGTGTTAATTATATAGTCTATTTTAAGATTAACTTTCAGTTTTGTTCGAAACATCTTGTGTTTTTCTTTTAAATAGAAAAACTTCAGAATTAGGCGTTTTACCCACTTTGCGTCCACAAAGCGCACGGACCTTTTGTCCATGTGTGCGTGCTTCTTATACATTGAGGTATTAGCGATAATGACTTTTCGTTTGATTGGTGTGTTAGTTTACTTATTGTGAGGATTTTTAAAGGAAGATCCGTAACATGGACGCAAATTGGTCGATGGACGCGAACAGGCTAAATGACCCTATATATAAAACTACAAAACAAATCCACTGTACGCTCTCATTTGTCTACCAACATGAAATGAAAACATTTATTTTCATTGCTCCTCCAACATGTCTAAACTTAAAGTTATATTTAGCAGCGATAAGGGACCCGGGTTATGTACAATTTTTAAGCTAAGACAAGCAAACAAAAAATAGAAGAAAAATAAAGTGATTTATAGTAGTAAAGAAAAGAAACAAATAGTTACATACATATGATGAGAAAAATTCGAGACCAAATAAGGATAGCGCCACATTTCAAAGCTGCACCTATTTGTGTACACAAAATGTTGCTCCGATTTCAAGAAAAAATTCAATTGAAACATAAAAAAAATAAAAACATCTTAAAGATATCAGAACAAAAATAGTTCAAGTATGTGAATGTATGTATTAAATCGCAAGAAAGTTATGCGAACAGTAGTAGCATACGAAATTGTAGAGTCAAAAGAGTTGTAAGTACAAAGTATGAATAGACTTTCTATTTCTAGTTATTTTAAGGCACCCTACATCAGTTACTTTGGACTGGTTAATTTAAATTAATTGACTTACGGCATCGTTGAACTTTTGTACCTCGTTTGCAATTTTATTTTAGGTACTTAAGTACTTTAAATACTTAATAAAAAAAAGTGATAGAAGAAAAATTGCTGGCCAATTGATAGGTCCAAGGCGAGAAATAACTGAAACATTATATTTACTACAAAATAAATCCATTGCTTTACAAGCTGTATGGCACGTAGCACCATCTTGTTGAAACCACATATTCAAACCATTTTGATCAATTTTTGGAAAAAGGAAATTTATTCAGCATTACTCTATATCGAACTCCATTGAAGTAATGCTATCAGCAATATAATTTTTGGTGGTCCGATGACACCAAAAAGTTAATTTTTCTGAATTAAATGGAACTTCTTCAAATTCATGTGGATTATTTTCATTCCAAATATGGCAATTTTGTTTGTTAACTTATCCATTCAACCAAAAATATACCCCATTCGAAAACATAATTTTTTGGTAAAAAAAAGTGGATCAACTTCAAGCTGTTCTAATGCCCAAAGAGATAAACGACGATTCATCTTATGATTAGGCTTCAGCTCTTTTGTCGACTGGATCTTATATGTTCTTAAAACCAAATATTTTCGTAAAGTACGCCATAATGAAATTTCAGAAATGTTTAATCCTTGAGATCGACGTGAAATTGATAAATTTGGAACTTCAGCAACAATAGCACTTACAGCATTACTAGTGGCTTCACTATAAATATTTCGATGACGTAATGGTGCTGAGGTATTGTGTAGAGTAAAATTTGATTCAAATTTAATTGCAATTTAACGTATAGATTGGATTAAATGGACCATATACTTATTAGGAAAATTTTTTATTCTCATTACAAGCGGAATATAGGGTATTGCATACTTTCTCGAATTTTTCTTTTCTAATTCATAATTATCTTATAATTGTTGACCTGCCCCTTTTATGCCAGCACCTACATACGAGTATGTAGCATTTATTGTTAAGAGTTTCAGCTTGACTCGTATACACTCGTAACCTATTCCCAATTTATACACGTACTTTCCCATTTTCATTCTTTCTTTCACTTGATTTTCTACAAGTTCTTTTCTTTTGAATTGTTTGTTGAATTTTCTTTTTTTCATTTACTTCACTTTTTAAGTACCACCCGCATCCGTAGTTTTAAAGCGTTGTTTCCTTCCTGCTGACCTCATGCTCTCGCTCTCTCTCTGCGTCTTAACATGGCACAGACAGAGCAAATCTTTTTAATTCATTTCATTTGCTTTCATATTGGCCATTGTTTTCTTTGTTGTCTCCAACAGCTCGTGATGATGCTTTTATTCTGCTTTGTTTTAGTTGTGTTGTTGTTTTTGGCCAAGATGATCATGTTTACGAAAGTATTTTTATTGTAAATTTGCTAGCTTCATTTGTTGTAGCTGTTGTACCTTCATTAGTTATTGTTTTGGTGGTTTCATTTTTATTTTTTTCCCTAAGCTTACAGATAGATTTTTTACAGTTTTCTTATGGTACTCCTTTCTGTTACCTTAGCACTGTGGTAAATAGATAGTTAGATAGATACCTTTGCATGCTTTATTCGCTTAACACTTGAGTTGCGCTTACCTCTGTGGTAATTTGATGGCATTTTATTTCATGAGGTTGAGGTACTGTGGGCCAAATATATATGCGCTTTAAATATTATGGCTTAGTGGTTTTAAAGTTTAGTTTGGGCCATTTTAGGGTTAATGAAGTTGTTAGTTAACATAAAAAAAAAATTGGTAAATTCACTTTTAAATTTACGTTTTTTATATATAGCTTGCTATTTTGGAGTCTTCCGCAAAATATATTTAGGCGAATTAATATTTCATTATATTCCATAGTACGTCGTTTTTAAGTTAACGGATCCTATTGTACTTAGCGAATTTTATGCTGCGGGAGTTGTATTGTGTTAAGTAAAAACGCAAATGATATGCAGTTCTTCTAATGAAGAGGAGACTTGGGCGTGTTACAAGTTCTGAAATCTTCCATTCAATATACTAATACTCAATAATTTTTACATACAAAAACAATTGTGTCAATGTACTTCTGCTATTGATTGGCACAGCAGCTTCAACTTTTCACTTTCAGTGCGCAATGCAATGTTTGTTGAAAAGTAAATTTATGCATTTTCTTAAAATAATATCATAAAATGTTCAATAGTTGCAAAAAATTTCTTTAACACACATAATAGAACTCTTAAATGTGTGTACTTGACAGTATTGACAGTTGAGTATATTTGGCGTAATTAAAGGGGCTATAGGGTTAAGTACTCTCCAGAAGAAAAAGGAGAGAATACTTTCCATGTAAAATATAATATTATTATTATCAGAAGTGTATAAAATAATACAAAATTTAAAAGATTTAATTAAACAAAGAAGTTCAATTCAATTCGAATTGTTCGGCTGCGTCGGAACTTATAGCACTAGGGAACAAAATATATAGAAATATTGGTGATTTCGTAATATCATGCAACGAACTCGATAGCTCAATGTGGTGTTATTTTGATTAGCGCTTGAAAAAACCTCCAGAAAGTTAAAGAGTGGAGAAAAAAATAATTGGGAAGAAAGAAAAATTTAAAAAAAATGGAAGGTGTAGTGCTATGCCTGAATCGGAAATCGTACCTTTAGGTTGTAGCTGCAACACGCTACCACTGCTGATTTATCAAAAAAATTAATCACAGCTAGGGGACGTCTATTAATTACGTGAGTCAATTCATAGAATTTACATTAAAAATTATAATTTAAATCTCACGGGAGGGAGGGGTGGTGTCCCGCCAAATCTCACCAAGGGGAGGGGGAGGGGGAGGGGTCAGAATTTTCAAAGAAACTCCGCAAGTAATTAATAGACGTCCCCTAAGGAAACTCAGCTATGTTCGCGGATAATATTTCGTAGAAAGTACTGAAGTTTTAGGTTTAGGAAAATATATGTACATAGTACAAAAATCTAAATGTAAAATACATTTGGGAGTGTAATAAGCCAAAGCCAGAAATTAAAAATGATTAATAATAAGTAAAATAAATTGGATTTTTATCCTTTAATTAATCCTGAGAATGTACATTAGTCGGCATAAGTATTTTGACATGTAAATAAACTCGAATTTTTCACTTTTAATTCAAATTTATGTTGAAAAAATTATATTAAAAAATTTCTGTATCAACTTAACAATACTGTCGATACTAAAACAACAAAATTAATCATAATACACTTTGTTAGTAAATAAAATATTAATAATAAATTAATAAATTATAAACATTTTCACTAAGGTGGCAAAAATATTTTGACCATTTTTATGGCTTAAGCTTACTTTTGGAGCGTCTCTCATTTTTTTATAAAACTTATTTCTCTATTTGATGCTGACAACGAATATGGAATCAAAGTTTGAGGGTCGCATCTAGTCTCGGAGATAATATCTATTGTAGACATCGAAAGTCGAGAATAAAATCATTATAAGTTGGGATCTCCTGAATCGATTTCCTTAATATGGATGTCATATGGTTTTTGAGACATTTTGACAATTTATCCAAAAATCTGACTAACTTTTTTTTTAAAAAAAAAACAGTTTCATATTGCAAAAAAATTTTAATTAACAAACATTTTTATTCAGTCATTAGAGCATGATATGCTATTCAATGTTGGTTTTTCTTTGCCAACCCAATTTTTTAACTATGACGTCATACATATTTCTCGTCTTAGGGTAATTTTCATAAAAAATCGCAAGGAGTAAAATCCTTAAAATTATTTCAAAAACACTATAAATATTTTTTTTTGTTTCACTGACACATTTAAAAAACAAACAAATTCCTGAAGTCAAAGAAAAAAAAAATTTTTTTACTTAAAATCGAAGAACTTTTCATTCAGTGAGATTTTTATTAAAAAGAAAAAAGTGATAGAAGAAATTTGGCGTGTTGGTCAATTTTTAAAATTCTGATGAGTTTGCTACTTTAAAAATTGGTAATTTTATAAGTGATTTTTTAAAAAAAAATTGTCCAACTTTGAAAAAGAAATAAATTAATTTTTGATTTTCAAAATTGGACATTAATTTTTTTTTTAAATAATTACTGAAACTTAGTAGAAACCCCTATTGAAAACATCTGAGATGAATTTTTTTTATGCATCCGAAAAAAAGTCACATGTATTTGGAAATAACGCTTTGCAAGGAAAGTTCAAAGATTGTACCCCCTCCACTTCAGTTCAAATATGTATAAGAGGTCTGCATGAGAGCGCTTGAAACCATTATCAAGCCACTCGGCAATATTGCGAGTCTATCGAGCCCTTGCGAACACAAATCACGATTCAAGCAAGCGAGGTGAGTGCTGTACTCACATATGAAATGTTCCGCGAGCTAAGGTACTCGCAGTTTATTGCATTCGACACCGAGTGACTTGTTATCTTTTATTGCGTTTTTTTCTTCGACAGCACGGAACTTAAGCCTGAGGTCATTCATTTTCTTAGCCGTTTCTATAACCATTCATATCGATTGACACCACTTTTGTCAAAATCGGACCAGCTGTCGTTTGCCCAATATTTTTCCAAGTCCCTTATCAGTTTGTTATTATTCTCATGTTCGGTATCCGGTCATAACCCCCATGGTCATAATCCCTAAAGCCATTTTGGTCCTTAGTACGTTTTTTTCGGTCATAGTCCCCTTATTTTTCGATGCAATTTTTATGGGAAAATTTGATAGCTTGTTGAGAGAAAAACCTTATTTGTTCCCCTAAATTGTGGGAAATTTTTGAATAAACTACTGGCATCACTGGTTCGGTGTTGTAAATGACTTTGTTCGGCTAGAACAGCATTGACACCGATATACGGGTCAAAACGAGTCAGAGTGTAAACGAATCACATGTCATGTCGTTCAATAGTTCTGTTTTGTACAAGTCTACTGATGACTCGCTCAATGTCAATAGAACCACTGTACTCGACAGCAAGTTTACTGATCGGTTGACAGAGCGAATGTACTCACTCAGAGCTCTAATGTGAACATATGTGTACATATATGTATGTCCAAATAAATAAATTTTTAGTGTGAGAAGGACCATTTCAGCCCAATCGGACACAAAATAAAAATTTTTATTTTGATAATTTTTTTGACCAAAAATTATTTTCTTATTTTTTACAGATATGTCACTGTTTCAAATAAAATTTGAATGCACTATATTCAAACATATCGTTCACTTAGTGTTGAAAAATCTGCCATGTTGCAGTATGGTACCTAAAACTCTTTTTATTTCGTATAAATTTTCTTCATATAGACAATTTTTGTTTCATTTTGAAGCAACCCTTTTTTGACAACACATCCAACGAGTGCACACACGTCATTCGTGTAAATTTTTGTCACACCTGAGTTGCTACCTTTCGTAATGTTGTTCTTGTTGTTGTTGTTTTTGTTGCCACTGATGTTGTTAAATGCTTCACGTCCGTTCATCAAAGTTTTAGTTGGTTGCGCATTTATTGTGTGAGCGCTTCGTTTTTATTTTAATTTTATTTTAGCTGTTTTTTAACTTTTCTGTTAACAATGGCAACACAAACAGGAAAGTTCCTACAGCCGGCTTTTTTTTTTTTTTTTTAATTTTCTGTACAATTTGTGTATCTACAAATATTTTCATTTGCATTGTATGGCATTTTGGCATTAAATTCCCTGTATATTAATTTAGATTACAAACACAATGGCATTTTGTGTCTTTATGCCATATACTAATTAAGTACGCTATCACGATGTATATAGGGACAATTCCATGCAACAGTTTAATATTTTAAAATTTAATTTTTAGTTTATTTATTATTTATTTTAAGCTTAATTTTAGTACTTTTGTTTTAGGCAAATTTTTAAAATTTTATTGTAATTTAGTTAGCTGACTTGTGGAATTGGCCGTATTATAAACAAATTATGTATTGGTATGAGAGATTAACAGTATGTATTACAATAAATGAGAACATCTATCCATTCATTCATACACACACCAAGACAGACAGACAGTCAGTCGGTCACTTTGTCAAATTTTCTGTCGGTCGTTTTTTGTAGCGGCTTTGCATGTTTGCAATTAGCGTAAAATATACCAATTAAAAATGAGCTGGTGCTGCTAACGTAAATGACGTTTACGGGTGACTATAAAGAAAGCATTGGGTTGGTGCTGCACATGCGCAGCAATTGCATTGTAATTATTGTACGACTAAAAATTGTATACAATATTTGTTTATTATTATGAAATAAGTAAAAGCATTGTTTCGCAATTTTTCTTTTGAAAATCATGAGCGTAAAACGGAAGCGGATATTTGTATTGGTTTTTACGACAAAAACATATGTTAAAACTTTGCACACAACTTGTCATTATCAGCAATTCTTTTAAAAGATAATTATATGAAATATGCTTAATTCAAAGTAGCATGAAACTTTCCATAAGTTTGAAGTTTAAGAATTACCAACTGTTGCTCAAAGTTTAACTTTGAGTAACAAATGTTGAAGTCCTATACAAATCAAACATCTACATCAAAGTTACTATTAATTTTAGCAGCATGATGTACAATGTTGTCATTAAGTTCATATTTAGCTCTCTAATGTTTATAGTTAATTTGTTGACATAACCACACTTACGTACATACATATGTACTTTAGTATGTGGGCAAATACTCAAGAACCCCAACAGTAATATTTTTCTATTACGTCAGTTGATGACAGTATATAGCAAAAAATCCGAAAGTTATTGCTTGCAATTAGTTTAACAATCAAACTAATGACAATTCCAACAGTAACATCAGTTTGTCTGGAAAAGTAATTTTTGTGTTATTGTTGGTCTTGTTGTTTTTATCATTATGGCAAAATCAACAAAAAAAAAAAAAAAAAAAACAAAAAATTTATTAGTAAAAAGTAATTTAGAGACAAAAGCAAAAATTTACTGATTTAATTGGAAAAACAGTGGAAAGTTATTCTTAAACCTTGACACATAAACGCTTTTGAGTGGTAAGGTTTGAAAAGAATGTAATTTTTCATTTTTGATGTAGAAGCAGTGTAGAGTTATATCAAAATTAAAGGACTTACCGCAAAATTTGGAAAACAAATTATTCAAAAGTGTAAGAAAAAACAGAGTGTTTCTACTTAAACTTATTATCTGCTCCCAAAAAAAAAAATAAAACAATACGAAATTAATCACACTAAGTACTTTTACGTCTTACTTAACTTAAGCAAACGCACTCTTTTACTAAATTTTTCTCTTTTTTCGCGCGTAACTAAATTATGCTTCATAATTATTTTACTGAGTTCAGTACAAAGTGCGATAGCACCAACAAAAAAAAAAAAAAATAAAACAAAATAGAACTGGACTAAAGTTAATCATACTAGTTTCATTCGTTGCTTAATAGAATCCTCAGTGACCTTAGAGCCGCTGAGTGAAAGTTTAAGTACGCTATATACTTAAAAAAGCTTGATATATTTTTGCATAAATTTGTTGCGAACCCAAACAGAAAGTGACACAAAGCTAATTCGAAATACTTTTTTCTGTAGTGTCTTTGTTTTTGCATTTGCTTACGCGGCGTTTACACTAACAAATTCTTGCCAAAAAGTTTCCTTGTTAATGGGCAAGAGGGGAAAAACCAAAGAGTCAAGGTACGAAATTTGTCGTATGTTGCAAATGCCAAACAAAAACCACAAAAGAGAATAGACAAGAATTTGTTTCACTGAATTTGCCCGTGTAAATGCCGAGTTAATAGAATCCTCAGTGACCTTTGAGCCGCTGAGTGAAAGTTTCTAAGCCTGATATATTTTCAGTGGCGAACCAAAACAAAAAGTGAAACAAAGCAAATTCTTCCTCGTTTATTAAATCGGTGAGCTCACCGAAAGGCAATTTTGATGGTAAGAATCAAAGAACAGCATTGAGTGGCTCACTGAGGGTTTTGAGCCATTACTAAAAATATGAAACGTGATACAATGACTAGCGCGAATCTAAGTTGAGCTCACTAATAGCGAATTCGAAGATCACATTCAGCATTCATAAAGCAGCGAGCCATTTGTAGTAAACATGGCAGGTTTTAAAGTGTAGTAAAGAAAAAATGTCTTTGTTTACTGAAATCGATCTGTAAGGGTCGAACATGGGTTTGCGGCGTCACTTTGAGTAGCATATGGAAAGGACCGTTTGAACCATTTTCGGGAAAAGTTAATTTTGTTCGAATCGATAGAGAATGCTCGAAAAATTATTTTGGACATCACTCAGAGTGGCTCCGGAAACTGGAAAGGACCGTTTTTAACTCATATACGGGAAAAATTTGTTTTGTTCTAATCGATTGATAAAGCTCGAAAAAGGATTTTGGGTGTAGATCGGGTGGCTCCGTACACTTTAAAGGACCGTTTTTGACACATTTCCTTAACCTTTTTTTTTTGTAATCGTTAGAGAAAGCTTGAAAAATAGTTTTGGACATCACTTAGGGTGGCTCCGCACTTTGAAAAGGACCGTTTTTAAAGCATTTTCGGAATTTATTTTTTTCTCTAATCGATAGGATAGGATAGTATACCCGAACCATGGTACGAACCGTTTTTGCCAAATTTCCTGTAATTTTTCTTTTAATTTAAATCGATAGGGGACGTCCATTAATTACGTGAGGTGTTTTTTTGAATGTTTGGACCCCCCCCTCTCCTTGGCGAGATCTGGCAGGACTCCTCCCCCCCCCCTCCCGTGAGATTTAAATTATAATTTTTAATGTAGATTCTATGCATTAAAAAGCGGACGTGAGGTTTTCCTTGACCCCCCTGCCCCCCCTTGGTGAGATTTGGTGAGATTTTGCCAGACCCCCTCCCCCCCTATTTTAGCTCACGTAATTAATAGACGTACCCATAGAGAAAACTCGAAAAATAGTTTTGAACATCAAAAAGTGTTGTTCCGGACTTTGGAAAGAACCATTTTTGAACTATTTAAGCGGTTTGTACGCTCAACTTAGGCTCCATAGCATCTATTTCCCATTTAATCAAAATGAAACACGGCATGCTACTGATGTTCGAATTCAGATGAACAGGCAGATGGCATGAATACTTCATCAGCTCACCCAATCCCGAAATGATAATAAAACAACGCAAAATATCACAACAACATCAGCAAACACTCACAGAGACAAGTCGCCTTAGTTCATTCAACCTATTATGTCTTGAAGAGATAACACTGACCATCCAGCAACTAAAACAAAACAAAGCACCAGGATATGGCAGCATTCAAGCCAAATCGTCAAGAAGCAACACATTTTGAATGGCGCAACTATACCTTACAATTTTCGAAAAAATTTGAAAGAAAAGAGACTATGTGACGAATGGCTTCAAGGTTACTGAAGTAATATCCGCTGAAGAACTACTAATGGTGTCTAATGAAATTTTTGGAGTCATCTTGAAGAGTCAGTTTATGCCGACGATACGCTAACCAATCTTATGGGCAGTATTAGTTTTACGTGTAGGTAGGCAGCAGCCTAGGGTGCCAACTTTTAAGAGAACGCAAAATTTTCAAAAATTATGCCCTTTTTTTTGGAGGCAAAAAAGCTAACAGTAAAAATATATCATAATATTCAAAAATATATTATCGCTATACCATTTCAAATCCTTGACAATTATTTTCTCTCTCTTATTATATTAAATTTTACACAAAACTTGCAAACTAAATGTCAACAGTTTTTATAAATTTGTGGGTATAAATCGATTGAATAGAATGTTCTCGACTTTATTTGAATTTCATATGAAAATTTATTTGCATATACGGTTTTGAAGATTAATTGCCATAGATTAAATTGTAAATTGTTGTTGACGCTTTAATTTCGATGTGAGTAGCTGATGCATTTGCTGCGGCAGTTAAAACAAATAGTTTCCTACGCTAATGACAATAAAAACCATAAAAATTTGTAATTTATTTTGTTTTGATAGTGATTTTTATCGCTCAAAGCAAAAACTATTTTATAGTTGTATCAAAAATCATACAAAAATTACACATAAAAGCAAATAACGTCAATTAAAGACAAATAACTTTAACAAATGATACAAAAAACGCTGAGCATTTCTATTAAAAAATTAAATCACCTGTTTGAACGTGCAACTCTATAGCTTTGCACCAATTAAATTGTGGCAAAAAATCCGTGCACTTGTTTATTAATATTTCTTCTGGTGCTTTTAAATTCCAACCATTCATGATATGCCACCATAATCAACACAACCAACTGACCGATCTACCGGTTCGCATATCGCTTCAGTAGAGCAAAACATAAAATTTGTGGCGGCAGGGTAGAGTGGGTTTCTAAGCCTTCAAAATGCAACATCAACACATATTGTGTGTAGTAAGTAGTATTGTTGCTCTTAGCCGTCAAACAGCAGAGCAGAGCAGCGCTCATGTTTTTTTGGACCAACCACGTTAACAGATTGCATGTGGAAAAACAGCTTTTCTGGTCAAAAGCACAAAGTATATCGAAATTTTTAAAAAAAAAAAATGCTTTAACTTAAGATTAATGTCTACTACAAAAAAAAAAAAAAAAGAACAAAAATGCAAAAAAACGCCTTCTACTGTTTTTCAAATTCAAAATCATACTATTGAGTTAAGCTGTTTTTAGCATTTATTTCATATGCAACATTTGAACCAGTTCTGATGAGTAGTGCATAGTCAATTGGCGCTTGAAAATGTTCTTAGTTCATTGATTGTGAATTTATTATGCATGGGCTCGGCTAGGTCAACTTATGTTCAGCATGGTTCAATATTCTTAAAATTTTTATAAGCAATATGCAATATGGCAATAATTTGTATTCAAACAACAAATATCAGGGTTGAAGCACAATCGACATAAAAGGGGGGAATTGGAAATTTCAGAAATGCAGAAATATGTTCAATAGATTGGCATATTAAAACGATCTCATAATTATTCCCCCCCCCCCCGCCCCTCGCAATTGTAATGTTGCTGAAGTCAATTGTCGCCCTTTGGGTTGTATTTTTTTATGGAATGTGACCATTCGTCAAAATTCCAAAAACAAAAACTTTTTCTTATGAAAACATCGCTCAAAATCTGATATTATTTTTGAAGGACCTTTTTGAGCGATTTTGTTCTATACATTTATACAATTCTTCTCCTGATTTTGGTGAAAAATTTTTTTTTATTTTTGTACAATTTTTCATTCATGCTTAGGCAAACTTTTTTAAGCATTTTGGATAATATTACTCCCCAAAAACCATTACAATTTGTGTTATTTATGGGGGAAAGCTAAATTACCGCGAAAAAACAAATATCAGTTTTTAAGAAATTTTGAGCTTCAATATAAAATGAACAGTCACTAAATAAGAAAAGCAAACTTAATGTAACTAAATATAGATACAATCAAAATAAAGTTATTTTATCGAAAATAATGCGAAAATCACACGACAAAATCTCAGGTCAAAAAATTAAGATCTTAGCCATTTATTTGCTATTAAGAATTGCACAAATTTATGTATCCTTTTTATTAATGATTATTGTTTTCTGAAAAATCTCTCATAAACCTAAAAGGAAAAATTTCCCAAAAATGTAAAGTAAGTAATTGGCAATGTTCAAAACAGTTTTCAAATACATGAAGCAATAAACAAACTTTTACTAAATTTTTTAAATTACTTTCATCAAACGTTACATAATATGGGAATTTGAATTGTTCTAGGAATAGGAAGTAGAGCTTTTACGAGTTGTTTTTATACTTAATTTTTGAAAAATTTGTTTGCGTTACATTAAATATGTTAACTCTTTCAATGTAGCGTTTTTTTTTTAATGTATTACTTGATTTCGGCCACTTTCAATCCCGCACGCCATAATTAAAGGTGTAGTCTGTGTACCGAATATCATATAACTATCTCGCTTGGTTTTCCCGTATTCGTGGTTTTCACAGACAGACAGACGGATATGACTAAGTCGACTCAAGTGGTGTCGCTGATCACGCGTATTTGAAACATTCCAAGTCAACCGGATCAATGCTCCCGCCAAAATTTGAAGCGAAAAAAAAATACCGAGCTTGCACTCAGAACAACAAAAAGCCACATGCGCCTTTGCAAAAATGAAGATGGCGGCAACACTAAAGCGGGAGGCCACATTAAATTTTTGTCAAATACTAAAATAATATATATGTATGTACTATATAAAAATATCAAAAAAATATTTTCAATGCATATTTTCGATGATTTAGAATTTTTTTGGATTTAAAAAATTTTCTGAAAGTTTTTTTAGTTTTAGCGTTAGGGATTAAAACAGTTTTGATTAAAATTTCATATTTTGTCATTTTTTCTTCTAAGCTATAAATTTTTAGTCATATTCGCAATGACTAAAAAGTTTTTATGATAGATCAAGCTATTCAAAATATAAAATTTTAATTTTCATTGAAAGAATGTATGACGTCATACATTTTTGTCGTCTACACGGTCCGCTTGAACCAAGATCAAGATCGGTAAAAATTGTTATCCAAATCTGACAATGCACAATTCATATTTAGTGTTAGGAGAATTCAAAAAAATTATATGTAAAATCGTACCAAGTCATTTACTGGTTTTATGACCATTTTAAGGTAAACGTTTTTACCGATAACACTGTGGAACAAAATTTTTTTTGCACACACTCGGATCTGACACTGCGGGGTGAAAATATAGGCTAAAACAAAAAACCATTTGGCTCATTTTGTTCAAGTTGGCTCAAATTTTCGAGAAATGAACATTTGAATTTTGCGCCTAGATTCATTTGGTTTTTTCGATATATCTTGTAAGCAAACTGAGTTTTATTGCATCTGGTGCTAAGGTTTCGTTCGTCTCTTCAATATCTAAAACTTTCAATAACAAATCAAACCTTTTGGATGCATTTTCGGCAATTTAGAGCACAAAATTCACAATAAAAGAAAAATTCTTTCAGTTAGAAAGGGTTAATGTCAAAAATTTTTGTTTAAATGTTATATCCCTTTAAAGGGGATAAATTGAGCTTTATAAATATGTTAATAAAATTGTAGAGTAATAACGAATTTTTTTTGGAAAAATACCATTTTTTTTTTAAAAAAAATCGGTCCGAATTGCAGAAAAGTCGTAATATCTCAAAAACTTCGAGCCGGATTTCGAAAATTTTCAGATCAATATTGTAGCTTAATATATTTCCTTTCATATGACATCCATCCATTTTGGAAATCAATGCATGCATTTCTGACTTATATAGATTTTTAGAAAAACCATATCCGCAACTTCCAAAGGTTATATCTCCGAAACCTGATCCGGGCATCACTTTTTGATTCCATATTTATTCTTAGAATTCAAAAGTACATAAGAAAATATTTGGCTTATAATTTGTTTCATTCAATTCCGACTGTTTGCTTAACTGTATTTGTTCCTTTAGCTACTTTCAGCTACTCTAATTTTGAATGGTATTTATTTGGCTTCATGAAAGTAACAAATTATAAGCCAAATATTTTCTTATGTATGTACTTTTGAATTCTAAAAATAAATATGGAATCAAAAAGTGATGCCCGGATCAGGTTTCGGAGATATAACCATGCATTGTCAGATTTGGTTGACAATTTTATCGATCTTGATCTTGCTTCAAGCGTACCGTGTCTAAAGGAGTAATCTTAATAAAAATTTTTATTAGTAACAGTTTATAAAATTGATAAAAAAATAGAATAAATAATTATTTTATTGTGACATTTTTTTTTTAAAATTTATGACGTCATAGAAAAAAAAATTCTTAACATACAAAGAAAAAATGTTTTATTGAATATTTTCACAAAACTTAAGAACTTTGTGCTCCGTATAATTTTTACTGAAAATTGATAGTTCAGGAAAATAATAAGATAAAATTTTAAATTTTGACAAAATCTGTTGTTTTTTCGAAAAACATTTAAATGCTGAAAATTTTCCAAATAATCTATATTTTGTATTAAGATCAAAGAACATTTTTTCTAATTTCTCTACAAATATTTTACAAAAAATTTACCACTTCCGTTGCGGTTGCCATCATGAGCTGCCAATTTAAAATTTGCAAAAACACCTAACGCAACTTTAAAGTTTAGACTCTAAGGAAGATTTTGACATTGGTGTATAGGTCTCACGGTTTAAAAAATATCGATGTATGTATATTATTGTTTAAGTTCGATTTTTTCTGCATCGTCCTTTTTAATAAATTCTTGTAACTGGCACAAACTAATATGTATATGATATACCGATCAATACATGATATGATAGTTGTCAATAAATGATTGTTTGCAACAAACTTTTATCTGTTTATATCAAATTTATCATTTCCTTATTGTTACAAAATCTTTATTAATACATTTAAAATGATTTAAAAACATTTAAATGTTATGCGTTACACATGAGCCCGAATGAAATAAGTTTTCATAAGTGTAAATTACAACCAAGCATTTTCTGCATAATTTGATTTAAAGCAGTCTATATAATTTTTACTGCATCAATTAAATACTGCTTTTTCTATATACATATATCCCCACTTTAATAACTTCAATTGTGTTCAAATCACAGCCCCAAAACAGTACTCAACTGAGTAGTATAGTGTGCCGACTTTGCACACGAGGCAAAAATTTACAGAAAAAAACAACAAAAAATTAAATAACCGAGACCAGTTTATGTTCACACGAAACCGGCTTACAGGGCATGTTGCCGCGCTGCTACCACAGTGATTTTTCCCGATTTAATTTTTTGCTTTGCTTTACTTAACTCATTTTTATTTCGCCGCTGTCGACTGCATTTAAAACTAAACCATGGCTAAGCTAAGCATGACTTAGTCCCAGATTAATGCCAGTTATAAAGTACGTGGCGCGGGAGTAGGTTGGACTGCGACGTGTAGCGTTTTTTTTTTTTTTTTTTGCTACATTGCAGTTTCGCATTTAAAGCGTTTTTTGTTTTTCGTTGAATAACTAACGTTTACAAAGCCATTTGACTGGCTGGCTGGATGGGTGGAAGCAGTTAATGAAATGAATTTTTGGGTTCGGTCGGTAGTTGAGAGTAAAATTTTTCGCTTGCCGTTGTTGCTTGTTTTTACACTGTTCATATTAGGCGGCGATTTCGACAGCTTAATTTGCAAATTTTAACACTTACCTTTGAGATTAACAAAATTTTATTTTTTGCCTTAGTTGCCAAAAATTGATATTGAGTTGTTGTGCGCTGTAAAGAAAAATAATGAGAAAAATTATGTTAACGTGCCATGTAAGCATTAGGTATTTATAAATGCTATGTATGTTGTTGTACAAAAAAAAACTGCCTAAAGGGACAATTAGCTGTCATTTAATGTAACCTTTTACATGAGTTAATTTTAAGTAGATTTTCATATTAAAAACAACTATGGAAATTAGCGTCGTTTAGGTGTGACCATGAAATAAACTACTCATATGGTATTTAAGGAATTTTTTTAATGTTAAATGCTTTAATTTCTAAGCTAGAAAAGTATCTTTATGACTAGAGACTTTTCATTAAGAAAGTTCACAAAAGTTTTTGGGCGATCTTATCGCATTTACTTGGCATTTGAAAGTATTGCTAACGTCAAATATTTTGCAAGGAAAGAGCGTGGGAGTTTTCTGGTGAATACCAAGTATGATTCATTTTTAATTTATTTAAAGAGATTTCAAACGATACCCATAAAATTGTACGTTTCTGTATTAAACAACTTTTAAATTTTAATGAACCACTTGATGCGAATTGGATTTTCGAAGCAATAGGGTATACCACAGAGCCCGTTTTAGCCTCATTATTGAAACTACTGTGAAACAAATCGTTGAAAAAGACTCAAATTGTTTGAACCTTTTGTTGAGCCTGGCGGGGAGTTATAGTTCAATGGCTCGTTTTGCATATAAAGTAGAGAATTTACTGATCAAATCAATAGGCAAAGGTTCAAAACGGATATTATGAGGTAGGAGTAATCCTGAATGGTCCATTTAAACCCTCATGTTACATCATTTCCCAAGGTTTCGATTTTGCATAAGTTTTGTTTCAACCTATAACCTTTTACTGAAAAATAGTCGAAAAGTATCGGAAAGATCGATGTACATAAGTTCAAAAGTATAGAAAAACTCAAGAGGTATTGAAAAACATCGGTGAAATCATTTAAATGGATTAGTACAGACACATTTTAAAAAAGTATAAGCAGAAACGTACCGTGCACATTGGGCACCCGGGGCAAGAAACTTATTTGCCGCCCCTACCGAAATAAATTTTTGTGTTTTTTATTAAAAATTTCTAAAAAAAAGGCCCTCACTTTTCACATTCAAAAACTCTAGCAAATTGAGATATATTTCCCTTTAGCTTTGAAAATTTCCTCCAACACACTCAAATTTCCTACATCGATTTATTTTCATTCATTCACTAAAAAAAAGTCCTGATTTTTGATTTTCAAAAACCCTAGCAAAATGAGATATTTTCACTAACATTTCTCCGCCATACCAAGGATTGCATTCGGGGCAACTGCATCCTTACCCCCCCCCCCCCCTAGATATGCTACTGTTGATAAGATAAAGCATTGAATTGCAATCGATCCAACAATAGCGACACTTTGTTTGTTGAAATTGGCTTAGTAAGTTAGGCAGGCCAGCCTTCCCAAAATAAAATAATGTTTCTTTAAAGTGCTACGAAGTAAAATTTTTTTGGGTAAAAAGTTGAAAGATCTTTTTTTATACTCGCATAAAATTTAATTTGTGTGTTAGAAAAACTTGAACAAAAGTCATCTAATTCTCAGCATTTTCGGAATATTTTCAATTCCTAGCGGACCGAACCCCCTCCTTTGAGATGAAATTCTGGACTTGGCCGAGTCAAACCATTCATTTGACAATTCTGAAGTAAGAAGTGATCAGACTGTATTTGTTCTATTCTCCTTTTCCCATGTACATTAGGGCGGGTCGATTTCTTCGGGCGGGAAAAAGTCATCAAAGGGTATGGCAACAAAATATTCTACGGACAATTCTAAGCAACCTTGCCAAAGAAGCTATGGGTCTAAAATCAATTTCGATCCTCCGCATTTTCACAAATAGGTTTCGAACAGAACTTACATACATATAAATATTGCACTTTTATGGGAGCATATTTCCGTTTCATTCTTTTCTGTTGCACTTTTTCGGTTATCCTTTTCAATATGTCCCAAGAATCTTAATTAGAGCCGATATAGTGACCATATATATATATACTAAAAGAAACTTTATGTATTGAAAAAGTTTGTCTGAAATATATTTTGATCAGCATGATCATTTTTAATACTCCCCAAAAACTTGTATAACTTCGCGAATATGAATATTACTCCAAAGCCATAAAAGATCAAACCCATTAACAATGGTGGATGGAGATTTTGGAAAGCTCGGAACAAAATAAATTTTACCTCTAAAATTTTCTGAAGATCTGTTTTATTCGTGTTGGAATAAGTGAACAAAATTGCGGGGCTTTTAAAAAAAATAAAAAAAATCTCATAGCATGAACGTAACACTTCGGGATTCCGGTGTTTTGACATGTAATTTCAAGATTTCAATTTGCTTTTTTTTTCTTTTTTTTATATAATAACCTTACTTAAATGTATATATGTAAATCAAATATGAAAATGTATAAAAGACATTTCAAATATCTAAATCAATCTGTTTTAAAGTTTCTTCAATTCATTTATTCAAATTCGCTTAAAGGGTTAAATGAGTTTGCAAAACATTTTTGCTACCACCGTTCATAGAAGGAAGTTAAGTTTAAGGTATGTCTATCTAACTTTTACTCATAGACCAGTTATCTACTCCAGAAAAAGTGAGGCAATTTTTGGTTTTTGTTTTCATTTCTTTCTTTCTTTGCTGTATTTATTCGCACGTCTTGCTGCTTTTGCTAGAAAATCCTTAAAATTCACATTGCGCATCGTCGCATACACTGACGACGAGAACGAAATGCCTTTGGGCCAAATATTCAAACACACACACATATGCAAACACACACACACACACACAGACACAGAGGGAGCTTAAGAGAATTGCTAACACACTGACACATTGACGCACAGACACAGGCACTTACACTTACAAATACAGTAATCGTACTTTGTACGTTTTTTTGCTCTTGTTTTTTTTTTCGAAAAATTCCTGAAGACACTCAAATAAACGCATCGGTTAAGGGGGTACCTACGACCAACTTAAAAATGGTCGACAAAGCACGTTCAGGTCTTCACCCGAAAACTGTAAATGCAGCAGCAGCAGCAGCAGAAAAAAAAGATGTTAAGGCAAAAAAAGGTCTAAAAATAAGTTGAATAGAAGAATGCATTGAATAGAAGAATGCATTGAATAGAAGAATGCAATGGCTGGGTTGGTGTTCGTTGGTATGATGTGTGAAGCGGAATTTTTAGTTCTGCTGCTGATGCACTTTACATCTTTGTACGTATTCGCCGGGGGCTATTAGCGAAAACCTGCTTATTTATTCTGGTGCCGCCGATGCAGTTGCATTGAAGTCAATGTACAGTGGCGAAAGCTTTAGTTTATTTTGGAAACTTTGTATGATTGAATGTAATTAATGCCAATAATGAGCGCTTGAAAATATTTAGGCGCAACAGTCCATAGGGCCTAAGTATTTTTTTTAATATTATATTTAATTTCAATAGAATGATGGGGGGCCTACAGTTTGATTGAATCTGAACGGCGAAATGCAGTAAGTTTTTCTTGGAAAATTATACTCTCAGTTTCTACAACGACAGTTTTAAGGTGTGGGCACATTTTGAATGAAATTGTTTTCTAAATTTATTTAACGTTTTAAAATAATAATCTTTTATTTTGATTGAGTTAAGGCTTTAAGCTTAATAGCTTAGAAGGCTAATAGCTGTAGTAGCTAAACTATTTTATTATTAGGTTTTGCGCTTAAAATTTTCAGTGTATATTCGAAAGAAGACAGCTAATTGTTTAAGGTCTATGCTTAAAATAGTGTTAGTTCGGTATTGCCTATTACTTGCAGTAGCGCAGCCCTAAAGCAATACATATGTTCTCTGCTTACTAGCCGTGATATTTGAGCTTGTAGCCAGCAAAATAATTAGTAAACATTCCAACCATTTGGCCACTTAGCAACTGCCTATAAGCATAATAAAATATATTACGATAGTATCCCGTCGTGAACAAAATAAAAGTGTCCTGTCGTGATTATTTGGTAATGGAATTTTTAAACTTTTCCTTCTTCTTATACATTTGACTAAAACTCATTAACTAAAAATATATTAACTCTTGTTGGTGAGAGGCTATGATTTTCATACATACATATGATTTGTACATACGCTATAGCCATAGTGCGTATAGTACACCGAAAAAAAAACTTACTCCGTTTGAGGAAAAATGCCTAAATGTAAGGAAAAAATGTCCTTCAATACGAGCTAAAGCCATGGGTTCCTCAAAATAAGTAAGTTGAATTCCTTAGTACAAGTAAATGTTGCTGCTTTGAAATAAGGAAAAGTTTACTCAATGTGAGGACAAGGTTATAAAACTGAGGAAAACTTTACTTTTCCTAAGGATGAAGGTATCCTTAAATGAAAGAAATTTACTTAAAATAAATTCGTTGATGTCAAAAAAATTTGTTAATTTTCTATTTCCTCTATTTTCTTATTTGTTGGTTACTTATTTGTCAGTCTTTCTTATTTTAGTTGTAATACGTTTTTAAAACTTCAAAGAAGAACTTAAATTTTTTTTTACCTGTCACCCGATCAGAGAATTGAACCTGTGTTCTGCGCCATGCCACTGTTCAAAGATGCTCATCTTACCCAACTCAGCCACCGACAGCATTTTTAAGACATACTAAAATGATGATGTTAAACTGCGCATATAACAACCATTGTCTGATCAGGGAAGCTTCGGTTCAAATCCCGGCGACGACATAATTTTTTTTTTTTTAATTCTTTTATTTTTTTATTTAAAAAACAAGTAAAGAACTATAAATATATAGGCAAAAACAGAATACTTACGAGAAGAATAGATATTAATTTCAGCGAGTAAAGCAGCGAGTGTTGCCACTCATTTATTAAGGAAAATTTTCCTACGTTATAGTAATTTTTTTGAAGAAACTAACTAAAACTGAGTACGATTTTCCTTAAACAAAACATTCCATTAGATTGAGGAAGTTTTTACTCAAATGAGGAACAAGTTGTCCTCAAAAATTCTTCCCAAAGAAAAATTTACTATTTCAAAGGAAAATTTTACTAAAACCACAAACTCTATATTTGAGGAAGAGCGTTGACTTGCTTTAATGAAACATGAACTCATTTCAAAGGACTCAATTACTAAATGAGACGATATTTTCATCAATATGAGGAAAAATAACTTAGATTAAGGAACATTTTTACACTAAATCGGAGGAAGGCAGTTCTTCAAATTTAGTACGGTCTTTTTTTTCGGTGTACATATAATGAATTTAAACACAAAAAAATTTATAATAAGTAAGTTCACTAGAAACTCTTGATAGTAATGGTTGGCCTGAGACATCGAAGAAACCAAAGAAACAAATTAAACAGCGCCGGGTTAAGACTTTTCGTGACCTGGGCTAAAAACTGGAAAGGTATAGCTTATAACTAAATATAAAAAAAGTCAACTTTATAAATAAAAACGAATACATTTTTTTCTCTAAAAACGTCAAAAAAAAAATATGAAATTACATATTGATGAACAAAAAAATCTAGGTCATTTATTCATAAAATATCAATGTTTTTCCTGCAGATGTATCTTGACGGTCTGACATAAAAAAAATCCTCTTTCGCTTACCACAGATGATTCTCCACATCATCATCCTCTTGTTATCTTTGTGGCATCTTGAGCTCGGGATCTGCGCCCTAACCCTACCAAAACCCATAGCAAATACCTTAATCCAGTGAGGCCTTCATGGGCTCGGGTTATAGCCCCTCTAGCCCTATATTAACGCAGTGCTGATTAAACTTATATATATATCTCTGTAAAACAAGAAGAGCCTGTAGTTGAAGACACATAATTGCATGAGAACTGCCTAGCTTAACCCTAGAGCATAATCTATTTGAGAGGCACACAAAGCCTTAACATACGCCTCAGAGGCGTACACATATAAAGGACGGTCTGTATGCAAAAATATACCTATTTCAGGTCTATTATTTGAAGGAAATTTATGGTTGGGATAGTAACTAATAATAAAACACACTGTTGTCAATTAAAACTGCAATCACAGCTATATAATGCGACGAAACTTAAAAGAATGCTCAAATGCAAACAAAAAATTTAACTTCTTAAAAATCAACTGAAATATATATTTTTTTATATATCGACTTTTAGTGACTAGCGACAATTTGAGAGCATTTTTCATGCACTTCAAACTTATACTCACCACATACTAACTTTTAGCACTTACGCAAAGTTACACAAAGCATAAACAGGCAGGCGTGCAGTACCTCAATAAGTCAAAAATGGCGGGACCTTAGGGACACAGGCACATTCCGCTAGCTCTCGTCGGTTACTGAGTTGGCTAAAGAGCACAACGCGCTAGCTTCAACCATTAGAAAGAGACAAAGAATTTTCGATTTCGTGCACGCCTCGCAAGCGTAGATTAGGCTTCTAGGATTAAACATATGATTGATGACTGGTTATACTCATGAGTCATGAATAAAGCACATTTGGAGTAACAGGAAACAAGCCAGGGTTGCCAAGTTGAAAATAAGGAATTCACGGCGTTTCCAAAATAAAATTTTTTCCTCAAAATGATGAAAATAAAATTTTTTTGTGGGACAAGGTCAATTCAATCGAAAACGAAATTTTTTCGTCTGGATGAAAAAACTAAATGACCTTTTTTTTCTTTGGCAACTTTGGACTAATATATTTGATAAAAAAAAGCTCAGAGCGCAGACAAAGTATATTTACATTGAGAAAAGAGAATGTTTCCTTCAAACAAATATATTTGGTTGATTGATTCTTAAAATATTTACTAACTATCAAAAAATTTTGGTACCACATATTTTATTCCAAATCGATTTTTATGTTTATATATCTTGAATACTATAAAACAAGGATTTTACAGCAAAATTATCAAGACATAGTTTAAGGCAGTAAGAAAAAATCTATGAGCCATCATGATAGCTTATGAAATTTGCCTCAAAAATAAATCTTTCATAAATAAGTGGTTCTGATAAAAACAAGGCAACAGTACCACTGTGCGACACTGCTGCCGCAATTGCAGCTACTTTAAATGTTTCATGTCACTACTAACTCCAATTTACAGACATTTCTTATAGGATACTCGCATATATCGTATAAATCTTACATATGTTATGGAGTTGTTAGTTTTGTCTTTTATTTCTTTATTCACTTTTTTTTTCGCTTTTATCCTGCTTGTTTCTATGAATTAGGTCAAAGTTCAACAGTGATAAAAATCAACATTAACTAAGGCACAGGAGCACCAGGAACACCAACTTTTAATTTTTTTTTTCTTTTTCAAAAAAGTTAGAAAAAACTAAAGAGTCCTAGTTGCTTGTTGTACGAGTACAAACAGTTAAATTGACAGAGACGATTTTTTAGTTGTTTTACCTACTTACTTTGAAAACACATCATTATTTTGTATTTTCCTTTTGCTTTCAAAATAAGACGAGTGGAAATGTGTGCAATTATATTTTAAATAGATAGAAACAAATTTTCATAAATAAGACACTTCAAGTCTTAGCTACATATACATATTTAAAAAAATATTTAGCATTGTCGGGACTGCACTATTTGAGATTCTTCAGCATTTATATGGAAATGTCAAAATGTAAAATGTGTAATAATTTATTTTTCAGAGCCTTTGATTTAGCGAAATTTAGCAAAATTTAGAAAATTTTTAAAAAATTAGACAGCATTAAATTTCATCAAAGATCCTTTTTACCATAAAAGGCGTTTTAATTTTCTTGATTTTTTGATATTATGTTAATTGGGTAGTTCTACAAACAAGAGGATTTTGTCTAGAATAAGAAGTAGTGAACCTTAATTGTGTTCAGCATGACTCTCAAAACAACCTCGGTTTCGATTTGAAATACTGAGAAATCAGTTGTCGATTCCAGGCTCATTAAATCTAGAGATCAACCAAGGATTTCAGAGTCATTACGAAGCTACAAAATATTATTTAGAATTCCTCTCGGAGGTTTTCTTATCATTTCCATGCAGTTTCTTTATTTACTGTAGCTGTACTTAGGAAAGAGCTTCTTCGTCCATTACTACTTTTTTTTTAAATTAATTGATATTAAAACTGTTTTTCTGATTTTACTTTATGTTAAGACTACCAATAATCGTTAGCATTTGTTAAATGCTTATGTGCTGTATTAGTTTAGTAAGTGTTGTATTTATTTTTTTTTTTTTTTTTTTTTTAGTACATACTCTATGGTCTACCGATTTTTACGCTTTATGATTTTTATGAATAAAATTAAAAATATTTGTACTTCCAATTAAAAATCTTTCATTGATGTATTGTATGCTTTGCACAAAAATTTTATATATTAATATGTTTGAGTTGTTTTTTTTTTTTTTTATTTTGAGCAGAAAAGCAATTAAGAGTTTTTGACAAAAAAAAAATCATACACTTTTAATTAAAATGTGCTCAAATTTGTTACTTTCTTGTTCTTTACTGTTTGAGACTTTCATAACATTTCGAAATAACAAATTCAGATTCAGTGTATCAATATTTTGTCGAAATGATTATGTCAGAATCTTTTTAAGCTTTCAATTTTAATTAAATTATATTGATAAAAAATTTGGAAAGTACCGAATAGTACCTACAATATCAAAAAGCTTCGACTTCGACTTTTAACTGATCAGAAAAATAAACAGTTTCGATAAAGTTAATGAGCAGAAGTCGAAAATCATAGAATAGTTCGATAAGTATCGAAATATCATTAAAGTTTGCATAGTATCGGGAAGTATCGTATGAATCAAAAGCATCGCAAAGTTCCGAAACAATATTGAATAATTCGATAGAAACTAAAAAGTATTAAAGAATCAATATGGTATCGAAAAGTACGTAAAAAGCCAATCAAATTCTCAATATATGGAAGAGTATCGAATAGAATCAGTGAGTCGAAAAATGAATATTATGGAAAAAGTTAAATAACTTCGAATTAAAAAGTGTGAAAAAAGAAAAACAATCACTATCGAAAAATGTTTCTATTTATCCAATAAAGCCAATAGCTGCATCATTTCTGAACATATTTTTGAAACTTTATTATACCTAGCGGCATTGTTTTTCGAACAAATAGACAATAACAATAACAACAATTGTAATTATGATACATTTAAAACTTCAAACTCTCTCAGGCCCGTGCGCAGAAATCATCCAAGGGGGGGTTTTAACTTGGATATTTCATGTCAGGCTATAAAGTTCGTAAAAAAAGTATTTTTGACTACAAAGCATACAAAACGAAATATCTCAAAAACTATAGGAGAGATGATAAAAATTATGAAATCTTTTTTGTTAAGAAATACTATAACTTGATAAAAAAATTAAAAAGATTTAAATAAATTTGTTGAAACATTAATTTTTTTATTTAAAAAAATTTTCTCGAAACATCTTTAATATAACATCTTCTTTTTTTATGATTTTTTATGTTATTCCTCAATCAAACCTAAGAATGCATGTACTTTCATATCGAAATTTCAGACATAACTTTGGAAAATATTATAAAATTAGAGCTCACATTTTCCAAAATTATGGGGGGGATTTCGATATGAAAGTACATGGTTTGATTGAGGAATATTCAAACAAGATAACCTTACCAACACTTTGAATTTCTCATTCTTCTCCTAAAATAAGTTTTTTTTTTAATGAAAGACAGAATATTTAAACAACTTTCGCTTGGATCTGGTTTGTGAAATATCGGAAGTTGCGAATAAATTTTCTAAAAATTACTATGAGTATAAGCTGTAAACCTTTTAACTGATTTCAACAAAATGGGCATCATTTGAAAAGTATATACATATACATATGTATATGTACATTAGGGTATTTCATTTTTTTTATAGGTTCTTCAAATTCAAACCTTAAACCAAAATTCGATTTATTATAAAAAAAAAGTAATTCAAGAATTTTTTCAGATTTTGTTGAGGTCATTTACCACTCGCCAATTGCCATTTTAATAAAAAAAATACTCGCATAATACATTTTTTCCTTTATAATTTTTTTCATGATTTCTAAACTAAATTTTTTCTTGTCTAAATATTAAAAAATAATAATATCTTTGGGTTAGATATCGAAAAAAAGCTTTTTACCTATCTTCTAAGTGTGAAAATTGGAAGAAATGAACAAAAAATTTCTTAATTTTTGCTTTTTTCGCTTTTTTGCTTAAAAATATTAGGCAATTTTTTGTACATTTCTTTCAAGTCTATGTAAAAAAATTTCCAATGGGGGGTTGGAACCCCCCTCCCCCGTGCGCACGGGACTGAACTCTCTCTATACCGAAATTTAATCCCATAGTGGTATTTTGAGGAAGTTTAGTATATTTAAATCGGTTTAGCAACTCAGGCGCTATTGGTCTTTACTTATGTAAAGTACCTATGCCATTTAGTATGGACATAATTTCTTTCCTCAGTTTTAGCCTTTTTATGTTTCATGATTTTCGTTTCAGTAGGTCCGAAAGATTTCAGTTAATTGCCTCTGTATCACTTCGAAATAATTCGTTTTTACACCAAAATGGGTATTTGATATATCATAATATTATACCCTACAGAGGGTGTATTCACTTTTTCGTTCCATTTGTAACGCAGGTGGAAGGCGGAGTGGCAGATACAGAGGTATGTATATATTTTTGATCAGCGTCACCACATGAGCTGATTTAGCTATATCTGTCTGTCAGTCTGTCAGTCCGTGTGTCTGTCTGCTGCAATCACATTTACGAGCAAAGCAAAGCAATGAAATTTGGCATACAGGCCACACCTTCAAACCAGTTTCTTTCAATTGAAAATGGGTGAAGAAGGAGGAGCACGAGGTAGCTACTTACTTTTCTGATTTTTTCACACAAAATAAAACATGAAATTGTAAATATTTCTGCTTAATTAATTCGAAAAAATTTCTCTTTGAGTTATGACGGTGTTTTAGCAAACGAGCGATATACATATATCGTAAATTTTATCAAGAGTGGGCGGCTTTGAAAAAAAGTGGGCGTGTCATTTTTTAACAATTGAAAATTTTGATTTTGACTATCTTAAAATTGGCACATACAATTTTCATAATCGGTACTTTTGAGATGGTACTGCTGAATGCAATCATCAATACCAGATTATCCAGTTTTGTGGCAAAGTTCGTTGAAGGGCGTGGCATAGCCCACAATATTTATAAACGTTATAGTAAGAGAACTATCAACATAATCGTTATGGAATTTAATATGGCAGATGCACTTGCTATAAGGTATCTAATTACAAAAATTTGGCGCAGTAGTACCTGTGGGCGTGGCATCTACCATACAAGCAAAAAACGTTTAATGTTGTAGATAGTGTGCTATCTTCATAAGATTTGGGGTAGAGAAGTCGGTTACTACAAGTTTTGAAATTAGTTGAAATTAGATGGGATTGCATCAGTGGGTGTGGCACCTTCCATATTCATTTTAAGTTGAAGGCGTTATTTTAAGTGAATAATTAATATGAATTTTGATATAGGTGGTTCAGTTGATATATTTGGAATCAAAAGCAGACGAAATAGCACCAATAGGCGTGGTACCTTCAATACAAGTAAAATATCTTAAGTGGGATATCTATCAAAATATGTGAGCAATCGTACTAAAAATTGGTGTCACGTTCCAAATTGCGATTTTTTGACGTACTTGAACGGTGATATCTTTCGAAACTGGCCACAAGATATCAATTTATCAGCTATACTACATCATTCCTATAATACAAAATAAAGCAGTTAATAAAAGGCTTGAATTTATAATTACACTAAGCCTTCTTGCAGATGTCTTTCGCATCGGATAAAATTTTTAGTTGTTCTGCTAACAAAGCCAGATCTCCTGGTCAAAATGTCACAGGGTTACAAGCGCCCTGTGCTTTCTGTGTTTTCAAAAAAAAATTCTAACTTATATGTCGCAATAAAAGCTGAGATGTTCAAAAGCAAAATATTTTGAATTTCTTAAGTCTCAATAGTCATAGGTACATAAATTTTTAAAGAAGAGCAATTCCAAATAACTGCTTTCGAACCGATTAACACTGCCAGTTCACAGTTTCGGAAATGTTAAAGTCTAGAGAGTATCGAACATGAAATTCACAAAGCTCTTTTGCAAGTTTTCACAATAAGAAAAATCAAATTAAAATCTTAAGGTGAACGAAATAACACCTTAATTTTTTTTTTCGATTTCAAAGTTTTTATTACTAACAACAATAAACTTAAAGTGGTAGAACTTTTAAGCCTATTGTAAAGTTATTTACTGCAGTAAATTGTTTTAATCTCTAACCAAACTACACTTCAACAAACCAATCAAACAAAATCCAAATTCCAAACACAGGATAAAAACATAGCGAATTGCACAGAAACCTACAAACGTACGTGCACTTTGTACAATTCGGAATTTCTAAACTCATTGTAAATTGTGCTTCTCCAATCGTAAATTTTTGCTTCTCACTTATGCAAAAGCAGCTACAGGAGCAGTATATTTGCACTAACTGAAGAGTAGAGTTCAACCTACTGGTAACTATGTACGTCCAGTGGTCATTTTGAAGCCACAAACAATTGGGTTTTCAAATGGCATATGGCAAAGCTGAGGGTGGGCTTAAAGGAGCATAACCAAAGTAAAAAGCACTTGAGTAGCTAGCACAAATGTTGGTGTACTGCTGCTCCTGCTGCTGCTGACTGGGTTTTTAGTGCTTTGTAGAATATAATGCTTGGCGTAGTTTTTGCTACCTATTTTTGTACAAGAGCCATTTTGGTATTGTTTTGTTTTGTTTTTTTGCTTTCTACTTTATAGTTAGAGGTTTTTTTTTTCGGCCTACCTTAGCAGCACGGCTTGGTCATCTTCATTTCTTGCGGGAAATTCAACATATGTTGTTAAATTTTTAATGAAATTTTTTAACCTCCTTTTGCCTGTTGTCGTAGCCGTTGTTGTATCGAGCTAAGACTATGTTCCATTGTGTGCAAAGAAAGAGCTAATTCGAATATGTAATAATGCTGGCAAGTAAAGGAATTTGTGTGGGCATATTCATGAAAGTATATTTTTATATATGTATATCATTTCGGTTTATTTTGTTTTTTCAACTGATTTTTTTATCAGTAATATCATTTATCTTTCATTTTCTGCAGGTTTTTTTTTATCTTTTTAACCCTTAGAGCTTAAACAAAAAAATTTATAGAACATTGAAACAAAGTAACTTAAGAGGACATAAAAGATTTTAACTTTTTTTTGGATTAACCATACAATGGTTTTTTCATGTATGTATGTTTGTGTGTTCTTACTTAAATTTTATTTAAATTATTTTAGACTTATTTTACACCAATTTCAACTCAGTAGCAGCCTATACATTGGCCAGGAAAAACAAAAAGCACTACGAGACACTAAACCAGAAAAATTAAATAAAATAAAATAAAATCAAAAATTTCATAGTTCAACAGCGTGTTGCAGCAGTTAGTTTCACTGAACTTTTTTTTATTTTTATAATTTTTGTTTTATTCGTTATGCATTTCCTTTTGCATGGGGATATTTTTTTACGATGTTTTTACTTTGTTCTATGGCGTTAATTTATATATGGCATGTGTTATTTTTCTGGAGAGTTTGCTTGGCAGTAACATTTTTGTACAATATATTGCCAGGTACATAATGTTTTGCTTGTAGTTTTAAATGTTCCTTAAAGTTGTCAATTAGCAGCGGCATAGCCAGGGAGAATTATGGGGATTACTCGCCCCTTAGGGCAAGGGCTTAGTAAAATAAAATTTTTATCAAAATGTAAAAAACCTGATATAATATAAATTTATAAAAACAATAATTTGAACTTTATTTTATCCAAAGTCGTATTCGAAGCGTTGCAAATAAAGTGTTTTTGAACAATTTTTGCATAAATTGTTTAAAGTCTTAGCTACACTTTCTGTTTTGTCTGAAATGGTAGTCAAAGCTTGATAAGAAGTTTTGAAGTCAGTACATTTGTTACGCATATAAGGGGGCATGGCAGGCAGTGCCGGATTAAGAATCCTTGATGCCCTAAGCAATCCAAGCTTGTGGGCCCCCTATCCACTAGAATACTAGTATCGGTACTTAAACATTTTTTAATGTATTTATTATAATGAGATTGATCATTACGTGCCTTAGAGTGCGTGAAGTGCGTGTACCTTGGACCAATTTTGAGCAAATCGTTTGCTGACTCCAAACTACGGCTACTTTTTTTCTCTATATTTTAAACTGATATTTTAGCTATAATGGCATGAATACAAAAAGCCGCTGTCTTTTTTTAAGCCCACGTAAAAGACGTTTTTCTTTAGAATGCCAAAGTGGTCCAAGGTACAATCAGGCAGACTAATTTTACCAAAATTTTTCCTTCCTCTGTACTAAATCGTTTTTTATGATCAATTTTGGACTGATATATCAATATAGTGCTTCCAGATAATCAAAGTTTAGTTAAATGGCGAATAAAATTTGCTTTCCGATCCTGTTCTTTTTAGCCGCAGATCTACCACTTAAACCATTTTAAATTGCCTACTTTACCATTATCTTTAACGTAATTTTTGCTCCGAGGAATATTTATGAATTATATTCGTAAAAAATTTCGCGACACAGAAAAACTTTGCAATTTCGATCGGTTCAAGGTACATTCCATGCATTGGTCTAGAGTCTTTCGAGTCTTGTAATACCTTGCTGAGTTTTCAGAAGGTTTGCAAAATTTCATCCCAAATGACCAACATATAAACATATGTATGTACGAACTCTAATTCCTGTAGTTTATCTGTCAAATTACCTGCTTCTCTTTTGGTTTCTCCTTTTTACATGGCTCTATATCTATATCCATCATATCTATAATTTTATTAAATGTCTCTGAAATACCAGATATATTTATGGTGCCCCTTGGAGACGTGATGCCCTAAGCAATTGCTGAATTTGCTTAGGGTCTAAACCGGAACTGATGGCAGGTATGGAAACTGCCATACATTGCAACGTCGCCACCTGAATTGATTTATTGATTGCCTGACTGTAGATATCACGATTTCGGAAAACTCAAGCAAGATTGATAAGTGAAATTCGTAACGAGTTTTGATAAGAGGGCATGGCATCTATACTGCAAGGTGATGAAACTAAGTTAATGGAACTAAATTTTGCACAGATACAAAAAATGATTTGGCCTAGCATCGGACAAGAAGTTGGAAAAATTCGAATAGAGGGCGCGGCATCTCTTGTGCAAGCAAAAACTTTAAAACGGTGAGATTATTATTTAAGGTAAGTAATGAAACTAAATTTCACACAAACTTTAGAAAAACTCTGGACAAGAACTAGGCAAATTTTTGCATTTGGGCTTGGTACACCATAAAAGCAAAAAAAAAACTTTTATTGCTCTGTACTGAGAGAATTATTTAAAGAAAAGAAACCAAATTTCACGCCCATACTTGGACACAATTTGAATATAGAACGTAGTGTCGTGGAAAAATTCGGTCTTGCATCAAAAGAAAAGTTTAAACTTTTTCATATAAAAATGTATGAAAGTATAGTCATTTTTACTTAAAATTAAGAAAACAGTATTAAATTCTCAAATAAAAGACTACGTTTACTTGCATTTTTGAAATAATTTATTGCTTTTTTATAAACCCTTTGAGCCGAATGGAGCTTTTCAAATATTTTATTATATTTTTTAATATAATGTTTCGCGACATAGTAGCATTATATGAATTAGCAAACAGAAGGCTACTCAACAATCAAAATAATATAATGCAAAATTTTTCAATGTCAATTTTTCATTCCTGTCAAGGATAATGACGCTCAAAATCTTGAGTTAAATATGAGTCCTGTACGACTGTAAGACTTTGTAAGCCAACTTCATTTTGCTACACAATTTTAAGTGTTGAACAGCAATGAACTTCTTTGAAATCTGAATACTTGTTGAGCGAGGACAATCTCCAATATTGAGTTGCACACCAGATGCCGACAAGCTTCAATTTGCATTCAAATCAAATGGTGAAACACGTCGTCGAAATCATTTACTCAAGTCTACTGAAAAGCAATGTAGTAAAATCCACCGTTTAGAGGAGACACAACTGTTCTACTCATCGTGGCAACATACATAAACAGTTCTAATTACCCCTGAAACTAACAAATCCTTGCTCAAAAATAACAAAATAATGTCCTTTTTTTTTTGGCGCGCACGCTTTAAAACGTTGCCAACGCTCTGATCCCGATCCGGACTATGTCGGTCTATCTTATATTTTGCAAATTTTAATTGCTAAATTTTGCAATCCAATTTACAAGTGCAAGCAATGTGTATGCCAATATTCTCAAATAAAAACACATTTCAAAAGCGGACTGAATTGAAGTACATAGATATTTAAACAAGTCTCACTTTGTTAGCAGCGTTAATATTGAATCACTCTGCTTGAGTTTCAACTTTCTCTTAGGAAATATGCTACCTAATTTTCTGAACAATATATGATGCAAATATTTAATGAACATTTCAAAAAAAATGCAACTACTTACTTACAGAAGTGCAACAACTGCAAATCGACTCTAAAATCAATTCACATGCATAGTTGTGGCCCTAAAATCTGCACTGAGCTAATCCCAAGATGCTGGCACTGCATGAAGTGGAAATAGAGAGTAACAAAATTAATCAAATTCCAAAAAAAAAAAAAAAATGGAACAACGAAGAAGATGAATTGAAAATAAATTTGCAATGCAGGGCAATAAAATACTCGTGCAATGCAGAGAAAAAAATGCACAGATAAGGAATAAAATAAAGAAGATGCCAGATGTAATACATCGCATTGGGAATGTCAGTGATGGAGTTTTTAGTACAATTGTACCTACTTATTTTCAGTTTTCCTGAGCTTTGAAAAGTACGCTATTGAAAAGGACATATATGTTTTGTACATTCCAAACATTTTGTTGGTATTCAAATCAAGGACTTAAATGAAATGTACCGAAGTAAGGTAAGGTCTGAGGTCTACCCACTTTTCTCGATTTTTTTTTGATCTTGTTTGCTGGAATAGCTCTTGTGCTTATAAGAAATGAACAAATGAATGTATTTTTTTTAAAAAATGTTTCTTTAAGCCTCATCGTCTAAGCAAAAGACTTCGAAAAATTATATCTTGAATCCTTTGTAATTGGCCGTTTATTTCATTATTTTTAGTGCTGAAATTTACAAAATTTTTTTGATGTACAATACATATTTTGTAAGACTCGAGTTGAAAGTGCACATAATCTTCAAAAACTATATTCACAGTACATTCGTGAAAAGTCAAAATGCCATCACTGATTGTAATATAAAAAAAAAATTGCAAAATAGAAAATATCCTTATAAAATTACATATGTATAAGATTTTAATATGATACAGCACTAAAAGTCGAAATTAAAAGTAAAACAAATTTCAAAAATAAAACACCAAGACCTTGTAAGCAGAACAATAGCGAAACATTGAAAATGTTATTAAAGAAAATTCAATTTACTGATTGAAATTAAAGAAATTGTAAACGTATTTGTAACTAAAATTTTGGCAATGGGCTGGTAGTAAATGTAATTCACTTATTGTTCGTACTCATCGAAATGAAAGTTTTTGGATGGAATAGATAAAAAGTGAAAATTTGAGCTAATCCCATGGAAAATACATAGAATGTGAGAGAGAATGCTGAAGAAAAAAAAAAACAAAGCAAATACATATTTGAAAATGTCAGTGAGACGTGTCGAAAAAAAAAAATCTGTACAACTGTCAGTTGTCTTAAATGTCAATCTGTCAGTATCTTTGTGAATAAGCAAAGAATATCAGGTGCCACGAATATGATAATATTAAAAGCATGGAAAGACGCTTTATGTACCAGAAGACAGGTGAGATGAAAGTATATTGTGCTTGTGTTACTTGTAAAATTATTCTTAAACAAGTCATGGAGGTTCACCAAAAATTATATAAAAAACTACAGCGATTCTCAAACTGTTTTCTCTTTTTTCGTAAATACTTTCGAGCTATCTTCATGAGTATCCGGAAGAGGGACTATATGTATGTGGAAAAGCAAACTACTGTTGTATTCCGAGCAACTACAAACTAAGTTTGATAAATGAAGATACATACTTCTATTCTTCGTTCAACGATATAAGAGACTATGGTATGTATTTTGCAAGTGAACGAAACTTACATCTAGCAAAAAGTAGTTGCTTAAATGAAAACTTGTGGAAATTGTCTCGATATACAATTATTTAGGAGCTATACTCTGACATATCATGCAAGATTACAACGTGTAGGCTCTGATGAACGCCTGTTCCAGCCACAGGTATAATGTCCTCTACATATCTAGTTCAAAGTCCTGAGGGTTCCAAGAAAATTCACTGTCAATAATTATCCCCAGGTATTCGACTTAATTTGAGAATGAGAAGCATTTGCTGAACATTACTAGACGGAAAAGAAGTTCAAGTTTCTTTCTTTTGATAAAAGGCACTAGACTGGTCTTTTTTATAATTGACAGACAAACCATGAGTATCATTCCTGTACAAAAATAAGTGCATACTGCATAGTATCTGCCACAATACTCCCACACTTGTTATGGCATCAGCAAGGACAGTACAAAAGGTGTGAGAAAACTTCCTATTCTGACCAGCCCATAGCACATAGTAAGAGCCAATATTTTTATGCTTTTCAGCTCTGTTTGGACAATTTTAGCATTTAGCATCAAGCAAAGGCCTGTTTCATGCTCTCAGAGAATGTATAATTGTACGCTACTTCAATATTAAAGAAGACATACTATCTTGTGATCTTTAAAATGTTAAATTTTGGTAACTGACTGCGGACTTAATGGACTTTCCTGGTTAATAAGCATGTCAAGAATTTGCGTAATTAAAGTACGAACACTATCTTATACTAAGTATGTCAATCAATTATCATCCCATACTTCTAAGTACAAAGGACATTTAGCTTATGTGTCTAATGGGTTAAGGACTATTTTCCGGACTGGTTCCAACCTTATGTGAATATTATTTAACTGAGACCTTCCTACAGGCTTTAGAGATATGAATATAAGGACGATCAAGATAGTAGATGTGCAATAATTTCAGAGTACTGTTACAGCAATGCTAGAAGTATACTATTCTTGTCTGTAGCTTTAAATGGTTTAAAGAGGGATTATTATAACAGAATTGATTGATTTTTCGATTTACCTACAACAATAGTTGCCCAAATGGATGGTAAAGTATTCCACGATTTGTTACAAAAGTCGACAGTCAATATGCAAGTCTTTTTATGAAAACCGCAGGATAGAGTTATTTCATATGATCTGCTATAGCAAAATGCAATGAAGACCCAAGTCCAGGACGCTCGAAAGTGAAAACCAAATTCAAGAAGATTGACGGCATTTCAATGTAATTAAACACAAGGGAAATATTTTGTAGAAGTAATATGTTTGACAAGAGAAAAAAGGACCTAAAAAAAGTAACCAAGGTAAAGGTAGCCAACGTTCGTAAGCCTTTGGGGCTTAGTCGCTGATGATTCCATATACCAATGGTTGAAACTAATATACCATAACTAGCTTTAGTCATTTTTGTGTTGAATTGTTTTTGTTTTATGTATTTTTTTGATGTTATCACACACTGTACTGTCTCCTCAGTAAAATAATTACAAATTATTTTCTGTTCCGATATATCTCAAAAAAAATATATTTTCCTCAGCAATGATGTGTGTCTGTCAGGGATAATATTTTGAATGGATAAGAAATTTTCTTAGTCTTTTTGAGAAACCCCGTAGTTCTTTTCACCTGAAAAAACTTTTGATATAAATTTAATACAATAACAATCGTTACCAAAACTTAAAGCCTTTCAATTGGAATTGTATTGTACATTCAGATACGACACAAAAAAAAAGTCATAAGCAAAACCCTTAAAACCACAAATCCATGATATATTAAATTCGCGCAGGGATGTTGAAATAAAATATAGTTGCCACATAATTGCATACCAACGTATATATGCCAAAAAAAATATCGATTAAATAATAACCAGCTATGTATGTACTCACATTTTGTTATTTTGGTGATACCCCTTTTTATACAAAATATCACATAATCACGAAAAAAAAAAATAGTTCTACTTGTGATTACTATGCAATTAAGGACATCAATGTTAAATTTCAAATTGTTTTCATTTTATTCCAACTTAACTTTTTCTTTAAGTAAAATTTTTTCGGAAATTTTCTTACAGATTTTTCTTGTAAAGTTTTTAATTTGAAAAAACTTTTGACTCAAAGACATTTTCTCGTTTTTAAAAAACACAAATTCACGTTCAATTGAAATGTTCGTTTTTTTTATATGAAAAACTCTTTTTTTTTAATGTTTCAGAGTATTTAAGATTTACCACAAAAAAATATTTTGTCTTTAGTTTTTCTATAAGAACGAATCACAAAGCACAATCCACACACTTTTTTTGCGTTCTATAAGGATGACTGCTTCAAGAACGACTATTGTTTGGGTGTTGGCTTTTGCGTATCCTAGCAATTGGCCTAAAAGTTATTTAAGTCGTCTATATACTTGTAGTTAGGCTATTGGTTGTCATGACTGCATTTTGGCTATAACAAATCAACAAAGTATTAGTTAAGGTAATTGTCAGTTTTTATATTTTATTTATAGTTGTAATTGTACCTGTAGCAGTGAGTTGAGTTCGATGTTGTGGCATGAGAAGCAAAAGACTGAACTAAGTATTGCCAGTAAAAGTATAATTAATTGATATATGCCATGATGTATTAGAAAAAAAGTAGAAATAGCCTTAGAGTTATCAATTTAAATTTTCTTGCTTTTAAATAAAAAAAACAAATTGGTGCTTTCATATTAAATTAATAATATGTATTGAACATTTTGATTTCAAAGTTGTTTTTTTCCTACTACCCGAAAAATGCAAAATTTAATGTAGTGTAATTTAAAAATAAAATTTTATAAATATGTAATATATTTGGTTATCTCAAGTAAAAGTTAGTCCTCATATCCTTAGTCCACAGAATGACAAAATTCTACCATAATCCCATGGTCACCGATTTTTAGCACAAATCGATATTAATGATTGTATACGTTTGCGAAAAAAATTTTTTTTTTAATCAAATACATGACTTAGTGATTATCAAAAATAAATGATTGCTACAAGAAATAATATTTGTTTCAACCAAAATATGATTTGGTAATTATTACCACATATATAATTGATCCAATAATATTATTCAATTCACTCTAATATGTGACATTTTAACATATATCAAATATTTAATCCGCCTATATCAAATATACTATTTATTAATTATTACCAAATTTTGGTATATATTATTAAATTGTTTGCTCAGTGTAGTAATGTTATTGCAAGCCATATTTTCAGTTCAGCATTATTTGTTTGTGAAAATCAAAAAAAAATTTTGTAAATATGGTGGTTTTCAAAGATTTTAGTGCACCATAATGTTACTTAACAGTTTCAGTATCCTTTTCCAGGCATAAATTTATCTTACACTAATACGAAAGTGAATTTTTAACTACATACTCCACTCATTGAAATTTTTTTATGATAAATTTTTTTTTTTTTTTTATGGGACCGGATTGTAAATTGTTTCATTTACCTGCATATGTAAAGGATTAGTGATAAGCTTTATTATATAAAAAAAATAAAAAAAAGTTCATTGAGGGGAGTAGGTATGTAGCTAAAAAGTAATTTTTATTTAACACTACAGTTCGCCCTAAGATTGAAATTCAATCATTTTAGTCGCAATGTTATGGGCGTGGCACCACTAAAGTGAAAGCAAAAAGCTTTTCTCAGTGTGCCAAATTTCCTCGATCCATTAGCTTAGCTGTGAAAACTTATTTTCTGTTGAGGGGCATAGCAGCGCCCATTAAAAATTAATATCTTTCTCAATTCTTTTAAATATGTGACTAAAAAAGCGTCACAATTTTGAAAAATAAATCATAGCATGTCTTTGAACCAAGCCGAAAAATCGTCAACTATTACCAGGTTTCCAGGATCCATAATATTGAATTTTTTTTTTTTTTTGTTATATTGGGGACTGACTTAATTTACATACTTCGGAATATTTTCATAAAATTTTCGTTGCAGAGCAAAGTCCCCAAAATGTACTTGTAATACTTGTATGTTTTGAATTCTGCAATTGTACCGATATTATGTTCAGTGTACTAACAATTGCTTTCAACTTATTACATGCTATTTTTATATTTCATTCATTTTTATTACAAACCATTCCACCAACTGTTTATTTGTATAATTAAAACTGACCATTTCGCACGAACAGACATGATAACTATTGCCCTTTGACTATTTTCAATATGCATATGTATCTGTGGCAAATCGCAATAACCAGTTAAGTGAAATTTTTGAAAAAAATTATATTTTTGAGGACAATGTGTATTTTAATCTAAATTTTCATTTCCTTTATGGGTCCACTGTTTAAACTGATATTTATGACTGTAATCTCAAAAAAAAAAACCGTATCAGTTAACTGAAATTACTTTGAAAAACCAGTTAAGTTTGTAATTGATTAATTTGTTATTCAAAGTATTTAGAGTTAAAAATTCTATCAAATTAATTAAATTATGATGATTGACATAAAATAACAGCTTATATTTTTTTGGTATATAAGTCACTTCAGGAGGATAGAAACCAAAAAATAGGAGGAAATGTGCTAAAACCAGTTAACTGACGTGAATTTTGCAATAACCAGTTAAGTATAACATCCTGAAGTCATGTATGATCATTTTTTTTTCATGTTTTTTGGAGTCTACTAGTCAACCTTATTACGATTTTGTCAATAAAATTACTTTATCTGTTCAATACAGAAACTCTCGAAACTCTAAATTTGATTATCTCGAAATCAAGTTCATGTTAGTTAACTGGTTAACCTGACGACCATATGACCGCAAGTTACCTATTCCTTAAATTGTATATATGTATGTACATATCTCACTCTAACTATCACTGCAATAAAATTTTATAGATACTACATTTATTGCCAACTCGATAAAACATAAATATCCTATAGGTATGAAAAATTTCCTTCACGTGCAACAAAACACAAAATTTAAATATAAAGTTGTATCTTATGAATTGAGTAAAAGTTTTTCAAATTAAAATTCTACAACATAGCGGGAGAGATGGGAGCGAAAAGTGTGTCATGACGCTAACAATGAAATCATCATAGCGCGAAAAATACATAATCCTTTCTACGTGCCGGATTTACGTTGATTTGTAAACATTTACCGTACATCTTGGTATACTACATTTTTTGTTAATAGAGTGTTACAAAAAATTATATTTTAAATTTTTAACGTATACACTCATAGCTCGGGAGGCAGCGTTGCATTTTCCAATGTTATTTTCTGCCGCATAATTTTTTTCCAATTGATAGTTTAAGTAAGGCTGATAATACAAATAAGCGTCACTCAACAGAGTCGCGGCGGGACTGGTCGTGAGAGGCCGACTCAATAACTTGGAAAGTAAGCCACATGTAGAAAAATATGTTAGGACAATTGTTGTTGAGCAGAGGCAAACACATCGATTTTAAGATCGAAAAATTTCGGTATTACAAGACTTAAGCCATCACCAGACTTACCATCACCATTTTCGAAAAAATAAAGGTTTTTTTCAAATGTTACTTAAGGTCTGCATATAGTATTATATGTTATATATTTTTTGGATTTCTGTACACCCTACAAACGGTATCACTCTTTTACTTATGAGAAATCCTTAAACTTTGTACTTTCATGAATTTAACGTAGAAGCTTCAATTATCACATTTTATTTTTACAAATAGCGCGCCTTTACCTTTGTGTCACGTACCTTGCAACATCGCTACTCCATTCTTTCGCATTTCACTACATTCATATCGATGCGCGTGTATTTTGGCTGCTAAACTCATACACACGCGCTGAGTGTATACTAAAATGCTGCTGTTTCTGGCTGTGACAGTTTCATTTAATTTTTGCAAGTAAGTATTTTGTATGTTTTCAGGCATTACCAACCCTTTAACTACTCTAGGGGTTGCTTGAACATTGCTGCTTTACTGGGTCATCGCTTATGCCAGAGCATATCATGTATATCAATTGTTTTTCAATTTAATAGAATTGCGACGAGACTTGAGTGGATATCCTTAACATTTTTAGTTGTGTTTAGTTGTGCTGTTCTTTTTATTGAGTTCTGTTTTAGTGTGTGTTTTGTATTCAAATACATGCTGCAAATGACTTTGTTGTTTGGAGGTTTTTACGTTTTTTATTTTTTTGAATTTCTGTTATAGGCATTTTCGGCAAATGCGCAATCTTTGAACATTTGAGAATATTGAGATTTACTTCAGATAAACGATGACATGTGATTGGAGGGTCGAGGATTAACATTTTTTTTAGCCGATATCATCCCTATGAGTGGGTTGAGGAAAATATAAAATGAATCTTTAAAACTGAGCTTAAAAAATTTAAATACCGGGTAACCGACCATTGTTCGGTTTTTGGTTATGATTGGAATTAATTTAAAAATATTGGCTCTTATAGAATAAGTCCCTTCTGTTTACGATCTCAATTTTTTTGAGTTCAAATAGATTGATTTTGAATGCATTGCAAAGTAGTCGACTTTTGATCTAAAAAATTCGTAAAGACAACTCTGTGAGGCGTAGAGAGGAACCAATTCCATTAAGATATACACTATATATCGATATTTATATCGATCCGATATAAATAGTTTTTTTTTGCTACTTATTGAATTTTCCTTTTGCACTTTATAATTTTTATATATTTCAGCGACATACAATAAATCTTTTTTCGAAATTTCAATTTGAAATTTATTAATAATTAATTTTTCACAAATATGTATACAATGAAAAGTTAACAGACGGAAATATACAAAAAATATATGTACACATATATATGCATATAAAAGATTTCTATGCTATACAGAAACCTACACCTGTACAGTCTCTGTATGTATAAGTAGCTATTGTGAAGTAAATCACATATGCACTTGATATATCCGTATTCCCACACAAAGCCCATTTTAAATATTTAATTTTAATTGTTAACATTTGACAAGTGAAAAAGTAGCATTTTATAGCAAAGAAGAAAAAAACTAAGTGAAAAAATTTGAAGAAGAATGAGTTGACATGTGTTATATTCGCCCATCGTTACACGAGTACAGTGTGTATGGGATTATTTTCTTTTTTCGAGAGTGATATCTGAGGTATGGTTGACATTTCGGACAAAATGGGTGAAAATGTTAAATGTTTAAGTTGATTTTAAATAAATGAAATATTTTAATAATTAAAAGCATGTGTTTTCATATTGTGCATTATATTTGATTGTCCTATAAAAAAAAAAGATAAGGAAAAATGTATGTTGAGGTAAAAGGGCGCGACAAAATTTCAATTGTTCTATGTAACTTCAATTATTCTGTTTAGCCTAAACTTAAAAAATTTATTTCAAAAGTAAAAATTGTTTACAAAGGACTTTGTGTTGAATGAAATCTATTACAGGACTTAATTAATTTCAGGCGAATAATTTATTTTACTGGATCACACAGCGAGTTTAGAAGTTTTAAATTCCTTCGAAAACGACTGTCACATCAAAACTGCTCATTTTTTACACTTTCAAGACAAAACATTTCAGAATTTTAATGCGACAAAAAACAAAAACTAATTAATATTCTTGATGAGTATTTAAATACCGACATCGCAGGCTGTGTCATTTTTTCATTTCAGTTTTTTTTTTTTTTTTTTTGATTTTTTGAAATAAAGTACCCCAAAAAATGCCGTCTTCCATTTGAAGAAACTGACGCACAAATTGTAATATCTTTTTAAGCAGAAGATTTGATTGGGCGATTATCTTAAAAATAATTTACGTAATGAAGAAGGTGTGTCTAATTTTGAAAAGGATAAAATTCTGAAGTTAACGATTAGCTGAAAGCCGATGTCGTTTGACTTCCTACTATTGACGAACAATACAGTAGCACCAACCGCAATTTTTTTTACGTATAATATTTACGGAAGTAAAATGTTTACTTTTAGTAAGTGGCCAGGGTTCCTAAGTTGAAATGAAAGAATTAACGACCTGTACAAAAACAAAAAGTTCAAAATGGTAAAATTTTTTGAGAAAAGATGATCTTGTCTTGCTTATGTCAAAAAATGGTTTTTTCAATTAACGGCTGTTACATCCACTTAACGGCTTTTACCTCCAATTAACGGATTTACCAATTTTTCAAGCAATTAACGCCTGGCCACTTCGAAAGCAACTCTGTCGCCAATGGATAAAATAAAAATAAGTACCACTGAAGCACTCCTCATGTGATCCAAAATGTTCTTCTTCTTTCAGTGTTTATCTCTTAATACCCTGACGCTATATACTTTTAAATAAACTTATAATCAATATATTCAAGTGAGTCAATAATAATCCTGATGAATCCTACGGTTTCTTACGTAGTGTGGACCTTTTTTATATGGCATCTTGTTGATAGTTTATTTAAAGAAAAAACATTTAAGAGCTATACTGCCGTCAAAAGCGAAATAGGTGTATCTTAAAAAAATTGATATTCGAGATTCTTATAACATCGGATAGCTTAAGAAATTACGCGTCTAATGAACTAAGCCAGATAACGATATTTTAGTTCAAACACATAAAAAATCTCCAAAGAGAATTTCCTCTATCTCAATTTTACATGTATTTTAACAAGTTGACAAAAACAAAACATCAATTATCTCGAAACTAGTTTTTTTCAGATACGCCGATTTCACTTCTGACGGCAGTATATATCATTCAAGGCATAGAGAAACTATCTGAATGCCATATATACCACATAATTTACTTTTATTTATCGCTAAGTTCCTAAGTGTGAGATTGAGCCCACCCCCCCCCCCCCCCCAAATATTGGCGTAGGTAACTCTCCCAATATATGGAACATGTCGTTTTAGCAGATAGTCTTCAGATTATAACTTCCATGTCAGCGTATTTGAGATCAGGGTACTGTCGAATCTATCTACTCACTTTACCATCCGGAAAAACTAGATATCCTTGTTCATTGCAAGAAATAACATCGTATGGGATAGGTGGGCATCTGTCTTTTTTTTGAACTCAAAACACAGCTAGCAATATTGGTACTACTGAAAAAAATATAATAATTAAGTACCTAACTTGGTTAAACACCCTGTAACTCATGGGGGTTTCTATCAAGTCTTATATCGATAGGTGCTACCGACATGTTCATATGACGTCAATATATATAATAGGGTGTTTATTTTCTAGGTTTTGGAGATGGATTTTATTTTTTTTTTCCTATATTTTAGCTTGAGGAATAAAAATAGTTGTCTCAATACTTGAGCTTCCTATCACAAACCTGTAAACGGCGCGGACAGAGTTTATGTCCGCTTTCGTTGAAATTTTACGAAAAAAGCGACTTGCTTAAACGTAGAAAAAGTCTGCCTTAGGAGTTTTTTTAAAAAAAAAAAAAATTGTGGGCATTTTAGCCTATGTTTTAGCATTGGATCCGATGGGAATATTCCCAAAATTTCAGCTTTCTAGATCATACCTGTACGGCGCAATCAGTTTGTTTCCTATTACAATTCATATGAAAACGCAAAAAAAAACTGTCTTTGGTTTTTCTGCTTTTTCGTTTTTCCAATTGCACCAAAAAAAGGCCACAAATAAAACAAAAGGGTTAAAATGAAATTAAAAGTAAAAATAAATTTGCATTTCTCTTTATGAGGTCTTTTTTCTTAATGATATTTCACTTACCTGATGATATTTGTCACCGTCATCAAATTCACGCTGAAAAGGATAAAATTATATTAATGATACATTCGCAATTAGTTTGATAGTTAGTTTTACTTAATTTATTTATAAATTTACTTTTCTCAATTATATTAAAAGTGCTATTATTCAGTATAAACATTAATTTTTTTCTCAAAAAAATAATGACTTTTTTCCTCCCAAGGTCACTGATGATTCCATTTAGCAATGGATGAAACTGGTATGACTAGCTATAATTGTTTTTTGTTGTGTTGTTCATTTTTTGTTTCGTTTTTTGGTGTTGACACACGCTTTACTGAACAGTAATCTCAGTAAAATATTAAAAATTATTTTCTGTTCCGATACACCACAATTTTCTTTATTGTTTTATCACAAATTGGAAATGTTTGAGTAATAGAAATAAATATGTTTTATTCTATTTTATTTATTTTATTATCAAAATTATCTACTTTTGTTGACTTAGAAAAATAAAAATTTATTAACCATTTTCTGGCTAAATATACTATCAAATGATCTCATTTCATTAATGTTTCTTAATTTTCCTGTTGGGACATTCGTTCGTACAATACGGCAGATTATATGCAGTAATACAACTGCATGATTTTTATCTCTATAATTAGTAGGTCACATAAACAGACCAACACTTGCAAACTGACTTCGTGCATACACACTTACAAATGTGCAAAAATGTACACATGTCTGAGCAGCGATAAAACACACCTGCATGTGCGCATTCCATTAAAATAGCAGTAAAAATTCCCGCTTCATTTAATTCTGATTCATTTCCTTTGCATTAAAGACAATTCACATATTCATGGCCGCCTGTATTGATATGCATGGGGAGGCATTATAGGAAAAAAATAAATACAAATCCAGCAATGAATAAATTATAAAGTCATACTAATTATACATGTGGCCAAAAAATACTTTTGTACAAATGTTACAGTTTTTTATATTTAAGCACCGCCTCCAGTTTATTTTCTTTTCAAAACTACGCCGGAAATTGATTTCTTGCCCTGAAAGACTTATCTAGACAATTTGTAGCTGGATCGAAGTATATTCAATTAGACCTCAAAACATATTCTATTTCGAATAGAAAACTGTTTAAAAATCGATTATGCTACTCAAAAAATCTCATCATGTCCAGTTTTAACGTTATCAAATGATTCGTGTTTGGGGCCAAAGGGCTGAATACTCAAACATTTTTGTCAAATATTGCTTCGAGGTCGTCCCAAGCTTAAATTGTATAACTCAAAAACGCTATTTCTTGGTGCGATTAATATCCATGATTCATCATTTATTACTCGGTTTACGTTTGGAATTTTATTAGAAAGAAATACTTATGTAGGTTAGGTTAGGTTTTGGTGAAGGCCATAGCCTCACATAGACCACAGGGGTCCATAGTGTTACCACAAATTCACTGTTTCAGTCTTATTAGTAAATTCTGGTCCTTTCGTTATTGCACGAAGGTGCCTGTTGTTACAGCGAATCTTTTGATTTCACTCATATGGACTTTATTTAGTTCATTCAGGGATATAAAGAATGACTGTCCAAAGTATTTTAGTCTATTACTTGCTAAAGCAAGGCAAGAGCACAAAAGATGTTCCATTGTTTCCTCTAACTCGGGTTCATGACAATTTCTACACCAGTCGTAGGATACGATACCCAACTTGAAAGCGAGATACCCACTAAGGCAGTGGCCGGTCACAACCCTGGTCAATAGCTTGCATTCACTCCGAGTTAAGGATAATAGATATCTTGCGTCCCTAAATAAAGAAAAGAAATATGTAGCTCGACGGTAAAAATGCCCGAAAAAAAATAGGCAGAAAGTGTGTATTGAGCAAGGACTCTCTCGGAGATGATCTGATAGAAATACTGCAAACAATATCAATACACATGACAACATTACTGCGTAAGCACTCATAAAAAAACTTCTCAAGATCACCTTGTTATGTGAAAATTCCTTCCAAAAGTAGATGTTTTAGAAAACCGTCAAAACACTTAACTTACTTTATTTGAGATCTCTAATGATATTGTAGCTAACAATAAAAGGCATACTAGCAGGGCCTTATCTAGAATCCATAAAATCTGCTCTTATTCTATGTTTTCATGATTAATATCCTGTTATAGTTCTCAATTAGCTTATAAGAGTTTTGTGACATATATAAATTGCTTGATGATACTCCAAATATTACTAGATACTTATGATACCTTTTATCTGATACTTCCGACATAAGCTATTCAAAATATCGGTATTCTGATGGTTTGAAATTTGTAACTATTAATTTTGAATATGTCGAATATTATCAATTTAATTTTGAAAAATTATCAAATCAGACCTACTGTTACTTCTTTCCATAGAATACCAACTAAGACAAGAGGCATATTTCTAACATTTTAAGAAGAAGAAGGCATAATTTTATCCTTTCCACAGTAAAACTTTATTTTACCCAGACCAGAAATATTTTCGAAAAGTGACAAAAATCGACTTTCCTGAGTTTCAATATGGTTCAGTTACGCTGACGAGTTTTTGGTTTAAGTTTTTTGGAGAGCACAATTAATTTTCTGGATAGTTTTAAGAAGAAAAACATTATAGCTAATAGGGGGTCCACAGTACAAAAATTAATGATATGTACTCAAAGTTGTTTTTTGGCTCCCCAGAAAGTTTATAATGATTGAAAAATTTTTTTGTCGCTGGATACGATTTTGTAACTCTCTCAATGTAACAATTATCATATTATGAACGTAGATTATGGGACTTGTTTTTCGAATAATAATATGTATCATTTTTTTAATAAAAGGTACATATAATTTTATTCAGTATCATGTCAAAATATTGACGTTTCAATAAAAAAAAAAATATGTTTTATACACATGGAAATGTCTTAAGTTCAAATTTAGTTATTTCACTAAGAAGATCCTACACTATGAGACTGATTACCAAAAAGCCTTTAAAAAAATTACACATTTTTCTTGATTCTCACAATCTTATCTTTTAATAGACTTCGAAACAAAAAATTAAAATTTATTGGATTTATTAAACTCATTGGCACTTAAGAGCTCTAAATTTGTCTTATAACTTTTTGAGAACTTAGAAATTATTTGTGATTCTGTTCATTTGCTGCAGCAATGCCATAAAATACAGTTAAAATAACCTTAAAACAACATTGACATTAATAATTCAAAAATTTACAAAAGCAATTAATTGTCGTAATTGAGAAGTTAAATTCATTCTTCGTTATACGAAAACTAACCTAATTAGGTTGAAGAAACACCAACGGCATAACGACATAATTTCACTTTTTTGGCATATAAATCAGAGCAGGTCATATTGAAAATTCATGAATTCAAAACTTAAATAATTAAGTTAGGGCTAAAATAGAAGGACGTCAAACGAAAGGCAAGACTAGTTGTTGGAGTTAAGAAGCAATTTAAGGATGTTTACTTAAATTAAGTTTTTATTTTGGATGTTTTTTTTGGGGGCATGACAGATTGAAGCAGCTATGCACTGTTAGAATTTTATATGATTTTTTTTTTTTGGTTTTTTCTATAAACTTTCTCCTATGAGCACTCTCATGCACATTTCGCTGATTCGCCAGTATAACTTTGCGTCAATGTTTCGCTGTAATTATATTCTATTTCAAGATACCCTCTACATGTAAAATTCAACGTCAACTTAAAAGTTATAGGATTTTGTTTTTTTTTTTTGACGAAATTTTGTCAAAATCGATGATTTTGAAAAAAAAAAAAATTGCTTCAAGCAAAAATTCAGTTCTATCGCATCTATCGCTTTATTAAAATTTTGGGTAGCCAAACAATTTTTTTACATGAAAATCGTAAAATTTTTTTCATAAAAAATATTACAGTAATTTTTTTTTTTTTTTTATAAACAATCAACATTGCACACCTTGCAGTTTACACAAAAATTTGATTAAAAGTTCAATGAACTTTTTGTATGATAAAACATAACAATTTGACGTATGTTTCCCCATGCAATGTTATGATAAACGATCGATTGGAAAAGAAAAAATATCCAATATTTTTATGTTTTCGTACATTCAACCCCAAAAAATTTTAGTTTTAGTGAATTTAGTTTTATTTCATTGTATTGTGTGCGCTTTATACGAACACCAAATGTGAATGATAGCAAACCCAATTCGTTGCTGGCCAACCCAGAACGCTATCCAACTTAAACCAAACCAATTTGACAGGGCAAGCAGACAGACTGTCAAGCAGTCAGTCCTTACTCATATTGTGTTTCATTAGCGATGACGATGACGCTGTCGCTGACTATGACGATGACTCTATAGCGAATGTCCTGCAGGTACATTTCATGTTAAGCCAACAATTTAATTTTATGTTCAGCTCAATAGCAGCAACAACAGTTATAATGCCAACAACACCGAAAATAACAACAGGACACACAGCGACAGGACAACAACAACAACAATAAAAGTGCTAACACGTAAAACATGTAAATGGAACGCATAAAGAAACATGGTTTCACCAAAAAGTTTAGTTCGTTCTTAGTAACAAATGAATAGAACAAAAGAAAGAACCACATTTTTACCGATAAAACTTGACGTAATAAAACAAAAAACTAGAAAAATCAATAAAAAATAACAGTACACAAAGAAAAAAAGAAAAAAGTTATTTTGTTAAACAACACGAAAGGAAACAAACGCGTAGAAAGAGATAGGGGGGTTAGGGGAGTCATAGCCCAAACCAAGAATGGTAGTTTTCTGTAGAGCATACATTGAATGTATGAAGGGGAAGACATGAAAGTAATGTATTGGACCTGGTACCTCCCGAGTATAAGTGAAATGATTAGCCTTTGCACGCGTCTGAAAGGAACCAATAAAATTCAAATTAAAATCATCAACAATAAGGAAGTATTAAAAAAAACTAAAACAATTAAATAAGTTATGTAAAGTTAAACCATTAAACTTTAAATAGCGATAAATGTGTAACATCTTGAAAACGAAGCAAATAATGTTAAAAAGTCGAAACGAAATTTGACTCAAGGCAGGTTATAAAACGCAATAATCGTTGGATGTGCCGAAAAATGCTGAAAAATCGAAAACTGTTGAACAAGTTGATACTTTTAAAATAATATTTCGAAAAGTTAAAGTGCTGGAGAAGTCAATAATTGTTGAAAGAAATAAACAAGGCGGAAAAATTCATTAAAGATTTTTCAAATAAATTTTATACATTTTATAATTTGTAGTTTGACCAATATTTTTGTATGTATTGAATCGAGATTTTTATTAATGGCCAATAATTTTCAAATGTTATTTACATAAGATACAATTACAATAAATTATATAAAACACAACACAACAAAATGTTTGTATTTTTGTTGTGTTTTATATAATTTTTTGTAATTGTATCTTATGGTGTTAACAATTATTTAAATGTAAACTTTAACGTAAGGCTAATCCCCACTTTGTGTATCATCCTTCTATTCCGTCTTTATTTTTAGTTATTGTTTTCAAAAAAAATACCCCTGATAAGGCCTGAAGCCTGAAACCAATTGGCGAAAAGTTGGAAAAAAAAGGAATAAATTTGTCTTATTTACATTTATTATTTCCAATCTCGAAATTTTATACAGTTCATTTCAAGCCACTTAATTTTTTCTTCTCAACGAAGAGAAACTTGCACTACTTTCAAAATTATGGACTCATATGAGACGTTCTCTTACATGCCGAACACTTTCTGACCGACACTTCTTTGAATCGCTCCAAATTTTTCTTACGTATTCTAGGCATTACATTAGTGGACACGAAAATCAGTAATAAATTTGTTGTCGAGAAATATCGAGTTGCGAAGGTCAAAGGTTTTATGTTTTTTGGTGCTTTACGCTCATATTCAAATAGTTATATCTCCGGTAAATTTTACTGGAAAAATAAGTTTTTTATATCGTTTTAAAGCTAAAGAGATCAGCGTTCTTTTAAAATTTTTGCTTTGGGCATTAAATGAAACATTAATATATTTTATAACAAATCAATTGTTTAAAGTTATTTTATATAGCGAATACCATTCGATATGAAACTAAAAAAAATCCAACTGAATTCCTCGTCGAATTTCCTTTAAAAACTAATTTCTTCAGGGTGGTAGCCAAATACGGACTATCCCAAATAAATTAATTCTGCCGCGGCACTGTTGTCCCGAATCGAGTTTTGGTTCAAATATTTCTGGAGACCGCAAATCTTGTCGAAAATGAACAATTGTTTTTTGAAATAAAAGCTAACCAAAATACCAATAAATCGCAGGAGCCCAAATTTCGAAAAAAGCAACATTTTTTTATTATTTTAAGTTAAATGCCGAAAAAATGTTTTTTTTTAATATTTTTTTATTGTTCAAAAATGGCTTGAGACCGCAAATCTTGTCAGAAATTAACAATTTTTTCTTCTGATTAAAGCTTATCAAAATTCCAACAAATTTCCAAAGCGCGAGTTTTTAAATAAAAATATGATTTTTTGAAAAAATCCAAACAAACATTATTTTTAAATATTTTTTGTTTCAAAATCTGCTTGAGACCAGAAATTTTATCGGAAACGAACAGTTTTCGTTTTTAACTGATGGCTAATTTAAATGCCAACAAATCGCCAGACCCCAATTTTTTGAAAAAAAAGTTTCGTTTTTTGTAATTTTAAGTTAAATGAAAAAAAAAAAATTTTTTTTATTATTTTTTTGTTCAAAAATTCCTAGCGTCCGGAAATTTTATCGGAAGTGAACAATTGGCTCTTTAAATAAAGCCAACCAAAATGCCAATAAATCGTCGCAGCCTTAATTTCAAAAAAAAAATTCTCGTTTTATATTATATTAAGTTAAATGTCAAAAAAATGTTTTATTTCAAAAATGGTTAGATAGCGCAAATCCTTACCGAAGTTCAGACAAATTTTCGAAGTTCAAATTTTGAAAAAAAAATATCGTATTTTGGAAAAAGCCATAACAAAAATTTTTTTTAAATATTTTTTGGTTCAAAAATTCCTAGCGTCCGGAAATTTTATCGGAAATGAAAAAACTTTTTTTAAATAAAAGCCCGATTTTTGAAAAAAAAATTTTCGTCTTATATTATTTTAATTTAAAACCCAAAAAAGTTTTCGTTTTATATTATATTAAGTTAAATGCCAAAAAAATGTTTTTTATGTATTCCTGATTTCCGTGTCCACTAATATAATGCCTAGAATATATAAAAAAAAAAAACCGACGGGTTGCACTCTGGGAGTGCCGACAGAAGTGAAAACTTCTTTGTTTTCATGATGTTTTGTAATGTTATATGATATATATAGAAAAGAGAGCGAGAGAGAGCGAAGTCGCACATATATATACTGTATATAGAATATGTATATACATCCGGTGTCGGTGTCGGTGGCCTGTCGCGAGTTTATACATTTTTCCTCAGCCGCAAATCCTCTAAGCATATATATTATATATAATATATATAGAAAAGAGAGCGAGAGAGAGCGAAGTCGCACATATATGTACTGTATATAGAATATGTATATACATCCGGTGTCGGTGTCGGTGGCCTGTCGCGAGTTTATACATTTTTCCTCAGCCGCAAATCCTCTAAGCGTAATCGATACAATTACGATACGATTACGATACGATTACGATACGATTACGATACGATTACGCATCCGATGTCGGTGGCCTTTCGCGAGTTTATACATTTTTCCTCAGCCGCAAATGCTTTCTTACGGAGGTGCACAACGTGCCTAAAGAAGTTCTCACTTCAAAAATTTGGAGGGATTCAAAGATGTGTCGGTCAGAAAGTGTTCGGTATATTAAAGAACGTCTCATATGTCGAAAGTTTTTGATACGTCGAGTAATATTGTAAAAAATACTGATAAAATTCGTAAAATGAATAAGCCGACGAAATTATGAAAAATTCGAGCAATGTTGACTAAATTGAAAAGTTTTGAATAAATCAAGAAAGTCTTAAAAATGTTGAAAAAGTTAATATATGTTGAACAAAGTTAAAGTAGTCGAGAAAATGTCATATGTTTGTTGAGAAAGTCGAAAAATTTTGAGATAATTGAAAAAAGTTGAAAACAAAGTCGAAAAATATTGAAAAATCTAATAGTTTTTAAAAATTCGAATAATATTGCACAAGATGCATATGTTGTGAATTTGATTACTTTAAGTCCCACGCATCGATCTGAAAATTTTGTTGTTCACTCCAATATTCTCTCTCTCTATTCAAAACTTTGAATTAAAATCCCAACTTTAATTTTACCCACATATTAAAAGCCAAATTTAGTTTCTTTCATTTAATGTACATCCAGTTCTCAAGTTTTCCTTATTGACCAATTCTTGCTGATATATAAAAAATCAGTTTTGTAAAAAATAGTCTCGAATCTCGAATAATCTCGAAATTTGTATTATTGTTTTTTAACTCTTTCATAATAATATTATATAGAGTTCCCGAAGTAGTTCGGGAATTACCATTGATTTTATGTATATGCCCCCTCGGCATACTTTAAGTCCTAAAAGACGTCCACAAAAGGATTATGCTATCTCCCAAACCAATAGGATGATCCATGTCTCTTTAAAGATCTATATAAATTGTTAAAATCATTTTCGAGAAATGGAACGAGCACTTCCACAGTCTCACCAATCTATTATCCATGCAAAAAGCTTTTGATTGATAACAAGTACTTCATTAAATCTTTCAAGTATAGGAAATCATCCGACGGCAATGACAGCAATTTAATGTAATTATTAGCAATAATGTATGAAAACAACAATAAGAAGCCGCAAGTCCCTAATGTCGATGAATTTTTTACTAATAATTGGATATTGAAAGATCATGTTAAAAAATTAATAAGGCTCAGCTTCTGCTGTCACCTTAAATAAAATGAAATCCTAACCGATTTAAAATGAATTTGGTACTTCCAACTGAAATCATTTTATAAGTAAAGGCAGTGCAATAATGTTGTCCACTTAACGCATTTGCATATCCTCTAGTGAAAAGAGGAAATCCTTTTTTACAGCCATTAAAAAGAACTTTTTCTTGAAGACACCAGTGCGACAGAAAAACGAATTTAACTTGATTTTTATTTTATTGATTTTTTTTTTGCAGGTGAATAAATCTCAAAGGTATTTACATTTTTATCACTTAATTTTGTGTTCTAAATTCGTATTCATTGTCTTAAAGTGTTATAAATATTTGGTAAATATACTTTTAATTTGGTGTTAATGAAAAAATATTTGCAAATTTCAAGAAACAAATATTTTCAATCAAAAATAAGAAGATATAAAAAAGGGAGTTTTAAGGACTTTAATAAACAAACTATAATTTTAATTACCTCAAAATGTAAACATACATATGTGACGAATTTGAAGAGACCTCATATCTTTAAACGGTTAATAAATCAATGGAAATAAGAGCTTAGCTATTACTGACATCAACCTTTTTAGCTATTTAGCTATAAACTAAGGTGAAGTAAAAACTAATTTTACGGTTAATATTGTACAAACGTACAAATAATTCATTTCGATTTGAACTCAAGTTAGAAAAAATATTATCCTATAAAAAATTTTTAAATTTTAAACGACAGCTAAACTATCGCACTTTGAAGTTATGAATGAGTTACGAACCAACCATGCAGGGACAGCATTTAGTTGCTTTGTAACGATTCTAAGTTGTTGTACTTATTAGTCTTGGAAAAAAAATAGACCAAGGCTTGGTAGTTGCCTGTAAGAAAATATGACCAGCAGAACTCACAGCCTTGCTATTAATTGCTATAGAAATAGACAAGAAACTAACAGAGTTAATGGGAGTAACATAGCTTATAATTGAAGGGGGGAAGAGTTAAAAAGGAATGCAAAAGGCTACGCTAATGGGAAACGGAATCCTTCTTCTAACAAAATCCTCATTATGTGAAGAGCTCTCCTTATATATTTGCAACTGAGCACAAGAATTATTTTGACCGCTTCAAACGACACTGTCGCAGGAGTTAACTACCTCAAGATATGGATTTGAGTTCCCGGTGCTTTATCAGGCATTTCAACTAAGTCTCAACTATAAGACCCACTTTTCAACTAGAAAATATTTTATTTATTCTACTATTGGTAGCGATATAAATGCATCAACAACGACAAGTTTCTCGGGTTCAAATATAATTTTTGTATCGTTATTTGCCATAATATTTTCACTCTTGTATAGGGGACCATACCAGTGTTTCTATAAATAAAAAATTCAATTCAATGTTTCCAATATTCATTAATTTGTTAATTATGTTGTTCGTATAAAAATATATGACATATCCGTATGTGTCAAATATTGACAGATAAAGCATAATAAGTATATATCAATAATGGTTGTTTTTTTCTTTTTATCGAAACCGCCAATCAATCAAACAAATACGTGACCATTAATGAATAAATAAAATGAATAACGTTTTGTTTTCCTTATACATAGTTATAAATGATGTCACATGCTACAGACTGCATTTACATTTTTTTTTCATGCTTTTTATAGATTGAAGTACAATTTTACATCTTTGTGGTAGTTTTATCTTACTATATTGTAGAAAGGAGACGTCCATTAATTACGTGAGCTAATATAGGGGGTGAGGGGTCCAGCAATATCTCAGCAAATCTCACCAAGGGGGGCCAGGGGGTCAAGCAAAACCTCACGTCAATTTTTTACTACATAGAATTTACATTAAAAATTATAATTTAAATCTCACGGGAGGGGGGGAGGAGTCCCGCCAGATCTCACTTAATCTCTCCAAGGGGAGGGGGGATCGAATTTTCAAAAAAACGTATCACGTAATTAATGGACGTCCCCGAAGAAAAGGAGCAAGATGTGTAGAAATGATTCTTGGCCAATAAATTGTTCATAAATCCTGGGAAATCTATTATCTATTAAAGAATAGATCAAATTGAAATTTCTCACTGTTTTCCTTAGTTTTTTTAATAAATACTTTTTATAATATACTAGGGGGCTTACATCCTGCTTTAACGATTCCTCCGTCTTCGTACATTTCACTCCACTCGCTTTCTATAAGCTTAACCCTAACCTTACGTTTAAGAAACAGATAAGAAAATAACGTAGATTTCACGTCAGCTTGTAAGTTTTTATTGTACACTGAGAAAACGATTTGATTGAATATAAGAAATGATTATTTGATACAGAGCAACTAAATATTATATTATTATATAAGTTATTTATTTGAGTCAAACACATTGTATTTGGATCAAATAGTGGAAAGTGTTGGTTGAAGCATATGTTTGACTCAAACTTTTCGAGCAAATAAAAAAAGGTCCTCACTTTTGACATTCATAAACCTAAAATTCGCAAAAGTTTCCACCTACTAAATGCAACTGTTCTTATTTAACAAAAAAAAAAGGTACTCTCTTTTGACTATCAGAAAGCTTAGCAAAATGAGCCTTGCGCCCGGGGCGACCGCCCCCTCGCAATAAATTCAATAAATTAAAAGCGCGTTTCTCAGATTTTTTTTTTATTTTAATGTGTTTATTCTTAACTTGAACCTATTTTCACGGTTGCATTTAACTTGACAACTTTCTTTAACAACTAAAAGTATGCAATGAAATTTTTGTTTTCTTCTTACATTTATTTTGTTTTGTTTGTCTTATACCTTCCTTTGTTTTTTTCCTTATAAGGTTTTTTCGAGGGAGAGGAGCGGCTACCAAATCCTCTATGTCCGTTTCAAGCAGAAGGAATTGACAAAAGTTTGTATTCATCTCGTGTGCTTGTGATGGGCATCATGATGATCATCATTGACTCTTGCTGCAATGTACTCCGCGGTACCGTCGTCGCTGGTATTGGAAACGATGTCAAGACTTCTTTATTGACACCCTAATATAAATACGCATAATTTTCTGGTAAAATTAAGCAAATGACAAGGCGAGACGATATAAATGACCACGTTCTTTTTTTGAGTGCATACCTCTCCGCACAGAGAAATTTTTGAGAAATTATGTTCTCAAAACATCATCAGTTGACAAGCAAGAGGCGTAAAGGAAAAAACTGTCAGCTCGGAGCTGTGAACGCATTAAAGCATTGGCGGAACTTGCCAAGTGGTTAATAGACCAGATTCTTTTGGAAGTTTTATCTCAAGACTTCGAAAGGTTCGTGACGTCTTTCACAAAGTAATAACTAATGTTAAGGGATAAAAAGGAAAAAATCATATGGCTAAATATTTCTTGAGTTTTTGGTCAAAGAGCTCCAAAAAGCGCAAGTTTCGATACTGACGATTTGCAATTGCTAGCTTTTTCATAAAGTTACATGAATAAAATTAATTTATGTTTTTAACACTTAGCAACAATTTCCTACCGGGCAATTGCATATTTGTTAAACTGCGTAAATGTGTGCGTGTTAAAGTCATCTATTTTTCATTTCTTTTTTTTTTCTCTCTTTCATTTTTTGTTGGTGTCATCTAATGTAATGAAGCAAAAATATTTATGGAACATTTTTTCACTTTTTGCTGTTGTTTATATTTATCATATGTTAAAATCCCATGATATTTGTTGATTTAAGCGTGTTTTCACTAATATGTATGCGTGCATATGTGTTTATATTTCCATGTATTTGCAAAGGAAAATTGTCATTTCAATTATTGCTTAGGGGACTTTCTACAGGGACATCGATGAGTTTAATTAAATATTTATATAAAGTAATAAATTTGAAAAAAAAAAGCAAACAAATTAGAGTTGTTGTTTTTAACAAGAGCTTATGTTGTTAAAAACACTAAAAAAGGATTATGACAAAATTAATATAATAATGTTATTATGAATGTAAATATATTTAATTTTTTGTTTATTTATCATTAAGTAGGTCAAAAATGGCAAAAGCTTTAAACTGTAATACATAACTATTGTATATACACTGTGCTACACAGAAAGTGTTAAATTTCATTAAAAAAAAAATGTTCCTTTTTTGCATAACATTCACGGTTTTGTTGCTTTCAATTTTTACTCAAAAAACTAAAGTCCAAGCATTTCGTTCATATGTATGCGCCTATTAAATACCGTCATTTATGTTACCAATGTTGTTGTGTCATCGTCTTCAATTCAACATTTCCGTTTGCTATTAAATACCATAAAAGAACTCTACAACTATCATACTATCATTGTGAGAATGTATGCGTTGCTTAAAAGGAGAGACAAGAAAAAACAATAAAAACCTCTATACTCTAGCATGCGATAAGTACTCACTTGTACAAGCCCACAAACTAATCAAACATTTATATACTCAAATAAATAGTTTCTACTTCTTGTAGAAAAATCAATATTTTAGTTTAATGTTTCTTAGACCATTCATGTTGGCCAAGCTAAGCGACGGTATACGCCGACGATACACCACACCCACATTTTCTATTTCCGTAACAACGTTAACGCGAAGCACCAATATTTTTTTTGTTTTCGTTTTTTGTGTGAATTTTGTGAAAATATTCACATGTCCTGCGATTGGGGTGTGTTCACGTGAATTCCCCTCTCCAATGCGGTAAAAGTAATTTTATACGGGGTGAAGGTGAATAGGACATTATTTAATGACATTTCGTGTGTGTGTGTGTGTGTGTGTGTGTAATGGAAATGAAACAAACGAAATAATATAGTAAAATATTTCAGTCTAAGTATCCTTGAGAAAGTAATGGCACAACTGTGTAGAAAGTATAACGTTTCTCTTTCTACTTTTCCATGTTTCTTACTTAAGGCGAAAACGCACAAGTAAAACTACCGCTTGTAAAAAAATGTCCTTTAATTAATGCATGTTTATGTGGCTAAAATCGATAATTGTTTACCTGTAGACAAGTATTTGCTTATCAACTTAGTATGAATGTATAAATGAAGTCAGGAAAGATTGAGTATTGTATGAATATATACAGACATACATATATGTATGTGTGTGTACCCTTCTTCGCATTTTAAGATATTTGTTCGGCCCTGTGATCGAAAAATTGACCAGTAACTTTTGCGTGCAACCCGGCTCGAGAGCAAAATGATGGACCCGCCGAATTGGTTGGAATTAAGAGTAATTATTTTTTAGTCAATTGGAAAAATTTTTGAAGAATTTTGGAAAAAAGATATCTCAAAATGGCTCAAGGTGCGAAAAAACTAAATCACGCCAAGCCAAAATAATTAATGCTTTTATATACTACAAAAGTACCTATTCTGATAAAATATAAAGGATTACTCATACGACGTGTTATCCGTAATTTGTTCGTGCAATTGCTCATGCAGCACTCAGTGATTGAATTATTTCTTGTGGAAATATTTGAAGTTACTAGTTTTGAAGCCAACAATCATCGCTTTTTAGCTGACATACGGTGAAAAGTGATAAAATTAAACTTCCAGAAGCAGATTTATTAAAGCAAGGCCATATTGTATCATCAGTTAGAGTAGGGTTGTCCATTTGGCGAGCAATGAAACGTGCAATCATTCGCCTCGCCGTGCAGTTGCTGATATCTATGTGCTGGTTCGTTTGTCAAATAAACATGTTAAAGACCCAGTCGGAATCAAATGTGCAAAAACCAAACAAATGTGCGCAAATGAATTGCGCAATGGCTAGTTGAGAAATATGGCGATCAAAAACATTATTTCTGGGAAAGGCAATTTTTTTCGCATATATTATTGTCTTGTAAAGAAAATGAGAGACTAAAAAAAACTGCTCTTATGTGCATCATTGTTGTAAAAAAAATGCATATTCATGGAAAAATAGTTTTAATTCGCGGAAAAGTACTTTTTGTTTTTATTGATGAATTTTGAGCTTAAAAATTTTTTTATGCAAACATTTATATATATTTATTTACATCACTGATGCACGAATTTCTACTGGGTAATGTTTTGTTTTCGTTTTAATTTCTACACACATTTATACACATACTACCGCGAAATTCATGTCGTTGTCGACTTAAGGGCAACGAAGTTGAGCTTCCCTAAGTTAGAGTATAAAACAATATATTCCTATTGGGGCTCTATGTCAATGCGTGTTGAAGAAATATCGATTAAGCAATAATATTAAAATATGACTTACAAGTAAGTATGTACAGTATGTTTGTATTCGCGAGTGTTTTTAGTAGCATTTAGTTTCATTGTGTGTGTGAAATTTTAATAAGCTGCGTGTTTTGACTGCGGCTTTGTACTGTGGGTTTCTTTATAAAAACGTTGCAGTAAGTTTATGGAATAAAATAAACAATAGAATTATTCAAAGAAAGCAAAGTTCAAATTAAAAAAATCAATAAAAAAATTTGAGTTAAATAAATTAAAATAAAGAATAATCTTGTATTAATATATTGATAATATTTATGGATCCATTGAAAATGAGTTGAATTATTTTTAGAATTTTTTCGGATCGTGAATTTAGATTTATGTATCTATAAAAAAATGAGTTTTTAGTTATAATCATTTTGTAATTTTGTATTTGCATAGTCGTATAGTAATCGAAGCTTATTTCACATCTTATAATGAATGAACTTCATCAAAACTAAAATAAAATTGGATGTAACTTCAATTGACTCATAATTGACCTAAGCAGTTTTTCCTTATTGCCACAGCAATAATAATTTAAGCGCCTCTTTATGTATCACGATTCGTCTTGTTTCGTCTTTAATTTTCAAGCCTGAAAGTATGCGATTGTAATTTACATAAATGAAAACAAAAAAATCTAACCTGTGCTTAATAAATAGTTAATCACAAGTATAAGAATTGTGCTAGCATACTTTTTGGCATTGAAATAAGAGACGAAACAAGACGAATCGTGATACATAAAGACGCCCTAACAAGCATAGTTTTCTTGCATTTCCTTTACTTATTTATTAATAAACATTTTGCACTTTTTAAGGATAAATAGCTTAGAATGATAATAGCTATCAAAATTAGACTTTATTATCATTATTTATTGTAAACGAAAACATTTTTAAAATTCACATCAACTTTCTGATCTATTGAATTTATGTAAAAAGTAAAGCAATCAAAAACTTTCTTAAGTGCGTACTCTTACCGCTTGTCTTGCCCCATATATTCTTTTTTGATGCCTTATAGTAGCCACTCACATACATACATACATACATGCAAAATTATGCAAATCACTCACAGTAGTTTTTGTTGTTGCCATTTATCCTATTATTAAAATTTCATTTAATGATTATCGTTTCGTTTGTATGTCGAAGCTTGAGCGCACAACTGTATGGTGCCACCCACATCCTCATATTCTGTACGTACACATATACATACATATAGTGGTGGCTGTTCCGGACACTTTTTGAAATTTGGTATGGAAATTTTAAACCGTGTGATTAGTAATTCTACCAAATGTTGAATAAAAACTTAAAGTTTTTTTATTATGTCATTATTTTTACAGAAAGTATTGTCATTTTAATGTTATCTCCCATTTATTTAATGTACAATGTGTCAATGTATGTATAAAATTTAATTGAAGTGTTGCTCACACGCCACATTAAAAGCCTAATTAATTTTTTTTAGGAAATAATTTTCAACTAGACTGGGACTAACCCTCCGCCTCCGCACACTTGGCTTCAGTGGTGAAATTTAACGTGCATTTTTCGGAATTTTTTTTTTTTTGACTTAAATCTTCCGTTCTACATCTCTCTAACAACGAAAAGTATGCTATGAAATTTTTGTTTTCTTAACACATATGTTTCGCTTTCTAATAAATTTGAAAATAGAAATACATATGTATGTATGTGTCGTACTGCTACAATATGACCGGCTTGTCATTTGCTTGCTTGGGTACAATGCGCGCAATATCGATTTTCTTATTCAAACTATCCCGAAATTTAGACAAAACCTCTTTATTTTACTTTTTTTGTGATTGTAGGATCGAACTCTTATTGGAAAATACTTTTAACTACTGAGGACGCCGATGAAAGGTTGAAAATACCACTAAGGTTAAAATCTCCTTACGTATATGTAAAAGTTTTAATTGAATTAAATTTAAGAAACAAAAAAATGTTCATTCCTTTGAATAGTGGGAGTATGCTTAATTAGAAAAAAAAACAACGCTGCATGTTGAAACCACTTTAAATTAAATATTCTTTAATCAAAAGTAAGTCAATTTACCCATGTTCCCTCTCAAAAAAACTTGATCCCTCAAGCTTTTGTAGCCGTAGCATATAAAAGACTACAAAAAACGATAGTTTTTTTTATTTCAAAATTCATATACATTCCATTAATTTTAAGATATGGAAGGGTGTTTTATTCCTCTGAAAGTTGTAACCACATTCACTAAAAAAAATTTGATCCTTCAAGTCCTCGCACCATAGCACAAAAAACTACGCTTTTTTTGTATATAGGGATAGTAACAGATGGGCTCCATACCCCGAAAAAAAAGAGTAAGAATATCTTGCCATGAATTCGTAACACTTTCCGGGTGTTTTGACGAAGGTGGTTGTTTTTGACTCACTACCTATGTACAATTAAAAAAAAAATTTTTTGAGCACTGACCGAGTAATTTGTGAACTTTTCATGATAAGTATTACAGCATTCAACTAAAGCCCTCAAGAGCCGATTTATGACAAATAACACTAGTTTTCAGCCAAAATGAACTTTGTATACCGTTATTCATTTTATATGTAAAATTGGCTGCTGATTTTGAAAATCACATTTTTTTTTTCACGTCGTTTTCGAGATATCGGTCATTTTCGGTTTTTGCACCAAAAAAAAAAAATGGTTTCACGTAATTACAAATATCTCAAGAACCTATATCTATATATAAATTAACTATATGTCAAATTAAAGGAAATTAAATGTCCTAGAAATAGTTCCCACAATACTTTTTGGTTGGCTTTTTAGTTTCGGTGAAATAAATTGATTTCTAAAAAAATTATTATAAAAGAAAAAAAAAATGGAAAAATCATTTTATTTTTTTATATCATTGTTTATATATCGATGAAAAAAATAAGTTACTATATAAGAAAATCGATTAATAAATGGAAAAGTTATATAATATTGAATAAAAAATGGCCGATTTGCATTTTTGCATATTTTTCCGTTTTTTTATGTTGGTAAGAATTTCTCTAAACCTAAAATCCAAATTTTTTAATGAAATTTTGTAATATTGTTATAACACTGATAAATACGGCTGGGTGACGTTGTAAGTATCGAATTTTCTAAAAATGGTTTTTATATCATTATTAATTACCGTTATATTTATTAGTAGTAAACTAAACAATAATTTGTTTTTGCAAACTATTATATTGTTTTAACTAAAAATGGAAAGCTAATAGTTGTTTTGGCAAGAAGTTCTTAAAAGAGTAAGCTATTAATAACACTTATTTATTATCAACTACATTAATTTTTGTAAAGAAGAAGGGTTTTATAAGCAAAAATTTAAGAACGTTCTAAAGTACTAGGCCATGAACAATGTCAGCTTTACCATCGAGTTTGGTATTTTTGTAAAATTTTGCTTCAGTCAATGAATTTCGAGCATTAGTTCAGTCACATACTATAACACAAAATATACCTAGTACATAAAAAAACATTTCAATTGATGTAATACACATATGTATAGAGCTTTATACCAACTTTTATGTCAAATAAAAGAGTTAATCTGAATTGAAACGTTTTCAAAAAAAAAAAAATGTTTGACTACATTGCGCGATATCCAAACAATGTTTTATTTCAAATAATCCTTTTTCTGCCTCATCTCTATCAACAAAAGAAACTTTTTCTCGCGATTATAACGTTTCATTATATTTAAAACTATGTATGAATTTCTTAGTTTTCGTGCATTTTTTCTACTACTAATTTTGTTTTATACTTTTATTTCATTCATCCCTTAAAAAGTAGTTAGTAAATATTTCTCTTAATTGGCTAACTTACCAGCTCTCTTAGATTTGGAAATTCTCTTAAAGTTAAGAAAATTGTTTATGCTCTGTATTATGATTTTTACTTCGGCTTTGTTTTGATAGCATTCGGGTTTTTCTGCTCCTTTTATTTCTTTCTTTAAGGATTTTGTCAGAAATTTTTTTTTAATTATTTTATTTTGTTTATTTTTGAGATAAAAATTTTAAAATTTTTTTGTTTATTTAATATCTACTTAGTTTTGTAGATAAATGTTTTTTTTTTCTCTCGAAAAATTATTTTTATATATCTAAAATCTTCTTTATTTTAGAAACTCTTTTTGAATAGTTTTATTTCTCTTTAGATAAGGTGTTTAGTTCTTGCTTAAAGTTTTGCTTTTACTGCATGAAATTTTTTATCAATGACTATATGTCAACATTATTTTCATCAGTTCTGATTTATTATATTTTTTTTTTTTTAATTTTAGATTTTTGTTTTTAATTTATTAAATGTTTGTTTTTTTATTAAAATAATTTTTCTATTATCTTTTTTATCGAAAATTTAGTTTTTTAATGGATTTATTGGTCACACTTCATAAAGTTTTTACTGATATGTATTATTTAACCTTTGAGTTTTTGGTTATATTCTATATAAATATATATACCTAAATATTTTTTATAGCATTATTTAGCTATTTTCGCATGCCTGCATAAATATGTATATTTTGTTTTTGTTTTATGTTATGGTTAGGTTATTACTATTCTTTTTTTTTTGTTTTAATATTGCTTTACTAATTCCCTTTTTTTTATATATGATATGTTTTGTTTAGATTTAGAAAATTTCTGATATGTATTTTATATTATAATAGAATGTTATTTTTGTTAATTTCCTTATAATTAATGCTCTTTAGAAGAGTGATATGTATGCGATTTAATATTTCGTAATAACTTATACTACGTCATTGGTAAGTTTAAACTTTTACCCGGAAATAAACTTTCACTTGAGTTTTTTTTTTTTGTCTTTAAATGTGTTTTCTAAGGCTACATTATATGTTTTAATTTTAAATTTATTTATATTATATTAGTATTCAAGATTGTTATTATTTCATTAATTAATTATGGCATTTCAAGTAAACACAAAAACTTTATAAATATTAAATAAAGCAGCGTAAGTATTTTTAAACTTTCTTTTTAATTTTTTAATGTTTTTTTATAATTTTTTTATTAAAGTTTTATGAAAAATTATGGAATTCTTTTTTTTTATTTTATTTTTATTAAGCAAGAAATTTATATCTATTTACTTCTAAATATATTTTCCTATGATCCATTGAATTTATTTAAAAAAAAAACACCGGATGAATAATTAATTCACTTTCTTTATGTCAAACACAGAGGTCACTTTTGCATAACTTTTTCTTTCTCTTAATTATTCACTCTTCACTTCTGATGCTCAGAGAGTTTATCTCTCAAACTTTTTCTCTTAAGCTAACAAACTCTCTTACGTTGTCATGAAAGAGAGCACACTCCCCCCAATGCTTTATATTATTTTATTTTCGCTTTTTTATTTTTCTGACTTTTCTTAATTTCTGCTTTGCTTTGCTTTACTTCGGCAATTTTTAGAAGTTACAAGACAACAACAATAATAATTTATGCTGTATACTTTTCGGCTACAAAACTTGTACACAGTTATGTATATGTACTCATACGTGTGTATGTATGTTAAAGAAAAGTGTATTGCTTTATAAAGCTTTAATTGCGTATAGATTTGGGGTTTTTTCCAAATTGTTATTCCTTATTTTGGCAAAATTTTATTAAAAATTTTCAATTAAAATTGACTTTCTTCACTTTTTTTTTGCATTCGCTGTTTTGTTCAAATTTTTCACTGCCGCATTTTAGGCAAAAGCAATTATTTCTTTTTTGCTGTTGTATGTCTATATAAAATTCAATTTCCAGTTGAATGAAACGCACAAAATTGTATAAAACTTCACAAATAAATTTCACGCGACGCCCGTTCTTTATTTCTATTTTATCGTCTTTTTTCAATGCGCAAGAAATTATACAACGATTTTTGTTTTTTTTCGTTGCTTTTTTCACAATTTTCTTAGCTTTTCGTTACTTATGCCTTATGATATGTTTGAGTTGCACTTAATTTCTGTGATTTCCAAAAAATTTTACTAAAGATTTCTTCTTATAATTTTAAGAAAAATTTCCGATTTTTTATTAGCACAATCGCCAGCTCGTTTTCAATGTTGTATGTCGAAAAAGTACAAGTGTTATCGTTTACTCAGCAGCGATGCTGCACTGCGCCGAAGATCTTAGGCTCAGCATTTATGAATTTTTTATTATTTTTTCAATAGAGGAATTTTAGGCGCATACAATAAGTCAAAGAAAGAGAGATAGAGAGACAGAGAGTTACCAACTGCAAAAAGTCCATACATATTTTGATGAGTGTGTAAGTGCTTGATAATTGTTCCGATGCGCCTTAATGTATGCAGGAATGTTATTGCTTATTGAACTATTGTTAAACAGTTAACTTAGAATTTTTGATTTTCTTTTTATGAAAATTTTAACAGTTGATTTTCTTTATAGCTGACAACAAATTTTACCGATGAGAGCAGAGCGTACTTTTCACCAAATTATATTTAACCAGAAATGTCACTTTGACATTTAAAGTCGGTGAACGCTTGCATAATTTTACTGTTAAGCGCATGTCAGTTAAAAAGCAAGCATCTATTACAGTTATTTTATTACTTACTAACGTCAAGCTGATGACATTTGTAATGTAGAGAGAGTGTATGTATGAACTAATAAGGTTGTTGTACACGATTCAATAAACTTAATGCATGTGAAAATGAGAAGCCCTCAGTGTTGTAAAAAAAGTCTCACTTAAATATTTAGTTTTTCAAAGTAGTGAAGGTCGAGATATATGTAAGTATGTATAAAAAAGCAAATACAGTGGCAGCTGGATGATAGGGATCTCCAACGTACCAAAATTTTTGTGTCAGTTAAAGAGATTCCCATATACATACACAGTTTCCCAAATAACCAGGTTTAAAATTGGGTTGTTCCATTTTATGAGAGTAACACTAAGAGAGATCAAGATGAACCCTTTTTATTTAGAGCGGAAAAATCTTCAATATAAATGCAAATTTTATGTAAGTGACCATTTGTAAATGACCATTCACAGCCTACTTAAGTCAGAGATTCTATGAAATTTCATTAAAACAACCATTTCACAGCCTACTCAGACCGATAAAACGTGCATATTCAAATACTAATTAATAAATTATACACACACACATAGGGGAAGGTGGGGCAAAGTGGTATGCTTAACGGGAAAACGAAGTCTTCACAAAAAAAGAAAATTTTTTCGCACAATTAAACATGTAAGTTATTAGCTCGATCTATATTGAATCTATTAAAGTAGTTAGGCTAATTATTTTCTCAACAGAAGATGTTTATTATTACGATGCAAAAAAAAGTACGTTTATACCGCTTTGGCCCACAGGTGGGGTAAAGTGGTATTCGAAGTGCAATAACACTCTGCCGCAATGACATATGTAAACATACAGACTCGCGAAACAAAAATTTATCAACATAAACAAATCGTTGTCAATAAAAATTAATGTCACTAATGTTTTTTAAATGATTCATATAAAATGGATTTACTTAAGTCGAAAATCCGCGAATCTAGCATCGACTGCACTCATTTTGATGAACCTCGTGGTTCTCGAAAACGGAAGATCGAAATGTCGCTATAAGCTGGCAGTTACAAGAGAACTACTTAAACACAAACTCCTAATAATTACAGTAGATGGCGTTTTAATGCAAAGATAAATATACACTTTGTACCGTTTTGCCCCGCCTCCCCCTAATTATTGTTTCCCTTTTATAGAGGTTATTTCTAAATGGTCCCAGTTAAAGAGTGAAGAGCCCATGTTATGGAGGGGAAACGCATAAAAACTTCAAAAATCATATCCCAAATATAGAGGTTTAATAATCCCAGTAAAAAGAAAAATTAAATTCGAAAATTAACTTCACTATTTCATTTTTGTTTGGTCAAAAATTCTCAAAGTATTCCAAATATAATTGCACGAATATGTCAAATTCTTTCTTTATTCACATATTTGATCCCATGTATTCAAAAAATTTAATATGATGGATACAATGAATACCAGATTTAAATTAAACTTCAAACATTATATAGGAAAAATAAAAGAAATAACTCGAATAACTATACTTCAAGACAAGTAGTTTTATGTTTAAGTGTTACATTATACTACCTACAAGCGTAATGTAAAAAGTTTTGACAGTTTGGGTCGTGTATATACTTTCCAGGTATAAATTTATCTTTATCAGATCCAAGGTAACTTTTTAACCATCAATAATTTTTTTTGAAAATTTTTTTTTTTATGAATAACTCTTAGTTTTTATAGGATTGAAATTAAAGTAAAAATCGCTTAAAAATTTTTCCGAAAAAGGAACTTTGTTAAACACTCTGTAACCAGTGGCGTACCGTGCACATCGGGCGCTCTGGGCTACGAAGATCTTTGTTGTTCCCAACCGAAAGAAAATTTCTTGTTTTTTGACAAACATTTTTAACACCTTCACTTTTGACTTTCAAAACCCCAAGCGAAATTAGATATATTTCAGTTTTAATTCGAAAATCTCCACCTACACATTTACTATATTCTTCTATTTTGATTTGCTAAATAAAAGGTCCTTAGTTTTGACTTTCAAAGACCATACCAAAATGAGATATATTTCATGACCAGTTTGCCTATGCTCGGTCCCCCTAGGTACACTACACTTCAAGGTGTATCTCTCTTCCATATAAATTTTTACTCAAAACGACCCAGGTAATTTAATTTTTCCGGATGATACACCAAACAAAAAAATTTTTTTGTGAACCAAACTTTATTATATAAATAGTTTTCAAGGACATATTATGCGCTTTTAATCGACATATCACTCCTTTTTTTACCAAAGAAAAATATCGATTTTATTTCACACAAAAAGTTTTTTATAAATTACTAATTGTAAGCATGGTTTTCATGCGGTCTTATATCCTTTGCTTTTCATTTAAAAAATTCTTAAAAGCACATTCTCTTAATTTAGCTGCGTTTTTTTTTTTTTGTTTTGCAAAATCACATTACTTATTACATTTATAAACAAAATCCCATGTTTAAAAATATTCCTTTAAATACTTTGTAATGGTTCTTAACCAAGTACTATGTATGTAGGTTCAGTTCTTAAAAAAAAAGTTTTTACTATGCAATCTTTAGTTTTGCCCAATAACACATCCATCTAGCACATCCCTCTCATTCTACCAACCGTAATGAGTTTCAACTCCTGCCTTCAAGCTGACTTCTGTAATGTGAAGCAGGCACTCGAAGAGCGCAGCTTCAAGCATCGCAACGTTAAATGTTAGCACGCGGCGAGATGTTGACGCAGAAGAAGCGGGAGGCTCTAAATGACCGACCAAGTGGGTGGTTTTGGTGTTGGTGGTGTTGGTGGTGAATTGCTGTTACTTGGTTGTTTGGTGAAAACGTAGAATACTTATATAAAAAAAAAAAATAATCTTAAAATAAAAATCAATAAAAAAGCTCAATGACGTCAACAGAGTAGTATACATACGCACTTACACTTACTCCACACTCATACGCACACAAAAACTCTTTCAATGAAAAGCGTAGCACAACAGCAGCAGTACGGTTGAGATAACGTGGTAACATCGTGATACTGTCGAGATAACAAAATTTTGATAACGTGTTTGTCAAAAACGACACAGGCAGCAGGAGCAGCAAGCAAAAGCAAATTATGGTGTAAGCAAAAAAATTGGTTCAGTGTTTGCAAATATTATAGAAATTATAATAAATAAATTAAAATTTCTATCATCAACAAAAAAATGTAGCACTAAAATTAATTTCGAAGGGAAGATAATAAAAAAAGCATCTAAGCGACATTCGGAACATTAAGCCAAAATACTGTCACCGAATTTTTAAAAATAATTATAGATATGTAGATATATTTAATTAAAAAGAACCCGAAAGTGGGTTGAAGTGGAGGTGCAAAATCTGCTCGAATTATGAGGAAATTAATTTTTACGCAGCTTCGCGCACTTTAAATTTTTAAGTCTTCTCCGCCCCAGCACAGATTATATGTACTTTTCTCCGCAACTCAATTTCTTAAGTCGGTTGACAGGTCCTGCCCGTCTTCATATTTGTATTATGCAATGCATCAAGTTGATATGCTCTGTTTATGAATGGCTTCTGCTGCTCAGGACATATTGCTCTTTCCTAATCTTTTGTGTGTTATTAATAAAGATAAAAAATATAACTAAAGCAGGAATTGACAGATCAATAACCATAAACCTCGAAATTTATTAATACATATCATCTTTAAAAGAACATAACTAAGTCGAACACAATTCAAAAGATCGATAACTGAAGTTACCAAAATTCATATGGTATTACATTCTTCTTTTATTAATAAAGTGTATTACAGAATCTTTTCTCGCAAGCTTATATATTATACATTACAATCTACACCTATGTATGTGTTCCGGAATCCACTATAGATAAACTTTATTACTCTTTCCGATTTTAGTAAGGCTTATTAAGCAATTCCATGCTATCCTTACCCTAACTTCAAAAGCGCCCTTTTAGTCCGGAAGGTAGTTTTGCATTTTTCAAGGTCATTTCCTCCCGCTTAATTTTTTTTGCAATTGATAGTTAAAGTAAGGCTGATAATGACAATAAGCGTCAATCGCCAGAATCGTGGTGGGTCTGGTTGTAAGAGGCCGACGAAAAAAACTTCGATCAATAACTCGGAAAGTAAGCCACATGTAGAAAAATATGTTAAGACTGTAAAATGTAAAACTGATGAAGGCACGTCGATTTCATGTCCGAAAAATCTCCATACGATAAGACTTGATCCGCCTTTCACCGTTTTAAAGTTTCCAATAAATTCTATTATTTTGAGCAAAAATAGTTATTTTGGGCGAAGAATAAGATTTTCAGATTTTAACAAGTATATTACGTTAATTTTAAACTTTCAATAGAAACAGTTTTTTCCCGAAAATGGCGATTGTCATCAAAATTTTTAAAACTATGAAAAGTGGGTGAAATCTTGTCATGCCGAAACTTTTCGGGTATGTAATAGATTTGTTTTTATTTGCTCTACAACGCTGATCTTAACATAATTTTTTACTTGTGGCTTAGTTTTCGAGTTATTGAGCGAAACTTTTTTCATCGGCTTCTCACAATCCTGGTGACTGACATTTATTTCCATTAACAACCTCACTTAAACTATCAATTGCAAAAAAAAATTATGCGGGCGGAAATGACCTTGAAAATGCAACGATGCCTCCCGGAGCATTTCCTTGATCAATGAGAGAGCAGTTAATGTGGCCTCTTTAACCTTTATGTAGAGTATCATGTACATGTATGTATTTCTGCAAAGTAGACTTATCATCAAACTTGTATAAAATTGAGCAATTTCACTGTGCGCCCGAAAAATTTTCAAGAAACTTTAATAGGAATCACTTCCACGGTTGTCTGGAGAAGGTTTGAACCCCAAAGTTACAACCGTCCAAAAATTCATAGTATATCTAGGTATACCACGTATTTGAGTTTCCTCACTGACCACTTTCCTGCGAAAAAATAAAAATCCCCCCGGCGCCTTTTTTTCTAACAAGTACAGTTTCTTATGTTTGGGAGAATATTACACTGCAAATTAATTTTCTCATCACAATAAATAATCTATCAGTAGCCGCGATTTCATCACAAATTGTAGTTCTAAAAATTATTTTGAATAAGTTGCTTTCAATGGTTGCATATATATACAGTAGCGTACTTAGGGGGGAGGAGGCGATAGGGCGGTTGCCCCGGGCGCATCGCCTTGGGGGCGATAAAATGGTCATGTGATATCTCATTTTGCTAGGATTTGCTAGGAGCTTTTATTTTTTTGTATTAAATGAAAATAACTTGGTGTAGTAAATTGCAATAATGTAGTTGAAGATTTTGCAATTTAAAGTGAAATTTATCTCATTTGCTATGATTTTTGAAAGTCAAAAGTGACGACTTTTTTTTTGGTAAGATTTTGGCATGAATGTCCAAATTTTATTTTGGTAGAAGGCGGTAAATAACTTCTTTGCCCCAGGCGCTTGATGTGCACAGAATGCCTCTGTATATAAATATACCCTAAAGAAAGTATATGTAACAATCTTTATCATTTAAGGCTTTATAGCATCGGTCTGTCCGTGACTAATAGAGTACTTACAATATCTTTCCAGCTATATATATATTTACTATGTTTGTATTAAATAAATTATGGTTTCTGATTTCCGGTTATAGATGACGAAAAGTCTGGATTTGATTTGAGAAGATCAAAAAATAAAACCTTCGACTTTTCTAATGTGGAATATATTATCCTGAAACGACTTTATTCGGAGTAATTACGACGAGAACATTAGAAATCATGAAATTTAAGACCAATCGGTTTGATCATAATGTTCATAAATTTTAGTTTCTAAAATATTTTTTTTTAACGAAAATCTTTTTCTCAAGAACGTAGAAAGTATAGGAACGATATAATAAAATTTTTTTCAAGTTATCTGTTCGATGAATTCAGATTTTTTTTTTTCTCTCTTGATATGAGAAAATGATTAAATTCGAAGTTAGAAAAATTCTCTAATTTTTAATAAAACTTCTTCTTCTAAGGTTAAAAAAATCTTTACTATTTCCAAAGCTAAAAAATTATTTGGATAATTTTAGAAAATTATTCTTTCCATGAGAACTGTCTTTGGCTATTATAACTACAAGTGCTCAAGAATTGCATAGATTGCATAAATTCCCTAACACATTTTAGTCAACAGTTCATCATGAAACACTTTATTTGTGGTAAATGATTTTATTTTCTTTTATCTCAATGAGTTGTCTCTTACCCATAGGAATTATGCTGTAAACACGCAATGTCTGAACATTGTCGAAACATTTTCATATTAAAATTTACCACATTTAATAATTTCTGTTAGGCTTTCTCTTTTCTAAAAAGAATAGTGGGAATTTTCCTTTAAAAACTAACAACTCGTGTTTCTCTCTTCTTTGGTTGCAAAATTTCCCTACTTCACGTTGACCTCTCAGGTATTTATGTACACATACGACTATAAGCTTATGTACACAATATATACATACATAAATATGCATGTACACGAATAACTTTTATTTAGACACATATACATGCAAATACATATGTGTGTTTTAGGGTGGTCCGCAAAAATAAATGTTTGCCCCTATAGTAAAAATGAGATAAAAATATAAATAAATAATGTTGAACCCGCTTCAACCGATAGAAGCATTTTCCACTGAGTTTTTGAAATATTATTAGGCTGTTCGAATTATCAGTAATACATACATAGTTCATTTGGCGATCTTGAGTTTTGATCCACAATATGCCGAACTAAGGCTAAAAAAACTAAATTGTGATAATTTCTTTGGGACTTTTCCTGACATATATCCATACAAAATTTTAACAAAATCGGAGAATGTTGTGTCCCAAATATTTTCAATTATATATTAATAAAATTTTGGGAGGTATTTGCATTTAGAGAAGAACCTCTTTCGGATCAAAATTCGTTGCATTAAATCAAACACTATCTTGAGCCAACTTTTTTCACGTAAAAGATTTTAATTACTAGACTACTACTGGTAGCATCTTAAAAGTTGTCTAGGAAAAGCTTTTGTCGAATCAAAGTCCTCCAACACTTTTTTTAAATATTTGAATTTTTCGCTCTTTAATTGGAGGCCACCCCATTTGTATGTGCATATTTATATACAAGTGTTTCTTGCAAAAAACTTAAACGGCATAGTGCAATGAAAAGTTCACATTTTTTTCACAAATGTTTGTTGTTGTTTTAATTTTTTTTAATTACTTTTGTTTTCGTTATTTTTGTAATTGTTGTTATTCATTATACTTACTATGAACATAAGAATGTTTTAGGTCAGTTTGCTACAGAAGGTAAAAAGCATATTTATAATGCATTTATTATAAGTAGATATGGTAGGATATCATAGTAAATGGGCAGAGGTTGCATAGAATTTTTCATTTCTATCATAATATTTTAAGATACCCATAGTAAAATAGTATCCTTATCAGAATAATATTAAAGTGTCAAAATGTGTTTGCTAATTACTTTAATGTTATCTATGTGTGTAAGTAAGTATACCCTATGACCTTCTGAATAAAACTTAACGATACGTTAACTCATCACTTGTCATCTAAAAATATTTTGATTAAATATAGATATAATACTTAAAAGAAGAGTATGAAGACACTTTTTAAATAGCTGATGCTATGTCATATAAATTCAATACCTCGAAAAAATTATGAGTTTGCTTAGAAATTTAATTCACAATTTGAATTTCTGAGTTTAAGTTTTTCATCAGCGAAGCTATAATGTTGTGTTTCAAAGAGAATCAGGGGCGCCAGCAGACCGATTGCGTGTGCTTAGAATTCCACAGGCGTGAGGCTTCCCCATGTGGGGTTCTACACGGGAAATTTTGATTCAACACTGGATTCTTCGCGCATTTTTCCATCATACACTCACCCGCGTCCATTCTGTTCTAAATTTGGGGTCCCTATGCGATACATTTTTGTTCAAGTTGGCGCTGCAGTTATCGTCGTGACTGCCCTGATTGAAATGTACACAATAATCACTGAGAACTTTATTGTAGATATCCTCTACATTACTTATTCATAATCTTGATTCCTGATTCCAATTTAAAAATATAATCATTTTCGAACCTCCCCCCAGCCGCGACTCAACGAATTCCATATTTGTTTTAGAATGTTATGGCACCCCTAACGAGGATAGATGCAATTAAGCTGCTAGAAAATACACCTACTATACAGTGGAACACTTCATACAAAAGTATATCATAGCTAAGTTTATGAAATTTGGTTCAAATTTTCTTAGGAAGAAACGTATGAAATATGTGAAGGTGTGGAAACTCTGTTAATTTTCAAATTTTGCGATATCTCTCGTAGTTATTAAATAATATGAAAAAAAAAAAACATTCCAGCTATAATTTTTGCATACGTATGGGGCATTATAAGTCAAAACGATATAAGGTCTTGAGGTATTCAATTTTGTAACTAGTTGATGATCTACTTAAATATTAGATCGGTTCGATTCTTATTACACAAAATAAAGTTATTCAGACACCGACTCAAAAGTTAGAAGGACTCTTAAAAATGAAATCCGCATAATTTTTTTTTTTTCGTTCCGACAAAAATCAATGGAGCACTTTTGATTCTTCTGAAGGTCCTTTTTGGCTACAAAAAATATGTTTTATGCTTTATATTAAAAAAATAGAGGTAATTAACCTTTCCAATAAAACCAAAATGATAAAATCCAATAATACATACAACAAATATAGTAGCTTAAGCAAAATAAATAAAGATCGTGAAAAAATAAAATTTCAGGACAAAATATCATCTATAATAGAAAAAAAATTTAAATTTTTTTGACGTCAAAAGCACAATTTTTATTTTTAGAGTAAATTTGGCAATCCATTTTGTGAAGGAATAAAAGGCACGAGGAAAAAACACATGTTTTTAGTTAAAAAGGACCTTTAGGAGAATCAAAAGTGGTTTTTCTCGGAACGAAAAAAAAATGATGCAGATATCGTTTCTAAGGTTCCTTCTAACTTTTGAGTCGGTGTCGAGTTGAATCTAAATTTCGACCCGGTCTACTTAACATAGACCTATGGGCAAGCAAAAGCTGCCATCAGATGTATCTATGTATGTTACATAGCCACATGAAAAATGTGGGAGTGTTTTGACAACAGAGTGTGGCACCTCCCACCTGACATATTATTTCTACGTTTTATTAAGTCCATTTTTTTTTTTGTCAAATTTCGGATCTACATTTTTTTTTTCTATTCTCCATTGTTTTTGAGATATTCCGTTTTATTACTCAAAACTTTTTTGAAAATAAACTTTTTTAAATTTATAAATGTATGATCAAAATTCAAATTTATGTATACATATGTTTAAGCACTTATCAATATATAAAAATCAAAAATATCGGAGAAAAAAGTAAAGAAAGTGTGCAGTCATTTAAAGAATGATCGGTATCCATATCTTCTCCTTTCTGTCTCAAACTTCGACCAGAAAATTTTCTCATTAACTCGCTATTATGGAAAAATTGTCAGAGGCTGTCAAGAAATTTTATTTTTAAGACTAAATCCATTTCAAACCATGCAGTCGGAGTGACTTGAAATTACGGAATTGGTTGCCGATTAAATATGTTGTTTTTCCCCCGATTTGATTGTCAGAGCTTGAAAAACCGCTGAAAATTGGTTCAAAATAGTTGCACTTTCATCTAAATCGAAATAATTAAATTTTGTTATTTGATTCTCATAGAACTTCTGATTCTCTGTCAGAATCTTTAAGAAGTTTTGAAAGTTGTTGAAAATTGGCGGAGTTATAGCGCTTTTTATGAAAAAAAAACAAAGCTGATTTTCTCAAAAACCCAAATTTTTTTACGCTTAAAATTTTATTGTGGATTTGCATTAATATGAGAGAGAAATGACATGAGTTTAATGCTTGTTAAAACACATTTGAAGTCAGGAGATTTCTTTCCCCAAAATCAAATTCCAAATTACTTTCTGCAAATCCTGCTTGCATTCCGCATACTTTTTTTTATCGTTATTTTCGTATTAATATTTTATCATGGGAAATATATAAAAACATACGCACATATAGCTTTTTCGCTGACAAAGTCAAACAAACAAAACATTCAAAACCCACAGAATTACAGTCAGCGAAATAGCTATATGTTCGTATAATGTTTTTATATATTTCCCATGATAAAATGTTAGTACGAAAATAACGATAAAAAAAAGTATGCAGAATTCAAGCAGGATTTACAGAAAGTAATTTGGAATGTTGCTGTATGTATCTTCTGATAAAGTAACGAAAACACAGACCCACACAGCTGATAGTTTTCGAGATATTTGATATGAAAAAAAAAATTACAACGGTCTACGGTTAAGCAAAGGTTATTGCTTGGATTATAACACTGTTCGAACCTTGTAATCCGTCTCTATAAATTGTTCAATTATACCTTCAAAACAGTTTAAATAATTTACAATCACTGAAGCCCACTTGCAATAAATCCATCAATTTCAACCAATAAATTTTACCAAAGTAAAAAATATGTGATCTTCATCTGAGTAAAAATTGCAGTTAGCATTTCGTACGAGTGTTACATTCAAAAGATGTATAAAACTGTTGCATACTTATGTGCGTAGACAGCACTAGTAATTTAAAGAGCTTCCTAAAATACATTAATGCTGCATTATTTTATTATAAATCAAAAAAATTGAATTTAAAAAGATTTGTATTTTTTTTTTAAATCCAAGTAATTCCATGCAAGCATGTTTTTACAAAACTAATTAATTAAGTCCATATAATATAAGTAGATAACCTTGCAGCACAAACATACAATATGCATTTAAATTTACTTTTGCAACCCTCTGATAATGTTTTTTTCGCATTATGTTAGAATTAAATTAGAAACAAAACATCTAGAATTAATAAGCACATGCAATTATTTCACCACTTGATGGCACAAAAGGTGAATTAACTAAAAAATGGTGCCGTAAACTGCGAGTAATAGCTTTTGATTGCACTGCACATGAAATGTGGCATACTTCAAAGTTTTCCACTATCACAAAATTCACCACATTAATATGGGAGCAGCTCAAACTTTCACCACAACGGGGATTCTGGAATTCAGAACAACGACAGCAGCAATAGCCAGACTTATCGAAAATAAAAGCCAACTAAACATTTTCAGTTACAGAGATTTTTACGTCAGTCGTTGTCGTGTAGTGGAGTCGTCGTCTCGTTGTGCTCGTGCCTCGTCTAAATCAACGAGTCTACAAGGAAAAAATAAATTGACACACACTCACACACACACACATGTATATTATCTATATGTACACATCTATATACATATACATAGCGTGGAAAAATTTACATTTATATGGAAAATATGTTAAAATTTGTGCGAAAAATATAAAAAACTACTACATATTATAAGATTATTATAAAAGGCGGTGAGATATTGTGTAAAATAAAGTAAAGAACAAATCAAATCTGTCAAATCTAAAAGGAAAAATTACTTTTTTCTCTATACAAGCAGAAAATTTTTCACTACTGTGCACAGGATAAGGCATTAAGAATTCATTAAGTGAGCCCAAAAAAAAAAAGTTTTAAAACGACAACCACAGCCGCGCGCGTTATACCAATAAAATTGAATATTAAAATATTTATTCAAAAAACGAAAATGTATGTGTGTTACAAAGAAAAATTATAATTTATCACACAAATAAATAAAGAAAAAAGAACAACTTTTCAAAAAAAGAAAATTCCATCACTCTCATTGTAAAAGTAGCAGATATAGCAAAAAGTTGTCGCATATCCCAATTTTATTTCAGCAGTTTTTTTTTCTAACTTTTTTGTCGAATTCCTTTTTTTTCTCATGGCCTAAACGTCGGTAAAGCTTTTTAATAAAAAAAAAAAATTCACCATAGCGTATCCCGTTCCCATTAACTCTCAACGTTTATCTCGTTAGAGACGTGAAAGTGAGATTTGTTCAACTTTCAACACAACTTTACTCAACTCTATTCAACGTCCTACTCTCCCACTACACGTATCCTCAGGCAACAACTGCTCGCTCTTGCTCAATATACTGTAAGTGATAAGTTCCCGTTGAAATGTGAAAATTTCCCGTAATCATTTAATGTTACTTTTTTTTAACATCTCAACATGAAATTCACCATAACAGCGTTATGATTCGGCATAAAAGTTAAGCATTTGGCTTTTAAGCGTTTGCAAGTTAACAAGCGTTTAAATTGTAAATAAAAACAAAATATAAATATAATATATATATACATTCATCTATATATAAATATAACTAAAATAGTTTTAATCCTAACAAAACAAAAAAAAAAAAAATAAAAAAAGTTCGTCTAGTGCCTCTTCAGAAAGAAATGAAAAAAGTAATGATATGGAAAAAAAAGTCAACATATGTAAACATTTGAAATGTTGCCAATGCAAGTGTTGCATCTTTTTTGTATAGAAAATGTACATATAAAGTGTAAATGTAGCTGAGACGTTTTATATAGTACATACATACAAACTTACAGACTACTTACTAGTTGACGTCGTCGTATCGTTCGTCATTCTTAGTCCTGGTTTTTTTCGTTCGTCATTCCTTTTTCAAAATATATCCTTTACAATTAACTACGAACAATAATTTTGTCGCGTAACGCGTACCGTGTGGTGTGTTTACATACATACATACATATGTAGTAAAGTAAGCAACAAAAAGCGTAAAGTCTTAGTAAAAAAAAAATAACAAATTATTATATTTCTTAACTGGTTCACCTTAAAAATAAAAAAATAGCAAATTAAAAAATATAAAAAAATATTTATATATATTAAATTAATCACTAATGCAACATCGAATGTTATCACAACGCTGCTTAGAAACACAAATATGCGTAAGTATTTCAAAGGAATTATATTCTAAAAATACACTATTTTATTTTATTTTATTTATTTATATATTGCTCCATAACATTACAAAATAAATTAACAAATTATGGTAAAGTGAAGGGCACCTCAACCGATTTATATATAATATAAGAGATTTAGTTTCTTATAAAATAAATTGAACTGAATTTACTACATTTAAAACAAAATCTTCACAAAGGATTAAAAAAAATAATTTTGGCATTCTAATGATATATGTACACCTCATTTAAATTAATGATATGAGTATCGTATAAAATATTTTTGCTAGTAATTAAACTTTTCGTAATGATCAATCCAAACAGTGTGGTGGTTCTATATAAATATTTTCAAGCGGCTCCCACACTTGATTAATGAGATTATTATGAATTGTTTGAAAAGTCTATGCTTTTTTGTAATTGGGAGGCGGACCATCATGGGCTGCGGAACTTAATGGCTCCCAAATAATGGTTTGTGTTATTAAAATGTGTGACATAGTGGCACACTGCTGATTTCTTGGGCGAAGAAAGGCTGCATATGCGATCGTGAAAGTGCAAAATTTATGAGAAAAAATATCATATCCGAGCATTACAAAAAATTGCGAAATATTTGAACAAATTTTATTTATGAAGGCCTAATAAAATACATGTTTACCGCATAAGAGGTTTTGCCGTATTTCGACCTATGGAATGTATGCAACTTATGACTGACTTTCTGAAATCAGAAAAATGTTTTGGCATGCTAACAGCCAAGAACTGAGTATAGGCCATTTTTCACATTTTAATCGTTCTTTTTAAAAAGCGCTTATTAAAAATCAATTTTTTTTTTGTATGTTATTGTTTTCGAATGAGGTTACTAATACATACATATATAAAAACGTTAGGCGTTCTTCATCAAAGTAAATAAGTACTCGATCTCTCACACGAAATTTTATGTTTTCCAAGTTCAAAGTGTCACTTCAACTTTGATAAATCAAACAAAAAAAAAGCGTATAAAATTTAATGTTGATCTGAACAAAATTTGAAAAAGATACAAGAGTCTTTGTAGAGATACATAGATTCAAAACATATTTTTCGCAAAATGCTACTTGGAAACCGATGAAATTTACTCAGAAACGACTGAATTGATTCATTTCAAAATATAAAAGCGCTTTTTTTTAATTATATAGCTTAGGAAAAAGCATTTGTTTTACTGTCTGACAACCTACTAAGCCTTTACGAATAAGGTTTTTAAATGCAGGGCCAATTTGGTTTCTTCTGTATCTGGTGGCGATTTCAACTGATGGCCTTTGAAAGCACTTGGAAGTTTAAAAATGTGATTTAACTCAAAATGTATGTATTGATTCAAGCAATATATATATCTAGATCAAATTTGTGTAAGAAAAAACACGTCATATTTTTCACTATTTAAAGTTAAAGACAAGAAAATACTAAGAACACTTATCGATTTTTGGTCTGCGAAGTTTTCGTATAAAATTTGACTTAATTTTGTTGCTTTGAAATTGTAATGTTTTAAGATTTTCATACTATGTACAGAAAATGTGAATTAAATTAAAATTACCACAACTAAATTTCTTGTAAATAAATAAATAAATTCAAGGAATCATACATATGTATCTCAATTCTTATTATATGCCAGTTTTATTAATTGAAAATTGGTAAATTTTAGCTTCTCTATAACTTTGAATGAACTACATTTTATCATGAAAACTATGATATCCTAATAAATCAACAAATGCAAAAAAAATTACTTTTGTAAAAAAAACAGTTTTCAAAATTCATTTAAAACAAAGTAATTCAGTTAAATTTACAACTTGGTTCATATTTTATTAATCGGTGGAAGACTTAATTTTTGGGTGAATGATGAAAAACGCCATTCGACCTATTTACACGACTGCCAGTGGGAATTTACACCAAGTAAAGGATGTAATCTAATAAGAATTAAATTTCATATAAATATCATATATATATTTTCATCAAGATCACCTCCACTATCTTGATGGTATTTTTAAAAAAGGGGTTCAACATAACTTTACATAAATGACGTTTTTGAGTCATCGCTCTAACCTACTAACTGAGCTAACTTCGCAATAAAAATTAATTCATTTGTAAAAATTGGACAATTTTTTCGGTATGAAACATCAGAGTACAAGGCGAACACATTGCAGCAGAAAATGAGCAAACATCAAAGTATAAGCCAATTGGAACAATTAATAAAAAACATACAAAAATTATCAAACGAAAGTTTTCGAACTCCTTTTTTTTTGGGCGAAATCATACTAGACGAAGTCTACAAATGACCTATTGTTTTTCTGTACAACATTGTCAATTCATAGCACTTTGTTTCATTTAAAATATGCACATAAATATTTTATCAGTTTCATTTATGTAAACGTTGCGCTCTCATTTTCTAGCTGAGCTACTTCATCGAAAACTTTGCAACTCAGTAGAACATTTTATTGAAATATGCGAACGCCTAAAAACATGCTATCATTTTAATATGTGGCTCTTAGCTAAGTTTTTTTTTTTTTTTTGTAAAAGATTACACATAAAAATATGATATTTTAGCATATTCATAAACCTCTTAAGCGCTTTCAATTGTTCATTGAAGCTTTTGTTTATCCTTAACAAAGTTTTCAATGGAAAAAAAGTTAAAGTTAATGAAATTCTATTGGATTTGGTCAGCAAATAAATGCATAATTAAATGAATTTATTTTTGAACTTTGCACGATTCATCCTCAACTTTGATTAAAGAAATGGAGGAGATAAATGTATGCGCGCTGCAACTCACCTATCTTCCAGTAATCTCCGTTGATTCTCCAAAAATGGCGACACGCACAATAATCATCGCTAGCACTTTTTTTGAACCCACTTAACCACTTAACACTCACATTCATCATTTCTTTTACTTAATTATATCACTTCGAACATTTTTCTTTAATAATTACCTACACTTTTTTAATAATTTATTTTTAATAAGATCGTTAAAGCAAATAAACCGGCGGACTTCCATTTTTACAACGACTGATGCAAATAGGAAACGAGTCACAACCATAGTTGCCAGATGTTGCAATTTCACTTTGAAATTTCCATATTGCTTTAAATTACCTAGAAGTGCCACTATGAAGAAAATGTTTCCGCATTTTATAAATGTGCTGGGTGATGTATATATCTGGATGTAGTTTTGGTTTATCATAGTCCTCGATTTAAAGTTCATATACCATACATACATAAAAATATACATACATAATAAACCTTTTACTAAGGATTGGTGTTATTATTATTGTTAATTTAATACAACGAAGTAATTAATTGCTCCAGAGTGGTGCGTTAAGAGCTCTAGCAGCCAGGCCATCGGCTCAAAATAGTTGATAGTTGGAAAAAAAAAGTTATTCCAATAATATTAGTTTTCAATTTCGAAAAAAATTCGATAAAATAAGATTTTTAGTATAGGTAGGTTTTTGGGAATCATATATGTTTTAATTAGAAAATGTTCATCATGTTAATTGTAGAAATTAAAATTCGTCGATCGAAGATATAAAGTGCATAAAGTCTGAAGAGAAAATATGATTATCCCTATATGAGAATACAATAAGTATACAGTGTAAGTATACATAAGACACATTTTGTATGTTGAATGTTGTACAGGCTGTTAAAAAATGCCATGACTTGTGTGAAGATATTCCAAGGGAGAACCTTGATTTTCTTTCCCGACGTTTTCAAATTGTTTAGCCCAAAAAATTTGCTTTCGAATTTTTCTAACAGATGAAGAAAAATGAATTAGAAAAGAAGATTCTTGTTTCAGGTTTCTTTCATATTGTATTATTAGCTAATTTATGTTCATAAAGAAAATAGTTCTCTGTTATAACTTGTGTTATGATTAAGATTTAATATGTATAGCAATCTTAAAGGGTTCTTTTTTTGATAGTTTTTCTTCTGTTTAATACTCTTGTGAAATGTAATGTGATAAACTAAAATCAATGATATATAGGAACAAATTTCGTAAGCTTGCTTTTTGGCCATAAATGGATGAGCAGGTAGTGTAAAGACAGTAAAATTATATGTTATGAGAGCTATATATCGCATGACATCGATTATCTTATTCAGTACGAGACATTTACAAGTAAATGCAACAATTAAGATTGTAATATGAAAGGTTTTCCTTCAGGATTTCGTTTTCTCTAATTGAATCGGTCATTTCGAAAAACGGTTCGCATTCGGTTTTTTTCAAATCAATTGTTGGTCTTTCAGGGCTTATAGTCAAATATTCAACGAAAAAACAATTCGACTCTCGACTGCTAAGTTCCACATAATGTTCTAAAATTCCTTTTGTGAAGGATCCATCTTGAGATTGTAAACTCGCTTTAATTTCATTATTAAATATATGAATATATTATTTTAAAAATTTCCCAAAAAACAGATAGTTCACCACCTTATCCCCAAGTAAGTTGAAATACTCTTAAAATCGCTACCAGCTGGCACAATTTCTATGTGGGATGCCATCGTCTAAGAAAATAACGGAAATAAAATTTACATAGACCAAATTAAAAACTGTTTACCATGTATTCATATAGACTATATTCAACTTTTTGGGTATATCGGATTTCCATTAAAGCGAAACGTCAAACTAGTTGGTTTTTTTTGGAAACGATATATGGTACGTAAGTATGTGAATATATTTCATATGATAATTAATTTCAGCCCACAAAAACTTTTGTGGGCTCCCATTGATTTTCAAACGATGGCAACCCACTTACTTTAACTAATTCGTTTCTTTTTGGGATCAGTGTTGTCGTTTTGAAAAAAAAATAAAGTACCCAATGATAGCATTTGGGCAAGTACTTTGTGAAAATGTGTAGTACTTTACTGATGATAAGTACTTTACTTATACATATGATAAAAAACATGACAATTGGCAGACATAAGTACTCGTAACACTTGTAGATGAAATTGCGTCTTCTGTTTTTCATTTTATTAGAAACCTGCATTTTTATATTGTAAAATATACAATTATTTCCGATCTAAAATTTCGTAGCTAAATTTTCCATAAATTTACTTCTTAGTTTCATAAAAGCAGTTGATTTGATCCCTTATGTTGTATGACATGGCCACTAGACACAACGACTGCAAATTTTAATGATTTTTTTAGTGATTTCTCCAAACGTGCAACGCTGGTTGTCAAACCTTACGCAAATTTTTAATTTTAAATAATATTTTATGCAGTAGACTTTGATGGCATGCGCTGCGATAGTGCGATTTTTTCAAGATTTTTTGAATTACATAAAAGTTTTCGTGATACAGGATATAGTTGCGAAAAATACAAAAACCAATTCAAAATATAGAGCATCTGAAGCTCTTTGGGAAATTTTATGAAATCGAGCAAAATCAACGCCTTTCGATCCTCTTACCTCAAAATTTTTTCTGCAAATGTTGTTTGACAACATACACTACCTTTTGAACTGAAACCGATATAAATATGTGACGTGGTCTATGAAAAGTTGGCTTACGTGCGAAAACAAGTTATAGAGCAAACAGCTGTTAAAGGTAACAGCTTCACTTTTCTACTTTGAAATTTATTTTTTTACAAAAAAAATTTGTATAGCAACAAATTATGGTAGGATAAGACATTAGTATGCTTGATTGAAGAGTAGTAGTAAAAAATACTATTGCAATACAAACGACAGCACTGATTAGGATCAGTCGTAATAAAAACGAAGTTCCGCCGCGTCAGTTGCGGTAATCTTAAGTAAAAGAATAGTTGTAAAAATAACATAATTGAAGTGAAATGTTTTAGAAAAAAGAAAGAAATCTGTGTTATAAAAAATTGTTAGCTAAAGATATTGCACGCTTCACCTTTTTTGGATGCACAACATTAAAGTGATTTCTTGAAGAAGGGTGAGTTATAGTGACATTAAATTTTCATTAGTTCTGCAATCAATGTTTATGAAGATCGAAGAAAAATAAATTTATTTGACTACATATTTATGTACGTACATATGTATGTACAGAGCAAATACAATTGGAATTCAGTTTTTATAAATCTGTGACGCCTTTTAAGTTAAAGAAAATCAACGACGACAAATACAAAAGAAAGCGTCTGAATGGTTGATGGCTTAGCTTAAATAACAAAATTTTTAAGCGCCATCTCTAAGGATAAAATATACCTTTGAATTATAGTCCAGTTATAGGGTTGGCTTTAAGTACCTTAAAAAAATATTAGTATGGATTTTTAAAATTTTAAAGTATGGTACAACCTAAGTTGCAATGAAATAATGCGATCATAAAATAAACATCCTATATTGTTAGTGCAAAACTATTTTCATTCGGATAGTACCAACACCACAAAATTTATTGCATTTTTAGTACAAAAGTAATTTTTATATAAATTTTTAGGAAAAATTTCTATTTTGACATCTAGTACATCAGAAATTATATGATCTCTGTATAAATAGTTAAGCATAAAAAAATAGAAAATTTTATACATACATATATGAAAATCAAAATTTGTAAAATTTTTGTCAATGTAAAACTGGAAGTGAAATATTTGCGAAAAAGCTCAAATGGCTTCAAAAACTCAGTATATCATTTCATATGTCATACTTAACCCTCCATTACGAACGCCGTTTTCGTAACGCCAATACTGACGTGGGTGTAAGCCACCCATTCTTTAAAATGAGTATAGATATTTCTAAAATTTGTTTCTTAAATCATAAAATTTTATTTTTATAAGAAAAAAAATCACTTTTTTTACTATGTATATCAAAAGTTAATTTTTCTAATTTAGATAATTGCAGTTGAAAAATAAATTGTATTAAATCATTGCATTTTTCACGTTTAAACATATAAATTAATATAAAATTATGGCAAAGTTCCATTTGATACTCCAACATCTCGAAAGCAGTCAATTATTAAAGCTGAAATTACAAGTAAAAATAAATTATTTAATATTTTTTTCACTTTCGGTGCTAATTTTTCATGCAAAATCGATGCAAACTCACCGCCACTATTAAAAGTGCAAAATTCAATAATTTAATTTAATTATTTTAACTGGAATGATCTAAATTAAAAAATAAACCTTTGAATTACATAGTAAAATAAGTTTTTTTACTTATGAAAATAAGATTTTATGATTTAAGGAGCTAATTTTATAAATTTGCTTACATTAAAGTATGAATGGACTACACCCACGTCAGTAATGGCGTTACAAATGGCATTAGTATTCCAAGGTTAAATCTTGAAACAATAACGCCAACATTTCATAGCTGAACATTTTTTTGTAACCAAAAACTTTTTATACTGAGCAAATGTTTTTTACTAAAATCACAATTTCATCTAAAAACCTTATATAGACGTGGGTGTCGTATACCCAAAATAAGTATCGCGCGATTACACTTGTGGGTGTTAACCACCTAGATAATTTTTTAATGTCTTAAAACATGTGGAATTATACAGATTTAGAATAAATTTGGGGTGCAGGTTCATTGCACTTTAGTATTATAAAAATTTTGCTTAATTTTGGAACGTGTGGGTGGATTCCATCCTGCGTTAGTAATGAAGGGTTAACTACACCACAAGAACAACTTTCGTGACCTTTTTACAAGGAAAAGCTTTTAAGCTGTAAAATTTTAAACAAAAAATTCTTTACCGGTATAGTTTTCAGTAGGAAAATAAGAATGTAAAAAAAATATACTTAGAATTACTTACCAAATTTACTTACACTACTTTACAATTAAAGAAAAAAGGATTCTTTCAAATACACAAAAAAATTTCAGCACAAAATGCATTGCAGGAAACAAAAATTGTCAACTAGCTGCTTATACTAGTTTTAGTTTCAACCACCGCTACATGATATCATCAGTAACCTTTGTTGGCTGACGTAGGCCCGTACCCACCATAGGGGAAAGAGGGGGGTTTTCCCCTCCTACGCATCTCACTCGGTTGCAAATTTGTTTTTTTTGGAAGGGAGACGTTTTTTTACAAAACGAATACTTTCTGACCGACACATTTTTAAATCTCTCCAAATTTTTTTTTTACATATTCTAGGCATTATATTAGTAAACACAAAAATCAGGAATATATTTGTTATCAAAAATATTGAGAGATATCGAGTTGCGAAGGTCGAAGGTTTTACGTTTTATGCTGTTTTACGGTCATATTCAAATTGTTATATCTCCGGTAAATTTTAACAGAAAAATAATCTTTTTATATAGTCTTAAGGCTAAAAAGAGCAGCTTTCTTTTTAAGTTTTTAACTTTCATATTTGATGAAAATTTAATATATTTTATAACAAATCCATAGTTTAAAGTAAGTTTATAGAGTGAACCACTGAATCCTTATCAAATTTCCTTTGAAAAACTAATTTTTCCTGAATGGCAGCCAAATATGGACTATCCCAAATAAATTAATTCTTCCATGCACCTCTGAAAATACAGCGCGTAATATTTTATTTCAAAATTCGGGCACTAGGGCTTTGTTGGAATTTTGGTAAAGAAAGAATTGTTAATTTCTAACAAGGTTTGCGCTGTCCAGCCATTTTTGAACAAAAGAATAAAAAAATTTTTTTTTCAGCATTTAACTTTAAATAATAAAAAATTTGAACTTCTTTCAAAATTTGGGCTACGATGATTTATTGGCTTTTTGGTTAGCTTTTATGTAAAAAAAACAATTGTTCATTTCCGACAAGATTTGCATTCTCCAGCAATATTTTAACCAAAACTCGATTCGTGACCACTGTACAGCGGCGCGCAGTATTTTCATAGGTGCGCGGAAGAATTAATTTATTTGGGATAGTCCGTATTTGGCTACAATTCGGGAAAAATTAGTTTTTTAAATGAATCTTGACGAGAAATTCAATAATATTTTTCTTCTTTTCGTATAGAATGACACTCGTGCTATAAGCTAATATTTTTAGCTTTAAAACGATATTTAAAGATTATATTTCCGTTAAAATTTACCGGAGATATAACAATTTGAATATGACCGTAAAGCAGCTTAAAACGTAAAACCTTCGACCTTTGCAACTCGATATCTCACGAAAACAAATATATTCCTCATTTTCGTGTTCACTAATATAAAATCAAGAGTATGTAAAAAAAATTTGGATCGATTTAAAAATGTGTCGGTCAGAAAGTGTTCGGTTTGTAAAAGAACGTCTCAAGGAGAAAAATCATGCTATTGGAATTGCATCTGTCCCCCAAAACAAAGTCGGGAATGTACGGGCATGAGCCGATGTTTAAAAATCTGCAAGCATACTACATATATTCTAAAAAGAAATTGCTTTGTTCTTGTTACTTTTATTATTTTATTCTACATAAAGCTTAGAAATATAAAAAAAAAATATATTGTACAAAAAATCTGTTGTAATATACCAAATGGTTTTGGCCTTTCATCCATGAAAAAAGTTGAAAATGGATTTAAGCTATCACCACTGGTATCCCAAACTCCACAAGACAATTTTTTTGCCAAGTTTATGTTTAATTTCAATTTAAGTTAATACTTATTACGTAACCAAAAACACCCTCTGCAATTAACTCTTTGTGTAACACCAGAGGTCAAGAACCCTTTAGTGGTTTTATTGGCTGATACCTAGTTTTAAATGAATTTCTAGTTGAAGTTCTAATTCTCACTCATTTGATTTTACACTTTTCTCGGAGAGCACGCCAATTTCTTATACGATTTGCACCTGCGCTCCTTCGTTATAACTCGCCAACAAAGCTTGCAGCGAAGCGCCATCCTTGACTTTGGCGTCAGAAAGGTTAGAAAATATAGATTTCAAATGTTTGAATGTACATATCAACAGTTTTGTGTAATACCATCGCACAATTTTTGATAAGGTCCACTTTAATATGCAGTAATGTTATAAGACATCTCTACGAAAGGATTAGCATCGAAAGGTGTAAACGCTAGTCCTTCTCCCTTCATAGAGTCTTTTTTTAATTTAATATTTGGTCAAAAAATTTAAGAGTATTATATAAACAAGTTATTGCAATATTCTGCTTCAAAATTAAGCCCTTCTAAACAACTGTGCAATGAATTACTTAAAAAAAAAGATAAAAAAAGAATTTTTGATAATATTTGGATTAAATTTTCGAATTTAAGCTTCCGAAGAATTCTAAAATATGAGGTTTAGACAACTATTGTAAAATTTTACGTTATTCGACAAATACTACATATTATGAAACTTTGTGAATTCCCTAAATATGTAAACGATCCCTTGAGAAAAAGACATCATAAACACATAGTAGAAAACAACTAAGCAAACAAAATTAAAGCACTTAAACAGGCGGAAAAGGATTCTGAAGAAATAAAATAGTAGAGGATTGCATTCAATTTGATAAAAAGTCTTATAGATAAATTTATAAAACTTTATTGAAAAATAATGTGAGCAAAAAAGTCCACTGGGTTAAACAAAAAACTATTTAGAGTAAAAGTTCTTTGAAAAATGATAAAAAAAATATATTAAAAAAAAGAGCCTAATGTTAATTTGTTTACTTACATATAGTAATTGCTACTTGGTAATTAAATAAATGTTATGGGTTTAATTGCATATCTTTGAATTGAAGAATGTTTGTCTGTATGGTAAATGAGGAGTTAATTATTCACTAGCGTTAGCTTTATTTGATAACAAAGCATAGTTCCGTCTAGAATTATTTGGGGTGAATGGATTTTATAACTCACACAACACCTTCCAACGTCTAATCAGCCATTATAGTCTGTATCTGGTTATCCTTGTAAATATATATACACACATATATACATATGTATATATACTTATATGTGTGTGTTCATGTGCGTTTGTTCAGAAATGCGCCAAATGATAGCGTTTTAAATTTATTGCCAAATGATATTTGGCACAACAATTTGCTTGAATTTATTAACATTTTTATGGTTCGAACAGAGAGAGACAGAGACAAGGAGAGTGACCCGCTGTCAAAGTGCAATGAACGCTTTGCAATGGGTTTCTCTAAGTATCTCAGACTATATACACATTTTGTATTCGCATGTTTAAGTACTACACCATTTATTTTAATTTTTTTTGGCAAATAATATTGTCAATTTTTGCCAAAGTGTCAACGCTCCAAATTAAATACAAAGAGTAACAACTTTTTAATGACGTGGACACTTGAGAAGTTTGCAGTGTTCATTTAACTTCAAATTTTTAGCTAAATTTGTGTTTATCTCAAATAACATTGATATAAATTATGTGTGTTTACATATAATATTATGTTTTAAGTATTCAGTAATTGTTTTTTTTTTTTAGAATTTCTATTCCAATTTCTGTGAAATTTTCATATGATTTTCTGTACTAAGAATTACGTACCCGTACGATTTTGTTTGTCCTTAATCTTATTTTCATTAATTTTACGGTAGGGTTAATTTTTAGAGCTTTACTAAACTTCGTAAGCTATTAGCGTTAATTTCTCGTAACCAAGTTGATTTACGAATAAAATGATTGTAAGCTTTCTCGTTTGTTTTTAATGAACAATGTACTTATGTGAAAAAACAGAATACACTAGGATAAATTCTGACGTCACTTTTTCTATAAGTTACAAACTTTGCAAATTTGAGTTGAATTACATGAACAAAAATTATCTTTATAGCGAACCTCTTTTTGAAAGGTATTACTTTGGTTTCTCTGCAGCTAGGACAAATAGTCCTACGGCAGAAGTAGCGGAAGTGATACGTCACTAGAACTTAAGCGGGTTTTGCAGAATTACAAAAATATTTTCGAAAAAAGAACGAAATACTACTACTTAGCAAGATGGTATGAACGCTTGACCATCACTATAAATTCTGACAACAATGGTAATTGAAGAGAAAATGCCAAAACTGAGAATTTGATAATGCCACCAGAAACATTTGGCGTATTTCCGGTCGAATTCTTTCTCTTAAAGAGATATCAATCATGATCTTAAGCGCATCTGATCTACATATTACATTCAATCTAGATAGCAATCCGTACAAACCGCTCATGTACTGATCATTTTGTCTCTTCAATATGATCCTCGCACAAATATGCAAATTGCAAACGAGTCCTAATGTATACTTCGTTGTCTTCACTATATATATAGAGAATAATTTTGGGAACTTAATACAAAATAAGTTCCTATCAACAATTAACACCTTTAAGGCGGGCTGCAAGAGCTTATAATGCCGTATCATTCTACAATTTCTCCGACAGATAATAAAATACTGGCACCTGCACTCAGGTTCGAAACATGTGGCAGTCTTCGTTTTTGGCAACGGCAATGAAGCGTAAGTCTTTGACCAATTTGTAACAACAACAACCACCAATGCTTCACAATTTACAAGTATTCATCAACAATTATTTTCGCCGAATACTGAAAATTTAGAGGCCTAGAAACATTTCCAATTTCGGACTGCTCAAGGTTCGATTTCCATTCAAATCAAAAGATGAAAGTGGTAATGAATTGGGCACATGTTGCATAAATCACCAACTGAAGTCTGCCGGTAAGCATTGAAGTGTATCAGGGAAGTAGAAAACGTGGCCATCGTAGATAATCGGGGAAATGCTGGAGGGAATCGGTTGTGTACTTTAGAAGGATTTTGTGGATGTCCTATGCTCCGTGAGGAGATAAAGGAAATAAGAAGAAGAATCTAACCAAATAAAGACATCAATCAGAGTTTTTTGATGAACCTACTCCTTGTATTTATAATTTTGCTGGATGTATTAAGCCTCACTCTTACTGGAAGTTAGAGAATACAATGGGACTTGTCGAAAACCACTGTAAGGCCTCGTATTAACACTATGAAAACTAAAGCAATGGCAACAAGAACGCTGCCTGAAATTTTAATATATAGAGCAACACCATAACAATGAAAGATGCTAAGGATTTATCGGTTTATGTTCAGATCTGGGTATTTTGCGGAAGGATTTGGTGCGAATTTATCGATTTTCGACCAGGATACATTGACTATAGAGAAAGATATGTAGGAAAACAACAAATTTCGATCATTAACAAAAAAAAAAAAGTGAAAATTTCATTTATCGGTTTTTGTTCCGACGCTCCTCAACTGAAAAGTTCAAACAATGATAGAATTTGGAAAACAACTTAACATTATAAGAACAAGTTTTATTGATTTCTTTGAACTGCTTCAGAGATGCGCTCAGTTCACCGAAAAATATTTAAAATTGAATAATTATAAATCAGAGCTATTTCTTTTTAGTAGATTTTACTAAAATAGCTGATTTGCAAAGCATGCATACACCTCGCTTAGCAATAATTATTATTTATGTGGTTAGAAGGAAAAACAGCTTAATTCGACTTAAGAATAATCAAGTAAAGGTCAATTTTTCATTAGCTGTGGGAGTAATTTTCCCGTATATTTATGACGACTTTTTTATAAAGTGAAATTTCTTTCACAGCTAATAGAAAACTGGCCTTAACTTCCAGCTAACAATATATATCCTCTTGATTGCAAAATTATTGAGGATTTTATTTTGCAATGTTCAAAGTTTATTACAAACCCTCTATGAATTGTAAGTGAATAAACGTTTATATGATCATTGTTGTCGCACCCCACACATTTCACCGTTTGTATTCAACCTCATCTTAACTAATTATTTTTTACCTTATGCTCACATTTGTTGCTTTCATTAATCGCACTTTAACCCCATTTATTTCAATACCAAGCACCTAAACCAAAAAGTGTCATCACTGCTATCGGTTAATTTTTATCGGTCTTTGTCGTCGTCGTCGTCGTCGTCGTTGTCCTGACGAGGACACTTTATTAATTCACTATTAGTTTAGCTACTGTAGATTGAAAATAGTTACGCTTTGCTATTGTGTTCATTAATTGTTGTTGTTGTTGTTGTTTTTTTTTTCTTGGTATCCCACTGTTTGTGACGTTTTCATGACAACAAGAACAACGTTGTGTAGTAGCAACTATGTATGTATGTATGTATGTATTGCTCGTAAAGCAACAAATCAAAATCGATTATATGCAGACGCTTGTTGATCTTTTTTATAGGTTTTCCATTTTGTGTATTCTTTTTTTTTTAATTAATTCCATTTTTGCATTTATTTCATTCTCCTTAGCCCACTATCAACACCCACTTTTATTATTTTGTTAGTAAGTATTTTTTTTCTTTCTTTCATTCCTTTAGTTTGTAGTTGTACGGTTTTATTAATGTGTGTCTCAAGCATTTCATATTTATGTACCATGAGTGTGACGCAATGAGTTTTTTTTTTTTTTTTGCAAAATTGTTATGAGATTTTATGTTAAGCGCTAGTCTTTAATCGCCGTTACTGACGTCATAAAATGAATTCTTCAAATTGCTAAAATAATGGCTATAAAAAGTACGCAAATAATAGAGAAGTAATTACTTCAGGTTGAGTTAAAATAATTTAAAGCAACCTGATGAATTTGAATTTTTTTTTTTCGATGGTTCTATTGAGTAGTTTATTTTTAATGATTTTAAGCCACCGTTCATTAAATCTTTTGGGCGCTGCAACCAGGATTGCCATTTAATTGCAAACTTTTGCTTTTTACTTTATTTTACGTTGTTGTGCAATATTTTTATTGATTTTGAAATTTAATTTTTATAAATTGCAACATCAGACAATAGGTCTGTTTTCTGTAATAAATATGGCTATTACTGTAAGTGCATTTGTGTCGTAGCTAGGGGAAAAAGCGGGCAACCGCCTCGAGCGCAAATTTTTGGGAGGTGGCAAAAGAATTCTCGTACTATCAAATAAAAATTAGGTTTTGATCAATAACTCTAGTGCTTCTCCGAGAACCGATAAATATCGTGATCGTTCTCGTTAATCCCTCCAATCAGTGAAAGCACTAGTTCCGCAAAAGAGGAATCCAGTATGGAAGAACTGAATAGCTTTACTTGTTTGGGCAGCATCATAACATTTAATATTGCGACCAATAAGGACTTACATGCTGGAATTAAAATAGCGAAAATTGTATTTGCTCAGCATCGTATTGTTTAAACCTGTATTAATGTCCAACGACAACAAACCTCGTAACATTTGATCCTATGTGAAAGCCATGATAATAAAAATAGATTGCACTAATTTTGTGCATATCACCAAATTAATGCTGCCGACAAGCATTGGGCACTACCCTTACAGTAGTCCTAAACCATCGTGGAATCGATAGTTCAAACGCGAAATCCTGGGAAATGCTGAAAATACTTTAAGTCACTCTCTAATGACCACATACCACTGATGGCATTTTCGGTACATTTGTATTTTATTCGATATATTTGCGTTCTGAAGAAACGTCCTTAGGACATTTTTAGGACCTTTCTTTTTTTGCTTAAACATTTTTAGAAAATTTTGTACATGATAGTAAAATTGGATGTTCAACACAAAAAAGGATATTCGGCCTTGGTTGGAAGGTTGTTGGAAGGCTGCACCAGGCATAAAATTAAAAATATAAAGTTCAAAATAATGAAATATCGCCAAATAAACAAAAAGAGAAGTTTGCCAGAAGTTATCGCCAATACCAGATCTTTAAGCCCACAAAAGCAATAGGATGAGTTGAAAATTGGATAAAATAACTCTATTTAGTTTATTTTCGAAAGGTTGGGTAGGCTCAGGCATTTATTTAAATTTCGGGATGCTTTATTTGTTATATACGATAATGGTGCAGTGTTATCGACTACGCTTAAAAAGTGTCAAGACTACATATTGCCAGGCTTCTCAAGAACGCACTAGTATGCCACTTTAAAAAAAAAACGTCCACACGATAGGCCATTTGACTTTAAGGTTTTTGATTTATATAAATAGATAAGTATATTACTGCCGCATAGCCGTGATAGGATAATCATTTTTCCTGCTATAAAGTATGTAGTGCTTCACGGACACGAGAACGATACGACAATTAGAAAATTATTGTATTAGAAAATTATCGTATCGTGTCCATAGAAGCGCTAAGCATATCGTGTCGTACGAAACATTTTAGATCTATATCGTTCTTATCTCGTTATCGCCGGGTAATGTAGTGTTTATGGTACGATGCAGTGTTTATACATTATCACCAAAATCGAGATATCGGTCAGACCTTCTCATTCTCGTCCTCGGTCATGCGAGAAATAATTTTTTTGATATCGTCTGAGACCGAGAACGATAGCGATATATGTCGGTTCTCGTTGAAACACTTTCATAAGGAACAAACAGGAGATTATATCATACGAAAAATTTCTTTAGTTTTAAGCTAAATAGGCTCTTGGATGGTTTTTTAAAGTTGAATTACATAGTTGGTTCTTGGTTTGGCAGTAAAATATTCTTAGGTAAACGGCAAAAGTGCTGGTATTATCCTCATAACTTTTTTCTCCATTTCTATGTTAGCCGCCAGTAAGGCGGCTTACACTTCATAGAGAATTTCAATTTCTTCCGATATGTACTAAATAGAGTGCTTCGTCTGAAAGGTAAGATGATTTTAAACCTGAAACTGTTATATTCTACCTTCTACGTAGAAATACGACTACTTAAGTAGGTTCCTTTAGGCTCCTATGCTGTAATAGTTGAGCTGAAATTTCGATCTGAAAATGAGATCTACAAACTGTTGAAGAAGATTATCTAGATATATTTATTACTATGACACTTAAAATTCAAATAATCACAAGATTTTAAAAATTAAATTTTCTCAATCATTTTGTACGTATTATTTTTGTTTTTTTTTAAGTATTTAAATTTTATTCTTATTTTACCCTTATAAACAATATTAGCTTACATGTGCTAATGCACATGTATAACTGTAACCTTATATATATTTAGATTTGCACATATCTATTGTACATAGGACCTTCTTGGAATAAAGGAATAAAATATTTTCTTTGTTATTGTTGTTGCTTATTTCAATGGACTTTATTTGGCATTTACATACATATGCTCTTTTCATGGTTTATTTACTTATTTTTTTTTTTTTAATTTATATGTAGAAAGATACGAGCATGTTTCATTTCCATTATATTCCACTAATAATGGGAAATTCGAGAAAGCTTTTCGTGAGAAATCAAAAGAATATAAATTTTTGTAACGGCTGAACTGAAGAGCACAATGGTTAATTTTATATCGAGAGGATGAAGTTAAGCTTTTGAAAGCTTAATTTCTGTTTTCCGCTCTCGTATTTTTATCAAAGTACAACAACATTATGGTGATAAGCTTTGAACTATTTTTAAAAAAATTTTTTAACAGTTGAAGATATTTTTTGTAAATAAGACAAATTACACGAAAGAGTTTCCATACAGCTATATTTAAGAATCCAATACCTTGACGAAACTGAAAAAAAGGAAACTCTTTGGTTCTTACCATCATTTATCTCGAAATAATTCTAGTAAGTTAATTTATTTATGTGCCTTCGAAAGAATTTTTGAGTAACTACTGTAGTAGCAAGCTGAAAACATATGTTTGCTAATAATTCGATTGTGCGTCAGACATTGCGCAGTGTTGGCATTATCGGTGAAGCTATTGCCAATCACCGAATGCTAAGAGTAGATCTGGAATTGTGTACGGCTTTGAAATAAAAATTGCGTTATTTATCAGTATTATTCTAGATACTATTCACGTTGTACATGGTGGCGTAATCTGTTGACTAATCTCAGGTTATTCATGGGATCGTACATCAGCTAACTTCTGCCAGAATCTCATGGAAATCAACCGACTAGTTTCGGAGATATGACGTTTGCAGTGTCACTATGTTTGTATACGTCGTCATAAAAGCACGTTGGATTAAATAGCGAATATTCCGTGCAATATATCACTATTCGTGAGTTTTTGGCAAACAAATTCCCGTGATTCAACATTCGTCGTTCTCGGCTTATCTGTTGCCATGTGACTATTTCCTGTTCCACAAGATGAAAAAAACGATGTACGACGATAACGAAGTCATAAAAGGGGTAGTCAATGCCAGTTTTGAAAAAATACATGGTATACTCAACGTTGTATCGACGCAGACGGAACATATTTTCAATAAAAGAAACTATCTATGAGATAATAAACAGATATTTTTTCAATCCCGACCAGTTGTTTAAAGGACATACTCATGCCTGTTATGATTCTGATTTAGTTCGGTAGTGGAATTGAAGTTGGAAGTCGAAAGTCAATAGCTCTTCCGAATCTTATAGTCGGAATTTGCGATTTATTTTTTTTTTTTTGAGCTTTTAAGTTGAGTTCTTATAGATTCGATTATTTGGCGGATTTTTCGTTTTTGTTTAAACTTCGATATTTAATTCCGTTCCCGGGAATAGCGTTAAAATATTGGAACAAATGATTTCTTAATTGACTTTGTTTCTCTACTGCAGAAAAGCTTTTGAAAACTGATATTGCTAACATTTTTCATATCCTTTGGGTTGTCATGGCAACATGACTCTCCAGTGACTAATATGAAAGTTTTTCTGATAATTTTCTCTCTGCTATTTCTAAAGGTACACATGGACTTTTCTTAGGCATTTAATAAAATTTCTCATTGCAAAATTATGAAATTTCGGATTTCGTTAAAATTTTTATAAAATGGAATATTCTTACTTTAATTAAATGACCAATTTTTGTGCTAATTGATGGAATAAAGTCTAAATATTTTGTCGTTAATTGTGGCTTTCATCAAAGAACCATCTTAGATTCCTTTGCTTTAATTAAGTAAGTTTGCTTCTTTATGCAGATAACTGGAAACTATTCATTTATATTCGAAGTCCTTTCGAAACTTATTTCCGAGTGGTTGCTGTTCATTTGCTATTAAAGTTTGTTAAATAATGCATTGAATCAATCTGTAGATTTACATGTTTATCGCGCATTGCTAGCTGGCTGTAATTTAATTTTATATAATTTTATTTCTAAATATTTAAAAATGTTATTATGTAACGTTTTGTAAGTCTGCAGTGTCTCTTACATCGTTTTGATCTTTGAATATCTGCACTCTGTGGCCTGTTTGTTATATATAGTTATATGAATTATTTAATTTTTGAATTACATTTGACTGAACGTTTACTTTGGTAGCTGCATTAATTTTTTAATTCCAAGATGCTACTCAAAGTTGCCTCTAAGACATACCTACAACAATATCTGTATTTCATTTAAAAGTCTTGTTGTCATGAATTACTTTGAATTATTCATAGACCGACAATTAAATAGTATAAGTCGTTTTAAGGAAATGACAGATTAAATTATAATATCAAAAGGCTTTTGAAGTTGTCTAGCAGACTTTACTTTGTGTTGTAGTGACGTAAGCTAGACATCACGTTGTGCTGCATAGTGTATTCGTATATATTCATATGATATGATGTAAATTATTCATAGATAAAAATTGTCTTTTATCTGCTTTTATGTCCATATCGTAGCACTTTATGCTGTTGCACCAGAAGTTGCTGCAATCTACAGTCATTTTTCGTTCATAATTTCCTGCTTCTTTCTACTTCACTTTCTACCCATTACTGCAATGACGCCTCCTTCCTTTTGACTGGCACTATATACTTTTGTTTTATGCAAAAGGATGTGAGGTCGATATCCTTTAAATTTGTATTCTATCTCCTATAAAAATGTGTCGCATGGCTTTAACCTCCTTAAGTGGAGTCATCAAGCAACTAACAGCATGACAGTTGCTACTGTAGATTATATTGCTGCAGCGATTGGTCTGCTGTGTTGCTGTTTGTTATTTAATATTGTATGGAATGCATGCAAGGGTAGATATTCTTTTTTTTTTTGACAATTTTTATTTTTTGAAATTTATAATTTTTAATTTAATATCTATAGATAAGTTCACCCCCAAGATAATTTCCGATTTGAAATATTTCGAGGTATTTAGGAAAATATTTCAAAAACAAAAAAAAAATACTTAGAGTTAGAGGACGTTAGCATTGAACTTAAAAGGTACAAATGTGAACAAGGAGTTGCTTGGTGTGAGCACGTAGTTACTTATGTAAATTTTTTAGACTGAGAACGAAGAACAGCGATAATATCCTCTACCAAATGTCACCGTAAAGCCGGTATTGAACATATTGGAAGATGAAAGTCCTGAGCCTCAGCCGAAGGCCTTCCACTTACCTTTACTTACCACTTGCCAAGCATACAATGAAATTGATAAGTTTAATTGTCTTACTTTGGTACAGTATTAGGACCTCTTTATGTATCTCGATTCGTATCGTTTCGTCTTTAATTTTCAAGCCGAAAAATATGCTTGCACAATTTTTGTATATATTTGTTAATCCATTAAATGCAGGTTAGATATTTTTTTTTCATTTGAAATATAATAGCATATTTTCAGGTCTGAAAATTAGAGACAAAACGAGACGAATCGTGATACATAAAGAAGCGCTTAACCTTTACTAGCCACAGTGCTTTTGCATTAAGATTTAATTGCATATCTTTAGGCTTAATGGGATCTCGATTGGCCTAAAACTAGTTTGGCCGCTAACATACACTTATTTTTATTGTTCAAAAAAGTGATCAAAAGTTTGACTTTCTAACTTCGTTAAATGTTGGACAGTTGTGGTGCATTTTTATTTCTGACAATAACTGGCGGTCTTTTTCTTTTATTTATATATCATTTCTCATTCAATTTAAGGTAAAATATCCAATGCGATCTGAGGAATTTTTTATATTCAAGCGAACATTTTCTTAGCAATTTATTCCTTTTAATTCTAGGTATTAGGATTACAATAATATTTCTTATTTCTCAAATTTATAAATACTAACTTTTATTTGGTATCTTTCTTTTCAGCGCTAAAACCATCCTTCAAGAAAAATTAACAAAAAGGTGCACTAAAAAACTAATAAAACCAAGCCAAAAATAGAGGATGCAAGAAACTACCACAACAAAAACAACAACATTTTCAACAGTTTAAGAGGAAAAATGGAAGAGAATATTTTAAAAATTTTATGGTTTGCTCACATACGCAACAACACAAATAAAAAAATGTATATTATTTAGCAAAAAACAACAATAAAACATGTAAAATATACATATACGCAAAAGAGCAAAAGAAAAAACAAACAAAAAAAAAATAGAAGAAAAGTAGTAGATCATACCATACATACCATTTACAAAAAAAAAATGTTGTGGAACTTTGCCAAAGTAGTAAGGAAAAACTTTAATTCAACGAATTTCAAAACCAACCATAGTACTAAATATCTCAATCTTCAAAATAATAGTAGTAGTAGAAAAAGTAGTAACAGCAACAGCCGTAAGAAAATCAGTCTTTCGGCGCCTTATACGCGTACAAGACACTCGGCTGCCAATGCTGGTTGGAAGAAATAGTAGCAGATTTGTATGAGAAACTAAATAAACCAGAAGAATTGTAATAATATTTACATACTAAAAATTTATATATATATACAAATATATATACGTATATGTAAATAACATAGCAACTACGCGCAACTGCAAAGCTTTAAAATATGAAAAAAAGAAAATGTTAAATAAAAAAAATTTAATTAATCAATAGATAAAGAAGATATACATATACGTAGTTTCACATTTAAATTCAAGTAAAAAGAAAAATATTTTTAATCCTACTACAAATTAAACTAAATAAAAAGCCAAAATAAATTCACTTAAAAGCAACGAAAACTCTTTTTCATAATAAAATAACATTTAAAAAAAAAGCTTTAAGCTTTAACGAACTTTTAGCTACTTAAATTATAAAATTAACGAATTAAACGAATTAGCAAAGCCAGCCAAAGTTAGTCGAACGCGCACACACACACACAGACACACTGCATTGGCACACACACACACACACACGTATAGAAAAGTTTTACTGTAAATATCTAAAAAAATGGACGAAATGCCAGATTTATCACACTTGACGCCACATGAACGCATGCAAATCGAAAATGTTCTCATGCGTCAGAAGCAGGAGGAGGAGCAGCAAAATGAAATAATGCGGTGAGTAGAGATTTAACTTTAGTTTTTATTTGTCCAGTTATAGGAAGAAAAAAATAGCATCTTTGCCTTAATCCTTTTGAGCATGAAGGAAAACCACAAGCGAATTGACATCGTAGTGAGCGTTTTTAATGTTACTATTTTTTTTTTTTAACAAAGTCTTGGTAAAATTAAGCATTTGGTATCTTTATAAGCAAAACCCTGCTGCTCTTGAGCAAATAAACCAAATTTTCTATAATTTTTTAAAAGGTTCTGAGTATTAAAATAAATTATTGATGATTGACTTTAATGTGCCAACGTTACATCAGATTGGATCATTTGCTCAAGATTAACAAGCTATTCTTTATAAAGTTTCGTGAAATAAGCGGGATTTATCAAAGCTTTGAGCTCGGCTAGGACATCGCTTTGACATTACTCTCATATGGGTTCCAGGTCACAGGAACATTGAGGGAAATGAAAGGGCCGATGAACTAGCAAGACGTGATTCTTCTCATAATGAAAGTGCTTCGGAACATGTTTTCGCAACTCTCGGTTTAGTTAAGAAGGATTTTCTTTTTAGGATTTTCTCGCATTTTATTTCTGTAGCCAGAAATAACCGGAACTCTCTACACACCTGTAAAACAGTCAGATCAATCTGGCCCGCTTACAATAAACTGAGAACCACCTACTTACTATCTAAGACCTGATCTGACATCGCACCGCGACCTGCACTGGGCAGTCGGCAAGCACGCTGAAAGGTTAGATATACGTTTCAATTCTTCTTGCCGCAGCTGCTTGAACGCAAGTGAGATTGAATCACTTGAGCTCTAACTTTGCAGCTGTTCAGCTTTATCAAGAATCAGGCTAAGATGTCTTGGCAAACAGTTCTTCAATGACCTCAGCGTATATGCTGAAATTGAAATCGGATCTTTGCTCTACTGCCGGGTCACGTAATGTGGTATTCAAATGGCACAATCAGTGCTACTTAAAGCTTCAGGCTTTAGGTTTGAAAACAAAGAGGTCATAAAATATATATTAATGTTTTCTAAAGTTAATTTCTTTTAATTAGAGGATATCCATTAATTACGTGAGGTGTTTTATAGTAAAGAAGGAGGACCCTCCCTCTTGGTTAGACCGTCCCCCCCCCCTCCTTGTCTCTCACGTGAGACTTAACCTATAATTTTTAAATATTTAAATATATTTTCAATGGCCATATATTTTGCCTTAATTATGTTTGCTACCCACTCAGCATGTAACATTTCAGAAACAATACATAACGTTGCAGAAATGTTTCATTTGAAATATTGGAAACGGAGCGTTGCAGAAATCTTTCTTATACATGTATTTCAAATGCAATGTTTCACATGCAGTCATTTTGAAACGTTTCTGAAAGGTTGCAGTTTTCACGTTTTCAGTTTATTGTCAATTATAAATTCAGAAACTTCACAAAAAATAACTGCATATTAAGTATCAATGCAAGTGATGACACGAACAAAATTAAAATAAAATTCAGAATCCCGATGAAGTAATAAAATAACAGCACAAGTTACGCAGAGTAAAAACCGAGACTGATGAAAACTGTTTTTCCCTTCTTGCGCCCCCCCCCCCCAGACTTCTGTAACGATTCTGAAACTTTTCAAATGTAATCCAAAGGCGGACATTGTTGAAAACTTTCTGAAATGTAAATGAGAGATTTCTGAAATGTAACTGAAACTATGTACGTCTTCATTTAGAAAATTTCTGAAAGGTTTACAAGACCTTACATATAGAGCATGTTTGTATGCATGTAAGTACTAAATATTTTCCTGTGAAATACGAGGAGAAAAATGGTACAATGTTCAAGCTCCCTTATAACGAATTTAATTAAATTTATAAACAAATTCCCTAACTCTTCATTCACCTCATTGGCTTCATATGGTTCCTCTTTTGTAACGATTTGGCATATGACATCCAAAGCTTTTGATAGTATAAGAAGGCAATTATTAGATGTATGGCTATACCAGTCTTTTTTATTCTTTTAAAACCCACAAAAAAACAAAAAAAAAGTTTCACTAGCTTTTAGGCCAAAAAAAATAAATATTTTTCAAATTTTCTCCATGAAAAATGGTGAATATTCCAAGAAAAAGTTGGATGATCTGCTAGGATTTCATTTTCGACGTTACTATCAGAGTACCCAGGAAACGATTCCACTAATCTGAAAAATTTGTTAGCGGTCACTTTTATTGGAAGGCCGTTTTACATTGTTCTATACAATTTTCTGAGGAAGCTGTCAATCTCATTCTTTTATCCCCTTCGAAATTAGGAGAACCGGAATCGCCATTCTCAGTATTTCTCATCTTCAAAATGTCTTCTTTGATGTTTTCCTCAGCCACTGGTATAAAAAATTTGTGCTTATAGCGCGCGGGTCTAAGTAAGTGGCGATGACATATAAATTGTTTTCCATCGAATTGGAAAACTTTCTTATAAGCTCACTTTTCAGAGTCGTGACAGCCTGTCGAATTGGATCAAAATTATTTGAGCTTGCCCAATAGTCATCAACTTTTTTTTCAAGCATTTGAATTTTTGAAATCACGGATGAATTAAGGGCATGTGAGCTACTTAGCTCCCGTGTGGCTTCCTCAAAAGGTTTCAATAATTCAAAAAATAAACCTTAGATAATTTCTAATTCGTTTTTTGTATTTCTTAATTTAAAATCTCTAACTTTTCCAAGCCAGTAATTTTATGCCCATTTCAGCTAGCTTTCCCACATTTAATTCTATACGGTTACTGCTAGTGTCCGGAGTACCCCAAGATTCCTCAATCTCAATCTTTTTTTTTTTTCTTTTTAAAAATTCCTCAATGATTTCTAAATTTTTTTTTTGGTTTTGCATATTGTTTTTTATACCTGTAACTATTTTATGGTTAGGTTTTTTGTTAGAAATTGTACTTCATCACCAACCTCGAATTAAAAAACAATTTTGTACCGGAACTGAGGATACCGCAACTACCTGTAATTTAGTTTTAAAAATTGTTTCTTTGGCCTGCATACTGAGGTATTATAGTAATACATTTTGCCATTACTTTTTATTTATTATAGACGCAAGCAAGATGAAGTTGTCACGCTGGAAATGCAAATACGTCAACGTTCTGAACAGCAAAAGAAAGCCGGCGTTGAGTTGGATGCTACTTGTCACATATGCCTTAAGACTAAATTTGCCGATGGAGTTGGACACATCTGTCACTATTGCAACATACGATGCTGTGCGCGTTGCGGCGGAAAAGTGACGCTGCGAAGTAACAAGGTGAGTACAGACTAAATAAGTTATTTAGTCAAAGTGGAAATTGCCATTATAACATGAAAATGTGCATAGGGTTGCCAACACATTTTATAGTAGAGTAAACTTCTAGTTTAGCTTTAAGCTAAAACATTAAACTTTCTCATTTAACATAACTAAAAAATCTTGCATAACTTTCGAGTTAGGAAAAACAAAAAACCAATGGCAGCTCTGAACATTTTGAAAATATCCACTTGTTTAAGTAGACTTCAAACATCATGGTGTTGACACTTTGACAGTGATGTAAGCCAAGCAAAACTTTGGCAACGTTACGATGGTCTAAATGCTCATATGTTAAAAAAATACAAGCATTTACTTTATAAGTATTTTTTAAGGTAATTTAGCAATGCAATCAAAATCAATTTATCCGAAATAAAAAAACAATAATAAAATCACAATAAAAATTCATAAATTTCTGAGGCATTGCCAATACAAATTCATATTCAAATACACAAATCCGAGTCCACTTGGCTTGAGTTCAATGACACAATTGCTATCATTTCCGAAACTCGTATGTAAATCCTTTTGGCACTATAATAAAGATCGATAAAACATTGGAGCAGAGGGCAAGAAAATGGAGGAAGAGCAGCAACTACATTACACAATTTAAACAATTTGAGTTATAATTGAATTGCTGCTCAACGTGAATGTATATCCAACGGCTACTCGCTCACACTTAAAAAATAAAATACATCGAAAAATCATTTAACTTGACATTTTGCCAATGTGCATGGAACTTTGCAGCCAACATTTGTTAGCTGACAAAAGAAGCAAAAAGATTTGAGTTTCAATTAAAAATTTTCAATAAAAAATTATCATAGAACTTAGAAGGAAGTAATCATTTGACCTTAAGGAAGGGTGTTAAAAGATTCAAGAACTGGCATGTGTGCGAAGCTTTAATTGATTTGTTTTTCTAATTACCTTTGGTTTTCAGAATATGAAAAAGTAAAATTGCAAAAAAAATGTTCAGTTTAGACATATGTATTAAAAACAAAAATCGAATCATTAATATAAAGCTTACCAGATTATGAGCGTTAGGTTAAAGAAAAAAAATTTCTCGTAATTTGTTATATCTTTCATTAAAGATAAGTACCAGGAGACTGAAAATAGTTTGGTTTTTCATTTTGAGGTTGAAAAAGGCGAAAAAAATTTTGGAAAATGTTGAAAAAAGTTGAATGAGTTTGAATCATATAAAAATGTGAAAAATATTTAAAAAAGTTGAAAGAGAATCGAAAAATGTTGAAAAAGCAGAAAAGTCGATAAAATATCGAAAAATTGAAATAGGTTGAAAAACTCGAAAAAATTTGAGAGAGGTTGAAATAGTCGAAAAAAATTTAAAGAGGTTGAAATATTCAAAAAAGATATGGGTTGAAAGGGTTGAAAAAAGTTGGAATTGGTTGGAAAATTCGATTGAAAATTGTCACACCCATTTTTCCAACTCCACCTTATTTTGGATCAGAAAATTATATTCGGGATCAACATCCGCACATCAAATTTTATCACAATAGTTTGCATAATTTGCGAGTTATGCCGACATTAGTTTTAAAATTTACAGCCTGACTGTATGTCAACACACTTAAAGACTCCCCCTTAAAGATTTCCTAAACAAAGCATTCGAACTCGAAGGGATGGACGATCTATAATTTATTCCCTTGGGTCGAGCTCGAAACCTTTGTTTAGGAAACCTTTAAGGGGGAGCAGAAATGGGTAAATTGATAAAAAAAATTATAGGTGTGTAAAATTAATGGGGATCGATAATAACATCCAACCAATTTAGAAGCGTTGGAATGAGCCAAATTCCTTAAGAAATTCAATTTTGTATGGGGAACCTCTTAAGGAGTTGAGATAGGGGGTTATTATATTCCGAATAAATGTTGGGAAGAATAATGTAAGGGGCGTTGGGCATAGACTTGAACCTTCTAGAGCCACCCTTGTAGCATTGGGAACGTTGGGAGTACATTTCATAAAAAACATTACTTTTGTATGGAAAGCCCCCAAACGAGTGGAGATCGGGGGTAAGTGTGTTTGAAAAATATGTTGAGCATGCAATATTATTGAGGGTTCGTCATATAATCTATCGCTCTATGGGCTGCTCATGGGCAGCTGTGGGCTAATTTGTATGATAAACTGAAAATTTTTAAACTTTGACCTTGATGAGACGTCATAAACCCCCTCCTATCCCCTTCATTTTTTGGCTCACGAATTTTTTTATCAAACCTCACAAAATGAAAGGTCTCAGCGTATCGAAATACAAATATTAATAATTTCCATATGTCACTATTCTATAGCTAACCTCCACGCCTACTAGTTCAATTCCGTCGAACTCTATTTTATTTCAAAGTTAATACCAACCGTCATCTCTACACCAAATCTTATTAGGATTATTCCCATAGTACATTAAATATAACATTAAACGTTTTTTTCTTTAAGGGCAGGTACCACGCCCACATATGCTATTGCGCCCACTTCAAGGTTTTTAAAATTTTTACGCCTTTTATTATTCAATATTTGTGACTTTTTTCGACTTTTCTACATTTTTGACTTTTTCAATATTTTTGGAGCATTATCTGACTGTTCTAAATTTCAGCTTCTTATATTTCAAACTTGTTCAATATTTTCAACATTTTTCAATTCATTTAATAGCAGATAGATATCATTGAGCTACTAAAATTTGAGCTAAAATTACTAAGGGCACCTAATCCTTTTTCCATTGATTGGTACAAAAATATTTAGTGTACATATTTTGTTTTTAATGTGGATAATAAATAATTACTGATTTCATTCCATCTTGGAGCTATGCTTAGACATACTACTTAGTAATAAAATGAATTTTCATACAAATCTTTAAATTCAAAAGCATTTATTCTTGCCTACCCACAGAGTGACCTACTTTAAAATCAAGCCGTTGCCAAAAATAAACTCACAAAATTCATTATACCATAGCTTCGTTATAAATGTATTTTATATACGCCATAATCGTCTTCTGTTTAAAGGACAATGACGGCCACAAACCAAATTTTAAACTCATTTTGTTTGCTGGCCCGTTTACAAATGCGAAAATTGACAGGCAACCTACGCGTTTACTCATTAGAGACACAGGCAAGCAGTGACATTCGCTTATAATTTAGACAGCGCAATGTCTATAGTGATAGACATCAATTACGCATACAGTGTATGTGGGGCGCGTATGTAAAGTGTTCATAAATTTAAACCATACATTTGTATACATACATATGTATGTATGAATGCATTAGGGCGGACCTTAAAGAGGTCATTCGGATTTTTTTTTGGATTTCAGTCTAAAATGCTTCGAAATAAAAAAAAAAAAATAATAATTTCCTAGAACTTAATTTTCTTGACCATGACTGAAAATCATTTCCCATACATTTTTATATTGAAAAGAGAATGAGCCCATAGGCATGGTTTCTAATGGATACACAGATTTTAGGATAATTATCTTTTTTTTTTTTGTTTTGAACCATCTTATAGGGAGATTATTAAAATTCTCACAAGACCGATTTGACTGAAGTTCTTAGAAACTTATCCAAATTTGGGTCATATGAACCTAAGTACTTTATGAAAAAAAAAAGGACTATTACTATGCAGAATTAGAGGAGCATGATGATTCTTGCAATTATGACTAACTTCTTAATTAAAATCATCCTCTGCAGAGTCAGCAAAAAAGTAGAACCACTTAACCGGAAATATTTCTGCTGCGACAGATGGTGAATTGGTCATATTAACACCTTTTACATTATCGTGGAGCAGATAAATTAATGGCAGGCTCCATTTCAATTAAACTTTATTGATTATAGTAACGTTTTCAATAACATCAACCACAATTTCATCTAGAATAAATTGAACGGAAGAACTTTAACAAGGCTCAGCTTTCAAATGCAGAGTAAAAATAAAACTTTCTGATTCTTCTAAGCCCGTCTCAGGCGTGCATCAAGGATGTTTGCTGCCATCAATCTTATTTATTTTAGTGCTGAACAATGTTCTTGACTCTACAAATCTTGGTGCTTAATTTGCATTCAGCTAACATCTGGAAGACCTCGCAGATGCCAATACCAAGAACTATTCGCTATCCGGCGGCGAGACATAAAAGAAAAATTAACTGCCGTCACACCTTCTTTAGAAGAAGTAGACAAATATATAACAAAAAGTATATCCATCTACCCAACTAGTGCCAGAAATATTTTCATTAATACCTGGTCTTGGTACTAACAAGGACATTCGTGATAGAATCAACAAAGCGAAAAGTAATGTCTTCCAATCCAGAAGGATTGACGTCACAGAAAGGATTATGCTGCCCCACCCCTCTTCTCCAATTTCTTTTTAGTTTTTATTCGTTTCTTATAAATAAAATAACGAAAAAAATAAATGTCCGAAAAGGACGTTTTTGTCTTCTCCCACCCCTTGCTGCGGACGTTTTTATGGACTATCCCTAATAAGTTTAATATATGCGATTTTTCGCATATACAGGAATGCATTAAGTAAAAAAATTCGACATCGATCGGATCAGTACAACTAGAAATTCAAGTATGAGTAGATTTGACAATATCGAGCCAATTATGGAAAATTCATATGTGGATATTTTCGAAAAAAAAAATTTCAGTAAATTACAAGTATACGGGTAAAGTAAACTCAAGTATATAAGCTGTAAAAAAAAATTTCGAGCGATTCTAAAATATCAGGTCCAATATGGTGTGCGGTTTGTAAAAGAATGACCGACATGCAAAAAAGTTGCAATGTATGTGTTTGAGAAAATCACTCAATTATTCTTTGTATAGCAACAACAAACAAATTAAAGAAAATGAGTTTAATTGCCTTGCATTTATTATTTTTTTAAAATTTATTTTTACCATTATCGAAAGTTTCTTTTATATTGACCTTTGAAATCTTACAATTGCATAGACAATGAAATCAGTTTTATAGATCCTTAACAATCGACGATGTCTACTGTAGCGCCACGCTGACGACGCACTTGTCTTTAGGATTTTTGGCGTCACTATCTGCTGGTTTCCTGTCTTTTTTTTTTGTCAGCATGTGGAGGGTAATTTATTTATTTTTCTATCGATTTAGTTTCATTTGTCTTCGTTTTTTGACATAAACAAATAATTTTAATATACTGTTACAGATGTACATTCAGATGTTTATGATAAATTTCATTGTAAATTAATTTAGTAGAGATTACAATTATAAATATTTAAGTTAATGAAATGAAAAAATAAGTTAAGAATGTTGCCGATTTACGATTCATGATAAAGCAAGAGAGCGAATGCAATTGTTATCACAATTGCATTATTCATTAAGAGATATTTTTTCGCTTAAAGCAACGAAGTTATCTCATTCGATTGGCGCAAACCAACTAGAAACCTTGGTGAAGTTAAGTATGCTGGTGAGCACCGACTCGGTTAGCTCCTCAAGATCAAAAAAGAACGCAGATCCAAAACATATGTTTGATTTACTCAATTAATAGTCTCTTCCTCTTCTTCGTCTCCACAACTCCTACAGAAGTTTCTGAAAGGGGCACCATATCTGGCAGCCGTAAGGCAAAATATTAACTCGCACATGAATTGAAGGCAGCCGACCTTCCGAAATGTCACCATTTCAGTCTTTGGGCTCTTGAAAAGCTTGAAGAAGATCCACTTACTTTGATCAAAATTTTGTTCAGCGATGACGCTCATTTCTGACTTAATGGCTACGTCAATTGGTGAAATTGCCGTATTTGAACTGAAAAGGATCAGGCTTCGGACCGTTGAATTGGCCGGCTAGATCATGCGATATCACACATTAAGACTTGTTCCTTAGGCGCTACATAAATTTACCGGGTACAACCGGGCAAACATTACGCGCGTCATTCGAGAAATTCCACTTCGAATGCGCGAACGCGACATCGAAAATTAGAGCTTCAGAATGAACCATGTTATCAGCAACATCATAACTAAGGAATAGTTATAACAATAAGATATTTTTATTAGTTCAGTTTATTACAAAAAAAAATTTTGAGTGGCAAGTCTAACTTCACTTACAAAGCCTCAAAATTACGCTGTAAAACATTTTGTATAGTGCTGTGGTTTAGTTTTTTAAAACTTCAAACTGTCTTTTTACTTTGTTTTTTTAAGACTTATAAAAATTTCAACTGATTTAATTTTTTTTTACTTTCAGGTCATTTGGGTCTGCATACTTTGTAGAAAGAAGCAAGAGCTGCTCTCTAAGACTGGACAGTGGATAAATAAAACAGCGCATCAACAGGATGGTTTCATTAGACGTATTGAGCCCGATGGCAGCAGTGTAAGTATTTTTACTCTCCACGGTCCACTATGGTGTCAAATCCTAAAGCTGGTCAAAAATCTCTATCTTTATTAGTGGGTTATAACAATTACTACAGTAAAAATTTACAAATTTTAACTACTCGAAAGTGCAAACTTTAACCTTTGACCTAAGAAAATAAGATTTAAAACTGCGGAATATAAAATTCCGAGTATTTTAATTCACAGGTCAGCCAAATTCATTTCAAACCCGTCAAGAAGATATTCATTTTTTTTTGGCTTTTTTTTATTTGCTAAAGAAAGGTTTTCCTGTAAAAGAAAATTTAACAAAGAATATAGGCGAAAAGACATAAAGTGAGTTATATACATAAGTATATATATTTTGTGTGTTAATAGTTCAAAAATCATTATTTGGAAAAAATTCTCATTTTTAGTTTTTCTACTGCAAGACTTCGAGATATTCCTACTTTAAAGCAGCGATGGCTAAAATAGGAAAAATGAGCCAATTTTAGCTCTTTGCGATAATAACGTCAATTTTCTTAAGAAAAATAACCAAAACTACAAACACATGCACTTTCCACTGCTACGCACATTTTTATCGTTGTGTTTTTTTGTTTCATACGCACTACGTGACTTGTATTATGTTGTGAACAGAATACGAACGGGTGTCGGAAAATCGTTAACGATCGTTAATCAAAATAATAACACACTTGATTCAAGTAGAAAATAATTTTGACAACCGTTCGTATTCTGTTCACAACATTAGTTACATCATTCAGAAAAAAAAAAACAAAAAAAAAGCGCAGCAAGCGAAGAAGGAAACAACAATGCTTACATTGAGAACAGCTTCTTTCGTTTCATTTGATCAGTGTACTTTTATTTCTACACTTATGTTGCTCTCGTTTGACTCTTGGAATTGGCTTTTGGTTTACTGCATTTTGTTTTGCTATTAAAATTATATTTATGGTGGAATTTTTTTGTTGTTGTTGTAATTGCGGTTTTTGTTGCTTTTGTTTTAAATGGCTCTTGCTCCAAAGTTTTGCCCATCTCTGCACAAATATGACTGATTTGAGGTAAATTTGAAGATGTTTGACATTTACTTGAAGTTATATCTCTGCGTTCTCTTGTGAAGCATAACATCAATAACATTCTTGAACAATTACCTACTTTTAGTCCTCACAACAACTCGCTCGCTTTCTGAGATATCGTCCATTGAAATTAAGACTTCTTTACTCCAATCAATCAAAGGATTTATATAATTTTTTTTCGTATGAAATAAGTAAAATCAAATTTCTAATGAAGAAGCATCATTTTGAAAATTTCAAAATATACTTCCAGTATATGTGAGGTAACTCAAAAATATACCTCAAAATTGCGTTTTCCATCTTTTATTCATAGCTTGATATTTAGAAAAAAATTCAACTTCAGGTTTTGCTAAGCACAGAAAATGTTTGTGAGTTACCTGGAGTCATTTCTGGGTAAGATTATGGTTTATTTGGCTTCAAATATGAACATTTTGTAGACTTTTGGTTATTAGAAAAAGGTGTAACTGATGGTCAAATTTTGTACTTTCTTAAAAAATACACTTCAGAAAATATGATTATATGCTCTTTGTAAAATTTAACGAAGGATCTATTTGGAATAGTACCCCATCTGCTTTTGGGTTACAACAATCAAAGTACACCTTTTTTGACCAGCTTGATTTTAATTTGACCTTAAGTGCAGTCTTATTGTTCAAATAAAATCAAGAAACATAAACTTAAAATTCCTTTTACATCAACAGGATATTTCACAACAGGCAATTATCGATCCACACGATACAACAGACAAAAGACCAAAACTTGAGCGCACACGTAGCGCTGCTGAAAAGGAAAATTTACCGCTACAACGCACTGGTAGCGTATTAAGACGCCAATATTCCCAACAAGAACAGCCGACCAATCGACGTATGTCAACATCTGACAGTGGTGTGGAGGAAATAAGTCCAGGACATCGGCGTATTCAGCCAATGACAATGAGTCAGCAGCAGCCACAACATCAGCAACCGCAACACTATCCACAACAATACCAACAGCAGCAGCAGCAACAGCAACAACAACAGCAGTATGGAAGTGATACTTCAGCGGGATTACAACAATCGCAACAGCAGCACCGATATCCTGAGGAAGATCCAAAATTTTATCAGGTGCGGCGGGTAAATAAATGCTAAAAATTTAACAAAGTTTCATAAAAAAAATTACATTATGGCTTTTTTTGTTTTTGTAGGGTGAAATTGATGGTTTAATGCGCCAGCATCCACATCTGACGCATCCAAGTCAACAGCAGCTAATGCAACAGCAGCAACAACAACAGCACCAGCAGCAACATTATACGCAGCAAAAAAAACAGCAACCGCAATTACAACATCATCCGCAACCACATCATCCGCAACAGCAACAACAACAACAGCAGCAGCAACAACATCATGCACAGCAGCAAGCGCATCATCAACAACAGCAACAGCAAGTAATACGTGGACTTCCACAACATCCGCAACAACAAAAACATTTGCAACAACAACAACAACAACAGCCACAACAACGACTTCCACACCAACAATCTTACAATCCACAAACAACTTCATCACAATCCACAGCTGTCAGCGGCGGCGTCTATCAAAAACCACCGCCTATTGGACGAAATTTGACCATAAGCGGTGGACATGCTATGGATCCAACTACGTATCAGCCAACAAATCAAAGACGTACACTGGCAGGTCAACAATATGCATCACAGCAGCAACGCTCCTTTAGTAGTTCAGAGGAAGAAATTCACGCTCATCAATTGCAGCAGAAACAGCAGCAACAGCAGCAGCAGCAGCTGGATTTGCAATCATCCTCAATTGGTGTTGGCATGAAACTCACGCCTGATTACGATGGTGAGTCATTTCGTTTTGTCCAATTTTTTTCTGTCAGTGTCTTGCGATTATGTCTCTGTCTATCACTCTCTCTCTCTCTATATATATATCTGTAATCATTCCGTTTTTCCTTTTTGTCACACAAAATTTTGAAATAATTAACAAAATCCTCTTTAACCTCCTCTCTATTGTGTCTCATTGGTGCGTTGTCTTTTTTCTAAAAAAAAAAAATTTTCTTTTGTTTTTAATTTTTCTTTTCGATTATTGCATTTTTGTAAAGTTTTTGTTTTTTTTTTAATCTTTAAGTTGGAAATTTTATAATACACAAATTTTTGATACATTTTTTTATACTTAATCTCAAATGCAACTTTTTCGAGATCAATTTATACTTGCCGATTTAGCAGCTTTTATTGATCTTGAATTTCGAAGAATGAACGATGGTGATTTAGATTTTATTTATTTCATTTAATATATTTTCAACAAAATACACTGTACATTTTTTAGGGTATAGAGGTGCTTTCAACTTAGACTTGAAATTTCATTAATGCACTGTACAACAAGCTGATATAATATTGATAATATTTATTGCCTCGAAAAACTACTTAAGTTTTATATATATTTTGATATTAATGATATCAACAATGTCTGAAATTCTCGAATATGTTTTTGACAATCTACACAAAATAAGTGAAATTCCAAATACCGTATAAATTGCTAAGTTATTAAGGGTACTCATCTAAATACGTAAATTCCCGCTTTGTGCAAATAGGCAATGTGATGTGTTTTATGAACGCACCTTCGAATATTTTGGGAGAAAAAAATATAAAAATTGAAAAATCAAACTGCCCAAAGAAATTGAAAAAAATAAATTAATTAAATTATTTTATTTAGTTTTTTTTAGATTTTGGAAAGTTCGTTTGCGAAAGTGAATAAATTCACTGTTAAAGACAGTCTTATTGTGAAAAATATATATTATCTATCTATATAAGCCATCTTGATTTTAAAACATAGAAAATAACATTTAATATATAGGGTGATTCAATTTTTGACCACTTTTTCAAGCAATTGGGGTCCTATGTCTGCATTTTTCTGAGTTATCATCGCCCATTAAAAATATAGTTCTTCCATTAAAAAAAATAAATACAAAAGCTAATATTTTAAGTTTTAGTTCAACAAAATTAACTTTTTTTTTTTGTTGCCATGGATGTCTCTACGGATTTCTATAATTTCAGATACCCATGAAACTTACACCATGCGTTTTTTATATCAAGAAGTTTAGCTTAGGCTATAAAATTAATTTTTATTTAGAGTGTTTAAAAAAATAAAAATCATTCTACCATCTCTATCCCTTCCTTAGGGTTCAGTCTATCTACAAACCAAAAATATTTTTGTATGAGGACCACTCTAAATGTGCAGCCTAAGAAAAAGTTTTATAGCTTAAGCTATGACAAGCGGTGTAAATTTCGTTTGAATCGAGTACGTGGTCTTTGTGAAAATGTTATTTTAGAAATATTTCTGTATGAGAATCACCCTAAATATGTACCCCAAATAAAAGTTTTATAGCCTAAGCTATTGATATAAGAGCTAAGTGTAAATTCGGTGTAAATCAATCACGTGGTCACGTGGATCGGATAGTATACATAGATAAATACATACATCAATATCTTAAAAACTAGAGCCAATTCAGAATATATTCGTAATCTGGGTACCTGAAATTACAGAAATCCGTTGAGATATCCAAAGCAACAAAACCACTGTTGACCAGTGTTATCTATCTCCCATCAGATCGAAAATGATTTGTTTTTTTTTTTTTTCGTGGAGGAGGCTGTGGGTGAGTGTGTCAATTCACTAAAGCCCGCAACCTCATTTCAGGCCTCCATCTACCCAGGGAGATGATCAAAATTGATAGACTACGTTAATGGGAGTGGTACCTATCAAATAATCAATAGATTGTTGAAAAGAAAACTGCTTGAACAATAAAGATGAAATTCGATATTAAAGATCTAGTAACCTTAATATCACACTGTACATAAAATTAAGGTGATCGCATCAATGGGAGTGATACCTATAATAAGCCTTAAGTTTTTTGTTTTCTACAAAAGGTCCTTCTACTTACCAAATCTGTGACTGCTTGAGCTAACGACTTAAGTCTATTGTACTTGATTTTGATAAATTTTACTTTGAAAGCTTGAAGTGTTTAGGAAATGTAAGTGTAATCGGACGTGTGTCGTTTACCATATACGAGCAAAGTACTAATAAAATGGTCTCAAGTTTTAAAAACGAACAATAATTAACCCTAGTGAGACAGATGGTGGTACAGGTGTACCTTTTGACATTTGAAATCAAATATCTCAGAGTTCTTTCAAGTTGGAGGTCTAATTCTTTCTGACAACTTCGGCCCTTTCTACGTTTATTTAAGCTATTTGCATTACTTTACCTATTTACTGCTCCGGTTTGGACCAAGTTTTGCATACCTACCTCGTGGATGCCGGTCGGTGTGTACCACCAGGTATTTTCATATCAGCTGTTAAACAAATGCAAGAATTTTTTTGTTTTTGTTGTTTTTATTCAAAAATTCGCGAGTAATTAACAATAAGTAATAGGAAACTAAAAGAAGTAATTCAAAATAAGTGAATCATAGTAAAAATTTTTCAACAAAAAATAAAAAACCGATCAATCTTCCTCTAGGCTTGGGCAAGAAGGATTACATGTGGGACATTTTACGTTATACGAGCTCTTAAAATATTCGTCTAGTTAAGGGCTTCTAAGAGCAAAGTGGCCCGTTGAGAAATTCAAAATTCGGATCTAATATGGTGGCCGGAGAAAAATTGTGTGTCCAGCAAAAAAAAGCTTGTAAAAATAAAAATTTCCAATAGATCGGGTCGTTTCTTGGCTCCAATTGTAGCTCCTAAAGAACTGGCGAGGAAGGTTGACAGAATTCAACATGGCGGCCGAATTTTTAAAAGTCAACCAATTTGCACCAAATTTGGTATGTGGGGGTCTAGGGGATCACTGATGACGAATCAAAGTTCAGATTTTACAAAATCAAATGGCGGATCCAAAAATGGCTGACAAAATTTTCGAAAATATACTGATTTGTACCGAATTTGTTATACATTGGTTTTTGTGGTCGCTGATTGCGAATCTGGAGTAAGATTTCTAAGAATCTCAAATTCAAATTGGCGGACATATTTTTTTTTTAAATCTACCGATTTGTACCAAATTAGGTATAAGGAGGTTTTAGGAGTCACTTGATCACGAATCTGATGTCATAGTTTTGAGATTAAAGATGGTGGACCCAATACAGTGGATTGGGTTATTGAGTTATAGCCCTATGGTCTTAAAAATATGACATCGGATTCGTGATCAGTGATTCCCAAAACGCCGGCTTAGAAAATTTAGTTCAAATTGGTTGATTTTTAAAAAATATGTCCGCCATGTTGGATCTGCCATCTTGAATTTAAGATTTTTGGAAATCTAACTTCAGATTCGTAATCGACGACACCAAAAACCTCTGTATAACAAATTTGGTACAAATCGGTATATTTTTGGAAAATTTTGTCCAACATTTTAGATCCGCCATTTTGATTTTGCAAAATCTGAACTCGGATTCATCATCAGTGATCCCCTAGGCGCCCATATACCAAATTTGGTGGAAATAGGTTGACTTTCCAACATTTTACGACCATATTGGATTTTTGACCGCCATATTGGATCCGCCATGTTGGATTCTGTCAACGTTCCCCGCCAGCTTTTTAGGAGCTACAATTTGAGCTCAGTAACGACCCGATCGGTTGCGAATTTATATTTTTACAAGCGAATAATACACGGTGTTCGATTTGAAATACTTGTTGGGACACCTGTACCTCCGGCCGTCCATATATAATTAAATTTTTTCTCGTCCCACTAGGGTTAATAAATTTGTGATATTCTAGTCTGTGTCCATTCACTTGATAATAGAGCGTTGAGCGTTTAACATTTAAGAATTTGGATTGCTCAAATGATATCTGTAGCTAAAAAAGTAATTGAACAGTGGGAACAATTCTTAAAAATCTAAAAAATAAATACAACAACTAATTTATAGATAAGTCGTGAAGGCTTTAAAGGAATACTAAATACTATGTTTTCGTAAACGTTTTACTGATCATAATACTTAGTTTACATAATAAGCATTGCCTAATTTTTTTTCATTAAAATCTAAAAAACTCATTGGCCAAAAAAAATAATGGGATAGAAAAACAAATAATTCAAAAAATCATGAAAGTTCAACACAAATTGAAATTTAATTATAAGCGAAAGTACATAATTGTGGGTGTGCAAATGTTTCATCACAATGACGTCATACCATGAACATTTTGTAGCGGAAACATTTTTACTTATCTTGAATACCAAAAATGTGTTTCAAATACTTTAACAAATGGCAAAACGGCAAAATATAGAAATTCATGGCTTCTTCTTTTAACTTTTCATTTTTTCCATTTATTGCATGCACAAAAAATGCATATATTAAATAGAGTATACCTTATTTTCAACAATTTATTTAATTTTTAGAGAACACTCACTACAACTTAAAAATTGCATAAAATGTCTAAGACGAAAAATCTCAAAAAAAAAAAGCTACGTTTTTTTTCAAAATTTAAGAAATAGAGATTAATAAGCACAAGCAAAATCTCCCAAATAAAATCAATAAAAGCAATGTCACAAAATCTATGAGCTGTTTTACAAAAATCATTTTTAGCAACTTTTTCATTTCTCTGCACAAAAAAAAATGCTGCAAAACTTAGCACGGAAAAATTACCAGAAAAATAAAAAAAATAAATTTCATTTAATTGAAGGCCACCTTAATAGGCACACACACATACAAAAAACACATTCAAGTTAACACAATTCAAAATAATCAGCATGCACAAAACTTGCACAGCATAAGCGAACAACGAATGGCATTTTTTCAGCATGACCGCTGTGTGCGCTCAATCTTTTTTTCGGTTTTTTTTTAACGCAGCTGCAGGATGAATGCTGCTGCTGCTACTGCTTTTTTGCTTGCGCGCCATCATCAACCCAAAACGATGAAGGAGCAATTTCGTTATCGCTTTTATTTTTCCTTTTACGAAAAATGTTCTGTTATTTTCTGTTGTTGTTGTTGTTGTTGTCGTTACACACTTAGCGTTTAACTGACCCAAAAACATATTTTTGGCAAGCGAACGCAAAGTCGAATGACGAACTGAGTGAGAAAAAGAAAAGAAAGAAAAAATACCATCACCATTTCGCGCCTATTTGTATGCAATACTTATTTTTATTTTATTTTATGTATTTTCTTTTTGTGCACAGCTATTTTGCTTATTACAATTTGCTGCTTTTTTTGCAATGACGCCCATTTCTTGCACTCTTTCAAAAGATTTATTGCGCTAATTAAAGAGTGCAAAGAAGTCAAAGCTGCAACAGCAGTAGCAGTAGCAGTAGTAGCATGGGCAAAGTCAGCAGGAAATGCTGTAACTTTTGGGATGTAACTTTTTTTTTACAATTTAGCGCGCCATGCGGCTGGGGTAGTGCACGCATACGTTTAAATTGTGAGATACTCCGAAAAACACATTTGCTGCATATGTTGTGTGTTGCCGCCATATTTCGACGATTGCGAAAATTATTGATTTTAGCTTTGGTTGAAGCAAAAAAAACTTTGCAAATAACTATTGCGGAGTAGAAGAAAAACATTTTTTTTGTTTTTACCAACCAAACTTGACAGTTTGTATGATATTTTAGGTAAAAATTTTGGAAAAGCCGCATGAAAGTCAATGCATGGTTTTTGAGCTTCTTAGTTTGAATTATTTTAAAAAAAAGGGCTTTAAGTCAATACTGTTTTATATGAGATTATAAAGTCATTTGCAAAGTAGAGTTTTTACCTTTGGGCCACAATATTGGATTCGCCATTTTGGAGCTCAAATCTTAAGTATGCTGCATGTCTAATTTTTGAACATAATATACCATTTGTCGTCAGAAAATACCATTGTGCGGGCGTGTATATTCAGAAAAATTATACAAAAAATTATGTATAGCTTTTGACTTTTTTATTTTTATTATTTATAAAAACAAAAACCGAATAACCGTAGCAAATACTGTCAACACTAAGTGTTAAAATATTCGCCCACAATTGGCGCTTTAAGTGCGAAAAAACACATAGCCAGCCAGTGTCCTTTGTGGGTACGTAGGCGGCGGCATAAATTGAATTTGATATTTTATTGTTTTTGCTCTAAACAACTAGTTGTAGTTGTTGTTGCTCTTTTTGCAATTATTTTTGTTATGGCTGCTGTTATCTGTAGGCGCAAATTATGCACTAGTGCTTTGTAACTCTTCGCAAAGTGACAATAATTTTCTAAGCATAATTAATGTTACTCATACGCTCCGTTGCACCGTATGTTAAGGCGATTGTTATACTATTTAAAAAAAAAAACTACTGTAGCATCTACATATTAGAGCATTTCACACAATATATATTTTCTTTTTTGGTCTATTTTGTTAGTTAGACAAAATGTTAGAAAACATTTCCAAAATTGAATCTCTAAAAATCGCTTGATTTCCATAAAGTTAAAATATTAATATTTTTTTTGGAAAGGTTATGAAGAGAGGCCTATTTATTCCCATTTTTTTGCCACGCCTCTAACAGAAAAATAGTTTTCTACTGCTTCACTTATGAACGGATTTTGATGAAATGTGGTAGAGATACCGATTGAGTCCTAAGGACTGCACAATCTTTCAATTGACATGGCACTACCCCTAATGAGAAAAAACGCTGCCATGGCTGAGCTGCTTTATCGATTTTGATGAAATTTGGTATGGAGTTAGATTGATTCCTATGTAAAGATATTTGCTTCTTGTGGGCGGTTCCACGCATCTAACAGGAAAATTTATTTTCACCGATGAATTTTTTTACTTCCACAGCTAAGCCGATTACAAATGCAACTTTGTATGGAGTTAGATTAAATCCTGTGAAAAGGTATTAATTTTTAAGTAGATTGTGCCACGCCCTTAATATGAAAATATGCTTTTACAGCTAAACTTATGGAATGATATTGGTCAAATTTGATTTAGAGATGGATTGAACCCTAGGAAAGACAGAGATACCATGACTTTTATTTTTGGGAAAGATGAAAAAAATAGTTTTTAATGCCAAAAAGTATTTTTTGTTATTAATCATATATCAGTGAAATTCAACTCTTATTTCAAGCAGTGAGCGAACTCTTGTATTATGAAAACTATCTTATTTTCATTAATTTTCGTAGTTATGCTGGACTTTAACAGTCAATTTACATATGTCTGCAAAATTCAACTATCGGTCTGCTTATGGGAAGTGACTAAGTGTTTTGGGCTCAAAAGTTCTTCATCGCGTACAGTTTATGGGGAAATATGGATTGAAATCCACAAAAAAGCGTTTTTGGCTAATTTAAGATAATGGTGGGTACAAATCTCATATTAAAGATTGTCTTTTTTTTCTTTTTTGACGCCAACTAAACAAAGTTTAATCTCATCTAAACTTGAAGTCCTGTGAGTCTTTGAACAGGAAATTTATTCGTTTTCGGTCATGAATTTAATTTTGTTCAAGCCAAACGAATCATGAACATTCCGTGATAAAATATACGCTTATCGAACCATCTAAAGTTCACTCTTAAGTTGATTATTGTACGTTTTCTTTTTTGAGATGTTTACAATCTTTGAATAGTTCTCCTAGTCGGAACTTGTTTGTATTTGCATTTAAATTATAAAAAATATTTATTTGATTTTTTAACGTTTTTTTTTTCAATATCTTAGTAAAACACTCAAAGTTTAGACTCTGAAGAAGATTTTGGTGTACGAATTGTTACAAATAGGCCACACAAATCTTTCGCATGCAAGTGATTCCGTTGACGTGAATATGTATTTTTAAACAACACGTACCGTTTCTAAGGTCCGGTTTATCCTTAAATGTCAAAAAATACAAATATTTCACCTCAAATAATTGTTTCTCATCAAAATTCATTACGGCGCAGGGATGGTACTACACTTTCCCTTCAAAACTTACTTTGAATTACATATATATGTTACATATCTCGATATCTTCATTTTCTGAGCAATATCGCAAATTGCTCGTTTTATCCAATTTTTATGATAATTATTCAAAATCGGATAAGAATAGCAAATTTTTGAAAATAATATGTTTACCATAATTTTTTAACAGCTATATACGTTTGAGCAAAAATGTCGTTTTTCCATGTTAATTATATGGAAAAAAAAAACAATGTTTGCGCAGCCCATAGGCTTGATTTAGGAAGCTAAGATTTTAGAGAACTTGCATTCGATGCTCGTATAATGCTAAACCATTGACAAATCAGACCGATAAAACAAGCACCCTAAATTGTATTCATATTTAGATAAGTTGGAACACTTAAGCAAACTTTTGAAATTGTATATGAAGTTTTTTCATATTAAATTTTTTTTGGGAGCATCTTAGCGCGACGAATAAGTGAATTCCTTAAGACTCTTCAGTAACAAAATATCAAAAAATTTAATTCAACTTAGAATAGCACACCATTTAAAAGTACATAAAATGCGCTTTCTTATGTATTAATTCAAATATTTGAAAATAAAAATTTTTCCATAAAAATATGTTTTTTTAAAAAAAGTTGACCAGAAATTTAAATAAATTGTCATAGCACGAAAATTATCAAAAACTATAGGTGAAATTTCAAACTTTTATGAGCTTATATTATAGTTCATTAAATAATCTTTCATATGACATACATTTTTTGAAAGTCGATACAGGTGTTCCCAAATTATGACAACGATTTCATTAAAAGCTATATCCCCAACTTCCGATGGCTATATCTCCGAAACTAGATGTGTCACCCAACTTTTGATTCCATATTCGTGTTTAGTATTGAAAGCCTCTTAAGAAAAGTATGACTTTAAAAAAAAATGAGAGGCACTCCCAAAGTAAAAGTATGCCATAGGAATTGTCAAAATACTTGTGCCACCCACAAAATGGATTTATGTATATCTTTTAAATATACAGCAGCACTTAAATCAACAAAGAAAAATACGCAAGTTTTACCGCCTAGCATGTGTTATTTTTTTCAAAAAATTTACAGTACCGTTAGCATTGACAGTTAGCCATTGCAAAAGAAACACTAAAACGCACATATTTGTCAAAATATTTATGCCGACTAGTGTATGTACATATGTGATTATTTTGCAACTAAATGATTCATCATGCTGTCTCTTTCTGCAATGTTGTTATTTCAAGCTGTTCCACAGACTTAAAAAATTCTTATTTTAATGCCCACAGTTACATTTTGTAAAAGATAACATTCACTGTCTGCTGTATTGAACTTGCCCTATGATTGAGACATGTGAATTTCAAAAACTTCTGGGCAAAGATTTCAAAAAAATACTTCTACTTATGTATTTCTATTAATTGAATTTAAAATCAAAGTTTATCCTTTTTTTTTTTCAGTCCACAGTAGCAAAACAAAACAGCGAAAGCTCATAAAAAGCGCAAATACTATGTAACCCAAAATTAACTACTAACTTCATTTCATGCTCATTAAACTTACCACACTAAATACCTGCAAAAGCGCTATTGAAAATCTTGCATATGCATATGCAAACACACACACACACACACACGCACGCACGACCAATATTCAGTGTCAACTACGTACGTATACGTCAAAAGACAAATAAAAACAATAAAAGCAAACTGAAAAAACACAAAGTAAAATGATTACAAATAGAATTCAACATGCAACAGTCATATGTAAAATTCATATTCAACACATTTTCCAACATACACACACACACACACACACAAACATTGAGAGCGGCGCAAACTCAACTCTATATGAATAACGATGATGATTTCGTAGTACGAACAACCCACACTGTATGCCTCATTCACAATGATAGTGTTGTTGGCACAAAACACGCTACTGCCTGCTACTGGAATGCGCTGTCCTTCAAAATACGCATGCACCGCCGAACGCATTATAACGTATTCCCATACATACGCGAAGTATATGACACGCGAGAGAGAGAGAGAGAAAATACAAAATACTTATTTTTATGCTTGGAGTATATTGAGTGACTTTACTACGTTATTTGCTGCATTCTCTTGGATTTTAACAAAATATTGGTTATGTCTGACTGAAATAGACTTAGTCGTTGACATTTCTATAAGTACCGTCTACGTCAATATAACCTAGTAGCTTCTCTCTTTCTCTCTCTTTTACTTGGTTTCATATTTCCAATATTGTTCCAAAGCTAAGCGAAGTAGACAGTAAATTGGGGCCAAAGCAATAACAGATTTGACATAAAGGAAATGTTTTATTTTTTTGTGTTTGAAAGTCGCAGCGTTGCAAAATTGTTTTATGAACAAAAAAACTGAAATTTTTTATTCGACATGCTGCATCTAGATGTTTGTCAACACGGATAATTAAAAAAAGGAACATTGAATATGAGTATTTCCACAGAAAGGTTATCTGTGACGGAAAAATTAAAAGTACTTTCATAAACTTTATCATCTGATCTGATTATCTAAGAAAAACATTCAAATTTTTTTAATTTAAACAATTTACGTCTGAATTCATTTACCACGGTGAGCAAACTGACCACAAAATTGCACAAATGCAGTTTTACTTTTCTTGTAATTTGGAATAGTATTTTGTCTTAAATATTTAATTCTTTAAGAGAGATGATACATGATGACAGTCATTCCGTAAAATCTCTCTCCCAAACAAAATTAGCTAAGAAAAAAAAATGCAAGGAGATCAGACCAATCTCTATTAGCTGTAAATTTTTAATTTGCTTTAGTTCATATTCTTATGTCACGTGCACGATCAAAATACATCATTTGTTCTTATTTTATGATTAATAACAGCAGCAAGTGTGTCAAAAATGTTTCTTAATCAAAATGTCATGCATATAATTCAAGCAAGAAACAACGAGTGCAAAAAAATAAAATTTAAAATTTTTGGAGTGGTTTGAAGTTGGTCCCGTGCGCAATCGTAAGTGTAATGCTTTGGTAATCTAGTTGCAAAACGGTTAGACTCCATTTGAAATATTAGAACACAACAAAATCATGAAGTGGAGCAGTACATAACATAATTTTCTTTTCAATAGTAGCCGAAATCACGCCCCTAACAGAAAAATATGTTTCCATGGCTAATAAAATAAACCAATTTTAATGAAATTTGGTTGGAGATAGATTGAGTCATAAAAAACAGACTCTAAGCACTGCCCCTAATAGGACTTAGCCACGACTGAGTCGCTATACCAATTTTGATCAAATTTGGTTTGGGGATAAACTGATTCCTGAGAAAATAAATTTGCTTTTAGTGGGGCGATGTTGCGCCACATACAGGAAAAAACGTTTAAACAGCAAAAATAATTCGTTTGCTACTATTTTATATTTTCTTTCTTAAAATTAATCTCACCGATTTAATTCGACAATAATTAATATTAAATATGTTTTTTAATTACTATATAAATCTTATATACAAAAAATATATGAAAAATTACCCAAGTTTACCATAATGGAAAAATATGTCACGTTCGCAATGTCCCGTTCGCAATATCATTGTACTTTATACGAAAAAAAGTAAATGAGATATCAAACGAAATCTAATAAAAAGTGATATTATTCCATAATATTTTAAAATTAGTCGCATTAAAAAATGTTGGCTGGTTTCGCTGACATTTGTTTCCATTTTTTGTCCCGTGCGAATCGCTCTATTATTGCCTTAACCTTGGAACCAGTATCAACTTTACCACTTAATATAGTGCTATCAAAGAGCTATTCTTTAAAGTAACAGAAAGAAAAACTGTTTTACTTTGATTTTTATTTCACTTTCTTTAAAACTGTACAAATGTCCCGTTCGCCCCATGGAAATACACATATTCAAAAAAATAGATGCTAACGTCACCCATTATCAGACTAGCTTAAATTTAGAGGTATAAAAATAGTAATTCTTGCCAATTTAGATGTTTAGCTAAAAGTAGTAGAATATAAAAGCTTTCATTACTTTTGAAAATAATATGGTAATTTAGAAGTCACAATACATTCCAAATACAGCACACTGACAGCGTTACCTTTTTGTTTAATGACAGCAATTTTCCACGCTCCTAAAGCTTTTCTCAAAGCACAACAAAAAATACTGGAAAACAAATGAATATAAAAAAAATATTCCACATCTAAAGGAGACTAAAACTTTACTACCTTTACTAAAGACAACAATATAAAAAAAAAACATGTGCGTGTCTAGAAATTTGTGTTTTTGGTTGCGTGTTTCAGTTTGAGTCAAACATACCACAGTATAAATGATAGTGGTGAAAAAATGCATGTTGAGTATGAGAATTCCAGCCATTATTGCATTCCAGTGGAAACTTAAGTAAAGCAAAAAACACGTCCAACGGTAAAAACACACACATAAAATCGAAATTAAAATTAGTTTTCGATGAACTTTTAAAAGCGATAAAACAAAAGCAGTAAAAGCACGCATCGCGCTACATAAGAATTGTGTGTTTTCTTTTTATTTAAACTGTGCAATAATCATATAATGGATATTTAAGCCGAGATATAAAAAGATATTCAAAAAAGACTACAAAACTGTAAATGCCACGCGTTTAAAGCTTTGATTTGAAAAAATTGTAGCAGTCTTCTAGGCAAAAAAAAATAACCTTGATTTCAGTTAAGTAGTGGCAGTGTGACTCAAAAAGAAATATGGCGAAAATTGTGTTGAAAATTTGTGTTGTTTTGGCTATTACAAATATAGCAAAAATATAAATTTCATTTACAAAATTTCAAATAGTGAATAAATTATTGAAAAAAAAAAAAATTAAAATAAGCAAATAAAAAATATAAAATAAATCAAAATAAAAAGTGTGCTGCATTCAAAATATCAATCACACAACTTTGTGAAAATAATAACTTAAGTAATCGCTTTGTGTGTGTGTTTATGCAAAAAAAAAACCTAAAAATGTGTTTTTGTGTATGTAAATAAGCAAGTATGCATCTAAAATTTTGCGTGAAATAATGAATTATTTAAAAATGCTCGGAAAATATTTAATAAAACCCACTAATGTAAACAAGATTTCATAAATTTGTCAAAATCAAGAACAGGCGCCCTAAAGTATGCCACGTAAAAATCAATGTAATTGTATACATAAATAAATGTCCTAAGCCTTGTGAGAAAATAATACTTGTGTGCAAGCAAAAAAGTATGTTTAGTTTATTTGTTTTTGATTTACTAAATTTACAAACGATTTCAAAATTTTCTTTTGTCTTCGTTATGTGCTCGGTAAATAACATTAAGCTTAAGAATATGCCTGAAAAAAATTTTAAAATAATTACCATCTCACAGAGTCGGCATTTCTTTTTATAAAAAATTCACTAATTTTAGGCGCCCTAAAGTATGCCAAAAACTTATATGAAAAACTTGTATTCAAAAAATTGTACACCTGTCTTAATAATCTGTTTATGCTGCACGAAAAATTAAAAAATATCTGTAGCATAATTTCAGGCAGTTCTTTAATTGCATGCATTTATGAAAAATGTTTTTATGCGCCATTGTAATTATTTTGAATGAAAATATTCCGAAACTGCTTAAGACATTTTTGACATCATGCTTTACATTTGTATTTCCAAGGATATTGAGGCATATATTATTGTATCGTAAAAATATTGTACTTATATGCCATAGAAATTCACTTGTTTATTTTATGATATGTACATAAAAGTTATTTATTTTACAAGAAATGCCGAAAACCGATCTTAGGAATATAGCGGCTTACACTATGTGTTGGGATTTCGTTATTTTTTTTTTTGTGGTTGATGGCAAAATTAAAGGACCTCTTAGCTGTTGTCGCACGCATGTTCTATTGCAGCTTATGTTGTCATAGATTTTACGTTAACGTCTGGGCACCGTCATTTGTTTCAGCGTTTGAATAAAATATTGCCCACTGGAAAAACACAATTCACAGCAAATGACACTCAAACTTTCTTCATATATATTTGGCTTGTAGAAAATTTGGGCGTACTTTACTTTAATTTTGTTAATTCCTTAACAGATGTAAGTTGCCGCTCACAATCTGTGTGATTTCATTTTAGTGTTATTTAATTTTTTCCAGTCTTTTCGCATAAAAAAAATTGATAAATTGGTTTGAGCCATTTTTCGTATTGAGCGATACGTAATTTTTTGACGCATACTTTCGCTTGCACGATATTTCTTATTTGTTTCTATCGGAAAACTAAAACAAAGTTCAGAAAATCTGTTCAATTTGATTTACATGGATCAGCATATGACAAAGAAAGAATCATTTCTTTATTGTGCAAAATTTTGTTATATCATGACAGGATTTTTGACAGCAGATTTTTCGCCTCTACCTCTGCGGCATATTCTTAACGCTCATCGCTGATAAATTTTCAGCAGCGAAAAAATGTTAAGCGCTTCCTGAAAGACAAAGACTAAGCAACAAATTATGATGGTATATCTAGCCAACGTCTTTAAGCTTTAGCTTTCTATAGAGAACGAATTCGGTGTTGGACATACTATGGGATGCAAACCCTGAGTTGTGAGCGAAGGCCGCTAACTTACATTAAGACCTTATTGAGATCATTATACCCTCAGCAAGTGCATGGTCTTAGATCGTGGACTAACATCCTTTAATATGCCCAACTTCATATTCGCTAGCCACATAAGTCCAAAAGAAAATCCGTGACGCTGAAAATATGCGATTGTGTTTTACATAAATGAAAACAAAAAATTCTAGCCTGTGCTTAATGAATAGTTAATTACAAATATAAGAATTGTATTAGCATACTTTGAGGCTTGGAAATTAAAGATGAAACGAAACGAATCGTGATAAATAAAGAGGCCATAACATCGCCATCGCTAGCCATAATACATTTGCATTGAAATTTCATTGCATATCTTCAGGCATACAAGTCAATTAGGTCGGTCTAGGAAGAATTAGTTTTCCTTAATAAGTAGTTTGGCCGGTAATATAATTTTTGGATTGATATTTGGGAAGGAAATCTAACCAATGGATTGGATTTTAGTACAATATATACTATTGCTATGCAATTTGTGGAAAAATCCTTGATTTAGATATAAATAGATGCTGTTTTTGTTCTAACGTTGATATACAAAATATCCTCTTATATCGTGGCTTTTAGAACAAATGTAAAAAATACTTTGCATACTCTTAGGCATTAAAAGCGCCAACTACTTTAAAATATCCTCATTTGATGGCATACAATAGAACTAAGTATGAAAATTCAATTATGTGTTCAGTTGTGACTTAGCGCATCTTTCTGTATCACGATTCGTCTTGTTTCGTCTCTAATTTTCAAGCCTGAAAATAAGCGATTGTATTGTACATAAATGATATCAAAAAAATCTGACCTGTGTTTCATGAATAGTTAATCACAAATATAAGAATTGTACAAGCATACTTTTAGGCTTGGACATTAGAGTCGAAACGAAACGAATGATAAAGAGGCTCTTAGAAAGAAAATGTACCACGTGGCTCAAATTTTGCATCAACCCACGTTATCTAACGCAGTTTTTTCCTTTAATATCCTTCGTACGGTGCTTCGCAATATTTTTTATTTTGTCCAAATTGAACGTCGTGTACACAGATGACTTATTTCAAGTTAGCCCTATGACTGTATGATCGATTTGTGGCACAATTTTTACACAAAAAGCACGCTTAACTCAAATTTCTGAGCAATCTTGTCAGTTTGCATTTTTCTAGAAATCAAGAAGAAAAACTACGAAGCATGACAACCCTATTCTCGCCCACGTCGTTCAATGTAATTTTTCACGGAACACTTCCTTCGGTTTCTATAACATTGATGCTTAGAGTTTTCTGTTTTCTAAATAGACTCCTTAAAATATGCTATTCTTTTTAGTAGTGATTTTTTCTTTTCAAGAGTTCTTTAAGTCTGAATATTTGTTACCACTATAGCTAATTGAAGTTCAATGAAGTCTCATTACAAAAGTCCAACCACAACTTTATATATCAAGATTTGCCAGGCTTGGTTTTGAATTTTAAAACCTAAGATTATACTTCCATATGTTTTAATTTTTCAAAATACATGAAGGGCTTCTTTGTGTATCACGATTCGTCTCGTTTCGACTATAATTTCCAAGCCTAAAAGTATGCTAGTACAATTCTTATATTTGTAAATATGTAGTCACTAAGCACAGGCTAGATTGTGTTTTGCTTTCATTTATGTAAAATACAATCGCATATTTTCAGGCATAAAAATAAGAGCCAAAACGCGACGAATCGTGATACATACAGAGGCGCTAAGCTCAGGCTAGGGATTTTCGTTTTCATTTCAAATGTAGTAGCATATTTTTAGGCATGAGAAGTAAAAACGAATCGCATTACATAAAAAAATATTTATTTATTCCAATGCCAAAAATATGTTGCAGAAACTTAGAAAAACCTATCATAGCATTAAATTTTTAATTACTGAGTTTTCGAAATCAAAAAATTTGACTCGGAAAAAGTTATAAACTACAAATTTCTTTTCCAGGATTTTTAGTTTCATCAAATACATATTTACATATATATTATTTATGCTGCAACCATCAACATATGGTGTGTCGGAGTTTTTTTTTTGCGTATCACTTTCATTTCAGTGGGACTTTGCTTTTTTCACCTTTACTTTCAATTCAATTTAATATTTGTGTGTCAGTGGGAGTCTGTTATGTGCCAATATTAATGTCAGTGTATGTGTTGTAAAATTTCGTTGGGTTGCGTTGTTTTCCAACATTAACTCTGTTGGCACTGTAATACGCCATGTCTCTCTTTGAACGCGTTCATATGAACGAACTGAGCAAACGATGTCCTAGCTTACTCGTTAGCTCGTTCTTTTCATTGATTCAAATTTAGTGCTTCGTGAATATTTTCGTAGGCATTACAAATGAAAGAAGAAGAAGAAAAACTCGGAAAATAAAACAAATGAAATGAAATAAAAATAGCAAACAGACAAAGCGCAGCAAGAGAATGAAAAACCCAATTGATTTAATTGTGCCAAAAAATATGCAATAAAAAGTTTTTTGCATTTTAAAATGCATGAATTTGATGAAATGCGGTACTGATGTGAAAATTTATGTAAACGATACGAAAACTTTGTACCACAACTAATCGCAAATATAATTTTTTGATTTTAAGCAAAATACTTTATTGCAAAGTTTCGATTTTCGATTTCGATATGTGTAATTTTAACAAAACTTAAGTAATGTCAAATATTTTACTTACATTTTAAGTGTTATGATTTACTTTCACCATTACAAAGCATACTTTTGGGCGCAAAATTAAAAATTGCAAATGTTTTTATAAATATAAATTGATTTCAAAAGTGAGATAGTGCTACAAATGTGAGCGCATGTGAAAATATATGTACGTTAAAAATTGTTAATAAAAAATTAATATGCAGTGAAACTAAAAAATGTAACAATGTCATGTGATCAATACAAAAAATTAACTTTAACTTGAATTGAATCATTTTCAATTTCAACGCCATAACCAGTTCAAAGGATTAAAACAAAGGTAGGACCTTCAATAACTTATTATTGTAGAAATAGGCAAAACATAAATCAAAATATTAAACAAAAAAAAAAAGAATATTAAATCACAAAATTAACTACAAATAAAAACAATACCAAATATATGAACATAAGCTCAAATATAACCGCAAATGCTGATCATGCAATGCCACACAAAATACAATACAACGCAATCCGCGTATCCTTAAAATTCAGCAAAACTTTGTATGCTTAAATGTTTTATTTTGTGTAGCAAGCGTTAAAAAACACAAACACACATACAGATCAAGCACTACCACACTGTTTGTACATAAATATGTAAACGTAAATTTGTTTTTGCATACGTAAGCAGCGTATTGTTTGGTTATGTGTTAGACATACACAGTGTACTACTACGTATTTTACAAGAGCGCATAAATCACAACACGTAATTGCAGCTCATGGTTTTCTTAGAAATTTTTATTTTATGTTTTTTTTTTAATTTTTTTGTGAGATTTGCGTTTATAATTTCGCTATAATCGCATTAATTTTCGATATTTCCATGTTCAGTATAAAAATAAAAAATACAAAAAGAAACAAAATCATAGCCAACATTTTTGGACCATGCTAAAAAACATTATTGACTGCTCTACATGATGGCTTAAAGTCACGCGAGTTTCATTCTTCACAACATTTTATTTAGTACACAACGCAATGACCCATTGGGAAAAATCATAACCATTTGTGTTTTTTTTTTTTTGCTGCTTAAGTGTTGAAATGAAATTGTTGAAAATGTAAATATATAAATTATTTTCTTTAGTGTAGTAAAACAAAAAAATAAACAAAATATTTAAAAGAATATTTTATTTCAAAATTAATTGGTTCGAAATGGCAACTCTTTTTGTAAGAGTTTCTCAAATATGAAAACATTGCAGTGCATATTTGCACAATAAACTTATTCAGGATATTTTTTTTTGCTCAACAATATCTCTGATATTTCGAATTGTTTTTGTTGCAGCTAATCTTGAAACATGAAGTCGGCACCATACTGGGTCAATAAATAACTTCAGTTACAGAAGTGGAACTTTACTTTTAAAAACTTCGACATTTTTCTAGCACTACAATATGTTACTAGGAATCAATTTTAATTGTAATTCCCTTAGGTACTACCGAAGAGTGAAAATCTTAACCCTAGTGGGACCGGAAAAAATTTAATCATATATGGACGGCCGGTGGTACAGGTGTACCACCATGTATTGTTCGCTTGTAAAAATAAGAATTCGCAACCGGTCGGGTCGTTTCTGAACTCAAAATCTGGCGTGGAAGGTTGACAGAATCCAACATGCGAAGTTTTACAAGCGAATAATACCTGGTGGTACACATGTACCACCAACCAGCATCCACGAGGTAGGTTTACAAAACTTGCTCCTAACCGGAGCAGTAAATAGGTAAAATATTACAAATTGCTTAAAAATGTATAGAAATGATGGGCCGAAGTTGTCAGAAAGAACCAGATCTCCAACCTGAAAAAACTCTGAAATATTTGATTTCAAATGTCAAAAGGTACAGCTGTACCACCTCCATCCCACTAGTGTTAAACTATAAAAAATAACACTTCACAAAAGGGAAATGTATATGACCACTAAATTCGTTAAATATGCCAGTGGGACCCTCCACAGGTGACCTTTGTGATGGCCTTTTCTTCAAAATAAAAAATTCGGTTTTTAAGTATTTTCATATATGTAGCTATTTGAAAATCGGTCATTTTCAAATACCAGAGTTTGCCACTGGTCGAAATTGAAGAATATTAATGACAACACAAAGCGGTTTAGTACCACTTTACCTCATTATGTGTCATTGCAGCAAAAAGAAATATCTTCATATAATGTTGCTTTATCTATTTATATTTATCGCTTCCTTTTGGGTTCAATTCATCTTCATACCAAATTTTATCAAAATCAGTCAATTAATAAACAAAACAAAAACAAAATAAATAAACAAAAATGTTTTCCTGTGAAGGGCGTGGCACAACCCATTTAAAAGCATATATCTTTCCTAAGGATTCAATCTATCTCTGCACAAAATTTCATCAAAATCGGTCGGTTAGTTTTACAGAAAAAACGTATTTTCTTGTTAGAGGCGTGGCACCTCCCACTAATTCGCTTAGCTCAGAAATTAATCTTCCAACCCAAATTTCATCAGAACGTTTGTAGAGCCTCAGCAGTGACAGCAATTTTTTCCCATAAGAGGCGGTGCTACGCCCACTAAAGTTTTTGCAACTCTTTCTTAGGGCTCAGTCTATCTCTAAACTAAATTTTTAAAAAATCAGTCCCATTATTTCAGCAGTGGAAACATATATTCTTGTTAGAGGCGTTGCACAACTTGCAATTGGAAAAAAAACCTACATTCTACACTGCCCCTCTTCACAACCACTCCAACAAAAAAAAAAAAAAATCAAGCGATTATGTAGTGTTGTGGCTTTTAAAAAGGGATGGAACCATTTTGCCTTCGCCTATTTAGATATTGAGATACGAAAAACTAGAGCAGCTTGAAAAAAATATTGGTTTAAAATTTAAACTTCAATTTCAAAACGAGTTGTTTGTATGAATATTTTGGGTACATTGGGCTTGGTTTATTTCGACCAAAAAAAGTATAAACGTTTGCTTTTGTTCATATACTTCGTCTTCAATATCAATAATCGATAAACAAAAATGCTACAATGTGCTTTTGAAAGAATGTTTTGAGTCACACATAGAAACACACACACGCACAAACATTCAAAACAATAGAAAGAAAACAATATATAGCATTTATTGTTAGTGCTTATAGCCATATATTAGATTATGTCAAGTGCTACCCCTTATTTAAGGGTCAATGTCATCATATTGCACAAAGTCGCACATGAAAATCCATACACACACACACACGTAAGTTTTGAGTGCACAATACTACTTACATAGATATGTGACATAAATTCTAAATGTAAAACAGCAGAGAGAATCAAAGCAAAAAAAAAATGTTTAAAATAATAACACAGTTCAGTTTAAGCGTATAAAAAAAGAATATCATTTTTTAATGTTTTTCTTCGAGCACACGTAAATTTAAGGCATTTTGAAAAAATTTTTTGAAGGTTAAGATAATGAACAACGGTAATTAAACTTTGCACGTATATTATATCACTCAAGGAGCATACAACAACATTTTTATAATAATCAAAAAACAATATTAACTATATAAAAATTGACGCTAAAGATGACCCCTTCAAAAAAAAGTACCTGTGCGGCGGGTAAAATATTAGCTCTGTCACTTACCTGAAAAAGTAAAGAAATTACTAATCTATATCGGTGTAGCTATGGCCCCTGCCTCAAGAACTAAAAAAAAAACAGCTTTTGACAAAATGGCGCGTTCTTGAAATTTAAATATCGAAAACCGACCACATCTCAGTAGTTTTCTTACGTATAAAATAAGAAGTTATTAATTTAAAAAATTTTTCGAGGCACGGGCCATAGCCACTGCAATTTAGTGTCATAAATTGTGCACAGCTCAAAATTCTTCTTCAAGCATGCAATGCTAATTTGACTAATTTTGAAGCGTTATAAATTCACCAAAGATTTCAGCAAATAATCTTGACGAAGAGTTCAAATAATCGCAAATATGATTCAAAATATATTTTTATTTACACGGCTATAACGCTTGCTTTTTCATATGCCATAATCACTTTTTCTTCGATAGCTAGAAATTTAAGTACAAGGTCACTCATTTTATTAGCCGTTTCTATGACCATTCCTAGGACCCATCGATTGACATCACTTTCGTCCAAATTGGATAATATTTATTTTTCCATATACACAAGTTGGCATAATTATTTTGACAAAATCTATTTGTAACTATCGAACGTTGCTTAGTTTAGTACCGCAAAACAAAGAATCTATTTTTAACTCTATGCATGCCAAATTTTATATTGTTTAGCTCTTGCATTCTCTTTCTGCTGATAGCCAGCAGACGACGAATTTTTGCGTGGCATAAGTATTTTGACAATTCCTTTGGCATAAGCTTACTTTGGGAGTGCGTCTCACTTTTTTATAAAATCCTATTTATCTTACTAGGCTTTCAATACCGAACACACACATGGAATCAAAAGTGTATGAACGCATTTAATTTCGGAGATATAGCCATAGGAATTCGGGGATATAGCTTCTAATGAAATCGTTGTCATAATTTGGGAAGCCCTTTATCGACTTTCAAAAAATGGATGTCATATGAAAGATTATTTAATGAACTTCAATATAAGCTCATAAAAGTTTGAAATTTCACCTATAGTTTTTGATAATTCTCGAGACATGACACTTTATCGAAATTTCTGGTCAACTTTTTTTTTAATAAAGCGTTATATTTTGGAAAAATTTTTACTTTAAAAAAATTTTAATTAATACATGAGAAAACGCAGTTTATGTCCTTTCAAGTGGTGCGCTATTCTAAGTTGGTTTTTCTTGGGTAAGCGGATTTTTTAAGGAAGGAGAGTGAACGAGCTCTAGAAATTTACTTGAAAATTTGGGATTTGTTGAAAAAGCATGAGCAAGATCACCTACAACAGCAAAAAGAACAACGAAGAAACAGTATCAATAATAACAACAATAAAAACAATAACATATTTGTTTGCGGTGGTATTTTTCACCAAAAAACTAAAAATTTGAATAAAAAAATTAAGCGATCCAATATTTCAAAAGTTGGAATCATAACTTTGGAAATAAGTTTTCAAAATTGACCTCAATACCCAAGGTTACCAAGTTGTAAGCAAGGAATAAGCAGCATTCCCAAAATAAATTAATTTTACCTAAAAAAGGTACCAGTCTTTTTTTTGCCAAAACGTAGAACTATTTATTGTAATGTAATTACTTCTGACAAAAATCCTTCAATTATTGGCTTAGTAATAAAAAATCCTCCAATTAGCGGCATTTTCCGATATTTTTCAAAAGCGGCCACTTGGCAATCCTGTCAATATCTACCATATGTTTCAAATTGAAGCTTTCTGTTGCTAAAGCTACTTCTGAGGACTTTCTGTCAATTTTAGAATGAAAAAATTATGAAATAGTTTTTTTTGTAAACTTGCCGCATTTTTTTTGCGAATATTTAATGCCTAAAATTTTTAGAAAATATATTCTTTCGAATTTTGGCGATTTTTCTGCAGAATTTTGGGTAAATTTGCACCCAAAGTCGTACTCGTACCCGTAATCATATTTTTTGAAAAAGATATATATCTTTATTTTAAGAAAAAAATTTAACAAATTTTGGAGTTACGCTACCAGCTATTAGTTAATATTTCAATAATGTTTTAATTATGTATGTTAAGTAAAACTTATGATCTGTCTTTTTTTAGGTATAGGTACTTCATTTTATCTATTTCTGTTATAAAAGTTTCATTTCACAAATGCCATTAAAACCTTTAGGCCAACATAACATGCTACTTTATGAATTTTTTAAGACTCTTTGTTCAATGAACTAATTTGCATAAAGGCAAATGCATGTTCTTGATGACCGCAAATGTCATTAATTAAAAAATCCATGCCAAAAAATTACGATTCCATCCTCAGCCTTCAGTCAAAGTAAAATTATGTGTGTTTAAAAAATTCCGCTGACATTTTGAAGCATTAAAATAAATACTATTATTTTTTTTTTTTTGTGTCAACAAAGTCTATTTTTAACTTACGCAAAATGTTAATTAAAATTAAGACCATCATCAGTTTATTATATGATCACACACACACATGCATACAACACAGCGGAAGAGCCCAGCAAACATTTGTAATTGCAAAGTGATATAATGTAACAGCCAAGAATGGTATCGATAGCGCGCAAGCTCATGATCTGAAATCAAGCGATAGTTTGTTTGAGAACTATTATCCGGGAGTTGCCTAAAAGTATGCAAAGTAAATATATGTATTTCAATTAACCTATTCTTGAGGTATTGTTAATTCATCACCTGGGAGATGGAAGATTCAACAATCTTCTAAATGTTGTCTGGGAAACTAAATACATATACATATCGTCCAGTTCACACCCACACTCATAGTGGAAATTGAATGCATTGCAATGTGTTAAATATTGAGAGATGGAAGTTTTGTTCCATTCAGTGTTGGCAGCACTGTTTTTTAAGCAGCATAAATAACAAAAACACCAACAAAAATAACGCAATATATGATATAAGTTTCTATTTCTGAAAAAAAAAGAGAAAATGTACAAATCTATTTATAGCTTTTCACATACATCCATCCACACATGCATGTGTACTATACGTACAGATAACTTTAATGTCGAGTTTATTATGCCTCGCAGGTTTATTTTCATAAACCTGGTTGGAATTTGACTTTTTTCATAATCAGGCCCGGATTTACCTTAGAGGCACACTAGGCCAGTGCCTAGGGCGGCAAATATTGGGAACTTTGAAATTTTTTTTTGGTAATTTTTTAAATTTATTTACACAGGAGGAAAAAAGTCCAAACTCACTCCTCACTTTTGATATTACAAAATTTTTTTTCTATAATTACTAGTAAAGAGGGGCGGCAATTTCTGACTGGCCAAAGGGCGGCAGATTTCTAAATCCGGGCCTGTTCATAATGTTTTAAGCTAAACAGGCTTTATAGTATTCAGGGTTAGTTCTTTTATAGCATTTATGAGTATACATATATCTTACCGGCCAAACTAGCTTTTACGATAAACTAGTTTTTCCTAGGCCAAACTAGTTCATTCAAAGCGTGGATGAACCAGTTGAAGGAAGCATATAAACGATTGCTACAAAAAAACAAAGAAAAGGCCGTTTGGGAAAGAGGAGATCCAAAATAAGAATGAAAAGATAAAAGGTACATTACCAAAATATGAAAGGTACTGAAATGGACTGGAGCTTGACCAGAAATTCAATAAATTGAAACGTGCCAGCAAGCACTGGTTGCAAACCTATCAAGGTAACTTAGGAAACCAAGCCATGGACCCATAGCGAATTTCATGTATATTTTAGTCACATTTTTACAACGACCAACGAACCGATTTTTTGATAGTACCTACTAAAAGGTGATCCAATACGAGGTCCCTTTTCCAAATGGGTTGCTTTGATAGCTGTCATGTGTCAAATAGTTTGTTCATATGACGTTTGTGTTTAATAATCAATACGACACTCAATCAGGAATAAACTCGTGTTATTCAAGGAATACCGGCCGATATGCTCGAAAGAATTTTCAAAAATTGGACCCACAGAATAGACCATTTAAGAACTAGTCGTGGGCAACATTTGAACGAAATAATTGTTTAAACATTGAGTTGTAGGAACCGAACTATCATTCCAAATAAAGATTTGCATCAATACATTGATTGCCATGTATTTTAAGTATTTAGAAAACAAATTAGGAAGCTCTTATAGCATCACCCTTTACAAACAAAACCACCTGCAGTCAATGAGGAAGTCCCTTCACTTTGTCTTGAAAGAGCTAAAGAACAGCTTTATTTTATTCGCAATCCAATGGTAGCTATCTATAGCTAGCAGCGATATTAAACTCACCGAGTAAAATTACAATTGATATGTATAGATAGATAGCAAATTGCTTAAGTGCCAGTGCTACCCATCAGACTTACCTATTGTCTATTGTGCATTTTAAAATGAAAATAAAAAAAGTAAAAAAAAATAATTGTATAAAATGTCAGTTGTCAAAACAAAAGCAATTTGAAATAAATAAAGTACAGAGAGAAATAACGAGTACACAGTATAAACAGCGAGTAGGAAACTTAGCGACTTGATTATTTTATTCCCACGTAGATAGTGGCTAAGCAAATAAAACACTAATATGGTAAAATATCATTGGACATTTTCAAGGCAGGGATTGGATGCAAGATCGTAACAATGTGGTTTTTTCCCTAACAGATCTACAATCGACAAAACCTTCTCATTTGGGAAAATTTTATACTATTACTCAAATCGATATTCCTTACCATTTCATTGGGGTCTAATTAAATTAACACCGTTATGCTTTGTATCACTTAAAAATACACGATGTTCTGTGCAGTATGCTGATAATTTATTTGAGCTGTTCCAAACCTGCGTTGGATTTAATCAAGGTTAAGCACTATTATGTTATTTCTTTAATTTCATGCTGAAGCATACAGTGCAAGGGTCGTAGAAAGCATCTGTCAAAAAGCTGTCTTTCTACTAAGGTATACAGATCATTTTGACACCATTGCTATCTAGAAGCGATCGCTCCGCGAAACCTTTGGTCGGATTGATGGTATGAGAATTACACTTATGACACCGAAGCAAAAATGTAAAACCTTAACTCTGTCAAATTTCTCTGTTAAACCTACCATTGGACAACTAACAAAGTAGTCAGTAGGATCAGATATAAGGATCTTTCGATAGAAAAATCTAACGTAGTGTATTTGATTCTGTATAGAAACACAGTGTATGTATAAGGAAATTTAACTGAAAAATTGTTGAGCTGTGCAGTGATGTGGATGTAGCTCAGAAGTTCCATTGACAGCATTTGCGTGGACATATTGAGAGTCTGAAAGGCAACGTTCTAGCTAAGAGAAACTTCAATTCACAACCACCAGGTTCAACACAACAGTCAGACCAAACCTAACTTACGTTTCAGAGGCCAGTTGATCGCCCATACCAGATCTTTTGACCTACAAAACTGGAGAAAACACACGCCCGTGATCGAGAAAGTTGGTAGGCTGCTTTTATAAGGGCTAACATTTTACATGGATTAGTAGCCGTATAAAATAACTCAAAATTTCCTACTGGTTAGTGGATATAGTAAAACAATATCGAACCGTAGCATTTTAGCCACATGACTTGAGCTGTTGAAAAGTTTAATTCATTAATTTATTTCAAGCTAAATGAGTAAAAAAAAAAAAGCAAAAAGCAGTAAAATGTGCTGAAATATTCTATGTTTTTTTTTTTTTAATTTAAACAATGAGGAGTAGCGATTGCCTTACTAGATAATGGAGAACTTTTCAACGAAAACGTTAAGCTTACATTAAGATAATTTCAAGAAGTTATTTGTTTTATGCATATTTTTAAAGACGTATCCATTGGACGTATGATCCATTATAAAACTTGCAAATCTTAGACTTTATTCAACTATTCCTTTCCGATTTGGAAAAACTGTTTTCATCAAAACAAAATTCCAGGAAACAATACCTTTTTTAACTGAGGTTCATATATACCTTACGAAGGGTCGTGATCTCAAAGAAATTGTCACTAATTTTATATTTAAAATTTTTTCTTAACGAAAACTTTGCGAAACTCTGGTTCCAAAATTAAAAAATATCAACTGGGTCAATGTAAATTATCAAATTTAGTATGCAAAGGCTCGTGATCACGATAAGAAATTCGCTAACAAGAATTGATCTTCGCCAATATTGGCTTGATATAAAATTAACGTTTTCGCCTTCAAACATAGCTCGGATTCTAGAAGTTGCAACTAAGAATGTTCTCCACGTCCTACAATTGAATCTATTATATGGTTTGCTGACTTTGTTTCTTTTTATCATTAGATACCAGTGGTATCAAAGAGCACATCTTAATACTTCAGTCCCACTTATACAACAACTGCTTCGATAAAAATAAGCTGATTTTTTCCAGGGGCGTAAACAGACCTTATAACTTTTTTTGGGGCGATTTTAAGAGATTTCATTGTATTGTTTAGAGCAATTTTTTTTTTTTTATTTAAAATGAGTTTTTATTATTTATTTATGAGTCTTGAAATATAAAAATAAATATTAATTTTGAGTGTGGGGGCAACACTTTAAAACCGTCTTGATTTCACGCCTGCTTACCACACTTTTGAATTTTCAGCATCTTAATACATATCTACAGCGCTGTGAGGTATTTAAGTGCGATTTTAATCAGTATGAACTATCTGCTCCTATATGACATTTTTTTTAAGAATTCATCTATACCATTTTGAAACCATCTCAACTTACCTTTTTTGCTGACAAAGCATTGCAATATAAGCTGAATCAGCTTTATAATAGTTATAATTTAATAAGTCTGGTCAATTGAAAAACACTAAAATGCTGTATTATATAACACCACAACAAATACATTGCACAAGCACACTTAGTTATTTCGAAAACTTCATTAAAACATTTTGATAAAAGAAAAACGTACCGATAGAGCCGACAAATTGAAAAACAAAAAAAAAATTAATAATCAGAAACTTTACAAATTAAAAATATAAAATAAAAAACTAATATTTTTTTATTTTTTTTTTATAAATTATATTTTTTTTTTTTTTTCGAAATACAACAGCAGAAAGTATTGTTGGTGGTGGTGGTGGTGGTGGTGTCGCTGTACACTCCGTACTTTCACCCGGAGATATACAAATTCACAACGTAAGAATATATAATTCTCGAAAGTTTATTTTTTATTTAAGTGTAAAACTTTTTTATTATTTACTACATTTTTATATGAAATATTTATTAATTGATATTGTGGAAAATTAACAAACACTTGAATAATAATCACTTTGGAATGTGCTATTTTTGTACTCCCTAATAATTGCACAATTTGTCGTTACTTTTTTTTTAAATAATTTAATTTTATTTTGCGAAAAAAACACCTGAAACACTACGAAATTTTTTTTCAACAACTTACGCTTGTTAAAGAATTTTATAAATTTATACAAATTATTATCGAAAGAAAAAAATAAAATAAAATGAATATTTTTTGTGTGCGTAGCTGTAATATGTTATTTTAAAATTAAATTTTTTCCACCTATTTCTCCAGTGTACGTTATACGATGTATGTAAATTGCGTACATACACATTGTTGCTCCTTTTACTCTCTTTTGCTGTTGAAGTTTATACAGCGTTTGCTCAATTTTTCTCAATGTTTCAGAACAAGCAATTCTTTTGGCATCTTATGACAGTTTCTTTTTTATCCAAATATATAATTGTTTTCATAAATATTAAAATGAAAATATGAAAAATTGCATGGTTATTGTAAAATGTTTATGAACACTTTTCAAAAAAAAGTCAAAAAATTTTTCCAAATAATCACATAAACAAATAAGACACAAACATTTTCACTAATGCAAAGTAAATTTACAATAATTTTGTTTTATTTTTAATATAATTTAATTTAGTTTTTCATTTTGTACTTGTAAAAAAACTAGGTAGGAGTAAGTACATGTTTGTGAATAAAACTCGCAGCTATGGAATTTTTGATATATAACAGGTAACTGCAGATATACATAGCTCTGAAAATGAAAAACTATGCGCTGAAATAAACATATTCCCTGAGATGAATGTAAAAAGCATAAATGTACCAATAAAATTGAGCCAATGATGATGATATTTGTGTAAGGATTGCCCCATCACATTAGTGATATAGTATAATTTTTTTAGTTAAGATAAAAAAAAACAATAAAAATGCGCAGTTTATAGAAAGGTATCCCTCACTTGTACTCCGTTTATCATATTCTAATAAAAAATTACTTCAAATTAATTCCAGTATATTACCACCAAATCACAATTCTTCAAATCTATTTGGTCCCCGAATAATTTTTCTAAAAGCATGTTCTGATAATATTCAATCAGACTTAACCGAAATATTTCCGAAAGATTTTCCTCAAAAAAATAAATTGGTTTCGACTAAACAATATTGGCAAAAATAAAAAATCGATATAACGTAAAGTTCGTTAAGGTACAACGGCCTTCAATTTGGAAATCCATTTTGCAGGAGTTTTTTTTTGGCAAATTTTTTTATATTCAATTTTTCAAACATATTTCTGTTCGATAAATTGCCCAAAAACCCAAAAAAAAATTATTAACAAAAAAAATCATGAAAAATCGCTCAAAAATATGGGGTGGGGTTTGTTTTTTTTTTTGATGTTGTAGGCGGTTTTTTCTCTTGGGATCTATTATCGAACGTGATGCTTTTTTCAGATTTTTTTCATCAGTTAGACTACATGAATTTTATGTTAATGCAATACATCTCTTTTCGGACAACCTCTTAAGATAACTCCAAGGATTGTCATGGGTACCCCTGGCTTATTATATCCAAAGTTATTTTATTATACAAATTTCTTTAATAAAAAAATCAGATTATGGAGTAAATTTGGTGATCCTGTGCAAAAAAAAAAAAGAAACAAATGTTTTTCTATAATTAATAGAACTATTTTGAGACTGCAGGGTTTCCAGTGTATACAACTAAGTCTTAGAGTAATCGAAGTTATTGCTTACTAGCTTTAATGGACTTCCTAGTTCAGATTGTCTGCTTGATCAACTTTGTACTAAATACCATTGATTAAGCATTCAAATAGTTTTATTAAGCTTATAGCTCTTGAGTTCCTAACTTCCTTTTAATTTTGATCATGATAATATACTTCAAAATTATCAATATATGTACCTATCAGTTCCCAAAAATTATACAAAAATTTCGGATGTTTCCATTTTTGATTTAATTTTTCATAAATTTTTTGTTATGACTTACTTTTACTTATTAGAAAATAAATAAAATTTCCAACAATATTGTTTTTATTAAAATCAATATTTTGAGTTTGAGTTATCTTAAAGAAAAAAGGCCAACAAAACCCTAATGCGACCAAACTGTTACCTCTCCCACCCTACAAAATCTATGTATTTCCCAATTCAAAATAAATAGCTTTGTTTTCGAAATAAATACAACAAAACCATAAAACTCTTCCCCTCACTAGGCAACCCAGAACACTGGCGTCAACAACGTAGTCTCAACGAACGCGATTTACTCAGCGTCAGCAAATCATATTACGCTGCTGTCTCCGAATATCGCCTCTCGAATAATAATCGCTTATACTCTTCGGCTGATCGTAGTGATCGCCGTGACTTACATCATCGCGAACGTCTCGAACAATATCCGCTGTCACGCACCGCACGTCTTGATGTACAACAGCGTAATACATTCAATCGTAGTAATCACGATCGACAAACAATCGTTAGCGGCGGCAGCGGTGGCGGCGGCGGTGTCTACACAAGACGTGCACCACCGCTAGCAGCTGCCAATGCAGCGGTTGGTAGCAGTAGTAGCAGCAGTAACGCTAGCAGCTATCATCATTCATCTTCATCGGCGGCGTCGGCATCGGGTTCGACGTCATACCCTCAAATTGTGATTAACGATCGCAGCGACCGTTACGGTGATCGTTACGGTGCCGCATTGGCATCTTCGGCAATAGGTGATAATGATCCCTACTGGGATGAAGCAGCTGGAGCCTCGTCGGCACAAGATTCGCGCCGCTATACAGAGCGTAGAATAAAAAAGACTGTACGCTTTGATGGCCACGATGATCCGCTTGCTGGTGGATTACCACCGGTAACAACAATACTGCCATCTACAGCAGTGGATGTTGGTGCAGCAACAATACTGACCAGTGCCAAACTTGGCATAAATCTTAGCAGTGGTGGTGGTGGTGCAAATACCGTGTTCAATGATGATTGGTCGCGTTGGGATACTGAGCGACAGGGAAGTCAAGATTCGACGACTAAAGATTCTGGTATTGATACAAGCAGTACATTTACAAGCAGTGAGGATTCAAATCGTGGCGATGGGCCAAAGGTAGTTGAACTTAAAATACGAGTTGCATAAATGAAATTTTTGATGGTATATGCAAAACACTACGTACTATGCTACATATAGACTTATTTGGTTATTACTAAGTACCTCTGTTAAAATTCTTCTTCATATACAACAAGTAAAAGTTTGTCATAAAATTCGTTTGTTTTGCAAATGTTTTTTTGCCTTGTGTTCAATACAAAAACAAGTTAAGTCTTTGTTTTTTTTTTTTTTGATTTCTTCATTTGATTTTTCGTAAAATGTATTGTCTTCACGTTTGTGAACTTTTTCTTCGATAAAAAAAAACCATATATTAACGATGCTACTTCCATACAAAAAGTCACAACTTTAATCCTTCCATATGTTGTGTACCAAAATGCATACCTTAACTTTATTTGGAGTTATAAAATATTTTAATTTTTTTTACATTATGTTTTTTGCACACAGAAGGACACTTGTACAGGATAAAATTTAGCACTATATATTTTCTAAGAAATAATTACATATATATTGAATGTCATTTGGCTGTGTTAATGCATGCACGTTTAAAGCAATTAAGTGTCTGCCTTACCAAAACTTATATTTATTTTACAGCTTGTAAATAATTTTTACTTAAAGAAAAATCAGCGACATATCTTCGCCGATATATATGTATCTATTATAATAAAGGTTGGCTATATAACTTTCTTATATATTTCGAATTAACTTGCTGCTACCATAGTTTCTATATCAGACATATCAAAATAAAATCCAATTGACTTATGTTTGTAAACCTCACTTCAAGGGAATGAATATTTAAAAACCAATATTTTGTACCATTTTCCGGTCGGTGAAATCGTTGTAGCAATTGAATTTATAGTAAATAGTTCCGGTGTACTGTTGTATTAGGAGATATACCTTTAATGTATCTACGTGAAGATATTCTCTCATTTAAAAAAGTTAGTACAGTTTGTTCACAAAGTAACTTGCAATTCCTTTATCAGCAATTTCTTACAAAAGACGCTTATGTTAACTTGTTTTTAACCTCACATCCAGATAATCATTCAGAGTCTCTTCTGTTTGTGTTAGGACAGCTACATCATTAAAAAGAATTTTGCTGATTGATTGAAAAATTCCCTGACTATTCAAAATCATTCACTGGTTCAATTGCTAAAGAAGATATGTCCTTTGACACGAATTGACACGAAAATGTTCGACCACTGTACGCTAATGTACCAAATGAGACTATATTCGTCTTATCATATCACTATATGATTTATTAATATCTCGATCCTTCCACTTTACTCACCGACTTTTGTCGATTGCTTAATTCCGCTGCTTACATCTAAGTTTCCGTTAAAGTTGTAAGAATTTTTTTTTGTGCTCACTTAAGCAATAATCATATTGTTTGCATCATTTGTATGGTTGGTAGATATGGTCTATTAAGTCTATCTAAATAGCGGATTTATTCTCAGTTAGAAAATAAGTTTAACCTAAAGATATGTGAATATTAACTTAAACGATATTTTTAAGGAAAGCTAAGTGTTCCAGTACTTATGAGGATATCTTAGCTTGGTCCAGAGTAAGGCTTACTGTTCCCATTTGAAATACTACAGTACTCTCAATCATAAACTGCTGAGCATTCTAGTCAGTCTGTGATTGGATTAAAATGATGTCAATCTTGAAACCTGAGTCCAAGTATATAAATTTCTTAGTTTATTAACGCTATTCTGGAAATCATAAATTAGCCTAGTTTTCTAAAAAATTCCCTGAAATTCTAATTCATAATTATGAAGGATATGCTTAAAACACTGCTCGTTCTCTAAAGAGTATTTGCAGATATTTTTCTCGACTTAACCTATGGCAGTGGTCGTATACTTGAAATGTGCCAGTCAGTATGTAACAATTGCTCCCAGGTTAAACTGAGAGAGTTTGAATTCGATTTTCAGTAGCTCAAGTGCTTTTTTGTCTACTTTAATTTTAGTACTAGATCTGTATCCAAAGCAAACCACTATGGAGGTATTGTGGTGTAAAATCTTCTGCTACCTATCACACCTTCATTTTCCTCCGATTCTGCAGCATTTTTTCGCTGACTTTTCTGTCGACTTCACGGTGACATCAGACCCAGCTGATTGCAATGTAAAGATTTATAATGGCTTAAAATGATTTGCAAACCATCAGTGCGCCGATTAGACTTCGTATCTCATACCTCATTACAGTTTTGATCCAAACGTGCAGATTTTAATGTCATCATATATTATATTGGCTGTTTTATATACCTTAAGGAAATTTAACTGCGATAGTCTCACAAGCTTTCTCAAACATTGTACAACATGTTTACTGTTTTAAGCCTTTTAACTTGTAAACATCAATAGGTGAGATATCTAGAGAATATTGCCAAAGCCGCTAGTGGTGTCCTTTAAATTACTTCAGTCAAGTCAAAACACAAATGCCTTTGTATTTTTATAAATATTCGAAATGGACTTAGATTTGCACCGCTTTCTGCCACGCATACAGTCCGTAAGGTAATAGTGAATAATCGATATACTCAGATTTGTGCCATTTTGAGAAAGATCTGCCTATACTCTAGCCTGTGTGGTGCCTGCGGTAACTATTTCCCTCACTTCAAATAACCAAATCGTCAAGATTCTATGGTGCTGACAGCATCGTGTTTGGTTATTTTAGTGGATCATTCTTCCTCATAGGCGTGCTATGACCAATAATAAGCTCTTCCTGTTTTTTGAGCTAATACGATAGAAGACTAATAGGTTGTTGGCTGTCAGCTTGTAGGTAACCGTTTTTTTTTTGTTTCTTTAAGAATAAATAATACTCGTGCTTTTATTAAGACGTAGCTTGTCACGAAAAATTCACTATAAGCCTTAACAAGCTAAGGTTTAAGCTATCAGTTGTAACATAACCGGCATGATTTCATCAATTCTTACAGATGTATATAATTTGATAACATTCACAGCGCAGATTTTTTGTAATCTGTTTCATATATATTATTAAGTTATTTACTTATGTACAAGAGTTTATCACTGAATTGTTTGAGTTGACATTTTCCTTATATTTGCATTCAGGAAAATGTGTATTTTTAAGAAACTTGAATATTTTCTGTATACTTCTCGTTGATTTTTTGCAGATATGTACGACGCTCTTTTGAGAGCTTTTTCACAAACTGAATACTTTTATGTTATCATCCATTTGCTCAGAAAGCTATTAAATTGAATTCAATAAATTAGAGCTTTAACTCTCATACTTTGATATTCTGTTCCTGTCCTAAGTAATATCCTAACCTTATATCCATGCTTAAATATACGCTGGAAATGATCCTTACTGTATCTATATAGACATTGTTCTTATACATTGGGTCTTGTACTGTGTGTACTTCTTACTTCGTACTTAGCCTGACTGGAAAGGCAGTTGCATGAAGTAGGGTGAACCGCATGCGGTTGGCTTCTTCGGAAGAACATCGTTGTGGCTGTTGTTGAAACCCATATCGCGGAGAGAGCATAATGAAAAACTCAGTGTGGAGTTGCATTTTCTCAACTTGATGGCTGTACCTAAGGACGGCAAGAGGGCGAAGTTATGCCCTTATGCATAGTTTTACAATTCGAGTATGACACGGTACACCGTTGCATTAAGCCGTCAAGGCACTGACGTTCCCAGAGCAGAGTCTTCTATCATATCTGTCTTTATGTAGTATGTGCCAGAGGCAACCAGATTTTTCTGAATCTTGTCGTTGTTAGCTATTAAACTACTTAGGAAATATATATATACATATATATCATTGCGATTGTTACTGATTACTTTTGCTTACACACTGGACACCTTTTATATATCAAATTTTTATAATCTTCAAGTTATTATCTGCTATATAAACAAATTCTCCTCTTTTTATAATTTTTTTATTATTTCGGTATGAAAAAACAACCCTTGCAACCCTTTTACTAGATATATATACTAAAATATGTGCTGTACTTAAATTTTCTGTAGATATGTATGCGTAGACTGCACTCAACATTATATATGTCTATATATTATGTACTATATAGAATTATAGCTATTCAATAAACAATTTTGATTTAGAGTAATTTTTCATCTTTCGTTAAAAATGTGCTCAGCATAAATTTTAGAAAACTTTTAATGAAACTCTATTTCGAGTTAATATCTGTAAATGTATGTGTTCTCAAAACTCTCTTAATTGTATGATAATTTTAAGAGAAATAAAACTTTTACATCAAAGTATTTCAAATGTAATAAAACTTTGGAAGGGTAACAAATATGTATTATGTAAATTTATACTATATACTAACCAATTAACTAACTAACATAAATTTTTATCAATTTAAGTATTTATAATAATGATGTTTTTAAACATCAAATTAAATTAAATTTGACTAATTTTTTAATTTTTCACTTGTGAATTTAATTCCTTCCAACATGAAACCTTTTTGCGAAACAAAAATAAAAAACTTTAAAACTCGTAAAATATCCTGGAAAAAAAATCAAACTCCCAAACCAAATATCAAAATAGAATCCCGTAAATTGGCAATATTCGGCTGACAATACTCATATGATTGGTCACATGATATTAAGAAAATACTGTGACGGTGAGGATATTCTAGGATTAAAAGTTATTGGCGGTCAACCCATACCATACGCTGCTTCAAGTAACAGCGGTGGTGGTGGTGGTAGTGGTGGTTGTGGTGCATTTGTGGAAAAAGTCAAACGCGGTTCAGTGGCCGATGTTGAAGGACATATTCGACCAGGTATGAATGAAAAAAAAAAAAAAACACTTTATTCCCCCACCCGCAACTACGCATGAGTTTTCACTGATTTTTTTTTCGTTTTGTTGTTTTATTAATTTTTTTTTTTTGTGGGGGTGGGGCCCTTTCTTTGTTTACATATCAGCAAGAAACACTCGCTATGATTTTGGTTTTAAATTGAGTTTGTGTAACTTAATGAAGTTTATTTTTCATTGACTTAACGAAAGCTTTTAACTGTATAAATACAAAATATGACAAAAAAATATAGTGGGAGACCACTTTAATGTGTTAAAGTCCTACACAACATTTTTTTTTTAATTCTTGCGTTAATTGTAACAAAAAGATTGGTTATCGCTTGGAATGTTCTTGGGGACTATCACTGAGGAATATAATAAAAATGTTTCTTATATTTTTGTTGTATTACGGTAAACGAACAAGCGCTACAATCTGCTCGCACAAGATATCAAATGTCACTGATCTTATCGTTTTGTGAACATAACTGCATATGAAAGCTCAAAAAAAGGTGAGAGCTTAAACGCTCGCAACGAAAAGCTTACTGTGTGCTGTCGTGTTTGACAGAACGGCGCTCAATTACTGTTGATACTTCGTACGAGCAAATTAATTTTTATAAAACTAAAAGAGCTTTTTTTCGAACGGTATTTTGTGCTTTTAATCGCGCTTTAAAGTTGCTAGAACAACAGAATGTCAAGTTCAAAGTAAATCGAATATTTCTATTACTTAAGAAAGATTTCATCTCAAGTTAAAAAATAAACACTTTGTTTTGCTCTTTTGTCGACGCTTTTATACAAAAAAGGTGTCCCAATGAAATAACAGAACATCAAATTTTTTTGAAAAATGTAAGAAATTGCGTCCAGATTGAAAATCACTAAAATTTAAATGGTTCTCATTGCAATTTATTTTTATTTCAATGTTCGGTTAACTTTGTTTTCTTCTTTAATTTCATTATCATTGCTTGTAACTTTTTTCCATATTATATTCCTTCATTCATTCAGAAGCACTCAAATCTTCTCTCTCTCTCACACACACTCTCTCTCTCTCTCTCCATTGTCTGCACATCATTTTGTTCAGGCGATGAAATTATCGAATGGAATGGCCGTAATTTACATAATAAATCCGCTGATGAAGTTTATGATATAATCGATGAAAGTCGTCTAGATGCACAAGTGGAATTGATTGTCTCACGGCCTGTTGCGACACCTGCAGCCGGTGCGTTTGCTGCAAATCGTAAGGTAGCATTGCAACATCAGCAGCAAAGTTCATGGCCTCCAATACAACAGCAGACGCCAAAGCAACATGCTACAACTCTGATACCGAATAGTAATATTGCTAGCAGTATTGCTGGTAGTGCTGTTGTCAGCAGTGGCGGACGTTATTTGAACAGAAAAGGTATTTCCCGAAAATTCTTTTAATGAGCGAAAGTTTCCAGAATTATGATCGTATTTCGGGAACATTTTTTTAAGAATTGATTTTTACACATTACTGAAAAATTTCTGAACACCGATATGATACTTACTTGAAATATCTCTGACTCTGGGTTCAAACCACAATTTTACTTCACTCTGAAATAATTGTGACATGATTGTATTGACAAGATCACCTACTGCAAACAATTGCAGAAGGACAAAGGGATGCATCCATTTGTACCAGTAGTGCTCTGAGAACCACACTAACTGCCGCCTTGCAAGTTCTCTCTCATCTTGTTCCCCTTGACCTATTAGGTAAACGGATGGCCGGATGCTTCGCCATTAGACTTAGGGAAACTTTGTAGTAGTTCGAGGCAAGAACAGGACACTCAACTAACGTTCTTTGTTTGAGTTTTGAAGCCTCAAGCTTGAACTAAACAGTTTCAGTAATCTCGTAAGTATTAATATCTAGGCATATGACTTGGAACTAAATAACCAAGTGGGTTACGTACAAAACCCAGTCCAACTAAAGGTTTAGCTCCATATCCCGGTCTAGGTCTAGGCATATTGGTAGTCTCCATGACTGAGACCATGTTCAGATCCTTTTCCACGTCTTATGTCTAAAACCGAGAGTGATTCGTGGTTCCAGTATAGGTTAGATAGGAATGGCAGTTAGTTGCGAACCAAATCCATTAGGCCAAATGTTAATCCATTGTGATATTACAGGGTATTTATCTATGCCCTTCCATTGAATCTACTAGATTTTGTAATGAAACTAAGTAGCTGGCCTATACTGACTTGTATAAGGTCATCCATATCATCAAATAAAGACTATCCAAGTCTTTTGTGTCGTTCTCTAGCAAGTGCGGGGCTGGAGCAAAGAAAATGTTTAATGTCTTCCTCCTCTTCTACATCCCTACAACTTCTATAGAGTCAAAAGACTGAACAGCTGAACCCTCCGCATGTCGGCCGATGAGGCAGTGGCCAGTTTTGACTGCAACAACTGATGAGATACTATGTCTAGTGTGGGATATCAGTTCTACATAGAGAGTACTTGGTATCACATTTCGCCAAATTTTCCTTGATTTTGGTCCGTCTTGTTTAAGCCTTTTTTAGTATATCTTCTTTTAGCAGCAACTTGCAGGTAGCAAGTGGTTTGACAAGACTTTTCTGTGGCATTTGTGTAGAAGTCCCCTTTCTAGTAAGTTCATCAGCTTTGCAATTATCATGAATGTTCATTTGGCCAGTCAGCCGGATGACGTGAATTTTAAAATGCTGAGCCATCTCATTAAGAGACAAGCAACATTTTTGGGCCACTAGTAAACTTAAGACGATTATCTATCTAAAAAAATGTCCTTTTTTGATACGACATTTACACTCAGTTTGTGAACAGTGACTGAGGCTCTGACTTCTACTCCGACCTACACCTTAACTTAATTCTGTGGTTTGAGCTCAAATTTTTACTTGACTCTGGTTTGTGTTGCTGATATAGATAAATCTCAATCATAAAAAAATTGCTGTTAAAAAAAAAAATATCATATTATATATAGCCACATGTGTATCTTAAAACAAATTTAACATTAAAAGCGAGCGTCAAATACTATATCACACAAAATTTTCTATTACTATACATCATATCAAATTTTGGATAGTTTTCGGTACGCAATTTTTACTGAAAAGGCTTTCGAAAAATGTCACCAAATTTGTTTTTTTAGCGCTATAAAACATTTTCATTTTAAAACATAAAAAAACTACAAAAAACTGTGTATGTCTAACAATTACAATGTATTTTCCAAAATAATAACAGCTGCTTTATTACTATATTTGTACTCGTTAATATTCATAAATTTAGAACACGAAAAACATTTTATATCACTCCTTTTCTTTCAAATTTTCTCTTTCAGCGCCAACTGTTGATACTATTGAATTACATCGTGATAAGCCCAGCGTACTTATAACATCTCCCGGATCACCGGACTTACATGCCACTACAACACCGGCAACACGAAGTTTTCATTCAACATCTACGCATGCGCAACAACGTCAATACGGATCAGTACAACAAACACAGCAGCAGCATCAACAACAACCACCACAACCACTACATCAACGCCTGGGATCAACGGCAGCAGCAGTAGCAGCAGCAGCAGCTGCAGCATCAGCGGCTGCCGTTTCTAATACACAAGCTACAACGACGGCGGGCCATTATCATCATCATCATCACTGTCATCAACAACCACCGCCACTGCAAACGCACACGCATTCACATGCCGCTCTTCATACCCATCATCAGACTGCAGAAGCGGCGGCGGCATCTGGCGTCGGACATACAATGCCGCAGCCAGTCGAAGGTCGTCTACAGCTGAAATTGGGTTATGACACGAGCACATTGCAGCTGATTGTGACAATTGTGTGTGCGACCGGTTTGACGTATCGTCAACATGGCGCCGCACGCAATCCCTACGCAAAAGTGAGTGAAGAGCGCAAAGATGAAAAAAGAAAAATTGAATTTTTTTAGGAGAAAAGGTGCCTGATGACTGAAAAATAAAGAATTCAAAAGAAAATGTTGTCTTTTGGAGGCAATAGTGTGGAAGTTACTAGTGTTTTCATGTGATAGCGTTTTGCTTTCAGTGACGGATTTAGCACCGATGTATAAAAAGACGATAAACAGCTATTGTACCGCTATGAAACTTTTGGCATTTTGAACGTTTAATGTGGAATCTGAAGAATTACCCATTCAAGTCTATTTACATGTTATAACTGAATCTTCTTCGTATTGGAATTTTTAGAGAAGCCATTTCAGCAAGATTTCCGCGTGACTGAAAAGTTTTAAGCCACATAGCTCAGAAGACCAACCCCAGTACAAGTTATTCGATGGTATAGAAGTTTCTAATTCTAACCACACAGAGCTTCTTCGTTATTAAAACGAAGAGTCTGTCACCAGATATTTACGATATATTAACATGATTACAAAATAGATACCCAATAGTAATTTTCGCACCTTAAAAAGTCACCTTTTCTTCTACAATTCGTTATGAAAAATTATTATATAGTATATGTTTATTGGTTAAAACTGCGCTCTTCTCTAACTACGTACTAAAATTCAAAATTTTCCCAATTTTTTTTTTCCTTTCGTTTTACTTTCCATCCTACAAAAAAAAAATCCCAGGTGTTCCTTCTACCCGATCGGGGTACGAAATCAAAAAGACGCACCAAAACACTTGCCAATACATGTGAACCCCGTTGGGGTCAGACCTTTGTGTATGCTGGTCTGAGACGTTGTGATTTAACAGGTCGTTTATTGGAGGTAAGTAAGGCTGCAGATCTTGATTGAATCAAAGTGATTTTCGAAAAGTTCCTTGCATCAAATATTTTCACTAAACTACGTAACTAATTTTCTGCGTTTCATCTAAAGGTAACACTTTGGGACTATGTACGCTATGGTGCCAATGATTTTATCGGTGAGGTTGTTATTGATCTCACACATCATATACTGGACGATGAAGCTGAATGGTATCAACTACAACCGCATCAGGATACCTCGTATCTCGTATGTGTTTTGTGTATAGTGTATATAAGTATAAAAATAAGTTTGTACTATATTAAGTAAGAGTATGATTTTCTTGAAAATGATATTTTTTTTTTTTAAATTCTTTATCTTTATTTACGTGTGTTTTAAGTGGGGTATATTTGGAGTATCTCGCATTCTTGAAACACAAAAATCACTTTTGGTTCTTAAATGATTTACAAGTCTTAAAAATTGATTTAATTTAGCAACGATGTGCATATAATAATTGTTATTATTGGTAACAGTATACAAATATTTGTTGAAAAATAATACAAAAAAAAGAGAGAAACATAAAACAGTGAATATCCGTACTTCTCCAGCAAAAGATGTCATACGGGCCACCCAGTTGTAATTTAAATTCAATAGAATGTTTTAGTGAAAAGTGTTGATATTTATGACTTAGTTATGAACTCTTAGTTATGGAAAACAATATATACCAAATGTAAGCCTCGGTTCTCCATTTCGAGAAAGCAGACTTACAGGAAATTTGTAGTGAATTTCCACTATTTTTAAATAGTTTGCGAGTGTATATCGAAAAGAAAGAAAGGAAAAAGAGTCTTCAACACATATTTAACTTTTATTATATACCTCATTCGAATATTCTTCTTAAATTCTTATGTAGGTGACCCAAATATCATAATAAGTCCCTATTATCAACAAATTTGCGATCATTGCCAAGTATTAAACGCTTCCTGAAAACAAAACACGTAAATCTTATTTAAAAGATAAAATTAATCACTACAGTTCAGGCCAAAATATATCCGGCAATAAGTAGTATATAACTGCTAATTAAAAATTTAAGAGAAAACAACGTAAAAAACTTTCAATAAATGATATTTAAATATCACCACAGATCAAATATATCTTTTACCTTTTCGGCGTTGCTGAAAATAACATCAAATAACCTATCGTTTATTTTCTTAAACATATAGCAACCTTAAAATATCTCTTAAAAGAGAGAGAGAGAGAGCGCGCAGTTATTGCGAAGTTTCATATTTCCTTTCTCTAACAATGTCGAGAAAAAAGTCGATAACTGTCCTAACATAGATATGGCGGTTCCAGTGATAGTCGATTTTTCATTATCAAGAAATTGAAAACGAGCAAGGTTTTTTATTTATATATTGAAAACTCTTTCTTTGTGAGATGACATGTTACTGATTTTTCAATACAAGGACCTAACTGCTATATCACTTCATTGAATTTGACCACAGATAGCCTTAAAAGCTAAAGTGTTATATAGTGAACTGACTGGTCCTTAAAAAATAATATTATGGGTCAAATCGGTCTGTAGATGTTCGTTATTATAATTGATCAGTTACTTAGCTAAAATAATATGCTAAATAATTGCAACATTAACTAAACATGTTCAGATTTGGTAATAGTTAACAAAACATATGTTTAATATTAGTTAATATGCCACATATTTCAAAGAATTGAGCAATGGTTTTGAATTTATCATAAATTTGGTAATACTTCCCCACTAAAATTTATATGACCAATTCCACTCGATCAATTTGAGACAAATATTTCTTTGTCACAAAAATCTATAAACTAAAGCATGTATTAATATTGATGAAATATTGTTTTATGGCAAACGTATCACTTATTATATCAATTTTGATAAAATTCATAGAAAAAATCGATATTGAAATCAATCGATATATAATCGATAATTGAAATCTATCGATAAATTTTTCAACAATGTCCTATCTTTATATTCGATGCCGTTGGCATAGATGCTATCATAAGTACCTTAACTGTGCAGCAATCCATAGGTATTGATGTAGGGTTTTACTTGAAGTTGTTGCGAATTATAAAATATTCATGCGAAAATTATATAAAAATTTAATAACTAAATATTTATGTGATTCAAACAAATTTCTTCAATACACTCAAGCAAATGTCATAGGTGGCTCAATTAATACCATTTTAGTTTCAAACCTAAGGAAAATTTATAACTACCAAAATTTGTCAATTGCTAATCAATATTTTAAAATGTGTTTCCTCAGTGTACTTGTAAAATTATAAGCTAAAAGTGATTTCACAGTGAAGTATGAATTCCGACTTGTAAAGAGGATTGAGTATAAAGAAAATGGAGCTAGTTTTGTTCAGAAAAAAAAAAATAGATAATTTAAAATAATATAAATAAAAAAGAAATGAAATTCAAAATTTAAGTAAAGCAACAAAAAAAAAAAAGATTAAATGAAACATTAACTTGCATGTTAACTTATATTAACTACCACATGATTAATGCCAATTTTAATTTAAAATTTTATATTTTTTTTATAAAATATTTTTTTTTTTTGTGTGAAAATGCTTTGATATAAAAATTTATTTGTTTCAAAATTTACCATACATACAGAAAGTATAAAACTAATTTGTTAAATTCCAACCTTCATTCCTTCCATTCCATTCCTAACGCCCGTTTGACTGCCTTTACGTTCGCCCGCCCGCCTGCACGTTCGCCTCAATGCATACTCATCTAAATGCATCATCCGTAATCTTAATAATCATCAACATTCCAACAACAAAAATCGACAATTACTACAATAACAACAACTGCAGTTACATCGCGATGAGGCTAATGAAATGGACGTTGTGATTTTGACACCAACTGACCATTTATCACCACCAAGTACCACATCGCGTTTAAGTGACTCGGACACAACGTCTGAGTGTGATATCGATGGAACAACAACAGGACGCGATGGTGCCAGCATATCTTCAATGGGCAGCTCATCAAGTCCGCCGCCAGAGGTAACCAAAAAAAAAAGTAGAGAAACAACAACAAAAGCCACACACATTCTACATATGTACATACTAACAGAACAGACATTAATGCTTTAACAAATACATATGTACACTAACAGCAACATACATTTATAGATAATGCACACAAAAAAATATTTGTTTATTAATTTAACAACAAAAGTAGTGAAATAAACTGCAAAAATTGTGATTTCACCAAGGAATTAGTAAAACTTGATAGAAAATTCCATAAAAAAAGTTTATGGTCAGTTACTAATTTGAAAGTGTATTTTCGTTATACATATTTGACGGAATTGATGCAGATATTTCTTTTGTGTGTATTAAAAATAATTTGGTTTACAAAAAAACCAATTGCCGCTAAAGCAGCAACACATTTACCAATTTACATCATCAACAGAAAACAAAACATCTTATCAACAAGAAGCCAAAACATCACATAAAGAGAAAATAAAGTTTTTATTTTTTGTTACAAAATTTTCGTCTCTGTCTGTATGTCTTCTTTTGAATTTTATTGCCTTGCCCTTTTTCTTACATTCTATACTTCAGCTTTTTGTTAAATAAAAACATTTTATTTATTTACGACTCAGTTGGGGAATTATTTGCATTACATCAGCGAAAAAAGCATCAATTACATACGAATGATATGCGGAATATATGTAGCTATTATAGTAGAAAGTAAAAATTTTATATAAAAACTTTTGTAGAATGAGGACCTAGTAGCTCCAAGACCAAAACATATAATTTTTTCTAGGAACCGTAACTATTATAAGTTTTATGATAGGAATCACTGCATAATCGTTATAAATAGGTTTATATTTTTTTCGATCCAAACTAATCGTTATTTTTGATTTCAATTTATTTCGATGCAAAATTATTGCTATTATGGATTTTTATTTTTTTCGATCAGAAATAATCGTAGCTTTTACTTATAAAAATCCATAATTACAATCATTTTTGATTCAAAAATATTTAAATTCATAATTATGATTTATTGGCATTTAAAAAATTAGAAATCCAAAATAACGATTATTTTTGAACAAAAAAAAATCAAAAACTACGACCAATATATCTGATCGATAAAAATAAAAATCCTGTACTACGATAATTTTTGATTTGAAATAATAAAAATCAAAAATTAAAATTCATGTCATATATGCATACTTTCGGTAAAAGAAACTCATCTGTATACTTAAACTCACATATCGTTTTCTTCTTAATTGTGATTTTCATGACCTAAATTATTAAAAATAGCGTTCCCTGATTTTTTCCAGAAAAAAAAAATTCTGAAAGTTCAGAAATGCTCCGAATCAAAATTATTGGTTGGTTACTTAAGTATTATTTATTTCATATGAGAGCTGATTTTGTGAAGAAAACTATGAGAAACTTCGTAGTTCAAAATATGCATATGCAAATATAGGCAATGTTTCGGAAAAGAGATTTCTCAAATTTATAAGAAATTCATTCAATGATTTGTCGTGGATCCACAAAGGTGAGCAACCATTGCATTCTCTTCATACTCATTGAGTGCAAAGTCACAAAATTTAATTGGTTTGCCCACTATCACAAACAACGATTGATGATGTGTTGATAATTCTGTATACGTACACGCTTTTTTACGCTATCTAACGCTTTTGTACGCTCTTTAAACGCCTTCTCGTTCACATTTTTACGCTCTTTGAGCGCCTGCTTCTGTTTCTGGACAGCACCGAAAATTAAACTGAGAATGAAAATGAGTTTGAGAATATGAATAATGATGAAGATATGGCTATGAGAATGAGTTTGAAATTGAAGGTCAGGATGTGAAAATAAATTTGAGGTTGCGGAAAAGATTACGGATCAAAGTCATAAGTAAAGTGCCAAGTATAAAGACAGTAATGTTAGTGAAGATAAGGTCGATGGTGCGGATCAGAGTGAAGGTCAGATTTACTACTTAAATTTTTATAAATATGAAGTTAAGCATCTTAATTAAAGGTGAGAAGGCTTTGGGAGCTGAGTATTTTTAGTTTTTTTGAACGTTAATGCAACAAATGAATACAGAATTTAAAATCAATCTGTTGAAAAACTAACTTGATGCTTTAACATTTTTTAATATTCTATCGAAAGAAGTCTTTCAGCTTATCACTAAGTTTCGTCTTATATTTGTGAAAATACAAAGTACGAAAAAGTTGAGCCTTGAAAAACATAACTCAGTGTTCGTCAATGAAGAAGTTTCTATAAAAATTAAATCTGTGTTTTAACATTGAAGTATTTTCCGAACCAAGAATGTGTTTATAGGAGTTATAAAAAACTAAACTTTTGTTCACTTTAAACAACTCTTTGTTTCAGAAAAATCATATTCATTACGAATTCACTGGACCTAGGCATCCTCTTATATTATTGAGTAAATTGACACAGACAAACATATGTACATACAGATGTATATAAATGAATTCATTGGAAATATAGAACAATTTTTTCTCGTTTTCATTGTGATTGATATTCATTTAATTGTGATTTATTAATTTATTTTTGAATTATCTGCGTGTCTGAGTATGTGTTCTTTGCATTAATGTTATTTTTAATTTATGAATGAGAAATGAACAATCAAATTAATAAAATTTTCTTGAAATGTTAATTGAAATTATTGCGCTTTTATTTCGAAATAATTTATTTTCAAATATTTAATTTTTTTATTGTATTTTTTTTTCAATATTTTGATTTCTACAATTATACAAGCACGAAGATCCTTAAAAGCTTTTTTAACTACACCACCACAAAAAGCTTTTTTTGCTCTTTCAAAAAAAAAAGTCCAAGAGCTTGTATAGTTTTAAAATTTATTCTTTTAATTTTGTATATCTTCTTTACAATTATTAGTATTACTTGAATATATGTATTCAAGTTGTATATAAATAAAATCAAATATATCAAAATATTTACATGCTAAAACTTCTAACAAAAACTTGATATTATAAATCTTTAAAAAAACTATTGCTTAATAAAATTAAGCATATGGTTTTTATTTTGAAATGTACAAATACTGAAGCAACGCTCTTTCCATACTGATTGCTTAATTTTTTACTAACACTTGTATTGTAATTTTAGGTTTGGGTCAAAGCTCACAAACGATTTGGTCAACATCGACCAGGAGCTTTTATTGTATACGCATAAAATTTCTCAATACAGTATATGAAAGAGCAAGGCTCAGTATTTGTTGCAATTTTTTTCTCTTCAAAGCCATGTCTCTATTTCTCTTCAATGCTCTATATCTTTTACTTTACTTGTTGGTTTTCAATATAATAATTGAAGTGTCTGTATGTTTGCCAACTTCTATAAAAAAACAATATATTTTTTTATGAAGTAGTACTCTTATTTCATTTAAATTAATAAACATTTGTAAATGAATAAAAAAAAAATATAAATAAAACTAAAAAACTAAGTTAAGCTTCATTTTGTAATTGTGAAATAAATAAAAAGTCTTTTAACGTCGGTGTAGTAAAAAAAAGCTTTTTTAAAAGCTTTGAAGTTTTGAGAACACATGCCAACAAAATATTTAAACAAAAACAAAACCATAAAGTTATATTAATAGTATTCGAAAAGTTTTCCGCATATTAAAATTTATATTTAGATTAAACTTTTGTACAAATATCTAATGCATTAACTTTATAAAATTTCACTTACTTATACTGCGCTTATTGCATGCAATCTATTGTTTTCAATTAATATTTTTACTATATCAAAAGCTTTCAATGTCACTTTAACTGTGTAGCTTTAGCATTTTCTATTTTATCTTTGAAATAAGTAAAATATCATAAACATTTATCTACATATCATACACTTTATTTCATAAATAAGCCCTTTATATTCACATTTGCCGCACCCTACACACATTGATAACTAAACTAGGATAGTTCATGTGCTAAATATTGTAAAAAAGTTTTATTTTTTATTTAATCTAATCACTACATATCGTTAAATTGGTAAAATATAACAAAACTTCAGTTCTGCTTGAAAAAAAAAAAAATTATATTTCGAGTTAGAAAATAAATCTTTTTTAAGTTCTATTATTAAAAGCTCAAGTTAAATAGTTTGATTTTTACAAGATTGACTAATATTTGAACGGAACAATATATAAACTAGTCCTTAGTCCAGCTAACGATATGTATACATTAAAAATTTTATTGAGCGAAAGAACATTTGTCTATCATACATATTTATTATTTCTCTTTCATGCAATTTTTTTTCTCTTTTTCTCTCTTGTTTCATTTTTTTCTCAAAAAAAAAAATATATATATAAATACCACTCCTATAATATACCTCGCAAAACAAAATATCCAAACACCTTGTACCCTTTACATTTCAATTCCGCATAAATGTCAATAAAAAAAAAAAACTCTATAGATCGATTTAAATGAACGTCGTTCAAGACGTGATATGTCACCACAAGGTCGTAAAAGAGTAGCCGGCATGGTAACACGTGACTATCGCACGGTATCTGGCATTGGACAAAGTTATCATAATCAGGTTTGCTAAATTATTATCTTTATAGTTTAAGTTTAAACATTAAGAAAATAGTTAAAATAAGGCTCAAAATAGATAGATATTGGAAAAATAAAATGCCTTCAAAATGCAGCAGTCCCCCTGACAAGAACTAAAAATCTTTCTATAAAATTTGTGATTATTAGTTGCTTAAAGTAACTTTTGGAAAACTTGTATGTGCGTGAAATAGACCAGAATATATAAGTTCGATTGTATTGTTTATTGTTTTAGTTCGAAAATAGTAAGCATTTCTGGAATGACCAAAAATCATAAATATTTGAATAAAAAAAAAAACAAATGAGCTAAGTAACTTCAACTTTCCCATGAAATCTGAGCCGAAAATCTTATGGGCCACCTAAGAATTCCAAACGAAATGTCTAATATTGATTGACAACTATTTGATTGATCTTGGCCAAAAACTATATGCCCTAGTTTCCATCTAAACATCTGGTCACTGACAGCAAAGTTCCCTATCAATGATAGTACCAGTGATGTATATGTCATTGGACTCTCAGTACAATATAAGATCCATTCTGCGGTCTATTTTCAAGCCGAATATCATGCCACAGAGCTACAGGTATATCTCTATTTTTGCTGGTAGTTAGACATCACATTTAAAGCATACATTTCTTTGGATTATTAGTTGACTCCCTTGAAGCTTTAAAATGATTGTATAAAGTAACACAAGTGGGTGCCTGGAATAAGAGGTGTTGAGGGTAATCATCCAGATAAGTTTCAAAAAGATTACCTGAGTAGATTGATGGCATTCAAAGATTTTGTACGTAGAAGCGAACCGTGCATATTGGGCGTCCGGGGAAAAAAAGTTATTTGCCTCCCGTACCGAAAAAAAAAGTGTTCGTGTTTTTAACAAACAAAAAAAAGAGTCCTCACTTTTCACATTCAAAAACTCAACTCTAGCAAAATGATATATATTTTACTAATACTGTGAAAGTTTCCACATTCAAATTTACTACATCGACTTAATTTCATTCACTAAAAAAAGAGGTCCTCATTGTTCCCTTCAAAAACCCTAGCAAAATGATTTATATATTTCACGATCATTTCGCCGTTCCCTCGACCCCACCCTAATTACGCTACAGTTTATATGCCACTTCTCTATATCGATATTATCCGTTTTCTTTTTCTTTCTTTTTTATGGACATGTCGGTACTTTTCAATACTACTCGACATCATTCGACTCTTACAATACTTTACAACTTCATCATTAGTTCTTCTTCGAATATATCGAATTTTATTAATTATTCTGATATTTATCAAAACCTTTTGAATCCTATCGCTTTTCTTAATGCTGTCCCACACTTCAATTTCTTTCAATACCGTTTGATACTTTCGAGTTTCGTGAACTTTTTTGAGACTTTACGAAACAATTGATTAATTTTTTGACTTATAACGACTTTTTTAATACTATTATATACCTTTCGATATATATCAAGTTTTCTGATATTATTGGACTCTATGAATTTCATAATTTTTAATGTTTACATTTTATTTAAGACTTTTTTGTTTTTAATTTCATTAACTTTTTGATACCATACGATATTTTTCGATTTCAATTAAGTTTTTCGGTACGGTTTTTATCGACTCTACCGAGAGAATTTTCACCTTTTCCGTCTCCTTTGATATTTTCGACACTATTTGACTCTTTTCGAGTTTTTTCAACGAAAACTTCTTTAGCCTCTTTCAAACCTAGCATTTGTTAACTAAGTATTACAAATTTTGGTAAATACATAAGTGTAAAGTGACCCTTAACCTCAGTTTGCATCAGTTTAAAAACAAAAAGTTTCGCTATCGCATGTATAAACGCAGTCAAACCATATTCATTCAACTAATTTGAAGCTACTTAACTACCAAGCCTCCAATCATCTTCAACATAAACTGCACTTTTTTTCTCTTACTGTAAAAAAAAGAAGAATTTTCTGATTAAAAAGTCCCTTCATTAAATTTGTACATTGAATTCATAAGTAGTTCTTTACTTTATTTCATTAAATGAACTTATTACATTTTGCCTGCAAAACCTTTTTTTTTTTTGTAGCATTAAGCTTTTCTTTTAATCTTTAACACAAAGTCTATTGAATAAATTTAATTTAATCTTCAAATTAAATTTAAATGCTTTAAAGCTTATGAAAGCACTTTAAAAAAATATATATAAATCAATAAAAAAATAATCAATATATTTACGCACTACAACTCATTACCATCTTATATAATTGCATTATTTTCCAATTTTTTAAAAAACAAAAAAATCTAGCAACCATCTTCACAATCTGCCTACTTGCGTCGTAATGGTGCTATCTCTGGACCTGGTGGTATGAGCCTTAGCCAACGAAGTCATTCTGCAGCACCAAGCGATAATTATCATATTAGCAGCGGTGGTAGAAACGATAGCTATTACCGTAGTAATAGTCCACGTCGTGGTTCTTTATCGCCACCCGATGATCGTTATATAGATTATCCAGTTCTTCCAATACATTCAACGGCGTATAGTAGTGCTCAAACAGGAGCAGCTTCAGCGGTCCTATCATCAACGTCATCATCAACACAGCAACAACAACAGCAACAACAACGTTTTCAATCTAGATCAGCAACTGCCACACCGACTGGTTCACCAAAGAAGAGACAACTGCCACAGGTAAAAAGCATTAGGTGCACAATCTGAATTCGAGCACTAGCGCTAGCGTTTAGTTTAGTTTTACTTTCTAACACTAAAACTAACAGTAAAAATTTATTTTCATGGATATAAATTTAAAAAAAAAATATTTGTCCTTACGACTATCGAACCCATGCACTGTGAGTTGCGAGCTGACAGTTCTAACCACTCGACTACACTAACTGTCGTAATATGGGTATTTATAACTGTAGTTGTTCCATGTGTTTGTAGACTGTTGATGACAATTTACAGACTATTTTTTTTTTGAAAATGTTCTCATAACTTACAGCAAGTTTTTAGTGAAACTTCTTTAGACACGGGGTGATTTGGAACTTATGAAACGAAACGCCTGTCACGAAAAAAAAACTCTATAAGAGAGAATGAGATAGAATATAGATATACAGCGTACAGTACAGATTAAAATTAATCAAAAGGAAGCCAATTTAAGCTATTAACTGTGCCGACTATGCAGTTTATTTCGTAAATTTCCCAGTAGAACAACAACAAATGCCAATTTAAACAGAGTAATTTTTTTTTAATTTTCTCATAATTTATAGCAAGTTTTTAATTTTGAAGTGAAACTTCTTTAGCAACGGGGTGATTTGAAATTCATGAAACGGAGCCGGTGTCATGAAATAAGACATTTATAGAGCTTAGCCTGCGAGTGAATGAGATAGAATACTGACATATAGTGAACAGTACAGATATAAATTGTTCAAAATGGAAGTCTGTATAAGATGTTATTTTCCTTGCTATTAACTGTGGCGACTATGCAGTTTATTTCGTACCTTTCCCAGTAGAACAACAACAAATTCCTTAAGGAAATTTTTGAACTGCCATGTAGTTCGGAAAATGTGCTAAAGTTTGTTCATAAAAGAAACAACTGAATGAACTGAAGAAATTTTCTTGACATTTGAGAATTTGTAAACGATCTCTACATGTTTTCGATACCATTCAATAAACACCATTTTTTATCGAGTTTTCCAATATTTTCTAGGACAATTCAAAATTTTTCAATTGTTACCAATTGTCTCAATGATCTACGATAGTATTCGAATACTATCGAATCACTTAATATTTTGGTATGATTTGTAATATTATTTTAGCTTTAAATCAAAATTTACTTTTCACTACACACGAATTTTTAAATCCACTCTAATAATTGATACCAAAAAATAGGTAAAAGTTTTTCGTTTGTTTTTAACTCAATTTCTTCACATTTTCTGCATTTTCTCTTCAATTTTTGAAAAAGGTCCCACAGAGCTCACGCAGCGCCATGCTACGTGATCGCCTCGGCCAAGAATTCGATGAACGCCTCGCTGGCAGCCGTTTTGGCCGTCATCGTACACGACAACCGCATCATCAGGCTACATATCGTAGCACCGGCATGGGTGGCTGGGAAAGACACTATACCGGCCTCTCTGACAGCGATCTTCATTCAATGGAGACTCGCATGCGCCCTAGACATTCATTGTCACCGGACAAGGATTTCATGGGAGAATTCGGTGACTCCGATATGGAGTCTGTTGTTAGCGTAACCTCAAGTGCTTTTTCAACACAATCGGAGCGACCGCGTGGATCACGTGGCTTAAGGTAAGTGTTTGAAATGAGCCTCAGTAAGGCAAATAATTGCAACAAAAAAAAGCACAGAGTACCTAAAATAAGGGGTGCACTGAAAATAACAGCAGCTTTGAAAAACAAAATTTTAAAACAGCATAAATTCACAGGATTCATAAGGCAAAATTTAATTGATTCGATTAGATATTCACAAGCTAAAACTAAAAACTATCTGACCATAATGAATAAAAATAAAAAAAAATTTATATATTCGGTATCATAAAAATCCATAAAAAGTATTCGGTATCATTTGGGTAACCATGCTTTGCAAAAAAAAAAAAAACAATCATCCATTATAAAAAAAAAAATGGCGACAAAACAAATTCTTCTTTGTTTTTGTGTTTATTTTTATTTTTTTTTTCTTCACGAAAAAATAAATCCTACGCAACCCCATCATAATGACGTGCGCTAATTTTGTTTTTAACGCTTTGAACGTTAACGCTACACGCTACGATGATGACGCTGACGTCGACAACAATGACAACATTCAATATCTTAATTACATAATGAACGCCATGTTTTTTGTTTTGCATATGACGCCATTTTGAACGCGTTCTCTGTTTGTTTCTACTCTTTTACTTTTGTTTTTTTTATTTTATTTTACAAAACCAAAAACAAAAAATAAAACCATAAACCAAAAAAAATCATTTTGCATGCGCATGCGGATGCTACCAAAAACCAAAATGTTCAAACAAAATCAAAAATCAAATTTTGTATACAACAACAATACAACACTCACAAAATGACAACAACAACAATATACCCGAAAACAACAACAACAACAACAACAAACAAAACTTTCAAACAGAAGCTTGCCACGGAATTGGCGCACCCTATTTAGCGCCAATGGCGGCGGCAACGGTGGTTTTTTCGAACGTTTTCGCGCCAACACAATCGAAGTCGACGATTGTGATTTTTTACCAACAACAACAAATTCAACATTTTATACACCACAACAATTGAACAACCACAACAATGTGGCGACAATGCAACAACAGTATCTGTTGTTGGAACAACTCGAACAACTGCAACAGTTGGCCGAATTGGCCACTATGGAAACAACAACACCTCCATTATCAGCAACGACGACCAATAATCCACACTTATACAACGTTATACAGACACATCACCCAACAGCAACATTACAACAGCAACAATCACTGCCAGCCCATATTATGATCACCGATAATAAAGGCGAATTTGTTGAAATCGATCCGAGTCTCCTGATGTTGAATCGTAGTCAAAACATAGCTCCCGAAGGCAGCTATGACACAATGATAATAAACAATAGTAACAATAATACACAAACATTACAGCAACAACAACAACACCATCCAACCGTAACACCATCAACAACAACAACAACAACACATCATATTCCCGTTTTCAATCCAAATCAATATTTTCCCCATATTCCAACTCCTTCAATACATCTGCCGGAATTTTTAACGAGCACCGCCGATTTTTCGCATTTTTCACCAGATAAAATATTTCGCCGTACAAATGCAAGTAGCAGCACTAATTTAGGTCACCACAACGGTTATTCACCTTCAAATTTTATAGATCTTGAGTTTCCATCATTGGATGATTTTAAGCGTCTCACCTCACCAGTGGTGAATTTCTTTCGTCCCCATTCACACGATCACGATCCATTAGGAATCGATTCACGTTCCAGTCATCATACTGCCAACGCACATATTGCACATCCACACGCGCATTCGCACTCTCATCCCCATACAGTTTCATCATCGCCATCATCGTATGTCGGTTATATACGCGATCACTATGACAACTCATGCAGTCACTGTCAGAATGGCAGCCAACCGGTTATACTCTCTACGAATGCAGCGTTTACATCACTCGCCGGTGTTGCTATTGCCGCTTGTGATGATCTCTACTGCATTGCTGGTACCCATCCACATCCGCAGCATCATCATCAGCTACCCGGTGATGGTATACGTAGGCAATCGCTTTCGGTTTTCCAACCAATGTCGGAACCATCACTGCCAACTATGGACCCAAATATGGCGCCGCCCGTGTGCGGTGAATGTGTTGATCAGCATTTTGTTGGTGGCTACTTGGCACCACAAATTGATTTGGGTGCTGTTCCAACATATCATGTGCACACACCCACACCTACAGCGCACAAAAAGGCCAAGACATCCATGGCAACAGCGCCACAATTACCAACACAATCAGTCTTACGTTTATCGCGTCAGTTAAGCGCAGACGCTCTAGTGACTGCGGTGCCCATTGCTGAAGCCAAATCTCAACCGACATCGATACTTAAGAAGCCTAGAGGTATCGCTGGTACCAGTATTTTGGATCGTCGAAAAATGTTTCATGATCATGGTCAATCGCGTTCATTAGACTATGATGACCTGCACGCGAAAAGTTGGGGTCGTCGTCGCATACGTTATGAAGACGAGGTCTACAACAACCCTGTAACGCATTACGATGATGCTGATCTCGAAGAAATGTCGCGCCGTTATGGTTCAGAAACGAATATACGTCAATCGCATATGGGTGCCAATGTTAGCACTAATAATCCATTAAGTCATTCGCATTTTCTTGTCACCGATGATAAGATCGTCACAATCACCTACGATTCTGATGTCGGCTGGACACGTCGTGGTGTTGCGCCCTCCATTTTTCGTGATCCACGTCGCAGTGTACGTGGTCGACTGCAACATATGTCTCTCGATTTACAGCGCACCAATCAGCAAAAACTTTACGGTCCAACGCCACCATACCTCAAGCGACGTCGCAATTTACCGCATCCACCAAGCGCTCAAAATGCACACAATTTTAGTCCCGTGGAAGCGGGTGAGACAAGCGCAAATACATTACTGCCATACGCTGATGATTCACTACCAATGCAACTCGATTCACATGGCGACAGTCAAGCTCCGACTGTTGCTGCTGCTGATCATCGACCAGGACCAATTGGTGAACACCATGATTCTAGTCGATTACCATTAGCGACATCTAAACGTGGAAAATCATCCATGGCCAGTGGTCGGCGCACTGATCAGCATGAGTCGGGAAGCGATCGTAGTAATCTTGTTAGTATCAATGATCAACCGGAATATTTTGAATATGATGATTACGGTGATCAAAATATCGATAATTCATTAACATCTACATCACATAAACAGAGTCAAAGTCATCGTAATTTAATTAGTGGTAGTGGTAGAAATGTTGGTAGTAGTGGTAGTCAATTTGGTAGTAATAGTAGTGGTAGTGTTAGGCAAAAAGGGAAAGAAGTTTCATCATCCGTTACCGAACAGACGAAATCTAGTAGTGGTGGGAGTGGTAGTGGTGGTGGTGGTGCTTCTACCGCTGCTGCTGCTGGTAGTAATGTCGTCGTCAATAATGACGGTTGTACTAATGCTAATAATGCTTCTTCTTCCTCTTTTGCAAATAATTCCCATCATGGTGTCGCTAACTCCACATCACCTAAACGTGCCTCATTGAAACATACAATTAATACAAACGACGCTAACGCAAACGTGAACGTTGACGGTACAACAACATCTACCATACAAACAACAACAACAATACAATCAACTGCAACAACAACAACGACAACAACGGCCGCTATTGCTGCTGCTGCTGCTGATACTACCGATCAAATAACTGGAACGACTAATCCTGCTGCCGCTACGGATGCTGATGATGCACCGCTCGATGAAATTGATTGGGCCGCTATTGATGCTATGTTGGATGATGATTTTAGTGAATATGATAAGGATAATAAAAATGGTGGTGAAGATAAGAAAGACGATGGCAATTTTAGTCAAAGTGTGGATGAAAAAGTTGGTAAGTAGAAGTGATATTTTTTTCTATGAAACTAAAAGGTAAAGTACATATAAAATGTTGTTAGCTACTACATAGACTGTGCTATACCGAAATGAAACGAGATGTTTCTTCGATTTTTTTCTGATGAATTTACTCTTCAAAAAAAAAAAAACAAGTGAAATATGTTGTTGTGCTCGCAATCATTGCGAAGTTTACTCCGAGTTTAAAGTCAACCTAAATTAATGCAGATTTTCACACCCGACCTAAGCTGTTTTACTGACTAATATCATTGTTCCAACCTCAAAAGTCATGCAATACCCTTCTCCCTTAATGTAGTGGAATATTTTCAAAAAAAAATTCTCGTTGTTCGTTCGTTGTAAAATCATTTTCACACCTTCGTTGAACCGCGCATGTGCAGCAACGAACACCGAACAACGTGCTAAAAAACGAGATGTCAGTCTAGCATTAGAGCAGACCCGGTTTTCTCTATGTAATTTGAAGTTCTAAAATCGAATTTCATTCTTAAAATAATTCTGACGAAAGGATTTTCCATAGAGAAAATCGTCTGGGTTTTCGTTATACATATTTGGGAATTTAAAACACCGCGTATACATTTTTCTCATCAAAACTACAGTTTGAAAGTACTACTCTTTTTCTTCGAAATCCACTTTATACCGATATTTTTTCTTTTCTCCGAAATATCGTAAATATATATTTATTACACAGGTCTCCATACCAATCTACATAAATTCCAATTATCCTGCCATTTTAATAAATTCCAATATAATTTCGATATAATTCAAAGTTGGTTTTGAAGCATAAGAGTTGTAATTGTAACGAGTTTTGATATAAAAATTAATTCGCGATGTAATATACTCCGAAATATAACGAAAAAAAAACATATTTATGCTTTTTTAGCTTAGGATATCTCCAAAACCTGATATGGCAGAGTGACTTTAAGATTGGAGTCGTATTCGGCGACCACAAAAACATGTAGTAAATATGGTCTGATCTCCAGATCGGGGATCATAAAACTTCCAGAAAACCTGAAATATTGCACATTCCAAGTTGATTTGTGATTTGAAAAATCCGTTCTGATCTAAAAGAAAAACACTTTTTTTATTTTTGTCGGCCTTTGTCATCGGAGCTGAAAAGTCCTCTTGTCAAAATCTGTCAACTTTAGGCCTATTGCTTGTACGAACCGTTATTTACAATATTAAGTTCCCTTGCATTTCCTCCCGCAATTGTTTTGGTTGTGTATCGTTCAAATACTTTGACAATATTAAAAATAGTCCTTTGAATCAATGGATATTTGTGTCTGAAATACGTATATTTCCTGAAAATGTTTCAAGTACGCACCGTAGTTGTAATACCGCATCCGCTATATTTTCAATAATATGGTTTTGCAGTCTGAAATGTATCTGTTACCGGCCAAACTAGTTTTTATGATAAAGTAGTTTTCCCTCGGTCAAACTGGTTCATCCGAAGCGTATTAGGATGAACCAGTTTAGCCTAGTATTAACTAGAGTTAGGGCTAGTGGGAGGACTTTGGTCGCCGCGGCTCAGGGCTTATATACTCAAATATGTCCAATGCTGACTTTGGCCGCGTTTCACTATACCATGTCCACCACATACTTTGCCTTCACACCGGCGTTGGATATACCACAGTGAACCAAAGCTGCGAAGCCGCCCACTTACTCCTACATACAACAATTTTCCTAGGTTAAACTGATGCATCCTAACAAGCGTCGGATGAACTAGTTTTACCTTGGAAAAACCAGTTTATTCTAGAAACTAGTTTGGCCGGCAACATATCTAAAACGTACAAAAGTACTCATTACCATTCCACGCTTTCATCTAACAATGGTCTGGCTTTTGTTGTGAAATTAACATTTGTAGGAAATGTTTCATTAAACCAAGGAGTTTTCGTAGAATAAATTATCAAGCTGTAGCATATGGCCCTCTTTGAGGAGATAGATTTGAACACTCAAGTATTTACTCTCTTATACTTATATACTTAATTTATTTTCCCCGAAAAGATGGCAGCTTATCCGATACAGCAACCGATCGAAAAAAAGGTGCCGTGGACCAAGAACGTTCACCTAAAGGCGGTGGTGGTATGGGAAAAAAATCGAATTCTGCATCACAGCTGTCAGCAACAGGTAAGCGTTTGTTTTGTTAATTTTCAATAAAAGTTGGGTCATACGGTTGGGTGTTATAACACCCCATGTTATTCCATTAAAATCATTCATAAGGGAACATACGCTCATATTTCAGCATATTACAAGTAAAAATGTTCTCAAAATAATATTGCAAAAGCTGCATAAATTCACTTTTAGTTTTAAAATAAATTATTTCATTTTTTTTAAGTTAAAATTAACGCTTTCTTAAAAATAGAGTCATATTATTTAGAGTTATCGAAGTTATGCATTTTGAGCTCACAAGCATTAACATTATAATTTTCATTTAATTTAATTTATGAAAATATTTTAACTAAAAAAAAAAACAACAACAATTTAAATATCGTAAAGGTCGTAAAAGACGTATGGGCTTTGGAAAAAAGGGTAAGAACTCATTTACGGTGCACCGCAGTGAAGAAGTTCTGCCAGGTGAGATACGCGGCGTTTTATCGCGTGGCTCATCATCAGAAGCTGATGGTGTTGAAACATTTGCTGATGTTGGCGGTAGTAGTGGTGGAGGAGGTAGTGGTGGAGGTGGTGGTGGTGGTGGTGGTGGAGCTGGTGGAGATGGTGGTGGAGGAGGCGGTGGTGCCAGTAGTGGTGGGGACAGGTTCGCTAAATAACAAAATAACTAATAGTTTTTATTTTTTATTTTATTTTTTTTTTTTTTATTTTCAATTTTTTTTTAGAAAGAATATTCTTTTATAGTCGCAAAAAGATGATAAACATTTTAATATGAGAAACGTTAATACAAAAAAAATTTGCTTTTCGTCAGCAAATATTTAAAATATTTAATTTGAAACCGTTTAATTTTGCTTAAGGCTAAGCTTATAATATTTTTTTTCTAAACTACATATGCAAAGATCTCTTTCATGCTTATTTCCCACTCTTCTTCTTCTAATTGATTAAAAATTTCAATATTTTGATTAAAATATTTTAAAAATTATAAAGCTTTATTATAAAATTTCTTCGACTTTTATGATAATACATACTTTAATCAACCGTTTCGCTTTTTTAACTGAATTAGAATTACAGTGGAACCTAAATCCAAGATTTTGAAGTTTCATATAAGAAACTGCATAGCCTCTGAATAATAGGATTTCTTCAAACCTTCAAAAAACTTGTTAGTCTTATTAATGAATTCTCACCATTGAAGCAAAATCATGAATAAAACAGGTGTTTTTGTAATGCTTCACCGATACGAGAATGATACTATAATTCAAAATTTATTGAAATAGCACCAAGCTTATTATTAGCAAGTCCCATTCATCTGCGTATATGATGAAATTGAATTTTGAGGGCGTGTCATCGTCCAATTTTGTAAATAAAACTAAACTTTGCAAAAACCTTCCATATACCATAAAAAGCATTTAAAAAAGAATTATGAAATCTTCGTGAAAACTCTATTTAAAAATACTTTTGTTTGTCAGACACCCTAAATAAAGTTTTCACGTCATATACTGAGCTTCTTAACATAAAAACCACGTGGTGAAAATTACATGAGAATCGATTAAGCGTTCTTTGAGAAAATGATATTTGAAAAAAAAATTTTGTATAAGGGCCACTCTAAATATCAGTTCTAGGTGATTGCTTTAGTTTTTTTATCAAAGGTAATTCTATATAAATATGTATGTAATTTCAACTTTATAAGCTTAATAAAATTTTGTCGGTGCATCTTGAGAAATATTATGACTTTTCGAAGACTTGGCTTGCAAAGCCAGACCCACAATACATTTCGGAAAATTATGTTTAAGAAAATTGGGGTAAATTAAAAAAAAAAAAAATGTCTACTCCAAAGTCGATACGTATTTTTAGGCTTTTTTTTTTGCATACAGAACAGTGATGTTTTGTAAAAGTTCATTTCGTCAAAAAGCTTTTTAAATTTTTTATTTTTCTGATTAGCAAAAAGCCAACAAACAGATAAATAAATGTATGTAAAAAGATTTTTGTTTGAAATGTGCTAAGGAATATGGAAAAGCTTGAACTGCAAGCTTTCAAAAATGAATATTTCATTGAAAATTTCGCATAAAAACATTTTGTTACTAGTTATACAATTAATGTAGTTTAGAGCGTTCTGTGGAACAATTGAACAAATCAAGCTTTTAATTAGTTACAATCAACATATCATTAAGTTATTTTACTACTATTTTTTGTATTTTTTATTTTAAAACTTTGAATTGCTCAATAGTTTATACACACTTATATTGCTAATAACTATTAAAGTTACGTATATTTACAGTAAAACAAATTACATTAGTACATACATTTGTATAATTTCATATTACTAGTTATTTTAAAACTTTTTGAAAGTTAACTTGTATAATTTTTTGCATGAGTTTGTTTGAATTTTTGCTAGAATATTGCTCCCGCAAATTTTTGGAACAAATTGACATAGCATATAGCAACAATTTGAATAGATACATCATATCTATACATAAAAAATGGCAATAGAATTTTGTTATATAAAACAAGATTCAAACTGTTTATTATATATTTTTATAATTTTTTTTAATGCATGTAAATAAGTTTTGTTCTGTTTAAGTTTAAAACCGAATTTAGATAATTTAACAAAAATTAATATTTTCTTTCACTAATACAGAAAATTTGGTAAGGCAATATATTACGTTTTATATTATTTAGATATGGAATAAAACGGAAACATAACTTCATCTAAAATTCAAAGCGGTGCTTAGTGGCTTAAAAAATGTTTCCACTTAAGCGCTCTCAGAGACATGTAGTGTTTTGGGAAATTCAATATGGTGGCCCAGAATGAACTACATACGTCAACAAATATTTTTCTATTGCAAATTTAAATTCCATTTCCATTTTCCATTCCACTAAAAATTAAAATGCTTTATACTTACGGTGACCATATTTTTAGGACCTAAGCCCGGGACAAAAAAAAACTTCGCTAAATTTGCGGAAAGTTCACAACCAATTTTCATTGCTTTCCTTTTCTTTTCTTCTTTCTTTTCCTTATTGCAAATATTCATTTCAACCTAAGAGCATAACATTAATATCCAAATACGGGACTAAAAATTAAATACGGGATATCTTTACGTCCCGTATTCCTTAAAAAAAAAACCGGGGCAGCATACTGAAATACAGGACTGTCCCGGAAAATACGGGACGGATTGTCAACCTATTTATAAAAGTAAAGTTTGCTATTTAAAAAAAAAAAAAAACATTATGTAAAACATATGCCACAATTCTTGTCAAATGTTCTAACCAAAAAACGCTGAGGTTTCTTCATTTCAAATGCGTTAAGTTCCCGAGAGCGTTTATTTTGATTTCGAGAAACAACACATTAAACATCTCGGCATTGCTTTTGCCGTTGCAAAAAAAAAATGTTCAGTGAGTTTTATATACACATACTCGTATTTATACATATTTTTTTACTGGTTGACCTTAAGTTAGGTTAAGTAAAGGATCGCTTGCATATAGCAAGTTTCACTCGAAAGCAGTTTGCCCATTGTAATACGCCACATAAAGATATTTCCTTCCTTTCTCCTCAAATGATCACATCGGATGAGTGGGAACCATCCAGAAGCCTTGGTGAAGTAGAGAATGCTAGTAAGCTCCAACTCCGCTATTTCCTCAAGACCAACAAAGGACTAAAATATATACTTCGTTTTCACATTATCCCCGGGCCCCGGGACACCATATATGACAGCCATAGGGCCAATATCACAATACCCCATCAGCATTCTTTCAACAGTTCTTAGCTCTGCTCTGCTGAAAATTAAGTGAGTTTGTGTCCCTCCTAGTTTCAGTTTAGGCCACGTGTTTCGAGACGTTCTGCATCCAGCAGCAAGGTTCCACCTTCTGTTCGTTTGTTTTTTGGGTCTGTCCTCTATCCGATGGCATAGTTTCGCCAGCGGTATCCAAAGATCTTTCATTTGTTGATTCTCCAACTGCTCAGATCCCATTATGGCACATTCGTCAGTTTTCTCATTTCCCGAAATTTCCTTATGTCCGGGCACCTTGGAGAGCACTTTAGTATGCTGTCAGATTGAACGTACTTTTTTTATAATCCATGTATATAACTTTTGAAAAAGTAAATCTTCGTGTTTATAAACTTTCTTTCTTGATGTGGTTGATACTCTTTGTGCCATCGTATTGAATTCACAATGTTCGTTTTATTCAAAAAATCATACGTCTTCTGAATGCGCTTGAATATAAATTTTTTTTTCCCCTTGAAATCGCGCTGAATTTTGAACTGAGCCTTACCCGCTGGCGCTTTTGACACCATTTATTTTTTGGGTAATGATTTTACTTTATCAAAAATAAAAAGCTGATGTGATAACTACAGAAATCACTAGCAAATGGTTATTCAAATAATGATTTTAATTCTATGAATAAAAATATAGTGTGGTTGTGCATCCTTAAAGAAATGCCTGATTGATTATATACTAGATACATGTATATTGGAAGTGTATTTAACCATTATAATTTAAAAAATTTTTTTTTAAGAAAAATGCTTGTAACATTCATCTTATGCAAAATAGTTTAATGAAATTTTGTTAAAACTATATATCCTCGCGTAACGGGTGTGTAACTCGAAATGGAGTCATCCTTATTTAAATTCTTCCAACGAACTCTAGGTCAGAAACACGTAGGTACACATTTCGTGCTTTAAATTTAAGTTTTTTTTGTAGAAGTATATACATACGTACATAATATGTATAATTAAAAATATATATGAAGTTTTTCAAAGGTGAAACTTTAATTTTTTTCGAATATATTTGTCTACATACATATATGATCGTTAAGTTTTGTCTTCCATCTTGTAAGTCCGTTTTAAATTTTACCATACGACTTTTATTTTCAAAAGATATGTTTGTTTCGACTCAAGGCCAAATTTTTCAAATATTTTAAAAATTTCAATCGCTTTAAAGATTAATAACTGTGAAAAAAAAAGTTTTAATGTGTTATTTTAATTTTTTATCGAAAAACATTCGTAAATTTAAGGACTCGTTTTATGAAACGTGTATAAAAATAATATCTTCGATTATCATATCAGTGAAGAAACAAATTTCGTCTGACATTCGAAAATTGGTGAGAACAAATTGCTAAAAAAAAATGAGAGGACGGCGCACAGTGTGGCCCTGAATTCTTAACCAATTTTGATGTACTTAGGCTTAGAATGAAGGAAATTAAATAAACAAGATCGACAGGTGAAAAGATCGATTTTGTCAGCCGGAAATACATCTCAACTGTTAATGGCCAGAGTGTGGAAAACTATTGACTCACATGTTTATAGTATGTAGCTGAAGAAAGTCTATACCTTTCAAAGTCAAGTTTCAGTCATGTAAATCGTGGCATTAAATTGTCTTTCAGCGAGCATCTGAAAAACCTCGTTTATCTCAATGATATGTGCCTCCTCGACACCAAGCAGTCTGACATACAAGAAAATGTCACTCATGGAAAAAGTAGGTCTGAAAACCAACGTAAATAAAACAAAGAGCGTGTTCATTCTCCCGGCTTTCCTGATACCTTAGTGAGTCCAGCTTAGGAGAAATTAATCACTTTACTTACTAAGGCATTGTAATAACACATGATTAGCTGTACCAATAAGGACATTCATGCTAGAATCAACAAAGTGAAAGGTGCCTTCGTTCGGCTTCGTAATATCGGACAGTCTTCGTTCCTGACAACGACAATGAAGCTCAAAATCTTTGAGTCAAATTTCAAAGTCAGTTATTCTGCACTTTTGTCTTCGTTGAATTCTAAATATTTGGTGGCCTAGGATCATGCTTGTCAAGTGGCCGCAGTTAGTTGCATGTCAAAGTCGTGGGCATTGTAGGAATTGAAAAATTTCGGAAAAAGCCGTTAATTGGATAATTTTTGTTATATGTGGGTACATAATTTTTTTAAAATTTGGTAACTAAAAAAAAAACATAATCCAGTTTTTTATATGAACTTTTTAACGAAAAGTCAACTTTTTCCCAAACAAAATTGGTACCTTTTTTTAGGAAAAATTATTTTACTCTGGGATGGTCGATTGTTTTCAACTTGTTAACGCTACCTAGGATAATTTCCAACATCGAACTACTCACCAGTTGCCGTCAAGGTTCGACTTTCATTCAAATCAAACAGCGAAAGTAAAAATGGATCAGACACTCGTTACAGAAATCCGCACTCCTGATCATACACTATACTCTGTGGGGAGATAAAGAACATAAAGAAGGTTTTGAAAATGGCACCACTGTACGATGATTTTGAATTAAAAAAAAAAATCTCACCTACCCTAATGCGCAGGATTTAATTTGATATAGGCATATTTCATGTAATAAATAAAGCTTTCCTATAAAAAAATGACAAAATTTGTTATAGAACATTTTTGAATCCTTTGAGAAAATTCGTAGACCCAGAATAAATGTGGCAATTTAACTAAAATATATATTAAAAATCAGAACTTTGAGGTTTGGTTTAAATATTCATGCTAAGCGACCACAAATTAGTAAAAGGATATAAAAATCATTTGAAATGCAAACAAGGAAATAGTTTCTCTTAATCCTTTAAATGGACCTCGTTGCACAAGGCTCCAGAAAATCAATTTTTTTTTTTTGTTATATAAAAAATCCTTTAGTACTAGAATAATTCTGCGATTAGCAAAAAAACTGTATAAAATGATATCTTTAATGCAATCAAAAACTTGGTGTGCTGAATATGACGTTCGAACTATACTGTCACGTCCACTGGTCCGATTTCTTAAATTTTTACATAACGAAAATAAATTGTAATAAAATCGTAATACGTATGTATGGATTTTGATACTCCACTAAAATTTCAATATATTCCGCATAATTTTTAACAATTGAAATTGAAATGTTTATCATCTTTAAAGAAAAAATCATGTTTATATTTACTTGTGTATTCAGGGAGACATAGAAAATTGAAAAAAATTAAAAATTCTAAAAGGTTTTGCCTCCAAAATGAATAGCAAAAGGATATTGGCTCCACCGAAAAAATTATTTTCCAAAATGAATTAAAAACTTTTAAAAAAAAAATCTATACTCGTACATACGTAACACAATCACATCTTCCCGATTCGCATATTTTACATACGTAAAACTTTTAAAATAACATATATTTTACTATATAATATTAGTTAAGGCTTTTTTGGTCTTTATCACATTGCAAAGTTTTAATTTCGATTATATGTTGCTTTATTTGGTTCGTTGTTTTGTTGTTTGCTTTTAAATATAACAAATTTTTTTTTAAATTTTATAGAGTTATTTCTTGTTACGCAAAAAAGTGAGGTGGCGAAATGTATTTTTTTCGACAATGGGTATAACAATAATAATCTCGATATTTTCGGGGAAAGAGACTGCTATTTTTTTTTTATACTAATAAAATCCCAACTCTTTAAGCGAGCATATCCAATCAATGATTCAAAAATATGACAAGAAACAAACAAAAAAAAATTAATTTCCCCCTCTAACAGACCAATACCTGAGCCAATATGGCCATCATGCACATCAACATCAACGGCAGTCACGTGGTTCTGCTGGCAGCATACAGCGATCAGTTGAAGTAATACCAGCAACAACATCGACACAATATCGAGCCGGAAGTATACATTCGATGTCAAGCTCGGAGGGTTCATCGTAAGTTAAATGACACTTCTACTTCTACTTCTACTAACCAGAAGACAACTCTAAGAAATCAGTTATATTCGTACTAATAATGCATCGCTGTGAAGAAAGTTTTTTATTCCCAAAATATACTATGAATGCAGTATATACTTCACTCTCTCTCTCTCTCTCTCTATCTCTCTCTGACTGTCTCTTTCTCTATCTCTCTGTAACACGTTCGCTGTCTCTGTCATTGCTTTAATTTTTGTTGTTTTTATCGCTGTGCTTATATTGTATATTATGTTTATAAAATTATTTTTTTAATTTTCTTCATCTTTTGCTGTGTTTACAACAAACGTAAATATATTAACTAAAGAAGTCCAGATATCAGTAATTTTCTTGATTTTTGATTAAAATTGATTAATGAATTGATTAATAGATAAAATAGATAATAGTGAATATCATGGGAGGGCTGAAAGTTCCACTGAAAGTTCATATACAATTTTTAATTTGAGTCTTAACGAGGAATAAAAAAATTACTTCTCCCGATATTTATAGTTCTGGACTTCTTGGTATCAATTCTGTTTTTTTTTTTTTTGGTATTTATATGTTTATCTTGCTGTCGTCACGTGATAATTGCTTTTTTTCAGAATGTTTCAGAGAATTTTAGATATCAAGTTTTAGGGTTAATCAGATCAGATCAGTTTATATTTTGATCGACTTTTTTCCAACAAGTACGTAAAATTACCATAAAAATAAGCCCCAATAAAATGAGTGACCTTGGGCTTGACTCCGAGTTGTCCAAGAAAAAGTTATTATGCCATATGAAAAAGCGCTTATATATAAGGGTGGAAACTAAGGTTAGTCCGATCTGGACAAGAGAGGTGTCAATCGATGGGTCCACGGAATGGTCATAGAAACGGCCAAAAAAATCAGTGACTTCGAGCTTGGATTCCAAGCTGTCCAAGAAAAATCAAACGCAGTAAAAGAAAACAAGTCACTCGTTATCGAATGCAATAAACAACGAGTGCTTCAACTCGCTTTTACTCGCAGAACATTTTATTCGTGAGTGCAGCACTCACCTCTTTTGCTTGGTATTTTGTTTTGATTTTATTCGTGATTTGCGTTCGCAAGAGCTCGATAGGCTCACAATCGTGTCGAGTGGCTTGATGGTCGTTTCAAGGGCACTCACTTAGACCTATAATATGTATGTAAACATAAGTGCTCTCTCATTACTCTCAAATGCGCTCTCGTTAGAACTTGCAGAGGAAGTTGTGCCCATCCATGGTAATAAGTAAAGACAGTTTGAATATGACTGAGAGTCAAGTATTTTTTGTACTTTTTCAAAGGACTAGGTCAACTCATCGAATACACTGACAAATGATCGGTTATCTCTGGCATATGCCTTTCAAATAGCTTTAATTTTGCGAGGAAAAATTTGTGAATAAGTATTTGAGAGCTTTTATTGTAGATCATTTTTCAATTTTATAACCTCAAATATCTCAAAATTTTGGCGTGATAGACATCTGACATCAGATTCAAATTTTTAGCACAAAAAAACTGTGGAAATTATCCCAACGTGGCCAACAAAAAAACCCTGCAGACATATGTTATTAGAGGAACTACAGATACGGTGACCATATTTTTTTCCAAGCAAACTAAAGAAAAATCATTTTATGTGGTTATGCATTTGTTGCATTAATTTAAAACCGAAAAATTAATACTTAAGTAAAATCAATAAAAGTTTTATACTCCAATTGATTTTTTGTCAACCAAATCTCTTAAATGTCATTGAAAATCTAAGGATCGTACTTAAAATAAAGGACGCATGGTCACCGAATCCATAGTGATAGTTAAACATATATCATATTTATTTATTTATTTATTCTGAAATTTAATTTTCAATTAAGATTCATAAGCACATATTTTATAATAGGTATTTTCTGTAAATTTTTAATATTTTTGTACGAGCGAACGTTGTACATATGTAAGCAACAATTATAGAAACCTTTCTAATGGGAAACAATATCATGAATCTACTTGAAAACTAACCAATGAACTTATTACTTATCCAAATATTTAAGCGACTAACAAAATTTAAAAAATTCGCCACTTTCAAAACCTCACTAAGTGTTGTAATTTTTAAAAAATATTTTTCTATTTAGTTTATGCATGTTTTTAATATATGTATGTTATTGCATGGAAAAATCACTTGAAAACTTTTTCAGTCACTTTATTTAAGTTTTCAATGCATTACAATTTAAAAATATCTACTGACTAATTCCAAACAGATTCGAATAAAGATGTTTCTCTTTCAAAATTTAAAGAGTCCAATTTGTTGAAATAAGTACTAATCGTCGGTAATTGTTTTACCCTTTTGAAGATCATCGATATGGCTTATGTCGCATGTATTCCAAAAAAACTGTGACGGTGACCATGTTGATCAATAAGTTTACCAATTCATCATGAAAGTTCAGTACATCATAGTTTCTGTATTAGTGCGGTGGATCCATGTTTTGTCCGTACCAATAAATCGACTCCAAATTACATCGTTATCGTTGCACGTTTTGAATTTTGCAAAATAAACTCATTCATCACTTCATCCAAATCGCTCTGATCGGTCATATCCGAATACATATGTAAAATAGCTTGCAACATTGTCAATCTCAAATATGTTTTCAGTCTACGGAGAAAAGAAAAACTCTGTTCATTTGAACAGGATGACCCTGGAATTGTGAGCAGTAATCGAACAAAGTGCACGAATTCTGGAATCAGCCCTCTAGTCCATTCGAATTTTTTCAAGAAATTCACATCCTCCCCCGAATTGTTCGCGTACTCAATATGACTCTATAAAGGTTGCAAAAACATGTCCCTGACGCTTAACAATGTTGCGCTGTCAAAATTATCGTAATAAAAGTGGACAATCTTATCGACATCAGCGGTTTTATCGATAGCGAATTGCTACAGAAATTTAAAAATTTCTTGAAATAATCTTTGGGGGTCTAGAATTTCAAAGTTTTTGTTGAACTTGAAACGAATCGTTTGGGAATGTTACGCAGACGCAGAAATTGAGGCTCTTCAAGATTGAGTTCAATTACAACATTGACGCTATTCTCCCAAATTTCTTTAAGTTTGGAATCACGAGACGCATTTAAGCTATCAGCAACTGCTTTCACTTTCTCACGTGATTTAATAACGCATGGAATCGACTTCTGCAGTACTGTGCTCAATATTTCTATGCGATCGAAATTTCAATCATCACAGTTAACTAGAAAACGGACTCGAAAGACTCCCTGTATTCGTAAAGCCCTGATGCTCTGGCAGACAACGAACTTTCAATTTGGTTGTACACTGATCTATCATGGAGAACTTGCAGAAATTCAGGGTGATTCGCATCGCCCATCTGTAAGATATAAAATACTTTTGTCGATTGAGTTTTGAGTGGGGCCTGGATAAGACCCTGAGCGCTACGAGAGAATATTCGGACTGATTTAACCAGTTCACTTACATATCCCTTCAACTCGATCTAACAGCTGTAAAGTGGTTTTAGAGCCTCAAGTCAGATTAACGAATTATATTCAAGTTTGGGTTTAATGGAGGTGAAATAGACAGTAGGAAGGTCAGCAGGAGAGAAGTATTTTAAATACCGTTTCAAGAAAACTACACACTTGGCCACTTCATTCAAACAACTGATCAGTTCACCTCAGGTTCGGTTGAACTGACATGCTCAAAACGTGAAGAGCTGTTGAACTCGTTATATCTATGTGATCTGTATAAAGATGTACAGGGGAACAATCCAGTTCTTGTCTGTGAGACAAGATCTTGCTATCATTAAAATTCTCCAGACTAGCAATGCCGGAATCGAAGATTATTTCGAGGTACGTAAAGAATGCGTCATCATTAGGGTGCTTCCTAAGGCAATATGAATGAAAAAATGTTCTGTCATTCGAAAAAGGAAGAGATATTAGTGGTCGATAAAAGCAGGTCATTGTTAAAAAATAAAGATGAAGGTTGGAGAATCTGGAAAAACGCTAACATTGAATGTGGTGTGCATTTTATGTAAAACCATCCACCTCAACAGAGATAAAGTGGCCAATGCAGAAGTTCGCAATTCAACCATCAATGAAAATGCAATAAATTATGATGCGATGATGCAATCCCACACTTGATCAAACGTCTCTGAAATATCTAGAGCAACAACCAAACTTCATCGCATACCGCATTTTATAATTTTGTATTTCCAAGGAAGCCTCGTGCGAAAATTCAGTTTATAATGATTTACGCTTTTTTGACAGCTTATTTGAGACCGTCCAAGCTCTGCATCTCCAGCTAGAGCGAAGTAGACTAAACAGCTGTACTATATTTGACCAAAACTTTCACGAACATATTGATTTTTCCATGGGTCTAAATTGCATGTTGGTTTCTATATTTATTTTATTACTAGCTTGATGTTATTGGTGTGCGTATTTTAAGTAAAATTTTTAATACTTTTGTATAATAAAATAGTGTATGTATATCTTTTTCACATAAGCAATAAGACACAGTCATATTACAATCATAAAGAATATAAACATTTTCACCGCTCCTGCATTTATATACAGAATAGACTTCTATTACTAAAACAGAACTGTCTCTATATCTCCCTGTGTATATGAGATTTTCTAATTTAAAAATAAAAAAAAAAGAAAATATTTGAATATAAATCTATAAAATGTTGTAAATTTCATATATTATATATTTTGGTTTTATTTCTTTATTCTTTATTTTTGAATTTTGACTAAGAATTTACTTACATAAGAGCAGTTCAGAAAGATGGGCTGAGTCCAAACTATAAAAAAAATTAGTTGAATTAAGTTATGACAGCTATATAACGACGAAACACATACTTTTTTCTTTACTTAAGAACATACCCTTTGTATATTTTGAATAAAATTAATATTAAATTTTGAAAAATTTTCAAATTTATACTTAGCTCACTCTTTCGTACTGGCTATGTAATGATTTTCCATTAAAAGTTGCTTCATTTTTATAATTTCCATAACTATTAATATTTTTTTTCCTTTTCAATAACCATCTTGCGTTCATCTTAATGTACAAAGATTTTCGCCCTCATTACGCATGAACGATGGTCAGCTGTCTGAATTTATTGACGGCTTGGGGCCTGGACAGCTGGTGGGACGTCAGGTGCTTGGTGCACCATCACTTGGTGATATACAATTATCTATGTGCCATCAAAAGGGTTTCCTAGAGGTAGAAGTTATACGTGCTAGAGGCTTACAGGTAAATATTTATAATGAAACAAAACTATTTTTTTTACTATGTTTTTCTATTTGAATAATAAATTTAATTTATTAATTATTTATTTTCAATTCCACAAAAAAAATTAGCAAAAGCCCTCATCAAAAATGCTTCCCGCTCCCTATGTTAAGGTTTACTTGGTTTCTGGTAAACGTTGCATCGACAAGATGAAAACATCTACAGCACGACGCACACTTGATCCACTCTATCAGCAACAATTGGTTTTTAAGCAACCCTACAATGGTTGCATACTACAAGTAAGTAAAGAAACGTTTCACACTGGTACCGAAATCTGCGCGATTTTCCTTTATCTCAATTTTGTAGCGCGTTTTTAAAAATTGCTTTCACACTGGCACTACCGCGTTTTTGCGACATTTATCCACACAAATCGTGCTAATTGCGATAGCAGTGTGAATCGCTATTATGCCACACAAACCTAATAACATAATTTCTATTCAACAGGTTACTGTTTGGGGCGATTATGGTCGCATCGAGAAAAAAGTCTTTATGGGTGTGGCACAAATTATGCTCGATGATCTAAATCTATCCAATATTGTTATCGGATGGTACAAATTATTCGGCACCACATCACTGGTCAGTTGTCCTACGAACTTAGGTTTATCTTCTTCTAGACGCTCATCTATAGCATCGCTTGATTCACTTAAATTATAAAAAAAATATTAAAAGCAAAATTTATACATACCATACCATAATAGTCTGTTGAATTCCAAAAACAAAAAGCACTACAAAATCAAACAAATAATATTTAACAAAAAAAAAAGAAGAAAAACACAACAAATATTGCACAACGTCATAGTATTCATATACATATGTTTGAAATTTTTATACAATAAAACTATAGCTAGCAAGCATACTACCTACCAATCAGTATGAAAATAACACTGTACAACCGATTTCAATAGACTTGATTGATAGAGATAAAATATATGTTTTCTGAAATATAATTTTGAGCTGATTAACTTTTCCAAATATTACTTTTATCCATCATATCACATTTAGTTTCGGATTTTTCATTCAAAAATTTAAAAAATTTAGAATTCATTTGACTGAAAAAAGATTTTAAAAAAATGTGACGTCATAGTGCTACATATACATTGTTTGGGATAGTTGAACAGCACAAAATTAGCTCTACAAAATATTATATTTTATATCTCTGTTAATTTAGTTTTTGATTTGTTCTACTGTGTAATCTTATCAAAATGCAATATAAATGTTCAGTTAATTTTTTATACTATATAAGTATTACAAATTTTTGTATATATCCGTACACATAAGAATTTTGAAGTTAAATATTAGTGGATGTAGATGCATATAACAAAAAAAAAATTATGAAATTTCACAAGTTTTCATTGAAATAGTGCATAAATTAATTATGTTATAGTACAGTCAATGTAGCTGAAAATTCATTAAAAATTTGGAACTGTAAAAGAATGCTGTGATATTGAAGAAAAAAAATATTTTTCTCCGACCGCTATATTTCGGATTTTAGCGTAACGTAAGAAGCATTTCAAAAAAAGTCCAATTGAAATCGATGCATTCCTTAACTATTCCAAAGTTAAGATCTTCATTGACTGTACAATTAGATTTGATTCATTTGTATTATTAATGATTTTGTTTTTTCTTTTTTTTGTTTTCTTAAATTCACAATTACGTGTAAAATTATTTGTAATAGTATAACATGAATACAAATGTCTGTAGTATTTCGATTATTAATTTTTACAAATTATTATTATTATAAATTTATATTTATATACAAAGTACTATTATGAAAAAATTAACATACTAATACATATACTCGATCGTACATATTGAATAATTTCACAAAACTCTTTCACGGTACTTAAAAAAATTCTTTGGCATAGACTCTTCAACGTAGTTTATAGGTATGTTCTGTCCGCTTGCAAACAAAAAAAAAACAATTTTTATTTTCAAAATTCCATAAATACTTTTTTTCTTAATAATACTTAAATTATATTATATTGTATGTATATAATTATCTACATTACTTATGTATATATGTTTCAGTACATTTGTATATTTAAATAAGAAATTAATTTTGCATGGCATCATAATTTTTAAAAAACATAGTATACGTCACTGGCTACATAAGAATTGGCGCTTTAACAATCAATGTCAGGCCCTTTTTTTCATTTGAAGACATCAGACAGTTCAAGATTTTGAAGCTTATTTAAAATATAATATATATATAAAAATATAATATATAATAAATATTTTGATAAAATTACTTTTAGCACAGTAACGAAAGAATAAAGTTTTGAAAGCGAACTGATATTACGCCATAGAAAATAAAGCCAAATAAATAGATTTTTCAGGACTCTTTTGGGTATTTTAGCAATACATTGTTTCGACATTTTGATCTCTGGGCGCCATTGCATAGTTGCAAATAATTCAATGTAATTCATGAAATGCAACGTTTCAAGCTATTTTGTTTTGAGAACTATTCTTAGGTTTACTGCCAAACATTTCTCTTAATTTGATTCCTTTTTTAAATGCAACATTTAAATTATGGACGAAAACTTAGTTTTGAACATAAAAACCAAAGAATTTTTTGTTGAAAAACTACAACATCTTTGTGTGGAAACTTTTTGGCTAGTTTTCATTTATTATGACATTATTTTAGAGAGGCAAAAAATAACATTATAATATCTGCCAAATTTGATCTTTGGACTAAAAAATGCACTTAAGCAAAGAATTTATATACTCGCCTATATTTAAATTAAGCTAAATGAATCTAAGCCAGCGAAATTATATAAACTGAATTAAAAAAAAACCTGTTGGAATAATTCAATTTATTATTTTTTTTTGTTAAATTACAAACCTACGTTATTTTAATCCATTAAATTCTTAAGCAACATAACAATTTCTTTAACTAGTACTATACATTTGAATTTATTACAGTAGCTAGAAATTATTTTAATATATGTAAATAAGAATCTATAACCTTAGTTTTCGCTTTAATATTTTAAAACTATATAAATATTTAATATTTTAAATCGCATATTATACAAAACATAATTTAATCATTACAAAATACATAACATCATAACACATTAACCCATTTAAAAGTAAAATGGTGCTTTCAGTCAAAATAATAGTTACTAAGCTATAAGAGGCATTAAACTGGAAAGCCTCAATTAGATATTAATTAAAATGAACATAGTAAAAAAACATAGACATACATACATACATACATACATACATATACACTGTAAATTAACACAAAACTAGTATCATATAATACTTATAATGAAAACTACTTATAGTTAGCTCTGCTTTTTAAAAATATATAATTTAGAACGGCCAATTTTCTTATATTGTCTTGGAATCGCTAATGCCCCAATTTTTTTCATTTTTCTTTTGTAACAAGAACTAAACCATATTTTGTGTACCTATTTTGAAATTTTAAGTACTCATAATCTATTTATTTTTTGGAAATAATATCTCATTTCTTGGTCTATTGACCTTATATGCTTCCAGAATGTTAAATAAAAAATGCGATAGCAAACAAAAAAATTATGTCAGCTATCAGTTCCCTGTCACATTTGGTGTTATCCTTAAATTACTTATTAAAAATCATTTATTATATTAAGCTTATTTTGTGCACAAAAATAAAAAAATGGGGGTATTTTTTCATAGAAATCAGAGTTAGTTTAGTATATCAGACTTGTTATGGTAGAAGTATCTGTAGCTAATTAAAAAGCTTGGTCAGTAACTAATAATTAGAGATCTATGATTATAGTATAATTCACTGACTTCCATTTCAATTAACTCTTGTAGTCTCAAATTTATAATCCGTTATTGAGGTCATAATCCCCAAAAACCCAATGCCCAGAAAATATTGGGACTTATGTTCATCAGAAAAGATCATATACCACTAAAATAATTTTGAGGACTATGAGCACCCATAACAAAGGACATAGCCTGACACCTACGGATGTTATGACCGTTTCTGCCCTTAGGGTAAAAAAAAATGGACAATAATATATTGAAAAAATATATAGTCTGTCCGATTACTGAAAGCTACGTTTTCCATTTTTTAGGATTATGGCCTTTTTCAGATGTGGTCAGAGGCCCGAAAAAATTATGGATCATGAAAAAAACAAAAACAGATACCTCATTGACTATGTGCATTGGCCACCATTTGCAATCCCAGACTTGAAACTTATTTTTTGGAAATTTTTTCGAATGAATTTTCGCCATGTAATGTGAGCAAACAAGAATGGGGGATATATGCTGAAGACTTAAAAACTAAAACCGGGTACCATTTGCAATTACAATACTTATTTGGAAACTTATCCTTTGGAAATTTTTTCAAAATCGTTTTTAACAGGCAAAGTGAGGTTCTTTCGTTAAGCAAAGAAGAATGGGGGATATAAGCTGAAGACTTTGTTTTTATTTTTGTATGTTTATAATAGGAATTTAAAAACTCTGCGATTTTTAGTTTTGGATTTATTTACATACTTAATATGAGCCATATTAAGACGTAATGAGTCACAACCTGAAGGATTTTCATGGTCGCGAAGCGTCCTTTTCAGAGCTTGCAAAAGCCATCATCCAATACTAGCGCTTAGTTTCTCGCCTCGAAGAGGCCCTTAATCAATCAGTTATTATCAAAAATATCGCTGATGTGGCTTTAGATTTAAAAGTGGTTTTTCAAATATCAACCAGAAAGCTATCACTGGAACATCAGTGGATGATTTTTCAATGTCTCAATGTCACTGTTTATTGCGGCTTTTACAAAGATAATATAATTGCCGAATACGAAACTTTTGATTTTAATTTGGAGAACATGTGGTTCCAGCAGGATAGTGCACCCGCAATTACATCACGAGAGATAGTGGACATTATAAAGCAAGCTCAATCTCTCGTTGTAGTAATTTTCAGTGGCCCACAATATTACCCGATTTGAAATTGCTGCACTGAATTTTTTAAGATTTCTTTCAGACCCGGGTCTATACAAATAACCACCCAACCTTAACGGCTATAAGAGGTAAAGGTTTGATTAAAAGTAAAAAAACTGTCGTCAAAAGTTCAGAAAAAGTTCATGGAAAATGTTATGAAACTAGTTTGAATGAACTACACCTCTGATGATAGTCACTCATGACTTAATGGAAAAAATTTATTCCACTAATTAAACATAACAATAAACAGATCCAATCCCTTTTTTACCTTAAAAAATCGAGTGAGAACTTTTGCGTCACCTTTATAAATGTGATGTAAAGTATGATTACTGAAGCCGATAAGATTACTTTGATCGCCGCAAAAGGGATATTAGCTTTCTATGTAGTAGGAATATTTAAATTTTGACCTAAAAAATAACTCAATATGTTATACATATAAGAGTTCAAATCATGCATCATGACATCTCTATGTTGTGCCATAAACTATCCCTTCAACATCATAGATCACAATGATAAAACAAGTGTACATACACGTATATAGAATTTAGAAGCTTGAACATTTTAATGAAATTAAATTAAAACTAAAAAACAAAAACAAAATGTAACAAACATTTTCCAATTGAACACCAAATAGGGAAGACCAATTGTTGTACCTGAGGAATCAATAATAATTGAAGAAGAGGGTGAATAACCAAACAATTACACAAAAATAAACTTTACACTATTGTAAGTACAAAAATCAACGAATTTAATCGAATTCAAAAACATACACACAATGATTTCTAACTCTGTTCCATGTGAGTGAATCTCAAATAAAAATATTATATTAATTTTTAAAAATCCTCCAGTAAAAGAGCTAGAAAACGCCATTTTAATTTTGAATTTTTAAAATTAAAATTTTTTGCTTAAAATTTGCCATAGCTTAATTTTATTACTAAATTTGCAACAAACAAGGCTTTAAGTTTTTTGCGATAAATTTTAAACATGACTCTCAAACTCAAAATTATGAAAAAAAAATATCACTTGAGCTCTAGAAAGATAAGATATCATTAATTTAAAAGCTGGCGTTGTATCATTATGTCGAAAATCATTATGCTCAAAAGCGATTTTTTCATAATGTTCAAAAATTTTTCAAGGAAATTGTTGCTGGAAAACTATTTTGCTGTAACGAAATTTTTGATTACACCGCCTAAAAGAAAAAGTGTTATTACGCACATTATATTCGGAAACAAAAATGTTCTCCTACATCCTTAAAAAAGTCTGAAAAGTTTGATATGTCTATCAAACAAATTTAATTTTGGGTTTGAGAACTTGAAAATTATAAAACCAATTCATTTATCCTCTCGTACTTCAAATTAATATAAATTATATAAATAATTACAATTCAATCAGTGTACTAATAAGTTCTTAACATATATTTTTGCAGTAACCCTTACAGAGAGCTGCTTCTACAGCAGCAACAGCAACATATTGATTGATGTGTATTATATCAGTGAAATACTATTGCTAATAGTCGCTGAACAAACGGATCATTATCTTTGAAATATATGTTGTTTAAAGGAGTACTTGCTCGTATATCATACAATGTAAATAGCAGCAGTTTGGATTACAATAAACATACATACAACTTTCTTTACAAACTACTTGAATATGAAAATGAAATACTACATGGACATCAAATGTTTGAAATATAATGCATTTAATACAAATAAAGACATAAAAACAAAAAACAAAAAATTACAACACAACACAAATATTAACGGAAACAAAAAAAATTTCATTTATGTAAATTGTATAAAATAATCTTAAAATTTATTTAAATAACAATAGAAAATAATTTGTTTACTAAGATACAAAAAAGAAATAAACAAATTTAAAAACAAAAATATTAAATAGGTACATAAAATTACAATTATGATAAAGTAACGATTTAAGCAAAAGACCACTAATTCTTAAAAGAAAATACAATATTTAAAATTATTCTAGTTAAAGTAATATTAATAATTAATAAAAAACAAATGAAAGTTTATCAAACGTTTCCATTACTCCAAATTGCATTGGAGTTGATGCCCCTTTATGTAAATACTGAGTAAAAGACGGCTTAAACAAAACACACAAAAAAATATAAAACGATGAAATGTATAAAAGAATCACAAACATTTGTATAAGACTTTGCAAAACTATATACATATATATAAACAGATAAATATTAACATAAAACTATTTCATTTAAATTAATAGAATTCAGAAATATTTGCAAAATTTTGTATGACATATTGCCAGAATCAGTCATTTTCATTGCAACCTAATTCGAAGAAACTCGTTCTATTTGCAGATTTAGTAACTTTAAGTAAAGCCTCACTTTCTTTTTATAAAATACAGTTGTCAAAAATATCCTGACACTTAAGTAATTTAAATATTATTTAACGAAAAAATACCTTTGATCTGTCTTAAGTGCAGTATACAAAGGCTGAATTGTATTGACCTTGACGTGATGGATTACGTTTCGCACATAGTAGAAATTTTTTAAACGGACATCCATTAATTACGTGAAAAATCTCATCAAATCTCACCAAGTGGGGGAGGGGGTCAAGGAAAACCTCACGTCATCTTTTTAATGCATAGAATTTACATTAAAAATTATAATTTAAATCTCACGGGAGGGAGGGGAGGGGTCCCGCCAGATCTCACCAAATCTCACCAAGGGGAGGGGAGGGATCCGAATTTTCAAAAAAACACATTCGTGCTCTAATTCATGAGCTTTCGCAAAATTTCAAGTGTTCTGACACTGAATGCTTTGTGAAAATTGCTTTTCATATGGGAGATGGTTTCTGACCTACTGGCGTACACTCATTCTTCGAAATAGGCCTGAGAAAGAAGAAATAGTCAAGCAGCTGGGCGAAAAAATGCAGCCGTCGAAGATTTCCGGAACAAAGCCATTATATTTCTTATAGTATGCACTGTGGCTCCATGCTGTTGGCATTACATTTGATTTTGGTTTTGCATAGCAGGCCACAAAAGTTTTCCAACAACGTCCAATAATTCTAAGCATCATTGATGGTAGTAGCCTCATTTTCGAAGATATAAGAGCCAATATTGTTTAAGATCGATACTCCAAATAAATGAGTACACTTAACCCATATTTTTCAGCTATGCTCGTTAATGAAACCATTTAATTGGAGATGGGTTTCATCGCTTATCAACGATATGCACCAAAGTTCAGTACAAAAAAAAGTATTCTCATACTTAAACAAATATCAATATTTTTATATTTCAAAAAATTCTAGTACATTTATTTGAAATAATACCATTTTTGATAAATTAGTATATATTACTGCTAAGACCCCTTATCCGAAGGGTTCCATATGAAACCATTCATATGGTTTTTGCAAGATTTTGCGGGACGTTTGTTTTTAAACTAAAAAGATTTAGGTTCAGCCGTTTACTCAATCCTTTAAAACATGTCGCAGATTTTTTGCAAATATCTCAATGATTTCTAATAACTTTTGTAACATACATTTTTAATATACATAACACATAAAAAAATCAAGTACATATATTAAAATTATTTTTTTTTTTTTTGTAATGACTTCAATATATTTAAACACATATAATGCAAACATAACATTTAGAAACAGCACTTTGCGCTAAAACAGAGGTAATAAACAAATTCAAAAGTACCTAAAATAGTATGAGCTGTAAAAATGGATACCTGCTTTAAATGAAATAGTACTAAATTAAATGCAATGAAGCCATATATTATGCATATATTATTAAAAAAAAAGATTTGTTTTCGCAAATTATTTCTTATTAGAGATGTAATTTTTTTTTTACTTTTTACAATGAATCATCTTAATTTTATTGACCATAATTCAGTAATAACTTAGAAAATAATATTGAAAACTTAAAACAAAAGATACTATTCAATACATATCAAGAAATAGTATAAAAATACCAAACACTAATAAAAGCGTTATGTGATTCCATAGCTCAAACTTAAAAATATTTAATACAACTCCGATACGGCGGCATGAGTACGCTTCCCATTATATACAAAATTTAAAAAACCCAAAGTTCATTTAATTTTTAATTTTTCTTCTTGTGTCCTGTATCTCTTCACGGAGCATATGTAAGGCCTGTGCAAACCTCTTACTTCCTGCATGATCAGTAGCGATAAACTCTCGCCAACATTTCACCAATCAGCTATTTTCATAATTACCAATAAATATATTAAATTAATGGACGCAGAGCCGTCGAGAGAAAATTCAAACACGTAGGAAAACCATGTCGCATAACGAGTAACATATGTACATATCGTTACCTTAATATAAAAAGGCCCTAACTAACATTTTTGTTTCTTTACAGGAGAACGAATAAACTTAATTAAAATTTATGTTTTGTGGTATTGAAGTGAGTTTGTTTTTTGTTTTTTATTTGCTTGTAAATGCTTCATTTTCAATCGTAGCACACACATTTTTATCAATAGTACATATATTAGTGGGTGGCCTACCGAAATCTACAAAAAAAAAAACTCGATTTTGAAAAAAATGTTAGTTAGGGCCTTTCTATATTAAGGTAACGATATGGACAAGTGCGAATCTATGCACACATGAGAGTAAAAGGCAGATTCACACACAGACACAGATTCACTTTGAGTACACTACTCTTCCTGAAGTATTGTAGAGAAAGTAGTATTTTTAAAGTAAACAATCGTTCGGATCGAATTTTGAAGCTATATCTATCAAAAAACTTGAATTAGCCCTTCAATTAAAAACAAATTAATAAAAAATCCCGATCATGCTGCAGTTTTGTTTAATGGGTGTTAAAGGAGCGCTAAGCTTTTATTTCGTTGTTTTCTATGCTATCAGTAGCGCAGAGGCCGTCCTTCCGGGCGTAGAAGCTTCGAGGCTTCAAAATTTTCTTTGGCATTCATTGAAATGTGCAAATAATATTGAATATTCAAATTTTACTTTTTTTCCAAATGACATTTTTTTCTTAGTAACTTATAATATGATGATCATTTGAGCAGTGGTTTTTTAAAAGGGCCTATTTCCACTTATGAACTTGAACAAACCTAAGAATGAAATCGCCATATATTATGCTAAAATGTATTCTCTAGCTGAAAATCTATAGCAGAGCAGACATATTTCCAAGCGAAACATGTAATTAAAATGCGCAGTTTCATACAAAATGACGCATTTCCATTTAATTTTTGTTTATACAAAAAGATAGGACAGAAAAAAATCGATTTCACTTATGAAAAAGGGTAAATGTATCCCATTGGGGATTCCAAATAATGGTCCAGTTACCACACCACTGACTATGTTGTTCAAGCAATATTTAGAAATCGTATTAAAAAAAAGTTTGGTGATGACTGGAGAAATTTAGAAGAGTGTAATTGATGATAAAAATATAGGATGGAGAGAGAAGTCGCTTAGCGATGATTACGATTGTAACGAACTTAACTGTGTTGACTTAAGAGTATAATCTGTGGTATAATAATGAAATTTTACACCAAAAGAGCACATTTCCAAATTTTTTTTTATTCTTTCCAATAAATACAAATATGTTAGAATAAAAGTTTTAAGCGGATTAGAATACTAAATCAACACACTATAAACCTAGAAATATTAAAAAAAAAGTTACTGTAAACAGCTCTTAAAAGTTTACTGAAATTTTGTTTAGCATGGAAATAAGCCGCTTTGAAAAATCACTCTTCATTTGTTTTCAACATTTGATGAAACCTTTGCGAATGAGCTTTTTTTTTTGTTTAGTACACAGTATAAGTATATGTTTTCTGAAAATTTTAAATTTTTTTGTAAGACAGGGGGCGCCACTTGTTCACTGTATACTATAAAACAATGATAAGTTTTAAGACAAATCCTTTTCATTGTCTAATCCGTTGACTTTTTTACTTATCGAATGTCATAATTTTAACCTGGGTGAAACGCACAAAATAATTCCACTACCATTTCAAATTAAATTCCTTATTTACTTGTATATGTTACTAAAATGAAGTAAATGAATTAATAATTATAATACCATACATATACATGCATACATATAAGTATATGTACTATGTATATCATTCGTAAATTTTTTTTTTAAATCCTCTATCCGTCCGTTTAACAGAATAGAGTTTCCTAGAAAATAAATAGCCATCCATAATAATCAAAACATAAATACATACCTACATACTTATGTACATATGTACATAGGTATTGAAAATTCATGAAGACACTAATAAGTATACTAATACACTAGAAAAAAAACTATAACATCTCAGACCAAATTTAATACACACACATATGTAACTAAAATATGTATATATTTAATTTAAACTTTAAATTAAAATAAAGTTAATATGATTTATTGTAAAAAAAAGAAATATGCGCTTAGCGGTATGATACTTACACATCACATTCTAAGTATTTTGAATATTGATTTTCAAAGAATTATAAAAAAATTGTTTCAAATTTCAAAATATTAGCAAATACTAGTGAAACAATTTTCATCTCATCATCCCTTACGTCAGTGTCGGTCAGACATCAGAGAATTTTAAGCTTTCGCTAGTCATCGCTATGTAAAACTACTAAATGGAGTCTCAGACTCAAAGTTCTAGCTTGTGTACATGAGAAAACTATCATTCGACAAAAAATTCATGCTAGCAGGCTGGCTGACACTGCTTTCAACATACATATATGCATACAGTACATATAAAGAAAAACTTAAACATTTGTAAATAGTTTTTGAAAATAAATTAGTAATTTGCTTAAATAAAATAAAATGAATGAACAATTCAATATATTTACAAAGGCTTAATTATTTATTTAATTATATGAAAAACAAAATAAATTATTAAAAAACTTTAACATTTTCACAAATTAATAAATGAAAATCTGTACATAATTAAAAATAAATTTAATCGAAAAAAAATGCTGAGGAAATATTTAAAATATTTCTTAATATTTAGTAAATGCAAATTGAATAATTTTACTATAAAAGCAAAATATTTATGATAAACAGAAATAAAAAGTTTATATATATTAAAGTATTTTTTTTTTTTTTGAAAATAAATATTATATTTGAAAAGTTTATTATCAAAGAAATAAAAAAAAACACTCTAAACACAAAATGTTCAAAAAATTTTCATACTTAAAATTACTACCAAGATAAAAACTAAAAATAAAATCAACTAAAATAAATATTGTCATAAAAAAATATTCCAAGAAATTGTTATTAAAATTTATTTATTACACTTACAATTTTATTAAAACTATACTACAAAAACAAGAACAACAACAATACAAGTATTAATACAGATTTGATAAAATTAATTTTGCATAAAATTGATGCCTAAATAAAACTAAATAGAAAATATAATAACTAAAAAAAAATCGATAGCATTAGTTACCAATAAAAGAAAACAGCAAATCCACTTGAAACAAAATCTCAAAAGAATAAAATACTGGAGCAAGTACATACTTAATTTCAAGTTAAGGGTGGTTATGAAGTCATCTGGTCTATATTCTGTAATTTTTTGTGATTTTTTAAAATTATTTGAATGGATTAAAATCGAAATATTTTGTAATTTGGTTTGAGTTATATATTTTATGTTAATAAGCGCGAAAAGTTTTGGGACTTTGAAATTTAACATTCTCAAATATTTTTTTCATTAATTTTTTTATAAATTTTGTTTTTTAATAAGCGTAAAAATGTTGGTGTCTAAAAATTTTTCAAATTTTATTGATTTTTTTTATTTAAAAAAACTGCAGTGCTCAATACATGCACGTTAATTAAAAGAAAAATTAAATTGAAAAACAGTTCAGAGTGGCCTCAATAATCTTACGCAAATTAAAGAGCAAAAAAAAAACCAAATAAAATTTAAATAAATTAAAATTAAAAAAAAAACTTAACATAAAAAGTATAAAATTCATATGAATAATAAAAATTTATTAAAAGAACAAAAATAATGTAAAAAATATGTTAAAGTGCGCTCAATATTTTCAGTCTTGTGAAAGAAAAAAATAATAAAAATTAAAAAACAAATGAATTTTTGAAAAATTACAGTATCCAAGATTTGCGTGCTTACTAAAAAAGCATAATACACAAAAAAAGTTTCAAAGTGTCTGAAAAATGTTTACGCTAATTAATAAAAAACAATTATAAATAAAAATAAACAGCAAACCAAAAAAAAAATCCAGATTGTTCAAAAATAGTCTCGCGCTTTTTATGTTCCATGTTGATAAACGATCGAAAAATTATAGAACTTAGAAATAGTGACCACCCTGAATAAAATTTAGTTATTTTTACTTATACTTACTATACATAGTATATGTATATGAATATTATTTGTTTTTTAATTATTTCCTTATCCCAAAGTATTTTCGTATGTTCGATTTAAAAATTACACATACATACACATATTTATACACATAAAAAATGTTTGATTTTTATAAACATCATGTCTTGTATTATTCCTTTAACCTCAAATGAGACGTCTCTCTATATCCGCTCAAGAAATATTTATTATTTTAAGACGTCACTTAATACACAAAAGGGCATAATAGATATGATAATTTCTCTGAAAGAAGAATAGCATTTTGAGTAATATATATTCAAAAATGTACGAAAAGACAAAATATGTTTGGTATTTATCGAACCATTCAGCGTCTTCTAAAATACACTTTTTTTGTGGTCAAGAATTATGAACGGAGTTAATAAAAATCATGCATCTGTTTTTTTTTTTTTGAAACAGTCTAATGTATTTACAAATATTTTAGTATCATATTGTTCGATTGATTAAAAGAGCTCTATATTTTAAGACCGATATTTTTGTCGAGCTTTTTTATTGTCAATTTCATGTCGAAAACCAAAAATATCTAAGCACGCTCAAAGTTATCTCCGCTTCAGTGGCGTCAATTCGGTAGGGCTGGGGAGGACAAATGTTTATCTTTTCATGAAGTACAACTATGCTTCAGAGACTTAACCCCTCAGACTTCAAATTACAAGAAAAAAAAAACGGAGAATAACTTCTGAGACGTGTCGACTAGCGGTTATATAACCGATATCTCGAAATACTGTCGTGTAGACCAACATCTTATATGTGTCGTTAGTAGGGATCGGGAATATGCGACGCAAATCGAATCACTTTTTTTTCTGTATAAGTGCAGATTTTTATTGATTGGGTCAAAAATTGAAATAGGTATTTAGTTCCAAACTAATGACATTTCTTTTTTTATTTTTACTAATTTTTTTTTCTTTTCTTAACTTCCTAACACTCAACTATGTTTACAATAACTTACCTAACAGAATAAAATGGGAATTCCATTTTTAACACGCAAATTGAAAAAATTCTTCACATGTGATTTTCTGTGAAAAAATACAATCGTACGTAGCGACGCAAATCGAAACGACGCAAATGCCGCTCTGGTGTAGTAGGTTCTAAATCAGCGACTCCAAATTACCCTGAAATGACTTCTATAGATTTTCCTTGAACTTCGCTGCACACTGTTTTGAAAAGGCATTATTTTATTTCAATTGGCATAAAAAAGCCTCACATTACAATCTCTTTAACAATCGATCACTGTATTAAATATTTTGATACGACATATTTGTTCAAAAATCTATGATATATTGCTTAACATTTCATTTTATTTGATTTATATTTTGATACAATGAATTTTTTTAAGCTATTATTTCAAATATTAAAGATAATCTATTCCTTGAGCCTCCAATAAATCTATCAATTTCAACTGATGAAATAAACAAAAAAAAAAAACCAAAAACAGAAACTTATGACGATTACTTATTATTAAAATAAAACATTAAAACAAATATATAAATATAATAAAAATCATAAAAATTTAAATAATAAAATCATTATTATTATTATTATTATAATTACTATTATTATAATTATCATTATTATGATGAATAATACAATATTTAAAAATAAAATACCAAACACAATGGAACAACATTTTCTTATTGACTATTATTATTATAATTAATTAATTATTATTACTTAATAGATGCAAAGAAAACCAAAGACAAAAAAAAGATAACGATTGTAAATTAAAAAAAGAAAATATGAAATTTATATTTATTTTAATTAAAAGAATAAAATTAAATATTTACTTATAGTAAATAAATTAAAGCAACAACTAATTGAAAAAAAAAACATTGAAAATACAAAAATAATGTTTAAATATATATAAATAAATAATATATATATATATACATATTGTATTTTAATATCTCGACATTAATCGGAGGTCGAGAAACGACAATAAACTGTGAAAATGTATTAAAATTGATTTAACAATAAACAAACAAAAAAATTAAGACCTTAAAATGTGCAGATAAAAACACATAATATAAGAAATATTAAAATAAAAATTGTTTTCTAATAAAAAAAAAAAAAAACTTGTGGTTTATTATTATATTTTATATAAAAGGTACCGATATGGAAATTTAAGAAAGTTTTTCCCATACTGACGTTGACATATGAGTTGTTCATTTGCAAAACGCAATCTGTATGTTTATGGTGATTTTTCATTTTGAAACAAAAAGAACTCTGTTCAGGATATGTAATGAAGTGTAATTTTCAAAGCACTTTGAAATTAAATAACCTACACTATGGAATTTCTGGGGTGATTTACATAAAAAATATTCATATACCCCGATCATTTCTGGGTTTGGAAACAGACGACTCATATACATTCACAAAGTCCCCTATATACCGCGATGATTTTCTTTTAAGTACTCTTCTAAAAATTTGTGTCCTAGAAGATATACCAAAATTTGGAAATAGCACCAATTGTTATACTTTATACAGGTAAAATAAATATTTAAAACGACTTTATCGACTTAATTCAGTTTTTTCTTCCAGTTGCATTTCATTCATTCCGCAAAATTTCCCTTGTAAGTTCTCTCAATGACAATTATCTCAATATAAATCCCATTAGTATCCAGAGGAGGTGACGATGTGGGACAAGACACTTTTTTCCCACTCCCCAAATATTTGGTGGGGTATTGCCAATAATATTATAAAGCGCAAAGATCCTTATTTGAAAACCCTCCTCCACCATGAAATGTCATTTGAAAAACTTTTGAAAGTTTTCTCTCCAATATTTTTTAGAAGTCTCCGTTTCTTTGAGTATCTTTCAGTTTTTTTAAAGGGTTCTCAAATTTGATATCGAGAGATGATTAGAAACTTTTTGTAGAGTCAATTGGAAGATATTGATGTACAGAATATGTGATTTCAAATAGGACGTTGCAATGTGCAACACAGCAACAGAATCAAGCAATCTTTTGAAAGAGAAGTTTTTTAATCGAATAATTTCTCGAAGAACAGACATGAATTGGCCACCAAGATCATGCGACTTAACATTATTGGATTTCTTTTATGGGGTTTCTTGAAGAGCAAAGTCTATGTAGATAATCCTCAAATTGTTCAACACCTCAAAAACAACATCATCGAGCAAATATCACTAATTGAACAACTGCCGAGCTAGCAAGGAGGTAACTGGAGCGACATTATTTTTTATTATTAAGCAGAACTAATGTACTTTAATCTGCAATAAAGATAAATAAAGATTTTAAACAATTTTTATTTTTTATTTAAAGTTTAAGAAGATAACTCAAATTTGAATTTCTTAGCATTAAGAATTAAATTAAGCAATTCTTGAAAATGGATAGTTTGATATTCCAATCGAAACAAATAGATATTTTTCAAATCCTTTCAATAAAAATAAGTTGTTAAAATAATGTTAAATTGGAAAAATTGAATGTCTCAAGAAGACTTCTGACATGACATGTTTTAACAACTAGCATGATCCATTTACCGCTTGGCCAAATCAAATATAAAAGCGTTTCCTCTAAATAAAAACTTCCACATCCTTTTAAAAACGAATTCCTTCTTCAAAACATTCTGGAAGTTTAGATTAAGATTTTTCCGGCACTTCACGCCAAACTGCATAACCGAAAACTATAGAGAAATTTCACAGCTCATTGGGTCTTTTTTTTGTCTGTATAGGTATACTCAAAAATGTCAGATATTTTTTTGTCATTTATAACTATTTAAATCAATGTTTTGTGAAAGTCCTATCGGTGTTTTAGTGCGCCTTGTCTGTCAAAGACTAAAAATTCTTGAAGACTACCCATCTTTTTTTAGCGCATAAATTATTCCGGATCAGCTTGAGAACAATGAACAAAAGTGTTATTGATTATTTTCCCAAAATAACGCGTGTGTATTAAAATACAAAAAAAAATTCACAACTAATCTTATCGCTAACGAATTGGCTTAATTTAGATCAGCATTGTCACATAAATGTCAAACATATGTTGAAAAGATTAAGATTCTGATCTCATAATGCTTCCATACATTGAATGCTACTTATGTTGTCTTCACATGTCCATCGATCAGCGGCAGCAACATAATTTTTTTTTTTTTTAATTAAAGTTTTGAACAGAAATCTTTTTTTCAAATTTAATCAAATTGTAACCCCGTCAAATGAATTACACATTAGTTGAATTGAATATCTCAGGCAGTGCGTTTGATGCGGAAATTAAAATTGGCGCGCGCAGTATAATCTGAATAGAAATAATTGTGAAATATCAGAAAGCTAATACTGTCAAAAAATATACATAAGCACAACAAAGTTCATTGATAAAGTAAAAAAATTAAATTTTTTAAATAAATGCAGTTAAAGAGTTGAAGACAAAACCTTCGAAAATGTTCAAGCAACAACATGTGCTATTTGCTGTAATATTTTGCAATGGATTATTTCAGGTTAATTCGGAACCTCAACTACCGCAATGTAAGCTATAGAATAATTTTAATCTTAAAACTTTTAAAAAAGTTTTGTATAATTAGCCAATGAAACTTCGTTACAGAGTTATTCAGGCCCAAAAACTGAAACTTTAGCAAACGAATTAATAATTTAAAATTAATTTAAATTCATATGAATATCGTAGAGCAACAATTTAAGCATCGTTGAAAGCGAAAAACATTTAATTTTTATAAAAAAACGTTATCATTAAGTACGTGCAGAGGAGAACCCAATAAATGTCCCATTCTCACATTTAAAAAAAATGTATCCGTTTTATCTAATTTCCCTACCGTTTTGATTGTCTTAATCCTTTGATGTGTTACTTATTAATAAATTATCTATAATCCAGTGTTCTTGGGAGTTATCTCTGAAATTATTTCGATGTTGATGAATTAAAAAAGCTTATGTTGCCAGCAGTAATGGCATATAAATCATATGGAATTGATTGCACCCTCGTATAGGTTGATTTTTGATATTTGCTGTTTAGAGTCATTTCTGATATAAAAACGCTACAAATCAACATAAAATTTTTGAATGATGTTACTAATTATAATTATTTTTTTATGAGTTTCTATTCTAAATTACATTTGGAATCAAATTAAGGAAAATCAGCACATTTATGTTAAAAGTAAAAATTAACTACCTACCGGAAATTCCATAAACATGAAAATATTTAGACAGACCAACAATCACATATTGATTGATAACCTCATAATTTCATAATGAACTTTAATAAATCAAAGAATATTTGATAATTAATCGTTCATACAAATTGCTACAATCCAAATCTTGGATTATAAGTTCTATGATGTTGACGATTTTTTGAAATAAGTAAACAGTTTCAAGCGTTAGGTAGTGCTTTTTGATTCAGGTATTTTTATTTTTCTGTAATTTTCAATTATCCTTTTTAGCAAAACTTTTATAACAAAAACTTGAAATTTATTATATTGCTTTGAACAAAGGTAATCTCTGGAAGTATGATAGCATATAAAACGAAAAGTTTGTGATCACATCCATGTTTCTACTAATACATAATGGACTTAAACATACATACATACAGATTTCGTTGTTATTATCAATTCTTCGAATTCATTCCAAAATTCTGTCACGAACTAGGGGACCCAAACGAACTAACGAGATATACAATATATAGAGCCAAACTTTGATGCATCCCAAAAACCAACGCAAATATATGTGCAGCATATCTGAATTCGGGAGATGGTCCACTTTGTTAGTAAATACAGTAACGTTTTGATAGCAAATGGGTAGCGATTTTCAAACATATTATCGACTATTTCCAAGAAAAATTTATCGCTCAGATGAAAATTTTACAAACTGTTGATATTAGCAATCATATCATAATACACTTGATTGTTTTCGCGCACAACATTGCGTTCAGATGAAAATTTTTCAAATACAAAAGAAATTCTCTGCACAATAGAGGTGTCCGTGTGAGCACTCACTCTGTCAACCCTTCGGTGAACTTGCTGTCGATTACCATGATTCTATTGGCATTGTGCGAGTCATCAGTAGACTTGCACAAAACAAAACTATTGAACGATATGACTTGTGACTCGTTTGCACTCTGACTCGTTCTGACTCGAATTTCGATGTCAATGTTTTTCAATCCAAACACCGAACATGAGAAAAAACAATGAATGCAGATCTTCATACAAAACAATAAAGGACTGATAAGGGACTTGAAAAAATTTTGAACCAAATATATATGGGAAATTAAAGTTGGGCCGATTTGAACGAAAGTGGTGTCAATCAATCGGCCCTAGGAATAATCATAGTAATATCCAATCTCTTTTTTACAATTTTTAACTCACAATGATCAAAGAAATTCATTTTTTTAGTATAACTATTTTGAACCAGACCACCCTATATATCAATGTTTTTTATGACATTTCAATATATTATAATTGAAAATGATTTTCCAGTATAGCTGTTCAGCACCGGATCACTCTGCATAAAATGTCTGAGCGTGGTTACGTGAAAAAATATTTTATTTTGGTCTTAACAGAAATCATTTGAAACTCTTTCTTCTGATTTATACGCATATCATTTTACCCCGAATAAACTATAGTTATCATAAGAGTTATCAAAGATATCATCTCGACAATTGAGTTATGTCTGCTAAATTTGAGATTGTAATAAAAAATTATTCTTGTACTTGCTCTTGCACTTGTGTATTTTCTTTGGGTTAATATTTGGATTGAAATTCAAGATATTCTCAATGGAGGTTTTGTGACCCGTGAAGCAGTATTTCTTCATTTTCGTGCTAATTGCTTTAAATTGAATTAATTGTTTCAGTTATTACGATAACTGTCTTTATCTAACTTGACATCGGCAACATCCGACATAATATGTACCTAACTTGAAGACCTTAAAAATTCATATGTATATAAAAAAAATCTTATGTACATATATGCAAATATGTGAATGACATAAGAATAATCATAAATTAAAAAGAAATAAACATTAACCTTAAGGCACTTACCCTCATGCTTATAAACGATGAATAGTAAGCGGCTAATGCTAAGCAGTGTTATAACGGCTAACTAAGAAAAAATCCTATTGATAAACACTGATTAGTCTTGTTTGGTCCTTCACGAGCAACTTAACACGTACACAACGTAAAGAGATTTTTTAACCGAACGACTGAGTTTCTTAAATTAAATTTTATTTATTTTTTTAATTTTTTATATCGCTTTTATTAAAATTTTGATATATAAAAAAAAAATCACAAACAAAACGGACACTACATAGTATAAATTATCGTTTCGTTTTACTTATTTTCTTAAAACAATTAAAACATTCGGTAAGCTTTATTAGTATCAAATGCGTACAACGCACTTACTTAAAGTACTGAGAAAAGTCAGATGAAATATTTTCGAATTGACAGTTCCACTTTATTGTGTATCATAAAAAATAATCATCACTTGCTCTATTTCATCGCATTCGTCTAATTGTATGATAAATTGCAAAATGCTCTTCCAAGGCAATGGGACACCTGTTGCCTTCTATCCGATTGTTGTTCACTCTTAAATACGCAATCAAGTGAGCGGCGTACAAAGCATTTGTTTGCTCATCATCATAGATGAATGACATCGGCGGCAACATAAATCATCATCTTCATCCGCGTACGTTTATTTGGGGCAGACTTTCCCATTTTCTTTCCTTTGTATAGCCAGATCTAATTTTGAACAGCTTCTTTTCAATGTGTGGCTTTTTTCAGCTGAAATGCTCTAGTGCAGTGGTTTTTTTTTATTTTAACTCAACATTGACCTTTAATCTTATTTGTGATTTTTATAATTTTTTTTTTTTTGTGTTGTAATTATTTTTAAAATCACATAAATGTTAAGTATAACTTAAAATTTAATATGCCCATATAAAATTTGTTGATAAGGAAGAGTTGTTCATTAACAGCTGACAAATTTTGAATTTTTTATGATTTAATGTATAACTCGAAAAGGTGGAAATGCAGACATTTTATTCTATGTTCCTGCCAAGTTACCCGACTTACTCAACTATAAAATGGAAATTTTTTTTTTAATAGTAAGAAAAGTAAGCATAACAAGATAAAATCCAATATGTAATCTGATTTAAACACAAAAAACGTTTTCAAATGATTAAGCTCTTAAATAATAAATACCAAATGCCAATAACCACAGATTTAACTTTATTAATTTCTAGATTTCCCTGACAACGAGTATAACGAAGAGTTTGATGAAACCGAATACACTCCGTTGAATCCATGTAATGGAGTACGCCCCGGAGATCCTGATTTAACAACATACGATATTTTTTCCTCTTATGATTTTCACGAACATCACAATAATTATGAAGGCATTAACCAAATAACAGGCTCTTCAAGTTATCAGACAGCTTACCATTTTGAAAGCTATTCAAATTTGACAATTGAGTCATCACGTGCATTCCCGAAAGGAGTACCAACTGAATTTTCATTTGAGGCCACATTCCGTGTACCAGAAATAATACAAAGTGAATGGTATCTCTTTGAATTAACAGACTATCAGTATGAATCACAGCTGAGCGTAACAATTAATCCAATTAATACTGCTATAGAGTTCTCCATACCGAAACTAGATGGTTCAATACAAACGGTGTCCTTTGAGGAAGTAGATGTAGGTGATTACGATGAAACAATCTGAGATTGAATAAATTAATATGCATGTTTTTTTACTTTCAGATTTTTAATCGTGCTTGGCACAAAGTTATGTTTTCTGTTACTCAGGACTTAGTACGATTGTGGGTTGACTGCAAGCCGGTGCCAGATATAATGGGCAAGCCACTGGATGTTCGTGGCCCAATATACTCGACTGATGGAAGATTTTCTGTAGCACGCGACTGTAGAACGAAAAGCACAATCCCAGTAAGTACAATTGGTGCGTGTGTGTGTGTAGTTAATTCAACTAAATTACCTTTTATTTTCAGATCGATCTTCAGTGGATGATTTTCAGTTGTGACGTTGAGAAACCAACACGTACAGATTGCCGAGAAATTCATTCATATTATCCTTCGCCATACCCAACACCGCCAGGACTAATTAAAAATGAAATTACAACAATTCCTCCTCTTGATATCAGTTTTGTCACATCACCAACTGATACTACGACAGAAACTACACCAGAAATATCTTGGATTACTGGTAATGAACCACATGTCTGCCCTGAAGTGTGCCCAAAAGGTCCTCCAGGCCCACCAGGACCTCCAGGAACACCCGGTGAATCGGTATGTGCCGTTGTCATAAATATTTTCCATTTACTAAATATTCATTCTCATAGTGGCAGTCAAACCATACTAACACTTATCGCAATTTACTGAAAGGAGAAAAAGGTGAACCTGGATCACCGGGCGTTATGGGACTTACAGGCTTCGATGGCATACCAGGGCAACCAGGTCCACCTGGAATTCCTGGTAATGGCAATAAAATCATTCCTGGCCCTAGAGGACTGCCTGGATTAACTGGGGATATTGGTTATCCAGGTGAGCCCGGACAACAAGGTATACCTGGCACAGTCGGGGCAATTGGATTGTCAGGTCTACCCGGCAACCCAGGAGAACCTGGACAAGTTGGAGAAAAAGGTATTGCCGGTTTACCAGGTCGTGAAGGTCTTCCAGGTAATCCTGGACCCAGAGGACCAATAGGCCCTGTAGGTCCAGCTGGAGCACCAGGTGTTGCTGGCACTGGCACTTATGAAAAATATACTGAGGAACGTGAGATACGTGATATTTGTATGCAAGTCGTTAGGGAATACATAACGGAGATTTCATCGACACTTATCGGTTTACCAGGGCCACCAGGCCCACGTGGCTTAGGACGTCAAGGCCATCCAGGACCACAAGGCATACAAGGTAGACAAATGTATCTAAGGTTTAGTATTCTCAAATTTGTATATTTTACTCTCTTAAGGTGACAATGGTCCTCAGGGTGCTCAAGGTGAACGTGGCTATCCAGGTGTTCCTGGCATTCCCGGTTCACCTGGTAACGATGGCCCACAAGGTCCCGAGGGTCAAAAGGGTGATCGTGGTGAATATGGTATTGCACGTGAGGGACCAATGGGTCCACCTGGACCGGAAGGACCAGCGGGACGAGGAGAAGATGGTTTACCTGGGCGTCCAGGTGAACGTGGCGAAAATGGAAGACCTGGTAAGTATGAGTAAGGTGTTGGGTTGAAAATTGCTAACAACTAATTGAATTTTAGGTGAACCTGGACTGCATGGACTTTCAGGGCCGCCAGGTATATGTCCTGATTGTTCATCATATCAGGCAGCTTACGCATACCCACTATTATTAGCGCAACAACAACAAAGTAATAAAGGACCACAAAATTACTACAATAAAGGTCCTCAAAATTACAATAACAAGGGACCTTAAATGGAGAAGAGATACAAAATTTCTTTAAATAAATAAAATTTCGATTGTTTGCATTAAAAATTTCTTAAAGAATTCAACCTGTAATTTTTTTAATTATTAAAAAAATTTACAATAGAAAATAATATATAATTTTAACTAAATAAAGACAACTACAGTAGTACGTACAGTACGAATAGCTAAGAAAACTAATTGCTGTAGTAACTTAACTTTACATTAGATTTTTTTCAAAAGCAGAGTTTTCAAGTTGGATTTGAATTTGGCAACATTTCCCTATACAACACTGTCAGTGTAACTTTTTTATTTTTTTTGGTATGGGAGGTGCCACACCTTTTTATGAAAAATGCAATGCTCGACCAGAAATCCATTGATTAATCATTTTTTTTTTTTTCTCTGTAATCATTGTTTAAAGCGAAAGAGACTATAACTTTCCTGTAAAGAGTAAAACGATTATGAAACAGGCTCTCTCTCTCTCGTTTTTCCGTAATCGATATTTCCACGGACAAACAGACGGACATAAAAATATCAGTGATAGCATTTGTAATTTTCACGCAAATTTAAAGTTGGAATATGCGACAAATGGTAGTGAATATAGGAAATATATAATGTTCTGTAAAACAGCTTTCTGAAAACGAAAGTTATTTTTGTGGCTGTGATGGGCTAAAATATCAGCTCCTTAGAGTTTTCTTGGTTTGTGGACCGTAAATGGCAAAAATTGTGACAGATGAAATAATAATGACCATGAATTCAAAAGCTGAAATTCCGTCAAACCAGGTTCAAGGATAAAAAACAGGCGATACCTTCATTTCAGAGACCTTATTATCGCCAAAGCCACATCAGAGGCTGTGCTAGCTTAAGCTATGTCCTTTTTTAATGAAAACCCAATTTTTAATTTTTAACTAATATTTTTTATCGTTTATTTTTGTGATAAGAATAATTAATAATTGTAATTTTTAACTGTTTTGTAAAATTGCAACATAATTTCTTTTTTCAATTTGTTGATTTTAATTTACTTGAATTGCGCTGACTCTTTTGTTTTTGAAATGAGTAAAGTATTCGTTCGCTTAATAACTTAATATTTGAATATGAAAATTATAAATTTTGTACAAAATGGCACGTTACACAATATGATAAATATTAATGAGCGATAAAATTAAAAGAGAGTAGTTTTCGTTACAAATGCTGTTTAGTTTTTCGTTTATATTCCATAATTCGTTATTTTGTTTTTTTTTTTGCTGTTAATTTTCATATTATTTATTATTGTCTTACATATTTATATATTTTGTTTTTGTTTTATTTTTTTTTTCTCTCTAACAATACTATCAAATATTCGTGTTTATATGTATGTGTAAGTATTTATAAATGTATAATGTAAGCATATGACTTCGTCTTCTTTAAAGTAGTATATTAGATCTTTACTCCATCATCAAATTTGAACAGAAATTATTAATAAAATAACAAATAAAAACATAATAATAAATAAAAACAATATTTTAAGATTCAAATAATATTCTAAAATAAAATTAATATCATTAGTTTTTAGTTGTTCAGCATAGTTTGTGATGTCACCAAAAAAAAATTACAAGAACCTTAAAACATAACAAAATAATTGTGCTAAAGATAGTCGAATTAGTTTCATCCATTGCTAAATGGAATCATCAGTGACCTTTAAGCCGATGATATGATTTGCATAGCCAAGATTATTTTTTCTGTTACATATGTATGTCTTTTTTCCTATAACTCATTTGATATTTGATTTTAGGTTTCTTTTTTCAGTTGAAGGGTATCGAATCCAGTGTAGAAATCGTATTTGTCAACTAGAAGACCTTCTTTAATACTGATGTTAATACATTACAAGCACTGGTATCGCCAAGTTTGAGAATAAATAGCTAAGCTGGCAACACTGGCTTAGAGCATAAGAGCTTAAGCAGCAACAATAATTGTTATTTATTGCTTGCTACTTTTGTTTACAAAAGACAAAGGGCGCTTGTTTGCGCTTTTAGTAACTTGTGTGAAACAAGTAATTTCTACACTGAAACATTAAAATTTACACAAGTTTTGAAAAGAGTTATAAATCAAAGAACTACATGAGCAAATTCATTTTTTATTTTCAAGCCACTGACAAAAACTAAGTAGAATTATAACTCATGTCACAGAGAAAAACGAAGCAAATAGCTTGCAGTACTTGCAGTATTCATAAGTGTTTTTTCAAGCTTACTAAGCTATTCTTAAGCTTAAAGAAGCTTGATTAATAAATTGTTAAACTGACTATAGTTTCTATGTGAATAGGACACACAAAAAGACGAACACAAAATACTGCAAGTGTCTTCGATATGTTAATACTTTCAAACACTTCATTTAAACAAGCCACTTGAAGAAAGCAAAGCTACTTGAAAAAGCAAAATGTGCAAGTTATTTACAACAAATACATACGTAATAGTTACGATAACAAAACATAAAAAATAAATAAAATTAAAACAAGCTTGTGAATCATAAAAGCTTTTCAAGTGGCTCACTTTTCAGGTAGTAAGACTTACTTTTCTGTAATAAATTATATAAATAAATTATATCGCAGTATTATTACGTCGATGATTTTGAGTATAATGACTTGAAAGTTATTTGTGTAAAATAGAATTGATTCAAATTCAAAACAATATAATTTTATAAATTAAAAAAAATTTTTTAGTAAGTATATACTACTTTAAAGAATGACTGTTGTATTTGATATTTGTCATTTATTTATAATTATTGTTTAGCTAAAGGTCGCTAAAACAAAATCATTATTTGTCATTTATTTTTTTTTTTTTGTGTGTTAACGTGGCATTACAATTTTTTAATGAGTTTTTCTTTTAATATTTATTATTATTTACAATGAGTTACTTAAAACAAATCAGATTTTTTTTTTAAGATGCTATAATTCAGTAAAAAATTGCGCAAAACAAGTTTCACAATAAACTAGAAAATTGTTTTCACGCTGAAAAATCTCAATTTTCAACATTACAAGATACGATAGGTTTCCGTAAAGCATATAACAATTTAACACGCAACACAGCACATAGTGTCAGATCTTACAAAATAGCTACACGAAATCCTCAAAAAATAAAATGTACACCATTCACGATAGCAACTTTCTAAATCGAAAGCTGAATGTCTAGATAAAACGAATTTTCGATTTAGAAGTAGTGTCAGTGTGTCAGTGTCAGGCATGCCCGAGTGTGATGTTTTGTTAAGTTTTTTAGTGTCCGCTATTTGAATGACATGTGTTGCGATTCGTGTTGAACGTAATATGATACGTTAAAAGCGATCTAATCTTGCAAGAGATGAAAATTATGATTATACAATATTCTTACAGAAGACAGTATAAGAAATTACACAAGCTCTTATTTAATCTGTAGCTTAGGACAAAATTGCACAAAACAACTTTTACAAAAAAAAAATATACAATAAATAAGAAAACTGCTTGACTCGTGTTAAATGCAATGTGAACTGTGAAATGTGATTTTATTTTGTCAGAGGAAAAATTGTGATTTTCTCAAAGATTGAGATTTTATAGAGACCAAATTGATCTAATAAAGTCTAAAGTGCTCATTTAACAAAAAATAATATACAGCCATGATCAAATAAATAGCACATTTTTTCTTAAGTCAAAAATAAGTTCATTTCAATAAAATTGATTTTTTTTAAACTTAAGAAAAAATGTGCAATTTATTTGACTGCGGCTGTATATGACTATTTGAAGATCGGAGTTAAAAACAAAATTTAATTTAAGAAAATTCTGTTAAAAGTTTTCAAACATTCGATAAATTGAATACAGTGTACCTCGAATTTCAGCAAGGTCGCTGACTTTAACACTGCACAACATTTCGATCTACTGAAAGTTTTTCCTCGGACAAGCTAAGTTAACTTCTCACAGTTCGCATCACAAATTTGTTGCAATTTTTTTAACAAACAGTATTTTTTTTTTCTTTTCTTCTAAATGATTCACTACTTAATATGGCCAATATTACTTAGCTTAAATAAATTAAATATTAATATTAAACGTAATTCTCTTAATTGTTTTACATTAAAAACTAATTTTGGCTTAATGCAAAAATATGCTTTTTTTTCTATTTAAATATTGAAACATAAAATTTATATCATATGACTTAAATTTTGTAAAATCTACAAAAAAAAGCTTTAATTTAAAATTAGTGAGACTTTTACAACTTGTACGCTTATATGCATACAAATGATGACTTGAATGAATTATTTACAATGTGTTTTTTTGCTTAGAATACTTGTTATAAAAATAAAAAAAAATGCTGTTTACCACAAACTAATAGCTAACAAAAATAATACATACAAAAGAGATTGTTATTACAAATAAAACTATTCCTCTTTCTTTAACGACTTAGACTATACCTACTTTGCTATTTTTAAGTCCGTTCAATTTTTTGTAGCTTTTATCTTATAATAATGTTTTCTTTAGGCTTTGCAGCATTAGGAAATTTTATTTCTTTTAATATTTTTTGGTTTCAATGATCTGTGCTAAGCGCATCGTCAATATTACTATCCCAATTGAATTCTGTAACACCCTGTTTGTAGTAAATGTTACCTAAATTGGCGAAACGTTTTTCAAAGTCTGTATCCTTAGCTTTGAGATGCTTAAATCTGTAAGTAGAAAACAATGCCAGCATATTATATTCAATTTTATCTAAACAGTTATAAAGGGTGTTTTTTTTAGAGGTTTGTTTTTCGAATAGAGATAAAACTGGGATTTTGTGGTCAAATCTGGCAACTCTAATGTCATTTATATTCAGTTTGGTTTGCCATTTCATCATGAACAGGTTGACAAAAGAACAACGCTTGCAAATCGTGCAAATTTATTTCGAAAATAATGGTTCAGTTCGCGAAGTTTACCGCAAGCTCCGTCCATTTTATGGTCGACATAATCGTCCATCAGAGCAATTAATTCGGTTAACCATGGATCGTTTTCGCACTACGTTTACTCTATGTGATAATACGCATCCGCAGAGACGTCGAACAGTGCGCACCGAAGAAACAATTGCCGCTGTAGAGCAAAATGTTGAAGAGGACCCGAATGAATCGATTCGCCACCGTGCACAGCAATTGGAGCTTTGTCCATCAACTTTATGGAAGATTTTGCGCAAAGATCTTGGCTTCCGACCTTACAAGATCCAGCTTGTGCAAGAATTAAAGCCGCGAGACCATGCAATGCGTCGTGATTTTGGTGTATGGGCCGAAAATGAGATTGATCTCAATGCTGATTTTCATCGCAAAATTTTGTTCAGTGATGAGGCTCATTTTTGGTTGAATGGCTACGTCAACAAGCAAAATTGCCGCATTTGGAGTGAAGAGAATCCACATGAGACCCTTGAGACGCCATTACGTCCACAAAAACTGACTGTTTGGTGTGCTCTATGGGCTGGTGGAGTCATTGGGCCATACTTCTTCCGAAATAATGCTGGAGAGTCAGTTACCGTTAATGGAGACCGGTATAGAGCCATGATAACCGACTATTTTGTTCCCGAATTGGATGGCATGAATGTGGATGAGTTGTGGTTCCAACAAGACGGCGCTACATGCCACACAGCGCGCGTCACAATCGATTTATTGAAGGAAACATTCGATGAGCGCATAATTTCGCGGAATGGACCTGTCAATTGGCCACCAAGATCGTGTGATTTGACACCATTGGATTATTTTCTTTGGGGATATGTGAAGTCGCTCGTCTACGCCAACAAACCAGAAACGTTAGGGGACTTGGAAGCCAACATTCGTGGCGTTATTGCCGACATACGGCCCCATATGCTCGAAAAAGTGGTTGAAAATTGGACCTCTAGAATTGGCTTTATTCGAGCCAGCCGCGGCGGCCACATGCCCGAAATCATATTTAAACATTAATGGCATAAAATTATCCTTCCAATAAAGCCAAATTGATGGACATTAAAACGATTTTCTTGTGTTTTATTTCAATTCTAAGTTGTATACCTCTAAAAAAAACACCCTTTATAAGAACAGAATATTAGGGTGTCAGAAAATGCTTTTGAAATCGATTCGAAGTTGAATGAAAATTTTAAATCAGAGAAGCATTTTTTGACCCGACCTTATATAATAAATTCTTACCTTTCGAATAATAAATTCTTTGCAAACGCATAAAGTTCTATATCTAAACTATTAATATCTTGAATGCGTCTCCGCTGATCTGGTCGCAAATTGTTAACAGCAGAAGCTGACATTGTTGTATTATGCTGTTCAAATGGTATAGCAAAGCGCAGGTTAAAAGTCTCCTCGAAAATATACTGTGACATCTAAAAGTAAAGATCAAAAATTGAATTAAGTTAAATTTGAAAAAAAAAACTATACGCTCACTTACCTTCTGAAACTCCGTTAGTCCAAAATAAGCCATAGCGGCTAAATTACGTTTTGCACTCGCCAACATCACACGTTCTCGATCGTGTGATGGCATTGTTGATTTATTATAGCAGCCCACAAGTGCCAAATCGGATAACATACGTGTCTGTCTATTTGCTGCTAAATTTGAGTCGCATGCAGCGAATTCATCAATATCCACATCAAGCCAATCTTTACCTTTATAACATGCTGGCAATTCAGCTGCTGTTGCCTGTCTACCCAGACACCAATGTCTTGAACCCTTCCAGGTGGCACCTCTCCGTACATGGCGATACTCGGACATATATCGTGAGGTCGGCTCCCGCAGCAATGTTATATAGAAATATCTTCTTTTCGCTGTCTCACCTTCATTTTTATCCAGTTCAACGTCCACACAACTCGTTAATTCTGTCCAGTCAGCATGTAGCCCACATTTCCAACCGGTCGAATAACGTGAAAAAAGCCAATTTTCATTGCGATGTGGTCGAAAACAGTAACAGCGTTTGCGTTGTCTTTGACATTCGCAGGGTCGCTAAAACGAAATGAAAAGTTTATAAAAATACAAGTAACACGTGTTAATTATTTCACTTCAGCAGCGCTCGGAGATGTGGTAGGATCAAATTTTTTTTTAAAAATTACGAAAGATTGCACAATGGACTCACTTAACTAAATCAAATAAAGGAGATAACGAAACTAAATTTTCAAAACCTACCCCTGAACGGCAAATATCGCGAGGGGGAAAGGGAAGTGAATTTGAGACATTTTAGAAAGTTCCAGAAATTTGAGTTTAGAGCCGACGGTTGTCCAAAAATTACCACAAACGATTTTTTGGGGGTCTCAACCCCCCTATTCACAGATAGAGCTTCAAGATCAAATGTGATCAAATTTTGATTTATTGGGATCAAAAACTGAAACGAATCAGTTTGAAAAATTTTGAAAGATACTAGGATTCCGGATTTAGTGCTCACTCTAATGTAAGTTTGACCTTAATTGGGTAAAAGGTTTGTCCAAAGGTGCTGCAGAATATACTGCCACTGGTGTAGGCCATTTACTTTTTATCGATGGTATAATGGACTGACACTTTCTTAAGAATATGTTGGAACAAGATTTGAAGCCTTTTATTGATACTCGTAGCTTGGGTCTTAAAGATAACGGATATTCCAATAGGACAGCGATCTCCATATAATTTTTTGTATAGAGTATTTGAGCTTTGTCCCACGTTTTTTTTCGATTTTGGACGCTGAGTTGTGTAAGAACAGAGTGATATCATTGGCATAAGCCAGATCTTCCAGATCACTGTAAAAGTCTCGTTGATGGAAAACGGTTTAGTACATCGTCCAACACAGTTAACATTGTCTGAGGGTTTTTAAGAGACCCTGCTTTTGGTTTGGTTAGCGGTAAGAGCAGGCCCAGATTAACCTTAGAGGCACACTAGGCCAGTGCCTAGGGCGGCACGATTTTAGGGGCGGCAAATATTGGGAACTTTGAAATTTTTTTTTGTTTTTTTTTTGTAATTTTTTAAATTTATTTACACAGGGGGAAAAATACTGCGATTGTGTGCACAAAATTACCTAAAACTGTTAACAGGTAAAAAAAAAAAAAAAAGTGCTCACTTTTGATATTTCAAAATTTTTTTTCTATATTTACTAATGAAGAGGGCGACTGGCCTAAGGGCGGCAGATTTCTTAATCCGGGCCTGGGTGAGAGATTAATATTGTGTACGATGCGGTATTTAAAGTTCGCGTAGAGCACCTTACTGATGTTAATGAGTTTAATTGGAATATTTCTTGTTTCCAGTGAGTTTCAAACTGGCATTCTATATATGCTATCTAAAGGCAGTAGTGGTGAGATGGAATTTTACACATATAAAGGCTCTATGATCATAGATTTATACTAGGCGTGTCTCTCAATGTGTTATCACCAACCCAATTAGATTTTCTTTTTCGCCGGGATCTGAAACCAATTGTTGACTTGAGTTAACTTAATATTATTATTTTTTTTTTTTTGAGTCGGATATATGTAGTTTTGGAGATAAAGCTATCGGAAATTGCGACAATTTTAGCGCTGAAAGTTTAAAATCTGATCTTTTTCTTTGAATTTTGAGTTTTTTTTAAATGAGGGAATGAATAATACATAGCTTTATTTATATAGAAAGAAGGCTCAATCTGTTTCCTTACGAATGATATACCATTTCTATGATTTGTCTCTGTTTTTTGTTTATTGAACTTTTTTACAGGAAAACAAATATACTAGGTTGTTTCAAATTTCGCGGAACGGAAATGAAACAACGAACTCATAATTGTATAAGTGATTTTATTTTTCAGTATAATTTCTCTAAACTTCTATACAATTATTCCAAAGGACCTCCAATTTATGGATTCCATTACTGTGGTGGTTTTTCGGAAGATCTACAAAATTCCCATCTACGACAGCTATTACCAATATGTTTGATAAAAATTGTTTTCCAAGAAAGAGTTTTTTGAAGCCTAAAGAATAGAGTGGATGCTGTATAAATTCGTACTATAATTCACTCATTTTAGCAATAGTTTTTAGAATCACATTGTCCACACAGATTTTTTAAGCTCAAAACTTCAGTTAAAATATTGCACATAGTGCCTATTAAAATGAATAGAGCTTCTACTAAATCTCTCTCGGTCAATCGAAGACTTTCCAAAACAAAAATTGATAGCTCAAAATAAAATTTTGGTTACGTTCTTAGGGAAGATAATGTATTCAAATGGCGTCAAACGCACGAATATATGATGCTTCTGTTACTAACTCAATAAATTTTTTAAAGTTTTTGATAAGGATTTTCGTGATATTTGACCTGGACTGACTTTTTTGAGTACACGATATACATAGGTGAGTTATTTAAATATGTGGATATCAATAAGGAATATTTTGCTTTTTCAAGGAAAATTCAAGTCAGATATTCTATTACTTAAATGATTTTTTGAAATACAAAAAATATCTACAGCTTTCGTGATAAGTCTGTTTTAAAAACTTTTTTTGGGTGTTAGAAGTTTGCTTGGAGTAATTATCTTTATGGTTAACTGAAGTCTGGTTTCATGATATCAGACATTTTTGTGTTGCGAGTGTCAGCAAAGTGCTATGTTTTGGGTATCATCTGGGTACAATATCCAAAAGTTGTCGTTAGCATAGTTAATATTTTGTTAGTAGTAAGTTTTGTGCCTTAGTGCGCCGGCATTATACCCCTATATTGGTGAAAGCACCCTGTATAGCGTATTTATTTCATGCAAACACATACATATATAGAAATTTATTTAAAAACTCTGACCGTACGCGTTATTATGCTCTCGTCGATTCTCTTCTAAATCCTAAATATTTAATATTGTTGACCAATAAAAATGTTATGATAAATTTATGCAAATATAAGCAATGCTTCATGTAATTTATTTTAATTTATTGAATACGTGCTGACCAGTTTTGACATTTATTTCATTGATGCACATGGAATATCAATAGATCGTTTTAAAATAACCATGCAATTTGATGCGAAATTGCAATGCAAAAAACGGCAACGAACAAAATTTGAATTCTTTTAACATAACATTGACAAAAAAAGTAAATATCAAATATTTCAATTTATTAAAGGTATTTTATTGAGATTGAGAATTTTAGTATTTTTTTTTTCAATTTCACTCGCAGAATGCTACTTAAGAACTTTAACCACCAACCACCTTCACCACTAAAGTTAATTTTAAAGCGAATTGAACATACCTTTAAATCCAAGTCACGCACCAGATGCCTACCAAACGATGTGCCGCCAGTCTTTTGTATATGCAGAAAAACCATGACATCATGTCCATCCATATCAAATTGAAAATCATCGTTTAGTACATCCTCATAGCTGAGTCCTGCATTTGCAATAATGATATTTTGTTGTACGGATTTTGCATTTATAACTGATGATGATGTCGCCACAGACGATAGCGAGGCGGCAGCGGACGCATGTTGATGTACACCACCACTGTTGTATACACCAGACGCTGATCCGGCACCAGATGCAGAAGAAGCGGCAGCATTGGCGCCAGCTGGTGGTACAATGGCATCGTTGTATGACAGCATATCCGCCGGTTGTAGCATCATGCTACGTTTGGACAGCGCACAAACCTGTTGCGAAAAAAAGAACGTTGAGAATAAAATTATAAATCATTAGCAAAAATCAATTAAAATCAAATTTAAAAACTTGAAAAAAATATTTATAATGGGCTTTTACTTAAAATTTTATTTGTCTAAAATCGGATTCGGTTTGATAAAATTAACATATGAAACTGTTCTGTTAAAAACTGTGGGCCAATTGGCTGACTTAAGGGAGGGATCTCGAATTATGAGGTCCAAAAAATCGATTTTTTGCATTGCTTTTTTTAATACCTAAGGCCTTCGAAAATATGTACACGAAGCTGCCAAAACCAATTGAAAATATTTCGACTGGAGCCGAGCGTTTGTCCTTATATAGACCTTCTACTTTATATTGAAAAGTTTTCCTATCGAAAACTTTGAAGCGCGTTTTCTCAAGTTTTGATTTTCACGACTTTACAGAACTGGCGGGCGTTAATGCAAAAAAACTAAAGGACCTGTTGACACTATTGAATTTTATTTATTCAGTATTGTAAATCCTTTTATATTAAACAATTATTTTTTAGTTCAATTAAACATATGTATATGAGAAGATCCCCAAAAGTACATTTGGCTCAGTTGTTTTTTTTTTTTTCATTTACAAAAACGTTTCGCGTCTATCGGATCTCATAATCAACGATCCCCCTTTTATCGGTGATGCCATTATTCTGTTACTGACTCTCGAAAAGACTGTTGCGACTGCATTCTAATTCAAAGAACATTTGTATTGGGACATTTACCCTGAGTTCAAGACTTCAGCTCAATTTTAAGCGAACCATATGAGCATTATATCTGGCTATTGCTTCAATTCCACACTTTTATCTTGCTCGCAGTGCATTTGAAGTCACGACTGTATTATAACGTAACGTAAGGGAGCCTACTATTTCCCGATCCCAAGCTTTGCCGATCGCAATGCTTACAATATTCCCAAGACGTTCTGTATGCATACACTACCATCCCCTTAACTAAAGAGTTAGACTTAGATAGCTCACTCGCAACATCTAACATGTAGCCTTTCTGACTTATAGGTGCCTATCGGAACCGAAATCTTTTTGATTTGGTATAATCACTCAAAATTAATTCTTTCAAATCATCGATACTTTACCAATTGAAGAATTCTGCAGCAACTTTGAGCCGCTACCTCAAGAAAACATTTCAAGTAAATTTCATCAAAATCGATACAGAAATGTTTCTTCTCTGATATAAGGAGGGGTTAATGCCCCCATACATTTAAAATAAAAACTAAACTTTCATTTAACTAAATAAAAACATTTTGTGTAACACGTTTTGTGAAATAAAAAAGAACTGAACGAAATAATAGGCAGGTCACCTACCACATAATAAAAAACTTAACTAAATTATCATATGAACAAAACCAGGACGGGCAGCTGGCAGTTCTTAGCACTGAATCAAATTTGAATTTTTCTCCGTGTACATACATTTACTATAATTACACTTAAATCCTATAAAAATAATTAAAAAGTAATTAAATTGAATGTTATAAACCAACGTTCTGAAAAGCATAAACTCTTTGCAATATGAATAAAAAAATACAGTGCAGGAATTTTTTCACTCTTACGCAATCAAAGGGACATAAAGACGGCATCAATTTTCAATTGGAGCTCGTGTCAATAATTAATACAGTAAATTGCTTATTTGTATCTGTGATAAGAGTAAAAATGGATTAAAAAACGTATATTATATGGTGAAATTTCAATTAGGCTTTTAATTAATGGGTGTTGAAATGTTACTGATGAGAATATAATGTTAACACATTTTTGAACTAATGGAAATGTTGTTAAACAAAAAGTTTGAAGTTCTCTGCTACTTTGTGAATATGGTCAGAAACTTTTTTTTTTTTAACCAAAAGTGATAAAACCCATTAGAAAATACAACTGTCACTTACGATTTGTATTTCATTTGAAAAGTATTATTCAGTAGTGACTTTAGATGCTACTGGTCAAAATATGCCCCCATTTAAAAATAAACTTGTGATTATTGGCAATTAGTAAATACCTAAAATTTTTACCGAATTTTAAAGATAATTTTAAGTACATACGTACTACAATCAGTGGTGATCTTATTATTGATTCTTAAGTTTGAGGAGAAAAAATAATAATTTAAATAAGCTAAGTAAGTAAGAGTGTTTTTAGAGGAATTTTTATAATTTTTTGTGCAGCAGACTTATGAGTAAGTACAAAAACAAATCCTCGCATCCATTGCAATTTCGTGCAACAAAAAGACCTTTCAAACGATATACATGATTTTATTTCTGAAATTTTAACTAACTTTTGCCCACAGTTATAGGTTTAAGACAGTAAGCCTGCAAGGTATGACTTGTCAGTTGAGAATTGTAATGTCAAAAATATTTTCAAAACATTGCAGTATTTAGGCCCACAATCTGTTTGAGCAATGTGTATGTTATTATGGTACCTTTCGAAAAGACATCAGTAATTTTAGTATCGAATTGTTAACATATATGGTATTTATAATAAAATTTCGATGTGTTTTGCATTTTCAAACCAACTTTCTGACCGATGCCAAAAAGAAACCCATACCGCCTACGCCTAGGCTGCCCCCTCGGCCCCCTAGGTACGTTACTAACTACTAGGCTGATTGAAAAGTCCCAGTCCTGACACAGAGAGGGAGCCACAAATATCGAATCCTTATTATTTTAGACAGCACCTATCCTTCAAAAGGAAATTTCATTAACATCTGTCAAATAGTTTGGTTTTCACAGTTGTCCAAAGTGCATCACCTCTATGGAACAAAGTGAAATTCGCATTTTAATAAAACATTGCTTTGTGATCGGAAAAAACGAGCAGCGAACATTTAAATGGCTCTAAAAACATCACAGCACATCTGCTCCGTCGACAAACAACTGTTGAGAGATGATTTGCTGAACCAGTGATGCACCACGTTCGGGCCAGCCAAATGATATCAAGAAAATCTATCTGATCCTTTTGAAAGACCACAAAATGAAAGGGAGAGAGCTAGCAGATATAATGAAGTTGTCGATCGGTAGTATTTTCAATAATTTGCATGAGCATTTCGAAATGAAAAAGATGTGCGCGCGATGGGTGCCTAGTTTGCTGACAATTGGTCAAAAGCAACATCGTGTCGGTGATTCAAAGCAATGGCAAAATTGAACGAATTGCAATACGAATTGCTGCCCCACCCACCGTATCCTTCAGACTTGGCCTCCAGCGACTATTATCTTTTTCCAAACTTGAAAAGATGGCTCGCTGGTAAGCGCTTTCACTCGAATGAAGAGGTCATTGCCGAGACGGACGCCTATTTTGAGGAACTTGATGATGACTACTACAAGAAAGGCATCAAAATGCTCGAGGCCCGCTAAAAGGAGATTATATTAAAGAATAAAATCAAATTTTCCGAAAAAAAATGTGTTTTTCTTTGTTAGGTCCGGGACTTTTCAATCAGCCTAGTACATTCCTAGTTTTTTCCACCATTTTCATAAACCTTATAATATGATGAGGCTCGGTATGCGTAGCAATTAGGGCTTTGTTTTATGATCGTTGTTTCATGAAAAATAAGTTGATGTTTAAATGTTATCCAAAAATAAGGTTACAAATGCCTATATAAAAGCATCAATTTGTTAAATTGGAATTATGTATTTTAATAACTTTATTTCTTTTTTGGTACTTGATTTTATTTATATTTATACTGCTTATAGCTTTTTTTATCATTTGAACTGCAGCTTTTTTTGGGCGCAAATATGTTTGCGCAAAAACACAAACCAGACTTTGAAAATAGTTCAAATGCAAAAGATTAGATGGAGACACATGGCATAAATGTACTCAAATATGAGGGTGGATCAAAAAACTATTTTTTGAAAGATATATAGAAAAATCCCAGCATGGAAACGAAAATTCGATATAGCTAAGACTTAGCGTGAGCAAAAGTATTGAAGTTTTATTTTATTCCCTTTTATTCACACCAATTGCTTAGTTTTTAATTCATTATGCACTTCGATTTCAGGAGGATGCCAAACAGAAAGCTTCAAAATTATGTTATGAACAATAATTTAGTACATATAATATCTATCTATCTATCATCAAGGTCTATCATTTGGCTCACATTTCAAGCTGAAATATCAAACCATAAACATTTTTCTGAAAAAACTTGGGCCGAAAAACACGTGGCAACCCACATTTGGGACGGGATTCGGCAAGGTAGTCCTATATATTTTATTAGAGAACATCAAGGTCTATCATTTGGCATACATTTCAAGCTACGGTCTTAAACCACAAACTTTTTTCCAAAAAAAGTTTGCCCAAAAAACAGGTGGCAATCCACATTTGGGACGGGAATCGACAAGATTACTCGAAATATTTTTTTTAAGGTTCATCGAGATATATCATTTGACATGCATATCGAGCTATAATCTTGAACCATAAAAATTTTTCTGAAAAATCTTGGCCCAAAAAACAGATCATAACCCATGTTTGGGACGTGATTCAACAAAGCAACCCTATATATTATATTTAGGCTCTTCAAGCTCTATCATTTGATATAACTACTTTTTATGCTGGAATCTTAAACCATTAACTTTTTTCTAAAAACTGTTAGCCCAAAAAACGGGTGGCAACCCATATTTAGGAAAGGCTTTGGCAAAGCAACCCTATATATTCTGTTTAGGCTCATCGAGCTCTATCATTTAACATACATTTCAAGCTGTAATCTTATGCACTCGACTTTTCTACAGCCGGCTCTCCGCCTATAAGAATATTTACTCGAAGAGCTAGTAAACTTTCAGTATAAATGACTTTTAAGAAAGTAATATTATATGTGGCTCGATCTTCGAAAAGGGACCTATTGTCCGAAAACAAATTTTTGAAAAAAAACCACAAAATGTTCTTTACTTTTTAGCAAAAACTTAAATACACTGAGCCTTTCGATTAAAGAAAGTAAGAAAATAGCGGACACCCTAATATACACACATAGATACCTATGTTGAATTGGATTTTTTTGAGTGTATAAAACAGGCTAAAGTATTTAACGTGTATTTGTTGTTCAAAACACCGGAAACTCAAAGATAAGCTCGCTTAAGAAATGCCAGCGAGAACGTGTTTCAGTTGAATGCGATTTTGAGGTTGCAAAGTTGAGTTGAAATTGCGGGAAATAAATGAAATTTTGTTTTATTATTGTTTTTGTTATATGTAGTTGTTGTAACTTTTACTTTTGTTCTACTTTTGTTGGTTTATCGTTATTCCTGTTGTTTGTTTCTGCTATTGCTAAGTTTCGAAGTGTTCGTTGTTGTTGTTGTTGTTGATAAACATTGCTGCGACACCTAGAATTGTAATTTTAGGTGCTATCTCGATTAGTATAAGTAAGGCAAATATTTTAAGTCGTATGACTTTGCCGGTTAAGTTCTCTATTGCAAATATTGTACATATTTGGGTGACTTAAAAAGAAAAACATTTAAAGTAAATTTTAAAGGGTGATTTAATTGGAGTTGAAATTTTAAGATATATTTTAATAATTTTTAGCTTTAAAAAATATATAGCTGATATTTGAAATCTGGTATTATTAAGTACTTATATAATGAAATTCTTATTAATGGAGCAGAATTATTTTTAACTCTTCTCAAAAAAGGGGGAAAACCGGCTTAAGTTCAGAAGCGAATTTCTTTCAAGAGAGTGTAGCATACGCCTTTTCATCCCTTTTGGAATAAACGATATAAATTCGAATGTTTTTCAAAACCAAAAGAGAAGGCTTATGTCTTTGGATAAGCTTTTTTTTTGTCAATAACTTATAAACTATAAAAGATATTGCACAATTTTTAACATTTTTGCAATGAGCATTGAAAAGTTAATTGAAATTAAAACCTATTTTGAAGAAAATACTTCAACGACATCCCACTTTTGTATGGTAGGTAGGCGTGTTCGGGTGCCGTTTTTTTTTTTTTGTCATTTACCCAAACTTTTTTGTTTTTTTAACTTAAAAAACATCTATCCTGAATTTCAAGAGTCTAGCGCTATCATTGCTATTTGTGGCCGCCGTTCCATACAAACCCATCGACTGTGCACCCTTTTTATTAAAAAAATAGTTTATTTCGGACACTTTTCGTCCATTTCTTTTCGAACAACTGCTGCAGTAGCATAAAGTGCTTTCATTCATATTATTTTAAATTATTCATTACTATGTAGTATAGCTACAATAATAAAATTATGAAATTCTTATAAGGTTTTATTTGAAATGAGTTATTTTTTTTTATATATATTATTTTTTACTTTCATTATGTAGCTGTTTCAGCTTTGTTATTTTTATGTAAATGAAAAATGCAAAAAAAGGACACTCGCAGACTGTAGCAATTTAAAAAAACATTGAAATTCAATTGTGTTCTAAACGAGACGATAAAGACGACATCCACCGCGTCGAGTCAAATATTTCAATGTTCATGGATGGCTGAACTTTTAAATGCTAAGTCCAGCTGTTTGCGTCATTGCAGAGAAAAGAAGCTCAAAGAGAAAGAAGGATGCTATTTTAATTTGATACTTTTGCCATATTTTTTTTTTTTTTTGTAATGGCAATGACATAAAAATGCAGTAGAAATTAGAAAGAAATATGGAAAAAAAAAGAGAATAGAAATTTGCAAAAACTTTACAATTGTAATTAAATCATCATCAAGTTTGGACAGTTGAAAAAAATTATAAATGAAATATTAAAAAAATAGCTTGAAGAATATTAAAAAAATTAAATAAAAATTCACTTATTGCAGAGTATTTAAAGAGTTCTAAATAAATTATTTCTTTATGATACGACAAGAAACAAAACTTGAATAAAATAATATCAATTTTATTCCTAGTAAAAAAGAGGGCAAAAAATATCTATTTCATTAAAGTGATACTTTTGTTTCAATAAGGACAATTCTACAATATCCTTCTGGCAGCATTGCGTACTGCTCTGGAGATTACAAAATTCGTTTATGAAAGAAGCATACAGTTGGCAATGATGTAGATGTTGATGACGTACTTCGTTCTTGCAATAAGAAATTAGAAGAAAATTTGTTGGCAACAATAGCAAAAAAGCAAGAAAAAACACACACACACACACACAAACAGTTGTTAGATAAAACTTTTAAACTTGTTTAACATAAAATTTAACGCTTGAAAGGTACAAACTTTTCTTGAATTCAAAATGGTGCGAATATCTTTATGTCAATTGACATAGGTAACAAAAGTTTAAGGGTAACAGCAGCAGTGAACCTTATCTTAAAGCGTGTTGCCTCGGTTTGAGTTTGTGCATGTGTTTTCGGATTGTTTTTTAACACAATTAAATTTTGTCTACACGGCCAAAAAATGTTTATGAAAATGTGTACGTGTTGTACGTTATTTAAAAGTTTTTTTTTTACATAAATTTCTGTCATAAATCAGACCTTTACGTGCCTGTAAGCCCTAGTGATTATAGAAACAAAAGAAAACAGTTTTTACTTTATATGATATGCATATCAATTGATAGTTGTATTTGAGCTTTCAGATTTTTGTGAATGAAGAATGATTTATTGTTTAACTGGAACTTGAATATCTCAAAGAAAAAAATTTTTAAGCGATCCTCGTGCATGTTAAGACCCTTTATTCTGCAGGAGTTCACGGCACGGTCACAAATTTGTATTGCCATCAATGTTGATACGAGAATTTTGTCTCTCTCTCTCTCTTTATTTTCATTTTCACATTAAAAATAGCACTAAAGATCGTGACCGTGATCGTCTGTATAACAATGACATTGGATATAAAGGAAAGCGTTTAACGTGCAAGTTATATCCAAATAAATGCACTATCGGTTTAAGTTTATACCCCTAAGCTAAAAAAGCCAATTTTCCAGTTGAATATTTTTTAAATATAAATAAAGGCATATTAACCATAACCATAAATTCGAAAATTTTATCTTTTTAAATTAAAATTCGTTTATGCATAAGTAGTTTTCAAGTACCAAACATTAAAATTATAAAAATAGTTGAACATATTAATTAGAATTGCAAATTGATATTAAGTTCATATAAACAAACCAAGAGCTATAAAAAATAATGAAAAAAAATTGTTCAATAAACCCCCACGCTTAACAATTGCTAAAATTTTCCGTACCATGCTGCTCTGATTAAACAATGAAAAGAGAAATTATATCGCAGAAAAAGAAAGATATACATACATTCAAAGCATTTGTTGATTGAGGTAAAATGTCAGCGGCATAAGGAACATTTCCTTTAAAAAAAAACTTATCTTTAGTTTAAGTTAATATTTACTAGAAAGTTGAAATTTAAGGGCTATTTTTTATTCTCCCATTGACAAAGGACACCACTACATTTAATATCTCGACATTAGGTTTCTGTCAAATTTGCTGAAGTTTTAGTATGATATAGCTTACACCGTCCCAATCAAAATAACTATAGGGTGTCAATCAAATTAATGAAACCTATGTATGTACATTAGAGATGTTCATGTCCCTTCATCTTTGTATTTTACTGGAAACATCATGCAGTGAAAGCGATTGACAACAAATTTTATAAACAATATGTTTTTAGTAAAAAAGTAATATCAACAGGATAGTAGCTGAGAACAATGGAATTAAGTTTCGTTAATTTTTTTCATTAAAAAAAAAAATTTAATTTGAATTTAATAGAACTCAATTTTAATAGAGGTTTTCATAAAATACTAGGCTGATTGAAAAGTCCCGGGCCTGACACAGAGAGGGCGCCACAAATACCGAATCCTCATCATTATTTTTGACAGCACCTATCCTTCAAAAGGCTACATGTGAAATTTCATTAACATCTGTCAATTAGTTTGGTTGTTACAGCTGTCCAAAGTGGATCACCTCTATGGAACAAAGTGAATTTCGCATTTTGATAAAGCATTGCTTTGTGATCGGAAAAAACGAGAAGCAAACATTTAAATGGCTCTAAAAACATCACAGCAGATCTGCTCCGTCGAAAACAACTATTTACATATGGTTTGCTGAATTTAAAATGGGTCGTACGAGCACCAGTGATGCACCAAGTTTGCGCCGGCCAAATTAGGCTACCACTTCAGAATAGATCAAGAAAATTCATCTGATCCTTTTGAAAGACCACAAAGTGAAAGAGAGAAAGCTAGCAGATATAATGAAGTTGTCGATCGGTAGTATTTTCAATATTTTGCATGAGCATTTCAAAATGAAAAAGATGGGTGCCGCGTTTGCTGACAATTGGTTAAAAGCAACATTAAAATGAAGAATAAAATCAAATTTTTCGAAAAAAAATGTGTTTTTCTTTGTTAGGCCCGGGACTTATCAATCAGCCTAGTAATTAGTGGTCGTTGAAACTATTTCCACTTAATTTTATTAGTGTTACTCGAACCTGATTTTTACATTCACTAAATGTTTGGTGGTATTGAAATTTTAATTCTAAACTAGTGCATTAATCCTCACATTAATATCAATATATCTATGCCAGCGGTGGGCAAGGAAATCTAGCCAAAGGGCGTAACAACAAAATCAAGCGACAAAAAACGAAATTTTAAAGTTTTTTTAGCTTTCATTTCAAAATTCGCGAACAGCTCAAAAAAAAACCAAATTGCACTACATACAAAAACTGCTACATTTGTCGCGACACAATGCGGCAATGTCGCTAATGCCTTTGTGTCTTGTTTTTGTTTTCATTTGAACACAAGTCAACGCTGTGCGTCGATAGCGTTGAAATTCTGCGAATTGTTTTTTGGTTGCTTGTGCGTCGAATAACGGATGGAGCCATGAGTGCCACTACGTGCCCATCGCTGATCTATGCTATTATATAAAGAGGTTAAATTTGTTTATTTGTATGTAGAGGTTAATCTCTGGAACTACTAAACCCATTTTAAAAAATATGTACACTATCTGTGAGTAACATAGGCTATTTTTTTATTTTGATAAAAAAAATTAAAGTTCCATATCTTGGTTCCTAAATTGCTATTCATGGTACTTATACCAAGTAGTAAAATTGGGTGCATGGAGCCAATACTCTGCAGTAAGGAAAGCGTAAAATGTAAACGAGATTGTAAAATAGAGAGGGAGCGGGCAAAGCCGCTGGAACAGCAAGTCGTCTATATAGAACAAAAATTTTTTCTGCATTTTCATGTTTCCGACTAATGAATCTTTTTGTATGCGTTTTATAACTGAAAATTTAATATGCCCAAGACAAATCTCTTGAGTAATCAGGGTTGGTAATTATTAACTCACACATTTCGGATTTTTTATGATTTAAGGTACTTACGTATAACACGGAAAAATGGAAATGTTAACAGTGAATTTTTGTTCTATATAGAACATAAAGCATCCAACAAAAAGTAAAATATTTCCCACAGTGTATTTGCATAGTTTTGAGCTTGAGAAACTTGAATTTAATTAATTGGAAAACTTTACAAAACCATCAACAACAAGAGCAATAACAACAGCATTTCTGTACGTTGAAATATTTAAAGCAAACTTACACGATATTTTTTGTCCCTCAGTCAACTCAACATGTCAATGTTGGCTGTAATCTTTAGTTGAAAATATGTCGTTTAATGCGATGTTTTATGGTACTTTGTAATTAGTTTCAAAAAGTTTTTAATCTCTAAATGGTACTCTTAAACGCCAAAAAATTAAAAAAAAACAAAAACTTTTATTTGACAAGGGTGATATTTGTATGAGCCCAAGGAAAGGATGCTGAATGAAAGGAAATTTAGTGATGACCAGTAGCTATGTATTTTAATATTAAAAATTTTCTAATTTTATAAAAGGATACGTTAGATTAAAAAAAAATTATTCAAACTTATTTCTTACAGTACTTATTCGTAATGCACAAAAATGGTCTTAAACAATATAAAGTCTTAAGTTAACAGAGGTCATAGCAACAGCAAGTTCCAGATTTAATAAATTTAATAAAATAAATGTAATAAAAATATATCTTAAACATTTTTAGCTGACTTAAATGCTTTTGATATACTAAGTTGTCATTATAACTTTTCAATATTTTCATATATTTTCATATTTTATCGAAAACAATAAAACAAAATTTATGATAAACAATTTATAGACGCCATATGTTTTGAACGAACACCTTCGAAAAAATGTAAATAAACATAAAAAAAAAATGATAATATAAATAAAACATAAATTTGTTATTTTTGAATTTTTTTTCAACGTTTTTATGCATATAAATTGGCTCATTATTTGAATCGCTTGTTGTCGCTATCGTCTGTGTGATTTTATTAACATATCATACATTTGCTGTTTTTTTTTTTTTTTTAAAAAAAGCAAAGTCAAATATTAAATTTAATATGTAACAATAAAAAATGTTGTTTTTTTTTATATAAATTGACAGCAACGACAAGAGTTGTTACCAATTCAATTGAAAACAATCTGTCGATTTTGTAAAAGAAATATTTTGTTGTCATTGAAATAAATTTGGAATTTTTATCACATAATTTCTATTATCTATGTCTGACTTTTAGCGAAATCAGAAGTCTACTATTTTTTCATTTCATATGTTTTGTGCTGTAGAATAATGAAACATTGCATGAAATATATAAGTACGTATGATATGCTCATCACTTTACTGCAATTATACAGCACCCAGGACCTGCAGAAGAGTGATTTGGGCTTAGGATCAATGTCCTGAAACGATTTTTATCTTAACTTTTCGGCATTTTAAGTGTCAGTAATGCCGAAATTCTGAGCACTTTTTTTCAATTCGTATTAAAAAGTGCTCAAGTATTACTCCTTCGTCATAATATCGGTAAAAACTCTCAATTAACCAACGCCTTCCCATGGTACGAGTATGTATCCCCATAACATAACGAACAACTTTCAACACTTCACAGTGGGTATTATACTCTTCTACTGCAGGGGCTGTGTTGGGTCTCCGTCAAGCTTTATTAGAATCATCATGATAATATTATATGGTTTGGGTCTTACCGCCGAATATTACACCTCTCTAATAACACATTGACCCTGCAGTATAAGAGTTGAATACCCACGGTGAAGTGTGTAAAGTTGCTCGCTATGGTATGGGGATACGCTAAACGCTAAAATCTGGTATCTTATGACAGCAAGAGTTTTAAAATTTGGTACTAGGGTGTATATTACCTATTCTTATGGGGGCAGGTCCAGTCATGATTTTTGAGAAATCGAATTTTTTTTTTCTCTTGAAGTCAATGCGACAATTACTTTTGGAGTTATTCGGCAATAAACAAAGGGCTCTCGGTAGTAAGAGTACCGAGCGTAAGACTTTAAATGCATTTATCTCAAAACTATGTTTTCGGAACCGGTGACCACTGTAACTCGAAAACCGCTCGATAGATTTCAATGAAATTTACACAGTTTTTGAAAAACTTAAAATCTAAAATCGATTTTTTATGAACTGTTGGTTTTTGTTGGTTTTTTACCGAAAATCTGGAGGTAAGCCGCCATTTTGTTAGTTAAAAAAAAAAAAAAAAAAACTTCGATCAGGCACTAGATTATTTATTTAACTAACTAATTTTTCATATCCGATTGATTTTAGATGATTTTTCAAGGATTTGTGATGGTCACCGCAAGACACTATGTATGGGACAGGGTCCAATACAACCAGCTATAACTTTTTTTTATTTTTAATATTTTTATTTTAAACTTTCGTCAAGTCAAATTTAAGCACAATGCAATAATTCCGATTAATACAAAAAAAAAAATTATTGAAAATGCTCTAATTTTCACGGCCATACCTGCACCTGCTCCCTTAAAACCTTATGAAATGTGGACGCGATTAGACAACTATGCGTGGAACCTTAAAAGCGGAAAATGTAAGCGAGATTGCACAACGGGGAGGGAGCGGACAAAGCCACGGAAACACAGCTAGTATTATATAATTTTGAAGTGGCATTTAGCACTACTTTGTACAAGTAGAGGCATTTACTATTCTCATATAAAATTTGTTAAATTATTATATTTGTGGTACTTTATCTGTGAATATGAATGAATAAACAAACAAAAAAAAACAAATAAATGTTACTTCATCATTTATAGCTCTTATCTGATAGTGTCTCTCTAAATAATCCATGAGCCAAATTGCATTGCAAGAAGAGAAAAGTATGTGCTCTAAAGAAATATTTCGTAAAAAAATGTAAGAGGTTTTTACTTAAGGATAAATTTTAGAAATATTTTATGATTCCTATGTACGTCTACAAAAAACAGTTATAAAAAAATGTTTTTAGTGTAAATAATTTTTAAGGCAACTTTCTTTTTAGTTCAGAAATGCATAGAATTCTAATTCCAACATATAACCAGTGGCTTCAGAAATAACCTAAAGCTGTCAAAATATTTCATAATAAAAATCAACAGGCATGAGACCACGACTGCTTGCATTTAGCAATTTGCAGCACTTAAAATGGCAGCAATTTCGTATTTAGTTTAACCGCAACCTACCACATAAATTTGAGGGGCGTAATATTACCGCGAAAGTGTGAATAAAGCCTTGCAAAAACATTCGATATCTAAGTTGGCAGTATTATAGAAGTAAAAAAAAAACACAGAAACCATGAAAGAAAATTGCAAAATTCCATTAAAAACACTTGCTATGTATGAACGAGACTTTGCGGATAATTTCACAAGCAACTGTTGCTTAAAAAGTTTAAAAATATATATGTTTGAAATTGAATGGATTTTGATAGGATGCATTATTTAATATCAGTTTGCAAATCGAAATCAATATAGTGTTCACACCATAGACCGATAACTTAACTCTAAAAAAAAATTGTTTATAGTCTACCTACATGGATTTCAACGTGCTACAACAGACTTTGGGGTTAGAAAAAAAACTCTCAACAAAGTCCCTTTAACATTAGTATATGGAAATAGAAAATAGAAAAATGGGCACTATATTCAGCATTGTCGAAATATTTTGTTTATAATTTTATTGGATTCTTTCGCCAAGTAATTACATTTAAATCTTTGTAGTTTTAGTAAACTTTTGCATGGATACACTCAAAATTAATATTTGCTTTAAGACAAAGAAAAAAAAGTGCTGCAACGTCGTTTACCTAGAACTTATAGCCAAATAAAAATTTCTAAGTTATTCATTTATTTTTATGGTTTTTAAGTGCACGTTCTTGCGTTTAACAATATTATACCATTTGTTCAGCTCTATACAGGATATTGGTTGTGACGAACTCACTCACCGCCTGCTCTCAAAAGTATGCAAAAGAAATTTTATATTTCCTATATGATTGTATGTGGTACAAGCAACGTATGCAACTTCTAGCAAACATTTGGAAGAATTTTAAATCTTCCACATAAATGGCGATGAACTTGTAACACTTCTAGAAGAGCTTCAGCGCGATTTATAAACGAAACTACTAGCTTTCTTCACTTGTTTGTGTTTCCTTTTCAACAACAACCGCTTGAAACGCTTTTTTATGCATCATACACGAGTCGCTTTGGCGAGTTGCTTTGGCGAGTTGATTTGGCGAGTTGATTTGGCGAGTTGCCTTGGCGAGTCGCTTTGGCGAGTTGCTTTGGCGCATCGCTTTGGCGAGTTGCCTTAGCGAGTTGCTTTGGCACGTCGCTTTGGCGAGTTGCCTTAGCGAGTCGCTTTGGCGAGTTGCTTTGGCGTGTTGCTTTGACGAGTCGCTGACCCTGAACAAACTATAATCTGGCAATGAAAACGATCGTCTCGGCAATTCATATATGACTCTTCCATGATTAAAAATGTTTGCTGGGTAACATATTGTTCTTGTAGTTTTTGAGTAGGTGTACTAGAAGTTTGGCTAATTGTATTCATGTTAATAGTAGTATTATTGTAGGAGGATGGAATGTTGGCATCGCCTTAAAAATGTTTGCGTTAATGGCAACTACGTCAACAAATCGTTGTCGTTGTTTTATTTAGAACGCTCTACGGCAACAGTACATTGTAGTAGTAAATGACAGCAACAACAACAACAACAACAACTACTAATTAGTTATGGTCTTTTTTGGTAATCTCACCTACCCGTCTGTTGCAGTGATTGTAAAAATAATGAGTTAATGCAGACATTGTGAATGTTGGCGTAGTTGTAGGAAGGACATATGCAATTAGTGGCAATTTTATTTGCATTTAATTTGGTTGTTAAAATTTGAAACTGCAATTTATTTGCAAAATATCGTAGAAAATAATAACAAATAGCTGTGGACATAAATTATATTGTAATATGCATTTTTGATTCCGTGTACCTTTGGGCGGAACAAATAAAACCAACATAATTTTTTTGTGCAAAATATTTTAAGAGCTGCTACACAAATTAGTATGGATTGATACTTTCCGTGATAAATTGTCACAATTTAAAATAGATGTCAAAAACAAAAATTATTTTATGTAGTCGAAAATAAATAAAATATAAGCAAAATAAAAGGACTTTTATAAAACAGGAACCATTAGTTATGCTACTGTTTAGTTAATTTAGCTATTTGTTGAAAATTATTATCCATTTCAAATTGTACAGATAATCGTTGCTTTAAAGTGGGGTTTACGAGATTGAAAATAGTGAAATTATATATTAAAAATTATCATAATTGGAAATGTAAGTGTGTGAGAGTTAAATTAGAGAACAGGAACATGTAAGGTTTTCATATTATTATTTTCTTTGGCTTGACATAGGATCGGATTTGGAAAATGTAATATGTACTCTTAGAAAGAAAATTTTCACAAAATTCAGATTATATCTCGGCAGCCCTGTCAACCAAAACGGAGCTATAAACACGAAAACGTTTGGTTCATTTTTAAACAATACATCCGTAGCTCTCTCTGTCCAACAAACAATTTGAATAAAAAAAAACTTTAGTGAACAAACGCTTTCCATGTTCTCTTTTAAATTAATTTGCAAGGTTGACTTTTACATTGTTTGCGTGAAGTCTGTATTTCATGGGTTAATTGTAAGCCATTTACAAAGCTAAAAAGCCTATAAAAGGAACATATTTGTCAAGTGAAAAAACCAAAAAAAAAAAAAGGATCAAAAATATTTGTGATTTTGGACAAAAGCCACAAAAGGGACTTTTTTTGCCAACAATAATAAAGTAAATAAGATCAAAGGAAAAAACATAAAAAGCAAAATAAAAAACAGAATAGTGACCTTGTTAACCTTGTACAAGCTGATGAAAAGACAGTAAGGACACCACTCACGCAAACACAAATGAGAGATGATGTTAAATAATAGAAAAAAAAACGGTTGCAGCTTTTAAATTTGTGTGCCATACAAACGAAAACAAAAAAAAATTGTACTTAGGCTCGAATATTAATCAAAAAGCTGGTAAGGGTGTTACCTTTGGTGTCAGCAAAAAGTAAATACTCTACATCGCGTTAACAATAAAAGTGTGTCTCATTCTTACCCTTACATTTTAATCAAAAGGATATACACCATGCTATGTGCTGGCTCGTTTGACGCAGCGTACAAAACATTGAACAATATTTTCTTAACTCACTACGTTTTGAGCTTATGTTTGAATGGGATGTGCCACGCCCTCATTTCCAAATTCGCCATTTTTTATAGGATGCTCAGTCGAATAGTATTTATATGAAATTTTGTATCATTACTTCAAATAGTTCTCTCAGTATAGCGTTTCAAAGTTTTTGTTTCTATGGAGAGTGCCACGCCCACTTGTAGAAAAAGTTCTTGTCCAGGAATTTTCGGAAGTATTTCTACTATCTGTGTGAAAGTTGCTTTCATTATCTTATATACAAGTAATTCTCACAGTATTTTTAAGTTTTTGCATATATGGGAGGTGCCACTCCTTCTTTTTGAAATTTTTTATTTTTAGTATTTGTGAGATATTCGGTTACACTATGTCCAATAATTCTCTCTATATAGCTTTTTAAATGGTTTATTTGCAGAGAAATTATATCGGCCATTTTTAATCCCAAGAACTTTGTTTGAAGGTATAGCCTGCGTACTGAATTTCGTTCAAATATGTCGCTCAGTTTTCCCGAGGTCGTCATTTCCACAAATAGACAGAACAGACAGACAAACAAACAGACAAACAGACAGACAAACAGACAGACAAACAGACAGACAAACAAACAGACAAACAGACAGACAAACAGACAGACAAACAGACAGACAAACAGACAGACAAACAGACAGACAAACAGACAGACAGACAAACAGACAGACAAACAGCCTGACAGACTAAATACACAGACGAACATAGGACGCACATGGTTTGATCGACTCAGCTTGTGATGCTGATCAAGAATACATACACTTTTCTCTACATGCCACGCCCCTTTCTATATGTTACAAAAGAAACTACAAAGCAATTTTATCCTAAATGTAGGGTATAAAATAAACGGCCTCATAACATAAGTGCCAAAATGCTTTTATTTTTTTTACAAATTTCATTGCATATTTTTGGGTAAAACAGTTGCCAAATAAGAATAAACCAACACAAATGCAGGCAAATATGGTACAACAGAGCTACCCAAATGCGATGTGACCTTTTTAACAGTTTTTGTTATCCTTTTGTTTTTTTTTTTTCTTCTTGTTTTTGTACCAATCAGAAGTTTTATTAGAAAAAGTATCGTTGTAACTTTGTTGTTTTCATGTTTGTTGTTGTGGTTGTTGCAATAATGTTAATGTAATTTATGTGTGACACATTGACTTACTTACTGGTGTGTTGGGTTTTATACATAAATATCGGTTTAATTGCAAAACTTTCTTGTTCTGTATTGTTTTGCCAAGCGTATGCGTTTTGTATGTATGTGAGTGTAAGTGAAATAGTCGCCTGGTTATCAGACCAATAAAGCGAGAAATAAAGAATGTGTGGAAAGATGCGATAAAGAATTATAAGTTTACTTTTCTGTTCATTAAAGCGATGATAAATGCTACAAGAAATTGTGGTACAGTACAAAGGACACTTGCCAACATATTTGTGGTTGTTTAAAATGTTGACAAACAAATAGAAAAAATGCGGATTTTAAAACCAATTGCATGTGTACTTTGTTTTGATTTAAAAATTTGGTTTGAGTTTTGGTTTTGATAATTTTTTGAGGTTTGGTTTTTTTTTTAAGAAAAAAAAAGTAGCTAATTTTTTTTCCTTTTAGCGACTGCTTGCTTAAGGAATAATTTAAGATAAATTTATCGAATTTTCGTTGAGCGTCATTTGATAAGTTTTGTTCACTACTTTAATTTTGGTGGAGAAACTAAATCATGTGTCGTACACAAAACGTCACAAGAGTGGAAATAAGTCATACTATGGCTGACTTCCTAAATGCAGTATGCTTTGTAACACTGCATAATCTCCAAAACCCAAATACGGCAAACTTACAAAGTTCTGTGTTGGTAAATGCAACCGTCCGGCTTATGTTGCGCAGAAAAAAGCAAACGTAGTATCAAAAAAAATGTATGATACTCGCGTGGAACCTTTTGCCAAGTTTTTAAAAAAATGGATTTCGACAGCGAGAAAAAAGTTGTTCTGCTCCAAGCAACGAGGAAAGGTCAAAAATGGAATTAGCATATCACTTGGAGTGGGGCCTGACTCTGGAAAGAACCATTTTTGAACCATTTTCGGAAAAAGGTATTTTTATTCCAATCGATAGAGAAAGATCGAAAATGGATTTTAGTCATCACTTTAAGTGTCTCCGGACCATGGCAGGACCGTTTTTGATCCAAATTCGAAAACATTTTTCTTTGTTCTAATCGATAGAGAAAGGTCGAAAATGGATTTTGGACATAACTTGGAGTGACTCCGGACCATGGAAGGGACCGTTTTGAACCCATTTCCGGAAAAAGGTATTTTTGTTCCAATCGATACAGAAAGAACTTTAGACATCACTTTAAGTGTCCCCGGACCCTGGAAGTACCGTTTTTGATACATTTTCGATAAAAATTTTTTGTTCTAATCGATAGAGAAAGGTCGAAAATGGATTTTGAACATCACTTTGAGTGACTCCGGACCCTAGAAGAGACCATTTTTGACTCTTTTTCGTAATTTTTTTTTTTTTTTTTCAATCGACAAAGAAAGGTCGCTTATGGATTTGGACATCACTTGGAGTGACTCGGAACCCTTAAAGGGACCATTTTTGACTCCTTTTCGGACATTTTTTTATTCATCCCAATCGATGGCGAAGGTCGAAAAAGAATTTTAGACATTACTTAGTGATGCATTTTAAAATATTTTTATATGTATTAAGAAAATTCCTCTTATACAAAATATATTTCGTCAACTTTTCATAGAAATCATAAAATTATGAAAAGGTTTTCAATTATTAAAATCCTTTCATTTTTAAGGATATATCTATATATCTATATATATATATATAAGGACAATTTGAAAAAAGTCCTTTCAAAAAAAGTTTTTATTTTTTGTTTTTAACATAAAAGTTTAAATGACGATAACTTTGAAATATGTGGCTTTCTAGCAAAATAAAAAAAAAAACGGGTCAGTTAAAATTAAGCGTAGAAAGATACCTCTAAACTATAAGCAATTCGTTGTTATTAATTGGGTCTGCCTTAAACGATTTGAAAAATAATGTGGTATATGCGTTCGATTGAGTTTTGAACTTCCATATCTATAATAAATGTTATATATTACCTTTCATGAAGCAATAATACTGACCTTGTACTTTAAAAAATTTCAAGAAATTCAAAAAAAATTTTAAACTTTTTCAAACTTAAAGCAAAATAAGCGTTAAGCTACCTCCAAAATCTGGAGAAAAAAGGATATATGAAGTAAACAGTGTGAAGCTAGTTGAGTTGAAGTTTCTGAACAGTACCAAATGGTTCGCCAATTGGAACTATTCTAGCTACACAGAGAAAAAATAAGAATTGGTTACTTTGGAGTGAAATTAAACGAGGCATTTGATTAAAAATTACAGAGAGAAATTCGTCTGAACGTCATGAACATAGATATAATTTTCGGCACTTGAGTGCAGGACTCTGAACACGCTCGAGGCGAGATAAGTATTTTTAGCCATATACCCACAAAATATTCGTATCTTGACCGTGTTGTCGCCCACAAGCCATTGTGCCTGGGGCAAGGACAACCTCGATTCTGCTTTAATATTTCACAATACTGACGTAATGGAAAAAACCTGACCTCATTAACGGTTTTAGCCGTTTCAAATCAATAGAACCGCATTATTTTCACACCAGATCAGTTACAAAAATGAACACCAACAATGTTTGCATTATGTTTTCTTATAAACAGCAGCTATAATCGAAAGCTACTTTTACTAATAATCCTTACTAAATATAAGAATAAATAAAAAAAAAGTAGGTATTAAGCTTCAGAAATGAAAATCGTCGTTCAATCAAAGCAAACGTATATTCAGATATACAGCTTTGTTCTAACCTCCACTGTCGTCCCTAAAGTTCCATAATTAAAATGACAAATGAAAAAAAAACAGATAAGCCTATTGATAAGAAGGTGTCAAGTAATCTACACAATCATAAATAAACATTTCAATCAGTGTACTCGTATTATATGTGATATCAGATACAAAAAATTTCAGCAGAGCATGAAAAGTGTTTCTCGTCACCAACAATGATGACAACATCTAATAAAAAAAAAAAAAACAAAAAAATCCTTGAATATTTTAATACCAATGGTTTTTTTTTTTTGCTCACCAACTACAGCGCTGTTGGAAAAAAGGAAAAGCTTTTTGAGTGGAGCAAGTAAAAACATTTATCATATTTTTATTTAAAGCCATCCTTTTTAGCGTAGAATTTTTTCACACACAAAGCAAAACAATGGGGGAAGGCTTAAAAGGATTTTTGTCTTTTTAAATGGCTACATCAAGCATATGTACATAAATTAAACTGTACATTAGTTGCTAAATTTCGTGCTGAACTTCTTATGTCATTTTAAATTATTTCTTAAAAAATATTAAATATCTTAAATAAAAAAAAAAAAATTATTTTAACTTAACTTTAACTTAACTTAATTTTTTTTCTTTAATAAAAAACATAGCTTTTTAAAGAAACTACCAAAATAATGGACAGTTTAATGTACATGTACACATACGTAAAATATGAAAAAATATAAAAATAATGCGACATTTTTTATTGCTCTTTGTTTCATTTTGTAAAGCATCAAGCATTCAAGCCATTTTTTGAAGGACACGTCGGAATGGGACATGAGGCCAAACAAAAGAGACACAGCGGCAGCACTTAAGCATAAGTAGGCTTTAACCCACACAACAGTGCGACGAGTACTCATACGCAAAAGGATGTAAGGCAGATATTTCAATTTTCTTAACTGCTTACATTTTCTTCTTTTTATTTTTATGATAAATCATGTATAGTTTTAGGTTTTTTATTTTTTATTAAAATGTAAATTTATAGGGTGATATAATCACAGCAAGACTTAACGTAGGCCTATGCTAAACGCACGAATGTGGCAAAGAAGTACGAATATATAGTTCAAAAGTTCACAAGACCTTGGGATGAAAAATACGTCTTTTTTTTTCCTCTTTAATTGTGAAAAAAAGTTATTTCATTAATTTTTTGCACGAGTCATAAGTTTAAAATTAAAATTAAAATTATAACTTTGAATGCTTTACCCTATATAACAATGTTGTCCCCCTTTTTCTTTTGTTTCCTTGGGTTATTAAAGTGAAAAAATAAATCCTATTTTGTTTTTACTGCACAGCTTGAAAAAAAAAAAACAAGTAAACAGGATAACAGCACACATGGCAAATAACATTTATTAAGACTTGTTTATTTTCTGTTTCTTTTTTTCCTTATTTGTAGCACTCTATATTTTTTTTTTAGACCTTTGACAACTACATGAGTCAGAAGGAAATCTTTAAGTGAAAACATCCGGCAACCTTTTGTATAGTAATTTTTTGCACTTCACTTAGAAGCTCATAAAAATTACCTTAAGGGATTTAGCTAGTGACATATGCAAAAGTAAGAAATGAATCTTATCATATATGGCAATGTTGGGAAATGCTGCTTTTTGCTTATGGAGCAAAGGTAAAGCTATTGCGCAAAGTTAATATTCGAACTAAAACGCACTTTCATGGATGAGTTATTTAACAGAATACGAAATAAACCAGATATTATAGCGCAAGTAATTTTTTTAATAATATGCCTACAACACAATTCGTCTGTTGAATGCTATTTTCATTGATACAGCATTTTCGATACGTTTTTAGTTAGGAAAAGATTCGTATGGTTTTAAACCAGATTCGCTATTGGGTATTTAGATGGCGCCAATTACTCGCCATGTCGCTTCGAGGATCATTGACACTCAGAATTTAATAGGAGACTGAGGCCATCCGCACATCTACGGAGTGTATCACTATCCGCAACCTGTGACGCGTTCGTTAGCTGTGCTTTCCGTCCGTGCGTAGAATATAGCAGGTAGTAGCACAGTTTGCAGGAAAGACGTGAATCGGGGAAATATTGGAGAGAATTAAAGGCACTCTCTATTGATCGTGCACGTTGGAAGAATTTTTTGAAGGCTCTATGCTTTGTGAGGAGAGAAAGGATACAAAAATAAGTTAGTTATTACTTTGTTCATATTAAATTTTTCTTTGATGTGATATTGAACCATTCTGATCTGAAAAGAATCGGCAAACATCATTTGTTAATCATTTTCGACGTTGCTTAAGACGCAGGATTCGTAACTCGCGATTAGACTTTGCTCCACCGAGGTGCAAAATTATGTATAGAAAATAATTCCGTACGTTAATTATATAGCTATGATTGATCGTGGGTGAAAATCGGAAATCAGACTTATTATTTACGATGCACTTTTTCTTTCTTTCTATGCAGAATTCGAATTTGGCTTCAAAATGTCCTATGCAACTTATGTTTTCGAGATGTATTTGCCTGCAAGTGGAAGGATTTATGATTAGATTAACACTGGATTCTGCACTGATAACACTGATCTGATTTCCGATTCTGATAAATTAAATAGCAGTTTTTTTTTTCTATTAGCTTAAAATAATTCAAAAATTCAATCTTCTATCTCTCGTTTTGAAGCAAACTCATCACATGTCAAAAGATGCGGCGGATTAAGAGGCTAAAGCCCCGGGCCCCTAGTTCTATGAGGCCCCCAGGCCTCAAGCTGGCGGAATCAATATGGTGGATTAGGGTATTGAGTTTCCGCGAAATTGGATCTTGAATTTTAAATTTCTGACGTATTCAGCGACCCCAGAAATCCACGTATATCAAATTTTGTGCTAATTGGTTGATTTTTAAACAATACGTCCACCATTTTGATTTTGAAAATTTTTGAAACATAGTTTCAGATTCGTAATCGGCGACCTCAAAAACCCCCGTATAGCTAATTTCATAAAATCGGTAGATTTTTAAAAAATGTGTCTTGATTTTGTCAAATCTGACTTCGGATTCGTGATCAGTGACCCCCAAGACCTCCGTATACCAAATTTGTTGCAAATCGGTTGACTTTCAAAAATTTGGCCACTATATTGAATATTTGACCCCCATATTGGATTCGACATTTTGAATTTTGTCAACCTACCACGAAAGCTTTTTCAGAGCTACAATTTGAACGAAAAAACGACCCAATCGGATGCTAATTTTCAATTTTACAAGGCGACTTCCGGCCGCCATATTGGATCCACGATTTTGAATTTCTGAACGGGCCACACGGTTTTTAGAAGATTTTCATGTGACGAACATTTTAAGATCTCGTACATCTTGATCGGTCCAGCCAATTTTCGGCCGCGAAGGAGATCCACTTCACGTGAAACGTCTCATATATATTAATATATCGAAGTTATTTAAGTTTTTAGTTGGCACGCCATGGTCAGTACATATATTTTACAATTGAGTGACTAATTTTTGCCCGACCATACCTTGAAAATTTAAATTGTAGATCGAAACTTATTTTTCAATTTTTTTAAACTAACAAATGATATATGTACATATATAACTATAAAATTCAGAGCAAGTCCTTAATTAAAAGTTTCAAACGGCTGTTGTGAATGCATCACTCTCAGTTACTCACTTCCGCCTAACATAATACGGGCGTAATATATCAGTGTCTGTAGGGTCGAAGGAATTTTTTGTCATTCCTTAAGTTAAAAAAAAAACTTCTGGATTATACTTATTTTTGAGAGTAAATAATGAAATGTTTACTAATTTCCTTTTTCGCTCTTTTCAAGGAATATTCTTTTAAAATTGTATGATTTGAAGCGTTCCCGAAGAGTTCAAGACGACGTGAGATTTTATAGGAACTCTTATGTATGATATAAGAAGAATTATTATCATTTTTTAATATTCAAAATATCTTCCTTATAATAGTGAACTCAACGTTTAAGGTGTTTCACAATTTTTTATTTTGAACTATAGACTTTGCAGTTATTTAAGTCAGTTGTTCACCACATTATTTGGGAAATATTCCTTACGAAGAAAATGCCTCAACATATTGAGTGGTTTTTTTAATTTTTTTTTTATTTTTGACAAATAAAAAGCTCTAATTTACTTTTACTTAAAGTTATTGGCCTCGTTTTATTATGTATTGTGGCTCAAAACTTTTGATCGAATGTTCATATATTGGTTTTGGTGGACTTTTACTTGGGTGATTATCTTTACAGCTACCGGACATGTGTAAGCTAGCGTCGCAGTTTGGGTTTCCTTTCTTTTTTATACAAAAGTAATATTAAATTAGCTATTGATTAAAATCACAAAATAAATGAATTTATAGGAAGTTCGCATAACACCCTCTAAAAATAATCCACCCTCTGCAAAGGAACAATCTCTAACGACCGCGTCAATCATCTCTTATGGAAATACTCATATTGCAGTTTAAAAATTACGTAGGTGGAGATATATATCTCAATTATAAAATTTCAAAGATTTCTCTTTATTTGTCAATGCAAAATTAGACACCCTAAATTGTAAAATAAAGCATGAAATAAAATCTTCAAAAAAAAAAATCTTTCCATATTTTTCATAGTAAAGCTACAAAGTAATTTGGGTTGCATGTTGCTGGTTGTTGATTTGTTAAGTTGCCTTGAAATGTAGCACAACTTTCACTTAAATTTATCCTTTGTTTTTACAAATGTAGATTTTTTCTTTGACGAAGGTCGCTTTAATGGTTATGTAACCACTCAGATAGGATAAGCTTTATGTAGACTGTGTTTTGGTTATTTTTTTTTTTCTAAAGTTTATAAAATAAAGAGCTCTTTTACATAGTAGTTTTTAGAAAACATGCCATAAGTTCATGCGTTGTAACTGAATAATGTCAGAGCCAAAAAAATTTAATTTAAAACTTGTCATATTTTCAAAATGAAATGGAATTAGTAAAATTAAAATAATTTTTTTAAAGTAAATCTCTCTCTAACCCCCAGTAAATATAACACTCAAAATTTAAATGCTACCCATGGCAAATTAAAAAAAAAATAAAAAGGAAGTTTTGATTTTCTATCACTAGAATATAACTTGTATACTTCAAGTACAGCAAAACAAATTTACGTACATTTCATTCATAAATCTCTTAAAAAAAATTCACAGAAAAATCAAATCTAATTTAATGACATCGTTGTATAGAGAGAAAAAGGAATATAAAAATAAAATTCTATGTGTACATTTGAAAACCATGGTGTCGCCAGCAATGCTGCCATCAAGATGAATGATGTTGAATTACATTTACACGTTTTCAAAAGCTTTAGCTCCTTTTTTTTCTCGAGTTTCATGAATTTACATGATTCATTCATTCTGCCATCCGTTACTCTCAAACGAAGCAGAGTCTTTGCATAATTTTTCTTCCCTAGACACGTGTCGAGATTTATACACGTTATAACAGCGACAAGAAGTTTCCACCAACACCGTCGTTACCGTTGCTACTTGGAAAACGTTAAAACGCCCTCTATATGTTGACGCGTCATGTTTTGCCATCTGCAATAGACATTTGACAAGAAATGCCGCAACGCGACAAAATAATTGTCAGCTGTAATTCTTAAAGATGCTGATGCGACCGTAGACTTTGTAAAGGAGCAAAGCAAACAACAACAAAAAAGGGGGTACAAAACTTATAGGCAAAGATGATCACCCTTAAGTATTACTCGTAGTATTCTACTCTTTCCTTAGAGATGCTTAACAGACAAGTATCTATGTGACATATGTTCCTTAGAGTTTTAAGCTGACAAAGGGAATTATGTATGTATGTATGTAGAAAAAAAGGTAAGCAAAATTCATAAACAGGTGGAACAACTACATGAATTCGTATTCAAGTTTAGCTAAACAAAAAACTTTGCCAAATTTGAATTCAAATATATTTGCATATTTGAAAAGTTTAAGTTTATATTGTAGTGTTGAATTTCTATGCAGTTTACATCCTTCTTTGAGAAGCTACGTTGGCTTCAAAGACTTGATCAGTGACTTTCGTGACTGTACTGAATCTTTAGTGTCGGAACCTACATTTTGGAGCGTAATTTGATCTCTGTATTTCTGAAAAATTTCAAGAAATTCTTCTTCCAATCTAAATCAAATGGAATATGCCATTCATTTAGATATTTGAAGCATTAGTTAATACCCCAGAAAGAAGGCGTTTTAAGAGTGCTCCCAAAGCTCTTCAAAACAGCGCTAATGCGCTTTTTTCTCGTATCAAATAGCGTCTTTATTATCATTATCGTGTCATTGTAATTAAGCGCTTTGCTCTCACTGTAGCTGAAGCACTTTAAAAGCGCAAAACCATTAAAAAAATTGCACCATAGATAATTTTAAAGTGCTGAACATAAATCACATAGCACATAACATACATAAGTGCTTCGTTTTCGCTATTAATAATGCTGTTATTAACATTTTGATGTCACTACAAATAAGCATTTTTCGCTTACTGTAATCTAAAGCGCTTTAGAAGCATTACTAATAAAACAAATCATTTCTGTATATAAAGACCTTTTTGAGACAGTAATCGATAAAATGTGCTCAAGAGATATAGCTTAGCAGAAATGTTCGTTCAAGTGCCACAATCTTGTATTCCAGGAGAAGACCAACGGTAGATTTAGGTAGGCATATAGAGATCTATAGCTCCGAGCTCAAGGGAATATTTGCTAAGGCTTTAAGATATGACAAGGGCCTTGTGATGTTTTTAGGAGAAAAGAAACATGTGGGCCTTTTTTTTTTTGTTGGTCACACCGTCACTACACATAAAAAGAGCATATTGGGAACTGCAGCGGGAAAAGCTTTTAATGACCTTTTTTTTAATTATTTTTTGTTTTAAATATTTTTAACCAAATTTACATAACCGACATAACCTCTTTCTCAGAAACCATAATAAACTTTTACGAATGTTTTTTACGCGCTAAACTTGAATTCTAAGTCAGCATTTCTCTGAAGGCTCCGGTTTTCGAGATATTCTAAGCTAAAAGTGCGAAAATCACGGTTTATCGAGATATTTGAGGATATGTAATATCGAAAGGTAATTTTTTTTTATGAAACTAAGAGCTACTCTTCCTCTTCAAAACTCATTTTAGAGAAATCGTAGGTATGTTGATATTAATTAATTAGCAAAACAAGATAAAATAGATAAATAATTTCAATATACGATTTCTCAAAGATGAAAAAGATATATGGTCCAATCTAAATACATTTTGAAAAGTAGTCCTATCGGCCCCATTAATGCTTTCAGAAAAAAAAAATACCTTTCGATGTAGCATATCCCTCAATATTACAAAAACAGCGATTTTTGCATTAATAGGTTGGGATATTTTAAAAACCAGAGCTGTTGGGTCAAATCAGAATTCAAATTCAGATTCAGTGCATCAGAAATTTTTATAAAAGTATATTCTCGTTTCTACGTTGAGAAATTTTTATTTTTTTTATTTATTATTATATATTTTAGAATTGATAACGTAGTTAGCATTATTCCAGTTGAGATATACTATGATTGAATTCAGGCTGTAAAACCACTTTCTGTTGAAATATTTATGTTTTAACTGATCCGGAGCAACAATACCAACATGAGTTCTGTCAACGCAACTAATGTCAATTCCATTTTAGTCCACTCATGGCAAATTATGTCCGGTCCCATTCGTCACAGTGAGTGGGGGTTGCGGAGGTAGTTCACAAGGGGTACTCTGAACATAATTCCGTTGAATTTCGGCCGGGGATCAGTCTATGATATATCCAACACCTAGTTTGCTAGCCACACTAATTTTACATAAGAGTAGAGGTAAGTGGGCGGCCTGCGTCATCGAATTTTACCAGAAATTTCAACGCTCCATAATTTTTTTAAAGGAGTTGCCGACGGTTAATTGCTTCAGATTCTTATCGGAAACATCGTTTTTTATCACCCTCCGCAACCCCCACCCCTTCCAAGAATAGGGTCATAAAGTACATAATTATCTTATATTTTAATTTTTTTCACTTATAAAAATAAATTGATTATTTTGACAGTTACAAATTTGAAGTTTTTCAGCCATCAATTTGTGTTTTGCAATTTGGCAGCATTGTTTTGAAGGCGAACTTGTACTTTCGCCAACCATAATACAGAGTCATAGGCGAGTCGCCAAATTCTGCCGACTCGCGAACGGTAATAGGACTATTAAATTCAAAACTGGATAGTTTACGGAATATTAAAGAAAATTTAAGTCGAAAAAAAGTTGAAATAATGACTACAGACAAAAACTCAATGCTCATATATAGAGTTAATTAAAAATACTAGCTAAAATTGACTGTTTTCAGTTAAATATATTTCACATAGAACACAAGATAAAAATTTAATCAGAATCACTTTAATCCTTTTCTCAGAATAAGTTGGTAAATATTTTGAGGCACAAAATAAAACTGAAATTTTAATAGCAAAAAATTCTTAAAAAACTTTCCATTTTCGTTTCCAAATTAAAATGATATTTTATTGCAACACACGCTCGTAGCAATAGAGAAAAAATAAAGCGTTTTAGTAGATTCTGGTTATTTTTACTTGCACACAGATGGTGCTTTCCGCATAACAGCAGTTGCTTGTTAGAAATAACAAACAATAAATAGTCCAATTTAATTGGTGGACTTTTTTTGTGCGAAATATATCAAATAAAAAAAAAATCTCTTTTTCATATTTTGTGACCATGTATTTTGTTTTAATTTTCGTAGAATTTCATTGGTAGGCTATGTGATTTTTTTATTTATTTGCAACAAAAAACTGAATTATCTGAATTATCAATGATATCAATATCATCGTAGTCGGATATATGTTGTCACATAATTCAGTTTCGGAAAATCGATGGATAGTCCATAGTGGTTTGGGCTGATAAATTAAACACATACAATTTTAAGAAAAAAAAAATTATGTTAATATAAAAAGTTAAGTTAAAAAATCGGTTTTTTTATAATATTAAAGGTCAGAATTTATAAAAAAAAATTTAAAAAAAATTAAAAAAGTGACAAAAATTTTCAGAGCTACATATGTAATTTTTGTGAAAATCTTATGTACGACAGTGTAATTTTGAAAGATGATATGTAAGTAAGATATGGAAATAAAAAAACTAGGTTCAAATATAAAAAAAAGGATGTCAAAAATTTTTTTTTGTCACACAGAATCCTTTTTTGAAGATTTCGGTAAAAATTAGGATGGCCATTTTATTTTTATTGATTACACGTATTTTGATCAGAATGATATGTTATTTTGGGTTTTACTAATATGCACTATGGTTGTGATTCTGCTATATATTATATACTTGCCATTAAGATGTGAAAGTAATTTATTTTGATTAAAATTCTTCAATGTAGACCATACCTTAAAAGAGACAATATAAAAGTTATATTAATATCAAATTGATTTATATGTTTAAGTGTTTTTAATAAGATGTAATAATAACTATCATATATAAAGCAAGCAAAAGTCACATGTTTCTTCCAAACTCAAGAAAATATTTTTGTGGTCCTCCCAACCCACTAAAAGTCATTCTTTGGCCTACTGCAGCATTCCATAAAAGAAAAATAAGCACTCAATCCTTTGTAAATTAAGTTGATCGCTCATATATTAGCGGAAGAAAGTAAATGATCCAGCGACAGAGCTAGCGAGAGTAACTTATTTCTGATTCAAATTCCAGGGAAATAAAAATTAGAATCAACTTTTCCAAATTTACAACAAAGAAATGGGTTCAGAAATAATTATATTCAAGGAACAAAAATCGGAATTAAACTATGTTTGATTTCATTTCAGAGAATTGCAATTCGGAATCGAGCCTTCCAAATCGATTACAGTTAAAATGTTAAAAAATCAAAACAATATTTATTTATAAATAAAATTTCCTTTTGGTAAAATGGTCATGCAATATATCTCATTTTGCTAGGGATTTTGGAAGTTAAAAGTGAGGACCTCTTATTTTTTGGTAAGGTAATTGAAAATTTAGGCAATAAACATGAAATTTTCTTTCGATAGGGAAGGCAAATAAGTTCTTTGTCCCGAGCGTCCGATGTGCACGGTACGCCTCTGCAACGTCCGGTTTTTGCGTAATACTGTTCTAGACATTGTTTTTAATATATTTTTGATGAATGTTGATGTTTCTTGAGTGGGGTATCTGAGGATTCACACAATTATAACCAGTGATGCTTACGTGTGCGTAAGTTGCAAATTTCGAAAATTTAATGTTTAAATCCATTTATCTTTGGTTTTTTTTTTTAGCTATATAAATAAATAAAAATAAAACACAATAAAGTTTAATTCAAAATTGCATTCTTTTTACGCATTTTATTGTTTTACATTTCAATACCGCGTGATAATCCAAGGATGCCAATATCCTGTGCACTTTTAACCTAAAATGTAGTCTTAATTCGTATCTACATAATTGTATTTTATATGCTTCCTTGTTATCAGTTGAATTTTTATTACTCTTGTATTTCAAATTTCTTTTATTTTCATTCCTCTATTCTTCTTTTTAGCACTTGTTACTCTTGTCTTTTTTGTTATTTATTTTTATGTGCACATTATTGTAATTCTTGCAACTGTTGATACCAAGAGTGTAGAAATGTTGAAACGCGTTTAACGAGATGTATCTAAAATGCTTGCTACTCTTATGCTTTTTGTGCTACTTAATCCTGGTTTCATTCGAGATATGCATAATAAAACAAAGAATGAAGTTAAATGAAAAAGGATACATGTAAATAATATAAAAATGGGTGCTTTTATATAAACGGTATAGATATTGTGCAAGAGGACGTCCATTAATTACGTGATGTTTTTTTTTTTTGAAAATTCGGACCCCCCCTCCCCTTGGTGAGATCTGGCAGGACCCCTCCCGTGAGATTAAAATTATAATTATTAATGTAAATTCTATGCATTAAAAAGTTGACGTGAGGTTTTTCTTGACCCCCTTCCCCCCTTTATGAGATTTGGTGAGATTTTGCCGGACCCCGTCCCCCCTATTTTAACTCACGCAATTAATGGACGTCCCCCCAAGAAATTATTGGTTTTTTTTTTCGTAGACAGTAAGTGTTTTTAAAGACATATTCTGTCAATAACATGGTGGCAGGAAGTAGCTCATTTCAAGCAAAAGTTTAAAAGCCGTAACTTAGTTGAAGCAACATTACTCAAAATTTGTCAAAAAAAGTCTAGGTTTGGCAGCAGTAAGTGACAAACATAATTTAATTTGGTACCACAAGCTAAGTAGCTACAAAGTCAAATAGCTGTAATAGCTAAAATCAACATATTAGTTGCACATGAAATCTCCCACAGCCATAAACAAAACCTATGAGCGAAAAAAAGATTAAGGATAACCAGAAAAGTTTTATTTCACATGTCAGCGAGAATGTGGTGGCGATTAAGCGAATAAGTGAAATGAATATGATTCGATTACAACGTATTATATGATGGTGTGCTGTGTGCGAGCAAGCCAGAAAGCAAGCAAATAAACAGAGAGCAAGATATATTTTTCTTTTATTGTTCATCTTTTAATGTGATTTTTCTGCTGACTGCCGATGCTTGCCAAAAAATGAAAATTAATTCCTTTTTTTTATCACATTTTTGGCACTGTTATTTTCTGCCCTTTGTTATCACAATTTAATGACCAAAATTTATTTTTCTCTCTTTTTTTAGGCAGCACGAAAATTTTGACCCATTTAAAAAAAAATTATTTAAAAATTTACACATACATATATATATATATATCCCAAAAACTAATTTGCAATTTGGCTACAACATATATATATATATATATATATATATATATATATATATACGTTGTAGCCAAATTGCAAATGAGTTTTTGGGAATCAAATAAATTACTTTTTGTTTTGAATTTTTCCATTTGTAAATGGGGGAGTAGGGAAATTGCAAAGAGGCGACAGGCTGTAAAAAGGATTAATTTGAATTAAACCACTAAATATTGCGGTTATTCGACGTATATGTTTTAAGAACTATGGCACAATTAAACAAATAATTAAATAAAATATTTATAATGGAAAAGTTTCTTTTTGATAACATATTAGTCAACAAACTGAGCAGAAATATCATGCAAATATTAATGCTTCTTGAAATCGTAAAGTTAGTGGAAACCTCTATTGAAGTATCCTACTGCTTATTGAGAAGTTTGTGTTGTTAACTTAGTGGCTCATAAATATAAAGCGTGTTTTTATCATTAAAAAATAAGAAGATCCCAATGAAATTTCATGTTATATCAATTTTTATTTTAAGATTTGTGATAGTACCTATACCTAAATCAGAGCTACAGTGAGAAAACTAAAAATGCTGAATGAGAAATGCAAAGTTAAACGAACATTTTTAAAATTATTTTATTGTGCTAACTGTGCGATGACACTAAAAAAATTACATAAAACAAAAATAACACACAAAAATAACTTGTCATACTAGTTTCATCCATTACGAAATGGAATCATTAGTGACATAGTGAGCAGATGATTGAGAATTTATATTAAAAACACACGACAGAAACAATAATTTTGACTTTGCTTTCTTTCACATTTTGATCGGCTCTCACCTTTAAGCAAAAAGCAAAACGCATCAAGCTTAGAAATTCTCACTCATCGGCTCAGAGGTCACTGATGATTTCATTTAGCAATGGATGAAATTAGTATGACTAGCTTTAGCCGTTTTTTTTTTTTTTTTAATCTAGTTTTTGTTTTTGTTATTTTTTTGGAGCTATCACTATACTGACCAGAAGCTCAGTAAAAGTTAAAAAATAAATTAAGTACGAACCAATCAAGAACAAAACTGTAGATTTTTAAAAAAGTAGGCAATATTTTAAATTAGAAAATCATACCATATACTTTTTCATATAATTTTTAAAATGTAGTACACTCAAAGTACATACAAAATCATAAGAAAATGGTGTTCAAATTTGAGGTGTCTTTATAAATTTGCCATTTTTTTACATATACTAGATTACATCGATGATTTGTCAGTTATGAAGTAAATACATATGGGTTAGAGAAAATGGATCGATAAATGAATAACGTATTTTCATTGTTAAAATTTATTTTAATGTGGTGAAAGTTATTTAGAAATTCGAAGAAAATTACGTACAAATTACAGTAGAGAAAATACTCCAACAAACCGTGCTTTTAAACTTATCATTGATAAATTTAAAGAAACTGGTTCAGTTTAAGATCAGAAAAGTATAATTTATAATCGTATAATCACAAGTTTTTCTGAAAAAATAAGGAAAGGACATCAATTCGTCAATTACTCAATATCTCTGAATAGATGATTAGAAACTTTTTGTGGACTCACTTGGAAGATATTGAGGTGAAAAATATGTTGTTTTAACAGGACACATCAACGAAATCAAACGATCTTTTGAAATCAAAGTTTACTAATTGAATAACTTCTCAAAGAGCAGACGTGAATTGGCCACCAAGATCATGAAATTTAACACCATTGAATTTCTTCTCATGAAGTTTCTTTAAGAGTAAAACTTATGCGGATGATTCTCAAAGTCTTCAAGACCTCAATGATAGCATCATCGAGCAAAAATCGTTAATTGAATTATCATTATGCGAAAAAGTTATACAAAATTTTGGTAGAAGATTGCCAAACTAGCAGGAAGGACATTTTTTTATTATTAAACGGAACCAATGTATGTACTGTAATTTCCAATGAAAATAATTAAAATTTAAAATTTAAAATTAAAAAAATATAGCTCTAATATGAACACCTTTTATAAGAGTTGAAAAAAAAATTTTTCGAAAGATCGATAAAATCAAAAGATTTTGGCAAGATCGAAAAGTGTTGATAAAGTCGAAATATGTTAAAGCTTTTTCAAAATATTAAAGTTTTTTCGATGCATAATTTATTTCTTATCAAAGGAAGAAAACCCGTGGAAAAATTGTTGTATCCTTTTTTTGTGTATAGAAGCTAAAAGTCTTTTAGCATCGCAATTTTTGCTGACTTATAAAATACTCACAAAATCATTTGGCAGCATTTCATTCGTGCCCAATTTTCAAAAGATTTCATTCACCCACATAACTGACCACTACTGAAACAATTGTGTGCATGTTATCCTTAAACTGATGTACGAATGAGTAGGGGCGTCTTTCTCACATACATAGCCAAAACACTGCCAATAAAAAGTTCACTACATTGCTATCTTTGCCTTTTTCGCTCGATTTCAGCATATCAAAATGACCATATTTTATGCCAATTCAATGGGTATAAGAACATTTTCGCAGATAAAGTATATATTTGTATAAGTCAAAGTATTGAATGGATAAAAGAAAACTTTACAATATATCTTCTTCATACAAAAATATTTAGTTCAGAGTGAATTAAAGCAAAGTTGTGAAGTGCAACAAAAAATAATTTTTATATTAAATATTAAGTTTATAATGCAATTTTATTAAAAGAATATATTTGAAAAATATAGCTATAGAATATGGCTCTATGCGCTTATGTATTTAATACTGAAAATAATTTCCCCAAACCCAAAAACTCTAATTATACTCATAATCTAGCGTATCTTGGGGGGGGGGGGAGGGAGGAGAGAAGGCCGAGGGGGCGGAAATGGTGGTGAAATATATATCATTTTGCTAGGGTTTTTGAAAGTCATAAGTGAGGACCTTTTTTTTTTGTTTTTGGTAAGGTAAATTAGAGTTTTGGCAAAAAAACACTAAAATTTATTTCGGTAGGGGCGGCAAATAAGTTATTTTCCCCAGGCGCCCGATGTACAGGGTACACCACTGCTCGCAATCTCAGATAAATCTATAAATTTACGAAGCAAAGAGTTGAACAAATACTCACATTTTCATTCATCACACAACAATATTTGGTCACAGTGTGCTGTTACCACTTTGCACCATCAACATGTCAGAAAATTCTTATCAGAATTTTTTTTCCATTGAGTTTACCAATTTTTCTTTTAATTGTTTTTTTAATGGCTACAACAACAACAAGAAAAATGGCTTTATACGATTCGTTAGGTGTTGACGTGATACTGATGTCCTATTTTTATTTTATTTTTTTTACTGAAAGCATTCAGTAACATTTCATTGATTGGTGACTGTCTGTCAGCATGCTGTTGTTGTGACTTACGTTTTGGCCAGGTTGCAGTGATTAATGATGTACAATTATTTCGCAAAACCACGAATGCGAGCTGTTTGCTTTTTGGTTTGCAATATATGGCTTAAGGGGATATGCTAGATGATCGTGTGAAAATTTTGTGGTATTTAGTATAGGCTATTAAGAACAAATTTTGCCTGGATTGAAACTTCAAAATAGGCTTTAAGTCCTTATAGTGAGTGATATTTTAAGGGGACTTGGTCAAAATATTTTATTTGTAAACTATTTCATTTTTTTGCGCTTTTAGGGCTAACCGTAGAACTTATGGACCTTTTTTCTATTTCAAAAAATTTATATGTATTACTTATGTCCTAATTACATAAATGGTAGCTTTGATATAGGGTATCCCCTTTATCTAATTTTATTTTACGAATAGAATTCAACAACATATCCTGCATTAGCTGCAATTTATAAGCCAAACGGAAACGGATGTAGTCCATGTTGTTTTTCGGTACGTGTGAATTTTCTCTTTTTTTATGGGTTTTTACGTTTTTCTTTAGCATATTTTTTTTTTGTTTTTTTATTTCTATTTTTTTTTCTTTTTTTTTTTTTTTTTTTTCCTTTATATTTGCTTAATGTGTGTATCATCATTCGTTATTGCTTTTCGTATTAGAAACCATTTGAAGGTAAAATATGCTGCAATATAGGGCTTTGGTGTGAGCTCATTTGTGGTTGATGTTGCATGGCTTAAATTCTGTGATAAAAAGAAAAAACTGCTTAAGTCAATTTAAGACAACTGAAGTTAAGATCAATGTTTCATTGGTTTTGAATAAAATTTCGGTTTCATGTTTGCGTCATATGTTAGTACTTATTTAAGTTTTAAGAATGAAAAGCAAATTTCAGAGAAGAACTAATACACCGAAAAAAAACTTACTCCGATTAAGGAAAAATGCCTAAATGTAAGGAAAAAATGTCCTTCAATACGAGCTAAAGCCATGGGTTCCTCAAAATAAGTAAGTTGGATTCCTTAGTACAAGTAAATGTTGCTGCTTTGAAATAAGGAAAAGTTTACTCAATGTGAGGACAAGGTCATAAAACTGAGGAAAATTTTACTTTTTCTAAGGATGAAGGTATCCTTAAATGAAAGAAATTTACTTAAAATAAATTCGTTGATTTCAAAAAAAATTGTTAATTTTCTTATTTGTTGGTTACTTATTGTCAGTCATTCTTATTTTAATTGTAATGCGTTTTTAAAACTTCAAAGGAGAATTTAATTTTTTTTTTACCTGTCATCCGATCAGAGAATTGAACCCAACTCAGCCACCGACAGAATTTTTAAGACATACTAAAATGATGTTGTTAAACTGCGCGTGTAACAACCATTGTCTGATCAGGGAAGCTTCGGTTCAAATCCCGGCGACGTCATAATTTTTTTATGTTTTTATTTAAAAAACCAATTAAAGAACTATAAATATATAGACAAAAACAGAATACTTAAGAGAAGAATAGATATTAATTTCAGCGAGTAAAGCAGCGAGTGTTGCCACTCATTTATTAAGGAAAATTTTCCTACGTTATAGTAAATTTTTTGAAGAAACTAACTAAAACTGAGTACGATTTTCCTCAAACAAAACATTCCATTAGATTGAGGAAATTTTTACTCAAATGAGGTACAAGTTTTCCTCAAAAATTCTTCCCAAAGAAAAATTTACTATTTCAAAGGAAAATTTTACTAAAACCACAAAATCTATATTTGAGGAAGAGCTTTGACTTGCTTTAGTGAAACATGAACTCATTTCAAAGGACTCAATTACTAAATGAAACGGTATTTTCATAAATATGAGGAGAAATAACTTAGATTAAGGAAAATTTTTACACTAAACCGGAGGAAGGCAGTTCTTCAAATTTAGTACGGTCTTTTTTTTCGGTGTAGAAAATAGGCTCTAAACTTTATAGTATGTCTTAAATTGACTTATGCTGTTCTTCCTTTTCACCACAAAATTATTGCCTGACCACATACGTGTTGGCAGCGGCCGCAAATGGAAGATTGATGTATTAACCTACATATTAAACATTAAACAGCAAAACACAAGCACACAATGATATAAATGGAAAAAATTAATAAAATTACATGAACATACGAAAACGCAAATTGTTTCTAATCAGAGTAAAATTTAACAAACAACCTTTGTTTTTTATAATAAGATGACTTTAATTTATATCCGAAACTTAAGAATTACTTTTGTGAAAGACTAAAAAATTAAAGATGATCTAACTTCAGTTTTCAAACTTATCTAAAAAAAAATAGTAGCTGTAGGTCCTGCAAGACAAGCTGCAACCATTGGATGTAATTTGAATTTAGAGCTCTAGAAAACGTTGAAACCTCAAGTCTTGGTGTTTAGGGATTTTCGCTTGAGTTCGTATCTGTTATCTTTTCTGAGCATTAAAACTTAAAAAAAAACTTAAAAAAACGATCGGGCTATTTTGGAAAAAAGGCCGAAGAAAATTCCATTTTTCAAAGTCCTTAAAATGTCGAGGTGTAAATTTAAGCCAGAGGTTGTGAAATAGGGTTCCATATCTTTTTTATGTAGTAATTTTAAAATGAAATATTTTAGAGCATAAGGAATAAATAGAAAATATCATCTGGTATCTGGCAGTGGGTTTTTCAAGTTGATATCTAACGATATTATAGCAGGATAATTTTTCAGAAGAAGGGCTATATATTAATTGCGTTAGACGGTTAAGGAGGCTGGAGATCATGCATTTTTTAACCGAAACTTAAGGAATGGGAGGTCGGAAAATTTCTTTATCTATTTTTTTTTTTTCTTGAATTAAGTGTAAGTTCTTAGATCAGACTCGTTATAAGTATACATGGTGTCACATTTTAACTTACACAGCTGAATAAGTCAAAAAACAAGTTAGATGTCAAAGTGACCGCTGAAGGTCATTTCAAGATCGAACTCCTGCTTGGTGCAGAAAAGCTAGTAATCATTGGCTGGACTTGCCTTAACTGGCTGCACCTTTTCTGAAATGACCTTCAGGGGTCACTTTGACCTCTAACATGAATACCTATCTGAACGTAGAATTTTGTGCTCTTCCGGGATCCGAGGACAAAAATAGGGGTTTCCATTTGAAAAACTAAAGTTGACCTTCAAATAACCTTGAAAATGTAGTTCAAGGTCATGGTTAAGGTCAGGGCTGGATCAGTTCTTTGATACCCACCAACTTATATTTGAAACATGTTTTGCATGACTTGCAATTTTTTGACTTATTCAGCTGTGTAAGTTAAAATGGGATACCCGGTATATGGTGTATTGTTTGCCAATACGAAAGTAGTTGGATCTTGAAGTTTTCGACTTTAACGGTTTTTTTGGTAGTATATTACCAGTTGACGATAAACCATAAATTATTCGGCATAATTGTTGCACTTTGCCTCTATAAATATCAACTCTACGAAAAAAGTTATTCTGAAAAAAAAATTATCTTGGCTTTGCTCGAGCTAAGACTAGTGCTAGTAAATATATACCGCAAAAGTGCCATACTGTTACTTATTTTGCAACTTTGTTGCAGATGCTTAGCTGAAAGTGCTGCCAAATATTTCAGCCAGAACGTAATGTTTTGACGTCATTTCTTTTTTGCTGGCTTTCTTACTGCTTCTGAAAATTTTATTTTTACGTAATGCAGTTCGGCGAGCCCAAATTTATGTATATTTCATAGGTATACAACAAAAAGTCACTAACTACATTTCAACCTTTTTGAATTATGGGGCTTTTAATATACATTAAATCGACAAAAAAAAATTTAAATTTTTTCAGTTATAATGAAGAACTCTTCTTATTCAAGAAATTAGTTTTGAGAGATAAAATTTAAAGTTATGAAGCACATACAAAAAGCTGCTTTATTTGGAGACACAAAAGTGTAGATAGTGACTTTTAGCTCTTAGTATATAGACGATTTCATCTCTGCGCTCAAATTTCAAGCTATATTTCAGTTTGCCTTTATTTTTCGCGGTCAAAATCGGTCAAAAAAAAAAGCGATTTGATCAAGTTATCTTCGTTTTAATGGCGATTTTCTTGTTCCCGCTCAACGAATTTTGCTTTAAATTGTTCGAATGGTAAGGAGGTTTTAATTACCTGCTATTTATTTCAAGTGTTAAGCCAAAAGCTTTTGCCACCTGAGCTGCTTATTAATTTGAATAGGTGAACTAACAATGTATTAGCTAACAAACGCATATGTATTTACAAAATCTTCTACTCCTCGAATCTATAATTCAATTCAAACAAGCACTACTTCAATGACAACAACAACAAAAAATACCTTTAATTAACTTAATCTATTCCTTCTGTTGTTTGCCATTTCAATGGCTGCTTAATAAATGTATTCTGCTTCATGGTCAGAAAGACTAATACATACAAGCATTTGCACTCACATACATATTTACAAACATACTAGTATACTCATATGTTGAAACAAGTTTGTTGTTGTATTTTTCTCCGCTTTTTGTTCTCTGGAGTTAATCGATTTGGCATGTAGGTACGACGAAATTGTGTACGGAAATCGGTAAAAATAGTTTTATCGAGATCGAGCTTAATACAGAAAATTTCAACCAAAAAGTAAAAACTTTTCCACCTTGAAATTAAGCTTTTGAACTTTTGTGTCTTAAAGAATCAACCTTTGAGTTATATTTTTTTTTAATTTGAAAAACCGAATCACCTCTCTCTCCGAAATTTGGCGCAATGGATTAAGATGTTTGAGGTCTTCAAATTTTTGCTATATTATAGTCTTTCAAATCCCGTGTGGTACTTTTTCATATGAAAATTTATTTTTGACATTTTATAACATTTCATAATGATATTGATAGAATGCCATCATAAGTTTGCCAAAGTAGAGTTCATTACATTTGAGATATTCCCCCACTTCAAGCGGAATGTGCGATCGTGACATTTTAACTAAAGATAATTAATGGTCAACGAGGAATTTAAATTATAATGTATTTCAAAATTTACAAGTTATTACAATTGATAACAAGTTCCCATAAAGTTTTTTGAAAAAAATCATATGTGAATGCACTGCACTAGCTCGGAAAAGGTAAAGAACACTTGGGCATGTTTCCATCAAATCACTAAGGGGAAAATAGGTTTAAGTCTACGTTTTAGCTTGAAATTTTTGGCACAAAAGGAATATATCGTCGGCTTGCAAGTATAATTGAGCAACTACAAAAAAACAAATTTTGTGTTTTTAACTGCTAATGTAAGAATGTAGGTTCTCTTATACCATACCTTATCAGGTACTAAATACAATTTTTTATAAGAACTGAAAATAATATTTCACAAATTAAATAGGACTTAAACGTAATTAAAATAATAATTAGAGGTACCCACAAATAAATTTTTTTTGCAGATAGGCGACTTTGCTTGTAAGGGAAAGGTCGAAAATAGCTATTTTCAAGCATTATCGATCGATTGGTGTAAAAAAAAAATTATTTTGATCCACCCTAAAAATTTTTTTTTGCTCTAATCGATAGGCAATGGTCGAAAATTGCTTTTTGGACACCACTAAAGACGGTTCCGGACCTTGTAAAGGACCAAACGGCAACGAAAATGGTACTTTCCAGGGTCCGGAGTCACCGTAAGTGATGTCCAAAAGCAATTTTCGACCATTCCCTACCGATTGAAGCAAAAAAAATTCTTTCTGAAAAAGGGTCGAAACCGGTCCTTTTAAAAGTCTGGAGCCAACCTAAGTGATGTCCAAAATCCTTTTTCAACCTTTCCCTATTGATTGGCAAAAAATAAAAAAATTTTCGGAAAAGAGATCAAAAACGATCCATTTCAGTATACGGACCAATTTAAATGGCAAAAATGCTGAGTGTCTCACTGCAGTTTGCCGTAATAAATAAATCTAGGGGTTTCCAACTTATATTACTTTTTACAAAAGCTATATCCGCAATTTTCCACTTGAGCTTGTAGAACATTTCATTTGCGGTTGCAGCGCTCACCTCGCTTGCTTTGTCTTTTGTTTTGTTTTGATTTGATATTTATGATTTGCGTGCATAAAAACTTAGTAGACTTGATAGCCGTTTCAGGTACACTTGCGCAGACCTCTAATATTTACATATGTATGTTACCGGCCAAATTACTTTTAAGGATAAACTAGTTTTTTCTAGGCCAAATTAGTTCATCCGAAGAGTGTTAGGATGAACCAGTTTAGCCTAGGAAAATTTAAGTATGTTAGGGCATACTAACTAAACTAAACTACTATTGTTTGCTCTAATATCATTATTTTAGTCTATTTTGAATTTTTTTATACAACCCTAATTGACCCAGCTAAACTTAACTATAGTTATGTATTGTTTGGATAAGCCAAAGTCATTTTGGGTAAGCAATTTTTTTCTTTTTTTAATGTGTACTTTTTGGTTGCGTTGGTACTATTTGCTTTAAACCAAAATTTTAGCATAATACTCCCTACCTTTTTCTTGCTGTTTTCATGTGTGAGCAAGTGTGCATTTATGTATGTGTGCTTGTGTGCTATTTTTTTTAAGCTATATTTACCTAATATCTGTGTGCTTGTGATTAGAAAATTGTTAACCAAAATCTATAAAAACGAGGGCGTCTACCGAACAAACGGCATACTCTATTGGCATGTATTGTTGTTGTATTGGCTGGCTAGCTTTTGTTTTACTAAAAAGTCTGTTTTGCTAATGTAATAGAATGTCAATACAAACATATAGTACAAACGTATGTATATGTGCTTGCCTTAGCATGTGTGTGAAACAAAAACAAAAAACAAAAGCAATTTATTTGTTTAGCATGAACACACGCAAAGACTTCTCAACAACATTTACCTACTCATATGCATACATTGTTCAACTGACCATTACCACAAAGAGAGCCGTTTGTTCCGTCAGCATTTTCTAAGTCTCCCTATTATTTTAATGTACAGATTCTGGATTTTCAGAATTAAGTTGTTGAATTAATTAAATAAGTTTTGCTTATGTTGTTGTTGCCTTTTGTTTGCTTTGTTGTTTCGTATTATACACACGTTGATTTCCTGATGATGCTAGGCCCAAAAATTCGAAATACGAAGTTTTATCAAGTATTATCGCGAAACAAATAAAAACCAACAAAAACAGAAATCCCAAATAATAAAAATTTCACAAAAAAAATTTAAATAAAAATATCTTAAAAAAATCGCTAAAAAAATAACCCATAAGGATATTAAATTTTAAATATTATTACAGAACAAATTCTTTTTATGGAAGTTTACTTTTAACGACTTCTCCATTTTGTTTCAAAGGCCATTTTTTTTTTTTTTTTAAAAACCAACGACATATACTCGAAATTAAATATTCCAACTTAATTTTTGTGCTCTTTATATTTATTTAAGGTTATATGACTTTGAAAAATCACATTTTTGAACGTTCACCAGAACCAGGCAACCTGTTCGGATATTATTTCTATGCTTTGAGTTGAATATTTTCACCAAGTTTCATTCTTGGACTAATTTAACCGATAACTGTGTTGAAAAACATCCTTATCGATATGACTTGAGGCGTCCAGTTGTAAAAACGGCCAAGTTCAAAAAATAACTTTTTGAGATATTCTCATATATCAAAATCTGGACCAGACTTTATCGTTCTACTAAGTTTTTAGATTGAAAAAAGAAATTTTTTGACAAAAAGATAAAATTTTTGAGATTTATTTTGATGCATAGATTTCAAAACCGGCCAAGTACATGAACTTGCTCCATTTTTTTGTAAATTCTGTTCAATTGAGCTTAAATTTTGTCACAATTGGAATTCTTTCGAAATTAAGTTGCGAACCAATATATGGATATTTCCACAGAAAGGTCCACCGTGCGTATTATTTCAATTGAATTGTATTCAAAACCAGTCAAGTTCAACGCCTTGAATCAAAACCGGCCAAGACCAATTTTTTTCAAACAAAATTTGTTGAATACTATGTCAAATCCGGCCAAGTCCATGTTCAATGGATCAAAACCCGCCAAGTCAAAAATTGTTTCCTCAAAAACATCGGCAGATGAAACTCGAAAAGTCTGATCTGACGTATTTCGAGTAAGAAATTTTATAAGCTATCATGTGGGGAATATGTTTTAGTTTTTCAATGAACATAGATGAAGATTAACGTTTTTCGTTGTTTTTCCAAAGGCCGGTTTTGCAACTGGACGCCTCACTTAATGGTATGCTCAAGTAAAATTTGAGCCAAATCTGAGTAGGTCGTGTGCCGAAAATATTTAATTTTGTTAAAAAAAATGTTGGAATGCCTCAGAAATGAAAGCATTTCCATTTTTCATATTTATAATTCTTTTATTTCTCATAAATAATTGAAATTTAAATGAAGGTATTTTTCTAAAACATTCTTGTAATCTTTCATACTAACGCATACACATCGGAGTAAAAAACTTAAATTATTCCAAGTAAGCTTACACACATTCATTCATAAGAATATATGAAATTTTTTTTCCAAAATCAAGCAAATAACATTTGAATAAATATTACAATATATTAATATTATTATGAAAAGATTTTAGAATGAAATATCAAAAATAATATTGTATAAACGAGAGAAAATCCCTGAGCTATAAAAGAAAATACACAAATGAAAATATTTATATGTATGTGTGCGCATATAAATATTTAGTTTATGCATTGAAAAATCATAATAAAATAAATAATATAACGGTATAAAAAAAGCAATATGAAAAAGGTAAAGCAAAAAAAACAGAAATAGATAGGAAAATGTTATTTTGTCAAAAAAAAAAAAAAGGAGTATAGAAAATGACTGTCACCCAAAGAAAAAAAAACCCACCTAACAAAATCGAACAAAAATATTACAAAAATATGCCGTCCTAGGAAAATACTATTAAAGAAATAATGACAACAAAAAAAAGGAGCAAAAAACTAAACGAAACATAGCTGTACGTCGTATTGGGATATTGATGGTAACATTTATGAGACTAAGAACAGCAACAATAACGTAGCAGCTGCTGCTAGCACGTACACAATTTTCAAAACGATTTGACTTGATTCTTTTGAAACTATAAATCCAATGAACTCCATTATTGACCAAATAAGATGTTGGTTATTTGGGCTGCAACAGCAGGACCAGCAGTTGACCAAACTATGTAAATACAAGGAATACGACATATCGTAAAAGCAGCGCAGAAAAACAATTTGAAATCGAAGCAGAAAAACTTTTTTTTCTTTATTGTCCCCATTCTTTTTTTTGCTAAGCTGCTTATGACGCTTGAGGAAAGCAAAACAATTCCGATTATGAGTATAGTGGAAGAATATTTCAAGCATATAAATTTCATAAGTCATAAGTAGCGTAAAAGCCAAATAATTGAACAAACCAATATTGCGGAGTATCGAAACATCAAAAAGCTCTAGATTTAAGGGGGTTTAAAAATAATGAAGTAGCTGGTTTTATTGCTTTGAAGTAAATTTTTGGCAAAATATATTATAATATGAGCAAATTAAATTATTTTTTCTTGAAATCAGCGAAACACCATAGAGGTATAATAATACACAGAAATCAAGAGCGCCACTTTTACCTTTTCGAGCTATCGGCATTGACCTGAGGCAACGTTTTTAAACACGTTAAAATAATGAAATTAACGGATGGCACTATCCGAAAGTGGCAAAAAATTCTAGTTCCAACAACTCGTTTTTGCTTGATTTAGTTAGGTCTTTCAAGCTGCATACGATTAAAATAAAGGAATCCCCTGATTTTGGACCTATTTTTCAGGTCAAAAAGGTGGGACGTAAAAGAGTCCAATTTAAAATTTTTTTTAATTTATAGCACCGATTTTTTTAAAATAATTTAAAAGTATTGAGACTTGTTCTAAGGATAATTTAACGCCGCTATAAAAAAAAAAAAACAAATCATTTTTGTTCCTAAGAAAAATTTTGTGGGACATTATAAGCTACTAACATCTAAACATCTTAATACTTTCAACTAGCCCATTTTAATAACTTTCCAACGAAAGCTATGGGGACCAATATTGAGTTGCTTTTTCATTTTCAGTACAAAATTGATCCTGAACTGAGCTCACTAATCAAAAAATTTCTAAAAACCAAAAATGGTCAGAGAAAAACGTTCACATTCCTCAGCAGTTTTGCTGGTCTTAGCGAGACACGTAATCGCTACATAGAGGTCAACGACCTTCGAAGTAATCTTTGAACTTTAAATTAAAAACAAACCTCTAAAGGTCAAAGGTCACTCGGAAGATGAAAAATTCACAGAGCTACGAAAGCTTAAAATTAGGTCAAAAACAAGCCGAAGAAACCAAAAGAAACCGCGATTTATATTTTTTCTTTACCAAAACATTAGGGTGAATCAAAAAAAAAATTTTTTTTTTTGTAACAGCTTCAATAGCTGCAGGCACGTGAATAAAAATTTGGTGCAAGGATAAGAGCGATAAAAGGAAAGAACTATCTGTCTATAACTAAAAAAATAACACATTTTGTATTGCAAGTTTTACAGAAGACATGATGAAAACTAAACAAAGATATAAAGTTTGGAGGTTTTTTTCGACCGACACACATTCACAAAAAAAATATTTCATCACAGTCATACATATTGCATACCTAACTCGTACATACATATGTATATGCCTCAGATGATTGGTTCTGTTGTGTTTGGTCATACACTGATAAGCAAGAACATTCAATGGCAATTTCATGTCCACTTTTTATGAACATTTAAATGAAAGGGTGGTTCGATCACTTCTATTTTATAATAATTCCAACATTATTACTAAAAAAATGCTAAAAGAGTAAGGTACTTTGAAGAAACACCCTAACAACTAAAAAAGCTACAGCTCCATAGAAAATAAAAAAAAATTCGTATGCAGAAAATGTTCTTAATTTTTTTTCCCCCAAATTTTTTTACCATCTTTTTTCGTTTACTCACACAACACGCTGCTTGAATTTCACGTACTTCACGTTCAAATTGAATAAAGTGTTTTGGCCTTTTCACTCAATTGAGTTCTGACCAGATTGTACGTCCGTCGATATGTCCAATGTCTAAGGTATTTGCTCATATCTAGTATGTTATGTACGCACGGTTTTCGTTTACTTCTCTAGTTTTTATGATTTTCATGCCTTAATGAAGTGATTTTTATTTTATTCAATTTTTTTTATGCTTTACACTCACACCGTAAAGGAAAGGACGAGTAGATTAATTTTGTGCGTGTGTTAGCAATAGCACAAGCATTTAGGACGTGTTAGCTATAGGGGTCAAAATGTGTGTCCTTTCATGATAAGACGACGCACCTTTTTAATCGAATTTTTCTCATATTCATTTCATTTTGTAAAATAGTTTAAGCTTGAAATTAAGGTCATGTTAATAAAGAGCTTTTTTTTTTAATAAAATTGAGCTTTTGTTAGAGAGTATTAGAAAATTAAATTTAGCAGAATATTTTCTTAATAGATTGTGAATATTGCACCTTTTGTAATTTCTAAAACCAGTATAACTATCAATGATTGAAGAAGAAAAACCTCTCAGTTCCTATTGAAAAATCATATATATAACATACATGTACCTTTCACCTTAGAATAGTGTGCTATTTGCTTGTAGGTTACGTTCGAGTAGTAAGTTGCTCGAAAAATTCTGAAATCTCTCTATAATATTTATAATTATAGTTTTCTTACCATATTTACGAAACAGGATGAGATAAATTACCTGCAAATAAAAGAAAAGTAATATAAATATTAGTAGATTCAAGAATTTAACACTTCGGCATTACATTTAATTATAAAACATGAGAGACTTATAAAAATTAGCTTAAGCTTTTTGTGTGGGCATATATACCTAAATATATTAAGGCGGGGTAGATTCTATGGAATAAAAAATTGAAAATAAATATAGCAAAACACAATGGCACAATGAGCAATGGTTCTGAGTAAAAATACAGAAGAAACTATAATTAATTTCAAGCCTATGTATAATCGAAAATAGGTATTTTCCATAATCTTTTTGTCCGTTTTTTGTTGTTTTATGCAACTTCAATTTCCGCATTGAGTTCGGCTATTGCCGAGAGATTATTTTCCAACTTCATACCTTGTATCATGTGAAATTATTTCAATCATGCTGTCTTCACATGACCTGAGTGGGTATGTTGAGAAAGGCGCAAAAGTTAAGAAAAAATTATAGAAAAATAATTTAATAACAAGCACAATATATTTATTTGATAAGATTCTGCTTGATTTAAAGCTTCAAACAAAATAGCTAAGAAATCTAATAGCTGTAGTAGCTAAACTCATTTATTATTAGACAATACAGTTTTAAAAGCATGAAACTTGAAGCACAATCTGACATAATATCGATGTCAATGAATGATTGCTTGAAATTAGAACTATAAGGGGACGTCCATTAATTACATGAGGGGTTTTTTTTAAAATTCGGACCCCCCCCCCTCCCCTCGGTGAGATTTGGTGAGATCTGGCGAGACCTCACCCCCCTCCCTCCCGCGAGACTTAAATTGTAATTTTTAATGTAAATTCTATGCATTAAAAAGTTGACGTGAGGTTTTCCTTGACCCCCTCCCCCCCTTGGTGAGATTTGGTGAGATTTTGCCGGACCCCCTCCTCACCCTTTTTTTAGCTCACGTAATTAATGGACTTCCCCTAAGGCGGTATGTCACCTCCTAAAAATTCGAAATTTAACTTTTTCCACACAAAATACGCTTTTTCTGACTTATTATGTAGGAGTTGTCGCCCAGATAGTACGTGTAGTCGCAAAAACAACATGAAACTTGAAGCAACATGCGAGATAATATTGGTGTCAATATTTCTTATTTTATCATTTCTAGAAAGATTTTAATGGAATATTTATAACGAAACTTTATACAAGGGTACATAAGGACAAATTTACATATTATATTAGACGAAAAGTAGGTGGAATTGGCCAAGTGGCGTGACACCTTTCATAGAAACAGAAGCTTCAAGTAATCATGTGCAGAAAGGTTCCCAACAATTTGTAATGAAACTTTGAAAAGTGGATAGCAGATGGCTGAATTCATTCTATGAGTTGAGTAAAGAAATATTCGAATGCCAATGACCCCAAAGAACGTGATTCGTCGCGTTATTTGTAAGCTGTCGAAAAGTAATAGAAAATTTCACCAAGTGAGCGGAAGTCTGTAATGATACTCGTGACCGATATCATTTTGATTTTAAAATTAATTTTTCAACATCAATTCGAAATAAAAATATTAACAGTTTATTAAAAATCATTGGCTTTTATTTCTCATTTAAATTGTAATACTACACCTTCAGCACTACTTCTTAACGACTGAGAATTTTTTCATAACTACGGCCTTAGGCAAAAATTTGTCTAAAGTACTCCATTAAAGGTAGGAATGGTGCTGGAGGGGTAGTGCAATTGAAAAAAAAGGTTGTTTTTTCAGGCGGAACAAAGCCTTTCAAACTTGAAATAAAAAAAGTCAAAATTACGTAAACTTGCCGTTATCTCGAAACGCTGAGGTGTAGACGATAATCTGGTTTGAGCTTAGCGATCTCAGTTTGCACTAAGTTAATACCTATCAGCCGTTGTTTGCATGTACTTTTTGAGATATTGTTACTCGTTTTTTTTTCGGTTGGCAAAATTTGTTTCTTTTTTATTTGATTAATTAATTTTTATAGACCACCATATGAAATTAAAGGTACAGGCAAAGCTCGCAAATTAGAATTCGCGGAAATTCGAATTTCTTGGAAATTAGGTTTCTATTTTATTTTTGAGTATTAGATATAATTGGCTATAATTTTCTAATAACTACATTACTCTTTAATCAACTTTATACTTCAATCATACTTCACAGGCCTGAAAAATTTTGAAAATCTTGTTCTTTTGGATAGTGAATAGTTTCAGAAGTAACTTTTCTCGCTGAATGCAAATCCTGGCTCGGAATTGCTCTCTCACGTAAAGTTTTTGAGATATTCTTACCTCGAATTATTTTTTTTTTTTAAACTATATAGTATGAAGGATCTTAAAGAACATGCCTTTCTCTTTCAAATGCCGTTGAGTTTGCTCAAGTAATTTTTTTTTTTTTTTTCGGCGAGTTATCGCATTTTGAAATATATAATTAGTTTCATATTTTTTTCTTAAAGCATTTTGCAATAAAATAAGATATCACTATATTTTTCAAGTGAGCTTTTTGGTTTCCGCGCAACATTTAATATAAGAAATGGTCACTTAAGGCCAAACGGTGGTCTAGCACCCGTAAATTTAAGTCATTTTCAAAAATTTTTTTTGAAGGTGAAGATAATGAAAAACGATAATAAAACTTTGTAGGTATATTATATCGCTCAAGGAGCATACAGCAACATTTTTATAATAATAAAAAAAAAACAATAATAACTATATAAAAATTGGCGCTGAAGATGACCCCTTCTATAAAGGCTGTATAACCTAAAATACTGTCAATATCATTACAAAAATTTAACAGTATATTCTCAAAAGTTGTAATTTCGAAATATTAAAAAAAAAACAAAATTCTAGACCACCGGGTGACATTAAACATAAAGTTCACAACTTTTACAAAGTGTTTTCTAATCGATAAATTAAATTATTTATTTAGTTTTAATGAAACAATCCGAATCAAATAAAGCATCGTTTTAGACTGCAACAATAGGAACGTTTATCTAATATCAAAAACGAAAACAGTTTATATTAATAAAATAAATACGAGTATTTTAATAAAAAAATTTATAAATCTTTATAGTTCACTAAATACAAAACAGTTTAATTTTGTGGAAAACACACAATTCGCGGTACATTCATAAAAAAATTAATAGTTTTTAAAAAAAAAATGTGTTAAATGATTTGCACGATTAATTAAAATTTATATTACTATATAATCATTTCAGTTCAGTGCATAATTTTTTATTTTTCGTGTACACGGAAAAAAATTTTGTAGATGACATGATATAAAAAAGAAATTTATTGGGTTAAAAGAATAATAATATGATTCTTTAAGAGAATTTAGTTTGATAATCTTAGGAAAATTTCGAAGTTTAATATTTACGACGTTCAGAGAAACAGTGAATCAAGTTCATAATATATAATTCCGAGAGATTTTGAGTTAAAGGGCACAATATACACATTAGAATCTGCATTTTCACTTTTCTCGGTTGATTGTTTTAGTTCCGCGATTTTTGAAGTGAGCATATACAGTGGTGAGTTCAAAACTGGGTCATACCAAAGAAACACCACGTGACTGTATTAATATGACATTTAAGAATTGAAATGGATATGTAATTAAATAATGTTTGAAATTTTTATTTGAGCTTGATATAAACAGAACTTTATATAGGACTACTTATAACTTAGGATTTCGTTTGTTTTGGACCCGAAAAAACTCAATTTGAGAAGGAAATGCGCTTGATTCACAACGGTACTAGATGCCACATTTGTTAAAAGATATGTTTTTTTTTTGTGTCATGTACACATAAATAATCCAAAATCTAAAGCAAACAGCTAAATACAATAAATTAAATGTTTTCTCACAATCAATATGAAACATATTACATTGTACATGATATGCAATTATTTGAGAATATGTTAAAAGTTCATGTTAAAACAAATAAATTACAGAAATATTGGGGATATCAATGTTAGCCACAGCAAAATCATCAGTTGAAATTAAAATTGCTACGTTATTATGAAACCACATTACAGCGATGGTGTTAAATACGATAGATTTTTACTATTCATTATTTATTTTAGCAACAATATTTCATTTTCGGTATGCAAATAGAGAGATAAAAACGTCCGTCGTTATTAAGCGCCCATTATGTAGTAATAAACAATTTAAATTGGATTTTAGTGGCATCAATTTGCGATACCAACGTACATTGGTATTTTAATAAAATTGCTCTAAAAACAACATCATGATTTTGGTTATCGAAATGACAACGCTAAAAGGTTTGCAAAATTCTGTAAAATAAATCAACTGTTCAGGGTGGAATCAAAAAATTCATTATTTAGATCCCTTTTTGCGACGATTTGGAACTTTACTAAATTATGGGTTAATAGAAAAACTGATTTTTAGTTATCAAAACTTTGGAGAAATCTCAAACACTCAAAACCGGGATTTATTTGTAGTACATATCAGGGTACGAATACTTTCCAAAGTTATGTCGAGAATTTCGATTTGAAAGCAGAATGTTAGGAAACACGCAAATAATGCAATTACTTATTGAAGTAGATTTAGATAATGATTATATAAAAACCTAAGAAAAAACACATGAAAAATAAAGGGAAAAAGTGCGTTGAAAAATATTCCACATTTAGACAAAGAAACTTAACGAATTTTTTAATTTTTAAAATTTCAAAAGAGTTCCAATTAAAGGCTTAAAGTTCACTAAATCAAAATATTGGAATTTGTAACAATACTAAAAGTTCTTTCCTTAAACCCATACAAATTCCACTACACTTTTATTGCTACAATGTGATTGTGACCCGCAAACCATTAATCAAAAGCTTCCAAATGAAATAGAGACACAGAAATAATATCAGTAGAAGTTTGGATCCAACTAAAAAAGAAAACTTTTTTTGCCTTTTTTATAGCTACTAAAATAATAAAACGTTATAAAACCCAAACACAACTGATTTGAAAGCGAAATATTGGGAAAACATTTGGTTCACAAAACCAATGAAGGAGAGACAAAGTAAAACAGAAAAAAGGGATAAAAAGATTTGAGCAAAATTTATGAACTTTTAACGTTGATGGGGGTTAATACCACAAGGAGCACAAACTAAACACTTTTGATACAAACTGGACACACTGTTCGTGTAATAGGGACAGAAGAAAAAAATTAGTAAAGATGAGTAAAAAAATATTGAAAGAAAAATAGTGGAAATTGAAAAGCTGAACTGGAGATAAAACGAAGCTGAAGTAAAGCTTAAATGGAGTAAAACTGGAATGAAGTGTAACTGAAATGCTGCAAAGGTGAAATGAAGTTGAAATGAAGTACTGCTGAATCAAAGTGAAGCTGAAATAAAGTGAAGTTGAAATGAAATGAAGCTGAAATGAAGTTAAGCTGAAATGAAGTAAAGCTGAAATGAAGTAAAGCTGATCTGAAGTAAAACTGAAATGAAGTAAAGCTGAATTGAAGTAAAGCTGAAATGAAGTGAGGCCGATGTGAAGTAAATCTGAAATGAAGTCAAGCTGGATGAAGTTAAACTCAAATGAAGTGAAGCTGAAATGAAGTAAGAATGAAATGAAGTGAAGTTGAAACGAAGTGAAGTTGAAAAGAAGTGAAGTTGAAACGAAGTGAAGTTGAAACGAAGTGAAGTTGAAACGAAATGAAGCTGAAACAAAGTGCAACTGCAATAAAGTGAAGCCGAAATTAACTGAAGCTAAAAGTTGAAATGAAGTAGAGCTGGGATAAAATGCAGCTGGAATAAATGAATTGAAGTTGAAATGAAATTAAGATGAAATGAAGTAAAGCTGAAATGAAGTGAAGCTGCAATTAAGTGAAGCCGAATGAACTGAAACTGAAATGAAGCGAAGCCGAATGAACTGAAACAGAAATGAAGTGATGTTGAAATGAAGTGTAGCTGAAACAAAGCCAAGCCAAATTGAACTGAAGCTGAAATGAAGTCAAGCTGAAATAAATTGAAGTGTAAATGATGTGAAACTGAAATAAAGTAAAGCCGAAATGAAGTGAGAACTAAAGTGGAGTTATGTTGAAATAAAGTGCAGCTGAAACAAAGCGAAGCCGAAATGAATTGAAACTGAAATGAAGTGAAGTTTAACTGAAATAAAGTGAAGTTGAAATTAATGAAGTTAAAATTATGATATGAAATTGAAATAAAGTTAAACTGAAATAGCTTGAAGCTGAAATGAAATGAAGTACAGCTGAATTAAAGTGAAACGATGAAATGAAGTATAGTTGAAATGAAGTAAACCTGGAATAATCATTGTTTTAATAGAAAAAATTAATCGAATCAATACGTAAGCAAAAAATTAAACAATTCTGATAGATTATACAAACAAAGTTTAGACAAATGGCAACTCCAATATACAAATCTATATGTGGGTCACATTAAACTCTTGATCATTATTATTATTTCATGTCTATTAGGTTCTCATTAATGGTAACAATTTCGTTTTCCAAAAAAACTCGTGAATGCTTTTGTAAAAACTTTATATACTCGTACTAATATTTTTTTACAAGGCAACATAGTATTTGCAGCATCTAAAACCAAACGTTTGCCACATTACCCAAGTTTAGTCGGTTATTGCCAGAGTAGTCGATGGCAAAGGTGTTGATGGATGAAACAATAAATATAAATATTTTATTTAAGTAGCTTATAGATGTTGCTTAGATGTGATAGAATAGATTCCATAGATTTAGCAAGTGTTTTTGAGAAGTTCTTCAACGTATCCATAGAAACGGATAAAGGGAAAAACTCAAACAAAAACAAATTTTAAATAGGAATTAGAGTTGTTTTTTTTTTTAGCAGATTTTAGCTTCAAAGTAAATAACAAGCATTAAAGAAAGAAAAACTATAAAAATTAAGTTTATGATAGAGTAAACAAAGCGTTCAACACACTCGCTCGAATAGATAGAAAGTTTAAAAAAAGAAAATGATTCGAACATATTGAGAATTTCTAAAAATATACTATAGATATTATAAACAAAAAATGCTTCAAAAGGGAAATACTCATACACATGTGCATAAACAAACAAATACAAATAAATATTTTGGCTTAAATTGGCACAGTTCAGATTTGGATTTATCCCAATTTTGATAATGCATTCAACCACATGTTTGTTGTGGGCGTTCATTTGTTTTTAATATTTGAGAGGGTGATAGAAAGGCGGCAATAAAAACTAGAACAGCAATGAACTGCTGTCGATATTTTGCTGCAACAAGAGCTTCTAGTTCCAGTCATATGTTTAATTTATGTGCTGTATCGAAATGATATTGTGCATATGTGTATTTCTGTTGGTAGTTTCAAAAGCTAAAATTATAACATAAATTATATGAAAAAATTTGCTTTAAAATACTTAATCAAATTATTTTATTTATGGCTTCATTCTGGTGTTAAGGGTTTAAGGGTTGAATGAATTGAATAAACACAACTATATTGTATATTTATTATCCTTCCAAGGCTTTATACTACATGCATACATACTCGTATATAAAACATGTTTTCTTAAGATTTTGTAATAATAATTTACTTTCATCAATAAAAAAAAATAATGTATGATCAAAAATCACAGAAATCAGATATTGTTAAATGTATACAAGACCGCTTTTTAAAGCTAGAATACCATTTCATAGCAAGCTGTTGTTTTTTTTTTTTCATTGTTTAAAAAACTTTTGAATTTTTTGCAGCTGATTTCAAAACATAGGAAATATAAAAAATTATCGCATTTACGGGTTAAACAATAAGTCGACCGTTTTAAGATATAGCACATCCAAAACTATTAGAAGAAGAGATGTGTTTGATCCAACGCACGTAAAAATGATGAATAACGAACGGGTCATATGAGAAATATTAATTACTTTATTAAAAAAAAAAATACCGGAATGCGAAATGAAATAGATAAAAGCACTTTGTACACCTCAATTTCATATCCACAATAGCTCAAGTCTTAGAGCGGCCATCGGAAAGAAAAATTGTAATGCATGGAACGGTCGAGATTCATATCCAAATACAAAAATTAACCAAAACTAGTCTGAACAGGCTACAAAAATATGCATCTACAGACATGGACATATAAATGGCACATTTTTTTAAAAGTTATTTCTTATGCTATATTATCGTAAATATTATTAATAAACAACAAGTGTTTGTTTTTTTTTCAAAAGTTTATTCGTCATATTAAATAATTCATTGATAAAAAATACGAAATTATCTTAATGTATAAAAATCGATGAAATGAGCTGGACACAATAATGGCACAGGTTTGGAAAAAGGAGAAAATATCGTGTCAAGAATAGATTTGGTGACTTTTTATAGACATAAACATTTCAATCATTAATATTTAGTGCTGTAGCCTCTGTTTTTGTGATGACAGCTTCACACCTGGAACCCATACTCTCCACGATTTTTCGCCATTTTTTTTTTTTTTGTATATGGCACACCAATCGTTCTATGTGGCAGACCAAAGATTGTCCATATTTCTACAATTTTTTTTACGATTTCAACCTTGACCTCGTTCTACAGATTCTTTATAGGATTTAAGTCCGGCCTGTGGGCTGGTCAATTTAATATACTTATATGGTTCCATATGGATTTTCAATATGTCCAAGCACTGAAAGTTTTCCATTTTGACACAGCTTGTTATAACCAAGCCTACGACAAACCAAGAAAAGGAACAACAGACCTAGACCCAGAAAATAAAAATAAAAATTTTTCACTAATTTTTGAGCAGAAAAAATTTTTTTTTTTTTTTGATTTTTTTTTCGAATTTATCTATGAAAAGTGTTGAATAATAAAAACTTTAATAATTTTTTTTTTCATGGTTCTATTATCAACAATAATCCTATCATAAGCAAATTTACCGCGTCGCCTTGTGCAAAAGATAGCAACCCAAACATTAGAAAATACAAGCAGATTGAAACGCCGAGCCATCAAAAATCAATTAACATGTAACAACTCTAATTGTTGAGAAATTCTAATTCGAAAATCATTTTCCAGAGTGGGATTAAAACAGCTTAAGGGGGCAGGTGCAATCATGGCCGTGAAAATTAGAGCATTTTCAATAAGTTTTTTTTTTTTGTATTAATTTAATTTATTTAATAAAAGTGATATATGGAATTATTACATTATATTTCAACTTGACTTGACAAAAGTTCAAAAAAAAGTATTAAAAATAAAAAAAGTTATAGCTGGCTATGTTGGACCCTGTCCCATACAAAGTGTCTGGCGGTGACCATCACAAGTCCTTGGAAAATCATCCAAAATCAATCGGATAAGAAAAATTAGTTAGTTAAATAAATAATCTAGTGCCTGATCGAAGGTTTTTTTTTTTAATCAACAAAATGGCGGCCTCAGGAATATTTACCTCCAGATTTTCGGTAAAAAACAAACAGTTAATTACTCAAAAATTCGATTTTAAAAAAAAAAAAAATCCTTCGATCAGGCACTAGCTTTTTATGTTTTTCAAAAACTGTATGAATTTCATTGAAATCTATAGAGCAGTTTTCGAGTTACAGTGGTCACCGGTTCCAAACACATTGTTTTGAGAAAAACGCATTTAAAGTTTTACACTCGGTACTCTTACCACCGAGAGCCCTTTGGTTATTGCCGAATATATTATACTTTAAGGAAATGCAAAAAAAAAAAGAAATCGATTTCTCAAAAATCATGACTGCCCTTAAGGATGAAACTATAAATCCTCCGGCACTTTCAGAAGAAAGAGAATGGACCATTTTTCTTCGGAGTTTCCGTTTTTCTTCTATAATTCAATTTTTTCGGTTTTCAAATCATTCGTTGCCGACAATTGAAACAATTTCCTAGTGTTCCATCTAAATGGATGCAAATTAACAAAAATAAAAAAGGACTTAAAAAAGAGAAGAGTTTTTAGAAAGAAAATAAAAATTTTCAGAGTAGTTTTAAGGAGTAATTTATTGAAATTTTATTAAAAACAATATATATATATTGCGAATTCATTTTCTCAAAAAGTGCAAAAGTCCTACAAACAATCACTTTCTAAAAGCATTTATGTATGTATATTTAATCAAACTGGTTTTATTTTATACAAAATAAGTACATATTAAAATAATAAAAATTGTATGCGTGCAAACTTCACAAATGAAATTTATAAGCTGTACAAAGGTATGGATAAATGAATGATAACCACTCAGTTAAAAGGATTTTTAATTCAAAGTTAAAAACATTTGTAAAGTTTCAGTATTTTAAATATTCATTTTACTTCCAATGATATAAGTACTTATGTGACATCCAATATTTTCAGATTAAAAATTAAAAAAAAAAAAGCTACTCAATATGTCATTCGATTTCAATATCAAATTGTAGATCCTGACAGTTGCTTTAAGATTAATATCAAAATATAAATTTTCTGTAATTATCTCACCTACTCATATGCATAAAAAACAGCACATTGCTGGTCAATAACACATAATTTAAACGTTTTTGCTGTCAATATTTATTTAAAACATAATGAATTTAATTATGTGGGATAAAGCAGTTACAAAGGATTTTTATTGAAACAAAATAAATAAGCAAATGAAATTATAGTTACAAAATAAATAAGAGCAAAAACAATGATAACAATTTAAAATTTATTTACTGTGATAAATTGATACAGGATAATTTACGACATGTATGTTGCCTCAAAAGTGCAGCGTTTTATATGAATGGTTATTAATTTTTTTATGCACCTTTAATAAAAAAAAAAATGTATTGACTGAAAAAAAAAACAATCCATTGAAATTTCATTTATTCAAAATTATTAAAGCCCAGTTCTCTAAAATAGCAAAAACATTATGAAGACATTATTAAATCAATATGCGTTATTATTATAACTTATAACAATGTTGATTACATATATTGTGTACATTAGCCATATTCGCTTCACCACTAGGAAAGCTGTACAGAATAACGCTTCCTTTTCTTATGTAAACGTATTGTCATAAGAAGCCTTCTTCAAGAAGTTTTAGTGTGACACTTCAAATGTGACAATAATGTTGATTATGTTGATAAAATGTTTTAACTCAAACTTTACTGTACCATGCACGAAATGAAAGTTGAGATCACGTGATAGTCAAGAGGAAGAACTATTGAACTAAAGAAGATTTTCGAAAAAAAAAAGGAAGAAAGAAACAATCTTATAATATATACAGTGGAACCTCTTTAAGTCGAACCTCGATAAGTCGAAAACCTCCCAAACTCGAAAATTTTTGTGTTCCCTTCGCTTCAAGCCCTAAAACCTCCATTGCACGAAATCTGACCCCTATATAAGTCGAAATTGTTAGTGACTCCCTACAAGTAAATTCAGTACATATTTTCCCTCTATAACTCGAAAATAAAAATTTGACTTCTGCATCTCGATTATAGCAATGTTTGTTTTTACAAACTTTACAACTCGATTATTTGAAACGAATTACCTCTATTGCTCGAAGAAAAATAAGATACTGACTTTAAGAATATGCCGACAATGTACATTTTATAGAAAATACATAATTTTACGTATCATTTAACTTGCAAATAAAAATGTTTCATACCTCTATAACTAGGATATTTATTTATTTCACCTCTCTAACTCAAAATTAGTTGAAACAAATCTTAACCTCTACAAGTCGAACATTTCCTGACAAAATTCGCTTAAGTCGAAGTCCTCCATAAAGGGCCGTTCAAGTATTACGTAGCGCAATTTTTGAAGATATTTGACCCCCCCCCCCCTCTCCTTAAACTTTACGGTATCACCCAAGTGACTATGTTTACCTAAAAGTCTGAATTATGTTGCGCAATGTACCGGAAAGTAATTTTCATGTTTTAGTCGCGTTGGCGATATTAATAAATAAAACAAGAGATTGTTGTTCGAACCCCCCCCCCCTTCTCCCTAAGTGCGCTACGTAATACTATAACTCGAATTTTTTGGCGTCTCCCTTCAAGTACGACTTAAAGAGGTTCTACTGTACGAGAGTATAATGCAACACAATATCGTGTCCTCGAGCTCACTCTGATACAATTTTTTTTCTTGCTGAAACTTCTGCCACAACCTTCAAAATGTAACATAAGACGTCTATGCGATGAATAGGAAGAGAAAAATAGTGAAAAGAAATTAATGCATGTTGTGAGAATGAAAGAACATTGAACAGTGGATCAAAATGTGTGAAGTGAATAACTTAAAAATCCGGCGACCTTAATGATTTCAATTTTTCAATTGCTTAAATCAATTCAGAGAATTGAATTCCTTGAATAGCTTATGATGACATCAATGACTTCACAAATTTCAATGACTTCAATGATTTCAATGACTTAAATGATTTCGATAACTTCATTGATATCGCTGACATCAATGATATCGATGACATCAATGATTTCAATGACTTCAATGATTTCGATGATTTCAAAGATTTCATTGACTTCAATGATTTCGATGACTTCAATGATATCGATGACATCAATGATTTCAATGACTTCAATGATTTCGATGACTTCAGTGATTTCGATGACTTCAATGATATTGATGACAGCAATGATGTCAATGACTTCAATGATTTCGATGACTTCAATGATATCGATGACATCAATGATTTCAATGACTTCAATGATTTCGATGACTTCAATGATATCGAAGATTTCAATGATTTCTATGACTTCAATGACTTCAATAATTTCGATAACTTCGATGATTTCAATGACTTCAATGAAATGATTTCGGTGACTTCAATGATTTCGATGACTTCAATGACTTAAGTAAATGATTTCAATGACTTCGATGATTTCAATAATATCGATGACTTTAAAAATCTCAATGATTGGAAAAAGTTAAATGTCTTGGATAGTTTTGCGTTTAAAATAAGTAGAAGATTTGGAATTTCTGAATCCTTCCAATGATTTGAGGCAGTCATTGAATTTATTCAAATGAAATGACTCGAGGAACTTAAGCGATTAAGTCGCTCAAATCAAAGTGATTTAAATTATTTGTAATGACTTAAATTAACTCAATGACTTAAACCATTCATTGATTGCTTTGAATAACTCTAATCGAAAACTTCAAAAACTTTTTGACATAAAGAATTCATTGAATATGAATAGTTTGAGCGACTGAAAAAACTTTAAGAACTTAAATAACTCAAGTGGTTTAAAAGATTTGTTTAAAATAACTTGAGAGACTTGAATGACATGAACAACTTGGCTAGCCAAAATAGCTTTAACGCTTTGTATTCTTTAAATAACTTAAATCACTTAAATAAAAATATTGTTCCACTGTGTCAATGAAACTCAACTAAGCTTATTGAATGGCGGGTATCAATGTGTGCAAGAAACTCACTATTGTATGCAGCACAAGTCAATTGTCAAGTAAAAGTGAAATTTTATCTGACCTTGTGATGTCACCCTGTGTTTGTTGATTGTGCTTGAAGTCTTAGTTAAGCTTAGCATTCTTTTCTTTCTTTTAGTATTTCTGTTTACTTTCATCATCTTTTGGTTTGACAAAAAAAAAAAAGAAAAAGAAAAATAATAGAAAATCCCAGCAGAGTGCAAAGATAAAGATAACATATACGAAAAGGAGCAACAACTAATGGAAATACGATTGATTGCACGTGAAAGGAGCCATTGAAAAGAAGCATAGAAAGGAGCATATACATTTACTCAGATTGAGCTTTGTCCACACATATCTTTTAATATTCACTGAGGCGTAAATATTTCTCTGACCAAAAGTAATATTCTTTCTAGTGATTGGTATGTTATTTAGATGCCGTTGCTTAGCTAAAAATGTTACCTGCAGTTGTGACGGGGGCGTAAAATACAAGATAATGTTAGATAGGTCATTTTGTTCTTGTAAATAGTCAGTCCATGTCATTTCATTTTATATCTTATTTCAATAAGGAAATCATTGGTAGATGATGACCGCAGGATTGATGTGAAGAAATTAGTCCAGGAAAAGGACATACAAAACACCAAACAAAGTTTGCCGCCACCTCAAGTCTACCGCTGTTGGCCTGGGCCTTTTCAGCAGTACTCTTAATCCGTGCCTTGAAAGCAGTGGTAACTTCTTTTTTATCAATTTTGCTCCAGGATCATTTTATCTGGCTATTTCAGACTTTTTTACAGCGTAGTCTTAAGCTTCTTATCTGAAAAACTGTGATGGATAGATGACGAATGACCCATATGTCAGTCAGTCATTTTAAATGCGTTACACATATCTGAAATGACCTTAATTTTGTGCTTTTACCAATACCTATCTAAATACACACTTAACATTGACATTGTGTAGCATTATCTACTGCTGATTATCTTATCAAAAACGAAGTAGACATTTATCGCATATACACAAATACAAACCATGCCCACATACACACACTGACATGGCAAGTTCTTTACGAAACAAAATATAAAAAAAGCGTACTTTACACTATAAGCAAAGCCGCATTAAAGCTAAACTGTAAGTATGTGTTCCATCTGTACGAGGGCGTATTTGAAAACAATTGTTTGTCTGGCTTTACTATATGGGTGTTAATGCGCATATGCATGTGCGTGCGTACGTACGCATGTGAGTGTAAAACGATATTTATTTGTGCTTATGTATGCATAAAAAAAAAGCTGCTGGTGTGACACTTGATAAGAAATGGAAAAAAAAGCAAAAGAAAAACTAAAAGTATTGACTTAGAAAACATTTGTCGATTTGCTTTTTGCAAGAATTTGTTGTATTTTTTTTTTGATTTTCTTCCTTTTTTAAAGAGGAAAGACGCAACAGAAAAATGGCTGCTCGATTTGGTCACGCTGTGTGGTGAATGTAAGACGTGATAATTTTTTTAATAACTAAGCATTGGTAAAAGATTCTTTTTGAAGCTTTTTTTTGAAAAGAAAAGGAAGGGAAAACCCAACTGTCAAGTCCTAATTGATTTACAATGTTTTTCTAAGTCATGCATTAAATTTTATTAAAAGAACTTGCTGACATTTGTGACAGGCGTGACTTTGATTCCAAAGATGTTTTTAAGGAAATGTCAATTTACCAAAAAAGGTTAAAAAAATTTCTTCAAATTAAGATTGAGTTCTTGAGAGTATGATGTCAATTAAAGAGTTGCATACAAAGAACTTACGGGTTAAACTCTTTCAGCAACTCTATTTAGCATATCAGTTTAGGTTTCCTCAAAATGATAAGTCACTCAATTTCTTAAGTGAAAAAAATATCAGTGTGCTTATTCTTTTCAAAATGTCGACATAAATTGAATGTGTAATGCAAGTTATTTGATAAGCGATAATTCTGAAAAAGCTTTCATGAAAACTTCGCAAAAAATAAATTTTCAACCCCCCCTCCCCTCCCTTTTTTAAATGTACACATATAAGTGTAAATTTTTCACAACATATACCACTTATCAAACAAATAAGTATAAGATGAGGCTGCCGCTTAATAACCTAACTCAACAGTTAATATTAGTAAGTTTTCAATTCAATGAAATGCACAATTTTATTCAATTTTTTTTTTTTTTTGCAAAGGTAAGCTTAGCAAGTTTCATATAACATTTACTTTGCATGAAAAAAAAATATAAAAAATTAGCAAAATAGAATTAGAGTAAACCAATTTATTAACAAATTTATACGCGATAAGTTGGAAACTTAAAGTAAACTACTGCAAATAATTATAATTATAATTAAGCAAAATTAATTGAAATAAGTGAAAAGCTCTTATCGCACCATCGACTTATCACTTAGAAAATGTATCATAAGTTGATAAGTTAAAGTCTAGGCAAAACGCTGTTTTATAAATCATTTGATTTAATTTAATATTTTTTGCGTTAGCTTTTTTAAAGTTGTAAAAAATTGTTTTGATAAGTACTAACAATTTATCGATAAGCTGAAAAATTCCTTTAGTAAAGTTACTTATAAATAATACAATACAAAATCATTGGATAAGTTGTCTCGAATCAATTTTTTTCCCCAATTGTTTTGATAAGCTTGAACCTTTTTTTGTTTGAAAAATAATTAGCACACTAAAGTTAATTACATATAAATATAAGAGTACAAAATCATTGGATAAGTTATATAGAATAATTTTTTTTTTTTTTTTGATAAGCTTGCTCATTTTGCATCAAAATTTTGATTGCAAGCATTATTTTTGATAAGTGATAAGCGTGAAAAATTTCAAGTGAGAATTTTTTGCAAGAGAAATCTACAATTAAAGAAAATTATTAGTCAAACAAGGGTTCAGGCAATATGACAACTTTTTATACAACTTTAAAGAAATTGGCTGAATAAAAATTCACTCTCTGAACAATAACATATACATACAAATGTAAGTAGGTAGCCGGTTTCACAAAGAAATAGGAATAGTTTTACCAAAAATGGCTTTATTGTTTTCCAAAGTATTCTTCGCGATCAAATCACTTTGCGATCAAAGCACTTTGCCATTCCAATTGAGGTTTCTCAAAAATATGGTTTTTAAACGCACCAACCGCTATCTCTGGCGTCGAAAATCTCTAACAAAGTAGTTATTTTTCACAGTGTCGTAAACAAACAGAAGGTATAAGGTCCTTAGTTAAAAATGACGAACTAACGGCCGTTCAAAAAGCCAAAAAATTTATTAAAATGTTAAAAAAAAATTCTGAAAAAGTTGAAGTTTTTGCAAAATTTGTTAAAGTTTTTTCGGGAAAAGCTCAAGACTTTTTTTTTGTATAAAAATAATTTCACCTCCAATTAACGGTTTTTGTCTCCAATTAACGACTATTACCTCCAATTAACGAATTTTACCTCCAATTAACGGCTTTTACCTCCAATTAACGTCTTAACAGCCTCCAACGTGGCCTACGGCTTTGGCATGTAATTAACGGCCTGACCGCGTCAAAAGCGGCCACTTGGCAACGTTGAGGCTAGCCCACTAATTCGATGGTTTGATCATTCAAATATTTAGTTGTTTCGGCCAATGTGTGAGAGTTTGCGTTGTCATGGTGAAGGATCATGTCGCTTATTGGCTTCCTTTATTTCATTACAGACTCTAGAAAACAAATGGTTGCGTACCATTCTGAATTGATTGTTCTGCAAGCTTTTAGCGGAACTGTAGCAACATGCATATCAATACCAAAAAAAAGGGGCCACCATTTGCTTCGAATTGCTTCTTGCACGAAAAACCTTTGTTGGGTTTGGCTCTTCCTGAATGGCCAACACAGTCGACTACTTCATAGTTTCTGATTCTTACGCATAAATGCAGGATTTGTCACCCAGGATTGTATTTTTCGAAATTATCGGCCACTTTTGAATTAAATAAACCAGTGATATACCATAGTTTTTGAAGGTACTTCATTGCCAAAAGTCGAAATGAGTTGATCAATGCACTGTCGTTGTGATAATCCACGTTGAAAGCCATAGTAAATCAACGCGCAAAAATTCTCATGAGTTAATGCCACTTTTCGTAGCAAGATGACTTTTCAAAGGAAATCTAAAGAAAAGAAAAAGCACCTGCAGAACAAAACGTTTTGCGTACGTACAAAGTTAAGAATGACAAAGTTCGCAATAAATGGCGGCAAACAACAGTGGTACTTAAATAACAACCCTCGCAAGGACTAACTTTAATTGACTATTAAAAAAACGAAGCCAACTTTAGCCTAACACCTGCATATCCTTTGAATCAGAATCATAATAAAATCTAAATAAAAAATTATTTCACGCTGCGACCCCTCACATTCATGATGATGATATTTTTTTCCCTCCATCATTTGAAGACCTTGACATCTCTAATCAATTACAAACGTTAATGACGCCACTTTAAATTCAAATTTCATTTCTGCTTCGTTAATTTTATACATTTTAACAGAAAATAAAAAATGGTGGCAATTTTCTGCAAATGTAATTTATTTAAATGGGCTCTAAATTCTCTTCAAGAACAACAGTGAGACAGAAAATGAAAACAGAGGCAAGAGGCAAGAGGCAGTGGCAGACGCAAGAAAAGTGAAAAAGCAGAAAAGTGCGCCGTTATTGCCATTGAAGATAAAGAAAAATAAAAAAAAATATTAAAAAGCCCAAACAGAATGAACAGATTCAAAAAGAAGCTGCCGCGTGCCAGTCAACGTTAAGGAAAACAGGAACCTCCTTCACCACAAGCAAAATTATTTACCATCACTACCATCATTACCATAACCAACGCTTTACGAAAACACCAACAAGAGAAAAAAATATAAAGCAGTCAGCATTTTAAAGCAACAAATAGCAAAAATCATAATAAAAGAAAAATACGAGAGAAAAAAAGGTGGCAGCAGCAGCAACAGGAAAACGTTGAAGTATCGCGCACAGGAAACGGAAATGCGTTTGCCGCGCAAAATATTTTAAATGTTGTAAATTTTTTAAGCATCTTCTTTTTTCATCAAAGTTTTATTTTTTTTTTTTTTGTTGTTTTTTATTATTCTGTTCGTCGGTTTTGTTTTGTTTAAACTTTTGGTTTTGCTTTTAAATGGCTTCATCAATTAATAATGATCTGGCTGTGAGAAACGTAATGGTATCGATTATTTATCAAAGTAGTCATGGGTTTGTATGTTTTGTTTACTAATGGTATTGATTGCATCATCTAAAAATAATGAAATATTCGTTTTAATTTTAAAAAATTTCTTTAATTGAAGTTTTAAAGTTTTATCTCCTCATGTAAAATTTCAAAAATATGATCTAGGACCTTTCCATTCGAGAGCGACGATATGTTTCTGGGGTTGCTGAATCCGAATCTGGACTCAGAATTGATAAATAAGGTCAGAGTTACGAAGTCTTTGAGATTAAGATCTTTAAACAAGGTTTTTTTTGTCTACTTTTTAGGTTATGTATTGAATTGAGGTTATGTACAGTACAGTGAAATTCCCTTTTTTCCTCTTTAAAAAGAGTTTTCAAACGTTCATCTATGATTTTTCCTCGCAAATCTACAGCCATTTTAAGGTGACATGAATCTGAAATCATGAGAGATTTATTTTATTGGTGAATAAGAGCTGTAAAACATGCTCTGGATCATAGATGTGCAAAATTTTGGAAGCAGGAGCTATTTAAGACAAAAAAACAATTACAACAACAGGAAAAACCCCACCATAAATTCGATCACGATAGCAAAAAAATAGTTCTGCAACATACCAAAAGCCAATTCCAAGAATCAAGCAAGTGCAACAAGAGTGTAGAAATAAAAGTACACTGATCAAACGAAGCGAAAGAAGCTGTTCTCAATGTGGGCATTGTTGCTTCCTTGTTCGCTCACTTTGTTTTTCTTTTGGTTTCTTCTGAATGATGCAACAATAACAATAACACAAATGTGTTGTTTTTCTTAAGAAAAATTATGTATTTGTTGTAAGGAGCTAAACTGGCTCATTTTTCCAGTTTTGTCCATCGTTGCACTAGACCAAGGATGCGCAGCCCATAGCTCGTTTGGCTCTTCCAGCTCTTACAACAATAACAAAAAATATTGAGCTCACTTCGAGCTTTTTCCGGTATTCGAGCTAAATCATTTTGTACCGCAATCGCATGTATTTTGTTCCTGTAATTTTTTTCTTCAAGGCATCGACTCGTTGATCGACTCTTGTCGTTACTCCAGTTAAATAATTTCGGTTCGCTATGTTTGCATGGTATTTGTTTTTGTAGTTTTGTTTTCAACGCACTTTATTGTTTGTGTGATTTTGTTTTCAATTCATTTGCTCCTTGAGCTTGCTTGCTCCATAAGCTTGCCGCAGCTATTTAAAAATGTTCATCAATCCTAGGAATTTTTTTCGCAAAATATTTTTGAGTTTTTTTGCCAGAATTGATGTTGTTGTAACCAGCTTACGAAAAAATGTTTGTGCACATCTCTGCTATATGGTCATACTAGGCTGGCATCCATTAGACCAGCGGTGGGCAAGTAAATCTAGCAAAAGGGCGCAACAACAAGCTCAAGCAACAAATAACGAAATTTTAAAATTTTTTTGGTTTCGTTTCCAAATTCGCCAACAGCACAAAAAAAAACAAATTGCACTATAAACAAAAACAATTGCTACATTCGTCGAGACACAATGTGGCACCGTCGACTTAACGCTGTGCACCGATAGCGTTGAAATTCTGCGAACTTTTGGTTGCTTGTTTGTGCATCGAATAACGGTTCGGGCCATGAGGGCTGAAAGTGTCTTTACTTGCCCATCGCTGCATTAGACCTTTACGGAGCATTTGGAAGACATTGTCTTCAAGTAATATTTTCGAAAAGATCGATCTCAAATACGACAATAAAAAAACAAAAACATGTTATTACGTGCGATAAGTGCATTCAGTAATATCATGGAGGCGAGTCCAGCCTATAAGAGGGATATGACAAGATGCAAAACGCAAAAATCACTTTTCCGTCTTCAGTTTCTGTTAACAACAGCGAAAGGAAACTCAAAACTCTTTGCATCGAATTTGAAGTCAGTTCTTCTATAAAGCAGTGATACGTGGTTAACTAACAGTTGAATATAGCCTTCTGCCCAAATCAAATGAAAATGGATTGCACACATCCAGGGCAAATTATTATCTGATATCGGAAAAAGTTTTGTAAAGAATTGGAGTCATGTGAAGACGGTATATTCAGGATGGAGATATAGGAAATAGTCGAATAAAGTGTATCACGGAGATAAATTACATTATTATTGAAAACGTGCAAGCCATGTGCTGTTAAAATTCTGTTATCGCTCCGTTATCTCTCAGTTGTAACGCTGCAAAAGGCAATAAATTGCAATATAGACCCTCTCTTTATAAACTATATCAAAAATATATCAAACGGTTTATAGTATCGTGTAATTTTACACAACGCCAAGAAAAATCAAAAGAAAAGAAACTAAACGAAATGTCGAAGTATCAGCGAGAAGGCAGCTCTCTTGATTTTGAGATGAATATCAAATAGGAACAAAAAAAGAATTTAAACTGAGAAAATCCCATAGCTTTTGTTTCACATTGTAGATGGCACTGGGATAATCACACATAAAGCAGGCAAACAGCCATCCACGCCCCTTACCAATGGTGTTGCGACAACATGAAGTCACTGAAAATACTGTTATTGTTATTTCTGCTTAGGTACATTTAATTTTATGCTACTGTTAAGATTTTAAACATTTTATTTAAGGTCTTAAGTTTTTATTATTATTGTTTTTGTTGTTCATGGTGGTTGTAATGTTTGTATTAAAACAAGCAAAGAAAAAAACAAAAAAAGCAATAGACATAAAAAGGTACATGCAATAAAAGTTAATTAATTTAGTGTAGATTTTGGCAGTGAGTGGCTGTTGAAAGGTGAAAGAAAATAAGCTGCAAAAAAAAACACGCGTTATAAGAGATTATTTGATGAAAATTTAGCAGCCTTGCCTTAACTTGAATCGTATTACTTTAAGAATATGCACTACAAAAAAAATAAAATTTTTGTCTCTCGGTGAATATTGAAGCTTAGCATAGTTTAGCATAGTTTTCGGCTTTCACTAAAATTTACTTAAAACTTCACAGTTCCATCAACTAAATCTAAGTTATATTCACTATTTTGCGCCCAAAATTAGACTATATATTTTTATCGAAACGAAAACAATGCAATTAACATTCGATTGTTACATTTGATAATTTTTTTTAAGCGCCTCTTTATGTATGTCTCGTTTCGTCTCTAATTTTCAAGCCTGAAAATATGCGATTGTATTTTACATAAATGAAAACAAAAAAATTAATGAATAGAATTGCAAATATAAGAATTGCCTAGCACACTTATAGGCTTGGAAATTAGAGACGAAACGAGACGAATTGTGATGCATAAAGAGGCCATAAATAATGAGAGCGATTCGGCTCAGAATCTTATGTGTGATCATATATTGACAAATATTCCCGCTATAGATAAAATAAGTAGCGAATTGTTTCAATTTTTTATTGATCTATTATTTGTTACCAACTCTATTAGGTCATTTACTTAAACTGTTTGTGTTTACGCCAAGTTTTCTAAAAATCAAACTCGTATGTAAGATGAACTCTGAACTCACAAATGGTCTCATTCTAAAAGTTCAACATACACTTATTACACGCAAACACACTTCAAAATCATTGCATCACATTGTGCATTGTTTTACATTATTGTAGTGAAAATAATTTAAAGCATAGTCTGAGGCGCGTGAAACAGAAATAAGTCCTTCGCGCTGGCAGACTGCAACGTCATAAGTCGTTTTTTTTTTAATAACTAAATTTTTCTCATTTCCTGCAAAGTCCCCACATTTTGAGCAATGTAATTAAAAATCCATTTCTTTAAATGCATGTGAGAGAGAGAGAGCGAGCAATAAAGAAAATGAAATGACATAAAGTAAATATGCAATAGGAAGTAAAGTACAGCATTAAGTGGAGGGAAAAGGGGAGTGGCATTAAAAATAAAATGGCAACCAACGTTGCAGCCGTTGAAACGTTTCGTTCGAATTCATTTACAAATGGTTTTTACTCGCACTGCTCTTATTATGTACTTGACTGTATTTGTGCATCGTCTATGCGTGTGTGTGTGTAGATATTTAAACGTTCATGTGTGTTTTTATTGCACTTGTTTCCAGCAGTGCAAATCATTAAAATGTTAAGTACTGTTGAATATTAGTTGATTTTAGAGTCGTTCCCCCTTATTTTTGTTGCTAGTGCCTTAAAGTATGCACTAAATCATTTTAATGCATATTTACATAAATACTCGTAAAGCTTAAGTTTTAACAAAATGTTTAGCAGTGTGAATACTCAAAATATACATACATATTTAACGGTTAAAATTGGAAGTATTTGCTCGTAAAATAGTTCACCATAAGCAGTGAATACGACAATTTACGATCGGTCAAAATTATTTTGTTGACATTTTTTATGTTTTTTGGAACAGATGAGTTCTAGGGACATTTAAGCTTTACCCCAACTATTACTGTTTCTTAAAACGAAGCATTTACCCAACGTAAAACTTTCACTTCCCTTTTTCAGTTTTTAAATTAAAAAAAAAAAATTAATATTAACAATTACGCTTATATGCTCGATATAACTCGATATTTAAGAATGCTTACCTGCAAGTAAAGAACATAAAAAACATAATTAGTATAAAAATTAGGTAATAAATAATGTTATATTAAATAAAACTACCACAATAGTGCTGCATAAACTTGGCTTAATAAATTTGCTAATTTTTGTATAGAAATAAATAACACAAAATTTATAGTAATATATTCCACACTGACCAACCAACCTAATCAACACTAGCAGCAACAACAATTGCAATTAGTTAACAGCAACATTAGGAACAACCACTGTAACCACAAACTGCAAGAGCAACATCATTAACACACTTTGCCATCAACAATAAACGTGTTAGTTGTACCTAGATGATGAAGATTATGGCTGTGATGTTGACTATGTTCACGATGATGATGATGGTGGTAAAGTTGGTGATGACTTCGTGGCTGGTATACCAACATAGCAGTTGCTGTTAAGTACCACGTTGCACTTTAAACCAATACTTGTCGTACTACAAGAATGTTTACTGCTGTTTCGTACTGCCAGTGCTGCCAACATAAATCATCGTATGAGCAACTAAATGAGCATAAGGTTAGTACTCAGTTTTGGAAGAAGTAGCTCCATCAACTATGCTTTAGAGAAAACAAACGACGCTTTATGCCGCATGCCTCCTACTGACAAACTGACTTTATTATATGTAGCAGCATAGAAATGTGTACATCTAGATTAGGGAGGGACTTAAGATTTGAAACTGCAAATCAGGAAATTATAATGGATATGAACAAAAACACAAGCAGAAGAACACATTACTATAAGTAACACCACAGCAAAAGTTATAATAATGATTCCCAAGGTGTAAAATAACAACCGGAAAATTTCAGAAACTAAGTTGTGATCTACTACACAAGCGAGAGGCAAGTACAGCAGAGTTGAATGAAGTACAGCAGAGTTGAATGAAGTAGAGTGGAGTAGAGTAGAGTAGAGTAGAGTAGAGTAGAGTAGAGTAGAGTAGAGTAGAGTAGAGTAGAGTAGAGTAGAGTAGAGTAGAGTAGAGTAGAGTAGAGTAGAGTAGAGTAGAGTAGAGTAGAGTAGAGTAGAGTAGAGTAGAGTAGAGTAGAGTAGAGTAGAGTAGAGTAGAGTAGAGTAGAGTAGAGTAGAGTAGAGTAGAGTAGAGTAGAGTAGAGTAGAGTAGAGTAGAGTAGAGTAGAGTAGAGTAGAGTAGAGTAGAGTAGAGTAGAGTAGAGTAGAGTAGAGTAGAGTAGAGTAGAGTAGAGTAAATTAGAGTAGAGTAGAGTAGAGTAGAGTAGAGTAGAGTAGAGTAGAGTAGAGTAGAGTAGAGTAGAGTAGAGTAGAGTAGAGTAGAGTAGAGTAGAGTAAAGAGTTAAGTTGAAAGAAGTCGAGATGAAAATAAGCTAAAAATAAGCCCAATATTTTTCGGACGACAGTTATTGTGAAGAAAGGACACTCCATTCTACCGTTACAATTTGTGTCACACACTTAAACGTGCAAAACTGAGTCAGTCAGTCGCTACTTTTAAGTAGTCCCAGCTGTCGCTAACAATGACTTGGGAATTTCTGTCGCAAAACTGTCACACAAAATTCTGAAGTTAAAGTTGAATGTGCTTGCAAGCTACTTTGAAATTTATTGCAAATTGCAAGGCCTACAAAGGATACGTGCTCAATGGTGCCATAGTGCCAGTACGATATTGTTGACAGTTGAACTTCCTGACATATGTATGCTTCATTTTCCACATTTCACATTACTGTTACTCTGTCTATTTATGTTCATATTCTCTAGAAGAAAGAATCAGTTGGATGTATAGCAATCTAAATTCGAGCGGAATATTTTACACACTTGACAAGAGCAAAAACAACAACAAAGACAAAAACAATAGCAATAAATTGGCATACACATATGAAATTTATACTTTGTTGTTGTGCTAAAACGTGTGAAACGTTTTCATGTTGCATAGTTTAAGGCACAATATATACACTCGTATTTGCTTTAAAATTTAATTTAAAGTATTGGTCAATTAGTTGTTGTCATACTCGTATTACAGATAAGAATTACATGTACATATTTACTTATGTATGTATATAGTAAGGAATGTTTGTATTTTGTATTGAATTGGCTATAGATAATAATATTTTTGTTATTATATAACTTAAGGTTCAATTCTTAACGTTATACAATAAACACAGAATTATAAAAGTCATTTCTGCGTACATACAAATATTCCAAGCAAACATTTGTGTGAGTCGCAAATGTGTGAACGAAGAATTAGTTCACAGATTATAGTTATTGAGAATATGTTTAGTCAAAAATTAAGCCATTAGGGTTCTCCTTAGCAAAATTTTTTCAGAAATATTCCAAACATACTTCCTTGCATTGAGCAACGTGACCGGAGTTGCCAAGTTGAAATCAATGAATTGACAGCCTTAAATTTACGATATTTCGAAATAAATAGAAGAAAGATATCGATTTTTGGATCCAATTAATGGTTTCATAAATAAAAATTACCTGTCGATGTAATATAACCTCAGATACCTTGAAAAACTATGGTATTCGCACTTTTAGGTTAGAATATCTCGAAAACCAGGCCTGGCGGGGGGAGGACTATGATCATTTTCAGAATCAGCGAGCCAAAAATACCCAAGGAAACATTATCTGAACCATGCGCCAAAAAAAAAATGTTATTTTTGTTTAGACCAGTGTTATCAGCCTATACTGTTTGTTATAAAAATCATTAAGAAAATCGATCAGTACATATACTTTTAAAAATTATTGATTTAAAAAAATGTTAGATATTTTTTTTTGTTCTTGAAAAGAACGCTAAGAACCAAACTTTTGAAATAGAAAAAAATTTGAAAATAAAAAATCGTTAAAACCTCAAATTTCAAAAATTTATAGGGTAGGGTGGGGCACTTTCGACAATGAGGCACTTTTGACTATTGCGATTGCAGAAAGACGGTTAATTTTCAAATAAAATTTCTGATGAAAAATCGTGCCGCACTATTCTTGCAGACCGCACACAAACTCGGACAGTTCTCATTGAACAGTTGTCGCAATAAAATCGATAATTAAAATTTTCAGTGTTTCTGTGTAATTTCACTACTGCACGAGGTGCAGGAAGTGCTACATAATTGTTAATTAATGCAATTTTGCGGGTGCCAGTGTCAAAAGTTTGTGTCTATTATCTTTTTACGTTTATTGTTATATTTGATTTAATTATCTTTATAACTATTGTTGAAAATGTTACTTTTTACAAAAACAGAGCATGGGAGGACACTTTCGACGAAAGCAGTTTCAACAAAAGTCGAAAGTGCCCCATGCTGCATTTAAGAAGTTCACGGCTGGCAATAAAAAATTCAATAACATTTTCAGAATGGTTCGCTCACATATGAAAACCACTAACAGATGTTATATCGACGAAACTATTCTAAAGAAGGATCTTGAAGATGTTTTACGCTAAAAAGAAACCCCCACATCTGCTGATCGGAAGTACGACTTGAAGCGCTCAACACTTATATCAATGTTGAAGAAGCTCGATTCAAATAATTGGTCTAGTGATTCGCAGCTAAATGAAATTTACGGGTTCGGTTTTTTATATTCAATGGCACGAGAGTTCGTTTTTGAATATGCAAACAAAAACAATATCGATTGGATACGTGGACTTCTCAAAAGAAACCCTGACATATCTCTGCGTAAGCCGGAAAATATTAGTTTAGCTAGATTAAGAGCTTTTAATAATTATTCTGTGTATTCAAACTTCATGTTGAAAGTGTCCCACCTACTTGTCGTTTGCACCCCAACATGGGGCAGAATCGACTTTTTAAGATACTTTTTTAAATGTATTTTTTTAAAGCTGTAAAGGTTCAACAAACCAAGATATATATGTGCATTTCTGTAGTACAAGCATTGAAGTATAAACTAAAATAAAATTTTTTTTTAAATATTTATTACAAAAAAAGTTATTTAGAATCTACAGAAAATGTGTCGAATATAACCCACCCTACCCTATATATAGTATGTATCTCTTAAATAGCTTAGTAAAAAAAAATGAAAAGATTATAGGTACATGCAATCAGTTCCAAAAAAAAAAAAAAAGTTTTCAAAAAATCAGAGTTGCAAAAGCAAAATGGTGTTCGAATTGGCGTGGCGTGCATTTTTTCAATTCATCGTGCTGTTAAGTATTTTCCACAAATGCTCGATCGGAGATATGTAGGCCCGTACATATAAAAAAAACACATTGAAGTGCCTTATACATATGTACTTATGATAAGAAGTGTATACATATATTTCATTACTGTTATTAAAATTTTTTTGAAAATTGTTCTACAATGTTATTATCTAACGCAATAGCGCTCACAATTTTTTGTCACTTTTACGAAATTTTTCCTGGATCAATTTTCTTCATATTTTGCCCAACTTAAAGACATAGTTCAACTGTACTAAAGTTGTCAAAACAGAGTTGCGTTTCTTTTAAAATTTTCTTTTTTTTTTTTGTTAGGTTCTTTTTGTAACTTATTTTATTTGTTATTTGTACAGAGCGTTACCCACATAAAAAGAATAACAAGTGCAAATGATAAAAATAGCAAACAAATGGTGCAAGTGTCGCTCGCTCAACTTCAACTGAGTAGCAGAACATTTTAAATTTTTCCACACATTGTCTTACTATGATGCCACTATTATTACTACTATGTACTACTTTGTTTTACGTGACATTTTTTTCCTTATTTTGTAATATTTTTTTTTTTTTATTTGTTGCACATTTTTTGGAATCCCAGGCGCTGACAGCACTTGCAGAAGTACATTATTATAATGGAGTCACGTGATGTGTGACAATGTTGTACAGCAGCAGTTGTTGTTGTTTGTAAAGAATAAGCTACTTTTCTAGTTTTACTTTTATGTTCATTTGACTGTAAAACAATGTCAAGTTGTCTCATTTTATATATTAAAATTTTCGAAAGTAATGCAATATTTATTATAGAAATAATTAAATTAACTTGTATTTCGTTTTCAATATATCACTTTACGATGTTTATTATCTCAAATTATTTTCAAGCTAAAAAAGTTTTTGCTAATTTTCGCCAAAAAAAAATGTCTTGTTCAAGTCAATTTCTCGAGAAAACATATTCTTCCTTTTTGGGAGTTATCTCGTTATTTTAAATAAAAATTTTGAAACATTTCATGGGAAAAGATCGAAAGTAAATTTAAGTGTCATTCTCCAGTAACTTGCATCTAGTTGGAGATGTAAGGCTTTTTGTTAGGGAGCTGGTGAAGGATTTTATCGTCGTTGGTATTAATATTTGAAGGTAGCGGCGTTTTTTTAAAATAGAATTTTATAATTGAAAAAAAAAACACTATTAAATTTTTTATCGCGTCTGCCTCCGATATATTGTGTTAAAAGCATAGTATAGATAACGATATATAAAAGGCAGACGTTCATATTGCTGTATTTTTAATAACAGTATGTCAAAAAACATTTCATTAAATAATCTTCTTCGTGAATCTTGCTCCTTGAAGCTGAAAATATAATAGGCAGATGTGAAGCCGCTGCTTTTACAAAATTTAGCCAAGAGGCAGACGCGACAAAATGATTTAGTACTCAATTTTTTTAACGTGCTTGTAATATTGCAATTTATAAATGCAGCAATAACTGAGTGGTTATTTCTCTCGTTTCTTATGAACTATATCTTTATAATTATCGCGATCTACCTGATGATAAAATCACTAAAGTTTTCTTTAAGTATCAAAAAATTTAAAAATTAATTGAATTACTCTTAAACGCAGCAACAAAAACGTATGCCTATTGCATTTATCTGTTAATATTTTTATCAACTTTGTAATTAATTGTGCTTTATAAATCGACTTAACAACTAATCAACCGACTATTTGTAGAACTTAAGTTGCATTTATTTTTGTCACTCGCGCGAATTTAAATACTTGCAATTTTTCTTGACATCCTTATCCGAAAAAAAACCGACGTTGTTGTAGTCGCCATTTGATATTTCATTCAAGAAGTTTAGCGTAGAAAGCATAAAATTTCACGGTAGGAAAGTACAGAACTTAACAAGGAAATTATTCAATGAATGTCAAGAGGGTAATGAAAAGGGTTCGGTCTCAAGTAGTTGTGGGAGGAAAGTAAATGATTATTTAGTCAATTGGTTGCATCCGTGTCACTGGCAGCGCTGGTGTCAATGGTATGACAATGGAAAAGTACAGGAAATTGTAGTAATTACCAGGTAGGAATTTTTGCTCTGTTACTAAATTCTGTAAAGGATAATCGCAGATAATTAAAAAGTTTGTGTTAGTTTTTAATAAGATATGGCTTAATACAAAACTTTTCTTTTGTGGCAATATTTTTTCTTTGCTTCGTTCATTTTATTTGAGTACGCAGGTAAAACTGAAACTGAGAGCTGCAAATTTTAAGAATATTTTGGTTGAAACTGAAAATGAAATTTTTGTGGAAGCTTTTTGTTTAAGGCGCTTAAGGCGCACAACAACATTACTATTGATGCCGAAGCGGCACTAAGGCTTTTACAGAGGCTAAGAGTCAACTATATTACAAAATTGTTGTTTCAGTTAAGATGAAATAGTGATGAAAGTCTTTGTCTAAGTATTTCTGCTCGCTGCATTCAATTCAATTCCGTATAATTCGTTTCCTGCCATCAGGTAAGAGGTTTTTGATTTCTCAGCTGATCGCGGCAATAACGTTTTTATTTCAATCGTATTCAAGACAGATTTTTTTGGTTCGAAATCAAAATATAATTAGTAAAAATGCTAAGAAAGACGGGAAAAGTTAGTGCATTATTATTATAATGCAACTTTATATTTATTGTTATATTTGTGACGCATGTCGTTTTGAAGAATGACCAAGTTAAAACGAATTCAGTCTTAGTAGCACAGAAAAGCTCCGAAAATTCTTCTGAACGATTGTCGGACCAAGTTCTACAAAATATCGATGAGCGACAATATCTATTTTCTATTTTCATCGCCGATGTTTTGGAGTGAATCGCAGAGCCACACGAATGATTGTTGCTTTTTCTTGAAGAACGGTGATTAACGGATGAATTTTAAAAATGATAAAAGCTTGAAATATCCGGATCAGTGTCAAAGCCAGTTTCACGTTTCAAAGATGATGGATTGCCCATTTTTTCCGATACGAGCTCTTACACCGTATAGAATTTCAATAAATGAAGTGAATTTGTGATGAACAAAAAACCATTTAGTTTCGCTAGCTGTACTGACCAATTTGGTCCGAGGCTTAGCAACTAACCAAATAAAAAATACAATTCACGATCTAAAGGTACTCGTATTGAATGAATGTTATAAGCAAGCCATGATAACTTGTTGGAATTAGACTTTGACTCATAGTCAATTTTCAGGCAATTAGCTTGTTGATTGGGATGCAATATGGTTTCACAAAATGCTGCTTGCTGCTGTCTATGGCATAGATGGGCAAAATTTTGAAAGCAGGAGCTACTTACAACAAAATTAACAAAAACAACAATAGAAAAAGCCCCACAATCAATGCGATATCGATGGGAAAAAAAAAATTCAGCAACAACAATGTGAATGTAGGAATAAAGGTACACTAGTGTAAGGCAAACCTACACAGAAGCATGTCAATATGTGCGCCGAACGTAATCGAGCCATGCCGAATCGTATTTCGCAGTGTACACGACGAGTCTTTACATACACTCAGCCTCTGTTTAAGTTATGTCGCCGTTGCCCGCGGAAGCTAAAATGTCTCACACAGAAGTGCACTTATGAAATGAAACGAGAGAAGCTGTTCTCAATATAGTTTTCTTGTTCGCTCACTTCGATATTTTATTCTTTTCTGAAAAATGCAACAACAACAACAACAACAATACAAATCCCGTGCATAGCGCGTATAAAAAAACAACGATAAAAATGTGGTGAGTGCATGTGTTTGTTGTTTTTGCTATTTTTCTAAAGAAAACCGACGTTGTAAAAAGCTAAAATTGGCTCATTTTTTTTATTTTGCCCTTCGCTGGTCTATGAGACATTCGCGCTACTGAGCATCATTACCAGAAAAAATGCATCATTAATATATACGAGGAAAACGTAGTGTTTCTGCTATAACACAGATTGGACACACGAGTTTTACACATTAAACTTTACCTTATAAAGGCACTTGAACGAGTTGGACCGGGCTTCCAGTATCTGATAAAGCTGTTTCCCAAAATTTCCTATGCTTAAATGAAAAAGAGGCATTTTTGTTGGACTACATGTTAGAACATTGATGAAGTACGACAACTTCACCACAGAAACAGCAGCATGGAAATCATTCAAGACACTTGAATCAAGAGCTTGGTTCATAACTTCTTTGGTAATAGAAAGCGTTGCGACTACAGCCGAATCTTTGCAAGGCTTTTGAAGAATTACAGTGAAATGGCAAAATTCTACATTCCCATATGGATTTCTTCCCTGACAACTTAGACGAAACTTGCGACAGCTTAGATGAACTTAGATGACAGGCAAAGAGAACGACTACACCAAGATTTACAAAGAAAGGATAAAAATTGCAAAGCTTTTTTTGATGAGGATATGCTGAGCGATTGTGGTTGATCTCTTTAATGTGAAACGGACCCAAAAAATTATAAACAACGCAGTTCCACTGCACTTTAATTACGAATTTTTGGTATTTTTCCAAATAAAGTGATAATTTTTGATAAGCATTTGCGAGCTATGACTCATTCATTTATTTAAAAAAAAACTGACCTGACAGCGCAAAATTGATTGCGAATTCGTAATCATCAGGTACTTCAGGTTCGAAACTGTGTAGGCTTGTGTCGTTAGCTGCATATTCCCCAAGTTTTCACCAGTTCTGTAATTTACCAATATCAAGTTTCAGAAGAAGAAAACAACTTATCTTAACCCTACTTCTTTTCATCAGAAAATATGTTTCTAATAGAGTTTTCATTTAAATATTTATTTATGATGGCATGTTGAGACAAATTTTATTTTACTTTTTAAAACTCTTTTTTTTATTTTTATTTTTTCTTTACACAACTACAGCAATGGCAATGATAGAAACAACAACGACAACAACAAAATTAAAGCAACTTTTTTACGATCCAATTTTTGATGCGAAAAATAAATAAACTGTCAACAGTAGTGTCATTTGTTTACTTATCGTTGGTTGTTGTTGGGTTTGTTGGTTTTTTTTAACTTTTTTGTTGCTACAAATTTTGTCCGCAAGAGTGCGCTTAGTATCTTGTTGCTGCTCGTTTGTCAGCCATGACAGTTTGTTGTCTGTAATTTTTTTTTTTTCAACTTCTTTTTGTTCTTTCGCTCTTTCTGTTGATGACGAAAGTTTTCTTTTGACATTAATAATTCAACAAAGGAAATCAATGTCAATTCATAAAAAAAAATGAATTTTTTTCATTTTCCTTAGAATATTCTTCAGTTTTTTTTAATAAGCAAAATATGAAGTGGAAAATAATGTAAAAGATGGACTATTAAATAAAGTTTGCTAATAGATATGAGATGTTTTTTTATATTTTTTGGGTCAATTATTACTAAAAAATTTATGCAAAAATCAGCAAAAAAAAGGTGGTCCTAAATAAAAATTGAAAATCAGTCAGAAATTGAAAAATGAAAATTGCCCAAGATAGGTCTATAAAGATACCACAGCATCTTGGATGTTGAGCTAAGTCGATGAAAATTTATTATTGAAAGTTAGTTCACATCTAAGTTGAACATAAGGCTGTGAATGTTGTTGCAAAGTCCTTTCGCGATTTCAGGTCAGTACCAGATAGTTTCTAAAGATTGTTGAAGAACATATATCCAAGTACTTTGCGCCTTAATCTGCCGAAGGCAGGATAGTAACGTAATAGAAATTCTACAGTTTCCTCTTTGTCGTCACTGCAGCCGGCAGCAGACACCTGTTATGGGCCAACATACCCATTCTATGAGCATGATAACCCATATGACAAAGTCCGTTAGTTACTTCTATTAGCATCCATATTTATACCATGAACAGTCAATATAAACTGGATCTTGGATTCAAAAAAATGGGCGAAGCCACGCCCTCTCGTATAGGAGAAAAATGTATCACATATCATCGACTTTTTGGCGCAAACTAAGGCATGGTGCCAGTTTAAAGGGCTAAATTTAAGTTCTAAAAGACTCTAAGAAAGGCATGACACAGCCCTAAACTTTATTTTTTATAACGTCATGTCTCGCAAGCTATTCAAGATATAATGATCTTAATTTTTTGTCAAAAAAAGGCCGTATTGGTAAAAGTGAGCGTAGCAATTACGCGAAAACGGCCGATAAGATTTCCATAAATATTTTAGAGATGATACCACTGAAAGCACTAACATAACAAGCTGGCGAAACACGTTGATGGACATGGCACAGCCCACAATATTTATAAACGTTACAATAAGAGAACTTACGCAATCGTTATGAAATTTGCTATAAGGTGTCTCAAAAGCAAAAGTGGGTGCAAAAGAACATGTGGGCGTGGCATCTCCCATATAAGCGAAAAACTTTAAATGCAATATTTAGTTTACTATCAAAGTAATTTTGGTAGAATTTGATGTAGAGGAGTCGGTAGCTATAAGCTTTTAAATTAAATGGAGTTCGACGGGATGAGGCGTGGCACCTCCCTTACAAGTTATATTAAGAGTACAATCAGAGTAGTTACTCCCAATAAAATTTAGTGTTGAGTTAGATAATCTTTGATATTAAATGGATTTCCATGAGAATGCATAGGTGGGCGTGGCACCTTTTCTTATATATTCCAATTAGTTTCAATTTCTTTAAAATTTTTAAATATTTTCCATATGTTTACGACTTATTTAATTTCATTAAACTTTTTACATATTTTTACGACTTTTTAACCTCAAAACGAAGCACCAAACTAAAATCGGTTTTCTGGTACTGAATAATAAGAGACATTAATAAATTGTCGATATTCAACTCCTTTGGCATAATGATGACAAACAAAACAAGTGTTGGTCTACTTTAGAATCACACGCTCTTTGTTTTTTTTGTTTTTTTGGTCATTTGAACAGTTCCTTCGCTTGAAGTTTTCCGCTTAAATGTTTCGTGGAAGCAAACTTTTAAGTTTTTCTTGGAATTTTTAATCCTCTTAATTGTTCTGATTTACGCGTCGTGCTGGTCCAACTTTTAGGTTTTTTTTTTCTCGCTATTTTAGTTTGCTGCTATTTAAAATTTGCTGTTGCTAAAGTTTACTTTTTCTCTTAACATTAAAAATAAAAAGATTTTCCAACGCTTGCTATGCTGTTTCTGCGCTTTAAGCCGCCTAAAACTCTACTATATTTTTTTTCTCCTATTTCTCTTTTATTTACTAACTTGCTAATTGTAATGAATTTTGCAGCACAAAAAACAGAGCGAAAGAAAAAAAAACTAAGAGCGAAAAAGTTTTTTTGCAAAATAAAGCGAAATCCTTATTTATTGTGCAAAATATGACAAAGGATATGAATTTAATTAGAATTTCCTTAATTCTCGTATTTAACCTTTTTTATATGCTTTTACTTTTTTTATGTCGTTTTTATTCTTTGTCTTTTGCGCATTTTTATTGTTTTGGCTTTTGGGGGGTATTAAGAAAATAATTTTATTGTTGCCTAATTTAAATGCAAAGTGGAGAGAGTTAAAAAAAAGAAAATGTTGGAAAGCCAACATTTTTTTCAATGTTTCAGTAGAATATTGGGTGGTATCTAATTAAAAATTTTATAACAAAGTTGACAGTAGCAGAAAACATGCGGCTGTATGGGAGCTAAGTGTTGCTGAAGAGCCAAGGACATCAATTCGTTGTCATTCACAGCAATTAAACCTCAAATCTACAACTTTGCTTAATATCTTGCACAAAGATCTTCATGTAAAGGCTTACAGAATATGTTGTTTCAATTGGATTATGCGCATAATCCTCAAACTGTTCAACACTTCAAAGACAACAGCATCGAGCAAATATCACTAGTTGAACTATCATTATGCGAAAAAAATTATTTAAAACTTTGGTAAGAGATTGAAAGCCTGCCGAGCTAGAAGAGGAAATCACTTGAGCAATATTCTTTATCATTAATAACCGGAACCAATGTACTTTAATTTTTTTATAAAAATAAATAAAGACTTCACACAATTTATGTCTTTTATTTAAAATTTCAAAAGATACCTCAAATTAGAACACTCTTTATAATCAATTGTTTTGGATACCGATCGCAATGATAGTAGCATATTGAATGGCAGTCGAAAGAACTAGAAAAAGACCGACATTCGGAAAGTATCCGAAATGTAATAATGGAAGGCATCAGAATGCAATCGAGAGTATCTGTAGGATGATATTCGACAGTGTTAGATGTTATCTGACCGTAATTATAAAAAAAAAAATTTGAAAGCATCAGATGATATCGGATATCGAAAGCCATTACGAAGAAGCCTCTGATATTGTGTGCGACAGCATCGAATAGAGTCGGATACGACAAACTATATGGAATCAGACAGAATTGAAAGGTATTCGACAGCATCGGATTGCATTTTACACTAAAGAATTCTATTCGACAGTATCCAAGAAAGGATCCAAAGTATTAAATGGTAATGCTGAAGATTCAAAAACGCATCACATGTTTTAAAAAAACACAGATATCTAAATATATGTAAATTAATTTACAAAATTAACTTACAACCATTTAGCAGGAATCTATATTCATGTAATTTTGCAAATCGATTCAATGCGTTCAGCTCAGGACAATAAGGAGGATAACAGAATTTTTCATGAACTTTTAGTTTGGCTTCATAATTAATGTGCAAAAAGTCCTCATTGATCTTGCGTACGGTAAAAAAGTTAGTAAAGGTCAAAGGTCACCAAAATCTGTTTTCCACAAATATCCCGTAGGCTTTATGGCAATTTTTAATCTAATTTTACACAAAAATAGGTTTTGCAAAAAGTGATCGTAGGATCAATAGTTTTCGATTTTTTTCGAATTACAAAAAGTAGCATACTGCACTACATATTTCGTTCGATTTTGAGATAAAAAATTCTCGTGACCTCAAATGTCGTTTAGCCAGCATCAAATTCATGTAATTTTTTTCCTTATTTTTGCACAAATAAACCCTAATTAGGAGTTCTATTAAGAATCAACAGAGAAAAATGAATTAATTTGATTTGGATGGAAATGCCGCCGTTTTAATGAAAAAAAATTTCAGCGGTTTTCCGATTTTTGACAACTAAAATTGAAATGCGCATAACTTCGTACAAAAACTTTTTTCATTCAAATCGTGGGAATACGTATTCTCTTATTTCTTCGGCAACCAATTCCGCAATTTGAAGTCTGTGAAGACTGCATGATTTGAAATTGATTCGGTCTACATATAAAATCCATAATAAATCCAAAAAAAAATCTACATAATAAATCCAAAAAAAAAAGTTTTATATATGTAGTAAAAAACTAGCATGACAAAATAGCTAAAGACAAAATAAATCTACTGCTGTAGAGTATTCAAAAACGCTACATTTAAAATTTTTGCAAAATAATTATATGCCTTGTTTCATCCTTTACATACAACATCAAATGTATCTTGCCAAGATTTACAAATTTCAAAGAATTTCGCTATCTTCTCTCACTAAAATTGCATTAAAAAAGTTACTTAAATATAAGAGCGTGCAAAATAATATGTGTAAGAGAGATAGCTGTTTCCATAACAAAAGACAATCATACGTACGAGCAAAAAAAAAGTTTAACAAAAATAAACTGCAAACACAAACACAATAATAATTTTCCCCGTTTGTATGTGTTTACTGCTATTTCGTTGCTTGTAATTTTTTATTGCATACACGCAAGGCGCAAATTTTTTATTTTTTCCGCCGTTTTTTTCAACAAAAGCGTTACAGTTTATTTTATTATGCTTTTTGTTTGTTACTTCATTTACTGTTTGCTTTCACTTGACTTGTAAAACGACGACTGCGAATTTTAGCAGCATGACGGGAGCATAGGTTGGCATAAGGTAAGCACTGCTAAAACCATGCTGTGCTGGAATTTAGCTTGAAAAATTCATGCATGAAGATTTTCAGTGTTGCATATGGAGATATAAATGAAATTAAAAATGGTGCGCTGCTACAGCAACGTTGTTTGTGAAAAAAAAAAACACAATATTTAGCAATTTTACTTCCCGTCTGCTGTAAATTTTGATTTTTTGATTTTCATAAATATTTGATATTTTGTTGTACTTATTGTATATTTGTTAATTTGAATTTGGCATGCTGAATTTTGATTTAAAATTTTACTTAATATATTGTACATAAACATGTGTTTTAATAATAAATTTGACAGCCACTCTTAATGTTGCAAATTCATGTATCTATTTAATACCAAATAGGCAAAAATTTTGAATTGTAAACATCGAGCAATACTTGAATATGATGAATTCCACGTAAAGCTTAGACCAAATCCATTTCAAACCATGCAGTCGGAGTGACTTCAAATTGCTGAATTGGTTGCAGATTAAATATGTTGTTTTTCAAAGTAATTAAGGGAATATATCATCCCAAGATTTAATTGAAAATAATTTTTCACAAAGTTATACCCATTTAAAGTTTTCGTTTCGGAGCTTGAAAAACCCCTGAAAATTGAATTGAATTGAATTAATTTTTGTCTTTTGATTCTAATAGAACTTCTGATTCTCTGTCAGATTCTTTAAGAAACTTTTAAAATTAGTAGTGTTAGAGGGCTTTTTATGAAAATTTATGAAAAAAAGGCTGATTTTCTCAAAAACCCCATTTTTTTACGTTTAAAATTTTACTGTGGATGTGTATTAATATGAGAGAGAAATGACATGAGTTTAATGCTTGTTAAAACACATTTGAGGTCAGGAGATTTTTTTACCCAAAATCAAAATGTCAATTTTTTTTTTTCATCATTGTCAAGCCACTATACGGTACTATTTTCAAAGCAAATAACAAAAGCAACATTCCAAATTACTTTCTGCAAATCCTGCTTGCATTTTGCATACATGTTTTTACCGTTATTTTTGTAATAACATTTCATCATAGGAAATATATAAAAACATTGTAAGCACATATAGCTTTTTCGCTGACAAATTCAAGCAAACAAAACATTCAAAACCCACAGAAATACAGTCAGCGATAAAGCTATATTTGCGTACAATGTTTTTATATATTTCCTATGATGAAATTTTATTACAAAAATAACGGTAAAAACAAGTATGCAGAATAGGGATCATTCTCTTGATATTTTAATTCATTTACGAGTGTTTCCATCGATTGGTGCCATGATAAATCTTAAGGCATTAGATTTAAGAAAAAATAATGGGAAACTTTTCAAAGGCAATTTATTTTCCTTAAATTTTTTTGAAATTTTTTATAAATTTTTCGTGCTGTAAGGTCTCTTCAAATCAAAAGTGGGCATTACAATACAAGCAAAAAATAATATGTTTTATTTTTATTATTGGAGCGTCATCTTTATATTTGACGTAAAGAAATCGGTGAACTAATGGGCGTGGCATCATCTATATACAGAAAAATTTGCAAACATTATTTTCAGTGTAACAATATATAGCAATTGTTATGAAATTTTTATAAGGTATTTCTGAATTTAGTGTGGTCGAATATGCACTTGTGGGCGTGGCATATCTCATATAAGAAAAAAAATTTAAATGAGTACTAAAAAAGCGATTATAATTAACCAATTATGCCAACCATATGAATTTATCTCGTGTAAACGAGCCTTTACTAATAGTAAAACAAAACCGATGATGGAAGTCATGATGGACAGGCCGTATATTTCAAAGTTTAATTTTGAAATAATATTTGTCTCAGTAAAGATGTAGGATGGGAACCGACATGACAATAAATTTAGGTAGATAATGTTATACTAAGCCCACTTTAAGACTATAAAACTCTTAAGTATTTTTAAGAAATTTTGTATTCAAGTTTCCATCACTCAAAAATAATATTAAGTTAATAATGTTTTGAAGAAATATTTCTTCTTAATTTAAAGTCAAATCAAAGGCATTATATCATCATTTATAAGAAAATCTTTGGAATAATATTAAGTTAATAATGTTTTGAAGAAATATTTCTTCTTAATTTAAAGTCAAATCAAAGGCATTATATCATCATTTATAAGAAAATCTTTGGAATACATCTTTCAATGTATTCTTTACAAAATTCTATTTATACCGTTAACGAGCATTTCTACTTAATATGCTATAAGTATTATATATTCTCTTTTGATAGTATTAAACTTGCAAGATATTCTCTAATTAAATTTAAATTGTGTACCATACAAAAGAATCCCAGTTGAATTTAACTGATATTCCATGAGTACAATAAGCATAAATTTGATGGTGAAGTTGCAATGCTTGGACACGCAAACAGACAGACAGAGACCAAACAGCATAAGCTGGTTGAATTCTCTGTTAAAAGAAAATCCTTTGAACAAAGAAAACATTGCAAAGGAAATGAAACGAAATATAGCAAAGCAAAACTTTGTATTCTTGTACAACAAATCGTAGTCGCGCAGTGGAACATTATTCATTGACATACCGAGAAATAACAAGGGGATGTGAGTTATATCAAAAAGCAGGAAAGTCATTACTATCGGTAAAGGTGGAAGTAGTCAACAATGTTGCCAAAGAAAATACAGATATTTGAATTAAAAAAATTTTTTTAAAAGGGAATTTTTTTTTATATAAAAAGTTTGCATGCGAAAAACTATTTCAAAGATAAGACCATGGAAGTCTTTGATTTTGCGCCATAAAGCAAAATGTGGGGTTATTTTTGGATCCAATGGCAGCTCACACTGATAGGCGTTTTTTTTTTTTTCTTGTCTCCTCTACAATTTTTATATTGATATAATTTGCGATATAAAGCATACTTTTCGAGCGTGCTTATGGAATTTATTTACAAAAAAATTATATAGCCCGAAATTTTTCAGACCGGAAAACGATTTGTAGCCTTCAATTTTTATTAAAATTTGAATTTTGTAATATTTACTGAAATAACTCCTTAGTATGACGTTTTTATGTTTTAAATCATATATGGTAGGTGCCACGCCCTCTCTGCATCTGGTCCTTAGCAGGTATTATTTTAAACAAGTTTCTCAGTACAGCGTTTTATAAGTATTTGGTGGGTGCCACGCCCACTTGCGAAAGTTCACCTAGTTCTTGTAAAGAACTTTTCCGAATTATCGTTATCGTTTATATAAAATTTAATTTCATAGCCTTCTCTCATTATAGCGTTTTCAAGTGTTTGCTTATATAGCAAGTGCCACACCCTCTTGTTGAAATTCTTTAACTTTTTGCTCAGAGCTTGCCCTAGTTATGCTTAGTATTTGTGAGAAATTTGGATACACGGCATCAAATAACTCTCTCAATATAGCGTTATATTTGCGTGGGCGGTAGGCGTGTCCAAGAATCAATTTCAACCGTTTTTATTCCCAATAATATTGCTTGGAGGCGTTTGATTTTTTCGGCTTGATTTTCCGGAATTTTCACAGACAGACAGACGGACATGACTAAATCGTCTCAGATGGTGCCGCTGATCAAGAATATATATTCGTTTCTACAGATGCCACGCCTTTTTCTATGCGTTACATACGTAGTAACAAAACAAATATGCGCTGAGTGTAGAGTATAAAAAATTATAAAATCATTTGGCAACCCTACGCAACAAAATTCAACACAAGCTGCTGCAACATCGAGTATCTTGGCAACAGCGCATGCAGCTATTCTACCAAATATCCAATCATCCAACCATCATCACAGCCATTTCATCGTTTTTGCATTCACTTACTTAGTTAGCAATGCTGCATTCGAAATACCCATCTCGTATACGCCAATCTGAAATTCATAAATCATTTGTGCTCCGCTTGTAGAACTTTGATGATTTCATGAGATTTTCAGATTTTCCGATTTTTGGTTACGCATAGGCATTGCGTGGGATAGCAAATAAATTGGACTTTTTTGAATACGATGCTTGTTAAGCTCCCTTTTGGCTTGATATCATAACTGAGCAGGAACTGTGTGAAATGGAATAAGAAATGAAGTTTTAATCACGCATCGATGTATGGGTTGACTGACAGTCAACATGTAGCGTAACTGTTAAAGCGGAAACTGATGGTGTCGTTTATTTTAAATTAGTAGGGCTAAACACTGAAAGAAAAATCAGCCAGCAACATAGATAGATGATATTCTATTTGTAACAAGATTAAATAATTGCTTCGGCAGAAATTTTTTTTTTTTATATTTTCAAAGTGTCCCTTTTGTGTCATGAATGCTACCAATTGTAAAGCTGAAAATCTTTTGTACATGTAGCTGGAAGATTTTTCTTGTTCAAAAATCGTACATGAAAAACATTCCTACGTTGGCATTTGTAAGAGCGCTATATGGTTATGTCTCATGACATAAATAAGCCAACGAGGCATGCGTAAGTGTTGCCATCATAAACAGATGCAGCATTCGTTGCTTGCATCCGCTGTAATTTCTCCTTTAGCTAATGCACAATGTGCAAGTACAAGTATGCTGGCTATATTCAATTTAGGGTGGTTTATATTTAAATTAAGAAAAGTTTACTTCTATGCAATATTGTATCCTCTTAGTATGATATTTTATCAAAAATTTCTGATATTGCAGGAAAGTGAACGATTTTTGTGGCATGGATAGCAAATTTTTGTTTTATTTCTGAAAAAAAAAAAAAAAAATGGAAAAAATCATTGCTTTTGAGAATGCCGATTTTTTGTGCATGACCTGGTAACCCTGGATGAAAACGATTTTTTTTTTTTTTTTGCAACCTTTGAGTATGGTAGACCTGTTGTGTTATCAGCAAAAGCAAAATGTAGAAAAATTTACATAAAGGAACTGCTTTAAGGCTGTGCAAAACATTTGCAACTTAATCATCCATGAAAATATAACTGGTGCTTGCGAACTGAACTTAATAAACACTCAATCAAGATTGAATGTTTAAGCTTCTCTGCATTCTCTCTCCCCTCAGTAATGCAACTTGCTGCTTTTATTCAATCAAACAGACAGATTGTCTCACAGACAAAAGCAAAATATAAAAAAAGGAAACTCTTACTTTGGCAGTATTGGGCATCTTTCGATAATGTCACCAATCAATTGACGCTAAAGAAATTAATATTGGTGGCTCATGATTTTGCATCGCAGCATTTTGTTTTTCGTCATACTTATATAGATGATCGGCAAAAGCAAAATGTATAAAAATTTGCATGAGGGAACTGCTTTAAGGTTGTGCAAAACATTTGCAACTTAATCATTTTTGAATATATCACTAGGGCTTGGTCATCTGTACTGTAGATTTTCGCTCCGCTCAGTAATGCAACATACTGATTTTATTCAATCATATAGGCATATTGTCTTACAGACAAAAGCAAAATATAAAAAAAGGAAACTTTAACTTTGGAAATGTTTGGCATCTTCCGAGATTGTCACCAGCCAATTGATTCGAAAGAAATTAATATTGGTGGGTCTTAATTTTACATCGTAGCATTTTTTTTAATGTCATGCTTATCAAGACGATTAAATAGGCATGGACTTCTTTTTCAGAACTATATGTATATCTAGGGTTGCTCCAAAAAATTTCGACTTTATACAAAATAAATATTGGAAAATTAATTCGCTGGAGGGTTTTGATATTCAAACCAGCCGTCAAACATACATAGAGCGCAAGGTCGTTACACATACATATACATATATATATATATTTCATTGTTAATTAACATCCACTCTATTTCGTACATACGAAGTTTCCTGCTTTTGTTAACACTGCCACAATACCATTATTGATGCTGCAGTTGCTATATTTGATGTTATCTATGGTATTACCAATGTCGTTGTTGTAATTACAAGTTGGCACCCTCTGGTGCTGTCAATCGAAAATGCGTCATTTCGTGAAAACTTTACCCAAGATATTGAATTGCAGTTAAAATCGGTTGATAACTAATGATGCCTCAACTTCAATGGCATTAAGTTTTCCTGCAGTGGTAGGCATAGCCTGCAGTAACAACAGTCATTCAGTAAACGAATTTTTATGCACAGCGAATTTGAAGGAATTAAAGTTTAATGTAGAAGTTGAGGCAAGAAATTTTCGGGTAAATTGCGGTAGCATAGAATGATGCCATGTTTATATAATGAACTTTTATAAATCAAAAAGTACTTACAAGAGATTTTGGTTTAACTGTGACATACCCAAAAAAAATAAGAGAAATTTTATGTCAATTTATTTAATATAATGAATATATAAGCTCGAAATTGATAAAATTAAGGCATAAAGTATAGAGCTGAGAAAGAAATGGAGTGATGGAGACCTAAAAATCAGCAAATTACAACACTCGATACGGATTTTCATGAAATCTCTTGGATTGAAAACTTAAGCTCATATATTAAATAGATTACAGGTTTGTAAAAACAATTTTAGTACCAAAGGAGGCGTGGCGTTTATCAAATTTCTACTGATTACAATCATTCAGTTCCATTTAGATCGGTTCTTTTGCTTAAGAGCAACAAGCCTTTGTTTATAAAGTGACCTAATGCAGCGATGGGCAAAATACGATAAATGAGCCAATTGTGACTCTTTACAACAAACACGTCATTTTTACAGAAAAATTATACGAAAAAACTACTAACTAGTATAATTAAAAGCTGGGAAACATTGGTAAATTTATTTTTTTTTTTAAATATACAAGGTTAAAGAAATTTAGCTGAATAAATTCATTGGCACTCTTCTGCCAAGAACCAATTTTTTTTTCTTTTTTATTTGTGAAAAATTTGTAACTTTTCTCACTTTTTCTTTTAATAAGTGCAAGTTTTAGATATTTACTACAATTACTTAATGCTTTATCACAAAAAAAAAATGTTGTATAAATCTTTCTAGCTTTAACTCTTTGGCAATTACAGCAATCATAGTAAATTATCTGCAGAAATTTGAGCTTTTTTTTTTTTTGTGAAGAAAACTATAAGCTAACACAAAAATTCAACAAAAGCATAAAAATTCTCTAAAGGGAACTACTTAAGTACAACATAAATTTTGTATACAAAATTGTTGGAAACTCGATGAAATGGAAAAGGATACAGACACACAAAAAAAAAACAAAGAAATTTATAGAAAATTTTCTTGTGAAGATAACTTCTACGTAAGTTGTTGCACAGTAGATTTTAGTTTATAAACTAAACAATGACAGCAACATTAATAAAAAAACAGCAATGATATCAGAAAAAACTACAATAACAACCATGACGACAGCACAACAACAAATTTCGAGACAAAATATTTATAGAAAAGGAACAACAATTGTTGAAAAAAAAAACAATAAAATAAGAAAAATCAAAAAAAAAAATGTACAGCAGAAAACATCATAATAAACTTGCAAAGTCAAACAAAGCGCCAAAAAGCAGGCAATGAAATGATGTAAATGGAAATATATCGCTAGAGATATAAGAAAAAAATAATAACTTTATTATCCGCTCAACAGGAAATTAAAATAAAATACAAAGAACTTTTTTTTGTGTTTTTTTTTTTTTTTCTTAAGAAAAGACTCAACATTTCATATTTCTTATTTCAAATTTGTCTACAGGAATTGAAATGGAAAAGCAAATCATAAGCAACTTTAGAAATTATAGTTATAACTTCGTTAGATTGAAGCAACTTTACGAAAGAGAACAATTTATTTATTTGAGAATATCGTCAAATTGATTTTTTTGAAAAAAAAAAAATATTGTTGCATCACCGATTTTTAGAAATAAAATTAGCTGCATAGAATGGGAAAAACTCTAGAATGAATTTTTGACATTACCATAAAAAAAAAATTTCTGCACTAATCCGTGGGAAAGTGGCGAAAATTAATTTTGAACATTATTAGGTGATCCGTGTACTTTTTTTTTCATTTTTACTGAGAATCATCTTTTTTATGTATAGGTATAGCGGACCGCTCTCGCTAACAAAGTGTTCTGAGTTGATTTTTGAAAAAGATTTTACTGCACCAATCTATTGGGTTCCAATTTATTTCCCACATTTTTTATATCACGTACCTTCTAATTGAAATGTTTTAAGATTATTTTTCAAAAAATTCTTAGCATCATTGTGACTTGAGGAATGTATTAGAGTCCTATACAAGCAATATTTTTCTCTTTATAAATCAAAAGATCACATTTCTTTAACGAAAAATCCTTCATTGATGTGCCTCATAAAATTTAATTTTAGTCCATTAGAATATTAATATTAACATCACAACACACTATGCTCCATGACTGTGAAAGCTTTAACCACGAGGCGGTGAAATGCTTAACCCTCTAATGCGCAAGAAAACGAAACTCAAAATATTGCTATGGAACTGATAGAAATATGTAGTTAAGAAAACAAAGTTTTGTTCTAGCAATTTGCCTAATTTTTCGCTTTAAGGATGGAGGAGACAAAAGATCCTTTAATGCATATTATTATCATTGCGCATTTAGCCAATAAAACTTTTGAATTCTAAATTGAATTTTATATCGTACAACGAACAAAGTTTTTACTATTATTAAAAAAAAAATATAAATTTGTAAATGAAAGTTTGATTAATGATGACAGTGTAAGCAAAGTATAGCAAACCCAGGTTTTCTCTGAAGATGAAAATCTTATATGAATTAATTTCAAATGTGTATAATTGTTATTTTCAATTATAATGACTCTTCAGCGGCTGAAAGAAGTGCCCACACAACATCGTAAAAATTATATGATGAGCCGTTACATATTAACGTATTCAGAATTTTGACCTAGAGAACGAAATGGAGTATGATTCAAATTTGCATCATGGCGCACTAGAGGGTTAATACATTCGAACAATCCACATGACTCTGTAGAATACATTCAGAGCGAAGCGGGTGGAATTCACCTTTACACCTTGGTGCTCCCGCGACTTTTTACGCGTAGCCTCTTTCCCTCTGCTCTCTCATCGGTAATTTTATTTATTTTATTGAGCTTCATTTTGCAAATAGATAAGCTTTCACGCTCTTCAAATGGGTTCAATTTTAGCACGCATAGCTTCCTCTAATGAAATCACCTTGTCTAATTAAACCATGGAAAATACAAAAAAAAAACGCACACACACAAACACTTCAACATGCCTTTCAACGGTTTTTTATGCTTGCATGCTTGTTTCCATTTGCGCAATTCATTAATTTTAAGCAATTTGAAATTTTGATAACTTGCTAGTTAATAGGAATATCGTGATATTATTTATCGAAGATTAAGACCAAGCGTCTAAGGAATAAAACTTAACAATTTTGAACAAAATCATTACAGTAGTTTTTTCATGATGAGCGAACAACGATGGATGCCATTCCCCAAACCCCCCCTCCCCCATATGAAAGTAAATTAAAATTCATCATATCTTATCAACTACTTGAAGCAAATATTTCTAAGGCGTTTGATCGAGTGTGGCATCGCGCCCTTGTATCAAAACTAATTGCCTTTGGTGTTGGTGATTCCTTTGCTCGTTGGATTACGACAGTAATCGCTCTATCCGTGTTGTGTTGGACGGATTCACCTCCAATGAACACTTCATTAATGCTGGAGTTCCTCAGGGCTCTGTCCTATCTCCGATCCTCTTCCTGGTTTTTATCGATGACCTTCTATCATTCACTACCAACCCAATCCATTCCTTTGCGGACGACAGCAACATTTGTCATTCTTTTTGCTTCAAAAAGCGCAAAGCTCTATAGAGGTTGAGAGTAAACGCCCTCCTCCTTCCCTTAATATGGCTGACTTAGATATTGTGAGATCAACAACTCTTGACGTTCTGGGCATATCGGTTCAATTAGACCTTAGGTTGACAGATCATGTATTCGATGTGTCGAAAGAAGCGGCCAAGTGTATTGGTTTTTTGAAACGGTATAAGAAATACTTCACTCCTGTTGTACAACTCACACATTTGGGCCGGGGCTCCAAAAAACACTTTGGAGCTGCTAGATCCTGTTCAGCGACGTGCGATGAAACTAATAGGTTATGAATCTGTCAACTGCTCCATCGATTCCCTTCACCACCGACGTAACGTAGGGTGTTTGACCCTTTTCTATAGAAGTGCTCTAGTGAGATACATGAGCTGATCCTTTCAGTCCGAATTTTCTCTCGCAGTACTCGGGCGCCTCATCAGGCCTATCCCTTTTATATCATGCCGGTGTTCAACAGGACTTCATACTTTCGCATTAATTCTTTTTTTTTGGCTGCACGATTAAGTTGTGGAACAGCCTGCCTGCGTTTGTCTTCCCCGACAGTTTTGAGATCGGAAAATTCAAATTGAATGTTCACGGACACTACTCCATCTATCCCTCTTCTCTCTAACTTCTCTCCTTTTCTTAAACCAACACGGTGCATTGCATTTATAGGGAGTATCCCCTGAGCATTGGCTTATGCTTTAAAAAAAAAAAAAAAACAAAAAAAAAACTTGGCGGTGCCCCGCCTCCAATATGAGAAAAAATCTAAATTTTTTATACCTCAGCAACTATTTTCAGAATATATTGAAATTTTTCATGGGTGCAAACCTTTGTCGGACCTTGTAATATTTAGCTGAAAGTCCAGTATACCCTAACAAAGTTATTCTAGGGTAAATTAACAAAAATGAGCAACAAAAACTTTAAATAAGTCTCACAAACTGCCGCATTAAAATGATGAATGACAACAAAAAGAATTTCATTTTATGTTTTTGGTACATCATTTAGAAGCCAAAAGTAGAAAAAGAGCTTAAAATTTACAAATTTTACAACAAAATATAATGACAACGATACAATCAAAGCAAAAAGTTTTCACAATTTATGAAACGAAAATTATAGAATAAAATTATTAGGGAAGAGATTCATGCAGAAAAGGAGAGAAAGAGAAATAAAAAAATAGAAAAAAAAAAATTGCCGTAAAGTTTGTCATATTGTCAACACATCGTTTGCGGTTTTCATTTTACATTCCGAAACATATAACGGAAGCGGAAAGGGAAACGGAAACAACTGGACAGAGTAAAGAGAGAGCGAGAGAGAGCGAGAGAAAGACACATTGACATACTATAGTGTTGTTTATTACGATGTGATGGTGTTGTTGCTGGTAGTGCTATTTGACGAATTTCAAGATTTTTTTCTATTGGCCGGAAGTAAGTGAAATTTTGTCGCTGTACTCGCCTAAATTTACTCGCCGCCATATTTTGTTGCTTTAGGAGAAAAAGTATTTTTGTTCTTTTTTATTTGTAGCATTGTATGGATTTAATTAAGTAGTAGCAATGTGATTGTGCAAAAAGTTTTCATTTAATTTTTTTTGCACAACAAAATTTGGAAAGTTTTAACTTTAATTCAACATAACAGTGGGAATTAAAATCGTTGGGAATTAAAATTTTTGAATTAAATTTAGTGTTTAAAATATTTTTGATTAAAAGTTTATTGAAGCGTTAAAATAATCTGAAAGATTTTTTTAAATATTTAACAATTTTTAAGTAAGAACACTGGTAACACTCACTGTCATTTTTTATATTGTGATTGCCTTGCATGATTTCTTTTTAATAAATATGAAAATTTATATTTTTTGAGACAATTTTCCAAGTTAAAGCAAAAACGATAAATTATTAATAACCAACGCCTATTGACACAAGCGCTGCTATACGTAACCAAATAAAAATCAATTTAATTATAATTCAACTAATAGTTAAAAATAGCGTATACATCATGTATTAAACTCTAACAAAACAACACAGGTAATTGGTAATATGGATCACACATCAAAATATAAATATGGTTACATATTTAATGGTATATTTTATTTCTAGACGGCATGCTACAAGTTTAAAAACAAAAAGAAGGAAATCATAAAAAAAAACAAGAAAACAAGAGAAAAAAACAAAATCGTAAAATAACTTAAAGAATGTTGCCGTATCACGAAAACCTGCTAAGCTCGACGCCTTAAAAAGGTGGAATAATATCCACAACATTACCAGCAAACAAGTACCAGGATACAAAATGGAAACAAAATCATTATGGGATGTCAGAACAAGGCGACGATGATTTATGACGCTAAACACTCCACCACGCTCCTAAGGCACCCTCAATTGTAACCAGCAGCAATATTGTCAGCTGACACGCGACTATGCGTTTGGGCGAGTGAAATGAGATAGTTTATAAAAGTTATAAGAATATTGCATTTTTCTACAAGTAGTGTAACTTCCATACCTTTAATTTGATTATTAAACTGAAATTACATTAGTTTATCGAAGAATATTTTATTATGCAACACAATGAGAAAAAGGCTTAAACTGTGCTTTCACATTGGCATCGAAAACGACATGTTTTTGATTTAAAGTGTATACAGAAATTCACGCAAAATTGCAATTGAGCGCTAAATTTCTGATAAGTGTTGTTGTGTCCGAACAATAAATGCAATATAAAAACAATTACGTAAATTACGGAGCCGGCGATCAAAATTTCTATATGATTTTAACGTGCGGCAGAGGTCGAATATCGCGAAGTTTAAAGTTATAAAAATAATAAATATTTCTGAGCTATTAATTGAGAGACCTTCAAAACTGTTAATAAAAATTTATCATAAACATTTTCATCGCGTCTGCCATATATTATGAAATACGTCTATATACGAAAACAGATAAGTGCAAGAAGCAGAGGTTTTGTTCATGAGTTTTTAAGAGTAATTAAATCTTTTTTAAAATTATGTGATATAAACAAATTTGAGTGACTTTAACGTCAGGCAGATTGAGATTACTATAAGGATTATTTCATAAGAAACGAGAAAAACAACATCTGCCACTTAGTGTATTTAAAAATTACAATATTACAAACATGTAAAAAGAAAATTGAATACTAAATCATTTTAACGTGTCTGCCTCTTGGCTGGCTGGTACCTTTACTTACAAAAAAACGAGAAAAACCACATCTGCCACTTAGTTATAGCTACATTTAAAAATTATTATTAAAAATTATATTACAAACATGTTCAAAACTTGAGTTCTTAGTCATTTTATCGCGTCTGCCTCTTAGCTGACTGGAAATTGAGAAGGTAGACGATTGCAGCGCTACAATTTCGAAGGCAGACGTTTTTGAGCACTTAAGATAAAACAAATACAGTGCAAATTTTGCTTTCCAAAATATACCACTTTATATTTTCGGTCTTTTATATTAAATTTTTTATCTGGCTGTGTAACTGAAGCATTACTCGCCAAATCGAACACCATTTTGCTTCTTCGCCTCTGATTTTTGTGTAAATTTTTTCTTTTCTTTTAGTACTAGTTGAGACTAGTCTCAAAAAAAATTTTTTTTTTTTGCTCCGAAATAGCGTTAATTTAAATTTATTACACAGGACTACATAAGTTCCATTGTGGCAGTAAACTGGAAAAATAAAATTTACGATATGTCGGAGAAAAAAAAAAATTGATATTGATATAATAGAAAGTGTGTTTTAAAGGGAAAAGATTAAGCTTTTCGACTATATTATTTTCCTTAAAATTAATATACGGATTTGACCGAAATCGACGATTTTGACATATACTATAACCCCATACACAGTAGAACCTCTATAAGTCGAACTTGAAGGGAGGCGCCAAAAAACTCGTTTTATAGAGTTTTCGACTTATGGAAGACTTCGACTTAAGCGAATTTTGTCAGGAAATGTTCGACTTGTAGAAGTTAAGATTTATTCCAACTAATGATGTGCATTGTCGGTATCTTATTTTTCTTCGAGCAATAGAGGTAATTCGCTTCAAATAATAGAGTTGTAAAGATTGTAAAATCAAGCATTGCAGAGGTTAAATTTATTTTTTCGAGTTATAGAGGGAATTTTGTACTGAATTTACTTGTAGGGACTTACTAATTATTTCGACTTATAGAGGGATCAGATTTCGAGCAATGGAGCTTTTGGGGCTTGAAGGGAATGGGAACACAACATTTTTTCGAGTTTGGGAGATTTTCGACTTATCGAGGTTCCATTGTATATTGAAACAGCAGAGACCTACACGTCTGCCTCTCGTATTTACAATTTCTAGGGGCATTAATGAATTTCGTAAAAATTCTGGGAGAAAACGATAAAACTATTTCATAGAATATTTTTTTTACATATTAACAATTGCTGTTCTTAAAAATGCGGCAATGAGGACATACATATACCTTTTATATTTTAGCTATCTATACTATGATCTTAACACAATATATCAGAGGCAGACGCGATGAAATAATTTAATAGATTTTGTTTTTGCAACAACCACTATAATTAAAAGTGACATCGTTTCTTGGATAATATATGGTAAAAAATATGTCTAACAAATTGGCATGTGTATATGGGTCACTTTTACCAACATTCACACCATATAGCGCGTTATTAACGTGTTTCAGATTAGAATCTTAATGCATCACATGAAATAGCTTGTTTTTGGCTTAAACGGCTTATAATTGTTTGTTGTTAGCACTCGCTAAAAGCTTTGTAAATACAGGCTTAAATAAATAAGTTCAACGAAATTTATGACTGATAAAGTTAACTTTGAATAGAAAACGTGGAATAATAATGCAAACTATAAAATTACTATTCAAATTTTTAGTTGCAAGTATTTATATTTTTAGTTTTTCGAATATTTTATACTCACGTAATATTTTACATTTTACAAATATAAAATGTGAAACATATATTAAAACCATAATGGAAGTAACTATCTGTGAACTTAAAGTGCTTGGACGTGATAAGATCTCTGCGAATTTATATGTAAAAATTTTTAATTTTAATAAAAAATTCAAGGTAAGAAAATTATTCTAAAACGTTTTGCAATCAAATAAAACTTAACTGACTTCAAAAAATTGCAGATTAATATGGCGCTATTCAAGAAGACAAATAGCTTTCAACCATTTCTTTATAACAACACTGTCGACTACTGCCAATTTATGAAAAATAATGCACGTTCGCCAGTACAAAAAATTTTCTTTGATGCAATTAAGCCGTATACGAATATGAACCATACATGTCCCTTTCAAGTGAATATATATTTTATTTTCTTCAGTCATTTTTAAATCTTAATATTTCATCGTTTTCATCGAATGACATTATAATAAAGGACTTTGTTATTAAGCCATCGATGTTTGCATTGATTCCTTTTCCTGCAGGTACTTATATGATTTCAGGAAAGGTATATACTGAAAACCAATTAGTAGCATCTGCTAACTTTTATTTTACTGTCGATAAAGATTTATAAAAGCATACAACAAAAATAGACCCATAAGCTATTAGCTGAACTTTTTCAATTGTTTATTTGTAAGAAATCAATGAGTTTTTGCCTATTACCGAAAGCTAAATTATAAAAAATTTGAAAACTCATAGCTTTGTTTTCAAGCAGGCACTTTAGAAAATTTTTCGTATGAAATTTTTCTTTTAAACTACTTAAATAAATTCAATAAACAAAAATAAAACATAAATACCTAAACAAACTATTTCTATATTAAAGTGGCATAAAGCTTTTTTAATAACCGCAAAAGTTTCTATATATTTAAGTACATAAATAACCTCTTGTCAACATTGCAAGTATGTGAAAAAATTTATAAAAGGAAATATAATTTTATTAATATATCAAATATTTTCATTTTATCTTCTATGTTTGATCAAACAAAACTTCAAGCAAAGTCAACACAAATCTGGCATCAAAGAAATTATTTTACACACATACGCACATAGAATTTCTAACACATTTTTCTTTTTATCCTGCGGCTACAAATACACTGCTACACATAGCCATACAGAATTTATAGGGATAGAGTCAGTCATTCTTTAGTCAATATATGTAAGAAAAATAGTTTTAGAAAAGAAAATAAAATCACATTTTAACAATATCGTGCCTTAGACGCTGACAAACTTAATATTCAGAAGCATGATGGAAGATGGAATATAAGACGGGTATTGTATTTTGCAGCAAAATGCACAACATGCGAATAAATAGACTCGTTTGTGCAACAGCGCAGGAAAATCCATAGATATATAATAAATTCAGCACCGCAAAGCAAAAGTTTGTTAGTCATTTTTATGTGATATTTGTGGAAAAAAGTGAAGGAACCTTAGTTAGCAACAGCAATGCTTATTAAAAAGTTTGATTTCATTAGGTTATCAAGAGTTTGGTCCTAAGAAAATGTTCTGCTACAAAGACACAAGGCCTATAAGTACTTAAATCGTACTTGAATTCCCATCATATCTCTATCTCTATTCAAATTCGCCTTTTTAATTGAGCTCAGGTTTTTCAAAAGCTCTTCAAGTAACATACATATGTACGAGAACATTCGAACTAAATTGCATTTGAAAAGACGAAGCCGAACTGCAGAAATATTTTAAACACGAACTACACGTGTATTTGCTAAATTTCGTTAACTCATAAACATGTTTTGTATACACGAACAGCTCAAACCAATTGATAAATGAATATAAGACATCACCTGGGACTGACATTTATAGAAAAGCTCCTGAAAAAGTTCTAAGGACTGCTAAGGATTGCTAATCGGCAGTCAAGTAGTTTTGCAAATATATATGTATAACCCCAAAATGCGCTTAACGATAGGCTTTAATTGTCATTGCAAAATATTCCAAAAACACTTAAAAAATCGTGATCCATACAGATGATGTGCGAAAACTACTTTCCACCTCTAAAGTAACTTCGGCATCTACAGTCACCCTGGTAATGTCCAAGTTCATAATCGACCATTCCGCATCGATAGATGAAAAAAAAATTTTAGAAAATCAACCGCTAGATAAGGGGACGTCCATTAATTACGTGAGCTAAAATAGGGGGGAGGGGGGTCCAGCAAAATCTCACCAAGGGGGGGAGGAGGTCAAGGAAAACCTCACGTCAACTTTTTAATGCATAGAATTAATATTTAAATCTCACGGGAGGGGACGGGAGCGGTCCCGCTAGATCTCACCAAATCTCACCAAGGGGAGGGGAGGTCAGAATTTAAAAAAAAAAAACACCTCACGTAATTATGATGGACGTCCCCTAATGTTTGCAATCCAATCTTGGCCCTACCACATCGATCGATGAAAATAAAATCTAAAAATAGGTCTAAAACGGGCTCATTTGTAGTTTGAGACGCTTCTGGTTTGATACAAACTCCATTTTTGAGTCATACCCTTTCATTGAGTCACAAAAATTGGACCAAATTGCATCCTTGGGGTAGTCAGGGTGTAAAATATCTATTTTTGATATAATTTTAACATTTTCTATAAGTCCGACTAGGGTTGCCAGGTGGCCGATAATCATTTCATTAAAAAATTTGCATTTTGGGGTCAGCAAAATTCTTAGCCACATAAAAAAACGGAAAAATAGGCAAAAATTAAATTTGGCCATTTTTTATTCAATTTAATATAACTTTGCAATTTCTTAGTCAATTTTCATAAATAGTATCTTATTTTCTTCATAAATATATAGACTATGATACAAAAAAAAAAACAAAATGATTTTTCCAATTTTTTTTTTCTTTTAAAAATTTGCAGTTGATTTTTACCTTTTTTTCATTTTTTCGAGAAAAAAAATCATTTTTTTATAAAGCAATTTATTTCGCCGAAACTAACATGTCAACGAAAAAGTAAAGTGAAAATTATTTCTAGAAAATTTAATTTCCTTTAATTTGACATAAAATATGTTTATATATAGATATTGTTTCTTAAGATATTTGTAATTAAGTTGACCCAACTTCTTTTTTGGTTCAAAAAACGAAAGTGACCGATTTGATTTTCAGAATCAGCAGCCGATTTTACATAAGGCATGAATAATGCTGTCACCTAAAGTTCAAAATTTTTTAATTATTTGTAAACTAGTGTAATTCTTGTAAATAAAGAAATAAATAAAAAATTTTATCGAGCTAAAGAAAAAGGTGCCAGATATTTTCGAATGTAGATTGTCGTAAATGCGTAAAAGTAAATGTTTTTGTTAATGGTTAGGAAGATGAGCAAAAAAAATGTTATAAATTCGACCTTATAGGAAAATTCAAATAAATTTTTTTTTTTTGCACAGGTCATTAATTCTTCGATTTAAACCTGGCAACCCTGAGTCCGACCTATTAAAATCTACGTGGGTAATTGTTTGTCAAGTGAATCACCCCAACTGAATTTCAGAATTTTTCAGAATTTTGTGTGACGGTTTTATAAATTTTAAAATGCCCACTAAAGAATGCGTCCCCAACAGAAAAGGTCAAGTTTTTAAAATATATTGAAAATAAATAAATAAAAATCAAAAATATTTTGTATAATTTAAAAGCATAGTTTGGATGATTTAGAATATTTTTGAATTTTCAAAACTCTGATTTTCGGTTGAGCTGATTCACTCAACAAAGAATAACCCACGTTAGCACCTTTACATTCTTATATCGTCTAACTTTATCGCAGAGTAAATGCGCTATGTTAAACTTAAATAAAAAACCAGTTTTATAATCAGCAACCTATTCAGATGCTTAATCATTTAATAAAATTCAAACATTTTTCATCGTGCAGTCACTTTAGAATCGTTCAATTCAATCAATAAAAATTGAATTTACTTGCACAAAATATTAAAAGTAACTTTGAATAGTTTTCATTTATTATATCAAAATATTTATTTGCACTTGTGACAAAAGTTTACGCTTCAAGCGTCTGCTTTCCTTAGGACACAAGCAAGAAGGACAAAATTTAACTTCCGCAAGTTGAGTTGACGGAAGGAAGTTGACACACAAATATCAATAGACACACACTTAAATAAACACACATGCTGCCCAAGCACAAACAAACACAAATGTATGAAGATATTCATTCATATGTAGAGAATACAAGCTAAACTGCTTCAAGCAAAAGTGCACACATACGCAAGCAAAAAAAAAAAAAAAGGCGACTTCAAGATAAGCAAATGTATGCAATGGATAGAAAGAAACGTAGAGAAAGATTACTTGAGGCAATTTAAAACCTTATGACTTACACATTCGCAGAAATGTACACAAATCTTATACATACATAGATGAAGATCAGTCTACCCTGTAGTAAACAGCAAAATGTAATATATTTCATTATTAACTTTTGGTTATAGTAAAGAAAAAAAAATATTTAAAATTATTAAAGCAACAATAAAGATTTATTAAAAGTTAACCTATTGGTGACCAATGTACTTTTAAAATAACTAGATGGCCTGGATATAAAGAGCTAATGAAAGAAATAATTTCTAACTAACTAAGTAGTTCAAATGAACAGGTGAATTAAATCTTAGGGCTTCCTCTTGAATTCGAGAAACGCAGTGAGCGATTTTTCTTTAAGAATATGATTTTATAATTTATTTTTTATTTTTTATTGATAGATTATAAGGTCCTTAACAATATGTATGGAATATGATGTCGGTCAAGTGGCCGTCTCTGGCCAGATTTTTTCATTACAATTTCGCAGATTTCTGGTGTTATTTCAGCTATTTCGTTTCAAATGTTGTCCTTAAGCATCGACGTTGTGGTTGGACACATCTTTCCTTCAGGTAACCTCATGGGAGGAAATCGAGTGGGGCCAAATCAGGGGATAGTGGGAACCAGTTGATATCACCACTTTGTGACATTATTCGGAGGGAAAAAATTGCTCGCACAATTTGCATCGTAGCACGAGCTGTGTGTCATGTGGCACCGTCTTGTTGGAACCACATATTCTGTAGGCCTAATTGATCTGCGAAGGACAGGTTATTAAAAGCAAGAGCAGCTTTTTGGCGCTTGTACACGGTGTGAAGATCCTCACAAATTGCCACGAAAACCAAGATTCGAGTATTCTACACCGAAAAAAAAACTTACTCCGTTTAGGGAAAAATGCCTAAATGTAAGGAAAAAATGTCCTTCAATACGAGCTAAAGCCATGGGTTCCTCAAAATAAGTAAGTTGGATTCCTTAGTACAAGTAAATGTTGCTGTTTTGAAATATGGAAAAGTTTACTTAATGTGAGGACAAGGTTATAAAACTGAGGAAAATTTTACTTTTTCTAAGGATGAAGGTATCCTTAAATGAAAGAAATTTACTTAAAATAAATTCGTTGATTTCAAAAAAAATTAGTTATTTCCTTATTTATTGGTTACTTATTTTCAGTCATTTTTATTTTAATTGGAATACGTTTTTAAAACTTCAAAGAAGAACTTAAATTTTTTTTTACCTGTTACCCGATCAGAGAATTGAACCTGTGTTCTGCGCCATGCCACTGTTCAAAGATGCTCATCTTACCCAACTCAGCCACCGACAGCATTTTTAAGACATACGAAAATGATGTTGTTAAACTGCGCATGTAACAACCATTGTCTGATCAGGGAAGCTTCGGTTCAAATCCCGGCGACGAAATAATTTTTTTTTTTTTTAATTTTTTTATTTTTTTATTTAAAAAACAAGTAGAGAACTATAAATATATAGGCAAAAACAGAATACTTACGAGAAGAATAGATATTAATTTCAGGAGTGTTGCCACGCAATTTATTAAGGAAAATTTTCCTACGTTATAGTAAATTTTTTGAAGAAACTAACTAAAACTGAGTACGATTTTCCTTAAACAAAACATTCCATTAGATTAAGGAAGTTTTTACTCATATGAGAAACAAGTTGTCCTCAAAAATTCTTCCCAAAGAAAAATTTACTATTTCAAAGGAAAGTTTTACTAAAACCACAAACTCTATATTTGAGGAAGAGCGTTGACTTGCTTTAATGAAACATGAACTCATTTCAAAGGACTCAATTACTAAATGAAACGATATTTTCATCAATATGAGGAAAAATAACTTAGATTAAGGAAAATTTTTATACTAAATCGGAGGAAGGCAGTTCCTCAAATTTAGTGCGGTCTATTTTTTCGGTGTACACATGCGTAAAATCAACGCTCCTGTATGGCAATGAAACGTGGCTAACGTCAAACAACATCAAACAATTAAGCCAGGTCTTCAGCAACAAATGTCTGCGAATCATTTGTAGAATATTCTGGCCGAACGTCATACGGAATGAAGATCTTTGGAGAATGACAAGCGAAGAACCTGTTCTAAAGCAAATAAGGAGAAGAAAGTGGAAGTGTATCGGCCACACCCACAGAAAGTCGTCTGAAAACATCACCAGAATGTCCCTAGATTGGAAGCCAATAAGTGATGAAAATTTATAGCATTTGAGGAAACAAGTACTAGTGGCCCCAAGGTTCCAGCTAAATCACGATATCAGGAGAATTTCAGAAACTCACAATTAAGAAGAGTTTTCAATCCAATTATGTACATACATATATAGTAGAAAGCTGTTATAGTTTCTAAGAACAAAGTCTAGAGCATATTTCAAAATAACTAGTGCCAGGAATAGTGCAAAATTGAATGCTAAAATGCATATAGGAAGCAATTAACGATAGTTTTAATATGTTTAGAGTTATTCATTCACTATTGGGATATTTGAGTGAGCAAACATCTGAAGCATCTGCAAAAGCACACTACTACTGCCAAATGCTGCTACTACAAAGTCGATTTGTTGAGAGTCCTACCACACTCGTATTTGAGTTGGTATTTGTTTTCGTGTGACATTTTGCACACAAATGCATTGCCATAATCTATTACTTTTTTCAACATAGTTTATTTCGAAAGCAAAGCAATACATTAGGGTATACAAAAAAAAAACAAAATGCAACACTCTGTATACTGACTACTTTTGGTAAACAAACATTTTAGAGAAAAGGTACCGCAATATAGAATGCAGGTATTGGAATATAAAGTATACAAACAAAACTAAAGTCGAAATAAAAGTGTGAAAGCAATAAAAATAAAGCAATGTTTTTGTATTTGAAATGCATAGTATAGTAGTGGATAGAAGAAGATATGAAAGAAATTATATTTGCACTTTTGCAGCGCCGACATTTATTGGATTCGTGTATGTTGTCAGGTGAAATTTTTTTTTATGCTTCTACTCTGAAGGGAAAACTCTTGTGTGGGGTGATGGAAAATAAAAAATACTTATGCAAAAAAGTATGCAACGAAAAATAAAATGCAAGAAAATGAAAACACTGCATAAATAGAAATAAATTCATTGAAATTTATGCGAATAAATTCTCTAGCGAGTACCAGCTTGCCAAGGTAATATGAATAGAGGCAAAAATATATTTTTCAGGTATGTGCACATTATGACATCACGCTAAAAATGTTGTAAATTTGTAATTACCCAGATGGAATCGCTTTTTCATATAATTAATTCGAATTAAGAAAGTTGATTTTAGTGACTGATTATTTTTATAATTAAACATTATTTAATCGAACTTACAGTCATTAAGCAAAGACCAATATTGTAAATTTTTACTTATTGATCAATGCTATTTTTCAACAAACATGACAAAGATAACAAATGGAACAATTTTAACCTGGTAATTGGTGACATGTTTCGGCTATTACCAATAGCCTCATCAGACCAGTTTGGTTAATTCTGTACATGGACTCGAACCCCTGACCGTTCATGTATTGCAATTGCATATTTTGCGACGGCCGCTCTAACACTTGAGCTACTGAGGGACTTGTCATGAGGTGTACAGAGTGCGCATAGCGAGAAAGTGACAAAAGATGAAAAATGGAATATACGCGCTATTTACATCTGTAAATCCATTGCAGCAAAGTTATGAGGATATGCGTGTACTTGCCCAAAAATGTTCGTGTTCTTATCAACGAAGCAGTGGTATGGAACAAATGAGGGAATTTCTCCACAAACAAGAGCAACTTGGAGAAAGTTCAGAGAATCGTTTCGAAATCAAGACCTAGAGTGCTACTTGAAAGGCGCCAAGCACAGCGAAAGCGAAGGAATTATTTTATCGTGAATTCGTTCCATATGGTCAGACGATCAATGAAGTGTTATGGTGTTATGGAACACCAGAAGAAGAAGAAATTCTTACAAATTTGAGCCGAGCAGCTGGTACTTTTTACATGATAACGCACTTACGCACAAGACCAGTTCCCGTGAATTTTTGGTCGAAAAACAAGTTCCCGTGATTCAACATCTCCTATACTCCCCTGATCTGTTGCCCCTACAACTAATTCCTGTTCCTCAAGATAAAATGGGAAACGATATACGAAAATATCGAAGCCATCAAAGTGGCTGCGACGAAGGTTTGTCGACGCCATTGAGAAACCAATTATGCAAATATTCATGCCAGCATTGATTAACCGCGCCCACCCTGGTATCAACGCAGACGAAACATAGTTTGAATAAACGTTACTAATTTTGTTAAAATAAATTAATTTTTTTTTAACCCGTCGTGATACTTAAAGGGCATACTGTGTATGACACCACATTTTATAAATCAATGCAGATGCCACCCCTTGCTTTTGATTCCATACTCGCGCTTTAAGCATCCTCGTCATAAAAAATAGAGCTTAATAAATTCAGGGAAGAAGAATCTAAGGAAGACCTCGTACAAAAATACAAAATTTAAAGAACGATGCGCGTGCCAAAGACGTTGCCAGAATTATTTATTTATTATTTTACATGGACATTGTTAAGCTGATTTTGATAAACTTTTTCTTTCCGTAAGCCAAATCGAAATTCGAAAACAGCGCTTTAATTACCCACCCTTTTGCACCCAAACTTACACGATTAAAACAAAATTAATGAACTTTCAACCAATCAAACATCAACTCAATTTTTACCAATTACCTATAAGTCATATCATTTTCAATTTCACTACACAACAAATTCCATCAATTCAGCTAACTTTTTAATCATTACTAAATTTCGACTTACAGACGAGAGCACAAGTACACAGGGTTACAAACAATACATACACGCACACACATACGCACGCACACAACGCGCAGTAATTCAATGAAAATTCCAATGCAGTAAACTTTTACACCGTTTTAACGACAACAACGAACGAATTTTTGTGCGCGCCCGCTACACAATCCAAAGCAAAACTTTTGCAGCGTCTGCTCTACTGAAACTTTTATACTTTACGTACGTTATACCGCCTTTCCAACCCATATGGTATGTATATGGTAACTCCTTTCAATCAAGCGCAACACGCATCTCATGTCATGTCAGTCAGTCAGTCAGTCAGTCAGTCAATCAGTGAGTGAGTGAGTCAGTCAGTGCGATTGAGTTTTGGAAGCATGCGGGCAACGGGCTGCAACAAACATTTCAAATCCAATTAAACAAGCAGCATGCAAGATGCGTTACGTGGATTTACAATGAATTATAAGTTTGAATTTCGTTAAGTATCGTCGTCGTTGAGTTTTGTAGGAAATTTTGTTGTTAAAAAAAAAAAAAAAGTTTATGCATTTTTCAATGTTCTTCTTCTTGTAGCCGCGCGGAAGCAGTTAACTTTCTCCCTAGCGTTTAAAATAAAAGCAACGTTGAAAACTTTTCTACGCTCAACAGCATAAGAGCCTAAGAAAGCCGATTTCAGCAATTTTTTTCTTTCAAAGCTGCTAAATGCTGCAACTTTTTTGCGATGACTTTGTTCGAATTATTTGCTGCAAAACTGCGTTGTATTTTTTTTGCGCGCTGCATTTTTTTTTTGCTGAAATCAAAATTCTTAGTTGCTGCCATAATTCGATTTGGTACAAGTTTTTATGTTTTTTGTTTTCGGTATTTTGACGTAAATTAAGCTTAAGCTTTTTTGTTGGTATTTTGGTTTAAGATTACGAATTGATTGGCTTTCTGAAACTTACGCTGAAGTAATGACGATAGTACGGGATTTGACGTGAATTGAACGGAAATTAAACGATCAAGTGCTGTGCTGCCTTATGAAGGCGGGTAAGTAGTTTTATAGTTTCATACCTACATATTTATTGTAGGTTCAGATTTAACTATACAATAGAAGCATTCAACTCACAACTTATAACATTTGAACTAAGAACTGAAATATTTTTTGATGCTTTTTCTAGCTATATATTCTTCGGTTGGTTGTGAGCGACAGAAAAAAAAAAGTTGCTTTTAAAATTCGGAAAGTAACCCAAAAGAAGAAAAATATATTAAGACCAATGTTGTAGAGGAGATAAAAGTAAATCAATTTCATGCCGGAAAAATCTCCATACGGCAAAATTTGACCCACCTATCACCGTTTTAAAATTTCCAATAAATGCTGTGATTTTGAGCACAAATAGTTATTTTGGGCGACAAATGCCGTTTTCAGTAATGTTTCTTTAAGACTTTCAATAAAAACAGTATTTTTCGAAAATGACGGTTGTTATTAATTTTAATTTTAAGACTATGAAAGGTGGGTAACTGGGGATCCTTGCAAACCTGCAGAACATCCAGAGCAATATAGCCATCATATAGTAATTCAAAAACCACTGACCTATTGTCCAAGAGTCGCAAAGACATCGCGAGAATCATCGCGATTTGCACTGGACACTGAACTATCGGCAAGCATTGTGAAAAACTGGGCATCCCATTGCCGCAGTTGTCAGAATGCAAATGAGAAAGAATCTGTTGAGCACTTTCTTTGCATCTGTTCGGCCCTTGAAAGAATTAGACTCGAATATCTAGGACAAGCTTTCTTTAACAACCTCAGCTAATTGGCCGAAACTGAAATCGGATCGCTGCTTAACTATCTCAACAGGACTAACTGGATATAACCTTTATCGTTACCAGGGTCCTTATTAAAATCTTCTGACAATCTTCTTACCAGTTTTGTAGGGTTTTGTGGTTATAAAACGATACACCAGTTAGTGTTAACAGTTAATAGCTTCTAGCTTGAATGCTAAGCCGCCACTCTAGCTTAAGCTAACCTAACCTTGAAAGGTGGGTCAAATCTTCTCATGCGTAGATTTTTCGTTCATGACATCGATGTGTTTTCATCTCTCTTACAACATTGGTCTTGATATATTTATCTACTTATGGCTTACTTTCCGAGTTATTGAGCGAATTTCTTTTTTTTTTAGTCTCTTACCCACAACGATTTTGCCGACAAAAAAAAAAAACAAAGCTGGACGAAATGACCATGAAAAATACAACGCTACATCCTGATTCATAGGGATGTATGAATGATGTTTAGTTTTATTTTATAGCTGGAATATTTTGCCATTTACACCCTACAAAATGCATTTCTTCTCTGTAAATTTAAATAGATTTTTATTTCAGCTTAAAGTTTCGCATTTTTCTAAATTATATTTCATTTATATATCGCTAACGGTTATGGTTTTTGGAGTGCAATAATGACCTTCGTTCTACTGTGCGGCGATTAAATGGGGATTTTTTTTTTTTTTTTTTTTAATCGAGCACTGTCTCTGCAACTCCCGTTGTTGGAAGTTTGAGCTATTAAATCGTATATCAGCCGTTTTGTTTGTGACCTGGAGAACAGCAGGCTAGAGCCATTTTCTTTAATATCTCAAAGAGTTTTTGTTCTACGCTTATATTCATGTGTTGTTCGGTTTTCTTTTAAAAATTCATGGTATCATCTTGGCTTAACTTTCTGATAAGGGACTTATCGTTCGTGCTTTTCATTTTGTTCTTATTATACGCAGGAACTGTGTTGATACATTTTCTAGCCCTTTACTCATCACGATACGCTTTTTTGTTTTCATTACAGTACTCATTTAGCGCTCCTTCTAGTATATCCGCTATAGCTTGGAAATACTGCTAGCTATGTATGGGTATGCAATGAGTTTTAAAACAAGGACGCAATGACACATCTAATCAAATGCTTTTGAAACAGTCGGAACAACAACAACCAGCTCTATCACCGAAATAGCGGACACAAAGGTTTACATTTTTATTTTAATAACGCTATAAGGCAGGAAGCATACTGATCTTTAATTGTTCCGATCGATTAAGAAAACCGCTGCAGTTCTGATAAATTATACGATAGAAATGTTTTCTATAATTTTGGAGCATGCAAAGCATTTAGCCTAAGTATCAAAGCGCTTGAGTTCACTTTTTTCGGGAAATCGATATTTTTACTTACGCATCAGTGTAGAAATAGTACAATGCTTACCTGAAAGAAAAGAAAAATATATGTTATAGTAAATGAATCGAAAAATTATGTCATACAAATAAGAAAAGATAACATCAAGCAAAATGTTAAATTTGGATGATAGACTAACAATGTGACATGAAAGAGAGAAAACTAACTCATCCAGTACTGGTATGAGCTAAAACAGATACTGTGAGTATAAACAAGGAAATCTGTTTGGTTATTGTAGCATTCATTATTCTCATTCAGTTCATAGCAAGTACACTGTTTTTCAGAATTCAACAATATATAATAGCCCAAGAGCCAGCTGTAAAAAAGTATATTATATTTAGGCTCTACAAGCTCTATCATTTGACATACATTTTAAGCTGGAATCTTAAACCATAAACTTTTTACTAAAAAATGTTGACCCCAAAAACGGGTGGCAACCCATATTTAGGGCAGGCTTTGGCAAGGCAACCCTATATATTGTGTTTAGGCTCATCGAGCTCTATCATTTGACATACATTTCATGCTGTAATCTTATACACTCAACTTTTCTACAGCCGGCTCTCCGCCTATAAATCCACTTCGTTTAGCATTATTGAACGATCATCAATGTTCATAGATAACGCTAAGGTGAATTACTTATTTCAGAGATAAAAAAAATACCAGCTTAGTACTAGAGAATTCCATAACTACATATCAACAATTCATACAGGCATGCGGAAATATGGACTGTGAACATAAATTTCAATCAGTTTCTCTAGTGATTTTATAAAGAAAGAGTAAGAATTTATCCTTTTGGATTGAGCTGAAAGTTTTCAGAATGTAGATGACTTTAATTAAACTTCAAGTTTCTATGAGTAATATAGAAAAGGTGAAGACAGCCCCTAAAACTTGCAGAGCAGCAACACGAGTTTGAAGCGATACTTAATTACAAGCAAATTAAATAAACTTTCTGCAACAGTTTATCATGTTCATACACAACTACAAGAACAATGCAATATATGAATACAAAATTCTTTGCATGTATGCATTTGACAGGTGACAAAAGAATAAAAGAGAACTACAAGTTTTCAACAAAAGAAAAATAATTTCAAAAATAAAGAAACTAAGAGAAGGGAGAAAATAAAACCTATGTTGTTTCCCCGAAGAAAACAAGAGATTCATTGCAACGGAAAGAAGAAAATGAAAGCAACACCTTACAACCAGAGTGGGGACTAATTCGTCAAATTTTCAATGAGTTATCGTCATCAAGCGTCAGTGCTTCAGTGCTAAATTTTTGCTCCCAATATCGCTTGATTTGATGCCTTTAAAATATTTTCTTCGGGGCCATGATAAATCATTGGCCTATGTCGATAAACCACAGCAACGATTGACGCCTTGAAAGCCAACATACCTTCGACCATTGCGTTCATAATACTACACTAATTGCTTGAAAAAGTCGTCGAAAATTGGAGTGACCGAATCAGTGGTAGCCGCGGTTGACATATGCCCGAAATTGTTTTCAAAAATAAATGGCATTGATTGTCCTTTTATTTGAATTAAAGATTTCCACTAGCACTAAATTATCAGTGGTAGTGGGGTTTGTTAGTCAATACAGCTTACCACTAAACTTTAAATGGTTTTGATTTCTATCGGATCACTTTAAACAATTGATTATGAAATTCATTGCAGCAGTACCCGCTCTGAGCGCAACAAAAAAGTATGGGACTATAATATGTACGAGTACACCTCTGCATATGTAGTAATGTGTGAAAGGAAAACTAAATAGAAAATTGTTGTCAAGTTAAATAAAGAAGCTTTAATTTTTCACACTCATTAAAAGTTTTTAATTTCTTTACTTTACTTTTTAATGAAGCAGCAGCAGCGGAATGTTGAATGTAACATGCAACTTTTTTTATAACGCAGTATGTGTTACTATCTGTTTTTGACATAAAACAGTGCGCACTCAAATTAAACACTCAATTATCAACTTAACAGCGTAAATGGAGAGTATAGTAAAAGTTTTTTTCTTAGACACTGCTGTTGCGCCTAAAAGTATGCCACACGAACAGTAAGAGAAATAGTGTTGCAATAGAGTACAAAAAATGCCAAAGCGAACAGGAAAACTTCTACAACTTGTTAAAAGTATTTTCTTATCAACAAGAGCACCACATCTTTTTAACTGCAAGGCAATTTTTTTTTGCTTTAATGTCTACGCCGAAAAGGCTGCAATATTTTTTTTTTCTTTTTTTTTCTTTTTTTTTTCTTCTTTTTTTCTTTTTTTTTTCTTTTTTTTTCTTCTTTTTTTCTTTTTTTTTCTTCTTTTTTTTTCTCTTTTAAGATACAACTTTGCCACATTTAGAACGTTGGGCGCTATAATCGTTGGGCGTTATAATAGTTATCTTCCTTTCGAACGCTATTCTGCAGTTTATCGAATTTAAGTTCGCCACAAAGTGCACGTTGAAAAAACATTATTTTCGAGTGCACCTGATGCTTGGTACGCCACTACAGAAGAGCTGCATGTCGGAAGTTTTAATGGTATCCTTATTTTGTACTATTTGATTTAATTCCACTTATTTGCTTTTTATGTGCTACTTTCGTCATTGCTTAGATGATTAGTTTCTTATAGGAGGAGCCTAAAAATATGCAACACCGAAAGCAAAAAATTTGCATCTTGCATAATTTGAATATAGCTGTATGAAATTCTGAGAAGATAAAATGTATCCTTGATATAGTAATAAGAATTGTAGTATGGCAAAATCTAACTATAGTCAAGGACGAACTTTAATTAAGTTTTTATAAATAAATCAATATATTTAAAATTTAAAAAGTATAGTATTTGGACGAAATCACCTTACACTTCTTACCATTTTCTATTCTTTTTGTTTTCTCTCTTCAATTCATGCCTTCTATTTTTTGTTTGTTTTACCATCGCGCACAAGTGTTATAAACTTTCCAGGCCTCTTCTTGTGAATGTATTTTAATGCTCTATTGTTCTTCTGCAACTTTAAAAATAAAAATATTCGAATTTGTTATTTCTACACTTCGCGCAATCTATTTTAAAGTTATACCATAGTGTTTTTCTTTTAACTTCACTTCAAACTTTTGCAGATTTTTGAAGTTGAACATAAATAGGAAACACGTAACTTTAGCAATAAAAGTATTTTTTTTTTTAGCAGAGTTTTATCAGCTTAGTAAGAATATAAATTAATATTGAAAAATTTTAATGTATATTAAAGAAAAACAAAAATTCAGCATATCAAGAAATCATAAGATGAGTTGCTGAGTTTTTGAATGTTTGCTGAGAGAGAAATTTTGAAAATTGTTGCAGCATTTTTGGTGAAAAGAAAATGCAAACACTTTGCGACTTTTTAATAAAAAGATTTTATGTTTCTTTCACATTTTATTTGAGACAAAGTTTGGTTTAAAAATAAAGTTTTATTTTACTTTTGCGAGTTGTTATGTGAAATACCTAGAAATATGCAACAAAATTTTTGGTTTTAGCACACTAAGCGTAAATGACATGCTCAATGACTGTCTTAAATTTTCCAGTGTCAGCATAGGTATATTCGTAATTCACAATCCTTGGCTTGGTTTCAAGTTTTTAATTAGAAAATTGGGCGTGACACTTTTCAATAATTGAAAAATTTGATTCAATATTAATTGAAAGCGGCAATGACGATTATCAGTCATCAATACAAGCTATGTACGACATTATACATTACTCGTTGAAGGGTGTGGCACAGCCTACAATTTTTATAAAAGTTACAATAAGAAAACTAACCTAATTGTAATACAATTTAGCATGCCAGATATACTTGCTATTAGGTATCCTCATAAGCAAAACTGGGCGCAACAGTACAGTGGGCGTGGCATCTCCCATACAAGCAAAAAGCTTTAAATGTTATTGTTATTATGATATGAGAGTTAAATGTGGTGTAGAAGTGTCGGCCACCATAAACTTTGAAATAAAATTAAGTGCGGCAGGCTTGCATCAGTGGGGGCGTGGTACCTCTTATATTCACAAAGAAGTGTAAGCGGTATTTTAAGTGAACTATTGCAGCAATTGCCATGAAATTTAATACAAGTGGTTTAGTTACTACTATAGGGTATAACTGAATAAAAGCGTACGAAATAGCACCAGTGGGAGTGGCACCTCCCCCATACAAGTAAAATACATAAATTGATATATCTAGCGAAATATGTATGTGAACAGTTTAACGTAAATTGGTGTAAGTATGTTGTTGATAAAAATCTAATTCTGAATTAAAAACGAGCTGGATTGAGCGAGTGGGTGTGTCACCGACCTAAATTTTAAGACTGACTACGGCATATCTCGCAAATTTAGCAAGTTGTTGCTATAAAATATGGTATACGGATGCCCTTAACGAATATAATTTACTAAACCAAAAGTAGGCGGAATTGGAAAAGTGGGCGTGGCATTTTTTAACTATTTTTTTAAGAATTTCTTTTCGATTTTTTTCTACATTTTCCATAATTTGATGACTTTTTCAAATTTTTTCATTCTTTTCCATATTTTAATAACTTTTTCAACCTCTTTCAAATTTTTCTACATTTTTCCTCAATCATAGAATGAAAACGGTATACCGAACCATGGTCGGTCTTCATATGATGTATGTGGTAGTAGCGCATTTTTGCCAGCTTCGTTGCAATTACTCTGCACGTATCATACCGTATAAAATATTTGCTGAAAATACGCAACTTTTTAATATTTTTATTCTTTCAACTCATTTTTCATTAACAATTTTAATTATTTATTTATTTTTCATTAGCTTTCGTTCCACAAATTTTTATTATTTTATTTGTTTTCAAAAGCTGAATGCAAAATATCAAAATACTAACAATTCTATTCAGAATAATCACTAGCACGCATTATCATATCACAGATTTTTATTGACAATATTACATCACATCATATAACGCATAATTAGGACTTATTGCTGAAACCTAGGCTCAACCCACAAACGCTATACAGCTCATCTTTTATCGCCTTAGGACATAAAAGCTAAAGTGCTAAATAACTCATATGCGCATTAAAAATATATCAGTAGCGCAGCATATGACACCACAAAAGTAGGCATATAATTCTCCATAGAATACAAACTGAAATTATGTACATTTTCTCACTTTTGTTTTTGTACAGCACCACCATCATCCAGGTGGTGGAGAAGGAGTCGGCTCAAGAGCTCAGCTAATGTTTAATTTCGCTTTTAACACTTGAATAGAAGAGGAGAAAAAAAATGCTTTTGCAAGTCCTTGAGACCATGCGAGCGACCAAAGTTACCAAAGTAAAAGTGTTGCACCAATGGAAAATGTGTTGCACTAAAAATTTCTATTGCAACAAGGCCGGAGTCGAAATAATAGCAGTACAACCAGCTGGTACCTTTAATGCACAACATTTATATGACATAAATACAGCTGTTGTTATTGCTTATACTATGTGGCACTTGATAGTTGATGAGGATTATTTTTAGTTGCATGCGGCTATGCTGGAGGGTGCTGTGGATGGTTAGCATCTGTAGTAATAGAAGCGAAAAATTGTTTTTATATTACAACACAAAATTGCTGACATTTTTTTTTTTTTCGATATATACATGTATATCAGATATAACACTTTTGTTTGTACAGATCATAACGAGAATAGCTTTAATAACACAGGTTTACAAAAAAAAAAAAAAGTTGCTGTCCATTTGACCAGACCATTTTGTTTTCCTAGGTAATTTGATGCTTTGAACTCGAATTTGCTGTCTACATACCTCTATCACGTCAAGATTAAGGTCATTTCAAGGTCAAATTTAGAATAATGCAATATATACAACGGAAAAGTTTATATACGTTTTTAGGGTCACTCAATCCGAACCCGTGGTTTATTACAGTAGTTGTAGATGCCTTTAACCCAAATTACAGGTTTGAAAGTCGGACTGCAAAGTGGTTTTACAAAATTTCCATGTTTCTTATGCGAATGGGACAGCAGGGCTCGTGAGGAGCATTATGAAAAATATCCTGACGTGATAGTGCTCTATGTAGACCTCAAATTCGAGTTCAGGGCATCAAATTACCTAGGAAAAATATGGTCTGGTCAAATGGACAGCAACTTTTTTTTTTTTTTTTGTAAACCTGTGAAATTGTCGCTAAAATATCGAGTAGTGTGATTTTATTTGCTTAATAAACTCCCAAAAAATCGAACACTTTCGAACTTTTTTGTTGAAATTTTTTTTGGCTACAAAACTTTCTGAAACATTTTTCTAAAAAACTTTCAACAAAAAACCACTATTGAGCTGCTTTCAACGTCTTTTTTGAAAGTCTCTTTTAATGCAGAGCTTTTTAATAAGCTATGGCATAGCCAAAATATTCCAAAATAAAACTTTGATTTTGAATTATTCTTTCTAATATTATTTGTGGCTTAATATAATATCTACAAAAAAAAAAGTTTAAAAAAAAAAATAATGTAAATAATAATTTCAGGGTTTCCTGTACGTTTTTGCTCAAAATATTTTAAGTTCCATTGAACTATTGGGAAATTACAGAATTGAAAAGTAAGGTAGTCACTTAACATAGACCGACACTATGTAAAGATTTTTTCGTTATGAATGTTGTTACACTTTCGTTTGATTGCATCCTTTAGCACGCAAAATGCAATTTTCTGGCATTTATTCGTTTCCACGCAATTTTATTTTGTTTCCTATACGAGCTACAGAAAAAGTTCAATGTTACACTGTACAACACAAAAAAATTAACAACAAGAATCTGATACTTTATGGCGGTAAAGTATTAAAAATTAAAATATATCCATAGACAATTTGAAATTCTTTATCTTAAATATATTTACTGCTGGTTTCAACCCATTTTGTCAAAAACTAAATAAAACTTTTTTTTTTGTCTTTACAACTTTATTTTGCGAGCAATATTTCATAGAATATTTTAATATTCCTACCATTAGGGGTCTTTTTGGACCCATTTTTTGATAACTTTCATTAAGTCCCCTGTAAAAAGAAGTGTTTAAGTGCTAAAATATTCCATAAACATATTTTCCAAAAAATTTCATTAGCCCAAGACATGAGGCACTTATGGGTTAATACGAAAAAAAAACTATTTGTAGTTAGACGTCAAAAACCAGTCAGTGTGAGACATCAACACCTATGCCCTCTTCACTGTCCGATTTTTACGCGTTGGAGTTACTGGTCATCGAGAAATTGTCACATGCCTTATCGATCAATACTCTTTTGTTCATTATCCTTAACCCGTAGTGATTTTTGTCTCTAGCGACCTTAAGTTAAGTTTATGAAAAATATTTTTGTAATACATTTGAACACTATTTTTAAGTATCCTTTTCTGGAACTTATCCAAATAAAGGATCAAAAAGACTGAAAAAGTTAAGAGTCAAAGTTTTCAGAAAAAATATTTCTCTGTCTATTTGTTTTATTTTTTTAAATAAAGAAATATCAGCCCATCCTAGAAAAGTATTTATATGTAAACTATCATAGGTTCTATATATACTTGATATATTGATTTCGGGGCTCCATCAGCATAAAAAACTTTTTATTTTTCAAAAACCTAAGCTTTGTCGTACAGTGCAATAAATGTTCGCCAAAACTCTAGTTACAACAGTTGAATTATTTCAAAAACGAATCAGCAGAAAATAGGAGCCAAAAATTTTACATTTTAGATCCAAATAAATATTAACAATGCGTCGGAAAATGTAACCGTGTTGATTATTTCATTTTTTACTATTTCCTTGTGTTCTACTTCTTTGAATTTCCGCCATTTTCATTAACTTCCGGTTGCATTTGTGGTTTTTGCCACCGCCATAAAAATTGTTGGCAACATTTTCACAAGTTTTCTAGATTTTCATTTTGTAGTGCTGCACAGAAGAACATTTGGCAATAATGAGCATTAACTCTTGACCTCATTTTATGGCCAAATATTTTGTTTTATAGTCGACATAAATAGAAAAACCCTTATGAGACAGCTGTTAGCTTTTATGTGAGCATAGCAAATTTTGAAAATAGCAACTTTTAGCAGTGATGAAACAAAAATTGTTGGTTAGTAATAACTGCTATTTCAAACATTACGCCAAATAGCAAGTAAAAAATAAGAAAATAAAAGAATGAGAAACTTCTATAGAGAGGCAATAAAATTTGTAAAAAAATTCATATGTTAATCCTAGAAATTTTAACTATCAATTGAAACTACCGGAAAATTAAGTTTTCATTGATAAAAATAAAGCAGAAGCTATCACTTCTTAATTTTCTACATTATATGTATATTATCACATCAACAAAATGTCAAAGTCTTTAATATAAACATGACTTTGTAGACACACAACATTCACTTTAGGGTGGTTCTTAAGAGACGGACGTATATTTTGAAACTTTGCATTAGAATTTAAAAAAATTTCTTTCATTATTTCCGCTTGATATCTCAATGTTTATCATGCGTTCCAAACGTTTGAAGTTTCTTTTAAGATTTTGTATATTGAAATAATGGATATTAATCATACGACCTGTTGTGCGTAAATTTTATGCGCAGTAAGCTAAACAACTCTTCACTAATGATTTTTGCTGTGACGACTTCAATTCATATTTAAATTGACGTTAATTTTTAATTAAGGAATTAAAAATTATTGGCTTATTAGTTTTTATTTTCAATAAATTCCAAGACGATTTGGGCAAGCAAGTTAAATTATAATATTAATATTCATTTAAAATTATATTTCAGAATTAGAGCACCAACTTTTTCAATAAATAACTTAAGGAGGACTTCTTTCATTTATTTATATTAAATTTAGAAAATGTTTAGGAAACTATTTATGAAGTTAATTTACCACGTGTTCCAATTCATCACCACATTTTGTTAATTTCTATAAAGTCTGTCATTCTGGGGTTAAATGCTCAAAATATTGAGGTGATTGCTTTTATGTGGAAATTGAACTTAGGAGACGTTCATTAATTACGTGAGGCGATTTTTTAAAATTCAGACCCCCCCCCCTCCCCTTGGTGAGATCTGGCGGGACACCTCCCCCCCTCCCGTGAGATTTAAATTATAATTTTTAATGGAAATTCTATGCATTAAGAAGTTGACGTGAAGTTTTCCTTGACTCCCTCCCCACCTATTTGAGCTCACGTAATTAATGGACGTCCACTTAATCAAAACAATAAAACGAAGTATATTTTCTTTGCAAGTTTAGTATAAAATATCGTTTCATACTAGATTTGAATTTACCATGAATAAATTTTAAGAAAATATAACTTTAATTTGAAAGATTAAGGATTACCAAGGACATGAATAAAAATTTCGGCAGATATAAGTAAAATCATTTCTCAAAATACTGATATGATGAATATTTTATCTGCCGGTACTTCAAAAATCATTCAAAGAGTGCTGTTTGGGTTATTGGATAACAGGTCGTATGAGTAATCTTTATTATTTTATCAAAATAATATAACTACTCTTTTCAAACCGCTCTAACTCTTGAAAATATTGAGATATTGAGTAATATAAAACGGTTATTTAATAACTAAAATCATCATTTATAGCTTTTTTGCAGTTAAGATCTATGAGTTTAAAGCAAGGCCTCAATTTTGCCATCCAAAACTTCAAACGCTTTGGAGAGCGTATTTGCATTAAAATATTGGGCTTAAATTTTAGAGTGCACTTTTCTAATTCACTGCAAGGTTATTAGGGAGCAAATGCCTTTAATAAAAAAAAAAAAAAAAATATAAAACCTTTTTGCAGAACCACCCTTATCCATGCATATCTACATTCTTCAAAGTAAATTCATATGCAGTACAAATTGTATGCATACGTGCAACTGTTGATGTGTTTGCTTAGCAGCTTTTACATGTTGTTGTCGTGCATATTGAGAAGATGTTGCATGTCTGACAATGTCTTACTGTCTAAATATGACAAAATATCAGACAAAAACTTTCAGCTTACAAGGGTTGTAGTTTAAAGCAGAAAATATGAATATGAAATTCAGCAGAGCAAAGTAAACGGATCAAATTATGATAAGGTTAAAAACTGCCAACGAGAACATATTTAAACTAAATGCTGCGGGGATTGTTACCACATCAAGTACTATAACTTTTGTGTCTATAAATACTGTTTGCTAAAGTTATTGAAAAATAAACTGATTTCAAGAATTCATTAGAGATTTTTAATATAATCTTCTTGGGCTTTGGGCAAGTTATACAGATGTCAGTCCCTGAAACTTGAAAGCGATTTTTTCAAAGCGTCAAGATTTGCAGTCTTCTTGAGAAACTTAAAAAATACTCCAGATGGCAATATCTAGCAGAGAGCAATTTTTACACCGAAACAAAGTTCGAAAGGTTATTTTTTAATCAATTTTGATACACTCGAGCATTGTGCGACGGTACCCCCTATCCAGTTTAAGGGTACTTATTTGGTTGGCAAAATGCTTCATTGCAACTTCAGCACACAGTCTCAAATCTCATGATCGTTGTATGATCTAATAGTCAAACATTTTATCCACATTGATATACTACCAGCGGTGGATTAAGACATTACGGTGCTCGGAGCTAAAAAGTAAATAAGTGCTCATACCAAACCAAAATGTTTATGATCACAATTGTGAACAAGCTATATTTCCTAAAAATGAATAAAGGAATACAAAAGGCTTATGCCTGCGGTTGAACTAAACTAAACCTTGGTACCCTATGTCACTTTGCATCATTAGAGAGCAAAGAACAAACAAAATCAAAAAGAACATGGATTCAGTATCCATGGTACGTTTAAACAAAAATCAAAATTGGCGCCATAACAGACTAGGGATATGCAGATTTTAAGAAAACAGTACACTTGACGCGTTTGTCACTGACGTGTTTCGTGAAATTAACAAGCATGTTTGATAAGAGGAACGCAAATCAACTCAGGCATAATCCAACCCGGTGCTATCCAACATGAGTTTGCTCAACTCAACTTGACGTAATTCAGTGCATTTCAGTGAAAGTTTACAGCAGTCAAGAGACAAACAAAGATAGACAGGCCAACTGGCTGGCAGGCAGACAATGTGACAGATATTCATGGAAACACACACATAACTTTGATTGCAACAGAAACAACAACCAAGAAGCAGTGACACCATTGTATGCATTTGTAAGAAGTGCACTACTTACAAGTACACCCAGTAATCATAAGAAGGAATAAAAAACTCTATTAGAAGGTTATACTTAGGAAGCAGCAGGCCATCCTCGGGAAAGAAGCGCGTCGTCCTTGGGAATAACCAATTCGGGAAGCAGGCCTTTTGAACTAACTTCAAGCTGACTTTTTTATTTAAAATTACCCAATTGAACAGGTCTTCCAAAGTAAGCTTTTTGTATTGTATGTGTAATAAGTTCTCTAAAAGTATACCCAGTAGACAAAAGCATGAATATGAAAAATGCTATTAGCGGGCTTTCATTGGCAGGAGCCGGACTTCCTTTATTGGGAGCAGTACTTCATTAGGAAGAAGCAAGCAATATTTCTTTGAAAAGAAGCCGTCTTTCTTTGAAAAGTAGCAAGCATTCCTTCTTTCACGAGTAACAAAAAAATAAAACTATCCATCGATAATTTTTGTGTGAAGCTCTGCAAAAAACTTAACCCAAAAAAAAAAAAAGATATTTAACTTTAAAAAAATAAAAAATAAGAATTCAATAACCTTTCTTGCCACAAATATGTTGCTTTAAAAAAAAAAATTATTAAAATCGGTTCAGTATATTTTGCGCCAAAGCGTTACAAGCAATTTCCATAGGAGCAATTTTATATAAGAAGTATAGATAATTCGATCGATTTGACCTGTCAAAGTAGGCCTTCTTTTTCGTACTCAATTTTTAGTGAAAGGGAAAAAGTAGGCCTTCTGCGTAAGGAATATAAGTGAAAGGGGGAAAAAAAAACCGTGTCCGCTAAGAAACAGAAAGGAAAAAATTGGCAATTTTTGATTAATTTTTCGAATTTCTCGAACACAAAGCAAATGGAAGAAATCAGTTTGTGGAAATAATGAAATATTCAAAAATGATTTTAAAAATATATATGCACACACTTAAATGCCGATACTTTTCATCAGTAATATTTGAAGGTCAAATTAAAGTTATTTATCACAAAGTTGCCAAACACTAGTTAATTGAGATCTACAAAAAGGAATGAGTCATGAAAAAATGCTTGTTTTCAAAGCAGATTTTGTTTAAGGACATAATTCGTTTGGATTGCTATTGAAATGTACAATAGCATGTTTCATAGATTTCGAATAAGACAAGTTTCTGAGAAATGCCTTGCTTCATTGCGCACTGGCTTTGTTTGGAATGGTACACATGTGTTATATCAAATTACAAGAATTTCTGAAATTTCAATTCTCTGGCAAAGGATTATTGAAAAAAAAACGGAAGTGAAGATTCTTTAAAACTTTATTGCTTTGTTGGAAAATAAATCGAATTATTACGATTTGTGTATCAGCACATTTAATAAAACACATAACAACTACTGTGCTAAGTTCTTTGCAAAGGTATGAAGTTCTTGGAATCATCCTCAATACTAAAGGTACTTCACATAATATATTACATACATATAGCAGTGCCAATTGTTAAGCAACTAAACTTAAGTAAAAGTTAACATTAGCTTAAGACTATTTTTTTTTTTTTTTTTTATTCTCGTGGTGGTTTCACCATGTTAAGACCATCAACATCAATTATTTACATTAACCAAACTTGAATTTGTTTTAATTACCGCCGCTATTTGATGCATGAAAATTTGTTCTACATATTTTTTTATATATATTTTATGTCGTTTATTTTACATTTCATTTTTGCTATTCAGCGTCATTTAGTTATTTATAAGCTTTGCTTCCGTTTATCCAATATATCACGCACACCTATGAGTTTATTAGGGTGGATCTTTTATTCAAAAAAATATTGTTTAAAAAAGTATTTTTGATTCTTTTAGCATCCATTAAGTAAAACGTTCTTATACTGACAATTGAGAAAACACTTTTTTGAGAGATTTTGGTTTAATACAGGGACATATAGTACTAAAGTTTTTATTCCAGTATTTTTAGATTTCGAGAAGCACAAACTAATTTATATGGATTTTAAAGTTGAACAAATTGGAAAAGATTAAAAATTGTTGAAAAAGTCGAAAAAAAATTAAAAATGTTGAAAGAGGTTGTAAAACTGGAACAAAATTGAAAGAGGTTGAAATATGATAAACAGTTGAAAATTGCAGAAAAAGTCTAAGATATATCGAAAGTGTTGAAAAAATTTTAATAAGTTGAAAACGTCGATATAATATAGAAAATGTTGAAAAAATTTCAATAAGGTCGAATAAGTCGAAAAAATATGAAAAGTATTGAAGAAGTTGGAAAACTTTGAGAAATGTCGAAAAAATTGAAAGAAAAAAAATAGAAAACATTGAAAAAATTCTGTAAAATATTGAAAAAAGTGTTAAAAGAGGCTGAAAATCTCAAAACAAAAGTTGAAAGAGGTTGAAAAACTTTGAAAAAAAATTGATACAGGTTGAAAAAGTTGTAATTAAATGTTGAGAAACTTTGATAAATTCGATTCAGTTAATAGAGGTTGTAAGGTCAAAAAGAAAAAAGGAGAATTCTAAAATATGTAGGTTGTCAAAAGATATTTTATTTGTTTTTAGTCGTCCGATGTTATAAATTAATTGAACATAATTTGAACGAATTGTATAGTCATTAGCAGAAACATTTCACATGAATGTCGGTAACTGCAAATGACTGTAGAATTAAATCAAATTATGTTCAATTAGTCAAAAGAAGGTTCAATGGGACCAACAAATTTAAAAGTATAAATATGGAAAAATGTCGAAAAAAGTAGAAGAGTAAAAAAAAAGAGGGAAAATGTTGAATCATATGAAAAAATTAAAAAATCCTAGTATTGATAAAAAAAAAATAGTCGCAACATCCTACGTCCACTTTTCCAAATCCGCTTTCTTTTGGTTCAATAAATTACAGTCTTGATCGGTAACCGCCGATTACAATATCTTGCATAGTTTGCGAGATATGCCATTTTAAATATTAAATTTAATATCGGTGCCACGACCCCTCAATGAGCCTTCAAAAACTTGAAACCTAGATTTTGTTCACATGTGCACCCAATCCCCAATTTTCAAACAGCTTTAGCTCATTTAATAACAGTAGATAATGGGTGTCTTCAAAATATTTTCAAAATGTAACTCACTCATTAATACAGACAGACACATTAACTTACAATCTCATATAGAACACATGCTAAATGTGCATAATATGTCAGAAAAAGCGGCTAATTAATTACGTGTGCAATCCTCTGATATTTCGCTGTCTTAGCATACAGTCTCAAGTACGGTACGGTAAACTGTGATAATATTTGTAAACATTTATTATAGCATATTTTTTTCTACAACTACATACATACGTACGTATGTAAAGTGTCTAAAGTGTCAAATGCGACAAATGTTGACATTAGCAAGTGTACGAGCAGAATGAATATGATTCGCTAAGTCAAGTGACTATTCATCAGTCGTATCAACATCGCTCAGAACTTTTTATTTTTTAATGCACTGTAAAAAAAACCTACTCAAGAAGGATTTTATAGAAGGCTATATGATTTAGGAAGAAACACTTCAGTTAAGTGATTTTATTGTTTCATATTTTTATTAGTGACATAAAATTGTTAAGATTACAAAATGCTATTAAAAGTTATCATTTTTATTATATTTTTTACTTAGCATCCTGTTCAGTACTGTAAGTGCAAAAAAACACAAGAAAATTAGAAATGTGTACTATCAAAAGAGTTACAAAAGCGAATTTAAAAAGTAGGCGTGACACTTTACAACAATCGAAAATTTTTATTTAATATTCCTCAACTATGGTACCTACGAATTATATAAAACAGTCATCATAACAAACTAAAACATACTGTCAAAAATCGTTGAAGGGCGTGGCACAGCCTACAATATTTACAAATATTATAATAAGATAACTAACAACGCAATCGCTATGAAACTTAATATGGGAGATATAAATGCTATAAGATATCTAATTTCCAAAAGTGTATAGTACCTGCGGGAGTGGCATCTTCTATACAAGCAAAATATGGGTTATCCTAATAAAATTTGGTTAACCCTGGAAGGATAAGCTTATTTTAACTACGTTGCGGCTAATCTTCGTCGAATCGACGAAGTACTTTCACAAGCCTTACTTATGCAATATATAAGTAAATTCTGAATAAAAAGTATACTCAGTTCAACACTTTGATTTATATTGATCCAAAATAAAATGCCAACTTAGGTGTAGTTTAGATCAATTTAGATTAAAATGAGCTTAACAAGTGCAACTTGTGAGTAGAAAAATTGAAGACAGCGATCGATATGTGTTCGTCGATTCGACGAAGATTATCCATCCAGGGTTAAGAGATGTAGGTTACTATATGATTTGAAGTTAAATGGATTTGGTTGTTAGCGTGGTATTTTTGATTTTTTTATATTGTTTGACTATTTCAACATTTTTGTTTTTCCCTTCAATGAATTTACCAAGATTTTTCAACATTTCAACACGACTTTTCAACCAGTTTCAATTTCATTTTTCCAGTTTTTTCAACCTTTTTCAACTTTTTTCTATATTTTTCATATTAAATCTATGTTGTCAGCAGCTTTTCCAAACTGTTTCAACCTCTTTCAATATTTTTCAACCTCTTTCAATTTTTTTCAATATTCAACCTTATTCAATTTTTTTCGTCATTTCTATTTTTTCTCAATTTTTTCTCAATTTTTTCTCAATCTTTTACAACTGTTTCAACATTTTTCAACTTATTTCAACTTTTTTTGGAGTTTTCAAACTGTTTCAACTTTTTCCAATATTTTCCATATTTTATCAAAGTTATTAGCCTTTTTCAACTGTTTCAACTTGTTTCAATTTTTTTCAAGCTCTTTCAATTTTTTTCTAACTCTTCAATCTTAGTCAACTTTTTTCGTAATTTTTCATATTTTATCGATTTTTTCTTTAGCCTTTTTGAACGGTTTCAACATTTTTTCCACCTGTTGCAACTTTTTTGTACATTTTTCATTTTTTTTTTTCGAACATTTCAACATTTTACGGCTTTTCAACCTTTTTCAATATTTTTCAAAAATTTCTGACTTTTCCTATTCCATTTCCCAACTTTTACAATATTTTTCAAATTTTTTCGACTATTCTAACCTCCTTCAACTTTTTTCAATATTTTCCAAAATTTATCAACCTTTTCAACTATCATCTATTATCAGCCTTTTTCAACTGCTTCAGCCTCTTTCAAGTTTTGTTGACTTTTCAACGTTATTCAAATTTTTTATCATCTTCTATATTTCATCGATTTTTTTAGCCTTTTTCAATTTCTTGTTCATATTATTTTTTATCATTTTCAATTTTTTTTTTCGACTTTTTGGACAATTTTCAAATTATTTTCAACATTTTCCAAGTGTTTTCGACTCATTCAGCTTTCTTCACCTGGCTTAAAATTTTTCGGCATTTTCAACACTTTTCATACTTTTTAACCGTTTACCCTCTTTTGACATTTTTGCAATATTTTTATGTTTTAGCCTTTCTCACATTTTCAAAAGCTTTCAGCTCAGCTTTATCGATTTTTTCAATCACTTTCAACTTTTTAAATATTTTCCATATTTTTTCAACACTTGGCATATTTTTTCAACTTTTTCAATCTCAAAACGAAAAACCGAACTATGGTCGGTCTCTTGGTACTTAAAAATTAAAGCGAGAAAGGTATGCGTATTCTCATCACTTTATCTAAGAGCGTTCATGGGTTATAAACAATGATGAGCACCAACATGCACGCAAAACTTCGTTTCCATGTAGTGGTACAACAACCATATAGAGTTATACTTTTGCTAAAGAAAAACTGAATCGTTGTTGTACATTTGTGTACGTATACACAAATGGTCTCTCGTTAGGGAACTTCCATTGATTACGAGAGGTTTTTTTTTTTAAATTCGGACCCTCCTCTACTTGCAAGGGAGATTTGGTGAGATCTGACGGGACCACCCCCCCCCCGCCCCCCTCCTTCCTGTGAGATTTAAATTATAATTTTTAATGTAAATTCTATGCATTAAAAAGTTGATATGAGGTTTTCCTTGACCCCCTCCCCCCCCTTGGTGAGATTTTGTGAGATTGCCGGACCCCTTCCCCTCCGCTCTCGTTGGAACTTGCAGAAGAACTTATGCCCATCCATGGTTATATAAATCTTGACTAACAGTGCCTTATGCTGTTATCAGTTTAGAAAGGGGCGCTAAAAATGGGCTGAGTTACGTAAGAGTATAAAAGCTGAGATTGATATATTTTATTCAAACATCAATTTTAGGAGAGTATTTAAAAATCCAGACATATTCAAAGGATCTAACACTACGCCAGTCTTAGTAAAAGTCATCTAGCAATATATAGCAATCTAGCCAATATATCGTAAACTAAGTAAGATTGAGGAAAATGTTTTGGGAAGAAGTTATAGCTTGCTTTGACCTTCAAACAAATTTTCAAGGTCAATTCGAGGTTAACTGTAGTTTTTTAATTACAAACATATACTTTTTATTGTAGATTTGTATTCTATGGAAAAAAATTAAATATGATTTCAATAAAATAAAAAAATATATTTATTGTGCTTAATGGCCAATTTTAAGAATTTTTTACTCAAAATAAATGGTCTGCGTACATTTTTTTAAAGATTAAATTTAAATTTTTCACGGTTTAAACTACAAAAATTTTATTTTTTTTAAAATAAATGTCATTTTATTTTACATTTTCGACAGTGTCATGCATGCACATGCTCATTTGGCTCATCTATCATTTGCAGTATCATTACTGAAATTCTCGTTAATATAAGTTTTTAATGAACATTTCAGCTGTCCCCGAAATGTTTTACCAACGAACGTATCAGCATCAGTGACATTTTTTTCAGATGTAAGTTTTAATGATTTACACGATGACTTTTTAATGACGTGAATGTAAACGTGAATAAATAAAATGACATTTTCAAAGCATGACAGCTTAGAAGTTGTTATGGCTGCTCATTAATTTTGAACGAATTAAAAGTTTTTTTTTTTTTTTTGTCAGAAATGAGAAGGTGCGTTAAAACTTTAAGGTAAAGTTGAAGATTAATTTTTCTTTCGTTGCTGAGATGTCATTCACGAGCTTTAATCAAAGCATTTGAAAATAAACGTACAGCTGATGCGCTGACATGATGACATTTTTAGTCACATGTTGTCTTCATCAATGACGCCACCAGCATCATCATCGTCATCGTCAGCATCAGGCATCAGTGTCAACTTCAGCGCTATTGTCATCAATGTCGCGTTACATCAGAAAATCTGTTATTAATAGTGGCTTTGGCGTCGACAAAATGCGTAGAGTGCGTGAAGGCAGACGGAAGTAAGGAGGCTGAATTTTTGCTACTTCTTTTGACAGTTCGGTTTATAATTTTAATGGTTTCACTGGCTAAATGATGTGTCAAAATATTAATGACTATCGCGCAAAGTGACAGCTTAAATTTGCCACACTGACATGGGAAACGGAAGTGGATGCGGATTTGCTTGGTTGGCGACATTAATGCGTATGTTGTAAATTTCATTATTATTCACAAAAATCAGTTATAAATCTTTTTTTTATGTGTAATTCACAAATTTCAATATACCGAAATACAATAGATGTATGCATAAATAAATATATTTATTTCATGGGTACTAAATCTTTTATTCAAAAGCTTGGTTTGTTCTTGTGGCACAAAAAATTTATGAATATTTTCTATTTGGCTGAAGCTGATAGTGACATAAAATCAATTCAGCGTTGAAAAATTTGCACCAGGAATCATAGCTCGCAGTTCAAAGATTGAAAATTTAAAATCAAAGAAAACCGATGTCAATAAAAGCCTGAACTTTAAAACCTTTTAATATTGCGATGTTTTAATTAAGGGAAGGAGATTCTTAATTATGAGATTCGAAAATTCAAAAAGATTTTGATTTTCTTTTGGGTGAACTAAGAAAACCTAGAAAAAATTTTAAGATCGAACTTTTTGAAGGTTTGAAAAATTTTTATTTTTTTTTTTTTTTTTTTTGAAAAAAAATCATTTCAACCCGCTATAGAAGCCGTTTCAAACTACATTTTCTACAATGTTTTTAGTTCAAAAAGAAAAAAAATACTGAATAAAAAAAACTTATAATGGAGTCAGTGCGTTCCTAAGTTTCCTTGCAATCACGCCCACAAATTCCATAAAAATGAAAAAAAAATTAAAACTAAAAAAACGCGCTGTAAAGTTTTAGTTAGGAAAAGTTTTCAATACCAATTAGAGGCTGTGGTTGGTTCCATCCTTCCTTAAATGCCATTACACAACATAATCGCTTAATATTTTATTATGTTGGAAAGGTTGTGAAGAAGGGCAGTACAGAACGTAATTTTTTAATAATTGAAGGTGGTGCCACGCCTCTGAAAGGGAAATACGTTTCATGACCAAACAATGGACTGATTTTGATTTAAATTAGTTTGGAAATAGATTGAACCCTAAGAAAGGTTATTAAAAACTTTAGGTACTAAACGAGGGCGTGACACCGCCCTTAATGGGACAAAATGCTACCACGGCTGAGCAGCTACACCGATTCCGATTGAATTTGGCATGGAGATATCTTTGCATCATTTGCATTTTATTTTGAGTGGGGGGTGTTATGCCCCTAACAGAAAAAACGTTTCAGCTGCTAAGCTAGTGGATCGATTTTAATGAAATTTGGTACAGAAATAGATTGAAAATTGAGGAAAGGCATTTGACGGTGCCACGCCTTAATAGGAAAAATTTTTCAACAGCTAAGTTTATGAACTGATTTTGATGAAATTTGATATGGAAATAGATTGAACTTTGACCAAAGGTATTTGTTTTAAATGGACGGTGCCACGCCCACATTAGGAAAATGCGTGTTCCAAATTTAACTAATCGAGTGATTTTTATGAAATTTGGTATGTAAATATGTATATTGAACTTTAAGGAAGGAATATAAGTAGCTAGGAATAAAGCAACATTATACTATGATTTTAATTTTTGGAAGCGATGACAAAAATGATGATAAAAAATATGTTTTTAATACCAAAAATAATTTTTTGTTTCTGTTCTGTCACTATAATGATTGATTTTCAACCACTGGGCGAACTCTATTTAATATAAAATCCAATATAGAAATGCCCATTAAAAATGTTTTAATTCTATGGAAAATGAAAGCATTTTCACTTAAATTTTCAGTTGTAATGGAGTCTAAATTCAACTAGCACTAACTGCTTAGTCCCTAACTGTCATGCCACAAAATAGAATAATCGGTTTCCACTATTGAACTTAATGTTTCAATTCTGATATCGCAACTTTATTGGTGACAGAGTTTTATAAACTCATTGAATATTTCGGCATAACGGTTTGCACCGGCAAAGGTAGTGCTGAGATGTTCTCCAAAAGTAAAAAAATCCTCTCGAGAATTTAACGAAAAAATCTCTGCTCGTTTTCTAGAATATACAAAAAAAAAAATAATTAAAAGTATCCAGCTTCAAAAAAGTGAAATTTATTTTTGATTTGAAAAAATTAAATTGAAATTTTAGTGTTTTGAAAAAATAATTATGACTGTTGGAAAGACAATTAAAAAAGCTATCGAAATCACTTGGACTAAGATTTTTACTATTCACCCAATAGTACAAAACTTTGACTAAATCGGGGTTATTCGATTTTTGGACTTGGACATGTGATTTGGTGTAAAAAAAAGGGATCTAATTTTCGAAAAGTCGATTTTCACATTTTTGAAGATCTGATAGTAAAGAATACGCTTTCTTTAATAAAACAAACCGCAAGATTTTAGCTTTATTATTTATTCAACAATTGCACAGCAAAAAAGAACACACTAAAAAAATGTATGTATAAGAAATCAGTAGTCTACTGTATATTTTAACAGCTGTTTAATCGAAAACTTATTTTCAGACAATAGGTCCCTTTTCGTGTAATATATTCGGCATAGTAGTATATATAGAGCTATAGTAATTAATAGATCGTCAAAAAATTGATTTCAAAACATAAGGTTGCTTCTACAACAAACAGTTTAATGCCTCATTTTAAATTATCTAAATATATACATTTTAATTAAAGCACGCAAAATGAGCTTTCCAACCAATCCAACGCAGTTTTTCAAATTAAATCCTATCACACTTTTGTGGCTCATAAAAAACCAAAATGTAGTTAACATAATGCCTCAATAATTAAGTGGATACTTAGGCGAAATCCCAGCAATTTATGCACACACATAGTTCATAATATCCCAACGGGAAAATGTAGGAGCTGTAGAAATTTGGAGCTGTAATAGAGCACATATTGTTATTATAACATTCCTAAAAAATGTTAGTCAATAAATTTTTTATTCAGAGTTTTTTTTTAAGGATGCAGTCAGATTCGAACCCAAGCCCTTTCGCTTTGAAAGCCATAGTGTTTCTGCGCCAGCTTAATGTGAATATAAGCAAAGACTCAAACCTGTGCAACTTTCCAATGACATGTAATGTAAAAATTTATATGAAGATGGAGCACAAATGAAGCGATACGGTGAACCAAAAGAAGCAATATTTCCCATTGGGATGTAGGTACAATATATTGTACTACTCTGTACATATGTATGTATGTATGTATGTTGTCAACAACATGTGTTGTTTTTGTTGTCACTACCCCCTAAATTATGATGTTTTCACCATAATGACATTAACTAAATTTTATTGCCTTGTTAATTGTTAAAACGCGCCGCAACTTTACGGGACAAATTTAACCAAATGCAATTATCGGTTTGGTATCCAGTTTAAACGCCTGCAACAAAACAGCATACGTGGTGCGGACAGAACACAGCCCACTGTTGTGGTTGTACGGGAAAAAAAGCGACATTAATCCTATATATGTACATGTATGTATGTATATTTTTTGTAAACACTAATACCTAGGACAAATGATAACAACAACTTTTTAGCAACAGCAATTATAATTATGGTACAAATTAAACCCATGCTAAACACGTACAATACGTATAAAAATGACATTTTTTACTCGTGCTTTGCTGCTATGTTTTTGTTGTTATAATGCCAACCTAACAAAATGCAATAAGAACAAGAATAATAACAACAACAACAATAAATAAACATGTTCCACCAACGTGTTGGTTGGTTGTTTAATTTAACTAGTGGGTATTTTTAGTGCCCGGTTTTAATAAATTGTGCACGTGACACTGTCAATTTGACATTTAAAAAAAATTTTGCTCTTTAGCAATAACACAAACAAAAATGAGAGAAAAACTTAATTACGAGAATATTTTGTCATCGTCTTTGGTTGCTGTTTTTTTTTTTTTTCTTCTTTATTTGTTTTCAGTGTAAACGAAGCGCGTAAAACACTTTACGTTTAGTGTCCAATAGGGATGCCAACGTAACTTCAGTTGATGACCTTTATTGTTGTAGTAATTACAGCTTATCGCATTAATTTTTATTACCATTAAAAAGCAATTGTCTTTTAGCACAACTGGAACGTATCTGGACATGAAAATACGTAGTACAACTTGAAAATTCTTTTGTGTAGCAAATAGCAAGGCGTAAAAGTAATAGACTGTCAAATTGGAATACAAAAAAATTAAGTGTTTAACGCTTAATCTTTAATTTGTGTCACATAGACGAATGCCAGATTGTGCTCGCGGCCAGTGAGAGACAAACTAGGAAGTCAAGTCTTTTTTAGAAATAACTTTAATTGCGTCAAAGGATTAGCGTCGTCAAGCAAACATCATTTTTGGTATGGAAATATCAAATTCTATATTATTATACAAATATTCCATGTCATGAAGTCACTTAAAAGATCTTTCAAGTCCTAATGTCAATATATGGTAGATTCAAAATTTAGGATCATGGGCACTATCCAACTGAATGCACTCCGAAATCTTCAACTGAAAGACTTTCCCGAAATTGAGTTTAGAGCAGATGTAATCGCTTAGAAGATTTGCCAATTCATTAGGCAGCGTGTTGAGGATCGTACTACAGGATATGGTAGTTTTAATGGAGATATTAGGATAATAGGTTAAGAGTACGTAGAAAGCAGTCCTTTTCACCCTTATTTTATCCATTATTTGACAAAAGTTTTTTTACAGACATAGAAAGAAACACACGCTTTATTTGCTTTCTTTCGATGTTGTCTTCTAATTGCGTTTTGGATCTATGTGATATAACCCCTAAATATTTAGCTTTTTCAGAAACCTTCAAACAGGTTAAGATTGAATTGCAGTATTTTGGTTTTTGTAGTGAATATCAAGTCAGTTTGTGCAGGATTTACTCCAAAGCCACAACCGATGGCCTAAGAACAAGACTTAGTCAGAGCTCTTTCCATGATATTTCTTATCACGTTGGAAAATGGCTTCGATACTAGAACGACCACAACATACGCATACGAATTGAATTTGACCCCAATTAAGCTGTTAAGCAGCAAGTTAAAGCAGAGGGAGAGTACACCGCTTTAATGTACACCTCTATTTGCCTGCTTGAATAAGAATCCAAGGTCAGAAATTTAAAATTCAAGATGGAGGATCAAATATGGTAGATTGGGGTATTGAGTTTCCGCCATATTGGATCCGCCATCCTGAATTTTAAATTTCTGACCTTGGATTCGTATTCGGCGACCCCAGAAACCCCCGTACACCAAATTTAGTGCTAATCGGTTGATTTTTAAACAATACGTACGTCATATTGAATCCACCATTTTGAATTTGAAAATTTTTAAAATATAGCCGCAGATTCGACGACCCTCAAAACCCCTGTATAACAAATTTGGTACAAATCGGTTGAATTTAAAAAATATGTCCGCCATCTTGATTTTGTAAAATCTGACCAAGACCCCTGTATACTGAGTTTGGAGCAAATCAGTTGACTTTCAAAAATTCGGCCATCATATTGGATTTTTGATCGCCATATTGGATCCGCCATGATGAATTCTGTCAACCTTCCACGCCAGCTTTTTAAGAGCTACAATTTGAGCAAAAAACGATCCGATCGGTTCGGAATTTTTATTTTTTCAAGTTTTTTTTGCTGGACACTCGATTTTTCTACGGCTTCCGGCCGCCATATTGGAACTACCATATTGGATTTTGCAAAGGCGCTCACAGAATATGATATTATATGTTCTAAGCTTCAAAATGAGCCCTCGGGCGATTTTTTTAGTCACTCCAAATTTTGGACACAGCACTGATACGGTTGTTATGGATCGTCCCATATATATAATTTCTAATGTTTTTATTACAAAGGAGAAGATATTGATTGGTCTAAGGTCATTAGCAGCATAAAAACTTCAGTCCGCCTTTTGTATGAAAATGATTATGACCTTCCTCCAGCTAGACGGAATGAGGTTCAGAGTAATATTTAATGCTCCGTTTTCCGGCGGAACTAATGAACCGATTTTGATGAAATTTGGTTTGGAGATAGATTGAATCCTTAAGAAAGGTTTTTTTTTTATGTGGGCGTTTCCACGCTTTTAACAGAAAATATTTTTCTACAGCTGATAAAATTAACCGATTGTGATCAAATTTGGTATGAAGCTAGATTGAATCCTAACGAAGAGATTGAGATAGGGAAGATTGAGCAAAATGATAATATTAATTTTATTTTTGGGAACGATGACATTTCATCAGATAAAATTGTACTGAACTGTTTTGCATTATCACTATAAGGGTTGAATTTCAACCAGTGAACGAACTCTAGTTATTAATATTATGTGCTTTGCATTTGGTTAAACTTTCCATTGGCGCATATCTGATACGTTTCTTTTTTTTTTTTTGTTTTAAGGTATGGCACCAGTTTTATGAACCTTTTTTTTTTGGGGGGGGGGGGGTTTAGGGTATGACACCAGCTTTCATGGAATTTGAAAATTGAGAAATTGTTCATATGAGACTTCGGGTGAGAGACTCTAAATACACCAAAAAATTTAAATTGCTAAGCACGTCAAATACATTTTTTATTGCGGTTAGGTAAAGTTTTATATTATATTATTTTTACTATTCTTAACTTTTAAGATTTTAACTTTTTTCTACTTAAAAATAAAATTTTTAAATATTTTAAGTTCAGAGATGAAATAAATTGAATTTTAGTATTTTTATTATTTCAACTTTAAATCAAAGTTGATCATTTTTAAATTAACAATGTCATTTTCCCTAAGTGTGCATTTTCTAAGGACGATATTTTCATTAAACAAAGTTATTCCTTCACGTTGTTTTAATCAACAGCTATACTTTGATTCTCACTGATTTTATTCAAATGAAAACTTTTGTCAACTGAAGAGTATGGCATATCGATTTAATAAATCAATGAGATTTAAGGTTGGATTCACCAGATTACCTTACAATTTTTTTATATACATAATCTAATACGATTAACATTAACACATTTCTTTTCTCTTAGAAGCTGGTAACACTGTTACTGCTATCAGTATTGTATTTTTATTTTGTATTAATTATAATTAGTTTTATTGTTATTATCCAACGCTATATTTAGTTGGGTCTTCATACTGCGAACGACACAATCGCTCGTAAAATTGATAAATGATTGTTTTTTGAAGGTGGTGGTGCGAAGGTGTTATGCGATATACTCAAACATGTGTACAACATGTATGTATGTTGAATTACAATTAGTTTTTAATGTGTTGGCAACACTGTTGTACGTTGAGTTGACCATTTTCAGTGCAATGCTATTTTTGTAGCCCATTAAGAAGAGCAGATATAGTAATTAAATAAAGCTTAAAATTAGTTTAGTATGTTAAGCTTTATTGGAATTTGATTACAAGTCGTAAAATGACATGATGACGGTGGAAAGCTAATGTGTCTTTTACAAAAAATGTTACCTCATGTTAGTGCTGAGAACTGTGAACTGATTTTTACCATATTAGTTTCAAAGAAATTTGATGAATTCATAGCATACCTGAAAGTAATAAAAAAAATTCGATTAAATTGGGTTTGTTTTGTACTTAAATAAGAGAAAATTAAATATATTACAATTTTTATGATTTAATCAGTATTTAACAATATAATTGATATAATATACATTTACATATTGTTAAATTAAATGATAATAAGATAACCCTAGTAGCATAAGCGAAAGTTAACAGGACACAAATCCTGCTTACAAAGCAGTGATGTCTTTAAAATAGCTTGGTATCGTAATTAAAAAGATACTTTGCTTTTGTAGCGAAATTTTTGGTTTCAGAATATCTAACGGGAAGCGCAAAAATGTCTTTAATATGCCTTTTTAAAGCTCTTAATAGGCTGATTATAAAGACATTAAGTGACATGTATCGTAGGTATAAACCTTACATATATGGCATGTTACGTACATATGTGTTTTTTTACGAAAGCACAAAGGCACATTATTCTCCATTTTTTTGTCTTTTTAAAGCACTTTACCAAGACAATTGTGAGAAAGATATGATTCGCGCTTAACGTATCACAGATAGCCTAGTGGGTAGCGTGTAGACGTTGATAAAGCTATTTATTTCGTAGACTTTTTCACGCGAAGACTTGTACATATTATTTTGAATTCCACAGTACTATCGCCAGTAGTAACTAATTGCTAGCGAAATCAAACAGAAATTCGTTTTATACTTAACATCCATATGCTTATTTTTATACCGCAAGATTGCCAAGGCACAAACACTTCATATACAAAAATGACCTCCATCGAGTTATATACATATTTTTTTACATCTTCATGTGACGTATAACTAAGTATAAGGAAAACAAATTCAAAATGTGAAAAGTTTTTGTAAAAAAAAAAAAAACAACAACTTGTGCACGCTGTCAGTGCAAATCGTACAATGAAAGTAGGTTGAGCGTATTAACATGATGTCGTTCTGTTTGCTTACTTCCGCTTCGTGCCTTAAAATTGTAAGAATTTTTTGTTTTTATTTTAACAACAGTTCCCAAAAAAAAAATAAACATAAAGTGCAACTGAAATGGGCTTGAGTGCAATTCGACGACCGCGGGATTTCCTCACAGCGGATATGGCAGTAATTGTCATTGAATGTGAAAGTGGCATTTTATTTACTGGATGGCTGCGCTTTTTAAGTCGGGTTCATTTTAATGTACTCTTGCTGTGCATACCATACTTACTGAAATAAAGTTAATTTCCTAAGTAGATAGACATTAAATTTGCAGTTCTTTCAATTTAAATAACATGCGGGTGAGCGAAGTAATTGGAATTATTACAGAAAAAAAATTAATGGACTTTGGCGCATACTCGCATTCATTTTAAGACCCAAATCTGAAATCAGAAACAGCTGTGGCCTTTAAATGAGCGTCTTTATTTTAAGTGGAAATTTCTTTTAAACGCTTAACTAAACGAGTAGATGCACCCGGGTGTACTATTTATCAAAATTAAAGTACTGTACTCCCCAAAGAAGTAATGTTTCTCCAATAGAAGTATTCTACTCCTAAAAAAAGTATTGTACTTTCAAAAGAATGAAGTACTGTACTTTCAAAATAAGGAAGTACTGTACTTTCAAAAGAAGGAAGTATTGTACTTCCAAAAGAAGAAAGTATTGTACTTCCAATATAAGGAAGTACTGTACTCTATTCCTAAAAGAACTATTGTACTCCCAAAAGAAGTAATGTACGCCCAAAAGAAGTAATGTACGCCCAAAAAAAGTACTGTACTCCCAAAATAATTACTCTACTCTTAAAAGAAGGAATGTACTTGCAAAAAAATGACTGTACTCAAAAGAAGTACTGTACTTACAAAAGAAGTACTGTACTTTCAAAAGAAGTACTATACCTTCAAAAGAACTACTTTACTCCCAAAAGAAGTACTGTATCCCCAAACCATGTATTGTACTCCCAGAAGAAAAATTGTATCTCAAAAAGGAGCACTCCCAAAAGAAGTACTTTACCTTTAAACGAATTACTTTCTTTCCAAAAGAAGTTATGTAACCCCAAAAGAATTACTTTGTTCCCAAAAGAAGAACTGTATCCCCAAAAGAAGTATTGTACTCTCAAAAGAAGTATTGTACCCCCAAAAAAGGGAAGTACTGAAATTCCAAAAGAAGGAAGTACTGTACTTCGAAATGAAGGAAATACTGTAGTTTTAAAAGAAGGAAGTACTGAACTTCCAAAAGAAGAAAGTACTGAACTTCCAAAAGAAGGAAGTATTGTACTTCAAAAAAAATAAAAGGAAGTACTATACTTCCAAAAGAAGGAAAAACTGTGCTTCAAAAAAAAGGAAGTGCTATGGTTCCAAAAGAAGTCCTATTCTTCAAAAAAAGTACTATATTTCCAAAAGAAGTACTGTCCCCAAAACATGAAATGTACGCCCAAAAGAAGTATTGTACTGCTAAATTGCGGTTGTTTGGTTTTTGTTAAAGAATTCAGTGAAACGAATACATCAATAATTTTTTGAAGCATAACTATCCTCACTTCACTTAGCCGGCTCGCTGGGTTTCATCCAGGTTTCAAGTACGGCATTTTTTTACCGTCGAAAGTTTCTACTACTGATTTTTTTTTTTTTTTTTGTCAATAAATCAGTATACATACTTCGTTCGGAATAAACTACATTCAAAGGATTATGATTTCTATTAGGAAATATTGCTCAAAATCTGATATTCCTTCAATTATTGGCAATTATTCCAATTATTTTTTGTACAAAATTTTTTTTTTTTTTTTAATTTCTAATGAAATTTCTTTTTGATTTTGGGGTAAAATACTTGGATTGACAATTTGTATCGTTTTTTTTTTTTGTAATTTCTTTCAAAATACTAACCATCACTTTATCATTACTTGTCTATTCCAGAACAAAGTAGGGCGCCACAGTAGGTACTATAGTGCAATAACTCCTTCATGTTGCTGTCGTATTCAATTTCATTACATTCGTAATCGTAACCAATTGAATTTATATTAAGTTCTTTTTTTTACAAATATTTTTATCGTATTCTTTACTATACCCACTCTTTTGTATCATCTCTTTCATATACTTATGTATGTATAAACATTTTCTGTCGTACGCTTAAGTTTTGCTTACGTTTGACAGCTCGTGACAGCAGTCAAAATGATAAATTACATTCAACGTTGATATCATGTTGCTGTTGTTGTTGATGTATTTGTACAACCAAATAACCAACCCACCGCAATTTTGTTGCATCGTTCAACCGTCATTTTCAAATTTGATTTAAATAATAATAAATAAATAAATTAAATAATAAAAAGTATATTAAATTTGAAAGCCAGCAGCGGTAAATTTTTATATGATTATTATTGTAATTTGTTGTATGACATTAAGTTTGTTGACATTGTTTTATTGTTGTTTAAATATGGTTGTGATTATTGTTTATTTTGTCACATGTGAACGTACGTATTGGTTTGGGGATTTAAGCTACTGTGATAACAATGTAATCCCACTTGTGGATTACGCTAATCTATAGATTTAACAAACAGGTGAAATGATGTACAAAATTCAAGGCTGGGTAGAAATATTTAAGTTTTAATTATAGGGAATTGAAATCGACTTTTTATGTAATTAAATGCCAATAGATAAAATCAGCCGATGTTGATTATAAAGAATTGGAATTAAACATCGACTTCTTCAATACTATTTGTTAATTTTATTTTAGGAATTAAGGTAGAAATTGAGTAAATTTTGATTCCATTTGAATCGAAAAATATTAGTTTTTTCACAAACTTTACCATATAAGGTACACACTAAAAGGTACACACCAAATGCATTTCTACGTAAACTTCTTCAGTAATTAAAACTGGGGAAATCCTTTTCCTAATAGGAAGCACTTACACCTTATTCTGCTCGCTGTCATGTTTTCAACTCCTCTTATATCTGCGAACGCCCTTTTCAACGACAATGTTGCTTTTGTTGAACAATTAGAACAATTGTAAAAGTTACACCGTCTAACTATTTCCACATGCCACAGACGAGAGCAAACAAAAAAAAAAAAAGAAAATAAACAAAATGAAACCCAGCATGTTGCAGACACACTTCAGTGGTTATGAATGCAAGCACCCATTAGGAAATTCATTCAGTAGCACAATGAAATGCTATTTGCCGTTTGTAAATGTACATATATTACCATTTTGTGCTTCAGCAAACCAACTATTAATAAACACTCTAATAAATGAATATTGCCTTGTGTGAAATCGCTATATTAATTACAGTGAAATTACACATACATATAATTTGCATAAATACCGTATTATATGCATTCATAAACACATCTTATGTGTTTCGAAAAAAATCGCAGTATTCAACACACAATGTGTATTTTTACACACAATGTGTTTTTTACACACATTGTGTATTTTTACACACATTGTGTTTTTTTACACACATTGTGTATTTTTAAACACATTGTGTATTTTTACACACATTTTGTATTTTTGCACACAGTATGTAGTTCAGAAAGTTATAGAGAAATTTACAATCTTATTGTATTTTTTAATTTCTTATACTTCAGCGCTTTTGATTCGATATTACTTTTGTTATTTACTTACATTGTACACTTACGACATCATAAACAGTACTAGGAGACCGACCATAGTTCCACTTTTTGTTTTGAAGTCGAAAATGGAAAATGTTGAAAAAAGTTGAATAACGTTGAATACGTTAAGAAAATTTGGAAAATTTTTAAAAAACCTAAAAGAGTTTGAAAACGTTGAAATATCTGAATAAGTATAAAAATGTCGAAAAATGTTGAAAAATTCAACAAAAATAATGGAAAACGTTGAAAAAGTCAATTAAATATGAAAATGTTGAAATAAGTTGAAAAACTTTCAAACAGGTTGAAAAACTCGAAAAAAGTTGAAAGAGGTTGAAAAGTCGATAGCATATGGAAAATGTTAAAAAAAAGGAAAAAGGTTGAAAAAAGTTTAAAATCGCCGAAAAAGTATGAAAACTAAGTCGAGCGAGGTTGGAAAGCGTTGAACTAGCTGAAAAAGTTGGAAGATATGGCATATCTTGCAAAAATTTGAAAAAGGCTAAAAAAAACTCGAGAAAAGTTTAAAGAGGTTGAAAAAATCCAAACAAATATAAAGATTTTGAACAAAGTCGATAAAGGCTGAAAAATGCTAAAAAAATCGGTAAAATATGGAATGTGTTGAAAAAAGTTGAAAGAGATTGAAAAAGTCGTGTTGAAAGGTTGAAATATCTTGGTAAATTCGATTTAGTTTGAAAGAGAAAAAAGTCGAAATAGCCAAAAAAAAAATGGCGTAATATGTTGAAAAAGTTGAAACACATGGATATTGAAGAAGTCGAAAAAAGTAGAAAAAGAGTAAAAAAATCGAAAGAATAAAATTGCCAATACCGCCTACTTTTGCTTCAATAAATTAGAATCGTGATCAACGAATGCATACTAAATTTTATCAGAACAGCTCGTAAATATTGCAAGATATGCTGTAATAGACTGAAACTTTAGAGCAGTGACACGCCCACTAGTATATTCTAGCTCAATTTTTATCCAGTAATAGCATTTTATAAACAATATTTTTACACCAAATTTTAGTATGATTGCTCACATAGTTTGCGAGTTGTGTCATTCAACGTGTTTTAATTGGATGGGAGGTGCTACGCCCATTGGTGATATTTAATTTGTTTTTCATTCAGATGAACCTTATCGCAAGTAAGCCACATACAAATTTATTTTCAATAGCTACAATAGTTCATTTAAGATAACGCTTAAAGTCTATTGTTTATATAGGAAGTGCCACACCTACTGATGTAATCCCGTAGAATTCTATATAGTTTCAAAACTTATAGAAACAGACATCTCTACGCAAAATTTTTTTAAGATTTCTAATATAGTACACTAAATATAATATTTAACGTCTTTTTCTTGTATGCGAGGTACCACGCCTACAGGTAATATTATGCGTCTTTTTGTTTATGAGATACTTTATAGCGAGAATATCTTGCGATTACGATTACGTTGTTAGTTCTATTGTCACAACGTCTATAGATCTTGTGGGCTGTGACACGCCCTCCAAAGAGTTTTAACTAATTTTGTCTGAGAGTATATGCTATGTTATCATGAAATTGAAATGTTTCCAAGCCAAAGGTTTGGCTTTGAAGAAAGTAAATTTCTCACCCCTAGTATTATTGTCGTCAAATTGATTAAGAACAAATAAAGCAGAAATGGAAACCGTGCTGATATATAAATTAAAATAAAAAAATAATTAATTAAAAATATCTAGATTTTTACAGTAACTTAAAAATGCAAAACATGAGTTCCTAAAATTTTTTAATATTTAAAAAAAAAATTTTAATTTCCTATTGGGTACACAGCACGTTGATAACTTTCAATCAAATTGAACAAATTAGTTTTCAAACCGCAGTTTTGTGTAAAACCGCATAACAATGTATTGTTATCAACAGATAGATACGAAGGTTCGAGTGTGCATAGTTTTTATAGGGATAACAAAATACAGAGATATGAACAGGTGACAAATTTATGCTACACCATGCTATGAACATGAGAAAATAACAAGTAAATTTTGAAAAAAGAAGTTCTCGGTGTCAAGAAATTTTAATTGGTGCAGACTTTAAAATGCTTTATTAAAACTACGAGGCTATAGTTTAATGTATTTTTGGTTAAGTCAGAATCAATTGAAACATGGATTAATAATATAATTAATAATTATTTCTTTCTAAAAAACGATGGAATAGTACGATTTAAAAATGACTGATGACTCACTTTAAAGGGACATGTTTGATTTAGATTTGTTTACTGCTTAGCTGCATCCAAAATAATTTTCTGTATTGGCGAACGTGCCTGATATTTCATAAATTGAGAGAAGTCGATAGTGAGCATAGAAAGAAATGGTTAATAGCTTCATATTTGTCTACTTCAAAAGCGTTAAATGCATTTGTACATTTTGTAAATTACAAGACTTTTATTTAATTGCAACGTTCTGAATCTTACCATGAACTTGTTATAAAAATTAAACACTTTTAATTATATATTCTCAGAAATCTTATCACGTCCGAGCACTTTAAGTTCACAAGTAACAACTTCGATTAGAGATTTCATATGTTATTTAAAGATGAAATATTCCGAGAACAGATAATATAAATTATTGCAACTAAAAACTTCGATAATAATATATTAATTTGCATTATTATGTGCTTATTCATCGATTCCAAAGTTTTCAATTCAAAGTTGACTTTGCCAGTAATGAATAAATTTGAATATAGTGATTTAAGTAACTACAAAGCTTTTAACCAGTCCTAATGCCAAATAACAATTATAAACCGTTTAAGCTGAAAACAAACTATTTCATATGATGCATTAAGATTGCAATCTGAAAATCGTTATTATCGTTCTGTGTGGTATGAAAGTCGATATAATTGGCTTATGTCAATTTGTTGGACATTTTTGTAAATTTATTGCATAGGAATTATATTTGGTGAAAACCGATGCCACTTTAAATTATAGTTATAGAGCATTACTAAATTTAACGATATTTTCAATTTTTTGGCAATCTCTTCCATTGAACATTCACATCGTGAGTAATGTTAAATTTACACAGAAAAAAGTATGGATTTTAAATAAATTTATTACATACTGCCATTGACTTATTGAAATGAAATAGTTTCGAGTACAAAAGAAATGATTAATTAATAATAATAATTAATATTTAATAATTAATATCTGTTTTTGTTTCAAGTTAAACAAATAATACCATCTTGTAGTTATTGTTTAATATTAAGACTTAACTTCGAACGAACTGTTCGAACACGTTCGAACTTTTGCCATATACAACGCATCAAACTCAAACATTTCAATTCGTTCGACTCAACTCATATTCAATTCATGCGTTGCCCGCATCACACGATTGAAACTCATGAGTTTCGAGCTACTCGTTTGTTCGAGCTTCGACTTTTTCCCCACCCAACTGAGTTGAGGCAAGTTAAACAAACTTGGTCCCGGTGCTTAAATTTTTTGAAATTCTCTTGAGTTTCGAGTTTTTTGGAGCGAGTTCGTACTCATTGCACTACCTTATTTATACAGTCTATATGAAATTGCTTATATGGAAATGGTTTGTAACGCTTTGGCGCAAAATATACTGAACCGAATTAAATAATTTATTTTCGCAACAATATATTTGTTTTAGAGGAAGTTATTGTATACTTATTTTTTTTATTTTTTAAAATTAAATATCTTTTTTTAACGAATAAGTTTTTGCAAAAAATTCACACAAAAATTGTGGTTTGATTTTTCGTTTTTTATGCTTATGCTTTACCGTTTGTATTTGACTTTGAAATTCAAAGGACATACTCTCTTTCAATTGTGTTTCAATACTCTCTTTCAAATATATTCAATTGTTTTTTAATTACTTATGAAAAGAAAAGATGTTAAGAGAGTAATTTCATTATGAAAATTACAATAGGACGTGCGCATGCTGCGGGTACCACTAGTTAAACATATTTTTATTAAAATGTAGTTTAGATTCAAATTTCAGTTATTGCAACAAACGAAAACTAATCTTCTTAAAAAATTAAGTGCTATTGTCCGAGAAACTTTTATTTTATGCTTTTATTTGGTCTCTTTGCCCAAGCGTCTCTACAAGGCACACATTTTCGAAAAAAAAAAAATTATTCATAAAGCTCAAGGATGAGCAAAGGCTGAAGTAGTTCCGTGCCGTATGTAAGGCATCTGGTACATATCCATATCTTGGAATTTAGGCACAAGAGACTGAATTATCCTAGCCGCATTTTCGAATAAGATTGGCGCGATGATGCATCCATCCGAAAATTCGCACCAAACAATGGCACGTTGTGTATGCATTTGTTTCTCAGCAATCAATCGTGAATTTTCTGAACCCCAAATGTGAAAATTTTTAACGATTAACAAAGTCATCAAGATGAAAATGAGGCAAAAATCAACATCTAATTATTGTTGTTCTATAAATCATTTAACGAACTTTTTTCGCTGTCCGTGGCCAGGAGGCTTCAGACCTTGAGTCAATTAAGCTTGGTAATCATGAAGTTGAAAATCTTTCGAGAAAATACTTTGTAGAGAACTTCGCGATATGTGCAATTCTTGACCGTATTTATGTTCCTGGACTCACAGTTGATGAAGTTTAATCATTAGTCCGAATATATTTTTTACGAAAATTACGAACTATAGCTGTCTATATTGCCCTCAGAAGCGAAATGGGCGTATCTCAAAAAAATGCTTTTCGAGATAGTAGATGTTTTGTATAAAAATTGATATGGAGGAAATTCTCTCAGAAGATTTTTTATAGGTTTGAACGTAGGCATTTGGCGTAGTTTATTAGATGCGTAATTTCTTAAGCTATCTGATGTCATAAGATTAACGAATATGAATTTTTATGAGACACGCCCTTTTCTCTTCAGAGGGCAGTATAGCTGTCTTTTTTTTTAACAAGAACGCCATGGCGCGAAGTTCAAATCTTGCGCTAATTTTAGGACACTCTTTATAAGGTAGGATGTTTGAGTTTCAAAAAACGAAACTCTGACTCAAATTTTTTTTTTCGCAAAATTCAAAGGGAGTTTTATTTATATTAAATTTAAATCACAATTTTTTACTCCTGAGAATTAGCCAATTTAAATTTTTTTTTTTTTATTTGACTGAACAAATTCACTCTGTACGAACTACAAAAAAAAAAAAACAACGCTGCAGTAATCACAAAACTGTCAAAGTAACGTCAACAAAGTTTTTTGTTTGTGGTTAGAATTTTTAATTTTTTTTTTTTTTTTGTGTTTCCAACAAACGACTGACGCTTTACGATCTTTTATTTGACAAACAATTAAAAAGTGCCAAAAGCAAAAATTCTGAAAGAGAAAAAGTCATAAGTAAAAGAGAAATGTTAAAAGAGTGACATAAATAAAAAATTTTGACATCGTGACACATTAGATTTTTATTAGTATGTACTTGCAAAAAGTCAACAGTGAATAAATTTTCAGCAAGGACATTTTCTCAATTGAATAAATTGAACAAAACCTAAGGAAATGAAATGAGAAACTATTCACTCTTTTTTTATTTATTGTACCTTCTTAAATTTTGAAGACTAACAATAATTTTGAAAAATTTTTCTAATGAAGCTGGACTTATATATGTATTTTCAAAGGAACTGCAAATACAAATAGTGCTAGGTGTATATTTAAAAAAAAATATATCTATATATGAAGAGCTGAGATTCAAAACCCGCCAAGTACATATTTTGCGTAAGGAGAAAAACGCAAAAAATGTATACCACTGAATTTAACTTTACTTAGTAAAAACTGATTGATATATCCATTGAAATATTTGTCAAAAGCTATTAAAATCCTGATTTTTCATTACATTTTATGACCTAATTTAAAAGCACTATTATAGAAAAAGTTTGAACTTGGCTGGTTTGAAACAAAAAATGTGGACTTGGCGCGTTTTGAAACTGAAACCTCGGAACTTGGCGGGTTTTGAAAAATAATAATAGTAATTTGTATATATTTATGAATGTATTGCCGAATCTTTTTTAATGAAAAATTGGACTTGGCGGGTTTTGATTTTCAGAAATGTGGACTTGGCGGGTTTCAATAAAAATAATTCTTCAGAACTTTTGCAATCACAAATTTTTTTTTTTTAAATTTAGAATATGTAGGCTTGTAGGCAAAAATTTTTTCCCTTCTCTTCTACAATATCTCACATTTTCATTTATTGGACTTGGCGGGTTTTGAATCTCAGCTCTTCATATGTACATATATCTGGGCAGACCGCAAGTTTTCTTGTTATTATTCATACTCAAAAATCTTAGATTTTTCATAAAAATTCAAACCACAGTGCTTTTTCAAGTAAAAACCGCAAATTAAAGCAAAAAAAAGGTTCACAATTCCACAGTTCACAGGATGATGACTATGCTCCCAAAAGAATCAATTCGTAATTGGCAACGAAAAAAGACGAAATCCCTAAACAGAAAACTGCAGAAAACCTCGCTAACAACGAGGTTTTTGGAAAAAAAATGTAAATGAAGCAGAAATGCAAAACAGAAGGAAGCAAAAAAAAAAAACAAAAGAAAAGAAAAGAGTGAGAAAAACTATTTTGCTGCGTAATTCCCCAAGCATCTACCAAACATGATGACTGGTAGTAGAAAGATGGCATTAAGTACGCATAGAGAGTAAAACAGTGCCAGCAGAAAGAAAAAGACAATGAAAAGAAAATAAAAAGGATTACAATAAAACAAACCACAGGAAAACCTTGCTATCATTGCAACGATAAAAAGAAAGCTGACTTTTTCTTTTGCAAAAAAACAACAAAAAGGGCAGTGGGGGGGGGCGGCTTCAAGTCTTTATCGACCCCTATTTCCCAACAGTCAGAGAATGCGAATGTTTGCTGTGGTTAACCCAAATTGAATTACTCACAATTGATGTTAGAGGGCGCCAGTCAACATCGTCGTTGGCATCGTCGTTGTTGTCATCGTTAAAAAGCTTATAGCACAGTTGGAGACAAGGGAATACCATCATTTTGTTATAGGCTCCGCAGACAATCAGGCTGAGGTTCTACATTTTTTTTTTTATTTTTTTTTTCTATTTGACAAAGTGAAATGCTTAGTGGCGCAAGTGCGAATAAATATATTTCAGAAATGAGCATAAGAAAAAATTAAAATCTTGTAACCAAAATAAGTTCAAGTCATAATAAATAATTGGATTTAGCTTTGCTCAATTTTATTTGATTCTTCTTTTGGTTAACCCTTGAAAAACAATTGTAATACCAGTTTGAACGATCATATTAACAACAAAGCAACCAACATCCTTTGCAATTAGGTCGTTTTTTTTTTCTTTAATATTTAATTTAACTCCTTGACAAAAGCCTCTCAATGATTGCCTGTAGTTAAGCGTAATTATGTATATCTTTTGATATAACTTGGTAATTATTCTCATCTTTCGCCCTTCGGGCATAGCACGTGCGCCTCCCCCTCCCTCTCTTTGGTTTCTGTAACTTAGACATTGTGGTTTTTGTTTTGGCTTCACTTTCAGTAGTCGTCGTTATTACTGTTGTTGTCGCTGCTGTTGTTGTGAAACTGTCAGCCTTGTTTAAAAGCATCTTTTGTTGTAATTGTGGTTATTCTCAACTGCAAGGATAACGAGCATTTTGTGCTTTGGTCCAGTTTCTGTGGGAAGTTATATTGTTGTTAAATAATCTGGTTTTTATTTTGCTTGAGTTTAATTAGTTGTCTTGTCTTGGGTTAAAGTTATTAAAGATTTATACGCAATAAAAGTTGAGTTTTAATTTAAATTGGCTTTTCTAATGATGGATGTGGTTTTCAAAAACCGCTATTTTTTTACTTTGGAGGCCAAGGTTCATGTTAATTGTGACTTATTAAGATGATTTATATTTTGGTTTGTTAGCGTTAGAAAAGTCAGTGAAATCGGACGTTTTCTTTTTTTTTTGCACAGCAATAATTTAAATAAATATGATAATGCTACATAATGATATAATAAAAAAAATGGCAAAGAAAATTAGTTTAATTTTTTTTTCTGACAGTGCATAGAGTCATCATCTTATGACTCGCCAGAAAAATTGACCAAAAGCGAAAAAGAATTTTCGCAAAATGATAATTACCCCAAGAGCCTGCTGTAGAAAAGTCGAGTGTATAAGATTACAGGATAGGATGTACGGGAAAGATAGAACCACATTGATTTGCCAAAGCCTGTGCCGATGTCCAAATATGCCCGAATTTTGTTCAATTTTGTTATTATAATCAAAAGTGTATAAAATTATAGCTTGAAATATATGCCAAATCATTGAACCGTAAGGAAAAGTAATAAAAGCTCTAAAACTTCATTAGTGGGCGTGGCACCATCCCCCGAATGGAGCTGAGCCGTTAGACCAATTTAAATGTATCGATATGATAGATTGAATTTTAAGGAAAGATATTTGTTTTTAACGGGCGGTGCCATTCCCCTAACCCGAAAATATGTTTTCATAGCTAAATTTAGTATGGAGATGGAATAAGCCTTGAGGAAAGCTATTTGTTTGAAAGTGAGCAATGCCACGCTTTAAAATGGACAATGTGTTTTCACAGCTAAATTAGTGGATATATCTTAACAAAAGTTTGGTATGGAGATAGATTGAAGCTTAATGAAGAGATAGAGATATGGATTGCGCATGATGATACCAAAACTTGAATTTTTGGGAGCGATGGTACTGAACTAATTTGTATTGTCACTATACTGATAAAATTTCTAGCAGTTGGCGAACTCTAGAAGATTCAAAATAGCAGATTTCAGAAACGAAAGCGACAGACGCAAAGTATTTTTAAAGTATCAGATAATTTCATACCAAATGTCGGATTTTCTGTCAGTTTTAAAAGTGCTTTTATGGTGAACAGACGTATTTGGTATTCAAAATAATTTTCGTGTTTTGTAATTTGGGGTAAATACCTTTCTTTTAGTGCCAAATTTATTACCTGAGCGGTTTACTATGTCTGTACTTTTCGCTCTTACAGATATGTTTGCAACAAGAGATATTCGTGTCCTTTACTTGTTTATGTTTAAAAAAAAGGACTACATGCAGCTGCAGCGGCGAATGAAATTAATCAGGTCTTGGTACCAGATACCTGCAACGTACGCACAGTGCAACGATGGTTTGAGAATTTTCGAGAAGGCAATTTTAGCTTGGACAATGAACCACGTGGTCATCAAGGTAGCAGTGTTAATAACGACCAACAGGAATTAAGCGGAATACATCAACAACTTTACAATGCCTTGCTGAGACCTGCAATGTATCAAAAAAAAAAATGGACGAAATGCACGTGAAATTGCGTTTAAAACAGCCCTCTCTGGTGAAGAGAGAGAGAGAGAGAGAATATACATAATATATTTTAAACTTTAACTATTGTTTTAGCATATCAACAGAAGAAGGAAGGAATGAAGAATTGGGAAAAGATTTTATAAGTAATATTTTTCCTTTTACGTTGAACTCTAAAATCAAAACACACTAAGAATTCACTTTAAAAATGTGACACAAAATTTTTACATCAATCATTACACCAAATAAAGTTTTATCGAATTAAATATTATTCCCCTTGCTTCTGAAGTTGAAAAAACTTATTGAGTTCAATCCTAAGACTACACTGAGAAAACGATTTGTTTATTTGTTTGAGTCAAACATAATGTATTTGAATCAAATAGTACCTACTGTTGGTTGAAGCTTTTTATGTTTAACTCAATCAAATATTTAATTGCTCTATATGAAATATACGTTTTTTATGTTCAAACAAATTGTTTTCTCAGTGTACTGTTACTCAATAAAAGAGACAATTTTAAAAATGATATTGACATCAAATTGTTTTGAACGGAAGTTGGCTTAATAAAAAATTATGTGGGCAAAACTTATCAAGAACTATTTGGATTTAATAATGTCCTCGCACAAAGCTCTATAGCAGCTAAAGAAAGTTTCTCAGATTTATCTCTTATATATATATATAAAATTCAGTTTTTGTCTGTTTGTTTGTCTGTCTTAAGTGGACGCGGAAACTATGCGGCCGATTTTGATGAAATTTTTAAAGTACGTTAGTATTGATCAGGCGGGTATCATAGGCTATAACAATTTTATTTAGAGTGCATATTTAGGGTGGCTCTCATACAAAAATATTTTTAAAATAGCATTTTCAGAAAGACCACTGGTGGAATTTAGACCACGTAGTTTTTGTATTAAGGAGCATAGCTTAGGCTACAAAACTTTTACTTAAGTTACATATTTAGTGTGGCCCTCATACAAAAAAAAATTTAAAATACCATTTTCACGATGATTTTCACTTTTATGTGATGAGAAATAGCTTTGGCTGTAAAACTTTCATTAAGGGTGCATATTTAGGGTGGCTTTCATACAAACATATTTTTAAAATATCATTTTTTCGAAAACCTCTTAATCGGTTCTCATGGAATTTACACCACGTGGCTATTATATTTAGAGGAACATACTTAGGGTGGCTCACATACAAAAGTATTTTTCAAATAGAATTTTCACGAAGATTTCATAATTATTTCTTAAATGTTTCTAATGGTCTACGGAAGGTTTTTGCAAAGTTTGGTTTAGAAAAATGGGCAGTGACGCACCTTCCAAAATCAAATTAATCATATCTCATCAATTACTGGACGCAGATGAATGAGACTTGATATATAAAGTCATGGCAAAATAAGTTTCACTGAAAAAATGGGCTGTTTCGCTTATACATAACATCGCATGAGTTCATATAACATCCGGAACAACTACCGGAAAGGGCAGGACAACGTCTGCCGGGAAAGCTAGTCTCTTATAAAAACCAAATTAAGTTAAGTGCTCGTAAGAAATTGTATAGAAAACAATAGACAGCATATTTGGCACAGAGCTAATATTTTATGAAGAATTGCACTATTTTGGTCTCAGAAGGGGATATTTAAGAAGAGTCGATTTTACGCAGTTATGGAAAAATGAAATTGGAAAATTTTACTTTTGATATAAACTCGCAAATTTTGAAGTTGAAAATAGTAAAAATAACTTTTTTTTTCTTTTTATTTTTAACACAAACAGCTTCAAATTAATTTTGAATTTGATAAATATTAAAAATAACATTTTTCAACTTTATTTCAATCGTAAAAAACTTTAAATTACATTTTGAAGTGGCAAGGTATTTGAAATTACTATTTTTTTGTTGTTGTTTTTATTTAAACAGTTTGTCACTTTGAATCATATCTGATAATACTCAAAATCTTTTTGAATACAAATTAGAAAATTTTTCTCTTTAATTTGGAAATTTTCAGCTTTGGCGCTAAGGCATTAGCGTTACGAGTAAAGTCATTGATTTTTTTCCTGAGTGCGTGTTTCTATTCATTTCGGACAGATTAAATATGTCAGATTATTGCTGCTGTTGTAAAACTTACTACGTGATGCATTTATTCCATATAGAATTTATTTAAAAACATAGCTGCTTATTTTGAAAGTTATTTAAAAATAAACTGTGGCTTTTAACTGATCAAACTTTTTACATTTTTATTCAAATTTTGAGTTATATATTGAAATTCGATTGAAAATGCAACAAAACTATATCGATATTGCAACTGCCTCATATAATTTGGTGTAAAAATTTTTTGTAAAAAAAAATTTAGGCTCTGGAGTTCTTAAAAAAAATTTATGAAATTTTAATTTTTATTTTACTTTATATTAAAAATGCAATAGTTTAAAATTACAACTTTTTTGTTCATCAAAATTAACCCGACAGTAATTAATATCGAATTTTAAAATTTATACATCATTTTACAGCTCTGTTTCGCTTAAAACTGCAGCGGAAATTTACTTTGAAATGAAAGCAAAAAGTTCTTGCATTTTGCCGCTATAACATTGCCGCGGTAGTTCAATTCAGAATTAAAAATAAATTAAAATGTTGACTTTGACCTTGCAATCATATCAAAATATTCAGCAGATAGTGTGAACGAACTGTGTGCAGAGCTTAAAGACAAAGGTCGTAAATTAAATTTTTTTTTTTTTAGAAAATAAAAGTGATAAAAATTTAAAATCTTTATTGAGCGTATAATATTGGCGCCAGCCACAATCCGCCGCATTAATAAGTCACACTGAAGGAGCAAGGCAAAGCGCATATTCCAGACGGGCTAGCCTAACGCCAAAATGAAAAAAAAAAAAAAATTAAAGAAGAATTAAAAGCGAAAACTTCAAACAGTAGCAACAACAAATTCCCAATCGAAGCATCTACGTGTATTTGGTAACAAAATTTAATATTCAATTAAGTCAAAAGATATTTAACAAAAAAAAAAAACCCATCGAAATGACACTTTGAATTGATGCTTAACAAATTAGTTGCAAAATATTAGATGGTGATATTGCTGAAGATGATGAAGTGGCAACCACTGCTGCCCAGTAAATGTGTGCTCAGCAAAGCATATGCTAAGCGTGCGGTGCTAAGTTGTGGATGTTATGCGCGATGGTGCGAAGTGGATGCGTCATTTTAATATGTTGGCTTGATTGCAAATTATGATTTATGATATTCGCAGATACTTTTCCATAGTTATGTTGCTTGCGTGTGTTAAACAGATACTTCATCATGTAAGCAGCAGCGTTGCTAATAAATTTATCAATGATGTTTAGCATGACAGCGGACTAGTTAGCGTATCAGCAGCAGTGGTGGTTTTTTTGTTTTTGTCCTGATTGTGACTGGAGAAGTCTGATCTGGTCTGGAGAGAAATTTCATGTTCATGTTTCATTTTTAATATGTTGTTGTTGAAGTTATAGAAATTTTAAGTTGAACTATGCGGATTTTGGAAATGTGACCCAACAAAAAACTTAAATATAATAGAAAGGAACGTAGTCAAGCCAAAACCCTCGAGTGTTTACAAAATCGTGAAAAGTATGAGCTTTGTATATAATGTCATTTCTCTTTTCTATTTCGCCAATATATTTTTTGACAAATTTTGGCCCTTAGTTTTTGGGTAATTTTTCATGGAAAAGGTGTAGCGCTCAAGAATTTCAAAAATTAATTTTTTTTTAAAGTTTTTGCAACTTCATTGTGGATTTCGTTCAAGGAAGCAACCTGTAATTAATGATTAGGGGACGTCCATTAATTTCGTGAGTCAAAATAGGGAGAGAGGGGGTTCGGTAAAATCTCACCAAATCTCACCAAGGGGGAGGAGGGGGTCAAGGAAAACCTCACGTCAACTTCTTAATGCATTTACATTAAAAATTATAATTTAAATCTCACGGGAGGGAGGGGAGGGGTTCCGCCAGATCTCACCAAGTCTCACCAAGTGGAGGGGGGGTCTGAATTTTTAAAAAAACACCGCACATAATTAATAGACGTCTCCTTACTTGATTATTGAATTATCAAGCAATCAACTCAAGTAGCATAAGGGGAAGTTATCAAGACAAAAATTCAGCTTACAATGCAGTGATGTTTTTAAAATATTTTAGTATTGTAATTAAAAAGATACTTTGCCTTTGTAGTGAAATTTAGGGTTTATAATAACTTGATGGAGCAAGATATAAAACCATAATAAAGAGAGACATAAAAATGTCTTTAGTATGCATTTTTAAAGCATTAGCTGGCATGTCTCCTATGTGTAACTTCACTGTACAGTATAAAGTCGCATACGAGACATGAGGTAGCTGGTGACATATACGAAAAAAAAAAAAACCATTTCACCATTCGATACGAAAATATCGAGTAAGAATTTAGGTAATCGCCAGTAGCGATTTTTAAACAATCGATGCGGAAAGTTGAAAATTAATTTTCGACATTATCTAAGGTTGAGACTGGGACTCTGGTTCGCCTGTTGTGGTCGAAAAAAAAATTACTTTAAACACCATCCAGAAGCTGCTTTCAAGCCGTCCGAAACCATTAGTGCCTATGATTGATTTCAAACTGAAAATTCACTCAAGTGTGGATCATATTCGCATCAGATTTACCTGAAATATGACCAGAAACGGGTCGGGCTTTTGGATCCTATAACGGCAATAATCGTCACACTTCATATGCAATGGACTGGATCAACTCAACAGATCCGCATCTGATCACAAATTGTTTCTAGAAACTGGTTAGGTTATATGATCAATTGGGGATCAAGTTTTCTTTTCAGATTCTAATCAGAAAAATAAATTATGTAGTAATGATGAGAATCTGATCACTCCCATCGAATGCTACAAAATAATTAAATAAATATTACCATTCTATTGTTAATTTATTAAGTATTTTAAGTATACTTACATCTAAAGAATGACTAAATTCCATATAAATTATTAGTTCAGGACATCGAATAAGATACTGACGCAAGCAACGCACCGGGACCGTATTGAGGTTTTTAGTATCAAATGGTCACATCAAAGAATACCGTACTAAACCCTGATCAGATAGCCGTATTAAGTAATATCTGAAACAGAGCTGATCATAGTCCGGAATACCTGAACTAATTTCTACTCAGGTTGGTGTTTAAAATTTTTTTTTTGGAATAATGAACCACAATCAGGCTCTTTAAGAGCTCTGGTGCTGTGAAAAATCCATTTTCGCCCTTCACCGATCGGGTTTGCTATTGAATTGGAAAAGTCGATTTCAAATTTTAATTCCTTGGAATTCAAAATTTATCAATATCAAATTCTTATGGAATTAATAAATTTATTCTGCTATGAAATTTAGAAAAAACCGGTAAAATTGGAAACAAAATCGAAAAGTACAAATTTTACTTTATAAATGATATTAAATCCAAACTGAAAAACTTTCCTATTTCTTGTATGGGACAATTCCAGTCACTCATTCTCACATTGTTCAGCATTTGCAAGTATAAATTAAAATAAATTTAAAATTCTTTAAAGAACAAGGAAATGATGAACCTAAGTTAAGTAGCGACCCTTTGCAATTCAGCTACGTATTGTTAATTGTGTGCTTTCAACAAGCGACATAGAATGAGGTGCCAGGGAAGAAGGCGGCCAGCGTGTGACTTCAAGAGTCATTGACATACGCATCATCAAATGTGTTAAGTTTGAATTAACAAACATTAAATGGCATGAAATTGCAATTTACTGTTGCTATTATGTGCTTTCTTGTTGCAATTGTTACGAATTGTACTTTTATTTATTTATTATTCAATTGACAGTAAAATTCTAAGCATGTTTGAAATGCTGCACTTGAAGAAACGATTGTGTGCTTGTTAAAGGACTATACATATTTCGTTCGGAAGGGAATTATATAAGATTTGTGAAAAATTTTTACGTGACTATTCTTTATAGACAATTTTTTTGTGAGGTTTTCCAACAACTTAATCGTTAAAAAAAGTATATTTAACTTCAAAAAAAATTAATAAAATAAGTACGCAGTAACCTTCTTTAGCACAAATATGTTGTTTTCAAAACAAAATTATTGAAATCGGTTCAGTATATTTTGCGCCAAAGCGTTACAAACCATATTCATAGAAGCAATTTTATAGAAAGAGTATAGATAATAGTAATAGAGTTAAGCTACTACAGCTATAAGCTTTTTTAGCTATTAAATCTAGAGATTAATTTTTGAATTTGTTGATATTAGGAGCATATAATCTTGTTCGTTTAAAGTATTTGCTGTAAATTTTTAAATTAAATTTTTTGCAGTGTAAGCATATGTTTTTTTGCTATTGTTTAGCGAATACACAAACAGAATATTAACTGAGAAATCTTTGTTTAAAATTGCAGTGTAAGTAGAAGTAAAAGTATTTGCTGTTGTTGCTTGTAATCAACAACCCGTTGAACTGGGCCACACAGCGTGTGACCGCGGTAAACTTTTACACAATTGACCGACAGCAGCAAACGCATCCGTCACACGCACAACAATGAAGTGAAATGGCAAAACCACGATGAAGAGTGACATTTTGAACTGTGAAGTGAATTACAGTAGTGACCAACGCTTCTTCTTCTTCTTCAGGCTGCCTTTGCTATCTTTTACAAGTACATACCTAGTTGTCACTTGAAGTGTAAACTATTTGAGTGTTGTGAAGGATTGAAATATCGCTAGATTAAAAAAACATTTGTCCACCAGTCTCTTAAGTGACAAATGATTGATTGAGGTTTACAAACGGTGCACAAAATGTCAGGAGAATATGCTGCAAAAGATTTATATGCCAAGGTATGATGAAATTGCTATGTTACTAGTACGTCAAACAGCCAACAGAATGCCAAAGCCACAAAATGAGCTCGACAAGATATTTGAATCAGAAGAAAAATATTTTCAATACAAAAAAGAAATATTTGGAGAAACAAACATTTTTCTTTTGATTTTTAGTTCCGGAATATAATTGCCGCACTTTGTATTTGCAAATAGAAGCATGCTTCAATACTTATGATTTACATCTCTACTCTTAACGCTGGTATTAGACAACAGTGGTTATGTATCCAGGACATTGTATCCTGTAATCAAATTAAAGCATGTTTTACATAATCTTATCTATTTTGCAGGACATACTATATAGGTTACATACATATGAATTAAGTGTTTAAATATAATCAATATTTCATAATAATTTGAACATGCAATTCAATTAAAATGGTTTGAATTTCGCACGAAAACTACTTTAAACTCTTCCTGCTGCACTTAGGAGTTACTATTAGCCCAATATTGTTATGTCATTGTCTACATTAACTTTTTAGCTCTCCATTATCTACTTGTAAAAGTTATCATATGGTATATTTGTTTATTTGTACCAAATAAATTAAGTTCTGTTGATTTCATACTAAGATAAAAAACAATATTTCAGTAGCTGATGGAAGCAACACAGAAGTAATTACTTTACCTGAAGTGTCTGCAAAATGACAAAGGTATTTTGTGGATTGAATTGATTTGGTCGACATACATTTGCACTTTCTAAATATTGTTATACAATTTTAATTTTCTTTAAATGTTTCGAATGACAACAGCATAGTGATAGGAAGAATATATATGGGACGATCCATGTCAACCGGATCAAAAATCCAATATGGTGGCCGAATTTTTGAAAGTCAACCGATTTGCACCAAATTCGGTATTCGAAAGTCTTTGGGGTCACTTATCACGAATTCAAAGTGAGATTTTACAAAATCAAGATGGCGGATCCAAGATGGCGTACGTATTTTTTAAAAATCAACCGATTTATACCAAATTTGTTATACAGAGGCTTTTAGGGTCTCCAATTACGAATCTGAGGCTATATTTTAAAAATTTTCAAATTTAAAATGGCGGATTCAATATGGCGAATGTATTGTTTAAAAATTAACCGATTAACACCAAATTTGGTACACGGCGGTTTCTAGACTCGCTGAATACGAATACAAGGTCAGAAATTTAAAATTCAAGATGGCGGACCAAATATGGTAGATTAGGGTATTGAGTTTCCGTCATATTGTGTCCGCCATCTTGAATTTTAAATTTCTGACCTTGGATTCGTATTCACCGACCCTAGAAACCGCCGTGTACCAAATTTCGTGCTAATCGGTTGATTTTTAAACAATACGTTCGCCATATTGAATCCGCCATTTTAAATTTGAAAATTTTTAAAATATAGCCTCAGATTCGTAATCGGCGACCTTAAAAGCCCGTGTATAACAGATTTAGTATAAATCGGTTGATTTTTAAAAAATACGTACGCCATCTTGGATCCGCCATCTTGATTTTGTAAAATCTCACTTCGAATTCGTGATTAGTGACCCCAAAGACTTTCGTATACCGAATTTAGTGCAAATCGGTTGACTTTCAAAAATTCGGCCACCATATTGGATTTTTGACCGTCATGTTGTATACGTCATGATTAATTTTGTCAACCTTTCACGCCAAATTTTTAAGAGCTACAATTTGAGCTAAAAAACGATCCGATCGGTTGGGAAATTTTTATTTTTACAAGCTTTTATTGCTGGACACTCGATTTTTCACCCACTTCCGGCCGCCATATTCAATCCGCCATTTTGAATTTTGCAAAGGCGCGCACAAAATCTGAAAGTAGATGTCCTAAGCTCCAAAATGAGCCCTCGGGTGATTGTTTTGGTCACTCCAAATTTTGGACACAGCACTGATCTGGTGTACATGGATCGTCCCTTATGTACATTTAGTCAGTTTTTTTCGAGTAAATTTTTAGTGTGAGCATCGTCAATTAAATTGCAAAAAATTTTAAGTGTCATTTTATAAAATTTTTAGCAGCGAAAATAGCAATAGCACTGAGCTTGGTGGAATCTCAGGTAATTGGGTAGAAAACGGAATTTGAGAATTCAATGGCGCTAGCTCTTTTTCAAAGTAAGCGCTTGTTTTTGAGATATTTTCCATTAAAAATTCTAGACAAAAGACATGATCTCTTGCGTTTAAAATTGTTATAGACAACCCATATCTACTGATTATTTCAAAAAATGGAAAATTTTTTTTAATGTTTGAGAAGAAAATCACTGGCGTCAATCCAATGAAAAAAAATTTATTTCTATAAGAGCTTGTGGAACCCATTAAGCAAAAGCTACAGCCACAACTTCCGATGGTTACACCTCCGAAACTCGATCCGAGCGACATTATTTGGATATATATTTATTCATAGAGTTAAAAAGCACATAAGAAAAGTTTGGTTTAATAAAAATTGAAGCTTAAGTAAACTTAAGCCAAACTGCTTACTAACATAAAAAGACATTCAAGCCATTCGTTTTATTTGGTGCACTCGATATATTTTTTACTATTGACTATTTGTTTTGTTTGATGAAACAAACATTGTACTCGCGAGATGAGACTAGAATATGAACATGCTTTGATTTGAAAGCAAAAAGCACCACACTGTTATGTACTATATTTTGATCTCAATTTTCTTCATTCAAAATAACAATTGAATTATTTTTGATTCCATTTTAAAAAATAAATTTTTTAAGAAATTAGAAAAACAAATGTAGTAATTAGTAGCAATTTTTCCTTAAATTTAGATATTCTTTCATAAACAAGGAATTTTTTTCTGGGTACATTTCGACCAAGGCAGCACCCTATTTGCACCGTTCGCATGTTTAATCTAGGAAGCTGAAATTTTGGGAGATTCTATAATAAAACACTTCCGAGTGTATTTCGCCCGCATTGTCAGCTACACGTAAAATGTGAGCGTTGTTTGACAACAGTAGGTGGCACCTCTCATACAACTTAAATACCTCGCTCCTTACTCGTCTATTGTCTGTTACATTCATACCACTGCCAAACTCTGTGTTGCAAAAAAAAAAGTTCAAAATTTAACTGCCCGCTATCAAATATTCATTCACAATTGCTGCTGTCATTCAAAAATTTCCATTAAGGTCATGAGTGATTCTCTTAATTTTAATCTTCTTAATTACTTTTTACGAATAATAAGTTGACTGTCTAATCTGCAATCTCAAAATCCTAAAGAACAAAGCTACAGCAAAGATAGCAGCAATAGTATATCAGATATAAGCTTTGATCGGAGTTAATTTAATGCAAACTTTTATTGGCTTCTACTTCTATGAAGCCATTCATGCAAACATAATTGAATTGATGCACCCAAATTGAATCTCACAGTTGATTACCACTTTAACACGCACACACACAGTCATAAAAAAAAAACACACAAAAATAAACTACGCCACCCAAAACTTAGACTTCGACATCCTTCCTCAATTCCTGACTACTTTCCTTCCTACTTCTCAACATTTAATTCGCTTCATATTTAGATACAAACATGCAAACTTCCGGTAACTTCCTTTTTCTCGATGATGATGATGCTGCTTTTTCAAGCTTTTAGTTTTCTTAGCGTAACGCCATTTTGGCCGCCATCAATATTCATAAGTTTGTAAAAGTAATTTCGACAAATAAATGAAAAACGAATAAACACAAATTTCCCTAAAGATTTATGTACATAAAAATTTTTGGTTCTATGGACAGTAGGAGAGAAAGGCTGCAAAAATATGGAAACAAAAAATTTTGAATATTTTATGAGGATGCGTACTTTGTCCTTTGAAGAAGGAGCATTTTGATTTTACATACTTAGCTCTTCCATCATGCACGAACGTTAGCGATAGATTTCAATTCTATCAAACATTTCCCCCCATTTCATAGGACGACCACGTTTTCTGTCACGTTTAACTCCAATGCAAACTTCAGATGATGATTAACGCAAGCTGTTCAATCTATATCATTTTTCGAGGCTTGATTTGGAAGATTTCAATTCTATTAAACATTTCTCCCCATTTCATAGGACGACCACGTTTCCTGTCACGTTTAACTCTAATGCAAACTTCAGATGATGACTAACGCAAGCTGTCCAATCTATATCCTTTTTCAAGGCTTCATTTGGAAGGAAATCGAATGCTTTCGAAAACAATGAGTTGGACTCTTGAGTTAGTGAAAGCAATTATAGATTTACTCAGAGCAAACATCAAAAATTTTACGTTTGGTTCCACTTTAAACCCATATGATTTAGCGTCAAAATCGAATCTTGTTGAATCAAAATGAAACAACTTTGATTTTACTTTTTTATCTGTTAACTGAGATTCAAAAGAAATCCACATTGATTTGAAGAGATTTTATATTTGATTCAACTTCTCGCCGTGAGAAACAATATTATTTTTTGTTATTTTCAACTAATAAAAAATTTAACATTTTTTCTATTTAAAATAAAGGGAAAAAATGTTATTTTAACTATTTTCAATTTTAAAATGCCAAAAATGTGGAAATGCTATAGCAAAGTTATGTTTGGACGAGAGCTTTGAGAAGATGAAAGAACTTATCATTCCAGGAGAAAATTTTCACAACACAAACTATTCTTAATGCAGCTTTGATATAGATTTTTCCTAGACATTCGACGGAACTCGAAACCATCTTCAGTTCAAAGGATCATTTAATAAGACTTTAAGATATCTTTTGGAATAGCTTATTAGGTAATTGGTAACGTCCTATGTTTAATGTTAGTTCTGTGGGCAAGGACAATATATGAAGAAATACCTCGAGCTGTATAATGATGCGGATCTTGATCGAAAGGTGAAAGTCCATCAACTAAGTATATGGCTTGGTTGCATCAAGCAAATAAAGGACATTAAGTTAAGAGAGCATTTTAAATTCACAGCCTCTGAAGGAAGGCATTTTTTTTTAAAGTACAAGTAATAAATGGTACATTTTGGTATGATCATACTGTGTAAATTTAGTAGGACGTCAAGTACTAATGGATAATTAACATAATGAATATTGACACTTCTTCAATGCGGCACTTTGACTATTGAGCTAATTAATTAATCTCAATATTTCTTATCCACTGTACGTAACTTTGATTGAAGACGTAATAAAGGCAGTTGTTTTTGAATATTTTTGTTGTTGTTGTCGTTGTTGTTGTTGTTGCTAAGGTTTTTGCATAAACTGACATGAAAATGGCAGCCATTAGCTTATCCTTAGCTCCTCCAAATTTTTTTTTTTTTTTTTTTTTTTTGGAATACTAAAGTGTTGGAACGAAAGAGCTCTATCGTTTTGTTCTTGCTCTTCTTTAAGAGGTTACTATGACGCTACCATAAAATACAAGTTAAGTTTACTCAACCAAAGCTGTGCGTTATAAATTTTTAATAAGCATTTAAAAGGTAACATAATGAATTTTCCACTTCACCACCCCCGCCCGCTAGCCCCACTTTTTGGTTCGTTTAGCATATTTTCATAGCATATCGTTGTTACGAGTATAAATATATGCGCATCTTTATTGTTTTCAGTTCAGCGGTACATCCATCCTTGCCGCCATAGATTTTCACTGAAGCAAAACATTAAATCAGCATAAATTTTTCATTTATAAGCGCGAGAAGTGCCCTTGCATGAGATATGGAACGTTACGTAACGTAACGTCTAATTCTCATTCGGGTCAATGCGGTTGTTGTTGCTATTTTGGAAATTGTTCGCAGCGATATACAGTTTAGCGAAGAAGAAGGGTTGCCACTTAAGATTTATTTTAATCAATTTTTTTTTTCAATATTATGTGAAAATTACAAATTTTATGTCGAGTGCTTTTCTAATACGTTATTGGCTTTTTGCTTTATCTTAAATTACTTTAGCGTTTTCGATCTGTGAACTTCATTTTGGGCATGGCTTTTATAGAATTTTTTGATTCTATATGAAGTTTTTTGATAAAATTCGAAAGCTAACGAAAAAGTTCGTCATAATTTGAAGAGTGTCGAAATTTTTCAATTAGTCGATAACATTTTAGAGCTCTCATCAAATGTTGAAAAGTATCGTATACAGGGATTCCATCTAGCGTTTGGAACTTGAACTACTGGTTTTTTGAGGTGAGCCCTACCGCGAAATGATAACTGATTATTTTTGGCTTATTTTCGATGATATAGACTTGGACAAGCTTTGATTTGAACAAGATATCGCACCATTTCACAAAAGCCATGCAATAATCGACCTTTTGTGTGGGAATTTTGAAAATAGCGTTATTTGCCATTTTGACTATATGCATTACCAACCGCGCAGCAGCGAATTGACTCCATTGGACTATGATTTGAAAGGAACCGTTAAAAACAAGAAGTGAATGAAACAGTTTTTCATAATTAACTAAAAGGACAGTACTCGTTTTTATTCGTTTTTTATTTATAGCAAAGTCAAATTCCAACCACCCTATAAATAAAGTATCGAACAAACAAACCGATAAAGTCTAAAAAGTGTCGATAAAGTCAAAATGTGTTCAAAAGTATTGAAAAAGTCGATAAAGTTCGAAAAATCTCGACCTTGTCACTCTAAGGACCAAGTAACTGGCAATCAAGGGACTGATAGTTTATTGTAAAACCATAGAAAATCTTTCAAATAAAATGAAAAACGAAATGCTTTGATTTGATTCAAATTATAATTCGAAAATATATTAAAATCATAGCAAATAAAAAAAAACACAAATCGATTACAATAAATATCACTGGTCAAGGGACTGACAGTTTAACAGTCCCAGCTACGTTTTCTGTCCGAGAGATGCTGTTCATACTAATTTTGTAATCCAAGCAAACAAGCAATAAATGGGTTTAAAGTATTGTTAAAACACTGCGAATTTTTGAAATTTTTTTATCGAAGCTAAGTCGGACACACTGCTATTGGTTGGTACCTTCCATACAAAAATATTTGCTATAAAAAATAAGTCATTGTAATTGCAAAATTACGGAACTGAGCTATAGTGAATGGATTTGAAATTTTTTTTTTTTTTTTTTTTGATTTGGATTTCTGATGCCATAAACTAAAAAGTTTACACATTAAAAATTACCGCTGTTTCGAAAATAGATGAATTTCTATGAGAAGGCGTCGCACCTCCCTGACATGAAAAAACTGTGATGAGAGTTATTGAAGGTAGAGTAACCATATTTCACATAAATACTACGAATGGTTCGGACAAGCTTAATAAAGAAATAAGTTGCATTTCAACAAGTGGGCGTGTCACTTTCCATACAAGCGAAAATTTTAAAACGCTATACTGAAGGAGTTACTTAAGAAATATCACATAAGCACTAGAAGTGGGTCGTTCAAGCATTGGACAAAAATTTAACGATTTTCCAGAAAAGAGCGTGGCACCTCTAATACAAGCAAACACTTTGAAATCCAAGATAGAAATTTGTTTTCGAAAGACCAACATATTGTAACACTTACAGTTCGTAGAATTGATATTAAACGATATACTAAAATTATCAATTTTGTTCTTCATAAAATATTTATTTTTTTTTTTTTGTTTTCAAGAATTTAAAATTTTTAAAATTTTAAAAATTAATTTTCAAGTTTAACTATGAATTAAAAAAATTTTTTTAATGTCGACTAGTTACAAAAATTTAATGTTTTTATAACTTTTTTCGTAGAGTTGATATTTATAGAAATAAAATATAATCTAAAACTTAATTTTTTTAAAAACTTTGTAGTGCAACATTGACCCAAAATTTGGCCTGTTAGCTTTAAATGAATATATTTGACTCAATTTCAAATTTGGAACTATTTTGTACAACGAACTTTCTATTAAAAATATAATTGTTTACATGTTTTCATAACTAAGACGAGTATTTGCAAAATTTATTATTATTAAATTATTAATAATATTTTCCCCTAATTAAGAGCCAAAATTTATAGCTGGCAACGCTGCAGAATTTTAAAAATTAAGCATTATTTTCCATGTTCACATTGTACTGCAGTGTCATATTGTTCACCTGCCCATTACAGCTAATACCAAAGAACGACCAAACAGCATAAGCTGACCATTTTTATTATGCCACCACCATAGCTGTGATGATGTTCTTATTATTTGTGGGTGTGTCATATATATATAATAATTGCTTTTTTGTCACGGTGGTAGCAAATTTTATGCATGTCGTTTTTCTGCAATGCTTTTATGACTTTTCCCTTATTTGATGTCATCTCATTTTTGGTTTTTTCGATTTTGTTTTGTTGCCATTCTGGTTTTGATTTGGTTCAGTGCGTATTAAAACACACCAAAAATGTATATTCTGAGAAATGCTTGTTAATAAATAAAAATCATACTCATAAAATAAAAATTTCTGAAGTATAAAATGGGATCACTAAATTTGCACATTTATTACTTTAATAGTAAAAGTTTATGAACTGCAAAGATAATAAACGATACTAACAAAAAAAAAATGTTTTACAATTTTGAGGTTTTTTTTTTTTTTGTTTTTGATATCTACTTTATTGTTGTGCTCAGACATGCGAGAAATTAAAAATTTATAAAAGTTGTCAATTATTATGAAAGATAACGTTGCGTGGCAGGTGTGTCCAGAAATATTGCAATTAAAAAAGCAAACTCAATGGCATTTAAAAGATATTGTTCATAGTTTTTTAAGATAAAAGAAATTGCGATGCTACATAATCTCAAACATAGACCAAAATCATTATTTTTGCACTTTTAGGTTTGGACCTCGCATTCGGATTGAGCGCATTTAAAACCTTTGAATACAAATATTCTTGTTTCAGGATTAAAATCTTGTTGGTCTGTATTATTGAAGCACAAAAATCTTAGAAAAATATTTTGGATTATTTATATAAACAAAGTGTAAGCTATGTATATCTATCGATGCCCGCGCAAAAACTACTTGATCGATTTTGATTCAACTTGTTCAGTTTTATTCCTTAGATGCTTAGTCTCAATCTCCAATACACATTATCACGATATTGTCACTTAATATTAAGTTAATAAAGTTTTAAAATTGTTTAAAAAAAACTATTTACGCAAATAGAGCCAAGCATGCAAGCATAACAAACCGTTAAATGGCATGTTAATGTGTTTGTGTGTGTGCGTTTTGTTTTTGTTTTTTCCATGGTGTAGTTGAACAAGGTGTATTCATTAGGGAGAGCAATGCATGCTGAAATTGAAGTAATTTTGAGAGCATGAGACTGAATTGATTTTCAAAACGAAACTCAATAAAATAAATAGAATTACCGATGAAACAAGAACATTTCCTTATAACTTCACCTACAAGATTTTTTCGGAGAGTGCGGGTTTGTTTTGAAACAAACTTTTTAATGGGAAAAGGTTAAAAAAAAAATTGTTTAGGACAGTCACCAGAGTGTTCCGTGAACCCCCAATATTGTTTTTTTTGTCATTGTCCTATAAGACATTAAAGCAGAGATTCTATGAACTTTAGATCAATATTTATGTAATGTTATTTATTTACATATATGCGGAGCTTATGAAATTATTAGTTTCCGGTCAAAGATAGTCCAAACGATTAAAAAAATTTTGAAAGTTAAGGAAAGGGGAGTTTAAAAATGCCAATATTCGAATAGCAGATATTTTGAAAAAGTCCCTTCTTATGGTGATGCCTTTACGAAAATTTTACCTCTTCCACGTAGCCCAACATAACTGTTCTTCTTTATTTTTCCCACCACGATGCTTAAAGCTTGAATTTCGAGAAATTCTTCATTATATGTAGGATATACTCAAATGGGGAAATATTTCAAGTTTTAAGTTTTTAGCAGTAAAAATTTGGATTGAACGTTAATTCTCATTCACTCTGCACAAAGCACTCTTTATTTTAAGCGCCTGGAACTTGTTTTTTCTTTATTTTTTTTTAGTGATTTAACTTCGAACTTTTTATTTAAATCATTTGAATTTTAAAGTATTTTTAGAGGAGCTTTTACTTTGGTTCCAATTTTTTCAAACTTGTGCAAAAAATGTGGTTGAATGATTGAAAAAAGAAGAGATAACGATTGTATCTGTATTTTAGAGCAAGGATACATAGCTTCAAGCTCGCTTAGCTCTTCCAGCTCTTATGGCCACAACAAAAAATATCGAACTCTTGCCGTTATTCAAGCTATATCATTTTGGTTCACAATCATCGCATGCTTTTTGTTTGTGTAATTTTCTCTTCAACGCATTGCTTTGTTCAGCTCTTGCCGTTACTTAAGTTCATGGATGGGCAGAAGTTCTTCTGCAAGTTCTAACTAGAGCGCAATTGCGAGTAACGAGAGAGTATACAAATGGAAGCGCACAATAACGATTCAGTTCAACTTCAGCAGAAGTAGAACTCTATATGATTGTTGTACCACTACAAGGAAACGAAGTTTTGCATGCAGGTTGGTGCCCATCATAGCTCAAGTTAAATTATTTCGGTTGCATGCTTTTTGTTTGTGTAATTTTTGTCTTTAACGTGCTTATTCAAGTTAAACAATTTCGGTACGCAATCGCTGCATGCTTTTTGTTTGTGTAATTTTTTTTAAGACACTTGCTTCTAAAGCTTTTGTTTTTTTTATGTAATTTGCTTGTTGCTATTACTACTACTATTTTTTTCGCAAAATGTTTTTGAGACTTTTATCCAAACTGATGTTGTAACCAGCTCCCGAAGCAAATTTTTATGTGTGCATCTCTACGTAAGAGAAATGCGTAATTATTTTTCATGATCAAAGTCAGCTTCGTCATAAATTTCAGTCACATGAAAAAATTTAAATGACCGCAAGAAACTTGCATTTGTTATAGTTATTATACGTGACGTAGCATATAAACCGAACCCTCCATGTCACACTTTGTTACAAGCTCGCGGAGCTCCCTCTAGTTGCGTTACATCATGTGTGACTGACTCAGTGGAGTAACTAGTGGGAAGAGGGCCATCGCCCCGGGCATGAACCGAGAAGATGGTCGTCGGTATTCATTGAGATTTACATATAATATTAAAAAGTTTTATTTATAAAATTTTATACAATTTTATCCGAATGACTTTTTTTTACTAAATGGAGGTTTTTCTCTTACGAAAATTCCAATTTATTTTTGTGTATATAATTCGTTATCAAAAAAAAATAGAAAAGTTATTCTGCGCCCTGGGCGAAATTTGTTCAAGATACGTCACTGGAACGACTGCCAAGCAATGTCGTAAGATATTTTTTGTATTGACATTTTATGCATGGATATTTATAAATTAAAATGCAAATAAAACCACTGCAGCATAAAAGTTACTCCTGTAAATTTTTTTATGCATCTATTGTTAATTAATCACCCTTTTGCAGATGCAACATTTTGTGAGTATTTCTATCTTTTACATGGTGCTATCGTACTGCACTTAAACGCGCGCGTATGCGCTAAAGTTCATCTTTACGCATGCCAGCATTTCGATTCATTCTTCGTTTCGTTTCATTCCATTTCGTTTTGTTTTACTTTGTTTAATTAAAACATTTGTGTGCACCAGCACTTCACAGGGAACTCTGCATAATAAAAAAAAAAATGTCTCAATTAAAATGCATTCTCTTCTTTATACTTTTGTTTCTAACATGAAATGAAAGAGCGGATTAAAAATAAAGTGATAAAACACTGCAAACAGACATGAGGAAGAAGAATAAAACGACTGCTGTTATGATGCAATTTGCGCGCAATTAAAACAACAAACAAATGCAGCGTTTCGCGATTTATGTGTTGCTACTTTTTTTCTGTTTCTTTTTTTTTGTTTGTTTTTACCAAATTGGTGAACGACCGAACAAATGAAGTGCAGTTTTTATTTATGTAGTCTAATTAAAAGCTACAAATATGTAGTGGTAAAGTAAATAAATGCTTCAATGCTATAGAGGTCGAAAAATGTCAAATTTTAAGATTTGGAGAGTTAAAAATAATCAAACGATTTATCTTTAAAACAGTGCTAAAATTAATAATATGAAATTAATTAAATTAATTTTATTGAAGTTATCGTCATTAAAAAACATTTCCCAAATAATTTATATGCAACAAGGCGTATGAGTAATATTTTCATCTAGTCAACTTAGTCATTTATCAGAGAAATTTTTAAACGGCTATAACTTCTGTAAAAATTTTAAAAAAAAAATTTGACTAAAGCACCGTTTCAGAGATGAAAATTTGAGACTTTACATAATAAAGCTTATTTAAAAAAAAAAAATTGTAATAGCTGTTGAAGTATTTAGTTAAAAAGAAAAATCCGTGGGTTATTCTTTCAAGAATCATTTGACCGAGCATATATTTCAAGGTGTCCTTCGACTTACCATCTTAAAAGCTATAAAAAAAACTATGCTTTAAAAGAAAATTTAATACTAGGTTGCGAAAAACAGTAAAATCTGTGAGTAGACTTGACTTTGATCTTTATTCTCAAGGTTAAACAGCGGTTACATCATATTAGAATTATTATTTCTCCATCGTGCTCCATGACGATTAATTGCGCGCCCCCAGGACTTTGAACAGCGTGGAACAAAGTAACGTACTCAGATATCGTTGAAATTTTGTGTCATATGTAAGGTTGTATGCAGCAGTATTGTATCCTAGACCCTGTTTAACTAACAAGGACCAAAACAACCTACTTTAAGGTATATGTATGTATGTTTATATGCACTGCCCGTCAACACAAAGCACAACTTATTCATATACTTAAGGAGTGAGTCATTAGAAATTAGTGCATTCAAAAATAAATATATCTCAGTAACCACAGATTCAATTTTTAAAAAGATTTAACGCAAATTTTATTCAAATGAAGAAAATAATAGTTAAAATAAAGTATTGATTTTGAAGCGTAAAATTTTTTATTTTCTCTGGAACACCTCTCATTAGTGCTTTGGTGGAATTTTTATGAATCTTTTGGCTTGACGCGCACCATTTGCGTCTAAAGTCTGTTATGTCCTTGCTTGTCTCCTTTGTTGCATTTAACTGCCTCTTCACTAAAACTTTATATCTCTCGATTGGCAGGAGTTCAGGGCAATTGGGTGAGTTCGCTTCTCTAGGAACGAAAGTAATGTTATTTTGCTGGTACCACTCAAGAGTCGCTTTACGATAGTGAGAAGGAAGGAAGATACCTAATGATCTCTTAAAAAATGTCGAAACCTCTTTTGAAGCATTCCATGTTGTAGATTTCGATATTGATTGTGCCTGTGGTCACGAAAATTTGGCTTTTTTCACCACAACTGCAATTTGCAATTTTGCTCGAGCAAAACAAGAAATTTTCTGGAAAATTTTTCATTTTTTTTTACGTGTCTTAAATTTTTTGGGACATGACCCCTAGCGTTGGCAACATAAAATTCTTGCACAGAAAGCTGAGAAATGTCGGAAAGGACGTACGTTTCGTCATCCATAATGCAACATTGGAATTCGAACACAAAATCTTTACTCAGTTTTTGAGCGCATATTTTTGCTTCGCAATTCTTTTCAGCATTCCGATCCGGCACTTTCTGAACATTAAAGGTCTTCAGCCTAGCCTCTTCTTTCACTCTTTGCACAAATGACTCAGAGGAATCTGCTAGCTGAGCGGTTTCTCTTCCTGAAAGGGTGAGAGTTTTCTTGAACATCGTTACCACCTTCTTTGCGTTATTACGGTCACCACAACATTTTTACCAGCGCGTTCTCTGCTTTTGATTCATGCTAACGTCTGGTTCAAGATTTTTCATTACCCATTATACCGAGTTTAAATTTAGCATTCCTTGCAATCCATTTGAAGGTATATTGCGGGTTATTTAAAAAAATTTTATAATTTTTTTCACGCATTTTTATTTTACTGCTCAAAATAATAGATGAGTAATTCGTGAGTGATATGAAATAGTATTTGACGTGATTTTCTAAGCTAACCTGATCAAAATAATTAAAGTTTTTTTTTATGAAAGAAGTTATAAGCCAAAACGACTGCACTAATTTCTAATGACGCACTCGTTACTAAGCTGCTGCACGATTTTCTATTCAGTCTGTCGAATAAGTTACTTTGTCAATAAAAATTATTTATATACAATAAAAATGTAAAAAAAACACACAATTTTCCGCCCATCCATAGGCAACGAGCTATACATACATACGTATGTATGAATGCAAGTGTATGATACTTAATCTTTCATACAACACCAATTTAAACAGACAGCACTTGAACCGAAACGAACTAAACAGTTGTGCGCATAAAACTACAAACGCAATTGCATTAGCAACAACAACAACACTCGCAATACTACAAATGAATGATTCATTAGCATTTCACTTTTGCATCTGCAAAATTTAAAAATAAAAAAAGGGCCGTTTAGGGGCTTAGACACTGACTGATTCAAAGTGGAAAATTTAATGTCAATGCACTTTGGTGCGATTTCTATTGCAAGATGATAATGTTGTTGTTTTCATTTGATCTTTTAATCTTTTTTTTTTTTTCATTATTTAACTAATACTACTCGGTACTTTGTTGCTATTGTATCAATTAGCAGAAAATTAGCATTTTACGCAACTAATTAACTCATAAAAAGAAGAAGAAAAAAACTTTTTATATAGCAATAAAATGAAGATTAATGAACTGTAAATAGTGGCGAGAGTAAAATGCTGCTATTCATTTTAAATGAACATATGATAATCATGAAGTGTTGGGCAGTAATACACGCAGACAGCGTGTAACAGTAGGAAGTCGTAAAACCCATTTGTACGTACATATGGAGCGCTAATACATATGTTGGGAAATTGTGTGCTTCTAAAGATGTAAGTAATAATTTTTGTTTAGCAGCCATAAAGTGAAGTTTTATCACCATAGTGACCCCGAGATTAATGCATAGCGCGAGAACTATACAAGAGCGTATGATGTTAATGGTAATCCCATCATAAATTGGACATGCTACATAAATATTAAGCCAATTATTTCGTATTTTTTTCCAACGTCGAGATATGGCATAGCAATTTTGAATACTTAATTTTTGTATTAAAGTTGAAAATTGTAAAAATAAACTTTCTTCCTTATATTTTTAACACAAACAACTTTAAATTCATTTTCAAATTAAAAAGTATTGAAAATAACATTTTTTAACTTTACTTCAATCATAAAAAACTTCAAATTGAATTTTAAAGTTACAAAGTATTATATATTACTCTCTTTCACTTTACACAAAAGATACTCCCGGCTACGCACGCGAACGCCCCGTTATTTCATTCTTCAAAAATAAAACAAATTAAAGGGATTTTGTGCTTTGAACTTCGAAGCCAAATACAAACGGTACAAATGAGAAGATAAAAACAACAACAATAACAACTCAAGAAGCAGAACTCAAGAAGCAGCATAAGCATCAGCAAAAAAAAAATCAAATGACAATTTTTGTGTGAGGTTTTGAAAAAACTTAATACTAAAAAAAAGGATATTCAGCTTTCAATAATAAAAAAATAAGTATGCAATAACCTTCCTTAGCACAAATATGTTGTTTTCAAAACAAAATTATTAAAATCGGTTCAGTATATTTTGCGCAAAAGCGTTACAAACCATTTCCACAAAAGCAATTTTATACAAATATTATAGATTAAACACTTTGCCACATTGAATCGGCTCAACGAAAAACGGAAGCGCATTCAAAGCGCTTCGGATGTGCTTCAAGGGAAATAGAAAGCTGCTTCCAATGCATTTCTCACTGCTTATCGTTTTTAACATAGGATGTCATTGCAGGGATGCACATTATTAATTACATATGAAATGCGCTTCCTTGAATGCTAAGTAGTAGCACATTTTTGGAAGCATATAAAATACGCTCTCTTGGATGTTAGATAGAAGCACATTTTCGGAAAAAAATGCTCCAAATATATTCAATGAAGCTGAAAAAAAATTGAACTAATTTTTGTTTTGCCTACAATCAGATTCGAACCTAGGCCTCCTGGGTTTTGTCAGTGCTCTGAGATGCACACATTTTAACTAACTGAGCTATTCTTTTTATTAATTTCGGAGAGACTAAAGCTACATTATTTTTTTGTCAAAATGAAAGGTTGAGTTTTCGATTTCTATAGTAGCTACTTTATAATTCATATAATATAGCTTTAGTTAAACAAAATATAACAAGTGGCTTAGCTGATGTCGTTAAACTGTACATTTAATAGCACAAAATGCCCAGGTTCAAATCGCAGTGTATGAGGAATAAAAGTTCTTTTTTAAATTAAATAAAATTTATAATTAAAGGCTTCCGAAAAAGCACATCTGACGTGCTCCCCATGTAAGCTGCTTCAAGATTTCTGGTTGAGGTATATAAAAATACTTTAAGTCAATATGGAACTATGGTAATTATTTGCATTTTTTTAACCGCCACTTTGAATGAAGTGCAAAAAATATCGGGTCACGCAGACTAATGGAGAATTCACAAATGAAATTTTAAAAAAAAGTTTTTGTTTCGATTGTTTCATTATTATAGCTAGAAAGTTGATTTCAGCAACAAAAAAAAATCACTTTTTCGCCACTGTGCATTTTAGCCGTATGTGCTTGTCAGAGAAGATCTTTTTTTTTTTTTTGTTTCAGTATCATATCGCACATCTGTCTGTGTTCCCTAATTTTTGTTTTAACAAAGTGTCAAGCAAAATTTGCACTGTATAATCAAGTTACCATAATTAAGCATAAAATATTGCCGCAATATATTTTTGTTATATTTTATAACATTTTTCGAGATAAACGCGTAGACATGTTAACTTAAAATAAAGCAAAACAAAAAAAAGGAAAAGGAAATGGAGCATATTATAAAACCCACCCAAGACGCCCAATACAGCAAGTGTCACATTTTGATTACACGTTGTAACCACTTGTGTTACTAAGTCGCATTCAATTCTACGCAATTTTTCTTCGTTTGTGTTGCCTCTGCTTTGATTCGATTACAGGAATACAGTGGGGCTGATAAAGTTAAATGTTGATGGTTTTTCTTTTCTTTTTATTTTCTTTAACTTTACGTGCAAAGATTATTTGATGGCAAAAATAAATAAAAAAAGAAGGCAGACAAAAATGAAATGTTATTTATTATAAAACAGCAGCAGCAAGACAAGACTGAAAGCGAATATGTACAATAAATTCACGTGATGTATGACAATAGCTGCGTAGCATAAAAAGCGCTAACAAAATGTACGTAAATACGTAAGACAAATAAAAGAAAGGTTGAAAGAAATCTAAAAACAAAGAAGTAAGACGATACTAAAATTACGATTCTCTTAATTTTTATTACGTTTTGTCTTCTTTTCGATAGTCGGTAGATACAGACAACAACTATATCTACTTGCCGGCTAACTTACTCAATTGATAAATCCAAACACGCCTCTTTCTTTGTGTCATCATATAACAAAGCAGAAATGACGCTGTTGGTTACCAACCAAAGCCAAGAAGAACTAAGCAATAAAAGTCTGGAAAATAAATTGCAGGAAAACTGTCAAAAAAAAACTTATCATAATTCATTTATCCAAGCGGAAATCTTTTTGCAGCTCGTTAGCAAATAAAGCAAGAAGCAGTTACTTAGCAATAAATAATACAAAGAATTTGAAAATTTTGATTCAAAAGAATAAAAGCGGAGAGAGTTAACAACTTCATTCAGGATAATTTCTTGAAAATGTAAACCCCCCCCTCCCAAAGTTTTGTAAAGTGCTTCTTTGGTTTATCAATTGTTTTTTTTTTTTTTGAACACATTAAGTTAATTAGATTTTTTTAATATTTTTTTTTTCTCAAATGCACATTATAATTTTTTTCGAATAGATAAAAGAAAATTCAGCCTCAAATGTAAATTTTTATAAATTTGAGTAAGAGAAAGAAAAAATAAAGCCTATAGTCTACAGTGTCTACAATAACTAAAAGTAATACGCTTTATAAGTGTCTTAAGTCATATTGCTCTAGCTTAAATATTTTTAAAGTTCTAGAGTTTAAAAGTTAGCTTAATAGCTAACTTTTTTGTTTGGAACGTTTGCTTTATTCGCAAATGAAAAATTATGATAATCGATTTTAAACGAAATTAATTACACTATCCGACTTTTTTGACATTTTTTTTTGTTCCATGAACTTTCTTAATTTTTTATGATGTAATTAGGTCCCATAAGTTGAAAAAAAATTTTGATAGATTTTTTTTAAAATTTTTTATAGTGTATTTTCAGTGTATTTTCAAATATAAACCGATTTTGTTCAAATAAATTTTGAAAAAAAGGTAAAAAAAAGGAATTTTATTGCCTTTTTTTCAAAATTTATTCGAACAAAATCGGTTAATATTTGGATGAGATATAGCCTAAAAGCTGAAAATACACTAAAAACATTTTTAGAAAAAACTAACCGTGAGAAAAATCTATCAAAAATTTTTTTGAACTTAGGGGACCTTATTACATCATTAAAAATTAATAAATATCATGGAACATTTTTGGTGTCGGATAGTGTTATTGACATGACATGTTTAAATCGGAAGACTTTTCCTTTAGAATTTAATTTTTTTAAAGACGTTATTAAAATTTTTGGTTTGCGCTTAGATCAACTGTCTTATAACGCTCATCAGATAATGTTGCTAAATGTACGCTAGGATGATCCAGAAAAAAAAAGTTAATATGAATCATTGTTCTCTAGTATATTGCTCTATATGTTGTCCGAAACAAATATACAAATATGCAAGGTCTCCCAAATCGCCAAAAGCATTATAGACTATTGAAGACGTAGTGGTTACTGATTGGGAGAATCGTGGTCCCAAGATCCTAAAATATTTGCCACTTTTCCAAAAATACAAAAAAAAAAAACACCCCCTTTTTTCGCGATAGCTTCAAAAATAGTCAAGAAAATTCAATGAAATCGCATTGTTTAATATTAATTTTCACATGAGTTTTTTATGCCAAGTCAAGACTAATTTCATGGATAATGTGAGATTGTTAAAACCATTCCTATAGCGTCTTAAAAATTGTTAAAAAAAATTTTTATTTCTACTTTTTGCTTCAAGATTTACTAAAGGGTATTGGCAGGCTACAAGAAATAATTCTCCACCCTTCAAACCATCCCATACGTACGCTTCTTTCTCTTAAATTGAAGGAGAATTTTAATAATGAGTTAAAATTTTTTAGCATTTTTATTTTATTTTAGAAAAATGTTTTTAACCCAACGTGACGAGATATTTGTCACCAAAAACACGGAGTAGAAAAAAGTTGATGAAACTTTTTATAATTACTCTTTTTTTTAACATGTTGGTTAGGTTGGATTAGCACGGGATATGACAGTTGTCATCATTACTTAGGCTGCAGTTGGGCACATTGTATACCCTGTTTATAACTTCGTTTTCAACTTATGCAAACGATTTTGAAATTTTTATAAACTTCAAAATGGATTTTCGACACTTTTAAGCGATGTCTTCAAGAGAACCGAAGAAGTGGTATTCACAAAGATAATGAAAGACAAACTCTTCAAACCACCTCTAAGTTCAAATAAAATAAAAAATTAATATTGAAAAAAAGTTTTTTTTTTATTTCAAATTTTGAATTCAATTCAATTTTATTTCAATTTAGGGGTGTTTTCGCCCCTCAAAAGCGCAAGAACAAATTTGCCAACATTTATAAAAAAAATTAATTTTAGTCTACATCTATATTGGATAGAGAAATGTTTAGAGCCAAGAACATGGAAATATTTTAATCACTGATAAACTACGAGTATAAGATGCTGATTTATAGTCTGAGACGTATTTGATTTCATGTTGTCGTAATTGAACGTCCTTAATGTTTAACGTGGTTAAGTTGCTTTTTAGTAGTGGATTTGTTCAAGCGGTTCAATTGCTGAAATACTTATTCGAATTGCCTCGAGAATTTAACATATTCAAAGTGAAGAAACCCAGGTTTTTTTTCTAGAATATCAAACAAAAAAACAAAAACAAAAATATACATTTTCAAAAAAAAAGTTAAGTTTATTTTTGATTTTGAAAAATCCAGATCAAATTTTAAAATTTTCGAAAAAAAATTACGACCATTAAAAAATCTATCGAAAGCACTTGAACTAAGATTTTAACAGTTAGTTTAAGAAACAAATTATTTGCGCGAAACAGTGGGTGTCAGCCAAAAATCTCAAATTACCAACCCCCCCCCCTTCTTTTCAGCCAGTTTTCGAAGAAACAGAAAATGATCTTGGGATACAATTATAATTACCATCCAATAGGACAACACCTTGCCCAGGTTTGAAGTCAATTTTCATATATGAGATTTTAATAACAGATATGAAACTAAATGAGATAAAGGAAAAAGCAAACCAGATTTCAAAAATGCGGTCAATTTCTATTTGGGATAAAATTTCAAAATTTCAAAAATTCACAAATTAATGTTTTTTTGCATATTTTTCGACATTTAGTGACTTCAAAAAGTACATTGTCGACGTAAGCAGCAAGTCACATTTTATATGGCCTTCAGATTTGCTATTTATATATCTTTTTTAAAATATCTATTTTAGTACTCACATAAATTCTATAAGATCAACTTATAGCTTACTTTGTATGTGAAGAGCTTCAGACGGCAAAATATACATACATACATGTGACAAGTGTTAATTTTTAAATTTTTTTTCTTGATAAAGACAAACCTGTTATTGGCCCTTCTTTTGTACTGCTGTGTCATTTATGTGTTTGAAATTTTAAATGAGACAATTAAACATTTTGATAAACTAATTTTTCTTATGATCATTGTTGTAGTGAAGAAAAAAATTTTCCTATGAATTTATGCTAACAATTTTCAGTTTCGACCCGCACAAGCAACAAATCTATGTATGTAAGAGCAAAAAAAAAACAATAAGGACATGTTACTAGAAATGAAATTTCGTATTTATTATGGGTATCACACACATATCAGACGAACGCTAGCGGGAATTCAGTTTGCTATGACGATTGGCACCAAATTTCATTTCCTGTCAATTTCGACAATTTGTATTCAATATGCGGATGTGAATTTTGTATTTGCCATTGTTGTTGGAATTCTTAGATTAACAGCACCAACTGTAGTAACTGATGTGATTATTGTTGCTGTAGTTGATGGAATTCTGTTGTTATGAAGGATTAAATCTGTATGACTTTAAGCTGCTTGTAAATTGATAAAATCTTGATGTTTTATGTTTTCAGTGATTTTTTATTATTTTCAATTTATCCAAGGAATTCAAAAATGAAAATATTTTCTTAGTTATTTGCTTCTTTTGATAAAAACTAAAAAGTTTTCATAGGAAGATTTCTTTAAGCTATAAACAACTAGCAGTAGGTAGAGATAGTATTACACAGGGTATCCGTCGGGAAGTATTAACTTTGATAGTTCATATTTTATATAATGTATTTTCATTTTCTTATGATACCTTTTTGCAAATATACGGCTATAATACTTACATTCACGCAAATTTATTACGCATTAAGCATAGAATCAAGTTAATTAAGTCATTCAAGATGTATTGCCATTCTTACCTAGAAGAAAATATAAGATAAAAATTGTTTAATAGAGTAATTTTTTTTATTTATTTTTATTGATTTTATTTTTTTATAGCGTAATCAAATTTTTATTCATACATAAATAAGGAGGGTGTAGTGAAAAGTTCGTTAAGACTGTGTTGTGTCATCACTTAGTTATCGAAAACTTCAATCTTAATAGAGTGCTTGTAGTAATTTTATAACATTCTATTTAAAATTTCAATACGGTCAGTGACAATGGAGACGGACAAATGTAAAACTACTGTTCTATGTGGTGAGCAGAAACCTCATCGCCAACGTGGCCAGAAATACGATTTGCCATTTTCTATATTTTCTGACGTCAATTCAAGCCAGTGCAAATTTTTCACGAGCGGCAGCAAGCTAATGAAGTTAACGCGCCACGCGTTGTGACTATTTCCAAAATGGTTTTAAAGATTTCAGAACAGAAATGTTTCATAAGAGGACATAAAGACTGTCTGAAGGCTTCGACGAAAAACCAAGATTGATAAAAAATGTATTGCCGATGAACTGATTTGAGTGCCATGGATATGTTCCGAATATTCTAAAATCATCTGGAATGCACGAGGAAATTCGACAAATGTTTATCACGAATTTTTATTGATGTTCGAAAGGAGGGACGTGCTTGTTTTACCAAATTTTTCCTTTAAAAATTTTTAAATGGAAAAGGTAATGAATTAGTTTCCATAAATACAAAACAAAAACCAAACAGCATTGTTTGGTATGGAACTAACGAGGTGCAAAGCAAGGTAAAAAAATCAGCAAGAAAATTGTTGTCGATTGGCTTCACCAGGGCTAAAATTTTAGCTTATAATTCACCTGATGAAAATAACGCGAGAACATCGGAAAAAAATTTGAGAAATAATAGACAGTCTGATAGAGCAAGGATGCGCAGCCCATAGCTCGTTTGGCTCTTCCAGCTCTTACAACAATAACAAAATATATTGAGCTCACTTCGAGCTCTTTCCGTTATTTGAGCTAAATTATTTTGGACCGCAATCATCGCATGTATTTTGTTCCTGTATTTTTTCTTTAACGCATCGACTCATGCCGTTACTCAAGTGAAATAAATTTTTTTCGCTATCGTTGCATGGTTTTGGTTTTTGAAGTTTTGTCTTCAACGCACTTTATTGTTCGTGTGATTTTGTTTTCAATTCATTTGCTCCTTGAGCTTGAGAGTTTTGTTTTCCTTTGTTTCCATGCAATTAGCTTGCCGCAGCTATTTAAAAATTTTCATCAATACTAGGAATTTTTTCCCAAAATATTTTGGAGTTTTTTACCAGAATTGATGTTGTTGTAACCAGCTTTCGAAAAAAATTTTGAGCGTATCTCTGTCATGGAGGACTCAAGTGCAAGAGACAGGTAATATAATTTTTTTTTTTTGTTGTTTTTGAAAAATGTTGGAAATAACGTCTATATCATGAATCCATAAAATTTAAAATCCTAAAAAGGGATTTTTTTTCTAAATCTAGTTCTTTCTTAAAAATACGAATTTGCTTAAAACTTTAATTCCAAAAGTATTTTTATATATATATGTATATATTTTTTTATCATTTCTTTAGTTCTTTTCGACGTTGTTGTAGAATCACTTTCTCGTTTTTAGCCTGAGTTTACTTTGCTGAAAATAGTTGAGGATATAGTGGACCCTGTGAGTCGGAAAAAACCTCGAAAAATACAAGTATTTTAAGCAGCAACCAGACCACCTCCCCCTCCCGTTTTCGAAGATGCTGAACACAACGGCGGGATTTAAAATTTTTTTGAAGTCGGTCCCAACCCCAAAATGACCAAAAACCACCCCGGAAATTGGGGATTCGCATATTCCGCGTCTTTCATTGGTAAAATATATATCAATATTTTGGTGTTTAACATTTTTTTGGGCTCACCCTCTTACAGGGTGAAAAATTTTATTGTGGTGTAAGCGAGAAAACCCGCACCACGCACTGTTTTTGAGGATGCTGAGCACGATGGCGGTGATTAAAATTCTTTTGGAGTTGATCACATCCCCCAAACGGCCAAAAACATATTTCATACCTTAAAGAGGATGATTTTTGGCCGTTTGGAGGCTTGGGTCAGCTCCAAATGAATTTTACACACCGCCATCATGCTCAGCATCCTTGAAAAGGGGGAATGACAAATATTTTTTCGATGGAAGAATATCCGATTCTCCAATTCGGGGTTGGGTTTTGGACCTTTTGGAAGGTGAGCCAACTCCAAAAGAATTTTAAACACTTTTATCGTGTTCATCATTCTCGAATATTGGAAGGGTAAGTGGTCTTGTTTGCTGCTTGAAAAATTTGTATTTTTTTTTTTAACTCACAAAATTCATTTATGTAGCTTTTGTAAAAATGAATGTAAATTGGGAACTCTTGAGTGGATATCCAAAATTATGCGTGTCATAAGAAAGATAATTTAATCAGCTAAAATAATGGTAAATACATCTTCCAAAACAATAATTTTGGAGATATGATGATTTTTCTGAAATTTTGATTAATTTTTATAAAAAAAAACTTAATTTTACAAAAAATATCTGATAATAACCAACATTTTTTAAAGATAGGTACATATTAAGAAAACTTTATTTTATCCTTTTAAAATGGTGTATCGACTGATTCAAATATTGGTATAACTACTAACCCATTTTTTATCGAAAAACAAACCAATTTATTCAATACTCTTTGGAAAACTATGTATCTACGACAACAACAACACCAACCGTCACTACAACAACAACAACTTTACTTTAGCAGCTGGTGCTATTTTTTATAAAAAAAACTGAATTTATATGAAAAGATTATGTTTATAAAATTTTTATTAAAAAGCGGGCGCACAATTTTCACATCCCATTACCCTTTAAAAAAAATTGGGCACTGGGAGCCAAAGTAGACTTTTTTCTAGCACGTCGTTTTTGAGATGAATGGGGCGAAACATGTCAAAAACACCATATAATTTGAATCATTTACGGGTACACAAAAATGAATTTTGCACATTTTGTTTGGCATTTGGTACGGTATCAGTACTGATTTTTTTAAATATATTTTAAAGATAATCTTCATTACTTTACGTAGTTTCTCCAATGTTTTTGGGTCAAAACTCGTAGAAACTAATTCCCAACCAGTATGCTATATATGCTTAGAACCTCACATCATTTTGCCGCCCGAAGCCGTTGCTCCCGGGACCACGCCAAATTATCACCTTCCCCAAGGTACGTTAATGTTCCCAACTGCACAAAAAAAGAAGAAATTATATCGACTATAATTTTACCTGAATTACATTCTAATACATATGGGAAAAAGTCTTTTACAAATTTCAACAGCAACTATGAAGGTCGACGGGTCATGTTATGTCCTGATGTTGGCTATTTGAAGGGATATTCATTAACATTTCTCAAGTAGAATTTACTTTAGAATTTTAGTGTTAAATTGTTTCACAAATTCATATCTCTCAAAAGAGGTATATTTTACTGGTAACAAAACTAAGATCTAATGCACTGTTCTCGATTCATTTGATTTTTGTTGAAAATTTCTTTATACGACGCTTGATTTTAACGCACATCTACATACATACATATGTATGTCATTATATGTTTGTTATGCTTCAATATTAATGTGTATTGCTATTTTCAGAATTTTACTCTTAGAAACTGTGTGTGATCTTTCAACCAAAGAAAGTCATGTTCACACGCATAAAAATTTATTATTTTTAAGCGGAAAAAATTCATTGAAATCGTTCCGTCAATTTTAATGCATTTTTTATGGTTTTGATATTCTATAAGAGTTTTGTCTAGCGGCTGCAGTTTTCCAATGTAATTGATCTTTTTATTCTAATTTTAACACTTTCATTGCTGCTTAATACATAGTAAAGAGTTTCAAAATCCAAAGATATTTTCATGAGTTTTTATTTCAACCATATGGAATATGCTGACTTGGTGTGCATTTGTCGAAATTTCTCATGTTATTTATGGCTTTTGTTATGATGAGGAACATACGACTTTAAAATTTATAGGGCAATGTTCTTTCCCTTTGATGCTGATTTTGAAGAAGGAATGGGAAAATATTTTAAAATATATTTTCTTATTGAATGCCCTTAGAATATATTTCTTTTTTGAATGAGAATAACAAAATCTGCGCATTAAATTCAAGGCACGAATATAAATATCCTTTAAAATTTTGCACAACCACTTACAATTTCAACAAACAAAAAGAGATAATCTCTTCTAAAATCTTTTTTCATATAACTTGAAAGCTGAACTCTTTCTTTTTCTTTTTTGAAAATGAATTACTGCTGCCAATTTACTCGTTTCAATTTATTCATTTCAATTTAGTTACCATGGCACAAAAGTTTCCCTAACAACAGAACAAATACTCTTGTAATCAGAAATGTATCAAAGTGTTAGTGTTTTTAAATCGGAAGCTCTCTAAAATCATTTCAATGTACTTCGCAAGTATTCATGCGTTCAATTCGAATTGCAAGCACGAAATCAAATTTATCATTCAATCAATCAATCATTCAATCAACACAAGGCTTTATTCACTTTTATAATTAATATTGATTTTGATTTGGCGTAAAGCTTCACTTAAGTACACTGAAGTATGACTTTTATTTGAACTTTCTGCAGATTTGCTCATTTAAGTTGTTACAAATCTAATGGAAGATTTTGTACGCATTTGTGTCAGCTAAACTTTTTCAATTATATAATGATGTTTCTATGCTGTTGATTGAACTTACTGGGTGGTAAAATTATGCTATTCAACTTTTTACTACAGAAAAAAGCTAAACTTAAAAAGATTACAATTTTTTAAATAAAAATCATTGCAAAAACGTTGATCATTCTATGGCTTAGATCAAAAATAACTTATTTTAGAATTTAATATTTTTCACAAATAACCGTCATTTTTGATTTCAAACTTTTTAGATCAAAAATTCCAAAAAATTTTCTAAAGTAACAAATAAAGACACAAAGTTTTTAGGCTACTGAGCAGTTTAACTAAAATATTATTGTTGACAATATCTCTGGAGTTAACTATTCCAAATATATCAGGCTTAAGAATTTGTACTTATCGCTTTAAAGGTCACTGATGATTACATTTAGCAAAAAATGAAAAGCTCAGTGAAATAATAGTAATTTTTACAACTTTACAACTGTGAAACTTGGTTAAACAACAGCACTCTGCTATACAATTTACAAGTGATAGCCAAAAATTACGTTCGCCAAATTCTGAAAATTAGGTGGCCTAGGAACATTGTCAATGTCGAATTGCTCGTTCACTAGATGCTGTCAAGATCTGATTACAATTCAAACCAACAGAAGTCTGCCGACAAACATTGCGAAAACGCAGCCCTACTAAACCATCGTGGAAACGGGCGCAATACGTCAATCGTTGATACGTTGAAAGAGATTTGTGGAGGGGCTATGCTCCGTAAGGAGATAAGAAAGACAAGAAGAACTAGAGCATTTGCTTTTGGTCTATGTGTTCCAATCAGGGTTTCTAAGTGGCCTGACTAAGCCTGGAATTGAATGTCAAAGCCGAGGGCCTTGTGGGAATTGAAAAATTTCCGAAAAATCTGTTAATTAATTGGTGGCTTTTTTTTATTCCAACACAAAATATTTTATGAAAACTAATTTTCATTAAAGCTTGAAAAATGTTAAGTAGTTTTTAGATCAAATTTAGCCATATGCAGATTTAATTAAAATTCTATTATCAAATTTTTATTCTATTGAAAATAAATGAGATGCCCAATTAAAAATTCCATGAGATTTTTACAAAAAAATTGTAATTTAACAAAGTTCTTCAAGCAAATCTTTAAAAGAGTTAATTAAAATTCTTTGTTCTTTTATGCCCATTAACCTACTTGCGTTTGAATCAAAATGCGACCCTTTAACTCACGCTTTTTTTTATTTAGATTTTAATTAACTGACTTTGAAATTCTTAAAATAGCTTAAGTATTCACTTAATTTACAATGCTTTCCTTATTTAGCATTTTTTTTTTTTTTTTTGGCGTCGCCCGCAACAACTTTACAATTAATTTTTTTATTAAAAATTTACATTTTTGTCACGCTTTGGTTTTCCTGTGCGTTTTTCCCATTAACACTTCATTTAAATATTACCAAATTTATGCGCCGCTAAGTTAATCTAATGCATGTGCTGCATACTCTCTTCTCTTTCTAACTTGAAGTTCTTCTTAGAAGGCAACCAATGGCTTTGGCTTTGTCTTTCCTTTATGTATATAATATCTGTTTCCTTTGTTTCCTGTCACAAATCCGATAAGATCATCGTTTAAGAATCGTGTCAGTAATTTCAAATATGTCTATTGTTGTTGTTATTGTTATTGCTGCAGTTGTTGTTGTTTAGTTGCCATATTAATGTTATGCCTACCTTTAAATAATAGCAGAAAAATGTTACCCTGGATTATTTGGGATTTTAGGCACACTTTCTTTTCTTCTCTTCCATTGTTTAACCATTCATTGTTGCTTTTGTATTGTTCATAATGTTGTACTTTTGTAGTTGTTGCTTGTGCATAAGTAAGTGAGTTAAGGTCCTTATGATTTTCCTTTTTTTCCTGTAACATTAAGGTGCGAATATCCCTTCTTAACAAATGGTTTAGTTTAAGTTTCTATTTATTTGTACATAAACTGAATATCTGAATTCATTGTATTTTAAGGCTTAAAATATAATTCAAAATTAATTGAAATTTAAATGCAGATGAGTAACGTTTTCTGTAAATATTTAAATTCAGATATTTTCGTAGTTATGAGCTCTTTTAGTTTAAACTCAATATCAAAATTACAGCGAGCCCAATGCAGTTGGTTAAAATGAGCAAGACCTAATGAACAAGAAACAAGAACTTATGAACAAAAGCAGGATCTAATAAACAAGACCAAGACCTAATGAACAAAATCAAGAAATAATTAACAAGTCCAAGACCTAATGAATAAGACCAAGACCTAAAGAACAAGAGCAACACCTAATGAAACAGAGCAAGACCTAATGAATAAGAGCAAGACCTAATGAACAAGACCAAGATCTAATGAACACGAGCAAAAATTAATGAACAAAACCAAGACCTAATTAACAAGGTAGACCTAATGAACAAGAACAAGGCCTAATGTAAAATTCCAAGACTAATGAACAAGATCAAGACCTAATGAACAAGGCCAAGACCTAATGAACAAGAACAAGATCTAATGAACAAGTCCAAGACAAATGCACAAGACAAAGACCTAAAGAACAAAACCAAGACCTAATGAACAAGGTCAAGACCTAATGAACAAGATCAAGACCTAATGAACAAAAGCACGACCTAATGAACAAGAGCAAGATCTAATGCACAAGATCAAGACCTAGTGAACAAGAGCAAGACCTGATGAAAAAGACCCAGAACTAAAGAACAAGAGCAAGACCTAATGAACAAGATCAAGACCTAATGAACAAGACTAATACCTAATGAACAAGACCAAGAACTAAAGAACAAGAGCAAGACCTTATGAACAAGAGCAAGACCTAATGAACAGGATCCAGACCAAATGAACAAGACCTAATGAACAAACCCAAGACGTAATGAATAAGACCTAATGCACAAGATCAAGACCTAATGAACAAGACCTAATGAACAAGATCAAGACCTAATGAACAAGATCAAGACCTAATGAACAAGATCAAGACCTAATGAACAAGACCAAGACTTTTTGTACAAAAACCAAACCAAGACCTAACGTACAATACCAAGCCTGACAAAGTCCTGGCTTTGCGTTTGATCATCACTAAATGCCATATATTCATAATCAAAGAGCAGATTCAACTTATCACTTCGCTTGTAATACATCGATAGATATAGAAAATTTTATATTATAGAGTTCAGCTATTACAGCTATAAGCTTTCTTAGCTATTAAGCCTGAAGTTTTAAATTAAGTGAAAAAAAAATCTTATGAATTAAATGAAAATCTTGATAAGCGTCAAATACTAAATCGATATCGACATGTCCGTTTATCGATCGGACTACTGTCTGTCAATTTGTGGAAAATTACGATTATGGTAAATGATATACTGGAGTCTCGATTTGCGTCGTTAATAGGAAACGAAGAAATGCATCATAAGCAAAGCACTACTCTGTATATCGAACAGCAAGGTTAAGATAGGTGAATACGTTCGCTTGTAAATAGTAGTAAATTTTACTCGGAGTCAATTTGTGACACCCTACAAATACCTCCTTTCTCCTAAAAGCATCTCACTCAATTTGTACAAACCACCCAGAAGCCTTGGTGAAGTTAAGATTGCTGGAGAGCTCTGATTCGGCTAGTTCTTCAAGATCACCAAGAAACGCAGAACCAAAATGTTTGGTTTCTTTCCTCAATAGCTTTGGGCATATGCAGAGTAGATTTTGAACCTTTTCCTACACTTTCTCTGTCTTCTTTGCCTCCACAGCTCCTGCAAAAGTCTCTGAAAGGAGCACCATATCTTTGCTGAACCTTAAGAGAGTTTATATCCTTCCTAGGTTCAGTTTAGGCTTCAATTTTGGAGACGTTCTTCATTCGGCGGTAAGGTTCGACCTCCGGTGCTTTGTCTCTTGATGGTATTCTCTATCTAATAGTGGTCTACCACTTGTTGATTCCCCGTTTTTTCTGATCCTATTTTGGCACATTTGTCAGCTTTCTCAAGCAGAAAAATTCGCTGAATTTGCGCTGAATGAAGTATTCAACAAAATTAAAATATTTTTATATCTGTTTTATAGCTTTTCTTGATATCAAAAGATCGTTCAATGACACATCCTTTGAGAACACAAAATAGTATGGATCCTGTTCCTGATCAATATCTTATATAAGCAATTTAATACTGAAAATTTTGCATGTAATTTGATGTAACGATGCAAAAAGTACCTTGGTCTTACAGCTTTAAATTCAAAAGCTAACAAAAATTATATCACTCAGTGCGCAATCTACTAATAAATTAAACATAAATAATAATAAACAAAATAAAAATAATAATATACAAAAAAAAAAAAAAACAATTTGTTCAATGAACTGCAGGAAATTTCAATTAACACAGCGGAAAAAATCAACTTTGCGAAGAAATCTTATCAGTATTGATAAACAAAGAAAAGCTTTTACGAAGCGCATCATTGAAAATAACAAAAAAGATCAATCATAATATTGTTTTTTTTTTTCATATATATTAATGGCACATGTTACTACATAAAAGGTAAAGAAACAGATAAACAAAAGAAAATACATAAAATAATAATTTAGCGGCAAGAGATCAAAACAACGTTCCATGTGCACAAATCCAGTAGCCAAACAGCAGACAGTGAAACTATTTATCATTTTCGAAATAAAGAACCTCATAAATGTGAGCTCAGCTCAGAGTTTAAGTTAAGCCCTATACCTGTTAGAAAGCTAACTAATAAAACCAAAGACGAAGCGTGTCAACAACTCGGAGTGTCAAAATTGAAATCACAAATTAAAAAACTAATGAGCATATCATCTTGAAACAGAACAGAACAAAAAAAAAAGGATGATGCTATGCAAAAAAAAAAGGTTAAATGCGGTTGAACGCAGAAAAACCTATGACTTCAGGTAGAGTGTTAAGAAAGAACGATCGGAGGAATAACCGTTTATGTCCGTTTTTTTTTAATCCTGCCACGCAAACCGCTAAAGATCAAAGAGTTTTTTTTTTGTTCAATATTTGAAAAGAAGGGAAGTTCAAAGTGTTGCCATGTGTTATGGTTTAATGTTCGGTTACTTTGTTGCAAACTACTTTTTTACGACTGCTTTATGATACTGCTTGTTTTTTCTTATAGAAAAAGCGAGGTTTTATGTTTTCGCATTGCAATAGTAAAAACTTTACTGGTTAACTTAAGTAAGGACTTTGTAATTGATATATAGATTTTTTATGTAGACAGAAGCAAAGCAAAAGGAGCGGTTGCAATAAAAAAAAAAGGAATTCAAATTTTTAAAGCCCAAAGGATGGCTAAGTAGAGATGCCAATTGTCAGATACGTTTTATAGTTAAAAACGTCAGTTGCGTTTTATATATAAATAAATTTAAATGTTTCAATCTATGAGAGAGTTAAAGAGAAGAAGAGTAAATTAATTGATTTTTGAGCTATATAACGAGCTGTTTTTCACCTTGTAAATTTCAATCATGAGTTTACAAGGTGAAAAACATTCGTCCAGACACATCAAGTGAATGAGAAATACGCTAAGAAAATAATTAACCGAGGTCAGCTATAGGGTGGATCAACTAGAGGTGTAGGATTTTTATTTTTTTAATAAATTGAACAATTGTTTGGTTGTCTCTCCAATTTTTATTGCATTATAAAGTGAGATGCATGGGAATTATTTATGGGACACAATATCTGTCAAATGGCCATATCGGCTTTGTTTGAAGATCTTCATCCTTTTCTCAAAATTTTCGATCAGTCTTTTGGATAGTTGAGCTCTATTTCAGCGATGGCGGCTTCAATTTTCGCTTTAAGCGTTGGAATTATATGCGGATGGTTAGCGTGGACCTTACTCTTATGGGGGCAGGGGCAGTCATGTCCGTGAAAATTAGACCATTTTCAATAATTTTTTTTTTTTTTTTGGTATTAGTTTAATTTATTTAATAAAAAAAAATATTAAAAATAAAAAAAGTTATAGCCTGTCCCATACAGAGTGTCTTGCGGTGACCATCACAAATCCTTGGAAAATCATCTAAAATCAATCGGATACGAAAAATTAGTTAGTTAAATAAATAATCTAGTGCCTGGTCGAAGGTTTTTTTTATTAAAATCAACAAAATGACGGCCTCAGAAATATTTACCTCCAGATTTTTGGTAAAAAACCAACAGTTAATTGTTCATAAAAAATCGATTTTAAAAAAAAAAAAAGTCGTTCGATCAGGCACTAGCTTTTTATGTTTTTCAAATACTGTGTAAATTTCATTGAAATCTATCGAGTTACAGTGGTCACCGGTTCCAAAAACAAAGTTTTGAGAAAGACGCATTTAAAGTTTTACACTCCGTATTCTTACTACCGAGAGCCCTTTGGTTATTGCCGAATAACTCCAAAAGTAATTGTCGGATTGATTTCAAATTTTCAGGATATATTTTTAAGATATTATACTTTAAGAAAATGCAAAAAAAAAATCGATTTCTCAAAAATTATGACTGCCCCTGCCCGCTTAACATAACCCTAACGGTGTTAAATCGCAAAAGCTTGGTGGCCAATTCGTATCTCCAATAACTCGTACGCAATAACTCGATTGTTTTGGAAATTGTATTGCATGCAACACCATCGTGTTGAAAGCAGAGGTCGTTCGTGTCTATAAACTCCATCTCCGGGCATAAAAAAATTGTTAGTTATGCGTCTATAGCGCACTTCATTGACTGTATTGGATTTTCCGTCATCATTTTCGTATAATTACAGCCCAATGATGCCTCCGTTTCCGTGTAACTATTCACATCATGCACTGAGCATGGTAAGCATGGTAAGTTAGCTAATAAAACTGATCTCACTGATAGAGGGAAGTCTTGTTCAATTGATATCCCTCGAACAAAAGAAACAAAAATGAAAAAAAAAACAAAGTCAATGCAATTTTGACTTGGATTGAATGTCAAGAGTTTATTCTTTAGATTCGTTTCTATACAATTGCTTACTAACATACATATATTGCTGTATTAGCAATAAATACACTTAATAGCTACATATGTATGTAATAAATACAATTAATCATGACCTACTCAATAAAAGTGCTAGGTAATCAAAAAAAAAATTTGATATATTTACAGTTCGTTGACCGCTTACCACATAAATCTCATACTTTACAGTAAAGAAAAGCGATACCAAATTTTGTATCAAAACAAACAAAATACCGAGCATTAACTGCAAATGAAATGCAACATAAATAAAACAACGAAACACAAAGAATAAAATAATGAATTACAACTAAACTATTAGTCATCAGTAACTCTAACTAGACAGTTGGTTTACTATTTTAAAATTCTAAATGAACATAAACATAAAACACATAATATACAAAATACATACAAAGCATAACATAGGAATTAATATTGAAATAAACTGCAAAATATTTACATAGTTAGTAGAAATTATTTATATTAATTTATTTGTTTTACTTAAATGTAAAATTAAAAATTAAAAAGCAATCAATACATTGAGAAAAAAGCAACTAGGACCAACTAGGAGACGTAATGTTTTGGCGTCAAGAGAAAATCTATTTAATTTAACCAGAAATCTGATTGAAAATAACAAAATGAATCTAGTTAATTCAAAGCTATATATGGTTAAACTCAATTGGGGCTTGTTAATAATATTAACCAGGAATTTATTTAAATTGACAAGCAAATTCCAAAAAGTTTCAAAAAATAAAACAAAGCCACTATTTTACTGGCCATTTCTATGACCATTCCCATCGATTGACACCTCTTTTGTCCAGATTGGACCAACTTTATTTATTTTCAAATTTTCTCAAAAAAACTCCTCACTCCCTTTGTAAAATTTAAAATTTTTGATGCTACCCAATTTTCCGGTACCTTAAGTAACGAAACTACTCACCAAGTTTCTTTAAAATCTGAGTGAAATTCTGAGGTTTTTGCTTTTTTCCTAACCTTGAAAGTAAACTTTGTATGATTCTTCCACCGTTTTTTTAAATTTTTAAAATTTGAGGAAATAAATTAAAAATGTTGATAAGGTGGGATTTCCATAATTTATATGGTAATTGCAACAATCTTGAATCATAAAAGATGTTTATTGTTAAGATTAATGTGACTTTTCAGTCAAACGAAAGACAAATAAAATAAAAAATTAAATAAAAAAACAAACAAACCAAAAGTCATCAAATAATCTGCAGCAAAAAAAAAATTGTTGGCAACGTTTTACTGATACCAGCATACACAAATATAATCGCAGAAGCAACACAGATAGAGCCGCGCCTTATTCAATTCCTTTTGCGTTGAAATTGGCTTTTTAAAATATTTAAAAAGGATTTTTAAAGCGCACACGTCTGTCTCGCTTGTCTGTTAATGCTGTTGCTACAGTAGTTGCTGTTGTTGCTTCTGCTACTGGTGTTGCTGCTGTTTCTGTCACAAGTGCCGTTGTTTACTGTAGTAACTCTTGAGCCCAGCATTGCTACAGCAACAACAATTTCAACAGTGAAAGAGCCATTGATGCGATAAACTGCATTTTAAGCGGCAAAACAAAAACAGTGAAAATAACAGAAACGGAAATACAAAGGCAAACAAAGAGTACAACACAAACGCAACCACAGACAGATAAATATAGAGAAAAACATTCCGACACACACACTTACATATCCACAATAACTCAATCACGAAGTCGACAGCATCCCAGCAAATATTTTAATTGCGGAGGAGTCATATATCAATCGTCTTGGCGATAATTTTGATCGCGTGAGCACTCAAGCGATAATCTGTTAGGGAGAAACTGTCTCTGAATTATACTTAACACTTAAAACAAAAAACCTCCCCGCTAGCTTTGAAACTTTCCTTGCTGGTAATGCTTCAGGAGAAGTTTTTTTTAAGTACATTTTCCTTTGGGTATTTTGATCGAAAGATTTATTAAATTAAAAAGAATCGTGATTCAACAATCTTTCAAATGTTGGCTGGGATTGCTCAAACACAAGCACTCACACTCATACATACATGTGCACCAAAGGACATTAACACAAGCGCATACAAACACATACACATATGCAATGTATATTCCTTAATCATTGCTGTGATTTTTACTATTCCTCATACTGTCTCTCTGACTTTGTGCTTTTTAAGTTTTTATTTCCTTCCCTGTAGGAAATTTCTCTAGAGATGTGGATTAAAAAACAAACAGGAGAAAACCTTAATTTTTATAGCCTACACAAATGAATTCACGTTGTGCTTTCGTTTATAACGTGTTGAAGGGACGTTTAGGGATTGTCCTTGGGCTTTGTTAAGCTGAAGCCGTTTGAAATTGAATGCCAAGTTGGTGGGAATCATATCGTCCAGGAGTCCGATGTAGAAAAGTCGAGTATATAAGATTACAGGATAAGATTTACGGGAGTGATAGCATAGTATTGCATTTTGGTGAAACTAACCAACCAGGGCTGCCTTGCCAAAGCCTGTCCCGATACCCGAAAATGCCCGAATTTTAGCCAATTTTGTTGGTTTAATTAAAACTGTAGTATATTACAGTTCAAAATGTAATATGTTGAGTTACATTTCTGAATCCTGTCCCAAACATGGATTGCCACTGGTTTTTTGGGTCAATTTTCATTAATGAAGATAACAGCTTGAAATGAGTGTCGAATGATAGAGCTTGAAGAGCCTAAACAGAATATGTAGGGTTGCCTTGTCGTATTATGTCCTAAACATGGGCTTCCAACCATTTTTAACGCCAATTTTTTTTAAATGAATGGCAACCCATGTTTGGGACAAGATTCGACAAGGCAACCCTATATATTCTATCTAGGCTTTTCGACCTCTTTCTTTGATAAAGATTGTCAAAAGAATTTTGAATACATAAATTCATTAAAAACAAAAAATAACTCACTGTTCGTAGTCCTATTGTCTACTTGCAATATCCTGATATACAAAAATGCTCACTTATGTGTGCAATGACAATTGGGTTCATTTTGATGTGCTTGTATTTGATATAAAATCACTTTTCAGTATAAATTTTGATGCTATTTTACACTGAAGGCTTTGTTATGATGAGCTTTGTGCTTTATTTATTTGTGATGACGTTGCCTATGTGGATTTGGTCTGAATTGATCACGACACCATTTGTTCCTTGCCATTTGTTGTGTGCTTGGAATTTTTAAATCATTAGTACGATTTTTTTAAAGATCCCACTTCCAAAAATTCTCGTTGTTGTTGTTTCAAACAACAAAATTATATGGGGAAAAAACAAAAAGGCTTAAAGAGCCTATGAACAACCGAGGCACATAATATAATTTTTTATTTGGTTTTTTTATGCCAAGTGTTTTGTGCTCATTTTGAAAGAGCATTGTACGAGTATATTGGTAGAAATAAATTAAATAGATGAAAATAATATAATGAAAATGGTTTTGATTTAATTTTTAAGTATTTAAAGACTTTTTTTTTAAAAAAAAAAATTTGATTGCGCGCAACAAGGGACCAAGGGGCCTAGCTTTTCGCACCTTAGCTTAATTGTATTCATTTTGAGTTTAGAAAATTGTGAATGCTACAGTTTAGCGTCAAATTTTGCTCTTAAATCATTGTCACCGACTTGCGATAAGGGGAGCTTTAAGTAAAAATATTTTCACTTGGTATTCATGGAGTTCAAAGTGCGAGCAACTATCGTAATATGTGCCCTAGGGTGGTTTTTATTTAAATTTTTTGCGAAAATCAATTGCGATGCCCCTCAATTGGTTCAAAACAGGATAAAAAAATTTAAAAAATTTATTTAAAATTTTTATCTCTAACCCTTACTTATCCTATTTCAAAGTGAAATTTGATTTAAGCGAAAATCAAGTGCGAGCTCCCATCCCTAATCGGTTCGAAACAAAATAAAAATATTTAAAAAATGTATTTAAAATTTTTGTCTTTAACCCTTACTCACCCTATTTAATGTAAAATTTGACCTAAGACACCAGTTTGTTCATTATTTTTGTATATAATACGTTCAGAAAAGAAAAAATTAGTATATGACATCAAAATATTTAAAATCTATAAAGGAACTTAAACTGATTTTTACAAAAGCTATATCCGCAACTTTCCATGACTATATCTCGGATACTAAATGAGAGCGACATCTAATTTTAATATATTCGTTTTTAAAATTAAAAAGCACATAAGAAAAATTGGTTGAAAAAATGGCGGCTAAGGACACATTGAAATAGGGTCAGTAAGGGTTAAGGATGAAAATTTGAAAAAACTCCTAGAATTTTTATATTTTATTTCGAGCCAATTGAAGGGGCGTCCTCATATTTTTTTCTTAAGAAATAGGGTCAATATGGGTTAAAGATAAAAATTTTAAAAAATTCCTAAAACTTTTTTATCCTATTTCGAGTCAATTGAAGGGGGGTCCCCAAGTTTTTTTTTAAGGACCACTCTAATGTGCTCAAATGTTTTGCCATGAGTTGTTTTAACTCCTTTCAAAATGTTTGCAATTTTATTGATGACTCTGCAATATGTTTGCCGCTCTTTCTTTCCGAAATATTTAAGAGCAACATTCACGCTTTTTAGGCCTGTGTATACCCCTCTTGAAACTTTCGATTTTCTGCGTTTTAGATTCACATCTGCTTAGTGAAAATAGTGATCGCTTGATATCGAACATCCAATAGACATCGCTACAATTTTATGCAAAGACTGACTGTTGTTGCTTAACCCGATTATACCCATGTAACGTAATGATTAATTATGTGAGGAAATAAAATACCCTTAACAGCTTAATTATCATCATTTTTTCTATTTGGCAATGCCATAAACTTCACAATAAAATTTTTAAGTAAACAAACAAACAAAAAAAATCTCTAAGAAAATACAATACAAAAATTATTAAATTTATGGAAAATAAAAATTCAAAAAAGCTACGTCCACCCATACGTGTTGTCGTCACCGGTGCTGCTGGTCGCGTCGCCTATATGCTACTATTTCTTATTGCCCGTGGCGAAGTCTTTGGCGAAGATCAACCGGTCAATATAAATTTATTTGAAGTTTCACGAATGTATCATATGCTCAGAGGTGTTATGATGGAGTTAACAGATGGTGTTTTTCCACTTTTGAAGCGACTTAAAGTCACAAGTATTCCAGAATTAGCATTTAAAGATGTGTCCGCAGCATTTTTGGCCAGCTCGCGATTACGCCGTGATGGAGTCGAACATCTTAGTAACAGTGTTGAGATTTTCAAACAGCATGGAGAGGCACTGAATGAATATGCCCGCAAGGATGTTAAAGTTGTAGTTATTAGTAATCCAGCTAATACGTTGGCCTATATTTGTATGCTATATGCTCCAACTATTCCACCAGAAAATTTTTCCTCAATGGCACGCTTAGATCACAATCGTGCTAAAAATCAAATAGCTAAAAAATTAGGCGTTCTACCAGTAAATGTTCGTAATACAATCGCCTGGGGTAAACATTCTCCAATGCAAATTCCTGATGCTAAAAATGCTACGGTACTAATAAAAGGTAAAAAATTGCCAGTCTGGAAGGTTGTTAAAAATCCTCAATTTGAAATGCAGCGAGCTTTAGCAGATGCAGTTTTTCATCGCGAAAAAGCTATACTGACTGCTCGTCGCTCGACGGCCTTGTCGACTGCTAATGCTGCAGCTAATCAAATGCGCGACTGGTGGCATGGTACGGCTGCAGGTACGAGTCATTGGGTTTCAATGGGTGTATTATCGGATGGTAGTTACGATGTTCCCAAAGATATTTTTTTTGCATTTCCCGTACAAATTACCAACAAGGAATGGACAATTGTAAAAAATTTAAATTTAACTAATTATATAAAATCACAACTTCAAAATGCCGCTAGCGAGTTAATTCTTCAAAAACTTGAAGCTATCAGATATACTGAACCCGAGGTTGAGGAGGAAGCAGAAGGAGGGGAGAAAAAGTTGAGTGTTAGATAAAAAAAATTGTATTCTTATAGCATTGAGTATATGTGCACTGAAGGAAAAGAAAATTGATTTTATTTCAACAGACTGCTGGTTAATTTATTTTCAGTTGATTTTCAATATTTTTAACAAGGAAATTTGTAAATTAAACAGAAAATAACTACAACGCTGTTAAATATTGAGTTTATTATAGTAATTTATTTAAATTTAATGTCGTATATATACCATTCTGAAAGCAAAAAAGTAATAAAGAATCATAAAACATTATTTAGATTTCATTGTAATGAAAATGTTGCATATTTTTCGGCGTATGTATTGAATGAAATCTAAATGATGTTTTATGATTCGTTATTACTTTTTAGCTTTCAGATTTTTATATATATGACATCAAATGTAGATACATAGTAAAGATCTGTGAATGTTGCCAGGCTGGCTCTCTGGCGCCTGAGTGTGGCGCACTAGCACAGTCTGATAAAGAAATTTTAGGGCAAATATGGGAATATGGGAAATTAAGGTTGGTGTCTAAGTGGTGTCATTCGATGATATTGGTCCTAGCAATGGTCATAGAAACGGGGCCAATAAATAAAATGAGTAACCTCTCGGACTTAGATTTCTCCGAGCTGTCCAAGAAAAAAGGAATATTCTATATGAAACAGCGCTTATAGGTGGAAACTAAAGTTGGTCCGATCTGGACAAGAGAGATGTCAATCGATGGGTCCTAGAAATGTTCATAGAAAACGGCCAAATAAATAAAGTGGTAGCATTATTTTTTTAAATTTTTTTGCAATTTCCTAGTCAATTGAACATAAAAACTAGGTTAAGTGGGCGGCCTGTGGCCGCAGCTCATGATTTCAAACACCCAAAAATCCAACACCACGGATCAGTCTATTATATAATCAACACCTACTAGCCACAGTAGTTTTACATAAGAATATCTCAATACACAAAATAAAAAAAAAAATTTACACAATTTATTTATACAAGGGGGGCCGGGGGTACATGAAATTTTCAACTTTGACCAATTTTATCTAGGAATCTATAAGAGACCGAGTTTTTTTTCAGATTCGGTTTTTGGGGGTAAAACTCCATGTTTAAAAAAAGCATCGCCCCTAAAGTAAAATTGTTCCATAATATTATCTAGGAATCTATTTAAATTGACCAGGAATCTATCTATTTTAAGTGTAATTTCAGTAAAACTCCATGTTTCTAAAGCAAAATTATGCCAATATTAAAATTGAAGAAATTGAAGTCATTTTGAGAGCGTGAGAGTAAATTGATTTTCGAAGAGAAACTATCGATTAATAAAAATCTGAGATAGTTTTCTAAAATTTGTTTGTTTTTTTTTTTAAAAAAATGTTCGGGACTGAAGCAGTCATTTTCATAAATTCGCTTTTCAATTCCTTTTCATCTGTGAGCGCCAATTTTTATTTAATACGTTTAGTGTGTTTTCGTTACTTTGATGTTTCCAGCCTATGATAACTTAGTTGTTTTTAGATTCTTTTCAAGCCAACAGATAATTTTGTATCAAAAAGTTTCAAACAAAAATTGAGTTATCGTTTGAAATGTAAATAATACCTATAATTTACAAAAAAAAAAATTAAATTATATTTTAAAATTAAAAAAAAAATTAAATGGTAGTTGACACCGTGGTTATGGAGCCACCAATACGTGTGGTTGTAACTGGCGCCGCTGGACATGTAGCCTACACGTTACTCTACACGATTGGACGTGGTGATGTTTTTGGCAAAAATCAACCAATCATACTGCATTTACTAGAAATTCCTGAAGGATTTGAACAACTCAAAGGTGTTGTGATGGAGTTAATGGATTGCAATTTGGCACTTATAAAACAGTTCGTTCCAACAACTGACGCTGCAGTGGCATTTAAGAATGTTTCGGTAGCAATTTTATGCGGGGGTGCTGCACGCAATGAGCATATCAAAGTTCGCACTACTTTACTACCATTGAATATACTGATATTTAAGGCACAAGGACGAGCACTCGATCGGTATGCTCGTAAAAATGTTAAAGTGTTAGTAGTTGCCAATCCTTGTAATACAAATGCATTAATTTGTATGCATTATGCACCAACAATACCACCTGAAAATTTTACCGCTTTAACACGTTTGGATCAAAATCGAAGCTTAGCAGTGTTAGCTGATAAGTTAGTCGTCCCAGTGGCAGCCATTAAGAATGTCTTCACGTGGGGTAACCATTCAGTTATACAGCTTCCGGATGCCAAAAATGCTACATTTAAAAAGAAAGGCAACAGTCAGCGTGTCTGGGTGGCCATTAATGATAAGAATTATTTGGAGACTGAATATCTTGAAAAGATAACACAACGTGGTAATGATTTACTTTCAGCTCGCAAGCAAACTTCGGGTCTTTCGGCTGCTAAGGCTGTTAGCGATCATATGCATGACTGGTGGCATGGTACCGCTCCGGGCGAGTATGTTTCGATGGCTGTTTTATCGGATGGTAGCTATGGAGTGGCGAAAAATGTCTTTTTCTCGTTTCCAGTGTCGATTTGCTGTAAAAATTGGACTATCGTTAAGGATTTATATTTGGATGATTTTAGTAGGGAAAGGCTTAGAGCTAATGGAAGGCAATTGCTACAGGAAAAAGCATGGGCTCTAAAGATTTGTGAAGAAGATGATAAGAGAGAAGCAGAGCGAAATTCATCGCAGGGATAATACTAAATAGATGTCGTAAATTTGTATGTTAGTAAATACATATGGGAAAAAAATATATGACAACCTACTAGTTTAATCAGGAGATTTTTTGAAAGTAAAAAAAGTTACTTCAACTTCATTTGCATTATATTTCTGAGTCCAGAATATGAGTTCATATTTTATTCTGAAGATGAAGTTTGTCTTACAAAGAACATTAGCACAACGTTTATCTGATCTATATACATATATGTAGTATAATCTATATTTACACTGAAAGAAAAGAAATTGTTTTTTTTTTAAACAGACGGCTGGTTAAATTATTTTTTTTGGTTTTTTTGTGTTTCAATATTTTTACCAAGGAAATTTATAAATTGAACAGAAAATAACTGGTAAACATTGAGATTTTTTTTTTGGAAATGCATCTAAATTTGATATCGTATATATACCATTCTGAATGCAAAAAAGTAATAACGGATCATAAAACTTTATTTAGATTTCATAGTAATGAAATTTTGCATATTTTTCGGCGTATGTATTGAATGAAATCTAAATGATGTTTTATGATTCGCTATTAGTTACTTTTTTGCTTTCAGAATTTTATATACATACATATACGACATCAAATTTAGATACAAAGTAAAGATCTGTGAATGTTGCCAGGCTGGCTATCTGGCGCCTGTGTGTGGCACACTAGCACAGTCTGATAAAGAAATTTTAGGGCAAATATGGGAATTTAAAGTTGGTCCAAGTTGTGTCAATCGATGATGCGTTCTGGTAATGGTCATAGAATCGGGGCAAATAAATAAAATGAGTAACCTCGGACTTGGATTTCTCTGAGCTGCCTAAGAAAAAAAGTGAAAATTTTATATGAAAAAGCGTTTATAGGTGGCAACTAAAGTTTGTCCGATCTGGACAAGAGAGGTGTCAATCGATGGGTCCTAGGAATTTTCATAGAAAACGACCAGTAAAATAAGAGTGGCTTTGTTTTATTTTTTGCAATTTCCTATTCAATTTAAATAGATTCCAGGTCAATTTAAATAGATTCCTGGTTAATATTATTAACAAGCATCAATTAATTTTAACCCTATATATAGATATAGCTTTAAATTAACTAGAATCATTTTTGCTATTTTCAATCAGATTTCTGGTTGAAATAACAATATTTTAACTTGACGCCAAAACATTACGTCTGCTAGTTGAATTAACCAGGTCCTAGTTGATTTTTTTCTCAGCGTTTGTAATAAAACGCTGTGAAAAATATCCTTTATCTCTTTAACTCCATTGCCGTGCACGATCATTACCCTAAAGGTAACACTCTCGTTAACAGACTTCAGATGCTGATATGAGCAGGGTTTGTTCGGTATATATTATCATTAAACTACTTCCGTCACTGAGTGGGCTCGCGGAAATTTTTATTTGATTTATATTGATTTGCAGACCTACGTATTCCGAAATTGATCTGAGATCGGAGGGTTTAGCTTTCATATTGGAATGTTTGATGGTGAAGAAGTATTGTAGATATCATCGACATAAGCGATATCAGCCTGAAGGTTGCTACGATTAAAATGTGTTTGTGTGTGTGCGTTTTATATTTGTTTTTTCTATGGTGAATTTATTAGGGAGACCCATGAGTGCTGAAATTGAAGCCATTTTAAGAGCATGAGAGTAAATTGATTTTCAACGCGAAACTCCATCGATTAATAAAATTAATAAAAATTTGAGATAATTTTCTTAAATTTGTTTGTTTTTTTTTAAAAAAAAAAAGGTTCGGGGGGGGACTAAATTCGTTTTTCAATTGCTTTTCATCTGTGAGCCCCAATTTTTAGTCCAGACGTTTTGTGTGTTTTCGTTTCAAAATGGTTATATGTTACTTTGATGTTTTTGCATCCTATGAGAACTTAGTTGTTTTCAAAATCTTTTCAAGCCAACAGATAATTTTTTATCAAAAAGTTTAAAAAAAAAAAAATTAAGTTTGAAATGTAAATAAATACTTATAATTTACAAAAATATAATAAAATTTTATTTGGAAATTTAAAAAAAATTTAAATGGTAAATGACACCGTGATTATGGAGCCACCAATACGTGTGGTTGTAACTGGCGCCGCTGGACATGTGGCCTACACGTTACTCTACACAATTGGACGTGGTGATGTTTTTGGCAAAAATCAACCAATCATACTGCATTTACTAGAAATTCCTGAAGGATTTGAACAACTCAAAGGTGTTGTGATGGAGTTAATGGATTGCAATTTGGCACTTATAAAACAGTTCGTTCCAACAACTGACTTTGCGGTGGCATTTAAGAATGTTTCGGTAGCAATTTTATGCGGGGGTGCTGCACGCAATGAGCATATGAAACTTCGTAATAATTTATTACCATTTAATATATTGATATTTAAGGCACAAGGACGAGCACTCGATCGGTATGCTCGTAAAAATGTTAAAGTGTTAGTAGTTGCCAATCCTTGTAATACAAATGCATTAATTTGTATGCGTTATGCACCAACAATACCACCTGAAAACTTTACCGCTTTAACACGTTTGGATCAAAATCGAAGCTTAGCAGTGTTAGCTGATAAGTTAGTCGTCCCAGTGGCAGCCATTAAGAATGTCTTCTCGTGGGGTAACCATTCAGTTACACAGCTTCCGGATGCCAAAAATGCTACATTTAAAAAGAACGGCAACAGTCAGCGTGTCTGGGTGGCCATTAATGATAAGAATTATTTGGAGACTGAATATCTTGAAAAGGTAACACAACGTGCTAATGATGTACTTTTAGCACGCAAGCAAACTTCGGGTCTTTCGGCTGCTAAGGCTGTTAGCGATCATATGCATGACTGGTGGCATGGTACCGCTCCAGGCGAGTATGTTTCGATGGCTGTTCTTTCGGATGGTAGCTATGGAGTGGCGAAAAATGTCTTTTTTTCGTTTCCAGTGTCGATTTGCTGTAAAAATTGGACTATCGTTAAGGATTTATATTTGGATGATTTTAGTAGGGAAAGGCTTAGAGCTAATGGAAGGCAATTGCTACAGGAAAAAGCATGGGCTCTAAAGATTTGTGAAGAAGATGATAAGAAAGAAGCAGAGCTAAATTCATCGCATTGATAATGTATTAGTAGATTTCGTAAATTTGTATATTAGTTAATACATATGGGCCATTCTAATACTTTTTTAAATTTGCATTTTGTATGGATTTTCGAAAGATCCGAAAAAATATATGACAACGTACTCAGGAGATGTTTTGAAATTAAAAAAAATCTCTTTCAAGTCCATATTTTAATCTGAAGGTGGAGTTTTTCTTGTCTTACTAAGAGCATTTCAACAGCGTTCATCTGATCTACATGTAATCCATATAGATGTAAAGCTCAATGTGTGTGTGTGTAAAACTTCAACCGATCGCCGAAAGATTTAGTTCATATGTTTCTTAAGGTTTGGGGAAAGTTCCTAGCATAGTTTAGTGTAGATATAAAGGGCGATGCTACGTCCTCAATATAAAATTAAAAAATTCATCATATATATATGAATTGCTACAAAGACACGGGCGAAAGTAAGTTTCATTGAAAAAGAATGGGCGGTGCCACGCCTCACTTAAGAAAAAATCAATTTTTTTTATATCTCAGCAGCTACTATTTCACGCAGATGGATAGGATTTTGTACATTTGTTTTTGTTGAAGGTTCTTAGCATAGTTTGGTCTGGAAAAATTTGCCTGAGTATTGAGTACCTTTTGAAGCGCTTTGAACACTTTTACCGAAAAAAGTTATAGTCCATCACGTTATGTCTTCGATTTATTGTAATCTAAAAATGCAAAAACCACGTTCGGGAGTATACGGTACAGCGAGTATAATTGTACACTATTAACCACGACTCAATCCTGAAAGAGAACATCCTTCTGATCAATTTCGCCAAACAAAGTTATAGTACATCAGTTCAGGTCTTTGAGATATCATATCCTTTTTTTTTAACGATACCAAACTATGTTTTACTGAGATATATAAATGCGAAGATTAAACAAGCGAGAGACTCTTAAGCTTTTAGAATTACTTAGCCCGATACCTAAAGTGAACAACAATTTTCTTAATGGCACTGCAGATTTTGCTATAGAGCTCACAAAATTTGTCTGCATAAATTTCTTTTCAAACAAACATTTTGAGCATGTGGTAGTATGTGAACAAACAGGACTTTTTGTTATCTCTCATCAAAGTAGAAATTACAATTTAGCTTATTAATTTTACTTAAGGCAACAATTAGTTAACATAAAATACCAATTTTATTTCACTTTTACAGCAATTTATGCCAAAGTTCACAAGAACTTCTTCCGAATACTAAGAGATAGTAAGTAACAAGAATTATTTATAGGTATGTGTACACTCCAAATTAATGGCTTTTCTTAAGAATGAGCAGCAAATGTTTTTCCACTTTAGCGCACAGTATAAGTAAAGTTTCTGACGTAGAAACAACGATAATAGCAGTAACAATAATAATAACAATAAAAATTATTCTCTGTATTTTGTGCAGTACCGACATAAAGTGCATATGGATAGATAAGAGAAAATGTACGTGAAATAATAAAATTAAGCCTAAATGTACAACGCAAAAGAAATAAAACTTTAGCACCAGAAGAACAGGGAATTAATTAGGTGAATTCAGTAGCGTTGAAATGCACTTAAATTATACGTTCCTTAAAATAAGTTAATTGATATTTTTTAGTGCAAGTTAATGTTTCTCCTAGGTGCCCAAACTGAAAGGATACATTTTTTTAATTTCAGTAAATATTATCTGAACGAAACAGATATATTTAAATAAATGAAATAAGATACGTTTTCACAGCTGAATTAATGGAAAGAAACTGATGAAATTCGGTTGGAGATAGATTGAACCATAAGGTAGATTATTAAAAACTTTATTAAATTCTTTAAGGAGGCGTGGCAAGCTGAATCGCCACATCGATTTTAATTAAATTTGGTATGCATATAGATTGAATCCGAAGTGAAGCTATTTCTTTTTGTTGGGCGATGCCACGCTCCTAAATGGAAAAAACCTTTCTAGTTCTAAACCAATGGAGCGAGTTTGATGAAATTTGGTACGGAGATAGATTGAACCTTGGGAAAAGGTATTTGTTTTTATAAGTGGGTGGCACCACGCCACTTACAGGAATTTATGTTTTTTAGCTAAACTTACCGATTGATTTTGATGAAATTTGTTATGAAGCTATATATATTGGACTCTAAGGAAGGGATAAAGATAGGGATAGGGCACCATGATACCATGATTTTTATAAAAAATAACTATCAATTATGAATATTAGGGTTTTAATACTAAAAAAAAAATTTTGTTTTTGTTTTGTCACAATAACGGTTGAATTGCAACCACTGCGAGAACTCTACTGAGATAAAATGGTTAGTTAACTTCGTTACGAAGAATGAATTTTTAATTCAACGAAACGGACATACAGTTGAACCGAGATATAGGACGTCGACAGTACATGCAAAACGTCTTTTCTATAAAATGCTTCAACCACCACTTATCAATATTTGATCCAAATACAATATGTTTGGCTCTAATAAATTTTTAGTTGATCTAGTTATATGAAATATGCGTATGTTGTTGACTACCGCTGGCACATTCAGGATCCGATGTCTCATTATTCGACGAATATTTTGAATATTTAAGTATTTATTATAGCTCAATATATAAATTTTTCCAAAAACACATCAAATACAAACAAATTTTGTGAAGTTTTCAAATAGTCAAACATATGTCAACATCAAATTGGAAAAGCTTTCATTGAAATTGTAATAGTCACCAGTCGTACAAATATTGTCGTGTCGAAAAATTACGATGATACCAATAAAAAAACGAGACGACGTATAAATCGACAGTCGTCGAAATGAAAAACGACTACGATGCTAGGGGTGATTGTTTTCTCAGTGTAGATGATTAATGTTGTTGGGCTGAAGAGGGTCGTTTTTCGAAGTAATTTTTTGCGTTGAATCCGAATCTGGCCTCAAAATTGACCCATCATGACAGAATTCTGAAATATTTGAGGTGAAGTACTTAAAACATGATGTTTTTCGTATACCTTCGAGGCTATGTATAGAATTCAAAGAAAGTTGATCAGCTTATTTTAAACAAAAGCATCATTTAGTACCGTCTTTGCTTTTTAAAATGAGCTTTCAAGTGGTGATCTGTGATGTTTCCTTGCCAAGTTATACTTCCGAGAGAGCTTGCTTGAGAGCTTTTACAAAAGAAAAACATATGATTTTGACACATGACAATATTTTTCCATAAATAAAATAATAAATTGTTTTGAAAAACTTCAATATTTTGTCCGTTTGTACGAATTTTTACTGGATTGCGTTTGTTTACTTTCTTACTCTCTCAAATTTCGTTACACCTAATATGTGTTCAGTTACAGATTATTTTGACGCAGCTAATGGCAAACGATTAGAAGTCAGTATTGTATAACAGAAAGCTAATGTCAGCAAAAATCAAGAAATCTCAAAGATAAACCGTCAAGTAAAATTAAAGAGTAAGCCAATGTCAGCAAAATTGGGATAATGCTAGTGTGAAAGCAATTTTTCAAATAGCGATACAAAATGGAGATAAATGAAAACCGTGCTGATTTCGATGCCAGTGTATGTAAGTCGATGTGCCAGTGAATGTGTTTTATAATAACTTTTTTCGTGACGTTTAAGAATTTAAAAAAAAATGTTTAAATATTAAAATTCAAGCAGTTTTTCTATAAAAACGTATTTTCTTTCGGTGTATATTACGCCTAGCATATTTCAACTGTATTCTGCTTCATTTTAAGTTGTATACTACAAAGCTGTTAATTGTTCCACTCAAGTGTTACTTTAATAGATAAGCTATTCATCAAACAATTACAAAAAACTATACAAAAACTGTTTGCAATTGAATATGTTGATTTGCCCATTAAACTGATCGAGTGTGATGAATAGAAAGAAATGTTTCAAGTGGATAATAAATGTAGAAACATAAGTAAAGTTTTTAATTGCTGCAGTGTAAGCTAATGGATATGTTTTATGTGCAAGTACAAACATACACATTGTGTTGAGAGTAAGTTTTAAGCACGATTTTACCATACGCGAAAAATTAAAAATTCCATTTTCAAATTTGAATTTTATTTCCAAAAAAACATTTTAATTAGGCGTATATGAATTCATAGAAGCATACAGGATTTGAATAGAGTGCACGTGTAGTGGTATGTGTTTTTTTAGTTTTTGTTTCAATATAAACATTTAAATTTAGAAATCCTGATGTTGCATCTCGTCGTCGTTGATTAATTTAACGAAATAATTGCCATGGAAGAAAAACTTATTTTATGTTGTTTTCAAAGGATTGCTCAGTTTTGTTAAGCAAAAAATATATTTTGGAAAATTAATGTGCATTTGTCTTAAGCACTATTTTGGTGTAACTTGTGAAACAAACTTTAGTGATGGAGCTAGACGAAAAAGTAGGGGAAAGGTGGTTTCTATGACGTCACCAGAGGTGGTCCTCGGTTCCGTAAAGTGTACGTTTTTGATCCATTTTTGAAATTTTTTGTTGCACCAATTAATGAAAAGATGTTAAGAATGGATTTTGGCCATCACCAGATGTGGCCCCGGATACAAAAAGTGACCATTTTTGGTTCATTTTCGAATTTTTCTTTTTGCACTAGTCAATGAAAAAGGGTCAAAAATGGATTTTGATCATTACCAGAGCAGGTCCAGGACCCTACAAAGTTCGATTTTGGTTCATTTTCAAAAAAAATTTTCTTTTTACAAATCAATTGAAAGTGGTCGAGAATGGCCATCACTAGAGGTGGTTCCGAATCCAAAAAGTGTACGATTTTGGTCCATTTTCGATTTCGTGGACTACTTAAACCTTAACTTAGGCAGCAATTAACCAGTAATACCATGATATTTCAGCAGGATAATGCGGCTGTAAATAGCAAAAGAGTTTTTCCGCGACAACTTGAATCTGCTAGGATGGCCAGCGCGTTTTCCTGACCTAAATATTATTGAGAACTGTTGGGGGTTGTTTGGCTCGATAGGCGTATGCAGAAAACCGGCAGTATGAGTCAATCCCCGAGCTCAAAAACAGCATATTAGCCCACTGGTAGGCTCTTCTTCGAAAATACATTAAGAAGCTATTTAATGACTGAAGTGGTAGAGAATAAAGGAGGATCCACCCATTATTAAAATAATGTTTTACTTTTAGTTTTCTTTAAACAGTTAGAACGAATTTAAGTTACAAAAATTTTGTTTTATCGCAGCTTAAAACAAAGTTTTTAGTTTAATTCAAAAATGTATTAATTTTTTTACCAAATTCTTTATAAATTATTTATTGCATTAGCTTTAAGAGTATATACCATAAAAATAAATTTTTAATAATTGTTGTAAATCCTTTAATACACCGAAAAACTAGTTGTGCTATCGTTTTGTCGCGGACTGTACACTTAACACAACCTCATTTTTAAAATTAGAAACAAAAACAAACTGGTACTATTACCGGATTTAAAACGGATTTAAGATTTTTTATTACTAGCAATAAGTAACTTCGTACAAATTTAATTTTTTTTTTTTTTTCCTAATAAAACTTGTTCTTATTTAATGAAACAAAATAACAAATCATGTTTATATTTTTTATTTTCAAAATTCTGAGAAAAAATAAATATCTGGCGTCTAAATTTATAGGTAAGTCTACCATTAATGAAAACCAATTAATGAACATATTTTTAAACGAAACACAATAAATTTTTATATAGATATGCCGGAGCGCAAATAAAATCATAAACAAAAATTCATTGAACTCAAAATAAAAAATTAAAACGTACGATATTATGATGGATAGTTATGAACCGAGTAGCTTTTTTTCCGTGTTGTTTACAAGATTTTTATCTTTCGCTTAGCTTACGGAAACATTTTTCGGGCTGTGAATAGAATGTAACAACAAAAAAGCGCAAACAAGAAATACACAAAATGCTTTTACTTTTTAAACAAATAAATAAACGATAATTTTGTTGTTGTTTTTTTGTTAATAGAAATTATATTGAAAACGAGTACAACAAAAGAAACCAACCAAACCATAAATATAAAAAACAAAATCATTTAAATTTGTAATCTTAAAATCTCAACATAAAATTATCATAAATTTAGATACGTAAACATTTATTAAAGATTCAGTAAATAATCTCCATTGGATTACTAAATATAATATAAAACCATATAGCACACAACTCCACGGTGTCACTTAAGAGGGATATGCAAATAAAAGAAAACACATTTTTAAATGGCAGCTGGTATTAATTTGAACATACATTTTCCCTAAATTTATGAATACATAAAAAAGACGAAATAAAAAAGATTTTATTATGGAAAGAAAAACATTATTAAACTTGTGGCGTTAAGTTAATGTGACAATATTTTTACGCCTGATTATAAAAGTTTTTTGAAAAGAAGCGAATACGAGAAAGTGCAACCGAATTAGATAAAAGTTAAAAAAGTTTTAGATTTAAAATAATGATCATTTTTTAATGTATGATGATAAAGGCTTCTCAGGTGAATAGTTGACAGTATTACTATCACAGCTTCCAAAAAAAAATTATGTGCAAGATTGTGGGGCACATATGACCTAGAGGTCTGCACTCGAACCGATCATCATATAAACTTCCGAATGCAATAAACTTGAATTTGTAGAACATTTTATTTGCGATTTATTTGCAAGTGCAGCACTCACCTCTCCTGCTTGGTGTTTCGATTTGTTTTGATTTGATTTGTGGTTTTTGTGCACAAGGGCACGATGGACTCGCAACGTGTCGAGTGGTTTGATGGTCGTTTCGAATGCACTCATGCAGACTTCTAATGGCTATTTAGGTCAAGCACTCGCAACGTAATGTGAGAGCTTATGGGTGTTTCGTTATGTTAGTAACGCAAAATATCAAGTACTGTTCAAGATTGTTGAATGGCATAAAAATGTATCAAAAAATTAAGAAGCATCAAATTCCATCGAAAAAGTTGATAAAAGTCAAAAAGTTTCAATATTAACGAAAAATATTAAAAAATCGGTTACAAGCAAAAGCACTGAATTGAGACGAATGGCATAAAAAATCAAATATTAAATATTACAAAAGTTGTACCAAATCGATAGGAATCGAAAAATATGAAGCAAGACAAAAAAGACAAAGAAAAAGTGATGAAAGTTTAAAAGACATCGAATATATCAAAAAAATAAAAGAAGATGATAAAAGTCAATAAGTATCGAAAGACGTAGAAAGAGACATTAAATTGGAAATTATCGCAAAACATCGATAAAGCCGAGATGTATCGAACATTTTCAAAAAAAAACTATGTATCGAATTGTGACAAAAATTCAATCAGCTGATAAGCTACATCAATAATACTGCAAATCGATTTCGAAGACAAATAGTTTTCGAAGTGAAAACATACCGATTTTCGCGACAGGCAGGATAGAAAAAGCCAATAATAGTCAGAGTATCGAAAAAGTTGATATAAATCGTAAATTAGCGAAAAACAAGGGAAAAGTCTTTATGTATCGCATAGTATCGAAAAAACACCAAAAAAGATATCGTTTAGTAGTTATCGAAAAATATTGAATAATCAAAGTGCATCGAATAGTGGGGAAAAACATAAAAAAAAATTAGTTTTCAGCAACGAAAAAGTCGAATAAAGTCAAGAGATATCTAAAAATATTGAACAAACTAATAAAATTGAATAGCATTGATATTTCAAATAGTATTGTAGTTGAGTAGTATCGAAAAATATCAAAAAATTCAATAACAGTATTAATGAAACTATTGATTACATTGAAAAGTTGTGTTTCAATACCTGTACAATCTTTCATAACGAGCTGACCACCAGGTTGCAAATAGGGATTTGAATATGCTTTGTTTTCTCAGTTAAAGCCAGCGTAAGAGCTATGTATATCAAAACTAATACTCAAAATACATAGGTCAAATAGTGGCTCAAGTCTAAAAACATTAAACTTCTGAAACTTATGATTTATTTATTTCATATTTCAAAAACTGTACACAGTCAACGTATTCAAAGTCAGTCAGTGAAACTGACATGAAAAATAAAATACATTAGCAAACAGATGGGGCAGCAAAGCATACATACCTACTCGCATATATACATATGTCAAAAAAAAAAGACACATGTTTCAAGCAAAACAGCATCTACATCTATGACGAAATCTAATGTTGCATGAAATTTTTACGCCAGCAGTCAGACCGACATTTGTTTTATCCGCTTAGTTTTGCGTGCGTATACACATAGATACATACATACCTACATATGTTCATATTCAAAATTAAATTTACTTACTATTTAAATTTTCACACTTTTAAAAATAAATATTTGTGTTTAGCAGACAAATCGACTGCGAAAAATTATTTTTGTTGCATTGAATCAATCCGTTGTGGTTGTTTATAATACAAATTTATTTGTATCTACATTTTTTCGTTAATTTTTAAGTGAAATTTTTTTAACAAGCTGAAAACGATCTATCGTTTTAGTTAAATTAAGTAATTAAATAACTAACTAATAAAAAGTGTTACTGAATTATTGCTTCAATTAATTTGTTACCGAAGAAGTTTTCCAATGTGAGTGATGCCACAGTGCCACGAACTATACCAAACGGGTACTTTTATGAATTGTAAATGTTTCTCGTGAATAATTTGTGGATTGGCTTGAGTTCAATAATGACGATTTTACTTATGTACCGATCCAGAGAGATTGAAATGCACGTCATCAGAGAAAGTGGCAAAATCTGCATCATTTTCAAATTTTTATAGGGTAAAATTTTGATTTTTTTTTAAATCTTGGGTATCCTTAAACAAAATTATTTCACTTGTCTTAGATTAAAAAATAGAAGTTGGCCCTGTACCGAATTAGCTACAATTTTCTTTAGGAATATTTTATCAATGATTTATTCATTACCTTTTTATCTAATTAATTTATTTTAGATTAAAATTGGAAAAAAAACATTACTAAGCAACGCAATTATACGATTTCAATAGAATGATTATGTTTACATCAGCATATTTTGATATTAAATTATAAAAACTACACGGACGATAAATTTATGGACCGCAAAGCCTAGCAAAAAATCAATTTAGTTTACTGTTTGTGTACCAGCAAAATACTATATAAACCATGCCCAACACAATCTATTGAAGAAATAAAGTTAACTCAGCAAATATTGATTTTTTTCTGTCTTATAAATATACAAATACAAAAAGTGAGTATAATAGACCGCTTTTAAGTTAGCGTAAAAATAGCAAACTCATTGAAATCTAATAGAAATGTCAAGATCTAAAAATATTCTTACATTTCAAATGAAGCTGTTTGGTTTACAATGATGTGTATAAGAAAGATAAAAAAAATGACAACAATTCAAGCATAAAGAGACATTTGTACCCCCGTATATAGAAATAGACAAAATTTAATTTTGTTTGCGTCAACGACTTAACGAAATCAGGTAAAGTGCCGAAATTGCATTATTAAAATTTATACATTAAAAAATCGTGTATACAACATATGGTGTTATTTGAAAAGATAATAAAATTCGTAAGAAAAGTCTTTTAGGTAGAATTACAATTTTTGTGAAGAATTTATAACGAATTATTTACAGGTATAAATTAGAAAATTTAAATTTTAATAGATAAACGAAATTCACAAAATTGCAAAGTAAACAAAAAGCAAAAGAATAAATTTTACAAAAACAAAATGGGTAGAAAACTTTTCCGATTGATCTCAGATGCTTAACTTTGAGTATTTGTTTTTTTAGAGAATATAAACTCCATTAAAATGATTATTAAATATCAAAGTTTTTTGTTTACGATTAGATCAAACGTATGGTCACATGAATCATTAAATGCTGATTTGCAAAAATTGACTTCGAAAGCCTGTAACTGTTAGTACGGGAGGCAGCGTTGCATTTTTGAAGGTCGTTTCCTCTCATTTTCGTTCAGATCTGAAAATAATATTTTTCGCCGAAAATAGCTATTTTTGCTCAAAATTATAGTATTTATTAGAAACTTTAAAACGGTGAAAGGTGGGTCAAATCTTATGGTATGGAGATTTTTCGGACATTAAATTGATGAATTTTCATCTGGTCTACAACATTGGTCATAACATAATGTTTTACTTGTGGCATCAATATTGCATGGACATCAATATTGCATGCTAAACGTTCAATAAATATCACGATACTGGATCGCGTTCAATATACATATTGAACGTGTGGCAGGGGCCTTAGAGTAATTTCTCTAGTGAAATTTTTTAAAGAGCAATGATCTAATTAAATAATGATACCAACTGTCTACTGCCTTTTATTTAGAAATTTCGCTCAGATTCTTTTATTGTAAGCAAAACTGATGATGCTCATATACATATGTACATTAATTATAAGAAAAAACTTTATCGGTCTTCGTCAATCTCTAAATATTTGAATTCGAATATTTTTTGTAGAAATGGATACTAGTTACTCATATACTGAAAAAATGATCATGTTAACTTCAGACAAAAAAAAAAAACAAATCAAAAAAACACTCTAATCTTTTATGTTATGTCGTGGTTATCTTAATTTTAATGGTCTAATGTCGAAACATGAAGTCCAATTATCAGCGACTTAAGATTAAAGCATACTTTTAATTTGACATGGTTATGTCCAAACTAAAGCTCATGATTGTCAATAAGCAAAACGAGTTCTTAAGACATATTTTGATGAGAACAAATTATCTTATGTCGTTTTTAACATTTTCGTTGCGCCACTTTGCTAAGCGGCACAAAAAAGAAACCTTTTAAACGAAGTAGCTACAAGGAAAGCCTATTAATCAAATAAAAATACAATTGATTCTTCTGCATTAAGCGTTATTCCTGTGGGATTCCTTTTTTTTTAAATCATATACCAATTTATTGTAATTAATTATAAATTTTTACGCAGCGCATTTCTTGTATGGTAAATAATCAATTTCGTTATGATTAATGAATTTTTTCAAAAGTTTATGTCTGAAGAAATTAAAAAGAAGTGACACGATAAATATAAAAAATGTAAGTGGTAAATTGTATGCGCTTAATTGCTTACGGCGCCAAGAAAATGCTTTGTTAATTAATCATTAAGAGCACAAGTACAAAATAAAACAACGTGAGAAAGAAAACATTTCCAACAATAATGAAAAATTAAAAAAAATTAAATGAAAATCAGTAGCAAAAGTTTAAAACTCACCTGATCTTGACAGAAATAACCAAATCCAATAATGCCAGCAATTGCCAGAAAGAGGCAAAATAAAATGATTGTTCGTATCTTGGAGCGTGGTTCCATTTTCTTAATTTCGTAGACACCGCTGGGCAGAAGTAAAGCAAAGTCACTATCAACTTGTACCGAGACGTTCTTTTGCATATCCACTGGCATGTTACATAAGAACAACAACAGCGCTGAACGTGATTGCGAGATTATAATCGTTAGGGGGGAAGGGATGGATGAAAGGAGAATGGGTTTTATACGAAATAGGTAACAAAATCTACAAAAAAAAAAAGATGAAGTATGATGGTGGGCTATGAAAAAGGTACAAGTGGTTGTGCTGCTGTTGCAAATGGTAGGCGGGATAATGAGTTTAAAAGAGGATTTTTTCGCGTCCCGGTTTTGCGTTGTTTTATTCTTGTTGTTTCATATAAAATTTCTTTGACAAGTTTCAGAAACAACTGCTGTGTTTCTTAGTCTGCAGTCACTGTGTGCTGAAATTGTATGCACATTGAGATAAGCATGCTGTATGGACAGATTTTTTCACTTTTTTTTAAGAAAAAAAAAAGTAAGTCAATTTCACGCTAATGCTCTTCTCTTTTTCAATAAGCGCTCTCACGCATTTATCGTTTGCTGCTTACTCACTTAAAACAAGGGATTAAAAGCACCGCGCCATAAGCGTTTACATTTTGGACTTTTTTTTTGGCTCAAAAATCGCATCATACGATTAGCAGGATAGAAACAGAAAGTAAAACACAAAGAAATAACGTAATATTAGCGTGAACGCTCTTGGCCAACAAGGCCAAGTTAATTCTGTTTCTTGTTTGTTGTTGCTGGTGTTTAATTTGCAATTTTTCACGGCGGAGGATGCTGTGTTCGTTGATTATGCTGGGGTGAAGATTTCACATTAGCTGTAAATAAAAGATGAATTTAAGAATTAGTTAATTTTTAGGAAAATTTTGTGAAATATAATTTTCAGAATAAGAAGTTCAACTAAACAACAATATTTATAAAGAAATAAAACAAATTTTCTCGAGATAAAATCTATATAAATAAAATGATGTCTATGTCCATCGATGTGCGCACATCACGCAAAAGCTACGGGATCGATTTTAATCAAATTTGTTTAATATTATACCTTAGATGCTTAGTCTCAATCCATCACGATATTCTTATTAAATAGCAAATTAATAAAGTTTTAAAACTGCTTAAATTAAATTAATTGCGCAAATAGAAACAAGCATGCAAACATATCAAACCGTTTAATGGCAAGTTAATATGGTTGTGTGTGTGCGTTTTGTTTTTGTATTTTCCTTGTTGTTATTATACGAGTTAGGTGCTGCCCAGAGAACGAGCAGGCGCTCAAAGAGCGTAAAAATAAGAACTAGAAGTGCGTAAAGAGAGTAAAAAAGCGTTAAAAAGCATAAAAACCGTGTACGTATACAGAATCATCGACACATGCTTATCGCTGCTTGTGGTAGTGGGCTCCACTGTCCGTGAGGGAGAGCCATACGTGCTGGCATTGAAGCCGTTTTGAGAGCGTGAGTGTAAATCGATTTTCAAAACGGAACTTAATAAAATAAATAGAATTGCCGATGAGAGAGAAAAATTTCTTACTACTTCACCTACATGGCTTTTCTGAGGATTCAGGGCGAAAGGCAAATATAAATGCTATGTATAACATCAGTAGCCTGACCGATTACAAAGCTTTCCAAGAATTTGAAAAATCGGACGGAATCAATTTCAAAACGGCTATTAAAAACGTTGAGGACCGCGTCGCACGATTACGATAAAGCATTTATGTTTGTTTATTTACATCAGAATTGAAAGGAATAGTTATGAACGAATAATAAAAAAATAGCAAATATCGAAAGATAGCCGATGTTTCTGATGCTTTCAACTGTAATGAAAAGAAAAAAAATTTTTGTTCATTGCATTATATAAAAAATTATTAAAATGGGACTTACCCTTAGGTGTGACTGAATTTCGGGAAGCAATCAATGCACAGTTGTGGCTGCGACGGACATTTCGGGCAGTATGTGGTGGTCCTTTTGATACTCTTGCGTGCTTCGCTTCGGCTTAAGGTATTTTTGGATACTGCATAACACAAAACACATGCACGTCGAATGATTTTATTGTTGGCATCTTTTCGCTTTACAATTTGATGTCTCTTTGATGCAAATTCAGTTTGAGGCAAGTTATGGTCCAGTAGTGCGGTGGCAAGATATTCTCTGAATTCTCTAATTTCAATTGGTTTATTGGCAACTTGTTTGTATATTATGAAAGCATTTACTACTGTTAGTCCTAAAAGCATCTCAATACCAAGCTTTCGATACCATTTTATGCCCTTCGGAAGCGTTGATGCATAAGATGTCATTTGATCAGAAAAATCAATTCCTGGTTTACCCTTATTGTATTCCAGTATAGCTAAGGGTTTAGTTGTTGATTTTTGTTTTTGTCGTGCTTGGCTGCTTGATGGTAGAAATGATTCATCATCTGGACATTGGTCAGCGGGGACTCCAGATCTAACATCGATCATGATAGGAGCATGTTTAGTAGATAAAATTCTTACGTCTCGAGTGTCCTTCCACTTAAGTACAACGATTCCATATCGATCCTCCTGTGAAATCATCTCACCTCTTTTCAATGGAGCGTGTAAAATAGTTTTTGGAATATATTTTTTGTTTCCACGCAATGTTCCAACAACGTGAGTTTTTTTTTTTAGAAATGATCTAGCAAGCTCGTAGCTGGTGTAGAAATTGTCGACGTATAAGGTACGACCCTCTTCCAACAACTTCAGCGACAACTCTTCGCACACATTTTTTGCAATCTCAATTTCTCTTTCACCGGTTTGTGATTTTCCAGAATAAACTTTTAATGCCCAAGTATATCCTTCCGGGGAACATAATTTAAAAAGCTTGATTCCATAGCGGTAGGTTTTATTTGGAATATATTGACGAAATATAAGCCGTCCTCTCCACGGGACGAGGGATTGGACAATGGCGAAGTCTTTTCCTGGAATAAATGTTTCCTGATATTTTTGCTGTAGCATTTCTAATAGGGGAGTAATTTTACCAAGACGATCGCCTGGTATAATTTTTTCATTATCAGAAAAATTAAGAAACTTCAGCAACATTTCGAAGCGGCTTCTGGGCATTGTTTTCGATGGTAATTCAAAATTATAGAGATGATTTTCGGACCAGTATTTACGAAAACTCTCTACTTTAACTAGCCCCATCCAAATAATCAGTCCAAAGAACTTCCTGAGTTCAGTAATGGTAGTATCTGTCCATTTACTAAAACGATTATAACAAATACTTGCAAACTGCCCGATCCATTGTTGTGCGAATCTATTTGTTTCTACCATAATTAAAGTAAGGACCTCATCGTCAACAAACAAAAGAAAAGAATCCAGAACAGAAATGTTTTCAATGTCTTTCAGCAAACTACTTTTTCCTGTAAACTCGAAGGATTTCTGCCTCCCTCTGAAATCGGACCATCCAAAGTCGCTGATATCGCTTTCTGTACCCGATGCTTCTTCGTCTTCTTCATTATCTTCTTCCAGTTGAAGATCGTCTAGAACCTGTAGAAGACTATTTGTTGATAATGTATCAGACTCCTCTTCCGAATCTGGGTTCCATTCTATATCAACGTTCGTATCTTTGGAAAAATCTGTTCCTTCGCTGGAATCGGAGTCGCCACTACTATCCAGTAGGACACAATTTAAATTTTCTAAAACTCTTTTTTTACTCATTTTTAGCACTTAAAACACTATCACTATTTATATTTTACTCGTGCTGCGCAAAAGTACGAACTGTAAGATATATGTTATAGGTTGAACAAAGCAAGCAAATCAAAAAATGTAAATAATAATAACTGTAAAAATATAACGGACAAATAGAAAAAAATTCAAGAGAATAAAGCATGCCATGGCATGTAGGTCCATGTCAACTAAAAATTGCGACACCAATATCCTTCAAAAAAAAGGACTTAGAAGTACATCCGAAATCCGGGACCGGGAAAAACAACTTTTTTTTATCTATGAAATACCTTTTTTTAAAAATATCAGTGGTCCCTGAGTATATTTTCGCGAAATTTGCGTGGTCCCTGGGGAAACATAAACAAAAACAGCTTGGTCCTCAATGTGTTAAGGATCACAAGATTTAATAATAGATTTTTCGGAAAAATTCTTCGAAAATTTCAAATTGATGATTTTCACAGCCGCCCGGAATGGTCATGTGTACAATTACTTATCGCAGAAAGGAGAAGTGGTTGATTTGAATTTTAGTGTTATATAAGCAGTGATAAGCTGATAAGAAACTTTGGCGCTGGTTTTCGGATAAAAGATGGTATGATTTTTATGTAGCGAATTCAGCACCTGCTTATTTTTCAGGTGGTGACTACTCCAGACACAAAAGAGATCTTCCGGCGCCCCAGCTACCACACTTTACTATGCCGAATTCGGCTCTGGGCCGAATTTTGAAAACGCTCGCGAGTGTGCTTTTCGGAACTCTGCCTACATTTCCATATACAAATTTAGCGATTGGTATGCAGAAAACTCTTTTTGAATACTTTATTTTGATTTTACGGGACTCGCGAAAATCTAAAATGTCTACATTGAAAAAACCATTTTGGCCTAATTGCCAATTTATAGCTTTCATCAGGCTTGCCATATGGCCGCTTTTGAGTAAAAATTGTTTTTATACAAACAAAAAAAAAAGGTCACATAATTACTAAGCGGTTTAGACGTCGGAATGTCAAGAATACGAAGGTAAATGGTCGTATATTTGAATACGACTGATAATTTTAAAAAAATAACGGACATCAAACGCAAAGCTTTGATGACTGCATCATGTTGTCATTGTCGTTGTAAGCTCTTGTCATTACTTGTTCACCATCTAATGCCAGAAAATGGAATTTCATTTTGGAGAGAACTACCTACTTTTAAGGCTTGAGATTTATAGACTTAATAAAACTGGTACCAACAATCAATTTTTTTCTATATTTTCTATAATTCTTCCAATAGTTAATATACGTTAAATCAGGGAATTTTAAGAAATAAATTAATCAGCAGTGTAGAAAAAATTATGTAGATTCAAATTGGACCGTTTCTAATTCGGAAAATTTATTTTTATTTTACTTTTTAATGCAGTATGAATCTAGTTAGTACAAATTGATATTAGCTAAAAAAAATGTCTTTTATAAGATCAAAGATGGAAATTTGTCGGAAAATTTGTTCATAATACATCAAACTGACTTGACAGTGACTTTATCTCGTTTTCTATTGAACAACCAAAAATTAAATCTGAAGAAAAGTTTTAGATTGCATAATTTTACTTAACTAGAGAAGGTTTACTGCACTGTTCATGTAAATTCAATCGTTTTCATGATGATTCGAAGTTAAATTCTACACTGTTCTATTAGGCACTTATATGACACAAAGAAGATGGGACTGATAACAAGTCCAAGTATTATAATGGACTAAGCGAAGGCACTAGCTTCTGTATCTTTATAGAGCACATATCCCGTCACTAGTTTAACAAAAGAATATGGAAAGAGTGTTGATCTGATGTCAGTTTTTAATTTAATTTAAATTCAATTGACTTATTTTTTACTCGTTTCGTCCATTACAATTTCTTGAACTTTATTTGATACCCATATTAATGAAATCGATCCAGGGGGATGCCAACTTGTTACTGCTGTTTTACGCAAACCCAAACAAAGCTAATTTAAAGAACTATATTTATTTTTATGAATATATACGGTGATGATATTTTTAAGGGCAAAACCCGGAACAAAAAAAAATTATTAATAAAGTTAAAAAAAAAATTTGTTGAATTTGCGAAAAAGTTCACAACCAAATTTTTTCTGCTGGAAATATGTAGGTGATGATCTTTTATTTCTTATTGAAAAACCTCATTTCAACCTGCCAGCAAAACATTAATATCCAAATACGGGACTATATATATTAAATACGGGACATCTGTGCGTCCCGAATTTCTTCAAAAAAATGTCGGGACAGCATATTGAAATACAGGACTGTCCCGGGAAATACGGAACCGATGGTCACCGTATGAATATAGCTTTGAAGCTTTTAGTTTACCAGTTAGTGACATAACATAACTTTTAGTATTAAAATCAACTTGACTTAGTAATTTAATCCGGCAACGTTCGGAATATCAGTTAAGAGATCGAAGAATAACTTTCGAATTTTGCAAGCAAAAGTTTTCTAGTGCTCGGTCTTTTAGGAAAGTTTTTATTTATAATTATATCATATTCAGGTGTTTCGATTTATTTTGGCGTATTCTATTGAAACAATACTGACAAAATATGGTGATTTGGCGATATTTTATATGAAATAGTGACCGAGATTCTATGGAATTTTGAATTTAAAAAAAATTCATTTTTAGATGTGATTGGAAATTTCTTCGGAAGGTAACACTTTTTTTTTCTTAGTTTTTAAAAAAAATATTTTAACAAAAATGTTGTGATATCTTATTTACAAATCGCATATCTCGAAAAGCAAACGATATATAAAAAAAAATATTTAATCTTTACTGTTTGCCCCGACGAGTTCAACAAGAATTCAAATCAAATTTTGGCGTTTCGATAACGAAGACTTCTTGGTGTTCCGAAAACCAAAATTTTCTCTTTTTCTTAAAGTTCCTACATTTTCTCAAGCGTAGCTATTTTAATGAAAAAGTTTAGGGCAGACGATGATACATTGCAAAAAAGTTGAAACGATTTTAATTAATTGGAAGGATTAAATAAAATTAAATGTAATAATTTTCAAAGTGAAAAAAAGGAAAAGTATTAGCCCGATAATTTTTTAGTCAAATCAACGAAAAACATTGACGGGGTAAGGAAGTTTATACTGCTGTTTCCGGCTACAGCTGCTGAAGTTAAAATAAGTGAGAGCATCGTGCTCCATGCAGCAGCTGGGGCCTGCTGTATTCACAGCCCTAACCACCGGGACATTTATTTGCCTCCCTGTCTGGCTTTCAAACAGACACAAATATTTGTGGATGGCAATCAGAGGGTAGAGCCGCTGACATGCATGTGCAGGGCAGCTTCTAAAGAGAAGATAACAACGAAATATAAAAACAAATTTTGCAAACAACAGCTGCTTTCAAATTTACACTTTTCTTTTTTGTTAAATAAATCAAATTAAATAAAACTCTTCATAAAGCAATCACCTTTTATTTGTTTTACTATTCCTCTTTTACTTTGGCGTTTCTTCTATATTTTATTTTGAACAATTTTAATAAACACACTTTGATTTTGCTTTGTCCTCTTATTTTTATCGTATTTGCGTAATTCCAATATTTATCAACAATTTGTAAACATTTCAGTTTCTTAGCATACGATTTTCGTTTAGCTTTTGCATCTATTTTTTACACTATATTGTAAATTACAATTTATTATTGCACTTTTTACTTGGCATTTGACTATTTTTATAATTTTCTCTCAATTTTTCCCATCTATTCGATGTGGAATCTTGATTTTATTATTTTTTCACAGTCGACCTTCCGCCAACATATGTTTACCCGACGCCATGTTTTTGACTAAAATCAAACTAATAATTAAACATCTGAAGGAAACAATTGAGTTGCCAACAACTCAACTGTTATATAGCAGCTGTCAATTTGACATTCATGAATGTCGTTTGACAGCAAGGAGTATTCGGTTATTATAAGTGACGTTACAAATGTAAATAGGAATAGACACAGAATCTACTACTAGTAGACGAGCATTTGCGTAAGGAAAAATATTCCTATGCATGCAAGTTGGTATACTTATTTTCTATTGCTATCACAAAAAAATTAAAATTTCTCGTGTAAGCATACGAAACTGTCACAGACTGTCACATTTTCCAAAACCCACTAGGAGTGTTACGTTATACATGAACAGCCTTTAAGCAATTTTGGCGTACGTTTGGTACTTCATTTTGCAACCATGATGCCATATTTGGCCACCATTTTAATTGACAACTTAATATAACCTCTTATTGAACCGTGATAAAAAATAGTAGCAAATTGTGAATCGGCTGATCGACCAAAATACTTTTTTTAAAGTGATCAATTGTCAAAGAGCTTTAGTTTTTTCCTCTGTTTTGCTATCTATTTTGACATTCGGTTGTTTATGACATCTAACACTTACAGAGATGAGTCAGACAGCTTGTTAGAACCTTAATAATTAAATCATGGTAAACCACACCATTCATGTCTGATTTTAGGTGAACGTTCCCTTATCTCCAAATTTTGTTTAAAGCTAAAGACAGAACTGGGACGTGCGATTTAACTTATGTTGACACATAAAATAGAATATGTTCTATTTCTCTGCGATAAATTTTGCTAGTGTCGCTTTTGTACTCACTACAAAGGTATAGAAAAAAATCTGGACGATATTGCACGTCCCAATTCTGTTTAGCTCTTAAGCCTTTGAAGAAATGTGAGGTTTATCGAAATTCGGCCGTGAACAGTGTTTAAACCATACAACAATTTTATAAAACGAATTTCCACTACTGAACTATTGCATGAAATATTCGATTGGCAACGCATCGCTCAGATCTTATTTATATCTTCCTTATTAAATAAATTATATAAAATAAATATAAAATAACATGGATCCAAATTTAAGAAATGTAATAAATAAATTATATTAACAAACTTTTAATAAAACCTGTTAACATTCAAAATTTAATTTAGCTTAAAGATTTTCTCTCGTTATACAATAAAGTCACCGAGCTGTGCTTCACACGCTGCATTGACAACTTTTACCAAAGAGATTTATCGGATTATGAAGTATTTGTATATATATTTAAAACGGTTCAATTAAAATCTAATGGAAAAAAAACTTAATTTTCAGAATGTCTGCGTTAATAAATGTGTAACAAAATTTGCACAATTCAATCAAAGTATGATGAGTGTTTATGTTGAAGTTCAGACCGAAATCAATAAGAAACGTATCATAGAAATGGAAGAAAATCAAAAAAAAATTGATGCCGAAACAGCAGCAATACAAGTACCCACCAGCGAGGATATTCCATCGACAACAGCAGCAGCAGTTTTATAGTTTTTTTTTATTATAAAGTCGGTATTTAAGTTAATATTAAGTTACTTTTCTTAAGTGTTGATTTAAATCTTAGTAAATTAATGCCACGAATTTGCATTATTGCTTTAATAGGATTGCCAGCAGCTGGAAAAAGTACATTTTGTCAGCAAGCTCTAAAGATGACCGAGCTGCCATTTAATGTTGCGCATCTTTGTTTTGATTCTATTTTACCATTCGACCCGGAAAGCTTTACAGTTTCCAACTATAAAAAGGAACGCTATAAAATATTGTCATTGCTGCAGACACTAGTAGATACGCTTAAACTAAAAGATGCAGTTTCTGAAAATGAAGTGCTGCATAAAATTCAAATCAAACATTTTAATTCCGACGATTATGTTGTCCTATTTGATGACAATAACTATTATACAAGTATGCGTTATAAAGTCTATCAATTATGTAAAGCAAATCATTTGTGCTTTGGTCAAATTTATTTACCTATTGATGTTACACATGCTTTGCGAAGAAATGCAGAACGTGACTTCGCTTCACAGGTTCCGAGCTACATCATAGAACAAATGGCCGAACGTTTGGAGTTGCCAAATGTGCAGTGTAATAGTTGGGAACTGCAAACACTCTATTTAAATTTAGATGGCAATATTTGCTGTAATGTAATTTTTAAAGATTTTATTGTAAACTGTTTTGAGCATCCACTGGAAGTACCTGATGTAACAATTGGAGATAAAACGAATGATGCGACTTTATCACCTTTACACTATTTAGATGTGCAATTACGTCGCCGCATAAAGACGATCTTGGATGCTGAATCTTCAAAAGAGGCAAAAAAACAAAAAGCTCAACTTCTGAATTGCCGACGTAAAGAAATTCTACGCAACTTCAATAAACCCATAGAAAGTGAATCAATAAACTTGGAAAAACTAAATGAGTTGTGCAAATTGTTAAATTAGGTCAAAGGCTTTATGTGTAACTAATTCCTGTAAATTATGAACATGAAATTGAAAATATAACATGTTTTGTAAGTATATTCCTGTTTTACTCACTGCACTTTTAACTTTTTGAATTATTAAATTTTGCTTGCATTGCCTTACACAGATATCAGATCAGAAACATGCTAGTGAAGGATAATATTGTAAGCTACTTATCATATCGCTTCGTATGAAATAATAATAAAATAGTTCTAATGGGCGATGGTGCTTCAAATCTCTCATTGGAACGTGAACTAATTAAAACCAAGTTTGTTCACGGTAGCGAAATTGTTCACGTTAGCGAATATGAAAATTTAAACCAAAATTTTTGCAGCGCAGTCGCTGTAACGTATTTTACATCAAATGTTTATTCTTCATATCATTTGTAACAACAAAAACTTTGAAAGAAACAAAAAACTTCTTCATAAACTATAAAAAAATGAAAATAATAATACATGAACAGCCTTTTGCGAATTTTATCTTGTTCACGTTACCGCTTTGTTCACGTTAGTCGGTGGTCACGTTACCGCGACTGCACTGTAGTTGATTTCACAGGAAATAATAGAATACAAAACCCAACACCTTCTTCCTTTAATTTTAGGGGGGAACTTAAAATAAATTTGTTTAAACATTAATTTTTTTTGTAAACATGTTTCTCAAAATACCTTCTATTGATTATGATAATGGTATGCACTAAGCATGTCCTCCAAAGCTCTTCCTTCAAGACATGTTCTATAAGACGCTTGAAAGTATCTGGAGCGTTACAGGAGCCAAACGGCATATCTTGCTAATCAACAAGATATTGCTGCCACTTAAGGCACACTTAAGGCAGTTTTTTTTGCATTTCTTCGTCAATTTCTTAGTCACCGCTTTGCAACTCTAGGCGGGAAAATCATGTTGCTTCAGAAAACTTGCCTGTTCTGTTATCAATTCTGGATAATGGGAACCTGTGCTTCCTGGTTAAGTCAATTAATTTTCGATAATTTACACAATCTCATGCTGACATTCTTTTTCTTGCAAAAGATGATAGGCGAGCTCCATGGACTCTTTGACGGATCGATGATATGTTCTTTAATAAATTTACTATGCTTGAGTTTTTTATAAGGTTCTAACTTAAAGCGTTAATAAATGAACTAACAAAACCAAGAAAAAAGGTGAGAGTAAGAAAAGTAAGAGAGTAAGAAAAAACACAAACTCGGTAAGGAGTCGTTCAAGTATTACGTAACGCATTTAGGGAGGGAGGGGGGGTTCAAAGAACGCGTTACGCTGCGAGTTAAAAATCTGTTGTTTTATTTATTATTGTCGCAAACGCGACTAAAATATAACAAAAGTCGCTAAAATTACTTTCCGGTACATTGCGCAACATAATTGTGACTTTTAGGTAAACAGGGTCACTTGGCTGATACCGTAACGTTTAAGGAGAGGGGGGATCTTCAAAAATCGCGTTACGTAATACTTGAACGGCCCCTAAGGCATAAAAAAGTTTTAAAATAATTTTTTACTGCCATAAAATTTTATATGTTCTTACGACAACTATTTTGCCTTTTTAATATATGCAAAAATAAAAACAGTTTGTTAATTTTATATGGATTCGTATATATTGTCTTTATTTTTTATGTAACTACAATCTACGTAAAAATATGCGCACAACTTTGCAGTATTTGTTTTATAAATACCTTTGCAATACAATCGTATATATTATCTTTATCATAAATTGATATTTTATTAAGAGTAAGAATATTGTAAAATACTTTGACAGTATGTAATTATTTAAAAATTTGAGTTTCAATTTTTTTTTTTGTGAGATTAAATGTAACGACAACTATTTTGCGACTTTGGTTAATTTTTAAACGTAATTACAATTAAAACAGAGATTGCTTAATTTTTTTTATTTGTATATAAAATCACAAAATATAAATGCCGTAGTTTTTATGTGTATATATAAAAGGGTCATAATTTTAATTGATGTTAATATGTATTTTATATTTTATGTTATATATTGAAGTATTTAATAATAACAATCAGTAGTTTTTTTTTTCAAAATATCAGAGTGCATATCAATTTATTATGACACGCACATCAGAGGTCTACAAATGTATGTATGTAATACCAATGGAGAAGTTTTTTATAATACTATGTTAAAAGGTTTTTGAGAACTAGTATATTAATAATTTTGTTATCATTGCTAGTTTTGTCGCTATATTAATGTATTTTAATTTTAAAATGCTTTTTTATATTATTTTTTACTAGAAGACATGTAAATATAATGTAAGAGTAAAGGTCAGTTAAATTTTAACCGGACATTGTGAAAACAGCTTCGAAACGTTAAAAATATATATTTATTACATATTCATGTAAATATTTTATTGCACATTGTTTGAGAAAAATTTAGGGATTACAGCACCCTCATCTTAAATAAGTTTATTTAAAATTAATACCTCAAAAATACAATGTCAAAGTTATAATTTTTTTATCAGTCAAATAAATACTTCAAAAATTTATTTGTGAACCGGTAGAACATAATACATAGGTATTTAAATATCTTATCTCGAGAGTCAGTAAACTGATTTTGTTCAAATTGGAACCAAATATTCTTAATAATATGAGCTAAGAAGAATAATTTTCTTATAAAATACATGGCTTGTTTTTTATAATTTTTGACAATTTTATTACTCTCATTTGCTTAAAAAATCTAATTTGTGTTTATAGACTGCGTATAAGATGATACTACTAGATATTTGTGTAAAAATTTGAAAAGTATTGGTTTATTGATTTTCGAGATATTATTTCACTAATTTTATACTAAGTTCTTTTGAAAATAAAAACCAATGGTGTATTTCTTAAAAAAAAAAAAAAGTTTGTATATAATGTTGGAATATCTTAGTAAAATCGATTCATTGGTTTTTGATCTCATAAGGCAAGAGATACTTAAGTTTTGAGCAAGCCAGCAGTATTTTATATGATTCCTATTACTGACTAATTTTCAATCAAAAATGCATTATTTTTATTTAAGTTTAATGAAACATTTTTATGAATTAATTTTTTAATTAATTTTGAAATTTGAATTTGTTAATTCCACACTTCAACAATGTGTGAGATGTTTGTAGAAAAATTTGCTAAGTTTAAGGGTTTGCACCTAGTCATTAAATTGTTGAATGTTTTTTTCAAAAGAGTATTTTAGAAATCGGTGACGACATTTACTCAAAGTTCAAGTCATAGTCTCAAGTAGTAGTTCGTCAAGGTGTTCGTCATTAAACTTTCCTAATTGTTAAATTGTTAATTGGAAATTGTTCTTTGTTTTATTGTTCTGCCATGGAAAACGATGATCCGAAAAATGCGGCATCAGCCATGGCCACAAATGAAAATGTAAAGAAGAAAAGACGGAAGCAGAATAGAAAAAAATTAAAAAAATTAAAAATAAAAAGAGAGATGAAGATGAGGAAAAAGCTGAGGGCAAGAAATGCCACGGCAGGACTCAATGAAATAAATATTAAAAAAGAGTATAGAGTGGAAAAAATAGGAGAAGATTATAAAACAACAATTGTTATAGGAAACAATTCCTTTGAAGGAAAGGAAAAAATAAAGCTGTTTCAGCAGAAACAGCCGCAGATAAGGCATTGCAGTTTCCGTACAAAGAAGAAGATCCAGATGAAGATACTCTAAAGATTTGAATTTGTTAATTCCACACTTCAACAATGTGTGAGATGTTTGAAGAAAAATTTGTTAAGTTTAAGGGTTTGCGTCTAGTCATTAATTGTTGAATGTTTTTCTCTTTTCTTTTTTTGTATAATTAGAATGACTGATTTTTTTATTGTATGTTTTTATATTTTTTTTAAAATTTTTATCGTCAAAAAATTGTTGATTTTGAAAAAAAACTTGTTCAGACAACCGCTATTCTTAAAAAAGTTTCTCATAAAACCCGGTTTTATCTAGAATATAAAATAAGTTTTTAATTTAAAGCAATGCAAATTAGAGCCACACTGGACCCATTAAAACAAATTATTTTAAAAAGTTGCAAACTTTTTACAAAATCGTTAGGTATAAAAATCTCAACAGAATTTGTTGCATTAAGTCTTAAACTAAATTTATAGGTATTTTAAAATGTAAGATTATGATAATGAGCGTAAAACCCATATAAGGGATGATAAGAATGTGCCAAAAAAAGATTGAGAAACATGAAGTTTTGAATCCCAATGAGAATACTATTCATTTATGTTACAGACTCAAATTAACTGCGACGAAGTATTTCGTCAGTATTTGTACATACCAATATAAATATATATGGGACAAAACACGTCAAGCGAACCTGTAATGTCTAAAATTGGGTGCATTTAAAAAAATTGGCTCAGAGGACAATTTAACACCATGATTAAGGTCAAATATTTTTTTAAAAAACGGTTTTAGTACTTTTTATGTGCATCAAGGTACTACGTAAATGAAAAAAAAATCTGAAGGAATTTCAACAAAAATTATAAATATTTTAAAAAAGTTAATTTAAAAATTTTAATTAAAAAAGTAATGCAGGCCTTAATAGTATGTAATGACAACAGTCTGAACTCTGTTAAACACAGAGCTTTTTAAGTAATGTTTGTTTTTGTCTAAAAAAATCAGAATGTTTTTCTCCTAAACAAATAACTTTTAAAACAAATTGGTACATGTTGAAAATGATTAGATTTTGCCAATGAAGGAATTTTTTAACATTTTATCGAGACAATTTTTTTTAACTGAAGCTTAGACGATTTTTGGACTCAAAAAGAGAAAATCCTAAAAATCACTACTCGGCTTCTGAAAGCTTTTGTCTAAATTTTAAATGCACCTTACTTTAGATACAGCACTGATCCGCTTTTATCTTATTTATATCTCTGTGGCAAAAAGAAAACAGTTTAAGTGCTACGTTTAAGCATAGGATATACATATACATATCGGTCATTCATTTAAATTACTAACAAACTCTTTGACTTTTTCCTCTAATGTTTTTGATTTTTATTTATTGCTTAATGCTTATCTAAAGGTGAATTTTGAACATATATAGGTACATATGTATTTAAATTTCAAGAAATGAATTAGTATTTCAAAACAAAAATTTTTTGAAACGAAATATCTCAAAAACTATGGTGAATAGAATAAAAAAACTTAAAATTTTTTAAAATTATTTTCTTTGAATGAATTTGTTTATACATTCATTTTTTTATTTATAAGATCAATTTTTTTATTTATAAAATTATTTTTTTTATTTATAAAAATGTTTCTCAAAATATATGCGGCAATAAAATATTTTCTTTTTTTTAATTTTTTGTTATTCTCCAATCACTCCTCAGAATGTATCTGCTTTCAAATCGCTCCTTCAATGAAAATTTGATATTTTCAAAAGTGACGTCGGAGTTTCGATTTGAAAGCAGATTTATTGAAGAATCACATTACAAATCCATAAAAACGATGTGTAGAAGATTTTTGAGAAACAATTTTCTAAATAAAATGATATGTAGATGCTTTCGATGTTCGTACATCACGCAAAAACTACTGGAGCAATTTTGATTAAACTTGTTAATAATTATCAGAATACTTCACGAACTGATGTCTAAACAAATTTATTTGAAGTTTCTCTTTTTTTAAACAGAACAGAATGTTCAAAAAAACAAAAATTTTGAAGTTATTTAATGAATGACCGATATACATATATGTATGTACAAATATTATGGCGGAGTGAACTAAACATTTATTCGCTTCGCTCCACCTCCTCCGAGGCATTTAGGACTGGTGTTAGTAGTTATTGAGTAAAATTTGTTTAGATATGTTCAAACTTTAAGGCATTATCTAGTTGCAGTTATCCAAGTGGAGAAAAAATACATTTGAAAGTTTGACTATATTTCAACTGGTCAGATTATGTTATGAATATTATCTATGTATGTATGTGGTAATAGCCGAAGTATATGTCACCAATTACGAAGTTAAATTGTTCCATCTGTTATCTTGTTATGTTTGTTAAGTTAACATGAATATCGGTGTTTGCTTATGACTGTGTAAGTTTGATGAGAAAAGGTTCAATTATAATTAAAATTCAATCAATCGATTGAAACAAATTAAAATTTTCTTGATTTTCGTATAAAAATTATGTTATGTGACAAATCATTTTAAAGTTTAATGGTTAAAGTTTAATGGTTTTCAGAAATGTTTTAGTCAAACTTTAAAGGTATTATTTTCACATTGTCAACTTATTGTTAGTAGTAAACCGGAAAGTTTGACCAAATAAAAAAATTTTACACACGATGAACTATTAATAGCTACTTTCAGACATTTTGTAATTTTTTCAGAGAAAACTATTAACTACTTATTTTTATTTCATTATCTAATTGTTCATCAATTTTTTGATGCAATCTTATAATTTAGATTCGTTATCATTTGACAAAAGTTGAAATAATTTTTAATTCAGTATATTAAAATAATAAAATGGCTTCAAAAAGTTAATTTTAAAAAATGTTTGATAGCAGCTATTGATAATTCACTTTCGATATGTAGATGTTTGCTTTTTCGGAAAGTGGTATTTCTATACATTTAAACGAAAACCAATAAAACTAAACAGCAAAAACGGAAAACTTTGTTTTGCCAAGCTATTTTGCACTAGTAAAAGTAAATATTAAAAAAATAGCATTTCGAACAGTGCCAAATTTAAGCACTCACAAACGTTTTAATTTGAGCACTGCAAAATCTTCTGTAAATTGTCTTCTAAAACTCGTGCGTTTAATAAAATTCCCATTGATGTTATAATACTACTCCTGGCTGCGTTGGTATCGGCACTGCAACTGAACCAATATTTACAGCAGGCAATGATGACAATTGTTTGCCTCACGCAGCCCAACGAGATTTTTGCAAATCAATTTGACCCTCTAACGTTTTAGCCAAATATATGACAAATAGTTGTATAAGTGCAATACCTAATGCAATGCCAGCAATAGCATACAGATTGCGTTCAGCCCAAACGCGCACAATTTCAATACAGCCGCTGGTCCAGATTCGTTTGCTAGCAGATGCAACCGAATGTTCCTGAACTCCATAACCACACATAATGTTGACTAAACCCGAACTTATATCAGTAGCATTAATACAACAGCTATAAGGTACACCACATTTTTCAACACTTGGCGACGAGCAGTTGAAGTATTCGTTTTTACCTAAAAAATAAAAGAAAATATATGAATTTAATAATTTGCACGACACCGCACCTACATAAATAGTACAATTAATAAAACAGTTGACTTAAGGAGACGACCTGTAAACCAACAGGTCATCTCCGCTTTGAAGGAGTATTCGAAACATTAGCTGGAAAGCTCATGTTATGTTCGCAAACGCACAATAAATTTTAATGGCATTGAGGCATGTGTATTGAAATTGATTTAAATATTCAGTCCGCCATTTAATAGGGATGATAATTTGAAATGAGCTTCAACTGCACATGTGGTTTCAAAGAAAAGCGGAAGCATCCGTTGTACGGTGCCTGAGTAATAAGCTGTAAATGTGAAATACCCTCGATTACTCACTCCAATCCTGATATCCAGCATTGCTGAGCCCACAGCACTTAAATTCCTGTTGAGCAAAATCAATGAAGTTCTGCAAGTCCGGATCATCACGGTATGAATGTATAATTTTATCTGTGAATTTTTCCTCAAGAAAAGAATTCATGTTTTGCGGAAATACAAAACCCATTATAGCGATAGCCATTTCAAGTAAAAAGAACAATAACAAACACATTGAGTAGAATTTGAGTAGACAAGTATTTTCGCGCAAAGCACCCAAGCAACCAGCAAAACTGACTACGAAAATCACAACGCCAGCAATCATCATTACCAATGATATATTGAGAATAACATCATAGAATGTTTCCAAACGCACCCAACCAGTCGCCTCCCATTTGTCCATGAAGGCATATAGACCAATGCCTAATAGGAGACCACCAAAAAGCCAAAATATAAAATTAAGCATAAAAATCATATATTTTACACACGAACTAACGTATGTAAAATTATGTGATATTCTTGGATGCATGTCTCTAACTTCGATACCACAATATCCACCGCCGTGACGATAGTTGCTCATCACTCTACGATTGTGGTGCACCAATTTTATTTGTTAGTGTTGTTGTTCTTGTAACACTGCTATAGAACCTTACAAAAATAAACAATTTTTTGTTTTTCTTGTTTTATCACCACTTAAGCTTGGATATATAAACTACGATTGAAATTCATCATCATAAAACAAAGGGGAGTGATTTTTATGTCCGTCCGCTATTAGCTACGTTGACTTTTTTTAGTTTTTTTCTTTAAAACAGGAACAAGCACATTTTTATGGAGCTGATGTTAAATTTTATGTTTAATATTTTTACATTATATATATATATATATATGTATAACATTGGCTTGCTTAATTTAAGAAAATTTACAGAAAATTTTTACGGTAATCACTTTTTATTAATGTTCAATGCTGCCAGACTTTTTGCGCGTTTTAACCCTCTATACCCTTGTTGGAGCTTTAAATTCCACTAAATTTCATATGTCCTCTTCAAAACTCTCTATAAAATATTTAAAGCAATTGTGTGCAAAATTAAATATGCAATTTTTGATGCAAAAACTTTTTTTAAACGTATATATTGCAATGGTATGAACGTATACCTATATTATTTTGTGTTTTTTTGTTGTCTATGTTTTAACATGGGGCTTATAAATAATTGTCACAAATTATGAGCTTTCTCTCAATAAATGAATAATTTTTTTCAATATATGTAAAAATATCGAAAAAAATGCTGTTCCCTTTATTTTCTTCAAAAATTTTAATATTCTTTCGAATATTCTGTATTACATACGATTTTCCGAATTCCCCCAAAATTCTCCTTACTATAGGGAATATTCCTCTAATCTGACATAGCTGCTAATGGATTTTTTGCTTTCAAAATAAATTCCACAAAACGAATGATATGTCAAATTTGTGGAAGCTATGTACGCCTATTTAAATAAGTTGGCAGCGCTTAAGTTGTACAAATTTTTTCAACGTACAACTTATCCGTCAACTTGGTAGCATGTACTTTATACGCTACTTAAGTTTGAAACACAATCGGGGCAGCAGCAGCAAAAGCTGTCAGAACTTCAAATACTGCAAACAAACAAACAACTCAAATAAAAACTTACTTTAAGGCCTTTTGTCGCTATCGCGTATAAGAAATTTTTCAAATTGTAACTTATTGCGTTGGAATAAATTTATAATAATAATAAAAAATTACTTTATATTTAAAAAGCAAACTGTTGCTTTAAGCTTCATTATTATTGCTGGAAAAACTAACAAAATAAAAACAAATATTTTCACTATATACCAGCTTGAATGCAACATTAATATTTTGCTACTTTGCGCCGGATAAAATATAGAACAATTTCTATATCGGCAGCAGGGCAGCACGGCGGCAAACTGCAAGATTTTCTATCTGTCTCTTTCTTACCCCCATTGTTCTCCATAATTTTCATGTTGACAGATTTTGCTACCCTGCAGTCGTGCTGCTGCTGCTCAATTGTGTTCCAAACTTTACACACCGAACATAAGCGCCTGCGTATTTTGGTTCTGTGAACGCGAAACGTTGTAGTGTACTAAAGCATAGTTTCGCCGTCAAGTAAATGGAAACATATACATCAGCGTTCAACTGTGAAAGTTGTTATGTTGAAATTTAGCAAAAGTATTTTGACAACTACGAATGACATTTGAACGCCAACGTATGTGTGTGTAAATGGCCGAATAACAACAAACTATTAATTGGTGTTATAAGTCGAAGCTGCGTATGAACAAGATAACAGAATGCACTGTGTTCAATGGAGGACTTAAATGAAAGAAACAAGTCGTATGTGGTGCACATCAGCATTAGTAATAGTCGTTGAAAAGAATAATTATTTGTGCAAATATTACGAGCAAAAAGATTTTTTGTACATCCAATAATAAGTGATAGATTATTATCATGTGTTGTCTTCTGTAATACCAAGTGACCGGGACTTACCCAGCTAACCCCGGGCATGACATGATCTCTAAGATTTGTTCCATGAGCAATAAAAAAGCTTATCAAGTTATTCGATTATTATTAAAACTATTTTGCGAAAGCACCCTGCAGCTCACAGGGTGACTTGTATCGAACTGTACGGAACTGTTTTGTTATGACAGATTGCTATTTATTTGTTGATTTGGCTCTAAGAGCCAAGCGCAACAAAGGTTATCTCTAAAGTTGTTTTTGTGCTTCTGTAACTGGCAAATCTAACTCCCAAATCCAGAGTGACGAAAAACCAGCAGTTGTAGATCTTGAAAACTAGAAATGGAAGCTTCCAGAAAAATTGTATGTAATAGAATCAATTGCGTAACTTTTTACTTTAATTTTTCGCTATTTACAAGAACAAAATACGTTCCCTTGTCCTGGTGTGTACGGGAGGGGGCCTTACCTTTGCCGGGATCAACATTTACAATGGTAACGAAAATTTTTACAAGGATTGGTTAATTCCAGCTGCAAGGCTGTTGCCCGCTGAAATGAGTCACAACTTGGCAGTTCTTGCATGTAAATACAAAATATTTCCAGCACCGCGTATACCAGATGCAGACAATTTGGTAATACGAAAAGATAAAATATATTTTAAATGCTTTAATGAACATTGTTTGCAGTCTTTGAAATTTTTCGACAAAACTATTTCAAATCCGATTGGCATTGCTGCTGGTTTTGATAAACAAGGTGAAGCAGTTGAAGGTTTACAAAAACTTGGTTTTGGTTTTGTTGAAATTGGTTCCGTCACACCAGAACCACAGCCAGGTAATCCAACACCACGTGTATTTCGTTTATTGGCTGACGAGGCTATCATTAATCGTTACGGCTTTAATAGTGAGGGTCACAAAGCAGTATATGCACGACTTAATGCGCTGAAGAAGGATAGTAACTTTGAAGGCGTACTTGGTGTTAATTTAGGTAAAAATAAAAACTCCGCTTCAGCACTCGCTGACTATGTGCAGGGAGTGCAGTTGTTTGGCCCGATTGCTGATTATTTGGTCATTAACGTTAGCAGCCCGAATACACCAGGTTTACGTGACTTGCAAGGCAAAAAAGATTTAGAAAAACTGCTCGAGGGTGTTGTTGATGCACGCAATAATTTACCTTCCAATAATAAGGTTCCAATACTGCTGAAACTTTCGCCAGACTTAAATAAACAAGATGTAAAAGATATTGCCTCCGTTATTACTAAGAAGACATGTCGTGTGGACGGTCTTATTGTGTCAAACACAACGACGACGCGCGAAAACTTGCAAGACTTGTCATTGGCTGCAGAAACTGGTGGCTTAAGTGGCGTTCCTTTGCGTGGGAAGTCGACACAGTTGATTGCAGACATGTATTATCAGACCAGTGGTAAAGTACCAATAATTGGTGTTGGAGGTATAAGTTCAGGTCAAGATGCGTTCGAGAAACTGGAGGCAGGTGCATCTTATTTACAGTTCTACACGGCTTTTATATATCATGGACCACCGATTGTTAGTCGTATTAAAGCAGAACTTTCAGAGATACTTAACGAAAAGGGATATAAAAATGTCCAGGAGGCAGTTGGCAAAAATTATAAAAAATACTGTAGCAAGTAATGTGAGCATTGATGTAGATACGCTTTAATTTTTTTAACGTTTGTAATATTTGTAGTTATTTGTTTGCAGGGTAACATTCTTACAAAATTGTGAATAAAAATGTTACTACTCGTACTAATATTCTGTAACTCTATTAGCAGCGTAGAGTTTGCTCGAAGAACGAACAAACATATATCGTATAAATCTATTTTTACTTTACTAATTTATTACTTTTCATTTTATATGCACAGGTTGTTTTTGTATAAATTATATTTCTTCACCCAAAAAATAGTCGCTCTAACTCTTGGGTTTTATAATCATAACTTAAAAATTAGTCAATTTCAGATAATTTTTTTCAGCGGGAAAAAAATTGATTCACTGCCACCCCCAACTTATATCAACAAATGGATAAAACCGGTATAATGTCACTGAAAAAGGTAAGAGATCCGTTTTTCTATACTTTTCTTAACTGTGTGCAAAATTGTGTTTGTAAATACACATTGAAAATGGTTCAGAAACAAGATTAAAGCTTTCCAATGAATATAGCGCTGTTTAAAATAAAATAAGTTTTTTTTGTGTGGTCCCATGGGCCTGTATTATAGAATAGGGTTTGAAGAAAGTTCTCCCAAAATTTAGATCACACCTGTTGTTTTCTATTACAATTCATATTTTATATTAAAATTACGACTATTTTGGACTTTTATTTTATTTGATCAAAAATAATCGTGACTGGATTTTTGTTTTTTTTTTTTGACCAAAAATAATCGTTATTTTGGATTTCTATTTTTTTTAGCCAAAATAATGATGGATTTTTATTCTTTTGGATCGATAAAAATTCATTTATAGCGATTTTTCAGTTATTTCTATCATAAAATTCATAATCGCTACGGTTCCTAATTTTTTCTGTATAACGTTTTGCATGTTTAGGGAGTGCCACTCTTCTTTTCCTAAATTTGTTGTCTTTCCCATAGATTGTCCACATTAATTCCTAGTATATGTGTGAAGTTTGGTTGCACCCTATACAACTGTCTAAGCATAATGTTTTGAAGTTGATTTTATGCCGTGTTGCTAAAATGCATATTTTTTTGTCTGTTGCCGGTTCGAATCATTTCTTATATTTGTGTGAAACTTGGTTCCATTACCTTAAATCAGCGATAGGTACGTAGTGGCACTCCGCCCTCATGGCCCTAACCGTTATTCGACGCACAAGCAACCAAAAAACAATTCGCATAATTTTAACGCTATCGACGCACAGCTATCGTGTCGTAAGTTATTCAAGGTCAAAGGTCACAAATATCAGTTTTTCGCGATTATCTCTGTAGCTCCAATTATGTTACCATATATAACAACAATTGTAGAGCATAAAATTTGCATATCTAATATATTCAATAAATAACACAGGCCGACAAAATTAAACGAAAGTCCAGAACCAGAGGCCAGACCTAGCATACCCGATGGTCTTTGATGCGCTGCATCCGAATCCAAGCTCAGAATTGCTCCTATAAGTCAAGCTTTCTAGATATCCTAACCTAAAAGTGGAAAAATACGGTTTTTAGCAATATTTCAGGTTAATTTACATCGCGAATAGTTTTTTTTTTTTCAAAACTAGTTGCGACATTTGAAAGTACCGCTTTTGTTCTTCAAAACTAATTTTAAATTATGTGAATATCTTTTTTTCTCCGAAATATCGTAACTTAAAATTTATTACAAAGGCCTACATAGTCCAGTATGGCAGGATGAATAGAAAACTTTAATTTATGACCTTGAAAAACTTACGACGCAAACACGAGATTTTATGAGACTTGAGACAACTTTTAGAACATGAAAATGAAGGTACATACGAGTTTACAGCTTATTATCTCTCATTCCGAGGTAAAACCCTAATTTGACTGGCCTACTCGTCAACGAACAAAACGAAAAGCCCTTTTCTTTGAGTGTTGTAATTAAGAAGCTGAAATGCGTGCTGGTTAAATACGAATATGTACGGCAACACTTGATAAATTTTATTCATTTTGACATTAGTAAAAGTTGACACTTTGACAGCAAAACTTATTAAGCTGCGGTGTCCGAGTGGTTAAGGAGATGGACTTGAAATCCATTGGGTTCTACCCGCACAGGTTCGAATCCTGTCCGCAGCGATTTTTTTTTATTTACTTACTATTTGACTGTAATTTCCTCATAATAGTGATAGCGCTGGAGGTACTTCTTGAGTGTACATAATTTGAGTCGAGACTTGGTAAATGGTACGAATAACTCTTACCTTAAGGTACATAGAAACGCCAGTTGCCGGCTGTGTATCGTACTAGTTCCCGTCCAAAGTTGTCGGAAAATAGTTTTAGCTTATTTTATGCTTCAAACTAAAAAATACATAGTTTTCTTAATATAACCATGTTTCTAGAATTTTGACAGATTTCCTTTTCGGTAAGGGTGTAAAAATAAATAAATAAAATATATTAAACAGTATATTAAATGAAAGGAAATAAATTGGGCTTTCATATTGTGCCGGTAAAGCTACAGGTCGTTCAAGTATTACGTAACGCAATTTGTTGAAGATATCTGCCCCCCCCCCCCCCCTCTCCTTAAACATTACTGTATCACCCAAGTGACCATGTTTATCTAAGTCACAATTATGTTGTGCAATGTACCGGAAAGTAATTTTAGCGACTTGTTTTGTTTTAGTCGCGTTTGCGATAGTAAGAAATAAAACCAGAGATTTTTAACTCGCAGTGTAACGCGTTGTTCAAACTCCCTACTCCTCCCCCCCCCCCCCCATAAGTGCGTTGCGTAATACTTGAGCGGCCCCTTATTGGTATACTTTTTTTGATATATAACTGCTTTTTGAAAAAAACATCGTTTGAACGTTTGAAAACATCCTCATATAACGAAAACTATGGGTCAGATTTCATATTTGTATTCACCATTTTTATATTTAATCTATCATATTGTATCGTAATTTTTGAAATCAGTTCAGAGGTTCCCAACTTATAACCATTTTTAGAGAATATATTTCTAGGACCTCCGATATTATGTGCCTCACATATGTACTTCTTGATTCCACACTCGATAGAAGCATTAAAATTCACTTCAGAAAAATTAGACGAAATAAAAAAAGGCGTACCTAACTTAGAGCAAATTACAACGAACTCAAGGCGGCATCATGGTGATCTTGCGTCGACCTCATGAACCTATTTGTCGAACTGATATAGGAATGATATCTCCATGGTGGGACGGTATATAGTATAAAAAAAATTGACGAAATCGTTTCAATTGACATAAAATGTTTACTTCCGATTTTCTACAAAAAAAAATTCAAATTTCAATCTGATAATTTAATATGTAGTAATTTTCTATGAGAGACTATCTGATAATCTGCGCAAAATTTTAATTCTGTGAACATAGAAAAGTAATCTTAACATTTTACGAATTTGACTTAAACATATTTAAAATTTTAAATTTAATAGCGAAGAACTGTGTTGTTGCGCTTAGTTTTTTTTAAATTTATTGGTATTATTAATTAGATAAACAAATCAATTTAATCTAAATAACATTATGAAACCGGCCCTGAATTCTGCTGCCATTAAAAGTATTGTGTTAATGCAAATTTTTTTATAACAATGGAAATTAGTAATTTATATTCTCAACAAAGATTGAAATTTCTAATGGCATTGGTTTGAGATTTTACTTTTATTAGACTTAATGAAACGCACATATATGTATGTATGTGATTGGAAAATAAAATGCGTCACTCTGTTAATTTTTCATTAAAAACAAACGCATTTCAATTATGCTTTTAAAGAGTTAATTCTACTCGAACGCTTATTTTTAAACTAAGAGTTGGCCTCTTGAACATTTAGCACACGACCCTCCAAAGAATGTATGTTTTGATTGGAGGCGCTATTGAAAGCATCACGATTGCTAAATACAACGAAGCCATAACCCTTTGAGAAGCCTTGTTGCTTATCGAACACAACCGAACTTAAAGAAACGTGGCCAAATTTAGAAAAATAGAATTGTAGTTCCTTCTTACCAATTGTCCAGGGTAAGTTGCCAACAAAGAGCTTATAAGAATTTCGCACAACACTCCCAGACATTTTTTATAAATTCAATGATATGCTCGAAGTTCAATTAAAACTAGAAGGGTTCTCAATTTTCAAGGGTCACTTCCAACAAATGTATAGTATGACCACACATAAACTCAATTAAATCAACGCCTGAACTTTTTCCCAAATCATCGATGTTCACTTGCAATGCTGTAAGTTTCCACTTCTTTAGCAACGCCTCAATTGACCAATCAGCGCTTCGTTCTTGATAGGTAAAAAAGAATTTTGCACCTGGATTACGCTCAAGTAGAAACGCAACTGTTACAATAATGTCTTCAAATACCGTCGGGTCATAAAAGCAATCTGCAGCAATTATTAAGTCCAAAGGACCTAAATTAAATACGCTATTTAACAGCAAGCCCCAACTTAGTCCTATCACGTTGATATTATCACCGGGTACAAGATTATTAGCCAGACAGGATTTGCGTATGTGCGCCAATGATTTTGGAAGTATACAATTATCGCTTAAGACAACGTGTGCGCCACACTTTGCTGCCAAGATACCAGGTAATGCGGTGCCTGATCCCAATTCAAGCATGCGTTTTCCTACCAAGGCGTGTCGACGTTCCCATAAAAACCACGCTAATACCGGTGCACAGGGCCACGTATAGAAAGAATAACCACCTTGTAGGACCTGTAAAGAATAAAGATGTTTATGACCTCATTATGTAATTCAACTAGAAACGCACCTCTGGTATTTTAATTTCTAGTTTTTGTACTTCTTTGGATGCCGCAACCAAGTGCCTACCATTAATTCGATTTGTTGTATTGATGCTGTTCCCGCTATTGTTACTTATGCTCGTAAATACGAACTCTTTTATATGCTCCGTCGCTGTAGCCACTGTTCCACTTGCAGTACCATTAACATAAGAATTCGCTGTTGTAGACGTAGATGTTGCCGCTGCGGTTGATGTACTAGTACTGCTGCCGTCGGAATTCAATTGAAAACGTCCACTTGTCATTTTTTGTGAAACGCCAGAAATGAAACGTCAAAATATTTACAACTTGGTAAAATGTGCAAAAACAATTGTTTATTTTTTTATATGCTCCGTCCGTATTTTACTTTCAACACTTACAAAAGAAGCTTCGATATCTTTGAAGCTTTTTGTTTGGACCAACAGATTCTAATATTGAAATTTTTGTAGGATATTTGGTATTGTCCCCAAACAAATCCTATTAATACTACGACTACAAAAGAGCGAACAACACAATCAACTTTGTACTTGGTTAATGTAATTCGCGGCAATTCAACTGCAAAAAGGGCCACTTGTGAAACACCACAAATTAAACTTTATAATTTGTATAAATTTTTTTAAATGAGTGATAAGAAATGAATTTTCAACTATCATTCGAAATATAAATTAGAGATGATCGATCAGTGATTTGGCTTGACAAACCGACTAACTGTAAATTTCGTCTTGCGTTCACATCATCAAACATGCTTGCCAAACATAATTTGCAGAACAATTTCGAGGTGTACACATCTCTCGCATTACTCACTTCAATTCTTTGTTTTTTTTATTTTTCGGAGGTGTAATAGTAAAAAAATTTTTTTCAACTCCCTACAACGAGGATGTGTCCCTAAAAAGCCTAAATCTTGCCAAAACTTTTTATTATTCACGTAACCCATCGATGTTCACTCTACGAAATCTTATTTGAAATGTAATATTTCTTGTTGTTGTTGAAGCCAGCAGAGAAATCAAAATATTCTTAAATCCATCCAACTTGAGTGTCAAGCGGCAGTTTCTAGAATTAACATGATCAAACATTGAGGTTTGTCAAGCACGATGGACAGCATGAAGGATGGTGTGACCGGCCCTATTTGTTAGTTGAATCATGATGGTGGCAGCCATGGTTAAATAATATGACAACTACAAATTTTGACGCTTAATTCACCTGTGTTAGTTGCAGATTCAATTAAAAAAACATTTTTTTTGGAAATTATACTAGCAAAACGTTAGGTGTAGCAGAGGCTTCATAAGAAAGAACAAATGAATCTTAAAATAAGTCGTGAAGTTGACATTTTCGAAGAGGGAGTGACAAAAGTGAATGGCTTTGTAGAGGAAACAACAGAGCGCAGTACCAATTCAATAGATGTTATATATAATGGAATCAACAATCCCACCGAAATAAGATACAAACTGGAACCAACTAGCCCCATAACTGCTATAGATACGCAAGACGACAGTTTGGGATTTATTTTGGTGCCACTGTTGGTATTTGTGGGAATTGTCGTGCTATCAGCATTGGTCAGTCTCTCACGTTTTGATAAAAATCTATAAACTTTAATATATATAAAATAGGTTTACCTCATGGCGCGCAATAGGCGACGCATAGGGCACATCTACTGCAGCCGAAAGCATGCTTCAGCTTATACCACTGAAGGCTTTGATGCTAATCTAGGGGAAAATAATCATGATATTGATGATCCAACTGAATGCTTGTTGAAAGGAAAGCTGCAAATTGATAGAAACGTAAGTTTACATCGACGACTAACCTAAAACAAAACTGAATATTCAATTTTTTGAGATGTACTACATAAACTTGTAACATCTAAAAACACGTTTTCAGTGTTTGAAGAATCACCACCAGCGTGCAGGGCACGTAGTACTCATCAATTAGATTTACGTACTTAACTGTTTTCCCAAATTTTGTTCTTAAATTTGTGGGGTTAGCCCTAGATACATATACATATGTACATACATTTCATGCTCTTCCCAATAAACGTTCCCATTCGTTTAAAAAATTTATAGACGAAAGTGACTAGTGAAGCAACTAAAAGTTTCAATAAGCGACCAATAAATAAAAATATGAGTTCTCCTTGTACCAAAATTTTTCTTTCATGTATCTAGTAGATACTATCTACGATTATTAAACACAAAACAAAACTTTATCAGCCTAATGTATTTGTACCTACGTATGTATGTATAGCGTTTGTTTGTTTTTTCGTTTTAATAAATTAGCACTATTTTTCAAAAAGTATTTACTTTTTTAGTTGTACGATGTATGGGAAAACACCCAGCGGCAAATATGTGATACACAACATCGATGAATGGTTACACTCGTTGTAGGCAGTAATGCTCACAGCTCCAGCCACAACTGTAAATTCTTTTTACAAAGGGATGGCCGCTTTGTAGGCAGTTTGCCTACATCTTCTATATACATACATTGTACATTGATGTTACACAAAAAAGGCATATTGCCTACGCTTGCATAGTGGCTATAATAAGACGAGCTGCCTACATCTCCAAATACAAAGTTAGCAGATAACAGACATTCTGCCTACATTTCAACATGCAAAGTAAGCGAAATGTTAGGCAAACAAAAAATTCTATTAAAAACATTTTTTCAACAAATTAAAAAATCGAAGTTGAATTTATATTCAATTTTGACGATACTGAAAAAATGTATATTTGTGTCGGTTGTTAGAACGTTTGCTTGGGACGCAGACCGCACGGGTTCAAACCCTACAGAACAATTTTTATTTATAAAATTATTTGAATAACACAATTTGATTCGACTGAGATTTGAACCAGCTTCGTTTCTAGAATAGTTCGAGTGCGACCCCGAAATCAGCAAATAGATGAAAATAAAAATAAATCGCATTAATGAAACGCACCATACAAATAAGTTACTTTTTATCGATGAACTTTCCGAGTACTCTGCTAATTTGCCGCTGGGCATAGTGAAAAAGAGAGTGAAATATAATTACTCCTTACTTTGTTCGATTTACAGTTTAATAGTACAAAAAATTATGAGAAACTGTTCACATGCGCAGTATTTTTGTACAACATTGACTTTATGAACCTTATGCTTCAAGCTTTATTTCAGAGTCAAATTTTCTTAGGAAGCGTCTATGGAAAAAATTGAAAAGGCTTATTTTAATCATTTTGGTGTATATATTATTTTAATCATGGGTGTATGTTGATTGATTCCAAGAATAATAAAATATTGATTCATGGATCGATTCATCAAATTAAATTAAAATTATGCCTATTTTCATTTATTTATAGAGCTATGCGTCGTGTCGGACAACAGACGCAACTAAAATTGGCAGCAGCAATGAGTTGTTTGCATAGGCTTTACCAAATTTCCAATAAAATAGCATTACCAAGCACTTCCATTTTGCATTTTTAAGTCACAAAAATCGCATTAGCATCTTAAGTTACCGAAAAGTATTTTAAATTATAAAATGTTTTTTAAATAGTATTAATGAGAAAAATATGTAATTTTAAATAAATTCGATTTCAACGTTCACTTAAATTATTTTTATTTTTGCACAAATAAACTTAAAATTTTCAACTTAACATTGTATGTAATTTCAACTCAATATGTACATTAGAATCTCTTTTTTTTCTGAAATTTACATTATGTTTTAGTATATAGTACATACATACATATGTACATACATATATAAAAAAAAGTAATCCATCTGCAGGGATATTTCCAAATTCGAGTAATTAGAGGTGGCAAACGACAATGAAGCTTGCTCATTTAAAATATTTAAGATCTTGTAAGCTGATTTGATGTGAAAAATTGACTTTGAAAGACTGTTGAATAATAATTAAGCAAGATCAATTTGACTAGGGACAATTTTTAAAAAATAATAAATTTTCTCAGCAATGATACCAACCGTAAGGTTATATCTGAAAATTTGGTTCCGATTTGATATTTTAAGCAAAAATTATGATGCTTCAACATATTTTTATACGAAAAGACTTTATTGGTCTTGGGCGATCGCTTTATATTTGAAAAATTTCTTTCCTTATGTAAATTTCAGATAAAGAAAACGCTCTAATAAACATACATGTTTATTTTATATAATTCAACAAATACTAAATATTAGCATTATTAGCAGCATCTAATGGTAATGGTGTAAACATACGAGTTGTCAAATCGTAAAATCCAAAAAAGAAGGCACCACCCAATGTTATCCACATCACGCGCGGTACAAAACCAGCGAACAACCTACGGGCAATAAAATCAACAACTTGGTAAAAGGTAAACAAAAACAACGAAAATGGTTTTTATTAATTTGCAAATATTTTCCTTCAGTGGATTGATAACTAGCAAGCACCTAACTTTGATCAGAGTTGCAACGATTGACAGCTAAAGCATAATTAGTAAACACCAATTAGCTCAGTGCTCCATATAATCAGTCACTCAACATGATTAGTTATTTTTCATTAACACTGCTGTTCGTTTACGGTGTTTCAAAAAATTTTATATTGTTTCTGCCTTTTTTATTCACTTTTTGTTGATTTACTCGCAAAGTATGTACCTATGTTTTAAGCGGGCTGTGAATAATTTGATTTTCCATACAAACCTTAGGTACCTTTTTCTCGGGTACCAACAAACCGATTTTAACGAAATGTTTACTTTATTATCATGCCAATTAAAAAGTTTTGCCTGCAGATTTTCTAAAAATAAATTTTATGAGCTACAACTCCCAGTAAATATTCGAATGTTGTTTCATGTCTAGTTTAAATTTAATAAAAACGTGCCAATGTGAAAAATGACAATTTTGTTCGCACGTTGAAATGCAATGCGTTAAGCTTTAACTATGTTCAGCAACCCTCAAGCTATCTTCAAGAAAATTCTCTAATTGTGCCAATGCCGACTATATGTATACATAAGAAAAATATGTAGGTACCAGAAATACCAATATGTTGAAATCGTGACGTGCTAGAAATATTCTAAGACCAGATTTAGAGTCAGCAATCAAAATTCTATAAGGAATTGAAGAAGATTGTCAAATGGCTAAATACTTATTAATCATGATAACGGAGTTTTTGCCTGTATAATTTTTTGAATATTTATGTGCGGTTTTTGAAAGTTACCGAATTGACATGCACATGAATTGTTGATCTAAAGCGTACTATTCGAGTAAATCAACAAAAACAGCTGAAAATGTGTAACATTTTCTTTTTGCATCAAAAACATTATTAGGAAAAAAAATTAATAAAAACCAAAAAATTATAAACATACCCTTTGAAACCGCGCTCTCGATACAATAAATTCAACATTGATATAACGTTCAATTTTTTAGTTATACTACTTTGGTCTGCTAGCATAATGCGTGTTTTAGCCACATCCAATGGGGTGGTAATTCCAGCAGATATGCCGCCTGCGACAGCACCACACAGAGCTACAGTGATGGGTGTGGCTTCTAAGCCGGTTACTGGTGTCCATCGTAGTTTAAAGTATTCCCATAAAGGAAATTGCATCAAACTGAAGGGAATTTCACGTGTTATAGTAGAAGAGAACCCACGATAAAGTCCACGACGAATGCCTTCCGTTTTGTAAGCTGTCCAAAGTATTTGTATTGCAGTCATTTTATGTTTATTACCTAAGGCCTGTCGACGTTGTTTAGCAATTTCGACTGGTACGCGGATCAGACAGGCAAGCTAGAAGTTTAAATAATTAATTAGTCCAATGACTAAATGGTTTTAGGTCAGCCATATACTTCCAAGAATGAATTAATTTGAAACGGCTGCCGCGGTGCTTGGAAGAAAAAAAAACAGATGGTTGCCCCTGTGCCCGTTTTAAGTAGATAACATGCCAAGGAACTTTAACTTGGTATAATTTAAATGTGCAGAAATTTGTTGGGCCGATTATGACATATTTTCTAATTCAAGAATTATATTCCAAGGAAATTGACAAAAACTGAAAAGGTTATATAATTTGCAGTTTTTTGTGTAATTTATTGTGATGATATCTTTGTTATAGAGTCAATAATTATTTAAATGTAAAGCTAAACGTAGCGCACTATGTGCATCATATAAGTTTTAATTGTTATTTATTTTTAGTTCTTGTTTTTCATATAAATAACCTCTCAAAAACCTAAAGTCCATTGGCAAAACGTTGGGTGGAAAATAAAATAAAATTTGTTTTATTTGCATCTAAAAATTATTGACCTAAAAGTCCGAAACATATATTTCAATAAAAAGTTCATATGAATTTGGTAAAAATTGGGTTTTTTGGAAATTTCGAAACGGGATAACTTATCGAATCTAATTGTAGATATAACTTATTGGACTAAAATCGATGTTTCTTCTTCTATTCTACGCTTTTATGTCTAGACACACTTTACAGGTTTGTACTTCTTAGCATCGAGTTAACCGTTTTTACAAAATTTGATTTTTGGAAGAATTTTGCCGACCTATGACTAAAAATCGTCTATATTCATTGAACTAAATGTTGTCATTTTGATATTGTTAGACTTTTTATGTTTGGTTGGTTTGTACGCCTAGGCTCTAAGAGTCTAGACTGACTGGAGTAGCATAAAACGTGAACCTCCGATTGATAGAAAATTTATTTTATGCATGCCACGTTAAAAACGATGTATTGAAATTTGTGTATTTTTTTTATAACGAAAAAAAGTTGAATAGTATTAGGAAAAATATCGATGAATCTGTCGCCTTTCACCTATTAAACTGCATCCATATTAATGTTTAGCTCGAAGGTTTCTTGAAAGTTTCTCACCATAGCCTCGTATGGATTGGTAGCCTACGAAAATTCGTGGTTAGCTATCGGGCGGAGGCACCAAGTCTTCAATATTCCTTTTGAGCAGGAGTTTACAAAGGATTGTTTATATACGTTGCGTCAGTGTGCTTGTGGGGGATCATGATTCGTAGGCAAAAAAAAACACTGATTTAACATTGGTTTAAATATTCGTAGTTAGAATAGTGTTTAGTTCTTGAATTCTATAAAGGTGTACATATGTTTGTCCAACATTGCTTGGGTTTATCTCGTTGATGGCCAACTAAACTTATGGGTTTCTCAAAAATATCGCTAAGAGACAGCAATTATATTATCTACATATCCTTTCAGCTTTAGCAAATTGGACCGTGACACCGAGACCGCCATGATCCTATTATATACATAAGTTACGTGGCCAGAAACTTTTGGTGACAGCAGAAATTCCATGAAAAGATAACTACCATCGATTTCAAACTCGTTGGATTTTTAAACTAAAGTGCGGCACATAACGTTGGACAGGATGCTGATCGCTATATTCAAAAAGGATATGGTTCGACAGCTTTTTCAGTTAAAATTATATTCGTTATAGCGTAAGCATTCGTTTCTTTAAATTTGAATGCACTCCACACCAAAAAATCAGCTCCTAACTTGCAAAGCTGAGGGCAGTCCTTCGAATCTCTTTCTCAGTCATCTAGTCTAACCAAACCAAATTATTGATACAAAATTTGATGTTGATTTTCTTACAACTTCCGCAAAAGATGCAGACATCATGTGCACATAAGGAGAATTTTTTGTGCCTGTAGCCGCGCTTAAATAATTCTTGAAGCCTTCGTATGCACAGAAAAACAGCGCCGCTGTTGGTGCACTGCCCGCCGCAGCTGGTGCTAAGCCTTTATAGATGCCACGAAATCCTCCCGAGCGCCAAAAGCCATATTCACTTTGTAAACGTGTTTTCACTGTGTCAATAGGAAAGAGTGCTATGTCGACAACGATACCAGCAACTCCACCAGCCTGAGTGAAATATATATTAACAATACAATTAATTTTTTAAAGATTAATCCAATAAATTTTGTGCCACTTTCATTGATTTATTTGCTACTTACAATAAGCGAATGCAGAAAATTGTAATTAGTTGTTCTATCATCGATTACCGCTGTTACTGGTAATATTTCTGTTTCCATGTTTTGAGGTTATGTCGCAGTTTAACTTTATTTGAGTTCATAATTATTCAAATGAACAAATTACACAAAACCAAGGTAATTGTCTAGAAGTGCGGACAACGCTAAAATGGGGGTAAAAAAAAAAAGTAAAATGCTCAAATGACGTGCTTTTTTATAAAACTTATAATTCCGTCGGCGGAAAGTGAAAATTATGCACCGTTTTTTTTTATAAACAATTAAAGCACAGCAGTCGGTGCAGGTTTTTTCGAAATGACATACATACATACATACTTGCTGTAGAACATCTTTGACTCGTTTTCCGATTGTACAAAGTTTTTTTACAAATATTTATTGTTCATGAAGAACTGCTGCATAAAAATGTTTCGCTTATTTTTTCCGTTTTATTATTCATATCAGAATTCTTTTTACATAATTAAAAATGGCCAAATGGCCAAAAATGGACTTTGACGTACCCAAGGATCGCATCTTTAATTGTTTATAAAAAAAAAACGGTGCATAATTTTCACTTTCCGCCGACGGAATTATAAGTTTTATAAAAAAGCACGTCATTTGAGCATTTTACTTTTTTTTTTACCCCCATTTTAGCGTTGTCCGCACTTCTAGACATTTACCAAAACCAACATTATTTATATTTTATCCACTTAAGTTTAAGTTATCTTTTTTTTGTTTATTGAAATTTGTGCTAATATTAAAAGAAACTGTTAAATCACAACACAAAATCTGAAATTTCTTTGAGCAATTCCATGCATGATTCAATTAACATGTTTGCTGCGATACCAAAAATTGCCTCATACACCTCATACATTATTTTTTCGTAAGCTGTCAAAATCGAGCAAAACAAATTGTTATGTATGTATATATATTAACAGACTTTATAAGGGGTCGTCCATAAGAGACGTCCGCAGCAGCAGGTGGGGAGGGGGTTGTTAAAACCGATAAAAGGGAACAAACAGGGAGGTCGAAACCTTATTGATCGTTCATTTTATTAAATGTTGCTTTTGAATTTTTTTTTTTTTTATAAGAACCAAAAATTAAAGGAGGATAGCATTATCCATTGTGAATGCTCTTCAGAGGGGTTGGAAAATCAGACATATGTGGTGAGCCAAGGGGAAGGGGATCAACCCATAGTTCCAAATTTTAATGAGAAGGTCTTTAATGTTCTACAATTTTGCATTTTAACCCGTTGTAGACCACGGCATACTTAATCACAGTCTACCCGTGTAGAACATAGCCAGATAGAAGCGTAACATAAACGTAGTGAGAGTTTTGACTCCCTTCTATTTTTGTTTATTACTGACCCTTTGTTAGCCTTTAAACTTTTGACAGCACATATTATCTATACTCAGGGTCGCCAAATTGAAAATGAGGAACAGCCTTCCAAAAAAATAGTTATGAAATGTTAACCTGCGCGTTTAGATGAATACCATTATTGTGTTTAGAGCTGTGCAAGCTCAAGTTCTTTAGCTGAACGACGTTAGCTTGTGCGCTCTATTTGTTAAACCGTTTTAGTTGGCTGAACGGGCCATTATGCTATATTTTCAATTTTTGGTATATTACATAAAAACTGTAATTCCGATCGCTGAACACATTCGGGCTTGCTTGATAATGAACTTTGAAATCAACAACGGATCAGCACTTTGCCCACACGATTTCATGAAACATCAGTGAGAAACATGGTCGTCGGGGTGGATGGATATTGCATTGAAATCTTGCTGCTAATCACTTTTCTGGACACTGATAAGGTTGTATGTATGTACACGCAAAAACTTCGTTAATCACAACTGATAAAATATCGCAAAGAACAGCATATTAAATGGTCGTAATTTCTTCAAAACGTTTATCGTTTGCCTTTAAACCTTAAGAAAGTATTGTTTGTTAGATGCAGTCTGCTGTTGCTGACAATTTCTAATCAAAAATTGCATATTGGAAAAAATTTGATCACTTCTCACCTCAGTATATTTTTTAGTTTAAAAATGAATTTTGTATTTCGTCTGGCGATATTCTTTTTTGATCCATTCGGAATTATACGTAAATTCTTCATACATCCAGCCCTTAATGTGACCCACATTGTATACGATCACTTTAAAGCGAAAGCCGATGAAAAAGTCGGCTCGCTAAAGGAACTGGTGTTGCGTCTAGGACTCATAGCATTTGCTGTTGTGCTGATTGTTTGGACAGCTGTATTTATGTATGCTGCGTTCTACTATGCATACATGCCATCAATATCACATACGCGGCCGGTGCATATGCAATTTAAGTAAGTTGAAAAGCTCAGCTTTGCTATAACTAACGTACTCGTATAAAATGTGTGGGGACTAAGTGCTAAAGGGTACGAGTGAAATTTTGAGTCTAATCGAGTTAAATTTTATAATGAATGATTAGCTAAAGTTTGTTAAGGGGCTGTTCAAGTATTAGGTTATGCTGTTTTTTGACCCCACCCACTGTCTCACAACTTGTCATATATTGTAAGCCCGAGTCTAAGATGCCACATTGCCAAACCACCAATTTGTTGTGGATAGGGGGGGATACACGTGTATGACCAACTGTAGTGCAGTGTTGTGTTGAGTGAAAATTATTTGATTTTCGGTTCTCAAAAACACAAAAATGTCGATTGCATATGTATTGGATGTGTTCCAAAACTCACCAGAAGGTTAATTTTATTTCCTAAATATGGATATTAGATGATAGTTGAACTTTAAAAAACAAGAAATCTCTAATGTACATACCAATTTACGTTTTAAACATAATAACTATAAATTGGTCAAACTTTTTTTGAAAAATTTCGAAATCGTTCCCAAATGAAAACAGTTTTAAAAAAGCTATATGCATAACTTACGAAGACGCCGTTCTTTTAAACATATAAGCCTTCTATATGCCGAAACGTGAAAGTTCACAACTATGTTGTACCAATCATAGGAACTGTGTGCCATTAAATTGTAGAACGGGCAAAAATCTTTGGTGATTCGTAACGCTGTTTTAAATAAAAATGTTCAACGAATAAAAGGAGTAACCTTGTCCTTATCTGTATTGAAATCGGAGTTGAAATCAGAATCGGTTTTAAAACATGTTCTAACAAAACCCGAGAAAGATTTTGATGTGATTCAGAACATCTCCGACTAAAATTTTTAATACAGGTTTTTTTTTTGGTTTGGTTGACCCTATTGAGTATTTCTTACGATAAAATTATTCAGGATTTGTTATATTCTAATGAGAAAATTTCATAAACTTTTATTATTTTATTCCATTTATTTTTAAAGGACCTGCCTGGATACAAGCTCCCCATGCACTTTTCCACATGCACATGTTTCATTAACAAAAAAACAACAACTTCTTATGGTCGGCCAAGCATACAAGGTAATTGTCAACATCGAAATGCCTGAATCGCCCCAAAATCTTGATTTGGGCATGTTTATGGTGTGCGCTGAAATGCGTGATCATGATTCAATGCTACGCGGACATTCCTGTCGTTCGGCTATGATTCGATATCGTTCCCCTTTGATACGTACTTTATCTACATGGGCGTTAAGTCCGCTTTTTGTGTTAGGCTTAAAAGAAGAGTTTCAAATTGTACCAGTTGAAATATTTTCACAATATTTAGAAGAACGCCTTCATCCTATAACAGATGTATACGTAGAGATACAATCACAGAAGATACAATTTTACACAGTATCATTGCATATAGTTGCAGACTTTACTGGATTGCGGTACATTATGTTCAATTGGCCAGTTGTATCAGCAATTGTGGGTACGTTAAATATGGAACTTTTAGCTTCTCATAACATTTTTTTTATTAACAGAATATAATTATTTTCAGCAATTAGCACAAATTTGTTCTTCATTTTGATCGTGTTTATATTGAGTTGGTATCACTGGTCTGACACCACTTGGTTACGCAATATACAGCGAAAGTACGCTCGTATCACAAAAACTATACAAAGCAGAACTAACGAAGCAATTCAATCATCTTCTGCTAGTTTCCGTGATGATGAAGATTTAAGATTCTTGGATGATAAATCTAATGGATCCGAAATTGATGAGATTAGTGGTGATGGTAACAGCAGTAAAGATGGAAAAGAAAAAGACTACTCAGGCGATGAGGAACAGCGTTTCCGACGGCTTGATGCAGCAAAAAAAGCATTTTAAAAGCATTCATTTTAACAACTAAATCTAACAAAAATATAAAATAAGACTTAAAGTTTTTATATTAAAATTTAAATTCACAATTTACATAAGGTAATGAACATACTTACTTATATGTATAAGCATAAGCAATCTGTGGCGGATCTAGGAGGGGATATAGGGACTTAAGCTACCTCCATGGCCAGTAATTGTACACTACATATGAAAAATACTTTATCTGAGTTTAATCCCCCCATGACTGAATGCTAGATCCCCGACTGTAAGCAATAGAGCATTACTTCGTTGTTTATGAATTAAATTGTAACTTAAAACTTTAACTGTCATGCAGCCAGTAACTTTATTAAATTATATTTTATACATACATGCACATGTATTAATTACACTGAAATAAAAATGCAAAAAAAGAAAACATAGTTTTTTACACTGTTGCTATTTAATGAGTTATTTCGGGTTAATAAAATATGATTACTATTCAAATTTCACAACACTTCGAATGCTTTTGCCTTCATGCATTAAATCAAATGCATCGTTTATGGCACTTAAACCCATTGTATGAGTAATAAATTCATCGACCATCAATTCGTTCTTAAGATATTCATCTACTAATTTGGGCACATCAGAAACACTTTTCCAACCACCAAATGCTGTACCTTTCCAAGTACGTCCTACAACTAATTGAAATGGTCTAGTGCTGATTTCTTGACCTGCTGCCGCAACTCCAATAATAACAGAAGTACCCCATCCTTTATGCGTTGCCTCAAGGGCAGCACGCATTGTATTAACATTGCCTATGCATTCAAAAGTGTAATCAAAACCACCATCAGTCAATTCAATAAGGTAGTTTTGGATTGATCCTTTATCTTCAACGTCTTTGGGATTAACAAAATCAGTAATGCCAAATTTTTTACTGACTTCAAACTTCTCTGGATTAATGTCTATCCCATAAACCTTAGCGGCTCCTGCACGCCTGCAACCCATAGCAGTTGCCAAACCGACAGCGCCAAGACCCCAAACTGCACAGAGACTTCCAGGTTCAACCTAAAAATAATGTATATATTATATGTAAAAACTTACAATTAATTAAAACATTTTCTAGGAAAAATAGTAATGGCAAGTAAAACAAAATCTTATGTTAATAAATAAATTACAATCTTATGCGCAGATAAACTATTCAACCAAATTTGGTTCCAGAACATTAGGCGCCACAAGCAAATACCGAACAAGTTGTGAGTTTGGACAAGAGCACATGGCACCTCTCATGCAAGTAAAAATTTTATGATGCTAAGCGCAACAAATATTAAAGGAAATTTTAATAAGCTTGTTACGGGATTATTTGGTGACTCAAAATATGGACGAAGTGTCACAATGAAAGATACTAGATATTACTGAAATAGGCTTAAGTTCAAAATTTGTTTAATAGTCCCATTTAGTAACAATTTTGAGGCATACAAATTCCACTTACCTTAGCAGTGTTCAATGCAGCACCATAGCCTGTTGGAATGCCGCAACCCAACAAACAGACCTTGTCGAGTGGTGCTTTTTCGTCGATCTACATAAAATATGTATGTTATATTAAATCACTTCATTAATATTTCATTCTCATTTACTTTGCACAAAGAAATATCAGCGACGACACTATATTCAGCAAATGTTGATGTTCCCATAAAATGGAAAAGCTTTTGTCCCTTACATGAGAAGCGTGTTGTACCATCAGTCATTACACCACGGCCTTGAGTTTCCCGTATTTTCTGGCACAAATTAGTTTTTTTACTCTTGCAAAACTTACACTCATTGCATTGTGGAATATAAAGTGGAATAACATGATCACCCTGCTTAAAACCAGTAACATTCTCACCGACACTCTCAACAATACCAGCACCTTCGTGACCTAAAATCACAGGAAAAACGCCCTCCGAATCGAAGCCACCCAAAGTGTAGGCATCAGTGTGGCAGACACCGGTCGCCGTGATTTTAATACGCACTTCATGTGCCTTTGGAGGATCAACTTCAATTTCTTCAATGACAAGCGGCTTTTTAGCTTCCCATGCGATTGCGGCTTTGCATGTGATAACCTTTAAACATTAAAATTATAAAATTGGTATAAATAAGTGATAACGATAGTTCACGTACTTTTCCCACTGTTTCGGACATTTTATTTCACTGGTCGGCGACAGTTGATTAATGTTGTCAAAGGTAATGCTTACGAATAGCAATTAACAACAAGTGGACCAGAGACTGAAGTCTAGTCCAGTGGTTCTTAACCTTTTAAGTAAGATGCACCATTAAACCGATTTTTTTCTTGCCATGCACCACCAATTTTTTGGCTGGGTTAGTATTCTATACATGAAACATATACGAATTTTTTAAATCATTTATATCTAATTTGCGGGGAGTTTACGATATCCGTGGTGCCGCGATTTGAAGATGTTTTTCGATAAAACACATCAAAATAAATCGAAAACATCAAATAAAAAAATCGGTATCTCGTTTAGTTTTCGAGTTATTCTTATATAAAATTACTGTGGATAGCAAAGTAGGTGTTGGATATATTATAGACTGATCCGCGGCCGAAGGTTTTTTGGAGTTTTAAATCCTAAGGTCTCACTTACCCTAGTTTTTATGCATAACTACTGTGGCTAGTGAAGCCGGCCAAACTAATATTTAAGTATCGATATTTCGAAAATTAAACGAGGTATCGATTTTTTTTTATAACATTTTCGATTTATTTCGAACAATTTCATTGAAAACCATCCTTAAATTGCAGTGCAATTGAAATCTTAATTCTAATACATACCATCAAAATCAGATTTTCAAGTATCGATTACTCGAAAACTAAACGATATATCGATTTTTTTATATAACATTTTCAATTTATTTTGACGTGTTTTATAGAAAAACATCATCAAATCGTGACTCCACGGGTATCGAAATCGTGCCTGCAAGCATAAATGATGGAAAAAATCGACTTTAACACATTCTGTGCCATTTTGGACAATTGAAAGTGAAAAATTTTCATCTTTTAAAGAGTATGCACACAACCGGTTAAGAAACACTGGTCTAGTCTTTTACGCTATTTACGCTATTCACACGCACCGAATTTGAGCGTCGGCGTATGACTTCAGAGTAGTTTTTTGTTGTGTGAATGCGAGATACGTCGGAGTAGTAGTTCGATATTTCTACTTTGGTGTAGTACGTCGATGTTCGTAGTCGTGTGAATAGTATTTAGCTAAAATTAATTTACTTTAGCTCACATTCGCAAATTTTTATAAAACCAAACTTATCTTATGTACTTTTTAATTCTAAGGAGAAATATGTAATCAAAAAAAGACCTATGAAATTTAACCTATGATTTTTTTTTTTAAAAACCGTTTTTTCCAAAAAGAAAGAAAAGAACTATATTGTTTTTATGATGTTAAGAAAGCTTAATTTTCTTGCTTTAAAATGATGTACCATTTGTATAGTTTTTTTTGATTTTACTTATTTGGACTGAGCTGTTCATGTTTGCGAAAAAAAACCAACAATTCAAATAACGACATCAGTTGTGAACTTGAGCTGCGAAAACGGTATCGATTCTAAATTTCTTTGAATAAGACAAAATCCTCCAATTAACGGCTTTTTCCAATATTTTCCTATTCCTACACGACCTGGCTTTGAGAAGCAATTCCAGGCTTGGCCGCTTAGCAACCTTGCTTATTAAGGAAAAAAAAAAACATCTTGGAGAATTGTTTTTCTCGAAATATTCATGATATGGGTGATTTACCATGGGAAATATTATGACGTTTAGTGACATGCCTAGGAAAGCTCCATACGCAACGCAATTAATCATTGAAGAGATAGGTCTGGGTCAGTCGAGAACGCATCTCACATATTATGCCTAGGTTCATTGAAACATCTAAGAAATCATATTTGGATTTTGCCATTTATAAATATTTTAAAACAAACTACATATCTACGTGTATAGTAATAGATGCGGTTTATTGAATATTTTCGAATACATTTTCCAAGTTTAAAAATATTACCGTCCTTACCAATAAAATTTAATTGTGAAAGTTAATGCACTACTTTGACATAGCAAAATCACTCATTAATTTTCCTCTATAAGCTTTTATTAGTTAGGACCTTTGTATGTAAAATAATAATTTAATTAGACATGTATGCTGGTACAAAATTAATACACAATTAATGTGATCATTCAACTGCTTAACTGTTGTTATAACTCGCAGATGGTTAAAATTATTTAACTGTCATTGTCTTAAGATGCAGTTTTAGCAATCACACAAATAAAAGTTTACCTAAACTAAGATTCTTTGTTTAACGGAAAAAATTATACGAATCCGAAAAACTAACATTTTAGAAACTAGTATATTAAAAAAAATTAAAAGTATTTCCCGATCTAATCAAGATGAAGATTGATGTAATCTCACTTAAGGTTGTGCGGCTTGAGGATTATTGTTCGGCGGGATACCTGTCGGTCCACTTGCTAAAACAGAACCAGATGTCAAAGTAGGACCTGCTGTAGAAGGTTGTTGAGAGTTTGAACCAGTAGTGGATAGAGTACCTGAAACTTCTGCAGAAGTTGGTAGTGCAGTAGATGCAGTAGACGATGCAGTATCTTGAATTAGAAAATATCAAAGCTGTAATTTAATTTTTGAATTTAATTTATACCGATTGCTGTAGTTGGTTGTTGTCCACCACCAGCAGTTGTTGGCGGTCCAGCTGCAGAAGATGCTTGCTGTGACGTAGCAGCAGCTGGACCAGGTGGTACTCCACTTGATGGACCACCCGTCTGTGGAATTTGCGAACTACTGCCTGCTGGAGCTGCACCAGCTGATAAAGGTTGGCCAGCACCAGCTGGCCCTCCAGTACCAGGACCGCCAGTACCTCCTTGCCATTGCTGTTCCTGTTGTAGTCGATGATGAGCTTGTTGTCGTGCTCGAAATTCTGCTGCTTTTAATTGTTCCAAATGAAATTGCTGTCGTTCAGTAATTAATTGTTGTCTCTGATATTCTAAGCCTTCACGCTCTCGTTCCATTGTCGTTTCAAGTTCTTCAAAGTGACGTAATTTGATTTCTAACTTTTTCATTTGAGTTTCAACCAGTAGTGCGACCAAAGATTTTATTTTACGTTCTTCCAATGCAGCCAAGTGTTTGGCCTTTACCGCAGCTGATGCAAGAGCTGCAGCAGCTGCAGTCTGAACATTTGTCTCATTAAATACTTGCTTAGTTCCTTCATTTTCTTTCGTAGCTGTACCATCGCCATCGTTAGGTTCATCGGCTATGAGTTCTTTATCGTCTGCAGTAGAAGAAGGTGTTTTATTTATATCAGTTTTTTCTGCATCTTCACTACTTTTAGCAAGTTCTTTTTTAGGCTCTGTATCTTTTATGAGTTTTTCGTCAGTTGTTTTAGACTTGGAATCATCTGCGGGATAATTTTTGGACATGCGGGACAAAGCACAGGAATAAAGTTAAGGGAAGAAACAAAATACGTAATATATAGAAAAATTAAAAATTTTAAGCGCCAAATATCGATTGTAAAAGTATAAGCAATAATTTTGATTTAAAACAAAAATAATTTGTAAAGAAGAATAAGAAAGCTGTTTTGGGGTCAATTATAAGTTTGGATGCTTTTTAAACAGTTCGATATTTTAACAAATTACCATGTTCCTTCTTTACAACATCTTTCATTTCGTCGTCGTGTGCTGAGGAAGCTGCATTAGCATGTTGATCTTCGTCTTCTTTTTCTAGACCTGTACCAGCAATACCACTGTTAGCCAGACCAAATGTTGGATTGAATTTTCCAGTAGCTGACGCTTTTTCAACATTTTTCATATGATTATCCATAATAGTAGCTGGAACTTCATCCTAAAACATTTTTTCGTTATAATGCACTATAATATTAAAACTGTTTTTTACCTTGATTGCTGCAAACTCCTCCATTGCTGCCTTTGCAGCAGCTGCTGCAACTCTGGGATCAACCACTGAAGCTAAAAACGCAACTGTTGACATAATGGGGTTGCCAGATTTACTAAATGGTATTGGTTGACATCCAAGAGGTCCTAGAAAACCGCCATCTTCCTCTAAATACGGATCCTCAATTGGTAAACGTAAGAAATGTAGAATGCATTCATCCTGAGTACGCGTGCCTACGTGTTCACACACTTTATTCCAATCGTCCTTATGCATTTCCAAGCCCTCAAGTAATAATAAGGTTTCTTGATCAGTCCATTCCCGTGCCATGTTGGCTGCAGTACGATTTTTCATTGCTGCCGGTTTTTTAGCATATTGATCGAGTTTTAATCCAAACTGGCCAGTGCTGGCACCGTTTTCTACAGTTTCTGTTTTAATGTTAAGACCACCGGGTTTGTCAGCTTCAACGGAACCTTCTTTTTTGTCCTTCTTATCTAAATCAAGTAGAGTTTTGGCTGCAGATGGTTGTTGTGTTTTTTGCGGATTGACCGCTTGTAATCCAGATGGGGTATCCGAAAGTATATGGAAATGTGAAGTAGGTGGTGGACCCATTGGTGTAGGGCGTAAATCAGCATCAATTTGATAGTTGATTAGACCCCATTGTTCAAGAAAAGCATGTACACGCATAATTGCACATACATCACCAGCTAAATTGCGACGGCAAGCTGTGCTTGTTAAATATTCTGTAGGGTTAAGCCTAAAATCAGAAAAAAAACGTAGTTAAGACGTGTTATTATTTATCCTTAAATAATTTACCTATAAGTATCGATCATAAAATTTCGATAAGCCATGTAAATTTCTGGAGTCTTTGATTTGTTCTTGCTGTTAAAGAACTCTGGCATCGCACGCTTTTCAATGACATGTATTGAATTATAATCAAACCAAGCAGAGTAAGAAGGAACAATAATATGATGAGTTTGCTCGGTAACATTATCTTCCATATCCTCTTTAACAGAGGATGAAAATTCTTGGGTGTTGCTGTTGTCACTTGTCTTTCCTGTTTGTGAGTTTTCACCATCACAAGTGGAGAGTACGTTTGTAGCACTTCCACCAGTCATTTCATCATCCAAATCAGTCATGGTTCCACCTGTAAAATAAAGATTATATTTTTATTGTCAAACATTACTATATTTACTTTGTCATACCCTTAATTGGCATCATATCATTATCTCCACGTGTTTTCGCTGCTGGCGCTGGACTTGCTGTGGACTGTAGTGAGGATGTCTTTACCACTTCTTGTATATTAGGTTCTGCTGGCGGATCATCCATATCACGCGTTAGATCTTCGTCATCATCATCATTGCGTGTTTTCTTATGCAATACTGCTGGCGAACGCTTGCGCTTGCCTGGTTTCGAAACAGATGATGGCGAGGGGGAACGACGACGTTTTTGCTTTGCGCCACTACTACCACCGCTTGTAGAACTTGACTTCTTTTTCTCATCAGCAAACGACATAATATCATCAACGGACAACCGATGCTTGTGCATTTTTTTCTTGCCATTTTCATCAACTTCATAATCTTCCTCAACCATCCATTCGTTGTATGTTTCTAAGTCCAATATCCAAGAGGCAGAAACACGCGAAACGCGCCAACGTTCTGCTGGGGATTCAGGATTGTCTGGCACATTTTCAGGCAAATCAAATGAGTTAACAGCCCAAGTGTCATATGACTCAGGAAAATAATACCAATGTAACATAACATGATTACCACGTTTAAAGATTGGACGCGCATATTCGTCAGGATGTGGATCTACAACGGGATAAATTATGTGTGTAGCATCATCCTCATCAGTAACAATTTCTACACGACGTGTTGAGAGAATTTCGCGCAGGCGAGTAGCAAACGTTTTCTCAATTTCAGGTCGAATAAAAATGTACGGAATACGGTAGAGGTCAGCTTCAACTAACGCTTGTTCGATATCAATCAAAAGTTGAATATTTGGATCTTTTCGCGTAGGATTTTTTCCAATAGAAAAATCAAATTTCTTGCCACGTTGTTCGGCGCGAAAACGAAACATGGTGGAAAAGATAACGCAAAGTCCACCACCAGGTTTAAAATCGAGAAAGCAACGCATCTGAAGTGGAAAGGTTAAAATTCAATTAGTTTTCTTTATATACGTATATTAGGTTCTCCGTTATTTTCCAAATTGAAGAGTTTTGGAAAGTTCAGAGGGATTTAGAGCATACGTAAGTTTTAAGATTCGCGCGTCGCCAAACATTTCAAGACACGTGAACTTATACAAATTTTTTTTATTTATAAGAACTCTAATTATTTGGAAATTGACAACTTGAAATGGAAAGAACAGTATGAGAGCGCATTTTCGTAGTCAAGTATTAAAAACTCACCAATCTCATTCATAGAAAACATCGGTGTATTCTTAAGACATACACATATTACCAAAAAGTTTAGCTCGCATCTGGTTTTTGAGATATAGTAATCAGAAGTTTTGAGTATTTTTCTTTTTAAATCGCCATAAGTTGGAAACCCCTGATGCGATTTGGACAAAATTGGTGCCTTTGAAAAGTAATTTAATTGATTAAATTATCTTTTAATTGAAAGATAAAAAAGCCATCGGAAGTTGTGGATATATTCCTTTTTAAAATCTCCAAAGACACTTAGAAAATTTATTTAAAAGCATCGAAGTTGATTAAAATATAAAGATATTCAATAAATTTTTTGCATATTTTTAAATTATGAATAACAACAACTGCACTAGTAAAACAACAATATTTCAACTACAGTGCTATATTTCTATTACATATAGTGGCGAGCATAACGGAGTAAATGATTGTCTTTGCTGCATGTCTGATTCTGTAAAAATTTTAATACACACTTAACTAACAACTAAACTTTCAGAAATTTATTATTATTTATCAAAGAAATCGCAAAGTATAACATTTCAAAACAAATTTTTGGTTTTTTTTTTTAAATACTTGTTCAGTTTTGCACTTTTCGCGACTCGTATTAAAAGCTGAAAATTTACAGGTGCTATCTCGTGTTTCCTCAATAGTCTTTTGATTACTACCCACAAATTCTCAATTGGATTGAGATCAGGACTTTGCGCAGGCCAGTCTATTACCCTCAACTTTTGCAAAGACAACCATTCTTAAACTATTTTGGCGGTGTGCTTAAGATCGCCGTCTTTCTAAAGGACTACTCATCTTCAGAAAAAGCACTGAATAAAGTTTTCTTGATATGTTAATATAAATAAATGTTAACGTTTTTAGGAAATAATTACCGGTTTAGAAAAATTGGTCAAAATTTCAGATATATCGTCAGTCATACAGATAATTAGAAAAACAATAATCGCAAGCTGGTATATCTAATACCAGATAATTAGAAAAACTATAATCGCAAGCTGGTATATCTAATATCTGCGACTAGATCCGACATGACTGTATGAATATTAATTCTAAGGGCTGAAAAGAACATAAGAATTAACGCTAATAAAAGTTGGCGAGGTAGATAGTGTAAAAATTAGCAAATCTTTGTTACAAGCCATTAAGCATTGATACTTACTGGAATCCTAGTTGCTGGAGGATCCGATGTTGACTTTCCCAATTTTGCTTCCACATATTGTAAAAATTGTATTAATAATTGCGCCAATGATTCTTTTGTTATTGGATCTGGACTATTGGCCAAGTACTAAAAAAAATTTAACAATGAATTAATTAAAAATCTCATTAAGAATAGGAACGAAATTTTTGTCAGAACGCCATTTTTATTTTGCTACTTTAGCTACTCACAGTAGTGGTGGTAGCGGAGCAGCCTTTATGTACCTACTTTTTTACAATTTTTCTGTAGCCATTGGCGTATTGATTCAAAGCCTTGTAAAGTTTCCGATGATTGGAAAAATTCCACATTTGGACTTCCATCCTTTTTAGGGCCGATAGTATTCATTTTTTATAGAATAGTTTTATATTCTTTACAGCAAAAATATATTTACTTCAAAGACGCAAACAACACTTGTAAAAGTTAAATGACAGCGATGTAAGAACGAGATGCAAAGTATTGACAGTTTAAACAGCAACAACAAAAAGGCAGTTCACACGATCCTTGTATTGGGAGTCAATATCGACTGGCGCTCACATTGTACAGCACGAAATTAAAAATTATTTGGAGAAAAGTTTCGAAGCGCCCACACCAACTTTTTTAAGTTCTCTGCAGTAAGACGAACGTATAACGTTGAGTTTTCTTTATGGCATGAATTTACTTTTGTAACTTATAAAACCTAAATTTCTCTTGAGGCTTTTAACACTGAAAACGACTATGAAATTAAAAGTTATAGAAATCATTTTATTTTAAGGATATAAACATTGGAAAATGTGAATATAGGTTTAAAAAAATCACAATAAGTTTGTATCCCCGCATCCATTTCCAAAAAGTCATATCATAGACAATATGAACGGTAATCTAATAAGCTATGTATAGTGTCAGTTAAAAATGTTTAAGATTTGTGACAAGTTTTCAAGATAAGACAGCTTTTTTAACTCTATGACCAACTTTAAAAAAAAGAAAACATTTTTTTTTGCAGAATAATTACTATAAACATATAATTTTATTATATTAAGACAGCTCTCTTTATGTACTACTATAAATTCTTTGTTAACTCATTGTTTTCTGGAAAACAACTTATCGAATTCAAGAGATTTTCCGCAAACAATAGCGCGCTATATAAAGATTTGTGTTTTCAATTGTTTGCTTATTCTTGACAGCGATGAAGTAACTTTCAAGGTTTTGTTCAGAATTAGTGATGCTATCTTCCAATTTCAAAACTACGACGGAATTAATATCCATTTATAAGGTTAAATCGATTTGTCAAACTCAAAATATTCAACCGTGAAAAGTTGCACCATCGCTGTCAAGAAGAAACAAAAATGAAGAAGGCTCGGTTCTCACGTGCGTTAGCGTTTCAGCATAACACAAAACTATATGCAATGAGCCACACATGACGCATGTTCAAAAATCGCTCGTGCGAACCGAGCCTAAATGGTATAGATTTGGGAAATCTAATCTATTTGGCAATTGCCATTTCACATGAGTACTTTCAGAAGTCTTAATGCTAAGCTAAATGCAACCATCTCCCAACTACATACTTTCTGAACGGGAATGCATGCTAATTCACCACATTTATGTCAAACTACTACAGTGGTTGTATTGAATTTTCAATAGTGATGGTGTTTGTTATTGCATATAACTTTCTCAGCGTTTACACACACAAATTCTTGCCGAAAAGTTTCCTTGTTTGTGGGCAAGAGGGGAAAAACCAAAGAGACGAGGTACAAAATTTGTCGTATGTTCCAAATGCCAAACAAAAACCACAAAAGAGAATAGGCAAGAATTTGTTTCACCGAATTTGTCTGTGTAAACGCCGACTTTCTGTTATTCTGAAACGCGAGTTGAAAAATCGCTCGTGTGAACCGAGCCTAAATGGTATAGATTTGGCAAACCCAATCTTTTTGGCAATTGCCATCACATGAATACTTTCAAATGCTTAGCTAAATGCAACTGCCTCCCAACTTCATACTTTCTGGACGTTACCGGGAATGGATGGTTAATTCACCACATTTATGTCAAACAGTGGTTGTATTGAATTTTTAATATTGATATGGCAATGCTCTATTATAGTTTTATTTTATTTAAGTTATAATATTGAAAAAAAAAAATTTAAATTCATTTCAATAACTTATTTTTTTTATTATTTACAGACACATCAATAATTAAATATGCTGCACTAACTAAAGTGTATTGTGCAGCGTAACCGTTTTCAAATGAGAAAACGGTTTAATGGAATATATTATGCAGGAAAATCGATATGGCAATGCTGTATTGCAGTGTATTAAGTCGTGAACATTCAAGGAATGGCTGACAGTATAAATTTGACTTTCAACGATGGCTGCTTTCCCTGGGAAAAGTGGAAATTCAATAAAAAATTGGAAATATTTTATTGTGATCAAACCAAGAGTTAAATTTAAACATTAGCAAAGATTCAAGTGTCTGTAAATAATTGGGAAAAATCAATTAATTGCAAAAAATTGGGTGAGAAAGTGAAAAAATAATTAGCACAGTTTGTGGCAAAGTGCAAAGTTGTGACTGGCCTGTCGAGAATCTTCAAAAGTGAAGTCTGCTGCACCCATCTCCCGATTCCAACTTGATGAGGTCAACAGTGGAAGGCAGACATTTAAATTAAGTAATAAAATTAATAGACAAATGTTACAATGCATTAAATATATGGAAGAAAATATCGGAATATTGTGTACAGAGAATTGACCAAAGGTAAATTTTGTTAAAATAATTTTACGTTTATATCTATTTTATCTCTAAATTTGTTATGCGCTCTCAAAATATATAACGTAACGCTAGCGCTCCGCTGTTTTAGTTTTTTTTATTATTGTGCTTGACAAAGAACTCTGGGCAGCGGCCTCGCCTTTTTCTTCGTCTAATTTTTCTATTTTTTGTTGGTCTTATCGTTGGGGCTTTGGGAATAATCTGTGTTGTGCTGCGCTTCGGTTTGTGCATGAAGCTTTGTATATACATTGTATGCTTGAACTCAGGGGCGAAGCGGTCACACAATTTGCTGATAATGAACGGATATATCGTTTGCTTATGTTACGTTTATTGGCTTTAAAAATTCGATTGAATCCATGAAATAATCGAATAAATAGAATTATAGAACGATAATAGAAAAATGCGTTGTTAATGTGTAATATTTGTGAAGATGTTAGCTTGTACTAATAGAACCGGTTACCCAGGGGGCTTACGTATAAGTATTATAGATAAATATTTGTGATAGCTGGTCGATTTGCTTTGTGAATGCAGTTGCTTTAATATTTTCGATAAGCTTTCATTTCATAACTATGAAGCATATGCATGTCGTTGTATCTTCATAGCTGTATATATATTAGATCATTAGAAAATTATATTTAGTCCAGTTAAATTTATTAATCTATCATGAAACATTGATTTTCTTGTGCCACCAAACGTTCTCATACAGAGTTTGGTGGTTGTACCTATTTAAAATTACATGCTTACATTTTTAGGTAGTTACTTGCTTGCGTTACGAAACGTTCCCACATGGCGTTTTGCCTCTTATTATAACTAAATATTTTGCTCACATGTGTGCACGCACACTTGTATTAATACATACGCCCAATCATCTGCAGTGTTTGCTTAGGTCACCAGGTCCTTAAATTGAACAAACTACTTTTATAGCATTAACAGTATAGCGTTTAAAACTTATTGCTTTAATTAGAGATGACATGTCAACTTGTTAAAATACTTCCATTTTATATCCTAGATCTTAGATGCTTAGTCTCAATCCCCAATATAAATTATCACGCTATGCCTGTTTTAGTATCAAAGAATTAAAAGAGCTAAAAACTTTGCAAATTGTTAGTTTTTTTTCAATAAAAATGATAGTAACATTTTTTCTACTTGTCCTTTTAATTTTTAAAGTAAAAGGAAATCTAACGACGAGAATATGTGGACAAAACAAAACTTAGTTAAACCCAGATTTCGTTTAAGATAAGTCTGGAGGAACTCTATGCGCTGAGCATTAATCCGCTATTAGTTTTTCCAACACCTCAATCCTAAGTGTCCTTAGTTATTAAAACTCCAAAAAATTACCATTGGCGGTTTGTTACAGATATCACACATATGAGAAATTCAAATTTTTAGTAATGACATAAAAAGTAAATCAGTAGTAGCCTTCCACATCAAAATTTAATTTTCGGTCTTTTCAATACCATTTGTAAGGAAATTTTTTTTTTTGTGAGCAAAACAATAAGTATACAACAAACAGTATTTTGTTTATTTACAAAAAAAAAACAGTTCTCACTTTCATATCCCTAAAACCCTAGCAAAATGAGAGATAATTTATTTACTAAAAAAAAAGATCAGCAGAAAACGAGAGAACGCGGACCGCGCGTACGGAAAAAAATCAAAAAAGCGGACTAGTCTCTCGAAACGCTGATCACATGGTCACGTTATTCTAAAGGTATAAATAAAAATGAAATGAAATTTCCAGTATATGCCAGATAACTTTGTATATAGTTAACCCAAAAACTACGTTTTTATGCACGGATATTTTAGAAAATAGTTAGAAAATTAACGGCTTAATCTTAAAATTTTTCTATATATTTATTTGAGCGTTATCCGAGTAAAATTTTGTATATTGGTGCTTTATTTGATAGTTTTTTTGTGCAGGAAATATTTTAAAAACTTAGTTTCAGCATTGACTGCCAGATTACTGTACTGACGCACATGTGGTTAGTACGCAAGTCAGCTCATTTACTTATCATCTCTTCTTTAATACTTATCGTCTCTTCTTTAATACATATTAAACCTGTTCAAAAAAAAAAACAAACATTTTTTCCATATAAAAAAAAAAAATTAGAGCCATTGTGCGAATGTCAAAGTTAAAAATTTAAAAAAATAAAATTTCATATAGATTTATCTTTAGTGGGGAACAAAATTTAAGCTCATGATTTGTTAATAAAGGTTATGTCCTATTTCATTGGCTTCATAGTCGTCAAAATGTATTGAATTTTGATAACTATGAAGCTACATATCGCTCTCAAATTTTATTTTGTCAAATTAATACATATAACCCCTATTATTGAAGCTGAAGCAATACAGTCTGTCAAAAGTATATTGTATGTATTTTAATTTCAATCAAACACAATGTGAAGTTGTGGCTGAAGGTAGAAAATTCTCAACTTTGTAGCGCTTCAATTATCAACAGTTGCTTGCTTTAATCTTTGCATTCTGTTCTAGGCTTTAACGTCATCAACATTTTTTTATTTTGTTTTGTACAACCGAACTATATTTTTCATATAGATTTAGTGTAGCTGAATTTCAATCTGAAAACCGTTTTTACCTATCACCTCAGTTTTATTTTCAATTCAGGAAAAACGTAACAGACGTGTAATATGCGAAAACACGTCTTCTAAAATAATTTTTTCTTAGCTAAGGAAAAATCAACAATGATTCAGTTTTTTATAAATTATTGAGAAATAGTCGAAAAATTGTAAAAACATGTAAATATCAAAAAAATAATCGAAAAATCATAAAAATTCAAACGTTATAGCATCGGAAAAAGTTGAGGTAGAAAAACTCCGAACGCAATCGTGTTCAGTAGGTTCTCTTTTATAAAAATACATTATACATCACATCAATACATCAAAACTCAGTTTCAAGAAAGGATAAAATTCTGTTTACCATGGACGGTCACATACAGTTGCGAGCAAAATAATTGTTCGTTTCTTGTATATTAATCTGTGTACCAGAAGCCATATGCTAGTAATTTGTGATTTTGTTTCGTGTCTAAGCTTTGCGCGGAGCACTTTCATAATATAGTATTCTTGTGATGTAGTTAGGCTCAATATGTCGGGGAGGCCTTCTCCTTTATAATATAATCCATTATCATCATAAATCCAATGTGTCATAAAATCATTTGCCATTTATCATAGAGCTACTTTTGCAATTAATTCGAATGTCCCTATACTGAGTGCTTATTTAGCTTTGAGATTTTTTGTTCTATCAAACCCTAACAATATGTTTGTGGTAAAGAATCCTGCATGATATCTGAATTACATTTATTCCATATTAGGAACTTAACAAAAAACAAGAAGATTTCATATGCATATTTCAATGACAAATTAAACTTTGAAATTTCAGGAAAAAAGTAAAAATAAAATTTTTTTACTAAAAAAATTAATTTAAATATACAGTATGATGTCCATACTAGAGATACTCAAAGTCAAATTAGTTTAACTTAAGCCAATTTCAAGAACTTATAAATATGCTATTTTCGAATCGAAAACATATTTTTTTTTTATTAAAATTGAATGCTTCAAAGCTTAAATAAGCAAGCTATAAGTCATCTAAATCCGTTAGTAGATATTTTTTTAAAATTTTTTTCTCATATCCAATATGGCCCATTATTTTTCAAATCGAACAATAAGTCAATTTAGTATCATCGATTTGCTTGAAATGTACAGATATTAATCTGCATTCAATTCTAGGGGACCCATATTTTTTTATTTCGCTGAAAGGACCCAACTTTCAAGGTTATGGTCATTTGAACTTTGTCCTTTAAAATTATAAAAAAAAAATTCTGAAAGGACTTCTTTTCAAATTTTATAATTTTTTTTTCAAACTTTTCATAATTTAATGGATCTTATGTAAATATGACATTTAGTGCAAACTAAACTGTTTTGTGGAAAATATTGCAAATATCGTAAGCCAGAAGAATTTTTTTTTCAAATCAAAAAATTTTTAAGTGCATCAGTTTTTTTTCCTTGAATTTTTTTTTATCAACACAGAAAGGCTAAAACTTTGGTAAATATCCCAAATGTCGAAAACAGCTTATCCTTAATTGAGACAATTTTTCTTAAAACTCAACTATTTATAAATTTTAATTGAGTAGTTGGGTGGAATAAGGGCACTTTTGCGGGAGTCCCCGCAAATTACCTCTATATATATAAGAGACCCTCCTTTACCTCCCACCAAAATATCAATTCGATATACGCAGTACTAGCGATACAGTAGAGCAAAATGTATCACTTACGTACTAGCCAAGCATTGAAATATTTTTTTTTGTTTCGTTACTACTTTAAAATTTACAGTTAATTGAAACGAAATATAAAATAAATATTTCATCGGTATGCGACTCGCAGCGGTTCTGGATAAATGCAAGTTCTCCAACGGATATGTTGACTGGTTTCATTGCCGCATTAGGTTTGAAAGTTTCCGACTATGTTGTTATCCGAGTCAATATTGAAAGCAGCCGAAAGCAATATCATGAAGGAATGGACAATAAAATCAAAGTCGATTTCGACGAAACTATACTTATGTTCTAGATTTAAGCTTCTTTTCAGTACCAAGTAGTGTGGGTAGGGAGTAGATATGAATTGGTATTTATTTTCACTATTTATTTGTACGAAAAGATGCTGAAAACTAGTGGTTTGTCAATTCCAGACTCTTTTTGGAAATTCAAATGCATGAGATGAAAAATTGATTTTTTTTGCTCACCAAAACAAACACGGCTGAATTTTAATTTTCGAAATGAATTTTTTACACAAATAATTTTTTTTTAAACTTTAGGAAATCAATGTTTTCTTACAATTAATCAGCGCTTACGGTTGGCAATTAAAGCAAAGGAGTTCCTTCTTTCATTTAAAATAGTACTTGGAAAAGATGAAACTTTCATCGGTACCTAATTTAATAATCTGCTTTTAATCTAATAATATATACAGTTGAAATCTTCGACTGTCTTTACCTTCCGTGCTAACGGAAGTGAGCTTTTCAAAAGCTCCATTTACTTCAACAAAAATTTCAACCGCTTGAAAATTATCTGCCCGTTCCGTGGCATTATATAAGGTTGTCAAATTGAGCAATTCCTCTTCACCATTAAAATTTTTATTAACGTATTTAACGCAAAATTAAATGAATAACTAATTCATATTAAATATTAAAATTTAGGGATTCAAACCTTACAATTAGATACGAGTATATGTCAGTGCTTTTATCAAGAGCTTAAGAATATAAGTAGTTTGTAATTTTTGATTTAACATTGAATTCTGTATATGTTCCCATATTCCTAATTCTTCGTGTCACAATAGCTCTAGTTAACTATATATTTTTTAAATTCTCCGCAATACCTTATCACATTATGTTGTAAGCTCGAAGCGCACTATGCCGCATGTCAAAGACGGAACTAATAATCTTTTAAGTTTTTTGATAAGGTTATATGAAATGATTCACATTATATGAACACATCGCACACCCATTTCAAAAGTGACTCGATTCATAAACTTTTATTTACAGTAACAAAATTTTAAACCATGAAGTTGTGCCTTAATTATTTGATATAATTTTTACTATTTAATATAGGTAAGAGTGTTTATCAAAATCTGAAAAACAGAAAATGGAAATGTTGTTTTAAAGATGTGCATTTTGTTAATAAGGTAAACTTGAAAATGAAAAACTTTAGGCTGTGTCACTTTTGAAGTGGGTGTGCGATATGTTTCTTTAAATGAAAGCTTTTAATTCCACCAAGGGTAACATAGCTATTAAAGCACTGTTGCTTATGAAGCCTTTCATTTTCGGTGATTGGAAACTCGTTTTTCCGCACACATGGAAAGCTTTTTCTACAACAACGGAAATTCTTAAACTTCAGGAAAATATTTTTGAAGTATTAAATTAATTTTATTAAGACCAATTTTCCTTCTTTTATAAATTTAAAATTTTTTTATTGCAAATTTTCACTTTGTAATCTAATCAACGCGAAAAAATTGCTATCCTCATTTTTATCGAAATATTTAAAAACTGGTTCCATTTGACCATCAAAATACCCAAGTTATTGTTAAATTAAATTTTAATTAATTTTCTTAACAAAAGTATTTAACTAATGATCATTTAATTTTTTTGGTTTTGCACTTTTTAAAAATGTCTTTATTTATCTAAAATTCGTTGATAAAGTTATGAGCCGAAATTATAATGAAATGATGCTGCGCGAAGTGGTGACATGTACAATAATGAACGCGTATATTATGAGCGCGTAACTTTGCATCTCAAAATTTGACAAAATTGGCCGGACCCGCCCACATTCCATAAAACTTTAAAAGTTAAGGTACTTTGCCTTCAGCAAAAATATCGTTGCACTGAACATGTACCAAGCATAATTTAAAATTATTTTAAATTGATCGTTAGATCATGAATATTATCTTCACGCTGCTAAAGAACTGAGTCTAAATCAGATCTACCTTTCAAAGGTCAAAGTGGGCACTGATCAAAATCAGTGATCAAAAACCTCGAGTTAGCCTTAGATTTGTGTGTGCTGTTGACGTGCCCTTCAACCAATTTCATCTATTTTCAATCCCATGAATGAGTAACCTATGTAAGCATCAAATCTCATAAACTTTTCCCGTTTTTTTAAATTTTTTCCCCGCATTAATAGGAATATTTTCGGTCGGGCTCTTCAAGTGCCCGGTACCGTCTTTGATAAAGTCGATTTCGAATTCAAATTCCTTAGAATGGAATCATAATTTCAAAGTTTCGATTCCTGCAACATAATCGGCACAGGAATGTTTTATTTTACCATAAAATTAAAGAAGTTAGTTTTAAATTCCAAAATTTTTTACATCGAAATTTTGATTCCTGTAATGAAATCAACAAATGAATCATTTCTTTTGCCATTGAATCGAAAAGTTCTGTTCAAAATTTCAATTCTTCGGAACATAATTTTTGAGAAATTTTATCAATTTAACCAAATAGCGAGTTGCGCCAATCAAAATTAAATAAACTTAAATTTTTTACCAGTGTAAAAAATACATAGGAACTTCACCATGAAATATGTTCATATCGCAAATCTATTTTTCTTATCGGTATAAACAAAACCAAGATTATACCTCGTTCTGCCCTCTATTGATTCTAGAACCCACTTGAATAATGGACAAACTCAATTCTAATTTTTACAATAGAGAATCACATCGCACACTCTGTATATCATAAGCATGTAAAACTTCCTCAATAAATTAAACACATATTTTGAGAATTGAGAATTTAAAATGGCTATATCTTTCCAAGTAAACATCATAGATCACCACTTGAAAGCGCATTTTAAAGGGCAAAGACGGTACTAAATGATGTTTTTGTTAAAAATAAGCTGATCAACTTTCTTTGAATCCTATACATTGCCTCGAAAGTAAACAAAACACATCATGATCTAGGTACTTAACCTCAAATACTTCAGAACTCTGACATGATGGGTCAATTTAATAGTACTTTTGGATTTATCTTTTATAGGGTACAATTGAACATATAAGACAATACAATATCTTTAACGAATCAGTCCGTTATTTAATTACAATGTCAATGGGCTATATACGGGAATGCATGAAAATATGGAAATTACTTATTTTCATTGATTTTGAAATAGCGCTAACAGTTTTTGTCCGACTTGGACCAAATCACACTTTAAATATTTGCAAGACCATAGTCTTTCATCTTTAATCTTGTATTCAAACGGATCAATTGAAATTTAGTGACTTTTAGAAAAGACCAAAAAAGTCACTTTTTTTTTAACTTTGATCGCTTGTAACTCCATTAATTCTAATTCGATTCACTCAAACAGCATATCATTAGAAAAAAATAAAAAAAATATCTTTAGAATGGTGTACATTGTATTTGAGTCGAAAAAAATTTGATGGAGATATGGGCAAATACATGAAAAAGTGCCAAAAAAACCCACGAAAACGATTCTTAAGAAAAAGAAAAAAAATGGTTGGAATTTTTGGAATCTGCGCCCCAAAATACATCGTAAAAATTTTATGAGAAACCAGATCTCGAGATGAAACTCAAATTTGTAGACTAGTGTAATATGCACAGGGGATACTATTTACTGTTTATTTTTATTTCAATACCTAATTGTGCATCAATGTTTTTAGGTAATCTTTAAGTTGATATTCGCTATCATTTGATAATAGCTCAAATAATTTTTAATTATATTAAAATAATAAAAAAGTATAAAAAAGTAAATTTTGAAAAGCTGTCTGTGATATATGTAGCAGTTATTAATAGTTCACTGCCGATATCTAAAAAACATACATATGTATCCTTAAGTGAAATACGATTAGGTTACCTCTATAACTGGTAGCAGTTCCTAATGCTGTCCGTTTAAAAAGATTGAATTTTTTTCAGTTTTTTAGTAATTATTCGAAAATCAAGCGCTAAATCGAAAAATATTACCATACATAGTTATAGAAAATGGAAAGCCACATCGATTTCTTGCCTGCACTAAATTGTTAACGATTTGTCAATTTGTCCTTCTTTGCTTTTATTTTGTTATTTATGTCGCTTAAGCTTTTCATAATTTTAGTATAAAATGAGTTTGTTTATAAACTAGGATCACCAATGCCAACGCCGATTAATGTTAAAATTTGTTCTCTGAAAAGAAAACCCGTGTTAAAAATATAAAACTTTGGCTTGCCTATTACCATGGTAACATTAGGTTACCTCGATAACTGGTAGCAGTTCCTAATGCTGTCCGTTTAAAAAGATTGAATTTTTTTCAGTTTTTTAGTAATTATTCGAAAATCAAGCGCTAAATCGAAAAATATTACCATACATAGTTATAGAAAATGGAAAGCCACATCGATTTCTTGCCTGCACTAAATTGTTAACGATTTGTCAATTTGTCCTTCTTTGCTTTTATTTTGTTATTTATGTCGCTTAAGCTTTTCATAATTTTAGTATAATATGAGTTTGTTTATAAACTAGGATCACCAATGCCAACGCCGATTAATGTTAAAATTTGTTCTCTGAAAAGAAAACCCGTGTTAAAAATATAAAACTTTGGCTTGCCTATTACCATGGTAACATTCTATCATAATTATTTTTTTATTTGCAGATTCATATCATTAACATCAACGTAACGGTATTTAAGCAATTTAAATATTGTCATACCAATAACAACGTGTGTATCTGCAGTTGAAATAATAAAAAATAACATTTTGACTTAACATCACCTTTATTCTTATAACACGCAGTTTATTTTAACCTAGCAACAAAATTAAACAATGACCTCGCGGTAAGAAACAAATTAAACAAATAAAAATTACTTTTTTTGTGTTATATATATACACGTGAAAAAGCTGTTAAAATAACTGACTAATACTATTTGCTTGTGTCTAATTTAAACATATGTCTCTAGCCTGGATCGTTTGTTTATTCTATTGGAATCGGGATCTTCTGCTGTAACACGTCGTGCAGCTGCAAAGCAAATTGGTGAAGTGCAGAAGCTTTACCCACACGAATTGCATTCGTTGTTAAACCGTCTGATAGGTTATTTGCATAGTACTTCCTGGGATACACGTATTGCTGCATCACAAGCTGTTGAAGCTATAATTTTGAATGTGCCCGAATGGAAGCCAGAATTGAATGCTGCCAGCATTAAAAAGGAAATCAAACGAGAATCAAACGATGCAACTGAAGAAGATAGTTGCGATAAGTTGGAAGTTTCATCTACACATTCTTCCGCATCCAATTCTACCACTGCTACAACAGTTGACAATGAAAGACTGCTATCATTTGCAGAGTTTAATCTAGAGCAAATCCTCCACAAAGGCGCTCGTCTTATTGGCTCTGAGGGCATTGAATTTGACGATGCCCAGGATGAATTACCTTCAAGCGGATCCGGTGTCAGTGCAGCCGAACGTTTGAGTCGTCAACGTGCGTTATTGAATGAAAAGTTAGGCTTAACACAAGCATCTAAATTGGGTGTAAATTTAACGGAAATGATCACAGATGAGGATATGATGCGCACAGACAGCACATATAATGCAAATGAAGAAAAGGTAAAAAGGTTTTCCTCTCAATGCAGTTAGTTAATTAATTTTTCCAAAATTCCAGGTTCCAGTTGAGCATATTCTCAATATAAAACCTAGTGTTAATCCTCAGCTTAGTTGTCGTGAAATCAATCGTGCCAAACGCAAAGCACGCCAAAATGTATCCAGTGTTCCAACACCTACAACCACTACTTCCTCAAGCTTAAGTCGAAGTTACTCAAACTCTTCCAATGGCGGATCACAGGTTGTCGATGAACCAGAGAAAAAAAAGTTAAAAGCTGAAGGACAACGTCAGGAAGTTTTCTATAGCCTCAGTGGTAATATATAAAAAAATATTTATGTTTTTATTACCTTATGTTCCATATCTGTATATAATAGGAGCTGATTGAGATTTTTTTTATTGGAAGCAGAAGACTCAAAAGAGTTCCAAAATCATGAAATAATAAGAATATTAAGAACGCTCATGTTTGAGATTATTATTCCGACTTCTAAATCGGTATTTTGAAGTATTATTAATTTATATGTTTAAGTTCCTTCGTGGCCTCAGATTTATTCTGTCGCATATCGACGATAGATATATACTCAAAACTTATTGCAGCGTAAAATTACATATGTACATCATCACGAAAATAGTTCAGTAGGTATGTTTTTTTGGATCATTAAAGGTCGAGCAATTTGATAAACGCCTTTAGTATCGAAACTTAAGACATACTGAGACCCTGATACTAAATATCTACAAAAATTAAAGACTTAATCATTGCAAGTAACAAATGAAAGACGAAGTTCTTTCTATGCCGAGTAATTATTAAATCATTGTCAGATTCATAAAACTATTGTATAATATGTAATTATAAACCACTTGATTTTACGTAACTGTTCGCTCAAGTTCATAACACTTGATTCAGTTCGTTTTCAAGTTAATCACTGAGTATTCAAAGTTCATTGTTTACATGTCAAGTTTTTCTATTGTCAACAGATCCCGTACCTGACGCTACAGGAACCTGGATAGATGCCACTAGTTGGCCATTGGAAAATTTTTGTGCACGTCTTTACGTTGACTTATTTAATCCAAAGTGGGAAGTGCGTCACGGTGCAGCAACTGCGCTGCGTGAGTTAATCAACAATCATTCTGCAGGAGCTGGAAAAAGCATTTGTATGACTAGAGAAGAGGTATACAAAATATTAAAATTTTAAAACTCACACATATAGTTGAATTTAAAATATTTCTTAAGATGGAACAAAATCATAGCCTATGGCTGGAAGATGCTGCTCTACGTTTGCTGTGCGTTCTGTGTCTTGATCGTTTCGGTGATTTTGTTTCGGATCAAGTAGTCGCACCTGTACGTGAAACTTGTGCACAAGTTTTAGGCACAATTGTAAAAGAGATGCAAAGCGAAAAAGTTAATCAAATTGTCCACATTTTGCTTAAGCTTATAAAGCAAAGTGAGTGGGAAGTGCGTCATGGCGGCTTACTTGGTTTGAAATATGTTTTTGTTGTACGTGAGGACTTGCTGCAATTCTATTTGCCTCAAACTATATCAGAAATACTACTGGGACTATTTGATGCAGTCGATGATGTTGGTGCTGTGGCAGCTTCAACACTTATACCCGTTGCTACATGGCTTCCAAAATTACTGAATTCTTCACAAGTTTCTTCAATTATTAAAATGCTCTGGGACTTGCTTTTGGATCAGGATGAGTTGACTTCAGCTTGTAATAGTTTCATGGGATTACTAGCTGCAATTTTGTGTCTTCCTAAAGCTTCCACTTGGATACAGTAAGTAATATACACTAAAGAAAATAAACTTAACTTAGCTTTTTTGGCGCTTTGTCTCAGTGATAAAAAATGCGCATTATAAAACAGTATAAAATAAAATGTTTCAATATAAACAAAAATAAGCAATCTCTGTGTCAACGCTAATTTCATGCACCTTTTTTTGTTTTTCTTTAGAATGGAACCAATGTCTACTCTTGTTCCACGGCTTTGGCCTTTTTTATCGCATAGTACCAGTTCAGTGCGTAGATCCACATTACTCACTCTTCAAACTTTAACAGGGAATAATTTAAAAAAGAACGAAATAGATGAACTCAATACTAATAATATAAACACTGCCAACCTAACTTCCACATCTGCCTCAATCACAATATCTTGCCACACTGACATGCGTTTTGATTCTAAAAACCTAAAAATAAATTTCGGTGTTATCGATTGGCAATCGAAATTACTGCAAGAAGCACTACGTCATATTTTTCAGCGTATTCTAGTCGAACCACACCAAGAGATCCAAAAATTAGCGCAAGAAGTCTGGATGAATCTAATAAATAATGCCAATTTATCTGCTTTGTTACATGCGGCGTGTCCTTATGTTTCTTCTTGGATATGCTTGGCAATGCAGCCGCCTAAACTTGCTTTTGATGCAGCAATTCTTATACACGCCAGCACTGGTGCACAAACATCAAATGTTGATACAGAGACATCACGACGTCGTACGCAACGAATTGGTGATGATCTCGGTGGTAATTCATCAGGAGCAGCGCTTAAACTATTTTTGGGTGGCAGCGAAGCAACACCAGTTGAAGTGCGTGAGAGAAATTACGTGCGAGCCCGTATTATAGCTTCTAGAGTGTTAGGAGCTCTCTCACATTATCTGGTACAACCAGCACCAGGTGTAGTCTATACACCCGATATGGAAAGTCCCATGGACTGTTATACCAAAGTTTTATTAGGACATTTGAATTCTCGTTCTGCTGTGCAGAAAATGGTTTGTGGTATGTAAAAGAAAACTTAATAAACTTATATTTTATATGTATGTGCATTATTTTCTGTTAAAAACTTTCAGGCCTAATTATTGCTTTTTGGGCGCAATCAGATGCTGCTATTCGTCCTGGCGCGGCAAAATTGCAAGAAAAACTGCGTTACTGTGTAATGGAATATGTTTACTATGATGAAGCTGCAGTTTCGTTTACAAGGTTTCATATTACATTGTCTTGCCTCTATTTTATTATATAAAGCTAACCCTCGTATTTTTTTTACAGACTTCTACAAGAAACTCACGATTTTATAGCAACACTAAGACAGTATAAGATTGCTATTAATGATTTCAACAATGCAAAAATTCTTACGCTCGATCAAATAGAATCAGTTTCTACTACATTATCTGAGGGTCTACGCCATTACCCACTTAAACCGAAAATATTAGACATGTTAGAAGAGCGCCGCCGTGGATTACAAAACTCATTTCAACAAACAAGTGCTGAACAAAGTGCTTACAATGTAAGCACTCAAGCGGCACTGGCCGGTGCAATTGTATGTTTGCACTGCCTTCCAGAAAAGTTAAATCCAGTTGTAAAACCTCTTATGGAATCCATTAAACGTGAAGAATGCGAATTATTGCAAGAGTTATCTGCAGATTTTCTTGTGCTTTTAATGGAACAAATTTGTGATAGGAATCCTAGTCCAAATAGCAAAATATTTACAAATTTATGTACGCTTTTAAAAAGTGATGCAGAATTCACACCAAAAATTGTAAGTACCAAAAATTTTGTAACCACTGGAGTTCCCAGTGGTCCAATTTCTTCGATGATATTTCATAATTTAAGCAGATGTATAACTATTCATTGTTCTTAATCGCAGATATGCTCTGAAAAGACTTTTAAAGAAACACCATATCCAGTGAGCTTCAATAGCACTTGTGTTTATTATGGTGTATTAAGCTTAAGTAATCAACACAACGGTTCGAATCAAATTGCTCACAGAGGTGTTGCTGCTACTACATCACGGGGTCCTGGTAGACCACCAATGAGTGAAACTTTGGCAAATGCAGCCTCGACAGAAAATGGATCCAATGTAGATAATGCTGTAAATGAATCGGTATTTTAAAAACATCCCGTCGTTTTCATTATTTAATTATAAAAATTTTTTACTTCAAAATTTTCAGGAATTAAAAAAGAACCGCATTCAGCGCATCGGTGCTGCTTGTTCCATTAAAAAAATTTGTCAGCAATTTGGTCCGGAAATTTTACAAAAAATACCAATAATTTATTCAATAATGTTAAATAAAACAGAACAATTTCTTGAGATATATCCTAGTATGGAACTATTGGGAAATATTCAGCTTGATTTAGTACAAACGAATGACTTAGTAACGTCATTACAATTGATTGAAGTTGCTGCACCTGCGTTGCATAGTTCTCTGCATGACGACCTCTATAAAATTTTACCCAAACTGGGCAAACTAATTACACATCCGCTTAAATCGGTATGTTTATCAGAACTGGTCGAATATCTGTTATTATCGAAATTAAATGGACACAACTGTTAATATGCAAAAACTCCATTAGGATGTAAATGAATTAAATAAAAACAAAATTGCTTTTTAGTAAAGTTATGAATCAAACAAAATAACGAAACTTTTTATTATTAATTATAAAAAAACTACCAACACCTCCTCAAAAACCATTTACGTTTTATGAGCTGCGCATCTCTAAAAAACGAGACTATTTTTTCCTAACAATCGGTCAACGGCTTGCTAAATTATAGCGCTACAATAATATACTGATTTTACTACGAGATGACCAAGGATGCTATGACTAAATTTAATTATTTATAATTTAACTACTTGTTTACTAGTTCTAGTGAAAATAGTCTTTTTAGAGAAGACACGACGCTAGAATATACATATATTGCGATTGGTAGTTTTTTCTTAATTTTAAAAAAAAATATTATTTAAAAATATATTTTGCAAACACGATAAAGAGCAAGTTTTGCTATTCATTTAATATAAAAAAACAGATTTTCGGGTCAATCATGTTTATTTAAAATTTTTAACTAAATGTAAGAGAATGCTATCTTATTTTTAAACATTTTATTAGATTCGTCATATGGTTGCTCGGTGTATTGCTACATTAGCAGATATTGATGCATGCCGTACTATGGACTTTGTTGTTAATCATCTTATGGTGCTTCTGCGGAAAATTGAAGATGTAATTCAACGCCAAGGAGCAATTGAAGCCATTGACCGTGTTGTTGATAAACTACAGATAAAAATTGTTCCTTATATTGTACTTCTAGTTGTGCCACTGCTAGGTAATAATACTTGTGTATTACAAAATTAGAAGAATTTTAATTAGATTATCATGTTAAAGTATTTTTCATTTTAAATATTTGACATAATTCAATTAAAAAACCCTCATTTACTCACACTTTCTTATCAATATGACTGCATCTTAATATTGATTACAGGTTGCATGAGTGATCCTGATGAATCTGTGCGCCTACTATCCACCCACTGTTTCGCAACGTTAATACAGTTAATGCCACTGGATTCCAAAGCAAATTGCAAAACAGAAATTAAATCCAAAGAGCTGCAGGCTCGTAAAACACGCGATCGAGAATTTCTTGATTATCTTTTTTCGCCCAAAACCATACCAGATTACAAAGTACCAGTTTCGCTATCAGTTGAGCTGCGTTCATACCAACAAGCTGGCGTAAATTGGTTGTGGTTTTTAAATAAATATAATTTGCACGGAATACTTTGTGATGATATGGGTTTGGGTAAAACTCTACAGACTATTTGCATTTTAGCTGGTGATCATTATCAGCATCTGCAGGAGAATGCAACACCACTGCCAAGCTTAGTAATATGTCCGCCCACTTTGACAGGCCATTGGGTATATGAAGTAGAGAAATTTTTACAAAATAATTCTTTACTGCACCCTCTTCATTATGTGGGTTTACCAATTGGACGTGAAAAGCTGCGTTGTCGCATTGGTCCATGTAATTTAGTGGTTGCCTCGTATGACACAATACGAAAAGATATTGATTTCTTCAGTACAATAAGTTGGAATTATTGTGTATTGGATGAAGGGCATATTATAAAGAATGGCAAAACAAAAAGTTCAAAAGCGATCAAACAACTTAAGGCAAATCATCGTCTTATACTCTCGGGAACACCGATACAAAATAATGTGTTGGAATTGTGGTCACTTTTCGATTTTCTTATGCCAGGCTTCTTGGGCACTGAGAAACAATTTATTGCACGCTATAGTCGTCCAATTTTAGCTTCACGTGATTCAAAAAGTTCAGCAAAAGAACAAGAAGCTGGTGTCTTAGCTATGGAATCATTACATCGACAAGTTTTACCATTTTTATTGCGACGTGTTAAAGAAGATGTACTTACTGATTTGCCACCAAAGATTACGCAAGATTTGCTTTGTGAACTAAGTCCACTACAAGAGCGTCTATATGAAGACTTCAGTAAAACGCATTTAAATTCTGATATTAAAGACTGCTTAGAAAATTTGGGTGAAACAGATAATCTAAATTCGAAGACTCATATTTTTCATGCATTACGTTATTTGCAAAATGTTTGTAACCATCCGAAGCTAGTACTTACGCCAAAGCATCCAGAATTTAGTAGAATATCACAAGAACTGATGCAACAGCAAACTTCATTAAATGACATTGAACATTCTGCCAAACTACCGGTACTCAAGTGAGTTTCTATCTGTTTTACATTGTGTGAATATTAAATATCTATAAATATTTAATTTTTTGTAGGCAACTTCTATTAGATTGCGGTATTGGCGTGCAAACAGAGTCAGTCAGCCAACATCGTGCTTTAATATTTTGTCAACTGAAGGCAATGTTAGATATTGTAGAGAAAGATTTGTTGCGCAAGCATTTGCCCTCGGTTACATTTTTGCGTTTAGATGGTAGTGTGCCAGCATCATTGCGACAGGATATTGTCAACAATTTTAATGGAGATCCAAGTATCGATGTGCTATTGCTAACGACTCAGGTTAATCTAATTTTTATCACCTTTAATTTTAATTATGTATTAAAAAATTCTTAACATTGCTTATAGTTCAGTTCACGTATTGTACTCTCTTTGGTGTTAATATTAAGACCTGAAAGATTCTACTTCAGCGATACGACTTTATTTAAGCTTAGTTCATTTTGCTTTTATAATATCACTGCTTACATGAAAGTGGCTTCAGGAAGGTTATATATCCCTTGCCATTCTGCTCAATAAATGTATAAACAATTTTGTGGTTTATCTTTATCCAAAAAGGAGTGATTTGGTAAAAAAGACGTCAGCCATTCGAAAACTATGAGAAGCACACCCATAGGATATTATTTTATGGGTTTTTCGAAACCGGATGCAATTATCAGAATACGTCCAACGGAAAGTTCCTGGCTTTGTCGCTTTTTTTATAATTGTTAGCGAGTAAGGATTTCTTTGAATTTTGGCTGTTATTTTCTACTAATATAGGCGGGGGATCAACATTTTGTCCCTTTCTGCCATAATGGTTAGTTCAAAATCCGTACAAAGAAATTTCCCGCTTTCTAACGATATACAACCACTAAAATAAAGTAAAAATCTCTATGTTTAGAATCTAAACATAGAGAATCTAAACTTTAGATGAACGTGTATGTGAAAAAATAGAATGTAGCGTAGTTTAATTCAACCGAATTTGCTTTTAAATTTGTAGAAAAAGCGGTTAACTACGAAATCCATTAAAATGAGACTATACTGAACATATAAGCTAACTTTTGTTGCACCAAAAGTTTCCTTCTATTCGTTAGGATTGGAAAAACAACATGAAAACTATAACATGTGTGTAGGATATAAAAATCAATAATATTTTTTTGGAAGAAATAAAATTCTATTAACGGAAATGGCATAAATTCGACATTGAAGTCTTGATTTCGACCCCATTACTTTTAAATACAGAAAAGTTGATTATTACCTTCAAAATATATTTCAAGTTCTTCCAAAAGCGATATCCATCCTCAAAATGAGTCAATCAGTGGAACCTCCAAGCATACGTTATTGAATCTTATTTTAGAAAATTAAAATTTATTTCTTAAAAAACTAATTAGTAATTCATTCTTAGGTTGGAGGACTTGGTCTTAATTTAACAGGAGCTGACACAGTTATTTTTGTGGAACATGATTGGAATCCAATGAAAGATCTGCAAGCAATGGATCGTGCGCATCGAATTGGACAGAAAAAAGTTGTCAATGTGTATCGTTTGATTACGCGAAAATCCTTAGAAGAAAAAATTATGGGTCTTCAAAAATTCAAAATTCTTACTGCAAATACAGTCGTCAGCGCTGAAAATGCTTCCATGGACACAATGGCTACAGAACAAATATTTGATTTATTTAATTTGAATGAAAACAAAAATAAGCATTACAGACTTACTACTTCCGCTTCGTCTTCTGGGCAGGTGTCAATGACTGCCATTATTGAAAATTTGCCAGAATTATGGTCGGAGAATCAGTATGATGAAGAATATGATTTATCCAATTTTGTACAAGGTTTGAGAAAGTAAAAATTGAAATTGTAATTAACAAAGCTATGTCAAAAAGTTTTTGTTTGTGATTTTGTTCAACACTGTTGATAATCTTGCTGCTGAAAACAACAGTATATTCGATACATATGGACTTTAAATGATTTTTATTGCTTTGATAAGTCAACATATTGAAATGATTTTTTTTAGTATGACAATAACCTAAATTGATGTTTTTGGCAATTGTTTTGGTTAAATTTTAAATGCGTTAATAAATAGCAAAAATTGTATATAAAAAGTTTTATTTATTTTTATATTGCGTTATCTTTACAGTTTGTTATTGATGAAATATACAAAACAAGTGTGTATCTATATTAGAGTGGTTTCCAAATGGCCACTGCCGATAAGGTATATGTATCAAATTCATTACAGCCTTAATGATACAAAAAAGGCTTAAAGGCTTTATGGAAACACTCTAAATAGAATCAACATTAAGCAGACTTTTTCGAATATAAGAATAGATCAAGTGTTTTGTACCTCCTTCATATCACTACAAGTTTTACAGAATAAATACCGAACTCTTAATCTCTCCGCATGTCTAACTATAACTGACGGAACACTAAGTCTAGTGCGGTTCATCAGTGCTACGGAGCTCCTTGCATCCCATTCGTTTTTAAGAAATGTGTTATCATATCTTCAAAATGAGTAAGTTCATCAATTAGAAGAGTTTGTATCAACTCCAAGGTTAGCGAAATATTAATAGTACAAGAAGGAGAAGTTCTATAGCAAATTAATGTCAGCCAGCAGATAAGATGGCAAATAAATTTATAGCTCCATATAAAACTATATTGATTAATAACCTTTCTTGGAAAGATTGTGCCCTGATAAAATAAATGACACTTAAAAGCATATATATACAGGGTCAACCAAATATCGGAAACTTAAAAATTTATGTATTTCTTATATTTAGCTGTATTCCTTAGCCACCACAAAATATTTTTTATAATTGGTTTTATTTTCTTAGACTTTTAATGGGAATGTGATAATTGTAGCGTGCAATACTTTCTAAAGGAACATGCAGAATAAGCCTAGGCCAGAACCATAGATCAGATAGATTTTTGATAGCAAATACAGTTCTGATGTCTGTTTTTTTTTTATCGAGGCACGATCCTTGTTCGGTTCATATTCGAGATATTTTCATTTCATAAAATAGTTTTAATAATACTGTCTATATAACAGAATATCGATCGATAACTTATGAAAAATGTAATTACCTGTTAAGAGTTTTAGCGACCTTTATTATTAATACCTGACCTGGAGCCAGCCAAACATCTCTTATAAATGTAATTACCTCAATATACCATATCAATCTTAGGATAACACTTAACTATATATTTCTTACCAACAAACAAACGACTGAGCCTGAGTTAAACGCCAAAATTGTTGTGCCACTTTATTACTAACAGTAAAAATTTCTTCTAACGCAAATATATTATATAAAATTAAACGCCTCCTGTCACTAAACACATAAAGCTGCTTGGAACGTAGCTGTTAGTTAGAAAGTATATGTAACAGTAATCAACAACGAAGCCGGAGTTTCTCAAGAAACTGTGCTATATTTACTCTGCACTTCAGATTTATCAATCGACAGTCAACTCACTATCTTGAAAATCGCAGTCATATTACTGCGTTCAAAATTTAAGAAATCAATGGTCAATTGGAGGAGAAGAGAGAATGAAAACAAAATTATTTATGCGACATTTACTTTGAAAATTGGGACGTGTGCATACATTATAGGCGTCTTACATGGTTGAAAAGTTAAAATCAAATGGAAACCTAGCCATGTCATTCCAGTGTAAAAGTGGCGTATTTTCTTCGGACGGATTGCGTTGGTTCCTGAGAAAAGTCGGTGTTGGAAATTAACTAGAAGAGCGCTTGTGATTAGGTCTAGCGCTTTAACATCGGATTTTGAATTTATAGTTGGGCGTAAATAAACCTATTCTGATATGCTGTCAACAATTCTGTTTCTGATGGTACTTCACGATGTTCTTAGCAGAGCCCTAGACTCTACAAATCGCGGCATGCAATGGACTTTTATCGAGCATCTGGAAGATCTCGGTTCTGCCGATGACATATGCCACCTCGCCACCAAGCAGTCAGACATGGAAGAAAACTCACTGCCGTCAGATCGTCTTTGGAAGAAATGAGTCTGAAAATCAACATAAATAATACAAATAAAATAGCATGTCTATTCGCCCAACTGATGTCAGCAATAGCTTCGTAATTGACTAATCCAGCATAGAAGAAGGGGATCAATTTAGTTATTTAAGCAGCGTAATCACACCTGACGGTAGTACCATTTCAGATGCCCATGCTAGAATTAACAAAGCGTAAGGTATCTTCGCAATGTCTGGCAGTTTGCGTTCCTGTGAATAAAGTTAAAAATTTTTGAGTTAAATGTGAAGCCAGTTCTTTTGTACGGCTGTGAAACTTGACTTACCAGCAGCGCCCTGCTACACCTATAATTGTCTTCCCCGAAAGCAGAAAATTTGGTGGCCGGCCTAGGACCATCTCTAATGTCAATTTGCTCACTTGATGCCGTCAAGATTCAATTGGACTTGGATTGGACACACGTTGCGAAAACCACCAAATGAAATCTGTTGGTAAGCATTAGAGTGGAATTGTCAGTGAAGTAGAAAACGCGGCCGCTCTAAATCAGCGTGGAAACGATCCCTATAACAGACACGTTGGGCCCTATGCTTCGTGAGGAGATAAAGGATACAATCAGAAGAAGAAGAAGAAGTAATTAAAATGGAGCACCCGGTATATGTATTGTAGTAGTACTTAACACTCATCAACAATGACACCACATATATTGTTGAAACCTTCCAATACAAACGAAAATATCGATCCGTTTTGTACAGGCTCATTTTTTTTATACTTGGACAATCCAATTTTAATTTTAAAAATTGACGAATATGAATATTTGTTTAATATTGATAAATAAATAGGTCGAGGTCGTATTCTGTGATAATACATACAACGTACGTATTTTCAGAAATTCGCAAATTCCCAAATAATTTAATTGAAATAAAACTTTACTAGTTGCGCCTTAAAATAATTCGTCAGTTTTACAAACTTTTGAAATTTATTGTTTAAATAATGCTAAATCGCTATTACAAACAACAGTAAATAAAATTTTATGAAGAGGAAACTATTTCTTTTATTAGCTCCTTATCAATGGTTTATTGGCACCTAATTAAATTCGATTTGATATAATGAGATCGCTGAGGATCATTAACACAACAACAACATATTTTGATGTTTAATTGTGACTACTATAAATATAAGCGACAGTAGTATCATTGACACTGATCAAACGAGTTGAAAATTTGATAAACGCAAGAAGAAAAGTGAAAGTGAAGAAAAGTTATCGTTTAGTAATTTGTTTTTAAAAGTTGAAAGAAAATCAAATTTTTTATTTATAAATATGAAGTATTTTTTGGGTATAATATTCCTATCTGTGATATTAACTGTATATGTAGAAGGACATGGCATCTTGTTGATTCCACCAGGTCGTTCAACACGTTGGCGTACTAATTCTTCAGCACCAGCCAATTATGATGATAACGCACTGTATTGTGGTGGTTACAATGTAAGCTAATAAGCTTATACCGAGCTCCTAGAAACCGGTTAAACTGCACATTAACTGTCTAACTTAGAATAAATTCGTTGGTTTCAAAAAAACATTTGTAAATTTTTCTAAAAATTTTGTTGAAACTTAGAATAAATTCGTTGGTTTTAAAAAACATTTGTAAATTTTCCTACAGTTTTTGTTGAAACTTAAAATAAATTCGTTGGTTTCAAAAAAGCATTTGTAAATTTTCTTAATATTTAATTTAAAAAACTATGTTTATGTATATTATGTTTATTATGTGAACATATTATGAATTATTAAAAGCTGGTTAAAAATTTCAAAGTTTGAATTGATTTTACTAATTATGTTGTAAAATCAGATAATTTGAATTTGAAAATCCAAAAGACAAAGGGTTTCGATTTTGCAAATTTTTTCTTTGATTCAAAGAAATGAATAGTTTAATTCCAGAAATTTTATTCATAGAATTGCAATTCTTTGATTTTACCAATTCTGTTTTTTTTTTTGTGTATATAAAAAACTGAATTACCTTTCATATTTTTATTTTCAGACCCAATGGAGTACGCACGGTGGTAAGTGCGGTATGTGCGGCGATAATTATGGAACTCCAACACCACGACCAAATGAGTTAGGTGGCAAATTTGGCGAGGGTATTATTGTTAAGACTTACACTAATGAACGTTTGGTCGATTTGTTGGTAGATGTAACAGCAAACCATGAGGGTTATTTTTATTTTAACCTCTGTAATATGGATAAGCAAGATATAGAAACTGAAGAATGCTACTTAGCGAATAGACTGAAATTTGCGGATGGCAGTGATAAGCTTTATATTGGAAAAACATTGGGAAAGATTACAGCTCATGTTGTCTTTCCAGAGGGTTTGAGTTGCCAACATTGTGTGCTAAGGTGGACTTACAATGCTGGTAAGTTTGGCAATCAAGACCAATTTTAATTTTTCAAGTAATTTTCTTTTCATTTCAGGCAATAATTGGGGTTGGTGTGAAGATGGGACTGGAACTTTAGGTTGTGGGCCTCAAGAAAATTTCAAGTCATGTGCTGATATTCGTATTATATCTTCTGGTAGTAGACTTTTTAATGTTCTCAAAGAGAGTGTTGATGTTCCAGAGATACCATTAATTGTTTAGAAGTAAAAAATTCAGTGTTGATGCTGGATGAAGTACTTGCCGTTTCAGTATTAAATATATAATAAAAATTATGTTATTCAAAATTTATGTTAATTGGAATCGGTAGTTTGAAAAAGGCAAGAAAAACTGAAAAATCGAACCATTTCTTACTCCAAACGTGACGTGGGGATAGACTGACAATGTGAGAAAGAGTATATTGGTATATGACGTTAGATATAAAAAAACTTAAATATTGTAATAATTTGTAGCTGTTTGAAAGATTTGTGTATATATATATGTACTATAATTTATAATAGTTTTAGTTAGAAATAAGAGTTTTTAAGTTATTGTTAGACTTTGAAATTCAAAGAAATACAAAAAATAAAAGAAGAGTGAAAAGAAAAGATTATTTGCGAATAACTTTGAAAATTTAATTTAAAATATGTCGTTCATTGCACACTTTTTGATACGATAGTTTTGAATTTTTCATATTACACAGGAGAGCAATCCCAATCGGAGCTAAAATGAAGAAGACTATTTTCACAGATAATGTGTTCTGCAGTTCTACACCAACGATGGGCAAAATATGAAAAATGAGCCAAATTTAGCTCTTTACAGCAAAAACGTCGTTTTTTTAAAGAATTTATGGAGGGGTTTTATCTGTTGTAATTTTTGGTTTTGTTACTTTTGTTGTAAGTATGTGTAGCTCCTGTTTCCAAAATTTAGCTTTTTGATGTTTTTTAAAATATAAAGCAAATCATTCCGGTTAGTTAAAATGGATCGTTACATGAGTGAACAATATGTTTTCATTGTTAAAACTTTTTTTTAAATATGGTAAAATTTATTTAGAAGTTGGAAATTCAAAATGGCAACCAATAACTATGCATGGAGTTCGTTATCGAGATGTGATTAGAAGATTTATGCGAAGTCAAAGAAGGAAGATATTGATGTACAGCATATGTGGTTTCAACAGAACGGTAAAACATGCCACACAGTAACGGAATCAAACGATCTTTTGAAAGATAAGTTCATTAATCGAATAATTTCTCGAATAGTCCGTGAGGTAGCGTAACCTTTTTCAAGGTCATTTCCCCCACTTCATTTTTTTTCCAATTGATAGTTTAAGTAAGACTGATAATTAAAATAAGCGTCAGTTGCCAGAATTATGGTGGGTCTGGTTGTGAGAGGCCGACGAAAAAAGTTTCGCTCAATAACTCGTAAAATAAGCCACAAGTAGAAAATTATGTTAATAACATGTTGTAGAGCAAATAAAACACATCGATTTAATGCTCGAAAAATTTCGTAATGAGAAGTTTTGACCCACTTTTCATAGCGTTAACAAAAATCGACTTTCCAACCCTTTTCCCTCCTTAATGTAATTGAGAAACGTCAAAGAAAATAAAGAATCGTAACCTATAGTTATTTTAATTTATTTATTTATTTGTATTTTCACTGTTTTTGTTTTTTTATAAATATGTTTTTAATAAAATTCCAAATCATTTGTATTTGAATATTATTTTTCACGTCCCAGTAAAATTCATAATTTATTATGCTGCCAAGTTTATATCGGAAATCAAGTTTTGTTTCTTTTTTTTTCAATTTCTTATGTAGAATTTTTTTTTATTTTAACAAAGAATAAATAATTGGTTTTTATAAATATTATAATTTTCCAATTTATTTGAGATAATAATTAAATTGTTTTGCGTAAATACATTGTATATGTCATATTTTTATAATGCTAATTATTTAAAATAACAAGCTACCAAGATGATTATTTTTGCTGTGGGTTTTACTTGAAAAATAACTGGGTTAACTGATAACAGCAGTGATCATGTAGCACATCATGCAGCACTCGTAAATTAACATTACTGCTTCAAAAGAATATAAGCTCAAGGAAAGTTCTTAGTTGTTTCGAGATGCGTAATTATCCACTAGGCATGTAGCGTTCCAAAAAGTTTCAGAAATCTTATGTTACGTTGCAGAAATGTTTCATTTAAAATGTTGCAAACGAAATGTAACAGAAACTTTTCTGATATATTTCAAATGTAATGTTTCACCTGCAATCATTCTGAAGTGTTTCTGTAAACGAAACGTTTCAGCCACACATCATGAAATATTTCAGATATGTTTCAGAAACGTTTCAAATGAAGCAAAAAGCGAAAATTGAAACATTGCCGAAAGCTTTCTGAAATGAAAATGAGGGGTTTCTGAAACTTATCTGAAACAGTATTAGGTTTCATGTGAAAGATTACTGAAAGGTTTCCGAAAAGTTACATCTCGAGTGGGAATGCACTTTCTGCAAAGAATAAAATATTAAAGAACAAGATTCCCAGTTCTATGCCAAAAAGTAAGACGTCTAAGTGAATGAGTAGAATGGATTTTTATTCTCTAACGCAAGACGTTTAATATCTTTTGGGACATCAAACCACTGAAATTCCTATTGTAATTAAAAAATGAAAAAATCCTTTGGAAATTACATACATATATACTTCTATATACCCATAGGTTTTACTTTTTGGCATAGGAGCTTTACGATCCAATCCTTTTCAAACTCTGAATATTGTTCTTTGTAAATTCCAACTCTCCTAACACCAGAGCGTTATGTTGTTTTATGCCCTTGACCAACACTGATTTACGTATAACAAAATTTTTCATTTGTTTAAATTTTTCTTCAAATTAATTAATATTTATAAACGTGAGGTGGTAAATGTGTTTGTATTGTGCAAGAGAAATTAATTTTTTAATTAAAATTAGTTAATAATGAACAATTTGTTTTATATCATAAAATTAATTCTATATAATAGATATTAAAATACTTTTTTTTATTATACTTTTAAACAACAAGATGCAATGTGGCCTTTTTGTATCTGAAATTCGAAATATTTTGTGATTTGTATAAAACGTTATACGAGCTTAATTACTTGGAGTGGAATGATCAGCTGGAGTTACTATAAGTGCATGTTTTCGTAGAGTTTTGAAAATACAATGGATATATTCTTTTTGTCCTTCCGTTTGTAAGACATAGAAGTAGGCGTAGCACATCATCTCTTGAGTCGACCATAGCCATGTTCGTCTGTGATCGGAAATCGAAAACGATGAAATTTAATATACTGCTTACTTCTTCAATTACAAATTGTGGCATTGAAAATAGTCTTAATTGTTTCACAGACATTTCTACACGGAATATAAGCCTATCTCGAGATACCACACAATGGTACAGTATTTTTGTAACTTTTTCTGTAAATTTTTTTCGTAAAATGCCCTTTCTAGCCCTATGCTTTCCATAAAAAAGATTTTTGGAGTTTCGGATGCTTCTTGGAGGCCACTTTTAATCTCATCATGTTCAATGTGATGAGCCAATGTCATATAAGCGGTTCTTCACTGAAGCGGCTATATGGTATTATAGGTAAGCGATCCGAGCAGCATATAGGTAAGATCGAATATCAAAATTTTAAATAAGTATGCCAAAATCATGTAGAATTAATCTAGAACCAAAAAAAAATCTGACGATTTATAAATATCTATTATCTGTAGCGCCAATTCCATTCCATGTGATGGAGCTGAGCATGTTTCCAAAATCGCCTAATTTGAGCAATGTTTGAAATCCTAACAGGCCAGCGGCTTTGACATGAAATTCCGTGCCACCCCGGGTCAATACCAGTAACTTTGATAGCGCCTTGACTGTCAGAAAAGCTAGCTACCTTTCCGGTATTGGTGTTAAAATTACTTCATTTGCCTCAGCCTACGAGAATGTCAAAAGTTTTAAAAAAATGCTAGCTTAATCAGATAAGTGAAAGGTTTGAACGCTTACCTCAGTCCATCATCGGAGCACAGAGCCGACTTTAGGTAGTGAGAAACCACTGCTTTGATTTTTCCTTTTCAATACAACAATAGTTCTCTTCTACACTTTCTATTGTCAAATTTTTTTCATGAACGGAAAAAGAAAAAAAAACTTTGCTGCTACGACGCGACGCAGTAAAAAGCGTATTACCGCAATTAAAAAAAAAAAATGTGGCCTGCGAGCCCCTTGCAACCTCTGGCTGGCTCTATCGGAACATATGACGGTTCAAAAAAATTAAATTAAATTCCCACTGAGCATTAACGGGAAGCTTGACAAGATAGTTAGAAAGTTTATCATGAAGCTGAGTATGATGCCCAGCAACCAGCTTCCCTGAGCTTGATTGCACTGCATGGAATAACTTCTTTAATGAATACATTAAGAAGTAGCAGCTGTAAAATAACATTGAAGGTGATTGTGGAGTTGGAAAGAATTTCGATAAGGACTTCTTAATCGTACCGTATTGTCACATGAAGAGATTTGGAAGGTATATCTTTTCGTTGAGATATGCAAGCTGTGAGCTGAACTCTTAAGGTGCTATCTAGCGATTATGTATTAAATATGAGTGTCGAGTATTCTCTCGAGTTTTGACTGATTGACCTTAAATAAATTGGAATGAAAATTAATATAATTCGAGTGAATGGAGTTCGAAATGATATAGTACATACTTATGCGAAACGAAAATTTTCGAAAATCTACTAAAACACTAAGCACAGCGGTCAAGTGTAGAGCTTAAGTGAAAAAAAATCTTCTTTTTTTTTAAACATGTTAGAAATAACGCACAGATCGAGGAACAGTGTCCTAAACTGACACTGAAAAAAAAAATTTGTTTTTACGAATTTGCTTAAAATATGCATTTTAAAATTGAAATAAAAAAAATATATTACAATTTGGTATATGAAAATGTTTTAATGCAAATTCGAATTTTAACAAAAAAAAATTTTATCTCTAATAATTTCGATAAAAAAAATGTTTTTTTTTTTGTTTCATTTAAGTCCGGCTTCTGACCCGCCATGCACATGTAATTTTATAGAAACTACCAGCAATCACTTCTATTAAAATCGATGTTTTTTTTATTTATTTCTTGCAACATTTAAATTTTTACGTTTGCCTAATTATAACGTTTCCCTATATAATATATATTTACATTAATTTAATTTTTTTTGGGAAACTAATAAAAATAAGTTTTCTTTGAAAACAATGTGTCAAGTACAAATATGTATTTGGTTTTTTTGGAAAAATATTTTTCTATTTAATTCTTTGTTTTTGTTTTATGCATTCACATTTTTTTTAATTGAATGATTAATTGATGATTTATTTTTTAAAAAAAGCACTTAAAACAATACATTTTCGTTTTTTGTTATACCATAGTATGTAAATGAACATATATAAATATGTTCGTAATTTAATATTTCATTCCATTATTATGATTACATATTCTGGTTTGTGATTCAATTTGTCTAATTTTGTAATACCTGAATTTTAGAATTTTGTGTCCGAAAATTTTTTTTTGTTACTTTGTATTTTCTGTTTGCCAAAATTTTGTTTTTTTTTTCATTAAAGTTTGATTTTTATTTTTTACTTTTTGTAAATTTTCACAATTTTTAACACAAGAAATATTTCTTTTTTCTTAATTAAATATGATATTAAGTGTTATTAAATTTATTACATTTTCATTTAATAATTTTCGCAACAAATTGCAAAATAGTTTGAAAAAAATTTTTAATTTTAAAAAAACCAATTTATTTCAACCGATTATGCAAATAAGTTTGTAACGAAGTAATTATTCATGAATTGAAAATTGAATAAAATGATTTGAGCTCGAAGAAAAATAAATTTCAAGGTAAAATTTTTTTAAAAATTAAGCTATATAAGTTCTAACGTCTCGGAAATGTACATATGTACGTATGCAGGAAAATACGCAGAAAAAATTAAATCGTCCAAAAACGTTTTACCCTTACTCCCATAATAGTATAAAAATTAAATATTCGAGCTTTGGTAGTCGAGAAGCATGGTAGTTTACAGACTACGGATTTCACCTAATATATTTTTGAAAAAGTTGGAAAACCGAAAAGCTTAGGCAGATGGTAATAGCAGCTAACTGAAGTGATATACAGGCCCTTGTTTGATATTGTAGTGTTAAAATAAAGCCAATAAAGTAGTGTGGAAAAGGTTGCGTTTTGAAAAGCCTAAAAGATCACACTAAGATTTTTTAGTGAAATGTATCTCTTTAAAGGGGTTAAACGTCAACCTTCGATGACTTGCTTCGTTTGGGACTTGGCGTATCATGATGCGTAATACAGTGAAACCTGGTTAAGCGGTACCTGGATAAGTGGGAAACCTCAACTAGCGAAACTCACTTCAAGGTCCTAGCACTTTTGCATGAAAATACCTCTATTACTGGAATTGTTAAACCTCTATATTTGGCATATGATTTTTGAATTTTTTGTGCTTTTTCGCCTTTATAACAAGGGATTTTCCCTCTATAACTGGAACTGTTTAGAAATAACCTATATAAGTGGGAAATAATATTTATGTACAATGTACGTATGTATAATTTGTTATTTTGAATATGCACGTTTTATCGATCTAAGTAAGCTGTGAAATGGTTGTTTTAATAAAATTTCATAGAATCATTGACTTAAGTAGGCTGTGAATGGTCATTTACATAAAAATTGCATTTTTATTGAAGATATTTTCCCCTCTAAATAAAAAAGGTTCATCTTGATCTCTCTTAGTGTTACTATGTTACTTTAAATGGGACAATTTAAATTGTCAATTTTAAATCTGGTTGTTTGGGTAACTGTGTAAGTGGGAACTTCTTTAATGTTGGTCTCTTAGAGATCCCAGTTATCCAGGTTTCACTTTATATTACTGTCAGCGAGAAACCATGAAAAAATTGAGTAGTGGAAAATTCCATTTTGATAGACCACACCTGAATTTCTAATTAAGATAAATGAAATAAATTCCAAAAACTCAATACTAGAGCAAATTCGACTTGCGAGACCGCTAAAATCAAATTAAAAAATTTGAAGAAAATAGTGAATCGTTTTTTGACCATATGAACTACATACATACATACGTCAGCAAAATAAAATAAAAAAGTATCTATTTCGGAATCAAACTAATACTACATATCAATATTAGGAGTATCAACTAATACGAGGAAAAAAAGCTAGTTTAATAGTTGTAGTAGTAATAAGGTTGTTTTTGAAATATATATGCAATTCACAGTTCACTGTAAAATTGAAACGTGACAAAATTACAATAATGGTATTCATCTAAACGCGCAGGTTATTGTGCAAATGGGCAACTTTGCGCGATGTGTGTCAAATATTTTGTGCACTTTGTGGCAGTTGTCATTTTTTGTGACAGGAATCGTATGGGAAAAGAGAGTGACAAATACAAAATTTGTAAACAATAAATTTTTGCAAAGAAAATCGTATAGGAAAAGAGAGTGACAGATTTGAACAACTACCAGCGCAAGTTTACGCTGTCCAAATTTATCGACTAGTTGTAATTAGCATTTATATAGGAAACAATAACAACACAAGTTACACAAGTAAAATTCCAACATTGTAAATTCACCAGCCCAATTTACAGTGAACTGTGAATTGCTTAATAGTTTCTCTAAAAACATATTGAAAAAGTGAAATTTTAAATATACCATTCGATTGAACAGAAAGTTCTGAATACAATCATATTTATGACTCACTTTCGAAAAAGTGTCTAGCGTTGCCAAGTGATCAAGTTTGACTCGGCCAAGCCCGGAACCTCATGTCAAAGCCGGGGGCCCGGTAGAATTGGATGACTTTTGTTACTTGTATTAAATTTAGTTTTAATGAGCAATAAAAAAGGTCAACAAGTTTTTCCCACACAAAAATTAATTTTTACGATTACATACAGGGAAATTCCCCATGAGCGCACACCCACCGACGCAGTATTTTTGTCCGGATATAGGAGATGTCCGCTTATGAGGGAGGAACAAAAATTTGAAACTGGCTTTTATTGAATATGCTGAACAAAATTACGCACGACAGACATTTAAACTAATTTAGTTGAAAAAATCTAGTGAAAGTAGATTGTTTTAACTTCAATTAGCTCAACTTATAATTTTGGCTTTCAAAATGTGTCTAGAATCTAGAGTCAAGATTCTTGATGTGATGAAATGCTACAAAATCACCTCAGCAATTTCTTCATCAGCTTCGTTTTCAGACTCGCTTATCTCTGGAGTGGCACTTTCACTCTGATCGATCGATTTGCGAAAATTCTTCAAAACCAGCGAATCAGAATGAAAGAAAAAGTCCAACTCTACACAACACTTTTGACATAAATTTGTACATTCGCAATATTAGGGAACAACCAAATTCGTCCCTTTTAAAACAAAAACGAATTAGAGTTTGTAAAAAGGGGAAGTAGGACAAATTTAATACAATTCTTAATTTATTTTGTCCGTTTAAAAGAGATATTTTGATCAAAATGATACAGAATATAGTGTCCGCGTCCGGTTATTGGAGCGTCCGGCTATTGGAATTAGTTTTGTATGGAGAAGATAATGAAAAGTGAACGTCACCAAAATGTGTCCGGTTATGGGGGCTGTCCGTAATAGGGAATTTCACTATATATTATTTTTTTTTATTTCGCTGACCAAAAAAAAAAAAAAATTAGGTCTTCAACTTTAACTTTTTGAATCGATACTTCCCTTATCGATATATCGACTTTCTTACGCTTTTTTCAACAAACATTATTCATATGATTTAGGCCCAAAACTATGCAGCAAAATAAAAAAAACAAACATTTTTTTTTCTACAATTAACACTGACATTAATTTTTTTTTTTTGAACTACATATTTATAATTTAATATGCAATATATTACGTATAAATGTTCAAAAGGAGTCATACAATTTAATTTTATGTTTTTTATTTGACAACTTTTGTGTATAAATTATGGTATTTTACTGCAAACCATTTACCTTGTTTCATTCACAACATATTAATATCTTTTGTATTTTTGTTTAGCTATATACCTCGGTATATCCACATATGTATACTGTATTTTTGTTAAGTTATAATATTGTTGGCACAATTTTTGTTCTATGGCTAATAAGTTATTTTGTATTTTTATGTAATTGTAAGGAAAGAAAAATAATTAAAATTAAATGACAACCGCATTTTATAGTCCGGGAGGTAGCGTCACAAAAAAATTCACTTATGTGCGTACTTTTCTAATATTCATATTTAGTTTGTTCATGATCGCCTGAATAATATGCCAACGGTCTGCTGCTCAAAAGATGAAATAGGAGAGCACGGTAGGACCGAATTAAGTTTCCTTAAACAAAATACATTTTCCAGCGCAAAATGCAAAATAACTACCTGATCGCAGACCATGATTCTGTGTACAAGGTAAATAACGAAAAAGTAATATCGAATCATAAAGAATTCAATATGTGAAGTTCTCTTTTGGAAATTCATCGCTTGAAAGATGTAGTCATAAATTTTTTGCATGAGTAGTTCAAAATATTTTTATTTTATATTTGCTGTTATCCATCCAGAAGACTGTAGGGGTTCACTTATTAATCGCGCTGAAAGTTGATCGAGTAAAGTTGATCCATCAAAATCAATTCGACACTGTGCTCTGGAACTTGGTTTACGAAGAACAACTTTGGCCACAATTATGCACGTGGATTTGCAACTGTTTCCATTGATGATTCAATTATCACAAGAGTTTCTTCCACAAGATCATTTACGTCACCGTACATATGCCAAACGGACGTCACAGCGCGCACAGGACACCCCCGATTTTCTTGAAAAACACATTATGACGAGGCAAATTATATGATACATGAATAAACAGAATAGCCGGTTCTGGGCAATAAAAAACCCATAAATAATTCATGAGTCACCTTTACATCCATTAAAAGTTGGTGTACAATTTGGTTAGGAAATGTCATTGAACTTTACTTTTTTGAAAATGAAAATATCGTGACATGATTGAAGTTTTTGACGTCAGAACTTCATGCTTTTAGTTTGATTGACATGTGGTTCCAACAAGACGCCGCTACATCGCATACAGCTAGAATTGTAATGGAATTGCTGCGAAACCTCTTTCCACAACAAGTTATCTCAAACAATGTTAATGTGGATTGGTCTTCACGGTCGCCGGATTTGACTGCCCCGAAATCTTTTTTTATGATATCCACATCATTTTTGAGGCTAGCAGAGTCGGACATTTATCTGATATTGTATCCATTTATCAACCTAAGATCCATTCTTTTTCATTTAAACAAAATTTATAGACAAACTAAGTAGTATATCTTCCAGGCGGACACCCTGTTTATATATACATTTGCTTAGCATAACCCGACGTGAGTCGTTTTCCGAATAACTACCAAAATTTGGAGCGATTTTTTCTTTTTGTAATGTTGCAATTATAAATTTAAATTCTTTAAAAATAACATTGTTTTGGACAAATGATTATTTTGTTTCGAAAATTTTGGGATATTTTTCTTACACAATTCTTATTGAATTGTCGAAATTTTTTGTAATCGCCCTCAAAACTACGTTCGTTATACGTATAGTTTTACTCCATCACTGCTCTTGACTATATGCTTACATATGTCGACTTATTAGTTTGGCAAGCGTTTACTATATACGAACTAAAAATAAATTATGAATTAACCTCTGGGATCTTTGAAAAAGTCAATCAATGTCACCTTATCAATCGGCATTGGCAAATTTGTTTTTAATGCATTCCAAGCAGAGTTCAAGTCCAATGTAATGTGTGATAGTTCTTCGTACTTGCCAGTTTGAAAAAAGCTTGCACATTCTTGGTTGGCGAGGTCCCCTAATTCATATTTTAGTTGGTGAACTTTAAGCTCTCATATTCTTAAGCTCATTTGGCTTAAAGTTTACTGTAAATGTTTTTTGCTTTAACGGGCTCTTGAGTGTTAAATTTTATCATCAATAAATACGTTGTAAGATATTGTGAGAAGATTTTTTTCAATGCTAATAATTTTAAAGGATACCACGAATTGAGAGATGGATTCAAATGCAGCAGTCTTACAGGAACTCTTAAATGCCAATTTTTACAAAATCAAAAATTAAGACTGTTCTTAAACAACTATAACCAAGCCATAAATAATAATGCGTTGTATACTCTCCGAAAAATAAAATACAAATTGTTTACTGTTTTTTTATGTTTGTATTGTAACAATATATTTATTTGCATGCATAATATTACAGAATTTTCGATTTCTATTATTTTTGTAACTTGTAATTTCGAATATTATTTTGTTATTGGATATTTGAAGCTTATTAATTAAAATGTTTTATAAACTCCATAAAAAATTAAAACGACGTGCTGTTTTTATGCATGTGGTGTTAAAAAAAATATATTTTCAAATTTCTTAATAGAAAAAAGAAAAGTTAACATAACTTATATGTTTGCTACTACTAAAAATGACAATTTTACAATTTGCAAAATATTGAAAAAAAAAAAATCATATTTACTGCTTAGTAATATTTACAAACTTTTTCAGTTCATTCATTCATTAGAAGTGTATTAACGTTTGTTAATTTAATTTAAACAATTCTAATTAATTTTAAAGCAATTACATAAAGGGTAATGTCAATTTTTTTATAAAACCTTTAAACATTTTCTATCAACTGCCATAATAAAAAAGGCTGTTTTTTTTTGTAGAGCATGGAAAAGTGAAAAAGTTTGAGGCAAATTGTTTAAACAAAAACTGCTTATACGCGTTGTTTTTAAAGTTCTTTCTTCAGTACCAATTTAACTTAGAATTTATGCGCCGTATCATTTGATTTCATTTTAAATGCTCTACAATAAATAATAAATTTGTCTCAATAATGGCCGTTACTTAAGTAACCACTTTAAGGCATAGCCCACTAAATTCAAAATTGGGACTTTTGAAAAGCTTATAAGATAATAATGAGTTAATTAAAAAATTAAACTAAATAATTGCCACACAGTCTTGCTGAGGCTTGCAGTGAGTTTTTATGTTTTTATACGCCGCTGCTTGCAACAAATTAATAATAATACATGTTTTCCTATTTGTTTTTGATATAGAATTCAGAACTTATTATGAGATTATATATTTTAAAATAGTAGTACATTTGAAAATCAATATTAAATATTGCAGCAAGTGGAAGACATTTTTAAGGACATAAAAATTTGTTTATTGTTGAAATTTTACTTTTCAACGTAGCAATTTTAGTGGTTCCACAAACCTGCCACATATTAAAATTAAATATTAATTTTATAAGTATATATCGTTGGCACTACGCCAAAGTCACCCAAGTAATATATATTGTTTATGGTACCTTAACTGACTTTTGCGTAGCAACGACGATATATGAAAAATTTCAAAGTTTTGTTTATAAATATGTAATTAGTAAAAGAATTTAAAACTTCTATTAAATTTTTAAGTTCAAAATTCGAACAACATATTAAAACCTTTTGCATAAAATTAAAAAAAAAATTAATAAATTAGTTAAAAGAAAAAAAAAAATTTAAAACATATTTTTAAAAGCCAATAAAATAATTTTAAACAATACAAAAACAAATTAAAATAAGTGCGACATTTTCATGGATATAAAACATGAATAACGCATCAAAAAGAGTTGGGATTTCTAAGCTTTTTTTTTATTCTAAAGGAGTGGTTTTTAAAGATCAAAAAATATATTAATGCTAAATCATGCTCATTCTTGCATAATGCCGCAGAGAAAATCTAAAAAAAATAGTTAATTAATTCTATATGCTGCTTTAAGCTTGAGTTTTTCTTCTTAAGAGTTTTTTTTTACAATTTTTTTATATCTTTCAGAGCTGTAAAACAATAAATTTCCAAAAAGATTTTTGCAAAATTTGTTTTTCTCAGTACTATTTCAATTCCATTGAAGTACCAGGCATTAAGGAGGGAATTTCTGTGGGGTTCAAAAAATCGGGGCAAAAAAATAAAAATTGAAATGAACATTTCTCTAATTAATTGAATGAAGTAAATTTTGTAAGCACAGTAGTTAATTAACTTATTATGCTGGCAGTTCACCGTCCGAATATCACGGCTGCTAAGTACATTTTATTTACGACTTCAACTCTGGCTATGTTTCAAGAGTATAATTGCCATTAAAATTATTTATAGCCGTTCGAATACGACATTAAACAGTAGGTATCCTCAATGGAAATGTCCACAACTAAATGTAGGTAAGATAAAATTAGACAGGGGCACTATATAGAGTGTTGTTCATAAATATTGTTATAATCATTATTGGTTTTTTTTATTAAAAAAAAAATTCCAAAGGGTTGCTTGTTAAATAGCAACCTTTCGACACTATCGAAAAATTATTTTTTTTAAACGATTTCGTTATGCCCAATGAACATATTTCATACGTTCAATTTGAGTTTCTCATTATTTATACCTTTGGAATTAAAATTAATGAATTATTTTAAGAAGGTATGTGGAGCGCTCCTTATCTTTTTTCCTGACATTTAGAAAGCTTTTTAGGTGCTAGCTTAGCTCTTAATTAAAAAATCATTTAAAAAAAAACTCCACTCCTTAGTTTAAATTTGATACTTTCAAACCAAAATTCGTGTTTATAATGATCTAAAATAGGAATTTTAAAATTTATTTTTATCATTTCCTGTACAATTCATATCGCTGAACTTGAATCTGCTGTTAATTTTTTTCTCTATATTTTCCGGTTTTTTAATATAAATGGGTAAAATTTCTCACAACGAACAGATTCAGGTGAAAAACTCTTTGGGAATGTTCATTTCAATCTTTTTACAATATACCACTGGCCATTCCTTTGGAAAGAATAAACATATATTTAAGGAATCATTATTTTACAGCTCTGATTTTTTTTCAAATAAATTTTTAATTAGTTACCTATATTAAGGTTTATAATTAGTTTGCCAACTTATTATGTTAAGCTATACTTTTGTTTTAAATTAATTACTATGCTTTATATTTCTTCGTTTTATGTTTGTATGTTAAATATTTGTATATATATTTTTAATATTTATGTAGTTTTGTTTTCTAATTAACATACATGTATGCTTTTTTATTTTATTGTTTTAATTAAACTACTTTCTTTTATAGTTTATTATTCTTAATGAGTTCCTGTTAAACTTAAATGTTAAAAAAATTAACTCTGCATTTAATGCATTTTTAAATACTAAAAATGATTTATCTTTCATGCTGCGTTGAATTAAATGGGTGTGTGTGTATTAGTGCATGTGTGTGCGATTATTGTTGATTGTGAGTATGTGTGTATTATGAGTTGCATGTTGCACAGTTGTTCTATATAAGTTGGTTATACATAATTATTACAAAAGTTTGCTGTAGTTGTCACATTTTCATCGTATACACATGCATCGCACTTATTTTACTAAATTTTCTTGTACTCTGTATGTAATGTCCTTTATAAAGACATGTGCAATTGTTAATCTTGATAGTTTTTTTATTTATTCATTGTTGTTGTTGGCGTTGTTGTTGTGGTTGTTCGGCGGTAGATTGTCCTCCTGCTGGAAAAATGAAATTAAAAACATCTAAACAATGTTTTTACAAATTATTTTAGTTAATTAAACAGAAAGATAAGTATGTAATAGTAAATGTAAGTTAAGAGTATGAAAAAGGGGTTCTTCAAGTGAGTGACATAATTATTTAACATTTAAGTGAAACTGCTGGAAGGAAATATGGAAAAAAAACTTATTTTTTTCATTCAAATTTTAGTTGCAGCAATTGATATTTATTGAAATGACTTGGAAAAACGATCGGAATTGGAAACGGTTCACCATCTAGAATTATTTGAGGACAGCCCAGTTTCTTACCAGCTCGGCTTCAATAAGTTTATTTGAATGAAATCGAGTGGTCAAAACAAAACATAATCCAGATAAAAATGTTTGTGAAAAATCGTGCATGAAAATTCATTGACGAAATGAACTGGTTTGAATTCAATAAAGCTATAATTAAGGTAGAACTATAAATGGAACTATAAATGCCACTGGCCTTATGTTGAAAAATGAGCGAATGTATGAAAAAGTATGAAGGCATTATTTATTAAGTTTTGTTGACTGTTTTTGACTTTTTGCAGAGCGAAACAAATATTTATTCCGTACGTAAATGTCAAAACAAGTATGCAATTAAAATCCAATAATACGTAAAATATCTGTAAACAAAAAATTAAGTTCAGCCCAAAATTTCAAAGAACACTGGAAATTTACATAGCAAAAATATTTACAATTATTTAACATAACACACATGAAATGTTTTGTGTACATTAAATGAATTTTTTTATAAATCTATGTTTCAAAATTAATTTTTACTATTGTTTACCACGAAGCAAGAGGCAATTGTTTGTTATATAAAATAAAAAATTCTTAACGAAATCAACTGTTTTTGAAACTGTTCTTTTATTTAGTAAATAGTTATTTTTTAAAAATATAGAAGACACAATAAAATTTTTTCCGCACTCTGAGTGAGTTTTCAAACAAGGTGTCATAATGCCCAAATTGGAAGTCATAAAAAAGTGACAAAAACAAATTTCTTAAAAAGAAATTTGTGCATTATGTCAATTTCCGATATATTTTTATTTTATTATTTTTTGGGCGTTGTGACATAAATTGGGCGCTATGGTCAACCGCCGCTTTGTAATATTTATTCTGCCGTCAGAAGCGAAATAGGCGTATCTCAAAAAAACCGATTTCGAGATAATTGATGTTTTGTTTATGTCAATTTGTTGAAATACATGTAAAATTGAGAAATAGGTAATTTTCTTAGGCGATTTTTTATAGGTTTGAAGTAAGATACCGGCATTAGACGCAGTTCATTAGATGCGTAATTTCTTAAGCTATCCGATGCCATAAGAATCTCCAATATCAATTTTTTTGAGATACGCCTAATTCGCTTCTGACGGCAGTATTGTAGTCATAAATTTTTGGGCGGTAGTGTACATAAATAAAATGCATTTTATTTATTTTTACCTGAAGTACTTGTTTGAACACCACCAGTAATATTTGTTGTAGTCGTAAAACTCATTTCTGATGGTGTAACTGGTCCAGCAGAGTGTGGCGTAAATCCGGGTTGCCCCATATGCTTTTGTCGTACTTCGCGTATTTTTAGCTGTAAGTCTTGTTTACGCGGAAAAACATCAATATGTTTGGTCTGGAAATAAATGTGAATTATTGAGAACCAAATTTTTTTTTTGTGTAATTTTAATTGTGCAAACCTGGAATGCGAGCGTAGCCTGCGATGAGGGAAACATGCCGTGCTCATTAAATAATTGCAATACTAAATTACGTCTCTGTTCAAGCACTTTACGGTGACCTTTTTCACTTGCATCGGAGCGTGCACTTTGCAATGGCGTTTGGGGTGTACGTGGTGAGCGTCCTGTTTGATCAGAGGAATCTAACTCTAAAAAAGTTATAGAATACGGTAACAATAATTTTTTTTTGCAGTGCTTAAAAAACTATATACCTCTTAACTGATCTATATTAAAATCAGGACCAAAGAAACGTTGTGTTGGCGTTGCTGGTATTGAAGCTGTTTCGTCTGTTGATTCATCTTCGCTATCTAAATTTGCAAATACAAAAATTCGTTTTAGTTCTTTTTTTTCTGAATGATAGATTAACAACTTTAGCTTACGTATTTTTTGCACTTGTTGTACAACGTTTTTCTTACGATAATTAGTACCGTAAACACGTGGTGAAGATGGCACGGCGATTGCACTTGGTGATTGACAATCTTCTGGTTTGAATTGTGGTAATGCTTGGTATTTCTTTTCAAAATCAACCTGTTTGAGAACGCTAGTATTGAGAAAAAAGAGACATGAATAATGTAGTAAAATTTCGGACTAGTTAATATTAAAAGTGATTAATAATTGAATTAAAAGTACAGAAAAAATTTTTAGTTGGAATATATTTTTACTGAAGTGAAGGTAAAATCATCACTTTAACATACAGCTATGGACATACATATACATAAATGGCACATTTTGGTATATTTTCTTCCTTATGCTATATTATCATAAATATTATTATCAAACATCAAGTGTTTGGTTTTTTGCAAAGGTTTATTCATCATATTTAATAATAATAGAATCTTCAGTTCTAATTCATTAATAAAAAAAAATACATCAAAATGCATGAAAGCCGATGAAATGAGCTGGATACATAAATGGCAAAATTTGGAAAAATGTGAAAATATCGTGTTAAAAATGAATTTTTTTGATTTTTTGGAATGCACAAACATTTAAATCATTAACATTTAGTGACGTAGCCACTTTTTTTGATGACAGTTTCAAACCTACGACCCACAATTTTTTGGCATTTTGTTTTAGATATGACCCACCAATCTTTCTGTGTGGCAGACCAAAGATCGTACATATATCTATAATTTTCCTTTACGATTTCAACCTTGACTTTATTCTACAGGTTTTCCATTAGATTTAAGTCAGGGCTCTAGGCTTGCCAATCCAAAACGTCGATTTTCTCCGCACAAAACCAATTCTTTACTACTTTGGAGGATTGTTTGGGGTCATTTTCTAGTAAAAATGTACACTTAATATTTGCGATAATATAGCATAAGAAAGAAAATATAATAAAATCTCAGAATCTCTTGATAAAATTGGTTTTAATTATCTTTTTTTTTATAAGAGATGTTTGGCTGGCTCTAGGTCAACCTAGAGCCAGCCAAACATCTCTTATGAACAATAAAGGTCGTTAAAACTCTCAACCTAACTTTTTTTTTGCAACTTACTTATCCATATCATCATTTTTCTTTTTCGCTGCTGCTGGTACTTTTAGTGGTGATTTGGGATTTGAAGTGGCGTTCACAGTTGATGGTGTAGATGGCACATGATCATCACTACCTGGTGTAGTATCTGATGATGTTGGCGTAGGCAGTGCTGATGTTATGGTTGTTGGTGTATTATTATTCACGTTACCAATAATTGGTGATGATGAACCACCTATAGCAATCAATGGTAAATTTAAATTTTTATTAATATTTGCTGTTGCATTTGAACTATTAATGACATCAGTACCTGAATTTGTGAATTGATTCGAATTAGAATTCGATTTAAGTGAACTCATGCTTCCAACAGCTAAAAAAAATTAAATTGCATCTTTTTGTGAATTGTTATTTCTGGCAATTTGAAAAACTTACACAAATTTTTTCTTCGTTGCAGTGGTGCACGCCCCAGTTGTGCTGGTGTAGGCGCTAAAACAAATTGTTGTCCTTCTTTATCATCATTGTTGGCAGCTTCATCATCATCATCTTGTGTCGATGAGTTGTCATCTTTGTCAGTGCTGTTTTTACTGGCTGAGTCAAGTGCTGTTGTGTTATGTTGGAAGGATGAAGCCGATTTCGGAGTAGATGGCAACGATTTATAAGTGGGAGAAATTTGCGTGGCTTCTTTCAGGGTAAAATAAATTATTAAAAAATATTAGAAACAAAAAATCATTCATTGTTTGTTTACCTGGCGCATAGTTATTAAAATGTAAATTATTTTGTCCAGCCGCAGATCTAGCATGACCATTATTCTTTGTTAACATATATTGCACTGGAGCTGTCGATGCTGTCTGGTCAGATTGCTGTTGCTGCTGTTGCATTGGCAAGAACGTATACTGACAGAATGTTAAGAAAATATAACGAAAAATTTGTTTTATTTACAGGTGTCGTATTTGTCAACAAAAAAGATAAAAAAACCTACAAATCGACTAAAAACTTTTAAAATGTCATTTCTCAACACTGAGTTTCGAGCATTGCCAAAGGCAGCTCGGAGACCCGTAAAGCCTATTTGGGTCCAATTGTGGAAAGTTCAGAAATGAAGCAAAATATATATCCTGTAAAAGTGATATTCCCTGATAGTGATATTTCTATAGCTACTAACCTGATGTCCCATAACATTGTTGACAGCAAATAAAATTTGTTTTTGACCTGTACCAGCATGAGTTGTTGTTAAAATTTGTGCTGTTCCACTCGATGATGTTGCAGATGTAAGTGGCGTTTGTACAGTTGAATTCATTGTACTTGTTGGCGCTGAAGAAGAAACCGTTTTTGTTGTTGATGAACTACCAATAGCATTTGCAGCTGCAGCTACATTTGAATTAAACATAAGAATTGAAGTAGTTGCCTGTTGTTGGCATTGTTTTTGTTGCATGTCATTATTATTAGTATTAAAATTACTATTACAGATCTTGCTATTGTTGTTGTTGTTAGTAGTGCTAGTAGTGGTAGTAGTATTAGAAGTATTGGTACTAGAATTAGTGGAAGCAGTAGAAGTTGAGTTTGTACAAAGCGAAGACAACGATGACGATGGCGCCGAGGACACGCCAATGGTTGATGTATTTAAAACCTTAACAGTACCACCCGCACCGCTTGTGGCTAAAATACGCGCATTTGCTGGAATAGCAATTTTATTGCAATTTGTATTAACGCTGAAAAATGAAACAGGACGAACATTAGATGACAATGATGATGATAACGATGATGACAACGCAGACGGCTGCTGTTGGTTATTTATCTTCTTTAAATTGTTACTATTGGTGACAACACATGAATAGGCGGCAGCATTGGCTGTTGTTTGTTGTAAAGCATTTGAAGAGACAGAAGACAACGACAATGTGGTAGCACAAGTTTTAATGGTTGAGGAGGAAAATGTTGATGCCGATGAAGAAAATGAAGTTGTGTTGGCTTTAAGAACATTACCTGATCTTCCTCCACCTACTGTTCCGATTCCATTGCCAGTTATAAGCAACATCGTCTGCGGTTGTGCTGGCACATAAGTATTGCTCGTTGTATTTTCGGTTTTATTGTTAGTGTAAAATTCTTGCTCTCCGCTTCCCTCTTCATCTTCATCGATCGCAGTACCATCTAGTGCATCTAAAACGAGTGCATCGTAAAGGAGAGCAGCACGTCCTATCGCTTTAAGGGGTGCTGCTCCATCTCCTTTCATCATTGTTTCATTTTTAAAAGCAGTCAATTTTTGTATTGTTTCCAGATTTGTTGGTGATGGTGTTGTCGATCGTATGCAGGAGGATTGTATTTTAGTTAACGTTTCAATGTTAGCGTTTTTTGTAATAATTTTATTAAAAAATAATGGGGGTGGTGTCGTATGGGAAAGACGACGTATGTGTGTGTTTGCATGTGAAAATGGTGTGGGCACACGTGTTATGACTGTTGGTGGTGTTTCGACACGTCTGTGATGCAAATATTTAAGTTGATTATGTGGTGACGTATAATGGTGAGGCGTTAATGAACGTACAATGGTAAATTCTTTTCGTGGTTTCTTCAATGTATTATTATAGGAATTATTAAATAGCTCCAGTTCGTCGAAATCTGTTTCAGAGTCTTCATCGTCATTGTCATCGTCAGTGTCAGCTGTGTCAGCAAAAGCAGTGTTATTATGCAAGTCACCTTTGATGACAACACCCTTGTGAATCAAGGAAGTTGCGGCATCAACAATTTCTTTATTTTTTTAGTTATATGAAAGTTAATGATGATGGTTGATTTTAAAAAGTTAGCATGAGAAAGTTAGAAGAGAAAAAAGAAATGTTGATGGTTTGTTAGGATGATAACAGAAAGCGCATACAGAAAGTGTTTTAATGAAATTAAATTGTTATGAGAGAGTAATATAAAATAAAGATAACATTTTTATGAATGCACATTGATGTAATGGAATAATTTTCTGATTAGAACAGTTTCTTTTTAAGACTAATTTAATTAAAACTGACTTGTTCTATTTTGTAAGGAAAGTTAACAAAAAGTTGATAAAATAAAATACAAAAACTGAAGACGGAAAAATAAAACAAAAGTAATTTGTTCAGTCTACTTTATATAAAAATAACAGTATATTTAAATGGATTAACTTATTTTTGCCAAATCCTGTAACATTACTGTAGATTAAAATTTTGTACAAAGTTCAACGAAATTTATCCATAACATCAAAGTTTTGCACTTAATAAAATTAATGATTTAATATAAACTAAGCATACAACATTTAGCATACCTTTAGGTTCTGTGGGGCTTCTTAATTTCTCACCGACGATTTTTCTTAGATGTTGTTGACTACTGGCAGTTGCTGTTGTTGTCGGCACATTAAATGTAAAAATGTTGTTACTGCCGCTATTACCTGCAGTATTGCTATTAAATGGTGACATTTGCTCCTGCTTAATTTGGAATTTTTGTTCCACTAAGTCGTGTTGTTCTTGTTTAATTTGTAATTTTTGTTGCTCATCAAGTTGTTGTTTGGTACTCTTTGGACTTATTGGCATTGTTTTAAAAGCACCACCTATAAAAATTAAATTGATTAATAAAATGTTATTGATGTTAAAGTTATGCAAAATTAAATAATGCACGAATATAATGATTTTTGTTTTGATTTTAATTTTGTCACAAAAATATTTATTATATTTAACATGCATGTCTTTATTGCATTTGAGCTCGCCTGTTGGTTGGAATGGTGTAACACCGATTGGATTCTTGGGACTACTGTAGGAGTACATTGGAATTTGTTGATAGCTTAACATATTGCTTTCAATTATAGGTCGTTGTGCTTTAATGGGTTTTGGTTTCAATGTTATATCGCGTTCATTTGATGTACCACCACCAGAAGCTACTGAACTGTTACATTGTTGTTTGTTGCTTTCGTCGTTTTGCTCGTTTTGGCTACTGCATTCCATACTTTCAATATTTGCATCTACTGATACTGTTGTTTTTGAGATCTAGAATACATTAAAAATATATAGTAAGCACTTATGCATATAAATAAATATGACAATGTGATGTATCGTTTACCTTATCATCATGGGTGCTTTTACTGTTGTTATTGTTAGTGTTGGTATTACCACTTGCAGTTCTATAATCAAATACTGAATCCTCGATATCAGAGTCGGTAACGCGTTCACGACATTTTAAGTCAATTTGTTGCTTTGCAGCTTCATTTTGTTGCTTAGAAGAAATACTGATATTTTGTTTATTGCCTTGGTCATCCGATGCATTCATCTTAAGAAAGAAAAAAACAAATAAATTATGTTAGTTACATACAGCCTCTCAAAAATTATTCTGAGCAGAAAAATTATTCGAAGAGCACGGAATGAAAAATGCATGGGCTACAAGCCGAGACATACATAAATAGTTCCCAAGCATTTAAAAATAAATTAGTAAGTGACTTACAAATTCATCTTCTGACTGTATTTCATCCTTTAATGTTTCTGCCTTGATAACATATTCATCTTTAATATGTGGTGTGCTGCTAACGTGCTCCTCACTGCTTGAATTATATGTCGCAATAGTAAGAGGTATAATATCGCCTTGCATGTCCATATGTAAAACATTTGATTCCGTTGTTACACCATTGCTAGTCATACCAATTCCTGGTGTTGTTGGGCATTGTTCATGATCTATAGAATCTGAACCATCGACAGAATCATTTCGATGTTTTACGCTGGTTGCATCACCGGCACATTTACCAGAACTGGATGACTTGCGACGATCCTTAGAGCACCATTTCCATTCGGGATGTAATTTGAAATGTGCATCCTTAACCGAGCTAGCAAGTTCATGATATTTAGCTTTCTCCTCAGCTTTGAGTGCATACCACCATTCGCCTAGAATTTTACTAACAGTTCGATTATCTTGGTTGGGATGTTTTTTGTGCACGAGTTTACGATGTTTTTTCGAGAAAATCATAAAAGCGTTCATTGGGCGACGAATTTTATTCTATTGTAGATTAAAAAAAAATTAAATTAATTTCAATTCAACTGTTATTTAATATTATATTTTTTATTAGTTTAACTAGGAAATTTATAAAACTAAGGTCTCTAAGTTTAATAACACAGACACACAAAATTAAGTTTTCTAACGCTTTGGGATGTAAGTATACTGGTATGTATTTAAATATGTGACGTTCGTTTTAGCGAGTTGTCTTGAAAATGTAAGATATTTAAATTTTATGGTCATGGCCTTCTAATTTGCGGTTTTGTGGCGCTGTGGTTAGTGTATACCCAGAGGTTCCCAGGTGCGATTCCCGGCTTAGGCAGGGTAGTACACTTATCACATTTCCTTTCTTCCGTATTAGTTCCATCTCCTCTAATCTATTTTCTGTAAGCTATATCCAAATTAGCCCCACATTTAGATTTCTCTCCCTTTTCGAAGTTAACACACTACGCCTCAAAGGTTTATTTATTCATAAAATTGATTTTTCAATGCTAAATCCAAATATATCAATTTTTTTAGCACGTCAGGACTTTGATATTCAATACTAAATAAACTAACTGGTAATTGCGATTTTATATTGACTTCAAAACATTTAAGTCCATAGAATTATAATAATCCCCTCTCTAGGCTATAAAACTATGTTTTTTGGTGCCTGTGTGAATACATATGTAAATATATAAAAACTACATAAAAATGTACCTTTGTCATTGGGCTCATAGGTTCTTTGCCATTGTTTAGTTGCTGCTGTTGTTGTTGTAATGCACTCAACGAATGTGAGCGTCTTTTAGCTGCAGCTGCTGCTGCTGCAGCATTAGCAGTTACAGTGCTACCATCGTTAACACCTTCACCAAAAGCTTCACTAGCATTTTTGCAACGTAATTCGTTAGCTCCAGAAGTACTGTATGTGGTCAAACGATAACCACTGGTATTGGCATTAGTTGTATCACTTATAATAAATGTACGTTGCTGTTTCAATTGTTGCTGCTCCTGTTTTTGTTGTGCTGATGTTACTGTTACTGCATTTGATGGTTCAAAAACATCATCGTCCAACTGATCGTCAGCTTCATCTTGAGATACTGTAACTGTTGTTGACTCCTTTGTTGAAGAATTCATTGATTTTCCTGGAGATTCCAAAGAATTTTGTGCAATAAATTTATTGTTGCCATTGTTTAATATGGATGGTGCAGCAGTTGTAGTTGACGCTGCAACAGTAGATGTTGTGGCGTGTGAGATTATTTTCGCGGGGGAGGAACTTATATGTGGCAGGAGCGTGTGCCAACGAAATATCGACCCCTGATTAAATCCTTAAAACATTGTAATAAAAGTACATATATGTTATAAACGGTTTACAAAAAATAAAATTTAAAAATTATTTTTTCCAATAGTTAATTTACCGTTTTTTGGAACTGATTTTTCAGTAGCTACAACAGTATGCAATTGATGCTGCGTCTGATGTTGCTGCAACTGATGCACCGCTGCGGCCGTTGGTGTGGCGATAGAAATTAATGCAGTTGGTTGTTGTGGGTGCTGTTGTTGCTGATGTTGTTGTTGTTGTTGTTGTTGTTGCTGCTGCTGTTGTTGATGATGTGGTAACAATGGCACCAATTGTGTGGCATCAACAATTACAGGATGAAATGACTGATTCACAACGCCGCTGACGCCAATGCCAGTCAATGAGTTGGTATTATTGCTATTTCCTGTAATTGAAGAAGCAGCTGGTGAGATCCTTATGACGCTTGTAGCATGTCCAACAGTAGTTGGAGTTGGTGGCTGCGATTGTGGTGCAGTAACAACAGTAGGTGGTAAAGTCACAACTGCTGGTGGTGGTGGAGGCGGGGGACCAGGCGAAGGTTGATGATGTTGCGTTACAATATGTTGTTGTTGTTGGTGGTGATGATGTTGTTGTTGTGCAAGTTGCCCAGCTTGGTGTCCTGATGTTTGTTGTTGTTGCTGCTGCTGCTGCTGTTGTTGTTGTTGTTGTTGTTGCTGAGCACGTACTGATTCAGGTCTTATAACCTGTGAGTAGCCAACATTATAATGGACTGGGCTAGGCGTATTTTTCCATTTAGCGGTTTGCTGATCTGTAGGTGCTGAGGCGCCACCAATGGGTGTAAAGAAATTTTGACGATTGCTTACAGTTACCGGCGAATGATTTGCATTCATTGGTGATGTGCCATGATTTACGGGTGAAGAGTAAGAAGGAGTGGCAGAGCGTGAACTGCTGAGTGACACTAAAATAAAGAAAACAAAATTTTAGAAATTCAAATCTGATAGTCCAAAATTTTATATTACATAAACATTGCAGATATAATTTGGCGCCAAGATCAAAATCATGAAAAATATTCATTTTCTTTTTAAGAACTTTTATTAATTTATGTAATTAATTTTTCAAATCAAACATTTTTACTATTTTATAATTATTAAAATAAAATTTATACAATTGTTTTTAGGATTTATTTAACAATTTTGTTTAAAAAAGTAAATGCGATATGATCTAACTGAGCTAAGTCAAGCAGCAATCGTTTGACATTTTAACTATGACCATGTTGTTGGTGCATTGTAACTGCAGCTGCGTGCGTTGGTGTGCAGTAGGGTGTCCCATGCAGTATGAGTACGAAAAACTTAATTTTTTTTTTGTTGCGTAAAAGTATAAATTCAAAGCCAATAATATGGCCAATTTTTTGCGTTTTTTTATAGATGGAATATATTAAGAGCAAAATTGGTAAAGATAACTTCAAGTCATGTTTTTGCCATGAATGTAGAAAAAGCATAACTTTGTTAAAAATGGTCGATGTAATTAAATGTGAATATATTTCGCTGATAAATTAAATTTTGGTTGTCTGTGATGAAAAAACAAAATTAAAGTCAAAATAAAATTTAAAAAAGATATTTAAATGTACATAGGGACACCCTAATGAGCAATGCAAACACAGGTAATGCACTCTTGAATAGCAAAATATTACAGGTCGCAAAATTGTTCATTTCATGTTATGCGTTAGTGCAAAGGTGACAACAAATGAAAGTAATTTTAAGGTTACGTGAGAGAGAGAGGAACAGTAGAGATGTGTTTTTTTGTAGTATAATTTAACCCTCCATCAGCTCAATCAGGGCTGATATAAATCTCAACTAAAAATATAAATGTTTTGACTTAAATTAATTTAGTTTAAGAAACTTATTTTTGCACACTGTTAAAATAAGCTGTTCTTTTGATCTTGAAATTTTTGTACGTATTTTCAAATAATCAACAAAAATATTTAATCAATACATTAGTTGTTAAAATGTAGTTGGTTTCCATATGAAAATAAAATAAGACAATGCAAGTCTGCATGTAAGATATGACCCCTCTTTCAATTGTCCAATTAGGTCTCTCGGAATTAGTATACATTCAGAAATAGAACAACAACTGTTATGGCTTTGAATATTATTCAGAACCTGGGGAGGGAGCAGTTATAAAAAATTTATCAAGAGAAACTCCTCAAAGTGGTGTTATTTTGTCAACGCTGTGGGTTCTTGTAGTAACCAAGATTCTTCAATCTTTGGCAAGGATTGAAATAAAAATAGTAGCCAACGGTCTTAATACTGTTAGTATCGGGCAAATACACAAATTCTTGAATGATTTACATCAAAGAGTTATGTTTACTTTCTAAAGCTTGCTTAATCTATTTTTCGGTTGAAAATCATGCTCCTTCCGATTGAATGAACTTTTTTTTCAACGAATATTAAACTAAACGCCAGATTGTCATATTGTCGACACAATTATATTTGAAATTTTCTTGGTTCTGCTCTGTCCATGACTGTAGTATATCTTCAATATTAAGATACGTTATTCATTAGAATTCTTATCTTTCAAATGGCATCGGCAAGTCCCAATAAACCTTGTTTTTTAAAAATTTTTTTAACAGTATTGCTAGTTTACCAACTTTTCAATATAACTTAAACTTTTTAACGCCAGACAATCACAACACAGCCAATTGATCTAAGTTCTTCGATTTTAAATAAATTATATGATTTACATAGTATTTTTTTCGTTTAGTTGGTTTCATTGGTTAGTGAGGTCACTATTTTCGTTTATGTTCAACATATATTTTGAATAGCCATTTGCAATCACGACAGGCATTTAACTTTTAACAATTTGAAAATCCAAAATAAATTAAGTATTTTTCGACTGTAACAATTTCGAAACCTCTTTTAATTCCTGCCCGCGGTGTTAAATTTGATAAACAAAAAATCCTCAATTTTTGCAATCACAAAAGCCCCAGCAAAATTCAATTTACTTCCAACGCGTGTAAAATTTATTATTTCGATTTCAAACACAAATATCTTATTAAAATAAAGTGATGTGTAAGATTTACATACCTTCGTCTTGAAAAACCGAAGCTTTGACCTAGAAAATTTCGAAAACAAAGCGAGATACTAAAATATTTGCGTGAAGTATATTTTTGGCTTCAATAAATTAAGTTGGTCAATTTTTGAAAAATTCGATTTGTTTTTGTAAACATTTTTGAAGTTCGATGGAAAATTGTAGAAGTTCAGTGATAATTGCAGAATGTTAAGAATATCTTCTTGCTGATATACTTTTCCACTTGTTAGAAAAGAGGGTTTTTAGAAATAATTATATAAATAAAATATGGCCACTTTGACGCCAATTTTAAGTATGGGATTTTTTTTAAAATCTTTGCCTCTACGCTATTGTGAATTAAATGTCATTTCAAACTATTTGAATTACTTTCTTCCAAAAAGTTAATCTTCCTAGCATTAAAATAACATATCAAATATTATGACATAATAGCATACCTAACATATTTGCCACATCCGTTTCCTCTTGATCAAAACGACCAGTTACACGATAGTTTGGCGATGTCTCTGAATCCCGCGAAGTTTCCTCGTCTACTTGAGTTTTGCTGCTTGAACGGCTGCTTATATCACTGAAAATTTCACATAAAAATGTAGTTTCAGTTTAAAATTTAATGTCAATATAAGTTACCTTGGAAAACGACTTGGCCCTGCAGAACGTAATGTATTGCCCTTCTGATTTAAATGTCTTGAACAATATCCGCGTCGCTGAGATTCTTTAGAGCACAAGGAGCACAGACGTCGCCATTGTTTGCCATTAAATTTCTTACGAACACCAGATTCTGATACAACAATATCACCTTTTTTAAAACGATGTGGTGTAGTCGCTTGAGATCTTAAAAAGAAACAATATATTCTGAAATGAAATTAATTCCGTCTATACACATACCTTGGAGTTGCTGGATGAGATCTTGGGGTGAGCCTCTGATCGAAACTCGATGTACTGCCACGACTTTGCATACTGCTACGTTTGCTACCACCAGACAGCTTTTCAGTATCACCATCCATGCCGTAGCCACTGATTTCGACGCGTTTCAATTCATCATCGGATTCATAATCATCATATGAACGTTGTCTTCGCTGCATATCATCGGATGGTGACTGACCTTTTTGTTGCAGTTGCTGTGAATGCTGTTGTTGCTGCTGCTGATGATGTTGACCATTGTTATTTAATTGCTGAGAAACTATAATATCTGGGATGTTTGTAGCGGCAGATGCTGTTGCTACAACATTACCATTTTCGGCATTAACTACCAGCGCTGCAACAGTGTTACTCTGAAATGGTGAAGTTGCTGTTGTACGATAATACTCTTCTTGTTTTTGCTGTTGTTGTTGCTGCTGTGATATTGTTGGCAGCACATGATGTATCTGCAAAGGTGCTTGATTGTTAATACCGCCACTTGATCCTGATATTGGAGTATGTTGTCCTGGAATTTTGCCATCATAGCGCGCCGTAACATATGTAAGTTGATGTGGACCTTTATGTGAGCTAGGCGCATAGATAATATTGGCATCACCACTAACCAAAATATGCCCAGACTTAGCGATAAGCCTCTGTTGAGTTGTGGCTGTAGGCGGTGTTGCTGTAATAACAGCAGCACCACTGCTATTATCAATGGTAAGAATAGCTTGCTGTTGTGATTGTTGATGTCCGCTGCTTACAGATTTTACAGTTGTTGGTATAAAGTGCTGCTGTTGCTGTTGATGTTGGGTCTGAGATTGGTGTTGTTGAGACGGTGGTGATACTTCATTTAATTCATCCCACCATGGTGGCAACAGAAGACGCAAATCAGCACGTTTAACGGTTTTATTCTACAACAAAAAATTTAAATAAATTTAATAAAAATGGGTATAATTTTGAAACAGATTCACTTACAATTGGCGTAGAACCACTATTTTCTCCTCCAATTTGCACAGTAAATTGCTTTGTATTCAGATTTATTTCCTTTACGGAGCCCTCGACGAAAACACAGCCAGTGCGTCCTTCGACTTGTGTGCGCACGCAAATACGTGTATCCAAAACAATCTATAAATTATGCAAAGAATTTGTTTTCCAATTAAACTGAGGAAATACCGCAAGCAAAAAAAAAATTTCAATATACATTTTTTTTTATTAAACATCACAGGCGTCCTAAGAAATTAACGCAGAAATTTAATCAACAAATCTTTTTAAAGGTCGCTTTCGACAATATTTAATAAATCCTTATCTTCGGGTATTTTCATCGATGATTTGAAAATTGTTTTTATTATCCCTATCCATAAAAGTGGCAATAAAAACAATGTGTCGAATTATATGCTTATCTCAAAGCTATCTACTGTCTCAAAATTATTTGAGAGTATCGTAAAAAATAAATAAATATTTTTTAATGTTAAAACCTCTATAAATCGGATGTAAAATGGTTTTTTTGAAGGTCGGTCCACAGTCACAAATTTGGGAATTCTCTTGCTAGTGTATATCTGCTTTCTCAATTTATAAGGCCGGAAAAATTTTGTTAACTCAAAAACTAACTTTTGAGATTGAGACTTAAAAAAACATAATGCTCAAAAGTGGCACACCCTAATACATATCTTGTCATCACAAATAGTGGGCAGGAGAAGTTAAGAAAAACAAAAAACAAGAAATTCTTTAATAAAACTTACATCTGCTGCGGGTGGACTTGCATCCAGTATCACATTATAACGTCCGCTTGTGAAAACATCTGTATACAATTGCGTGCCACATTCTGGCGGATCAAATTCAACTAAAACTGAATTAGGTGGCATACATGTCTCTGATGTTGGCTGACGAATGATGCCTGAAGCATAATAACTTCCTAATTTGGCCAAAACACGGGTATTAGTCCATTCGCTAAGTTCTAAAAGTTGCTGTTCTACAATTTGTTGCTGACTATTGTTGTTGTTATTATTATTGCTGTTGTTATTAAATGAGAATCGTTGCAATGAATTTGAATTATTCGATACGCTCGATTGATGATGATAAGTGCGATTGCTGTTGTTACTGCTATTACTGATTGTAGTGACATTTTGAAATTTATATGAACTTGGTGAATGAGAACTGTGTGAAAGTAATAAATGAAATTTATTAAGAAATATTGAAAAACTATTAGATTCAATCTGATACCAACTTAGAGATTATAATACGTTTTTCTGGACTCTCCATTGATCCAGTTGCACGAACAGCTCCATTGTTACCTGTTATATTGACCGGACTAACAAGCATAGTCGGTTGCATTGTGCGTATTGCATAAACTGTTTCATTTGCAGCACTCGCTGGCGTTGTTGTTGTTGTCGGTGCACATGAGGAAGCGGAGGAATTCGCTAGCGTCCAAGAACTGACGGTACCACCACTAACTATGATGTTGGTCGTTGTAGAACCATTTTTTAATCCAGCATATGCTATAGTTGTATCTATGGCTTGTTGCTGTTGGTGATGGTGTTGCTGGTGGTGTGGATGATGATGAGATTTTTGTTGTATCTCTGTTTGATCCAGCTCAGCTGGATCAAATTTACGCTTCTTTGGATGAAGACGTGGTGGTGGTTGCTGTTGTTTTTGCTGGTGCAATTGTTGCTGGCCAGCAGCATTTGAAGTTGTTGTTGCTGTTGTCGTTGTTGTTGCAGTTGAGTACGATCCCGCTGTTGCTAATGACGACGACGACGATGTTGTTGATGCTGCTGTATTTCCGCTTGATGATGGTATTACCATTTTGTACGGAGATGTTGCAGCTACACTTCTCGTCGTCGTAGCTGTTATGTTATGTTGCTGTTGTATTCGATGTTTCTGATTTGTTATGAGAATTGTGGCCGAAGTTGTTGCAGTTGCACCCCTGACCATTGTCGCAGCAACGCGTTTTGTTTTCTTAACTGCATTTGCAATGATTGATAAATTGACGGGGTTAAATTAAAAACCCACCATGCGTCACACGAACAAGATATATTAAAAGCGAACAGTTGCTGCAACTAACGCAAAAGTATTGCTGTTAAGTTTCTGAAAGAAAAAAATTACAAAAAAAATAAAAATTTGCTTATTGTGGCATTTTGAAAACACAAAAAAAATAATAGGAAATATTAATTTTTTTGTATTTGGGATAGAATTACTTTTAAATTTTATTTATATTTAATTTATATGCTTTATAACAGAGATATATTTATGTTTAAATAAACAATTTTTGTTTTATAAAAGTCAACTACAGCGTTCTAAAAGTGTTATTAAAGAGTGTATTGCTACATTTTTAAAGAGTGTATTGTTATATTTTTATTAAAATTTCGACAAACATTTGATATCTCATAAGCAAACAATTTTTTTGGAGATTTTTTCCTTTTAAATTTTTCAGAGTTTTCTACGATACAAAGTTTTTTTTAACCAAAAAATAGCTTGAAATTTATATAATCAAGCCTGTCGTGAATTTCACTTATACGACAAAGTGAAATCGAGGTGGATTTGAAACATTTTAAAAAGTCGTAGTTGATTGCTGAACTTTTTTTAGACGTTTATGTTATATTTAATTACTAATGGCCTCAACGCCAAATAAAATGATGAAGAAAAAAACCTTAAAAATTTTTCTTTTTAAAAATACCAATATCCTATAGGCTTTCAAAGAAAAAAAAAAATTAAAAAATAAGTTAATGCTCTATGCTCACAATTTTGAATTTTTCATATCCAAAAAGTCTGCAATTTGATTTCGAAATAAAATTGCTTCTAAAAATCGTCGAAATGAAAACGTACCGTTTTTCACGACAGGCCTGAATATATTTTTTTTGGAAAAAAAATATTAGTTTTAAAATTTTTTTTGTTATTTTTTTTCATTAGGAAATTTGTTTCAAAAATCTATTCAAAAATTTATAAAAATTCATTTTAAAATTTTTATGAAGAATAACTTTATCTCAAACAAAACAGTTTTTCGTTTTTCCCATTAGGGGCGATGCCACGCCCACCAAAAAGTACAACGGTTTTTAATACCCTGCCATATCACAAAATATATGGAACTAATTTCAAACTTTTATGCATCAATTTTATACTGTAAAATTACCTGCCGTATGACATCAAAATATTTCAAATTTATTAAGGAAGTCCCAACTTGATTTTTAAAAAGCTATATCCGCAACTTTCCATGACTATATCTCGGAAACTAGATGTGATATATTCTTTTTTAAAATTAAAAACCACGTAAAAAAATTAGTTCAAAAAAATGGCGGCTTAGGCCAAATAAGCTCAGTAAGGGTTAAAAATAAAAATTTAAAAAAAACTTCTAGATTTTTATTTTATTTCGAACTAATTGAGGGGGCGTCCTTATATTTTTTTCGTAAGGATCAGTAATTACAAGTGGTGTCTAAAGCGAAATTTCACATTGGGTTAGAGATACAAATTTGAAAAAATTCCTAAAATTTTTTTATCCTATTTCCCAACTTCTTTTTTTAAGGACCACCCTAATGTAGATACTTGCGGTGCAAGACTAGACTACAACTTTGTCAGCACTACGTTTCTTTTCTGGACTATAGGTACTATGGTTACTCTGTTGCAAAAACGCTGTTACACAATGTTATTATTTGTTTCTTGATAAAGCTATTTTCATTTATGCAGAGCTAAAACGAACTAAGTTTTTATCGGAATGTGAATTGGTGATTTTCAAAATTTGGCAATCACAAACTGAAGCAATGTTATTTATTTAGCAATTAAGAGCAAAATATTTTATTACAACTGCAGATATGATACTGCAGACTATGTTGACTATATTGAAAATGTACAAGGCACATCATTAAAACGAAGCTATGAAAAACACAGAGCCAACTATTACATGAACAAACTAAAATAAATTTCAACTGGTAATGATGATGCTAATGATTAAGTGAAAACTTAAACAATGAATGCAGAGTAAAGTTGACATTAAATAAATTAACATTGCAAATAATAATATTGCGAAATACAACATTTGCACAGATAGACCAAATACCAGAAACTGTCAATTTGTATAAAGTTATAAGATTATTAGGTACACAGATAAAAACAGAATGATGATGCAGTTAATAAAGAAATTTACAAGAACGAAATCAGAGCAATTGTTAGATTCGACGATTCCACTTGCTGACATTAAAACTTTGCGTACCTCGCCCATTTATCTTCCCAATTGCAGTAGCAACAGAGCAACAACAGCAGTAGTAGCAACAACACCAACAACCACAATGATAATGACAAAAATACAAACACGCCTCACGGGATGTGAATCAGCAGTAGCAGCAGCAGCAGAACTAGCGCCAGAATCAGCACTGACGACGGACGATTTTAATTATTTAACACAATCGCTTTTCGTTCGTTATGTATTCGAAGTCAAACTCGATAAAAAGTTGCAGCAAGTTGAGGAAAATAAAAGCAGAACTAGACGACTTGACGACACGACACAGCACGGCACGGTAATGAAACGGTAACAAAAAAATATAAATAAAGGAGCGAACGATGATGACAACGACAACGACGACGTATGTTCTGTCCGATGTCGAGAAAAGCAACAACAATGCGTAAAAAAAAGAGAATGAGTGCGCGCAATGTGAAACTACTCGCATACAGTAAAAAAAATTGGTAAATAAACTACGGTAGGTCAAAAACAATAAATCGGATTTAAGCATTGGCTAATTGGTTCTAACTTCAGGATTCTTTTTATTTCGAGGATGATCTATAAAACAGGAAAAACATATATGGTATTCATCGAAACGCACAGGTTTGCACAATTGTGCAAATAGACAACTTTGCGCTATGTGTTTCATGAATGCCTCTTCGAATATTTTGTGCGATTTGTGGCAGTTGATGAGCATGTCAGTTTTTGTGAGAGAATCGTATGGGAAAAGAGAGTGACAACAATTGCACAATTAACTGCGCAACTTTGCGCAAATTTTCGCTGATGGTTCAAAAAACTTTCCATACAATTTTTGACCGTTCGTTTGCACAGGGTTTAAAAGTGCACAGTTTGCGAGGGTTTTGAGCGTTTAGATCGGTGCTGCCCAGAGAACAAGCAGGCGCTCAAAGAACATAAGAATGTTATTGAGAAGGTGCTTACTTAAAGAGCGTAAAAAAACGTTAAAGAGCGCAAAAAAGAATAGTGGTAGTGGGCACCAATGGTTTAGATGAATACCACTATAGTTTCTATCTCAACACATTTTCATAACGATACGCCTACTTTGTAAAAAAGACATCTAATTTATCTAAAAATAGATTTTTACAATCATTGTTTGATAAAAATTGGCTCTCACTAATAGCAGCGGAGTCCACGATGCTAAATGGGGATTTACTCGAGCGTCGCGGGGACCCATTGGATTTTAAAGATTAGAAACGAAAAAGGTAATATCATGTTTACCATTTCACCGGTGCGGGGAGTGACTGCGGTGTTTCAAAAATGTAAAAAAAAACATTCACATGGAAATACTCGAGTGCGTCAGATATTGATAGTGTATATTCCCCACGTGTCTCTGATGTCGGAGGTATACTAATCTGCCGGTTTGGATGGTGGGGGCGGCAGTACGGATGGGTTTAAAATGGGGAAAAAATTTATTCGAGCGCGTCAGATATTTATAGGGGATGTTAAGTGATCCCGAACGAAGCTATCATTCAAAAGATTGATAATTCGCATGTAACGCAAGCTCGTGGCGACTTTTCGAAAATGCAAAAAAAACGCTATTTTAAAATACCCGAGCGTGTCAGATTTTTTTACAGACGGTTCAGTTTGATGTTCTGGTCACGGTGATCTATAAACTGACGATTATTTGGAGGGATTTACTTAACCTGACCGTTTGAAAAAAATCAGATATCAAACTCACAAAATATAATTCACCAAACTTAAAACACAAACTAACAAGCCATGCCTAAACTTTATTGAAGTTCTTTGTTACTTCGGCTTGAGGAAATCGGCAGATTACATTTTTCTCGTTATCCTTGAATTATTTCCTTCAAAATAAAAAAAAAAATTCGACCGAGCTCGAGAATATAAAAGTGGCGTGATCCTCCCCCTTTTTTACGCTCAAATCGTCAGATTATTGAAATTCGAATTGAAGGTCGAATATTTCCAGCTATCGATTTTTTTTACTATTCTGAATGGCTGCCCTACACGCGTGTCCCTATATAGAGGGCTTAGATTTGGTAGAGGTACTCAACAAGGTGCAAGGTATCCCCCATATCTTAATCTGCAGCGCTTAAGTAAATCCACTGTTGGGCTCCCCTACTATAAGCTAGAGCCAGTTTCATATTTCGTTGGTAACCAAAATAAAATCGATCGGACAATTTTTATTTCTATCGATTTCTCAAACTCCATCTCTACCTGTATAGTATATATATCCCCATTCCGTTTACATTATTTTTCAAACCCCATTACATATTTCTTCTATTGAAGATATTTGTGTCATGTTGTACCTTTGTGCTAAGTCTACCTATATATCCTCAGAAAACTTTCTTGGTATGAAGATTTAAGGATTTATGCTACTGTTGGTGATGCCACACCCATTATTCAAATATTTTTTCTATTTATTCAGGCAATGCACTTAGTGTCTTTGTAATAAGTTCTATAACATTTCTTAATGTGAACTTTCAAGTTTGCTCGTGCAATTTCTTTACATTCCATTGGTGAACTTTCTTGATACGATTATTTAAATTGTTCGATTCTATGGGAGATACAGCACCCAGAAATGTTTGCTTGGACCACAAATCGACAGCTCGTCTTTGATTCTAAACTCTACATCCTAAAAAGTTCAAATGGCTGGAATAATTAGGTCTGTCTGGTGAAAAATGCGGCTTTATGATTTTAACAATATTACCTTAAAGTTTTCAATAAAAACCATATATCGAAAATGGCCATGATTATTAGTACATTTAAAACTCTGAAAGGAGGGTCAAATCTTGTTATACGGAGATTTTTCAAGCATAAAATCTCCACTACAATATTGGTCTTAATATATTTTTCGACTTGTGGCTTATTTTCAGAGTTATGCAGCGATATATTTTTTTAAGACCTCTCAAAACCAGTCCCACAACGATTCTGGCGATGCTTAAAATTATTAATATTTAATGTATTAATTAAAGAAAAAAATTAAGCGGCATGTAATGACTATGAAAAATGTAACGCTTCCTTCCGGAATAACTGTTCTCAAAAAAAGTTACGGAAATCTATTTGTTTTGCTATTTTTTATGAAATATAATTCAAAATTTCACCTAGTTGGTACTTGGGAAAATTTTTTTCTCAAAGCGGCACACAGATTAAATATTATATTCTGCTGAATGTAGGGTATATAATAAAATATGAGTTGGCAACATTGAAGTCTCAACATCAGCTTTAGCCATAGTAATGAGAATCGCGCGCAATGTTTGTTTGTTTGGGCGTATTGGGCAGGCAAATTGTGAGAAACGAAGAAGGGGGTGTTTTCCTTTTGGATCGGTCGGTCGGTTGCATTGAACACAATGCAATGTGTAGGCGGAGTGAAAAGAGGAAAAGAGTTGGGGATAACATATTTGCATTTGTAAGAGGTTCGATTCTTTAGCTGATGCTTTGATTCAGTAACTTTGTAGGAACGTGCGATGGAATGAAAATGCATTTTTTTCATCTTACTTTTGATGAACAACAACAAAAGAAGACCAACGGATGGCATAAAAGAAAGAAAAACTCAAAAGATGGAAGACAAATAAAAGAAAAAATAAATTAAATGATTTTCTGCAGAATGAAAAACTTGCAAAAAGTTATCAAATAAAGTTTTGCCGAGGTTTTTTTTTCAAGAAAAAAAAAGTTTTGGTTTAAATAATTTTGGAAAAAGTCGATGGAATTAACTGTATACATTATAATATTGACAGTTTCGAGAGTTCAAAAACAAATTATAGTGTTCTTGGCAGTATATTTACAAGTCATACCGCATTTGAAAGGTATTTTTTCGTAATACAATTTTTGTTCGATGATTATTTGCATTTACAGTAGAGTCTCGATAATTTGAATTCCAAGGAACAGCCTAGTATTTCGAAATATATATGGCGGTCCGACTCTGAATAGCCATACTATAAAATTCGATTTCATAATTCAATGTAAGTAAAAAATTCTATGGGAAGGGGGGTCTACCATAAACATTCTCTGAGTGACATGGTGTTTGGCAAAGTTCATTTAGATTTGTTCCTACAAAAAAGATTATTCATAGCCTTATAAGTAATAGAGCTAGAGCAATATATGTAATATACTTAAGTGTCAGTTGCAAAAGAAAGTGTAATATCAAATAAGTTACAAAAACAAAGATCAATAAAACAGAAAAGAGTTTTTGCTTTGCTTTGTTTCCCTTTTTTTAGTTGGCTTCTCAACGAATCTACGCAAAAAGGGTAATATATCAGGCTTATAGATTCTTACAAATCGGTTTAAAAGCCACTGATGAGTTCGCTTAGCAACAGACGAAACTGGTATGACTATATTTAGCTCTTTTATTTCATCATTTATCTTTGTTTAATGTAATTTTTGATGGTGTTAAAACACAAAGTACTAAACAGGAAGCTCAGTAAAATAATTGTAAGTGTTTTTAATTAGCTAATTAACTTACATATTTTTCAGTAGCACCCGTTATTCCTAGACGTGTTTTCAATTCAGAATTATCACTCTTTAATGTCAAGTTAGAAAGGATTCAACGTCTAATGTGCATAATCATTAGTGGTGCCCTGAAAACGACACCAACATCGTCACTAAATATCTAATAAACTTGCACTTTACCAGAAGTGTAGTTTATAAAACAGCACTCAGACTAAAAGAGTTTCTAAATTGAGCATCATGGGCATGGTAACATTGACAATATAATAAATATTTCTACGGATTACCTTAAGCCCAGAACTCCTTTTGATCAAAAATTTTTAATCAAATTTTCGTCAAGAAGTTACTGGTTTAGTAGGGAAAGTGATCCTCCAAATGGTATTCACATATATACAGATGATTCCAAACAAAACGAAGGGGTAGGTGCTGGTTTTTTCAATGCCAACACCAACTTTAAAGAACATCCAAGCCCTTGTAAATTTTTTTAAGCTGAAATAATCGCAATTTAAAAAGCAGCAGAGAACATTTTGAGGGACAACAGTAACTGTCGCATAAACATACATATATGTGGATAGACAGGCCGGTTTAAAAGCTCTCCAAAGTAACACAATATAACTATACATTTTGAGAAATTTGTTCGACCTTTTCGATTACAAAATTAAAACACTTATTCTGGCTTTAGATCATTAATATTTATTTTACATTTTCCCGATATTTCGAGGAAGATCCTGCCTCATCTTCAGGGGTGAATTTAACTCCTAGAGAAGCTAAAAACAAACTAACTATATAGTTAGGCCATCTAGGACTTAAACTCACCCTTGAAGATGAGGAAGGATCTTTCTCGAAATATCGGGAAAATTTAAAATAAATATTAATGACCTAAAGCCAGAATAAGTGTTTTAATTTTACAATATAACTATGTAGTTGTGTAGTCAGTTTTTAAATGCTACAATTCTCTATAAGATCTCAGCATCAATAACAAAGTTTATTTATACTGGGTACCTGTACATCAAGATCAAGAACATCTTCATGTTAACAAAAGTTAGAACACTCTGGCTACAGCTAAACACTAGCTGAATAACAAAAATATTTTGGCCTAATTTTAATACGACCAAAACAGCATTCCTACTATCTTTATCCAGAGACAATTGACGCCTTTTGACAGGGGTAACAACTGGGCACTGCCTTATAGGCCATCATGCAATTAAAATGACACTGCTTGAAACAATACCAAAACTTATGTCTATATATCAAATATTCGCATATTGCCTTTGGGAACTTTGTTTGATTTTAATATTATTAAGAAAATTTCGCCATTGTTGCGAAATTTATCAATAAATTTTAATAACATACTTCCTTATATTTTTGATCCACCCTCGTATGAACAGTAGTTACGTTACAGTCCATACAAATATGAGTTATCATCGTCATATGAAGTAAAGTGACGATGACAACGCCATAAAAAATCTCTTGAAAAATCTCGAGGACAGCAACGGATCGGATTCATTCGTTGTAAATTGTTGAATTACAAGACGAAAAATTCTGTTGGAGAAACAAAAACTTGAGTAAAATACGAATAGCAGACGGACAAATCAACGAATGTCAGTAACCTCACTCATTCGTCGTTGTCGTGGTTCATCTCGACGGGTTTTCAACGGTATGGCGGCGCGCATTAGAATTTTTATTTGGCTTTATATTTTTCCATTTTCCATTTATTCCCTTTTCCTTCATTTTCAAATGTTCCCCACTGTAGGTGACTAAGACTAGAATTTTTATATGAATGTAACGTATGCATAGGGTAGAAAGAGTTGTTAAGAGGAATGGTTTCGAAAAGGGAAGCGCAAAACAAACGAAGATGGGGAAACGAATGGTGTTACAATGTAAGCTGATGGTTCAAAAACCCAACCAAACCGAACTCTTAGTCATTCAGATTCACAAAGTGGAAAATGCATCAATGCAATGACAGTGAGAGTAGGAGCTTTTGTAGGGAAATGAAAAAAAAAGAGTCAAAAGTGGTGAGATGAAAAACGAGAGAGAACGAAGTTTAAAAGAAGAACAAAAAAATAAACGCATGATGAAAATATACGGTTTTAGACAGTAGAAGGATGGTTGGTTTACTGGATGAGCTCTAAAATAGGGTGCATTAAGAAACAAAAAAAAATTTTTAATTGGAGATTTTAAAAACCGAGAGCAGATCAGGCAAAGAGTATGAGCCAAAACTCACCCCGAGACCAATTGGTGCTTCACCGAGAACCGATAAATATTGTTATAATTTTCGTTCTCGATCACGATAACGAGACGATATTAAAAAATTATTTTTCGTTTGACCTATGACGAGAACTAGAAAAGTCTGACCAATATCTCGTTCTAGGCGATCGTACGATACGTAAAACAAAACGATATACGTATATACGTTCGATAAACACTAGACAACGGGACATGACACCTTTATACAACAAAAACACTGAAAACGCGTCTATGGCAGCTACAGTTTTGAAACTAGATACGTAAATGTAAATTGATTGTGCCAAGCAATTGCTAAATGTGACCGGGGTTGAATAATGAGTTTTGGCGCATCCCATACAACAAAAACCCTCATACTGCTATTCTTGGTACTTATACCGAGTTGTGAAATTTGGTACATGGACCCAATTGTCTACAGCAGCGGTGGGCATGAAAATCTAGCTAAGGAGCGCAACAACAAAATCAAGCAACAAAAAACGAAATTTTGAAGTTTTTTTGCTTTCGTTTGAAAATTCGCCAACAGCACAAAAAAAAAAAACCAAATTGCACTACAAACAAAAACAATTACTACATTCGTCAAGACACAATGCGGCACCGTCGCTAATACCTTTGTGTGTTGTTTTTGTTTTCATTTGAACTCAAGTCAACGCTGTGCGTAGATAGCGTTGAAATTCTGCGAATTATTTTGTGGTTGCTTGTGCGTTGAATAACGGTTCGGGCCATGAGGGTGGAAAGTGCCACTACGCGCTCATCGCTGGTCTACAGTAACGACTGCGTAGAATGTCGGTGAGATTGTATAACGGGCAGTGCGCGGGCAAAGCCGTTGGTCCAGCTAGTATTAAATATAAAAATGTAAACGAGAATAATCGAAAGAAATTGGCTGAGATCGTTACAGATAAAATATTTCTAGTACGAGAACGAGTCTTAAGCTTGGCGTCACTACGAGCACGATACGATAATTTTTGAATTTTTTATGTGTTTTTATATAGTGGATGAAATAATTTTACTGGAAAATATGTTAAAATTCTACTTATGTTACTAATGTAACTTGGCAAAAAAAAACTCTTTTTTTAATGTAAAATTTTATTCAGAGTCTAGAAAATTTTATAATTCCTAATGTGTTTAAGTGAATTATTGCTTAAATATTGTCCGCTCGGCAAAAATTGAAAATTTGTGCTAAATCAACAGATTTCCGTTTTCGAAAGTTTCTCCACAAGATGTTATGTTTTGAAAAAACAAATGAGGCGCCCAGTTGCAAAACCGGCCAAGTCCAAAGAAATAAATTTTGAGATATTTTCATTCATTTAAAACTAGACCACTACTATATACAGATACAGATAAAGATATGTTTTTTTCACATATTTTTTTTCGATACACCTCACCATATAAACATCATCCGGTTGTGGAAAATATGGAGTTTTACAATGTGTAATTGTTGGCACGGGTGACGGCAAAGAGTAAGGGCTTAACAGTTGAAATCTCTTCTGTTTCATATTTTTTTTTTTAAACATCACTGTTCTACCAAATAGATTCTGATAGCAGAGAACCAAGAGTGCGGTAGTTATTACAGCTTGAGTCGTTTTGTCTACAATGTTATAGTGAGTAAAATTTTGTTGCTGTTGTTGTCACGCTGAAGCGACCGATATTCCACAACAAGCGTCCATAAGTTCGGCTTAGCAACGAGAAAATTCAGTAGCACAAAACGACCAAGCAAATGATTTTAAAAGCCTATAAGAAATTACAGCATTTCCATTTCAAGTTGCATCTTATCATGGCAATACATACATATTGCACATAAAAAAAGAATTTTTTCTCAGAACTGAACATTGCGATTTTTTCTTAAGTGAAACAAGTGGAGATATTTTGCAATGATTACTTAAAAAAATTTCGTAATTTTTTTTCAACAAAATACATACCACATTTTTTCAAATATTTTGTTCCGCTAATATTTTCATAAAACATCTAGCATATTGTCTTGAAGAACCGTGACTTTACGAATTATTCAATGAACAAATTTTTTTTGAATTGTTTTATTTTTGTAGCATTCGAACCAGCAAATGAAGTCCGTAAGTATGTTAAAAACGCCAAGTATTATTCACCAGAGATTTCTGTAAGAAAATAAAAAAAGGAACATGTTTAAATTGCGTATGAAATGTAATCATTTTTTTATTTAAAAAATTATTTTATGACAGTGATTAAAAATAAATTTCAGCATATATTATTAACATTCATTTAGAATGTAAGTATATATTTAGTATTACATAAAAATTTCAGTGAAATAATCATAAAAGAAAATAAAAAAGGATAACTGCAAGTGCTTATACAAGTACTAGTTTCAACCGCTGCTACACGGTTTCATCAGTAAGCTTTGTTAGTTGACGTTTAAGAATTTGCAAGAATACTATGTATGTCTTACTTTTTGCATTGAACAGTTAAGAATCATAGCAAAATATAAAAACATTGCGCCAAAATTCTGCATTCTGTAGCAATCTACTTTTTGTTGATATGACCAACTGTAGCGCACCTATGTATGTATATCAAAATGAATTATCCTACTTAGTGTATGTCTGTTCCTTAATTATAAAAACTCAGTACTTTCTCCATGCGACGCATGAAAGAAGTTAATAATTAAATAGGACTTTCGGCAGGTCTTATCGGGCTCGGATATATGTAATTAAAAAAATATTTAGAAATTGTGTTTTTTTTAAGAACTTGTAGCGCGCATTAAATTGTTATAAAAAAACCTAGTTTGTCCTGAAGATAAGTATTTCTTATTTTTCAGACCATATTTTTTTGAAGCATCCACTATACTGCCCTCAGAAGCAAAATGGGCGTATCTTAAAAAAAAATGCATATTCGGGATTCTTATGGCATCGGATAGCTTAAGATATTACGCATCTAATGAACTACGCTAAATGCCGGTATCTAAGTTTAAACCTATAAAACATCTTCTAAGAAAATTTCCTCTATCTCAATTTTACATGTATTTTAACAAATTGACATAAACTTAACATCAATTATCTCGAAACGCATTTTTTTGAGATACGCCCTTTTCGCTTCTGAGGGCAATATAGTACTAAAAAATACCTTTAAAATGTCGTGACTATATATCACTGCTAATCGGGTTAGTTCTTTTTAGCTTGAGTTTCACTACACGAAAAAACAAAATAAAAGTCATTTACATAGAGCGGATCATAAAAAATTAGCCGATCACTGACACACGTCTTGAAAATTACCAGATTTAAAACATCTTTTCGACGCACTTTCAGTTGGAAAGTTAAGTCAGAAACCAAATTCATAAGTCCTAGCAACAGCTTTTTTAAGAAACTTATTTGTGATGTTGGCAAATACAAATAAAATATTATCTACATCAGCGATGAGCAAAATACGAAAAATGAGCCAATTGTGGCTCTTTACAACAAATACGTAGTTTCATTTGATCAGTGTATATACTCTTATTTCTGCACTCATGTTGTTTATGTTTGATTCTTGAAATTTACTTTTGGTTAAATGTTCAATTTTTTTTTCTATTGGGTTTATTTCTGTTGTTGTAATAATTGTTGCTTTTGTTGTAAATGGCTCTTGCTTCCAAATCTTTGCCCATCTATGATCTATGTACATCCCCAAGCACAAAATAAAAGTACACTGAACAAAAGAAACGACAGAAGCTGTTCTCAATGAGCGTATTGTTGTATGTTTCTTCGAGCGCTTCGATTTTTTTTTATTTTTTTGTTTGATCCCGTGCATAGCGCATATAAAAAAAACGACGATAAAAATGTGCGTAGTAGTGTTATTATTATTTTCTTAAGAAAAACGAACACATCGTTGTTAAGAGCTAAAATTGGTTCATTTTTCTTATTTTGCCCATCGCTGATTTACATCATGATTGCTTAAGTTAAATAATTTAAGTTTCTTCAGAAAAAGCACATCACAATCAACTTAACTTAAGTAACTAATAAAAATAAAATTAAATGTTTTCTTTTCTTAACTAATTTCTGCATCAGTTATACCGTGTGTAGTTATACTTCTGGATTTTGCGCAATTACAACTATAAGGCAACGGAGGAGGGAGGAGGAATGTAATATGCTTGAGATAGAAAAGGTGATCTAAATAAGCGTATTTCGGCGGAAGCATAATGCGTTAAATTTCATAACACTTACAGGGGTGTCACTTACAGTATTCGGCAAAACGCAATATTATTGGTTATGCTGTATTTTTTTTTAAGATAAAAGAAAAGAAAATCTGTTAAAATTTTATAGGCACTGCTGATGAAGAAATTTACTTAAAAGTAATACATCATTTAGTGCGCAATAACCTAACCTTAATTATAGCACAAGTTTGTTAAAAAAAAAATAAAAATGGTTAGCAGCTTTTCCCTTCTCTTTATATAATAATATTTATGTATGTACCAGCTAGAATTCTACGGTAAGCGCAACCCTTTTTTTTACATTTTCATATGCAAAATATGCTCCCTAGCTATTACGTAATGAGTTTTTTTTTTAATTTTTTTTTCTTCTCTCTAATTCTTTAGAAATTGATTTACTCAAACCAATGTGTTAAATATTAAAAATGCATATGTTGCAATTTCTTTTTCTGTCGCAACATTTATTTAGGGCTTGCCTTAAAGAGTTGTGGTAAAAACTCAGCTATCATTTTATGACACTTAACAAATAGCAACACTTAGGCATGGGAGAAATTCTGGCATTTACAACAAAACATAATTTTAGTACAAAAATGCAAGCGAAAGAGAGAGAGATAAAAAAAAGTGCAAACGAGACCTGGATGTGAGAGCATAGGTATTTTAGAATAATAAAAAAAAGGTAAGCCTAGTTTTCGCAGTAATGTTTTTAAAATATTACATGAGAGTTTCTTAAAATACACACCTGACTACCTACGTTATGTTAGGTAAGGTAGGAGTGGCACTCAGTTACGAACCGACTCACTTAGACCAAATGTGATCCATTATGATACCACAGAGTGTCTGACTATACCCTTTCGTTGATTCAACCAGATTTCGTAATAAAATTAAATAGCTGACTTATACTAACATGTCTAAGGTCATCCAGGTCATGTGTTTTGTGGCGTTTTCTAGCAAGTGCGGGGTAGGCGCAGAGAAAATGCTTAATGCTTTTCTCCTCCTCCACATCTCCAAAACTTCTACAGAAGTCAAAAGACCAAACACCTAATATCTCCGCATGTCTGCCGATAAGGCAGTGGCCAGTTATGACTGTAACAACTGACGTGACACTATGTCTAGTGCGGGAAATCAGTTCTGACTTATGCTTAGCATCAGATTTCGGCCAGATTTGCCCAGTTATATTGCAAGTAAACCCTTGAGTCCATCTTTTGTTAACATTTTTTTATCATTTCTTCTTTAAGCAGGTAGCAAGTGGCAATCCAACACCTTCCTTGTCCAGAGGAATTCGTGCATCGTTCATCAGCTTTGCAATTGCCGTCAAGCTTCCTATGCCCAGGCACCCAGATGAGGTGAATATTAAAATGTTGAGCCATCTCATTTGGAGACGAGCGGCATTGTTGGGCTTCTAGTGAGCTTAGGAAGACTGATTCTAGAGATTTGATAGCAGCCTGACTATCTGAATAAATGTTTATATTCTAAAATTCATCCTCAGCCAAGATGCCATCTACCACATGGTTGTCTAGCTTGGAGCTTTCCGTGTAGCAATCAACTTAATTTTTACTCTGAGTAAACGATTTAGTTGCATATATCAAGGGTTTGGTTATATTTAATAGTTATGACTTCATACGGGGAACTACTCGGTGTTTTTAAAAATCCAAATTAACTCTTTTCTCATCGATTGATAGAATTTTTTTTTCTTAGAAATGGGCATCTTTTCTTTTATTATATGAAAATATCAGCAGTGAAATTTTCAGTAATCCTATTTACTACTAGGTATCGTGTTCAACGGTGTAAAAAATTTTCTGAGGTTCACAATTAAATTGGTAGGTAGTCTGCCGCCTTTAGGCCAGTCAGAAATTGCCGCCCCCCCCCTTCACTAGTAAATATAGAAAAAAAATTGTGAAATATCAAAAGTGAGGACCTTTATTTTTTTTTTTTTTTTAGGTAATTTAGGCACACAATCCCAGTATTTGCACTTTTTTTAAAATTTTATATAAATAATAATAAATTTAAAAAATTCAAAAAAAAAAAAAATTTCAAAGTTCCCAATATTTGCCTCCCCTAAAATGGTGCCGCCCTAGGCACTGGCCTAGTGTGCCTCTAAGGTAAATCCGGCCCTGGGTAGACCATATAGATTTGTCATACATACCCACATCCAACCAATCTCCCTTTCTATCTGAGCTTAAGTTATTTCAGTTCTTACTCATTAGTTATTGAAAAATAGGCAGAAACCTTAATTGAACATATGTATGTATTGCTAAAGTTTCCCAAAGATTTAAAAAAGTTGACTTACAAGTTTAAGGCGAAAAGGGAAGTTTTGTTCGTAAAGCATAGATCACTCAACTATCGGTATACGCCTTTTTCCGATTGCGTGATTCATTTACTAATTCACTCAAACTTTTTTACCATTCTCTAGCAGGTGAAAGGGAATTATAACATAGCTTGTGAATACCACTTTAGTCGACTTCGTGGTCTTCCTAAAATACCACATCCACAAAATATTCAAACACTTGACTTTTTAAGGGAGTAAAAAAAAGCTTTATAAAGTACAGTAGCGCAAATTGCGTTGGTAAGACTACTGCAAGGAAAGTGGCATGAGTGACACTTTATTGTGGCAATCATTTTGCGCTTCAACTGATTTTATTGCGTCGAATTGCTAGAGAGAAGAAAAAATACACAGAAACAGGACCATCAACAAAATAGGAGATGACATAAAAATAAAAAAAAATTCGCTGATAAAAATAACGCTAGGATGAAAGACGCAAAAAAATTGCAAACTTGAAGTTACACTGTTAAGCAAAATAATTTTTTTTTCAATTTCTCGTCAAAGGTCACTTAAATTTGAAAAATTATGATTAGGAAACTTTTGGAGTTTTTGAATTTTTAATCCCTTCATTAAGTGACGATCACTTCAGATATTCCATTTTGTTAAAATTTTTCAAAGTGAATTTTTTTACACGCACTAAGCATGTAGTTCTTTGCAGAAATATGAAATTGAAAAATGTCATAGCTTAGAACAGAGGTGCACACAAAAGTCTGCTTTAGGAGCTGGTTACAACATCAGTTTGGGTAAAAAACTCACAAATATTTTGCGAAGAAAAAAATAAACACTAGTTAGTTGCCTAAAATTTTTGAATTAGCAATATAATTGCATATAAAACAACACAAAAAAAAAAACAAAACTTAAGCAGCAAGTGACTTCAAAACAAAATTACACTAACAAAAAGCACGTAGCTATAGCGAACCGAAGTTGTTTGACTTGAGTAAGTGCGTTAGAGACAAAAAATTACACAAACAAAAAGCATACAACGATAGCGAACCGACATTATTTAACTTAAGCAACGGCAAGAGCTGAACGAGCCGATGCGTTGAAGAAAAAATTATACAAACAAAAAACATGGGATGATTGCGAACCAAAGTGATTTAGTTCAAATATCGTAGAGAGCTCGAGAAAAGCTGAATATTTTTTTGTTATTGTTGTAAGAGCTGGATGAGCTAAACGTGGTGCCATATCTTTCGAACTTACCCTTATTCTGTATATACTACTTACCGTCTGATCAGCTTCCATAGCATCTACACTTTTTGTACTTATGAAGTTAATCGACATCAATACTTTTTTGTGTTATTTAAACGGGAGAATTTGCACCTTTTGAGCTTCATTATATGTAGTGCTATTTGGATTTTGGGTTGTATTTTCAAAATCAAGATAAAACTCGCTTACGATTTCGCTCACCCTGTGTTTTCAAATTTTGTAGATATATGTTTATTGGGAAAAACCAAAAAACGCTTGTCCTTTAAACACATCGAGCCGACTTTTTTGTGTATCGCAAATAATTTCGTAATATTCGTGACAGAGTCATGACATACAAACTCAGTTCATCAGCAAACATTTCATGGGTCAACCTTGTAACTACGCTAATTTTAGCTATAGCCAACCAGGGCAACATTTGTATCATCAGATAAGTACATAATAATATATGTAAATATACCAATTCTTAAATAATAAAAATACATACTAATAAATAGTTTTTTATTGTCTATTAATGTTATATACATATGTATGTATGTATGTACTACATACCTTGAATGAGTAGTACTATAGCCAACAATTTTCAGTATAAATCCTTTCTTTCTTACCGTTCAAATCATAACACATGAGCAGGACATCAATTACTCACAAAAATGTATGTACAGACGAGAACACCTAGACACAAATATGTACCTAGCATGCAAAAGCAGAAGTAGGAGAAAGCAGGCCTTTTTGATATAAGCTCGCCCCCAAGCGAAAATAAGGGAAGTATACCTTCCGTACTCGATTCCAAGTAGAAAGAAGAAATGTAGGAAGGAAGGAGATACAAGGCTAGTTTTGACAGGAAAAAATTGTTAATTCTTATTGATATATAAACTACCTGCCTAATTGTGTTTCATGAACTTAATTAAAATCGATACGTGAAAATAACGACCTACTCAAAATTGATTTAGAAACATTTAAAAGCATAATAATGCTGTATCGGATGAAGGATAACGTAAATATACAGTAGGTTGTGAGTGACAAGTAAATTTCATTTACTACGAAATTTCTATAAACAAGAGAGCAATAAAATGAAACGAATCATTGCAACAAAAAAGAAAAGTAGATTTTGTTGCTCCCAGTTTAGGCTCTGTTAACAGGTCCGATATCGGAAGGCAAAAAAGCTTGCGTAAATGATTTCAAATAAAGCAAGTACCATGCTGTCGGAAGGCATATTAACATGAATAATCGATTATGAGAAGGCCTTACATAAGCACACACGCATGCAGCAATGCTGTAATTTAAATTACAACATTGCTAGCAGACCTACTCCGGGAGAGGTCTTGTGCAATTGCTTGCTGGGTGTTGTGATGCAAACATAAATACATACATACGCGTATAAGACATATCATTGACGCAGTACCATAGAAATGACTGCAACTGTGAAGCCTATGTCGGGATGCAGAGTGCGCGCATTTGTACTGCTGTGCATGAATCCGGATGTCAGTGAAAAAAAAAAGTTTATAAATGACGCGGCTGGGATATACAGCAAAAAATTGCAATGCAAAAGGCCGCACTTTTTTGCAGTTGCTAGGGAATAAAATTGTGATATAATGAGAAATAGTTAGAGCGCTAAATAAAAAAAGAAAAATATGCACAGAAAAAATGAGAGAGAAAGAGAGTGTAAAAACAAGAAGAGAATTAGCCAATATTTTCTCTAAAGTAGTACGACATTTAAGATTTTACAAGTTTTTTCAAACAGTCTAAGAAATATCTATTATCCTTTTCCGACTTAAGCCTAAACCAAAATAGACGTGATGAGACGTAACGAGTAACTTCGAGCATATGTAAACCTATGTTGATATCCAAAACAAACGTACGTAACTGATCGAAAGTGAACGTTTTGTTCCGTAAGAACCGAACTTCAAATCGTCACTACTCGTCATAACAGCTGCTTTCATTCGTTGACTAACGTTACATTTTGGGTTAAGCCTTAACCAATATAGACGTGAGGAGACGCAACGATTAAATTCGAGTATATATAAACCTATGTTGACAGCCAAAATGAATGTACGTAACTGAGCGAAAGTGAACGAAACTTTTTGACGGGACGTGTTGTTCGAATCGTCTCCACTCGTCATAACAGCTTGGGTGACTTCCATAATGCATCCGATGCAGTTTAGATGCAAAGTCATAAGTTCCAAAATTGCATCAATAAAAAGTTGATAATCTAAACAGTTTCAAAACGCATCCCTAATATAATCGATGCGCAACAGCTAAGCAAACAGCGCATCCGTCTTTTTATCGATGCATAGTTTTTTGATGTTTATTTTAGCGCGATGGCGTATCCAGAGAGGTTAAATATTATGTTAAATATCTTTATGGATTTATTTACGTTGTTAATAATTAAATACGAAATGAATTATCAGAGATGAAAATTGGAGAGAGAAAAAATGGGTATTCCAAAACGACAATCTTTGCAAAGTAAAATTTATAAAAAGTAATAGGTTTGAGCAGCTGATGTATATCGAAGCTGTAGTGTTGCCGCATCGAAACTTTTTATTTGACGTTTTGGAAGTCACCCCTTCTTTCATTCGTTTGCTAACGTTACATTTTCGGTTAAATGTCAAAACAGACGTAACGAGCAAACGTTCGTTCATGTCTATTTTGGTTTAGGCTTTAAGTGTCAAAACAGACGTAATGTAAGTTCAGTTGCTATCGTCTCGTCACCGTCTATTTTGATTAAGGCTTTAAAATTGCAAAAAGTGCTATAAAAGAGTATTTGCTGAAATATAAATTAGAGTGACCGTAAAGTTTCCATAATTCTAAACCATCTTCTCTGTTGAATTCAAATTTCTTCGTGGAGTTTCTTTAGGACCTATATATATTCTATTTTTAAAATTGTCAAATTAAACAAAGAAATCGTATGTGTATTGAATCTAAATTCTTTATTATAATTACTCCATCACTTCAGAGTATTCAGAAATTAATCTGTAATTACCGAAAGTACAATTTTTTCTTTGATTTATTTCATTTGATATCAACTCTGGGATCCCTAAAAACAGAATCTTTAATTTCAAAGCCAGCACCAAGTGGCAATCGGTAATGTTCGATTTTTCGCTCAGGTCATTTGACATATTTCGCCTATATTATTATTATTACCTAATCTCGATATATACAAATAATTATTTTCTCTGTGTATACTTTCGTGGGAAGAAAATACCTACGAAAACTGCCTACGCAGTGATATATATTTCTGCATCAATGTTCCGCTAAATGTTTAGCGAAACAACCTATTTTAGAAATAAAAATTATAAAATTTAAATTTTCACAACTTATTACAATAAATCCATTATTCGTTTACAGCAAATTAACGCAAAATTTATATTTTATCAAGCATTTTACATAAGTGTTTCGATATCTATATAAATTTGAAAATCACGCTATGAAAATTTTAAGCGAAATTTTGATTTTCGACACTAATTACAATACATATATCCGTTCTCACTATTCGGCTAGGCAATTAAACGATAAGTTTATAGGAAAACAAATAAGTTTGCGACATAAAATTTTAAAAAAATATACAAAATTTTGTGTGTTAAGTTTTGATTGTAAAAATGGAACTTCAACAAAAAAAAAAAAAAAAAAAAAAGAGAGGAAAAGGACCGAGAATTCGACTACTCTTTAGATCAAAACAATTTAATATCCCCAATATTTTATGTAAATCAAATTCAAAGTTTTAAAAGTTTCCGAGTCAATATTTTAGGACTGAATATTTGACACTAGAAAGTTCTTCGCTTCTACTACAATAAAATTTGAAAAGCCTTTGGAAACGCAAAGTAATAACTAATATTGCTAGTAGTTAGTAAGGATATACAGATAAGTACGCTATATAACAATGTCCTGCTAATTGTTTATACCTAATAACTCCTCTCGGATCAGTATGCAGTTTATTTTTTGTTTGAGTTTATATTAAATATAACATAATGCTGGACAGGCAGGCAGTCAAATCAACTCATGCAGCGGTTGCATGCAAAGGTTGTGTTAATGTGGTAGTATAAGTATGTGTACAAATTCCTGTTTAAAATTCAAACTTGTTAGTTTAATTGTGTAGTGTTTTTAGCTTGTGACTTAAAGTAAAAACAAAAAAAATCATAGGTAGACCTTGAAATTATGTCAACGTGATTTGATACTGCAAGGGTCATAACCTTTTGTCATTCATTATTTATTTCTTGCATGATGGATAACTCTAACTTTTGATTTGATATAAACTATTTCATATCTTCATAAATATTTAAATTGTGTGTTTTTACCGATGTTGAAAACGTGCAGGTTTGCCATGTTTGGAATGACTACACAATGGGAGTTCCACTCCTTCATATGGTGCAACAAATGGAGCAAACCTTAGTTTAAATTCGAATATTGAAAGCATAATATTATGTAAGAAAGTACACAGAGAAAAGTGTACCTACATATGTATGTATGTTTCTTCAATATATACATACATATGTATAATAATATATTTTGGTAGAATTGGATATTAAAACGTTGTATAGTTACACATTATCCTTTAAATAATCAGACGGTATTTTCACGTCGTATAGTATATGGTGGCGACACCTGTTCACTAACGACTTATATTCATAGGGTGGTACATCAGCTACTTTCTGTCAAAATCTCATAGTAATCAACTGAGCAGAGTCTTAGGAGTTATGACTTCCAAGAACGGAAGTTTCATATGGAATTTTCAATGTTTCAAAACAATTAAATTTTTATGATACATTCCATTTTATTTTTGAAAGGAGTAACTAGTTATTAACATAAAAAATATAAAAAGTTCCAAAACCTTTCTATTTTTAATCTTAATGATTTCATATAATTTAAGCGATTCTAATCAGGCTTTTGTGAAATAAATTTTGAATGTTAATAGAAATGTTTGAAATTTCAAACACGTTATTTATTCAATAATTTAACAACAATTGTTAAGCGAAAAGTTGTATAATAACGAATTGATAAGAGACATTATTACAATACCTGCTATACAACGAAAGTGTAAAAGCATCTTTTTTTTAAGGCTATGGAATTGTTAATATAATGTTGTGATTTTTCTTTTTTCTTTTACATTCATATTGCCCAGCAAGCATTTCAATTCAATTCTTGACGTGCTAAGGATGACATTTCGGAGCAATATTAGCGAATGCTGAAGGAACGATTCAGGTAAACTCACAATTAGTGCTGGTCAAAATTATCTACATCACGACGAAGTCGGAGTACTTGTCAGTAAAAGCGACGCGAAATCACTAATGACTTCGCAAACCGTCAACGAAAGAATGTGGGCTCGCTTTGAGTTTTTTTTTTTTTTTATTGTATTCTGTCGAATTATAAGTAAAATGACATTTTACAATGTTTTACATTTAAATTTGAAATAAGACTAATGCGGCATGTAAGGCATGACCAGTCCAGAGACACATCCTTGTCGTGGAAAGTAACTTCGGTTAATGTAGTAAATCTTGAGGTGCTTTTCTTTTGAGCCTGGAAAAGGTATTCGATGCTGACATAAGCTTAGACGCTAGCTCATTTGGGTGTAATATGAGCCGTGCTTTATATCTTATGGCAACTTTTTTTATTTCCTCCTTCACAGTTGGAATTTTCCTGTGAATCTGGGCGTTGGTGACGTACCGCTTCGAGCTAGTAACGTGACGATAATACAAATATATGCTCCATTAGAAGTCGCTGACGTTACAATCAAAGAACCGTATCATTAAAGACTGTCTTCTGGGAAACCTCATCGACAAAGCAATAAGACTCAGAAATACAACGTTTAGAGCTCAATTTCCAATATTGAATTGCTTTGATTCTTCCTAGGCCAAAACAGTGATACGATATCTGCAACAATTATGTGATTTTCTTTACTTTTCAGGAGAGATAAGAGAACAACTATTCTCCTGCCAAAAAAGTTATAATTTTTGCTTTCTAAAACAAAAGTAACATAAACAAAAAACTTTTAGTTGCGCCATTTATATTTTAAAGTTATATTAGTTAGAAGTTTTTTGATACAGAAGCCCAAACAAGACCCATTAATTAAATAACATTTACAAAAAAAGAAAAGGATCAAAAGGATTTTAACCAGAGAATCAGATATTTGAAGCTTCTAGATTTTTTTCAAATTAACAGACTTCTGTGGAAGCTCTAAGGATTTTGAGGAGGAGGAAAACATTTAACACTTTGATCCACGCTATTGCTGGAAGACAACACAAAATACTTAGTACGTTTTAAGTTGATGGCCTAAATGACCTTAGGCATGTTAATAAAGGCCAGCTACAAAGTTCGATTACGAAATCTGGTTAGTTCTACGAGAAGGTTTTGTCAAATACCTTATGGTATCACAATGGATCATCTTTTGGTCAAAGTGAGTCCATTCTTAAATTGACTACCAACTCCTACTTAAGCTTACCTATAACATCGATTTTTCAGTGTTTAGAAAAATGTTTATTGGGTAAATTATACGCATTTGTGTTTGTATCTGGATACAACACAATTAAAAATTAAGAACAACAGAGAAACGACAATCGGACGTTTAAAATAAACGCTTACACATGGAAAACTTTGACTAAGAACGACAGGTAGACAATGTCTGCATAACAAAGTGATGTTCATTAATTAATATGATAAAAACGTTTACGCTAAAAACGCAATGAATTTTCGTAGCGTCCAAATATATATATAGATAGGTATAGGTATGCATGTGAGTGAACGAATAATGTATCCATATCTATAAAATTGTATAGTAAACAAAGATACGCATCAAGAAAAAGAAAATCAAGTGAAAGAATAAAACAAATAAAATGAATGAGAAATACAAATACAAAAGAGTTCTTCATTAAATAAAGTGGAAATATAAAATTTCGCTGAGACATTGAACTTTTTTGATGTGTAAGAAATTTTGTTTATTTTATTGATGGTTTTATTTTCAAAAGATGTGCGTTCATCGTATGTTAGGCAGCAATTTTTGATTTATAATCCTGAAATTTTAAATGTTTTAAATTCTTGCTAGTTAAGTTCACAAAACGGTTTATTTAATATGGTTTCCCTGGATTCTAGCTCTTTTAGTTCAGTCCCGAAGAATACTATATACCTACCAAATCAGTTATCTTATCTATATAGTTTTAATTGGGACTTACACTACATCCAATAGTAAGTAAAATTTGAGACTATTGACTTCACAGAATTTCTTAATTTTCAACTCAACGCTAACAATTTAAATTAACCATCGTATTGTTCAGAAAAAAGTAGGTACATATTGTCAGAATTAAAAAGGTTCAAATATGCTTTAGTTAAATTATCGATACTAGGGGAAGCTTAGTGTAAATGGGTGAGTGGTAAAAACAAAGCTTCTAACATATAAAGCACCCATTTCTTGCGATAAGCAACTGTTGCAAATGAAACTATGACTACGTTACGTTAGTTGTCGCGTTGTATCGTTAGCAGCTATTTAGCATGCCATGCTATCACCATCTATCTATCTGTTTGTTGTGACGTTTTTGTGGGTAATAATTATCATTATTTATTTATATGTATTTTATTTATCTATAGATTTACCATTAAGATTCACATTATTATAAATAAACCTACTCTCTCACTTACTAACTCATTCACTTATTACGTTGATGGCTAATTCGTATTGGTATTTGTTAGGCCGCGGGAATTCATAACAGATACTTAAATAATCGAAGAGACAAACCGACAGATATTTATTAAAGCAAAACAGGCCTTACAAGCACAAGTCAGTTATGCCAACAACGCACCTTAATCGCGGGGTATGAATATGTAAACGTTAATTAAATAAATTAAATGGAATAAAAAATTACTGTCTTATCGATATTAAATGAAAATTTTATTTTATACGAAAAAGTTCCGAATTGGGATCTGGAGAAACCTTGGCTATAATTTTTACCTTGCGTAACTTTTTTAGCAAATATAGAACGCACTTATTTTGTAAACTACTTACAGGCGAACGGAAGGAGCAAATAAAATTTAATTTTAACATGCCTTACGCTAAAAGGTAGGTGGGTAAGCATGTTAGTGCAGGTATTTGCATTTTTTTTGTACGGCTATAAGTTTAAATACATTTTAAGCAACATGTTTTCAATGACACTGGTCTATCGCTATATCGGAGCTTATCAGAGTCAGCGCTTCTCCGTGTGCAAACGTCAAGTAGAATGCTTCGTCAGGTTTCGCTGATGCAAAAGTGATCTATATATGACTTTGTACCACTGATTGAATGCCATGTAACCCTATGTGTCGTGGCCAAGACCGTCCTTGTCCATGACATGTACGATGTGGTTGTTGCCAATTTAAGCACTAAAATCGTCCATTAGCGTAATTATGTCCTCTTTGCTGATCGAAGCAATAGTTGAGATATATTTGCTGTAGAGCTCGTGTTTCTTCTCGTGGTTCCTATTGTGGGGGCTATTGTTTTTGTTCTTACTCTGGATTTGAATCGTGCTATGATAATACTAGAGAAGATCGGCTATACTCTATGAGCAATAGTAATGCTTCTTCATTCATGCAAATTCCTACGTCTTTGAAGTGACGGTTATCATGTTCCGAGTACATAAGATTTTGACCTATGAGAGTGGTAAATTTCCCATGTCCAACGGCATTCACTGGACAACTAGATGTTTAGTTTCAAGCGCTGAAATTGGAGGACGTTCTGAAGCAGACCTCTGATTCGGAACAGGGTTTGAACGTTCCAGAATCCAACTTAGAAAATCTTTTTACTGGTAAGTGTCGTCAACTGCTTTCGGATCCGTGAGTTATATTTTTTTTTTTTTAACACTGAGGAAACGATTTGTTTGAATTTAGCAATTTATATTTGATATAGAGCAATCAAATATTTATTTGAGTCAAATATATTGTATTTGGATCAAATAGTGGTATATGTTGGTTGAAGCTTGACTCAATAAATTAATTAAATTGTTCTATATGAAATATAATTTGTTATATTCAAGCAAATCGTTTTTTCAGTGTATTTTCTGTGATCATGTATTGTTCCGAAGAAATTGTTGATTGGTCCAGCTCGCTTAGTATGGTGGTAGGACTGCTACTTATATATAAAGATATATTTAGAATTTCGATTCTTGAAGCTCCGCAAAGTCCTTAAGACAAGTATAATATTGATTGAAAATAATATTACAAAAAAAAAAATTGTATGTCGAATTTTATGTTGAAAAAACATGGTGCGTGTCATCAGTAAAAAAGTCGTAGTTTCCAAAGTTATGGCGGGAATTTTGATATCAAAGCACATGCATTCTAAGATGTTACATTGAAGATATTTTGAGAACATTTTTTTTAATGAAAAAAATTAGTGTTTTAAGAAATTTATTTAGTTAAATCTTTTTAATTTTTTTTAAAAAGTTAAAGCATTTCTTAACAAAAATGATTAAGTGATTTTTTATCCTATCTCCTATAGTTTTTGAGATATTTCGTTTCAAAAAATGTTCAAAAACGTCTAAAAAAAGTGTGCAGTTATTAAAAGAATGACCAATATATGTATATCCATGAATTTTCAGTTTCATTTGGTATAATTACCGATACCGAGATTGAATATTTTGATTTCGCAAATCACGAATCCCAAAAAGTGTTCCGGGATTGCCATCCCTAGTACGTATGTATGTATGTATCTACACACACATGTATATGAAATATAAATAAAGAAATAAAAAATAGGCAAAAATATAAACAAAATGCAAACTCTACGTTTTTCGTGTCTCATAAATAAAACTCTTCTATTCAAAATTAGTTATTTTTTTTATTACTTAATCTTTATATGGTATAAATTTGGTTGGTACTCTCATCAAAGTTGAAATGTTTGCATTTGTGCAGATACTCGTATTTAACTTTACTTTCTGCCTGATGATATTGATGGTATTTAATTTGCTCGGATTGTTGTTTCCAATTTCAGCTGATAAGCATTGCCCTGTATGTACGAGCGGTATAGTAAAAAGTAGTTGGCTGCTTGCTATACGATTGTACAAGTTTGCAAGCATGTGTGCGTAATTGTTCTTCAAATATTAAATTATTAATGGAATTTTTTTCTTTCTTTAATCGCATATTATGCTTGTGTATTAGTTTTAATTTTAGTTTCTTGCGCGTTTTATTTTAACACTTTTTTTTTTCAACTGTTAAAGCAAAAATCAACAGATGCAAAAAAAATAAAATATTTTTTAAGTTTCGTAAAATTAACACCCTAGGTGATAATGTAATCTGCACTAGTTGATGAGTTATTATTTACATATACCAGTTGTTCATTTTTATATCACCATAGTTCAATTAATAAAGTATTAATATTTGAATGCCTGGAAAAAGTATATTTCAGATGAAATTTCTGATAATTATTTGTCATGTCATTTTGGTAAGTGCTGCCGAATATCTCTAATTCGATACCATTGAGGTACCTAAGCTACATGCGAATAGGTTGGCTGATGTCGTTAAAGTGAGCATGTAAGAATTGTGTCAACAGGGAATTCTCAGGTTCCAACCCCAGTGGATACGACATAAATTTTATTTTATTTTTTTTTAATTAAATAGAATTCCATAGAATAATTTATCAGGTTGACATGTTACTTGACGCAAGTTAGACAAAAAATATGAAAATCCTAACATTTGACTCTAATTTTACCAAAACATCTGATCTGGCTCAGATGGTTAGGGCCTTATAGTAAGGTTTTTAAATGGTCTACATCTTTAAGGCGAAAATAAGTTCAACCACCCCTTGACCTGATCTGACGAGCCTGCATTGTTCTTGATTTGGCTAAGCTGATCAGGAATGTAAAGGTATAAGGGCATAAATGAGGCTAGTCAACTCCGATCCTTACCAAAATCGTACAGGCCAGTTAATGATTTCGCAAAACTGGTCAGGACAGGACTCAGTCTCATAAGGCTTTCCCTGATAGAGCTGCAATATGGCTAATCTTTACCAAACCTGATCCAGTATTCCTGAATAAGTTTTCACCTTTTAGATACTGACAAGATTCACATATGACTGCCCTTAATAGCGTCCGCCATTCCAAGACAGATTCGGAGCTGACCATGATAGGGCTTGCCTGATAGCAATTTCTACTCGGGAAGTACAAAAATTATTTACAATATTAGATTATATATCCAAAGCATATATGATATGAATGTTGAATTTTTTCTACTCGTCGGGGGGATGTTTCAATAAACTTAATTTGTTTAGTTACTATTTAAAAGAAAAACTAGTTAATCGTTAAATAGTTATTACGTGTTCAAAGAGAGCCTAATGATCAAATTTCGTCTACATATAAGGTAAAACACATGAATACGCCCAAGTTCATCTTTACTACCTTGAATCATTGTGCTAACTAACTATAATCGTTTGCGTAAACATTTAAACACAAGAACTATGTTTTTTATCAATCTTAATCCTCAGGCACTTTTTTTTTGTCTTGAGACCACGAAGCATATTTGTGGTTTTTCTTTAGTAAAATTTCAACCAACGCATATTTGTCTTTCTGCGTTTTCATTGCCACTAAAATATTGAACTTATGAGCAAGCGCGGCAATATATGTACACATACATAACTACATACATATGTGGACGAGTTGATCATTTAGCGATTTTGTTGTTTTTTACATTAGGAACTTAATGATATTTAGTTTGTATCGATATGTTGAATTTATTTATTTATTTCAAAATCAGCCAATCCAGTCAAAATCAGTAAACCGGTGGGAACCAATGTTTGGGACAGGATTCAACAATGCAACCTTATAAGGCTCTTGGAGTTCCATGATTTGGGATATATATCAAGCTGTAAGCTTATACAATTGAAATAACAAAATTTGCGAAGTAGAGGCATCCTTAACGTGACCAACTGTTTCGGAACAAAACGAAGTACAAACCGAACTGAAAAAGAATTACACAAAATATCCGTTCCTCAAGAGTAGAAAGGCGCAAAAAGAAGTACTGTACTTCGAAAGAAGTACGGTATAAAAAATTAATCAAAATATTACTCTGGGGGAGCTGTTGTAGCTTAACTAGGCATAAGTTCGACAGACAAGCACTAGAAGAGTAAGTGCGTCCCCGCCATGGACCTTTTTTTTACAGGGATCAGTCGTCCAGTGCTCTGTGAGCGAAAGAATGCTGCAGAGCGAAGAAAACTAAAATGCAGTTGCAGGTTTTACTGAGGACGTTCTCAGGAAAAAGAAGTGGGACCTGGACGAAGGTATATGATTTGAGGACAAATCATGGACCCTACCCCGAAGCAATGCTAACGCAGTCCAAGGGTAGATGGAGGCCTGAAAAGAGGTTGTGGGTTTAAGTGAATTGAGACACTCTGAAGATTATGACGGTAGTTTTAGGTTAGTGCATTGCAGGGTTAATGCAATGTAGTGAATGCAATGTGTGAAAAAAAAATTAAACTTTTTTTTGAGAAAATCTTCCGTTTTGATTGCAACTTTGGAAATAACTATTTCTTTTTTCGCAACAATTTAATTACTTGGCAACCTTTGAGAACAAATATTGTTTGAAAACAAAGTTGCACACTGAAAAAATTCAAATGAGATCTTTCACTGCTCATTTATTACTCAATTTTTCTAAGCTGTTTGTTATTGTTAAGTGAGAATTTTTTTCCACAACTTGAAAGCGACGGAAAGAAGGTTGTCTGAAAGTTCTAATATCATTAAAAAATATTTCATGTAGCGCAAGGGTTTTTGGAAACATGACTAACTACCATCAAATTGATAGCTGCGGAAAAAACATAAGTTTTGGAATCTTCAAAAATTTTAAAATCCACCATTCCACCGTTTTCTGCATGGGGTGTCTCCGACAGCAGCGACTCGAAAAAATTTTAGTCGGGAAATGTGAATGCAAATTTTCACAGCAAAAAGATGTACCGTAGTTACTTAAATAAGTAGATCTTGAACTATAAATAAATCTGTAGCCACAAGGAATAACAGCAAAACTCTATATTTGACGACAAGGCGAAACAGCTTAAGTCATATGAATATACACATAACTTATGTAATTTAGCCTTGTGATCATAGATAGACTTTAGCTGTTATTCTTTGTGGCCACAGAATTGTTGTTAAAAAATCAATTACAGTCAGTTTGTTTTTAATATAAAAATGATTACAAAATAATCACTCATTTTCCAAAGAAGTTTCATTATTATATCGATATCATTTCGACATCTTTATTTTACGTTGTTTTACTACGTTTACGTTATGTTGTCGTTCTCAGCGTTAAACACCAGTAGCTGTTTTTGTTGAAGTTCAACATTTAGTCAGCAGCAGCAGCAGCAGCGCAATCATCATTTTTTTCCAATTTTATTTTTTGTTTTGTTTTTCTCAAGACAACGTGTTTGTTTGACATAATACGTATAGTAAATTGCCTATATGTATGTGTGTTTGTTTGTTTGTTGTTTTTGATTGTATGAGAATTCGTGAACCGGTTTTTAAGTTGTTTTTATTTTATATTAATTTTTATTTTATTTTCTATTCTCAACTGTTGCTTATCGTAATTTGCTGATTTTTTTTTTATTCTTATTGCCTTTTTGTTGTTGTTTTCAATTCCACATCTTCTTAAGTTTCTTTCAATTTTGGCTTAAAATCTTGTTTTGAAATCGGTTACATATGGATGTACATATATGTACGCGCATATGGATTTTGTCTGCTAAGACTGCTTGCTGCTGCTGTTCGAACTGCTGACGGTAGGTTGAACTGTGCTGACTGGCCGGCCTTTGGTTTGGTTGGCACTCATCGTCTTACACGCCGAAGGAGGATCATAAAGATCATTAATTACAAAACAAGTGTGATGTGCCTACGTTGCAGCGTTCGGTACTCCATTTTATATACATATATACTCCAAAAACGTAGTTATGTATGTTACGAACTAACGATTTGTGTCTTACGTATTTGTTTTTCATAGTATTTCGAATGTTTGTGAAATTAAAATTGCAGGAGAAATAGAAACAAGTTTTTCTTAAGTTTCATTAACAATCAAATAAATACACACAATTGCACCTACATACATAGATTATTGAATGGGCTCATAAGTATATATTAGGATATATTAAGTAAGAGATAGGTAGGTATCTTTTAATGTACATACATAGGTAAAGTTGTTGTCTTGACAATCATAAAGTTTTTATTTATTTTTTAATATCCAAACATAAAACTAATTTCATCAAGAAAATATGCTAGCAGCACAGTTCATTGATATTGCCACTCGCGACGCCATGTTGAAAAAAAGTATTATTATAACTCAAAAACTTTTGAGGTTTTTATACTGCTTGTTAAATTATTTATTTATTTGTTTCATCTACCGGGTTAAAATCCTTCCAGATTACAAAAAAAAAGTTAATAGTTACCTAAAGACTAGAAGCACACATGCAGTGGCGTATGGTGTACATTCGGCGCTCGGGGCGAAAAAGCAATTTACTGTTCCTTATCTTCCAAATTACTTTTTTTTAAATTTTTTAAAAAGGGCTTTTACATTCCAAAAACCACAAAAACCATACCAAAAAGACATAAATGTATCACATCTAATACCTTCTGGAGCCTCTCCACATTGCAATTGAGATACTCTTTTCAAATTTTCATATTCTAATAAAAAAAGATCCACAACATTAAAGACATGTGCCGCCTTCGCACCCTCCCTAATAACGCTAATGTACACATGTTCTTAAAGTAATTATATTTAATAACGAGCGACTCTGACGGCGCACTACTCGTTGTACAACCCCGTCTACATTTTACACAGTCCTTACTGCAGACAATTGGGTCCATATACCAAATTTCACAACTTGGTAGGAGTCATGCCACATTGTCTAATTACATTCATATTAGGCTAGCAGCAATATACATCCTTGTATCAAGTTTTATAACTATAGCTTCCATAGCTACTAAGATATAGCGTTTAAAGGGCTTTTGTTGTATAAGAAGTGCTACGTCCCGCCCCGTTTTCTAATCCCTTCCACATTTCGAGAGGTAGCATAGACAATATAAAGCCATGGACACATAAATGGCACATTTTTTTATGTGTTCTTTCTTATGCTATATTATCGTAAATATGTATAATTAAGAAACAAGTGTTTGGTTTTTTGCAAAGGTTTAACTATTCATCATATTTAATAATAATTCAAACTTCAGCTATAGTTAATTAATTGATAAAAAAAAAACAAAATTAGTTAATCAAAATGTAAAAAACCGATGAAAAGAGCTAGACACATAAATGACCATTTATAACTCCATGGCTGTACATTACATTACAAAATTTGAAAATTTAGGGTATTTGTTGTATGGAAGGTGCCACGCCTCTTATTTTCATCAAATATAATCAATGTTACTGAAGTTCAGCAGTTTCAGAGATTACCTCATACATACAAACAAACAAACTATACCTATTTAAATAATAGTATAAGTAGTTTAAATGTCTTCAAGTTGTTTTTTTAATGATATTCCTTTAATTAGTAAAATGTAACGATTTGCAATTGTATTGCAGTTAAACAGGCATTTGGAAATGGGCTCAATCCGTAATTAGATCTGTGGTTAGGAGTATAGAAAATGTTTCACCCTGTAATGACTAAAATATTAGCGCCATTAAATCAGGAGTATTTATTCTGCCATTAATTATGTTCTTCATAAAAAATATCATTAGATATTAGTCTATCAGCCAAGCTACGAAGATTCAATAAACTGCATCGCACCCAATAGGTAAGCGAATTTTCTCAAGAATATAGCCATCGGAAATCAAATCTAGAGAAACGTTTTCCAATATTTTCAAAACGATTATTTTAAATTATCTTTTATACGAATTGCTGCAGGGGTTTTAAATTAATTGGGTCTTTAATGAAAGCCTTCTTCGAGCTTTTCGATATTTATTGCTATAAAACTTATTCTGAGCAATCTTTTACGACTTTCTCCGTAAAACTTAAAAAAAAAAAAATAAAATTACAGTAACGTCGCTCTTTGCTACTAATGGCTTTTAGTGTTGCACATAATTACGTTACTCATACGTTCCCCGGGACCGGGGTACTTGGCGGTAATTGTAACTTGGATTTAAACTTACGACATTTTGTAATCAGTTAGGAGACATTTAGGAGTAGTCCCACAAAAAATTGTAAGCTTTCTATATTATAAAGGAAATTAGGCATGTATATTTATCTTTTTTATCCGGCGCGTTCTGTGGACAAGGAAGTTACCAATATTTGAATGAATCAAAGTCTAAAATAATATTGCGAAATGAACTGTTTTTCTTTAATAACACTCTTTAAATTTTAAAGTTTTTAGCTATTTGTGCAAAAATTAATAAAAGCTTTAATTCTTTTTCTGTTTCTTATAAAAATGTTGCCACGACAGCCATGTTTGGTCTTAAATTATATCACTTAACTTAGAGTATATATATGATAAATATATGGGAAATAACGAAAACAATAATACAACAATATACATATGGATGATAAAATAAAGGCAATGAACGTAAACTCAAATTAACTAACGAATAAAACTAAGAAAAAAAAACAAAAAAAAAACAACTACTACTACGAACAATGAGAAACGGGAAAAAATTGTAATAATAAAGTGAAATAATTGCGTAGGAGTGGAGGACAATCAAGAGACGTAACGCATGGCAAGAATAATTAATTAATTGAAATGCAAAATAAGTGAAAAAAATACTTAAATAAAATAAAACAAATAAAAACAAATGAGTTTAATTAAAGTCAAGCAACACGATGTGAGTAGGAGGCCATAAAGGAAATGTAATAAATTTTAACTTTTTATTAATAAAATAGCAAAGTAAAAAAAAAAAACACATCATACGATTACAAAGAGAATGCGAATGACTACATTGGGACAGAGAGGAACGGGACCAGTTGATACATGTGTTCAATAGGTGCGGGCTATAAAAATATCAATTTGCCTTCAATTTGTTTTCTCGCTCAAATAAGCTGGTAACAATAACATCTAATGAAGAATATCATTACCATCAGCAGGCAGTCAGCCAGTCAGTCCGTATGGCAGATATTTAACGGAAAGTAGCCAAAGTGCATTAAACATTGCACTTTGTGTACTTTAACCAGGGTCGACAATAACGCAAACTTCTTACGGTGGTTTTCAACTATTGGGGTCAGAGTTTCAGTTTACGAGAATACTTCACATTTGAAGATTTTTTGGCAGTGCAAGAGAAAAGAGAATTGCCGAAATATTTTACTCAGGATAAAACAGTTATCAATTTTTCGAAAAATAAGTATGTAACAGAAAAAAGGTTGTCCAAAAATAAAAGTACGGGAACGGAATCAAGTGGATAAAACATTTATTTGAATATTAACTGCGTATCCCTGGATTCAAGGCAACTTGTGATTTCTCTCATTTTTCAATTTGTCGCATTTGTGCGCATCATATGCAACGAAATGAAATGGCTTTTCAACACTACGTTATTTCTATAAATTTTTTTTTTGCTGTCACAAATCAAAAACGAGTAAAATGAGTGAGGAGAATGAGAGAGCGAGGTCTGTTACAATATTGTGTAGTAATGACGCATGGCAAGATGCAGTGTCAAAGTATCACACAAATGCCGTGGATTCGTCAAATGTTGGGCTAGGCTAACACAAATTGTTTAACTTAGTTATTGTTTAGCAACTATTTTAACAACAGTCAAAGAAAAAAAAAAAAACTGACACATTATAGTTTTTGTTTATTTGACAGATCGAGTGAGAGATATTCAGAGATGAATTCATTACTATTTTTTTAAAGAATAAATTAACAAAATTAAAATATCTCAGACGCGTCTTTGTTTATTTTTTCTTCATGTTTTAAAGATAAAAAGATTTACTCTTTCCATTCGTATTTCTCATGTAATTAAAATTAAATCAATTTTATTTGGGATGCTTTGTGTTTTTTTTTTTATGTTAAGCTTTGCTTTATAGTTAAGTGTGTATTTTCATTGTTATTTTATGTAAAATATACATGTGCATAGAAAAAATTTATATTATTATGCAAATTTTAACTCATTACATTTTGTTTGAGCGATAACTTGTCGTCTATGCAGGGCCGAAATACGTTATTTGACTTCTCTAACACAACTACATTATTGCCGCCCCGTGTAGCTATGATTTTTTTGCTTTTCTCATAATAATTACATAGTCCTCTAATCCTTTCTTTTTATTTATTGTTTAGTTATCAATATTAAATTAGTACAAAATTGTAATACATATAGCGTTGCGGTCAAGCGCCAAAAGTTCATATGTTCAAATATGTTTTAAATTTGCTACGTTTTTGATATGGAGATAGAAAAAGCTCTACATAAAAAATATGCGGATCTCCGACATATTAGGTTCTAGTTCCACTCAGTGGACATTTGATGCTCAGGGTGAAGAGGTAATTTGCCGCACACTAAATTATTTTTTCCCCCCAAAAATTTTATTTACTAAAATACAAAACGAAAGTTCAATATTTTTCACATACCAAAAACCGTAGCAAAATGACGTCTAGATATTTGACACATCAAATAATAAACCTGAAGGGGGCCCTCTACATTGTATTTTGTTACAATATTATTTTACTAATAATAAAAAAAATCCATAAAATTTGATAGTTAATTATGCTAACAAAAAATTTAATTTTCATATCATAAGGACCATTTCGCCGCCCTCCAAGCTTTTGCGCCCAGAGTGACCACCCGAGCTTCTCGGTACGTGTATGTTCACAATACGCCGGCCCTTGAATTCGCTATGTAAATAGGTTAGTTATATGAGAATTTGTTTTATTTGTCAGCTTGCGATAGTTGATAAATTTTAACAAAACAAATATATTTGTTTTGATTTTTTTTTGAATTTTTACTCTTTTAGATGCGTACAGGAACGCTTATTGTTGACAATTGCGAGACTGGAAAACACCTATTATGAACATTTGCCTAATGTCGCGACGATTGAATGAACACCGTACATAACCGGTGCAAATTTGGAACTTTTGAATGTTGACATGGACGGGCATTAAAAAAACAGAAGTACATTTCATATGCTTCCAAAGATGTGCATTCCCCCAATGACATTCTATGTTTAAAAAACATGCAGTGAGAATGCCGTTGGAATCATGTCACCAATTACAAGGTGAAATTGGTCTATCTGTTGTTTTATCATGCTTGTTTAACAAAAAGGATTGACGGATTTGAAAATTTACATAAATATCAGTGTTTGCTAATGACCATACTTAATCCCAAAAATAATTAATGTTTAATTGTAGTATATAATAATACTGTGTGCAAAAATGGGAAATAAATTTCGGAGGAATATAGACTAATATTAATGTATGGAAATTTTTGGTCGCTGAGCTCGAATCTACCATCGGATTTAGGTCTTCACCGAAATTAACCGTTAAGTGACTCTGTTTTAAAAGCTTTTATACAGCTTATTTTATATGAAGTCTGAGAGGTTTGGTGTCTGAGGCAAAGTTATTCTTCAGGAAAAGACAAAAAATTTTATCAACACTACCTCTCCAGCACCACTCTTAGCCCCCATGGAGCATTTTAGTCAACATAACTGTGTTTTCCGATGGGAAGTTAATATTTTAGATGAATAAAAAAACGTTTTTGATATACGGGCTTTTGGATTACTTTAGCGAAAATTTTTATTATTTTATAAACTTACGTTTTTTTACGTGGTTGTTAATTTTGAGAAAGAATATGTGATCAAAAAGTTTCACTCTGATCTAGTTTCGGAGATATAGTCAACGAAATTTGTGGATATAGCTTTTATAAAAAGCTGTATAAGTTAGGAACCTTGGGTAGATTTCCAAAATATGGTATCATATGATTGGTTGTTCAATAACGCATTAAATCGAGATATAAATATTAGAAATTCGTTGTATAGTTTTCAAGATAGTATGAATACATAAATTGAATTTTTTTTTATATAAAAATCTTTATTTGTTTCAAAAAATGTATTACATCGCAACTTGTGATGACCATATCTCCAAAACTAGATCCAAACGACACTTTTTTTGCAAATTTATTTTTTAATTCTAAAGGACTACTTCCCCTACAAAAATTGTACGGTATTCGCTAAAGTAAACCTGTTCCGAGTTACGTAATCTGTGAACAACCCTTTGGTTAGTGCTAAATACTAAAATAAATGAGTTTATTTTTCAACTGGTCACCTTAGCGTTATGTTTTTTGCCTAATATATGAGTGTTAGTAAGTTTTCTGTTGCTTGCTGGAAACGAAGTTGAAAACAACAACAAACAATGTCCAAACATAAAAAGTAAAACGAAAACATACGAAGTAACTATAGTTTACTCTTTCTAACATGCACTATACAATGAATGACGGAATAAAGAAATGAATGAAAATCGAATTGGAATTACAGAAATTTTATATAAAAGTGCAAGAATCAAAAAAATTAGGTAAAAACTTACAATTTTACATGGTAAATAAATTGATGCTGCAATTGAAATGGCTGAGTTTTAACTGCGATTTCACAAAGATATTGCTGCGTTGTTTTTGATACTCTCAGATGTTCTTCGGTGCATTGCTGTTTTTTATTAATTTAATAAGTTTAACATTGTTATGGATATTATCAATATTTTCATTAAATCGTTTTGAATTATTCAAATAACTAAATAAATATTAGATAAATATTTTGCACTTTTTAAGCTTTAGCTCAACACTTGAAAAGGACGTCTCGCTCGGTTTAGAAGTTTGCTCGCATACGAACCTATAATTTTTTTTTTTTACTATTTTCGCTGCTTTAGTCAGTGGCAGCCGAGCGCAGCAAAAGATTTTCATTCATTGAGGAAAATGAAAATTTTTCATTTTTTTCACACTCGTCGTCGTCGCTTTTGACAATCGTTTGCATTTTGTATTTTTCACGTTTTACAATTTTCTATATCACACGCATTCGCGTTTTCCTATTATTTTTTGTTTGCTCTTCTTTTGCTGCTGCCACAGCAAACACAAGAATTACATTTTTGTCGTTTCTTTATCCACTGTCTTTTTTCCTTTTACGATTTTCCAAAATACACACCCGCAATGATCAGGAAAATTTTTTCACATAAGCACACACAATCAAACGCACGCACACATACAAATTCGATTTTTCATTTAAATTAGAAAAGCAAAGAAAAAATACTTTAGTTGCAATTTTTAATTCATTACAAACTCTTTAAAATTTCCATTTAATTTGTACACATTTCACGATATTGCTGCAAAAGTTGTGATTTTTCTTTCCAAATTAATGAAATTTTCATTGCTTTACCTAATTGAAATTTTTTTTTTTATGAACCGACAACGAATTCCGTATATACGTCCGCACCACTTGCAAAACCAACACAAAGTGCTGCTTTTTGTCCTAGTTCATATGCTGGTTAGTTAGTAGCTGTTGTATTTCTTTTCTTCTCGCTCATTTGTACATCAGTGATGTTGGCTATTCTATTGTGAAAATTTTATGGCACGGGCTATTTACTGAATGTGCAAGGAGTGCAGCTAGAGTATTTCTATTTGACAGTTGGAAGTAGAAATTTTTTCTTTTGTGTACAGTACGTAAATAATATGTGCTCATTTTACATGCAAAGTTTTGCGTGCAGATGACGCTGTGGTGAGTCACTGAGGTGACAGAGAAGCTAAAAAATCCGAGAAATGAACCAGGTTCGTGGTGAAATTTTATCAGAGGAATTGCATTGTGGAGCCGGCAACACTGTTACTAAGCAGTCGTGTAATCATTTTTGTTCCTAAGTTAAAAGGAAAGTAAAAATTAAAAATAAGTGTCAACATTAAAACTAAATAAAAATAAGTAAAAACAAATAAATATTAAAAGTGTGGAAAGTGAACAAACTAACTTGCCTTGCCGAAAATTTAATTATTTTCAAAATTTCCATGTGTTGGGTGTATAGAAAGGAATGCTCTGCTGGCCAGGAGTGTGTTTGCTGTGCACAGCATGATAGCTGCAACAAGTGAGATTACGGGGCTGTATTAACTTGCTAAAACTCAGTATGAGCTGCTTGTGAACTCAGACGGTAAGTAAAATGTGTAAATGTGATCCGTAGTCCTTGCCGAATGTGGGTGGCGTAGCCTCAAACATAACCTCAAACTCTCAAACTGTCATAAATGATAACAGTAAATACATAATACAATTGAAAATTTAAAAAAAGAAGTAAGAGAACTAAAAACTTCTGCCTCTTATTTAAGTAAGCAATACATATCCAAATACGGGAGTAACTACAGGACGAAAAATTAAATATGGGACATCTGTACGTTCCATATTTCTTAAAAAAAAAAAAACCAGGACAGCAAACAGAAATATAGAACTGTCCCGGGATATACGGGACGGTTGGTCACTGTACCAATATGACGAGTTTAAGCTTTTTGTTCCTCAATATTAACATGAAATCTAAAGACAGAAAATGGGTTATTTAAATCTAGAATTGAAAAGTTGGAGAATGAGTCATTCTTATTAGACAAACAGTGTGTTTAGTTTAACAGTAGGTTTAGTTTTTATTCATCCACTTTCTTGTATGATCTCAATCGCTTCCGTTACAGGGTTACCTAGTCGTACAGAAACAGTTCCTGAACTTCTTCAAAAAACAAATGTTTACGTCAAATGGTAAAAAATAAATTCTTTTTTTGGAAATGGGAGAACTTTTGTTTTTTTGCCCGTTAAACAAAAATTTTAAGTACATGTCACAAAACATGTCCCGGCTATTCCACAAATTTTTGAATTCCTACCAGGCCGGGACCAAAAATTAATATATTTTTCCTTATTTATTTTGCTAAGCAGAGATCACGAAGTTTTCCTTATATGTATATAGCCTTCAGAAATAGGATTGATAGTAACCCAATATGATATGGCTATTGAGCTTCCGCCATGTAGGGTCTACCATATTGGGTCTACCATCTTGAATTTTCAAAATCTGATCTCAGTTTTATATTCAGTGACACCAAAAAACAACGTAGACCGAATTTGATGCAAATCGGTTAATTTTTAAACAATACGTCCGCAATATTGGATCCGCCTTCTGGAATTTGAAAATTTTGATAATACAGCATATTCGTATTCGACAACCCCACGGGGTTATAAGAAATTTGATACAAATCGGTTGATTTTTAAAAAATTCGTTCGCCATCTTGGATCTGCCACCTTGAGTTTGGCAAACTTGACCCCAATTTCGTGATCAGTGACCCCCAAGACCCTCGTAGTATACCAAATTTGGTGCAAATCGGTTGACTTTTGAAAATTCGGCCACCATATTGGACTTTTGACCGCCATATTGGATCCGCCATGTTGGATTTTGTCAATATACCACACCAGATTCTTAGAGGCGTCTATCAGCTACAATTTGAGTCAAGATATGAACCGATCGGCTGCGAAGCTTACAACCTTTTTTTTGCTGGACACTAGATTTTTCTCTGGCTTCCGGCCGCTATATTGAAGCAGCCATATTGACATTCGAAAACACCCGTTCTCATATGAAAGCTCTGGTGCATACGAACATTTTGAGACCTTAAAAACGTTTTTCCGTAGCGTTCATTTTTGGACAGACCTCTGTCTCGGTTGTCGTGGAATGTCCCATGGAACACTTATAAAAAAGATCCGAAACGCATGGAAAAAGTTCTCATCGAATTTATGCTTGATACAAAGATGTCTTATTCTGAAAAGTCGCCCCTACGGCAGCCACATTATTGCCGCCCCCTATATGCGATGCACAGGAAAAACTTATGTTTGGACTGACTTTTATTGGTTCATTAATATAAAAATTAGTGTGCTGCGGTGCAGTTTTTTTTTTGCTGGGACGCTTACAATTAATTAAATAAAAATAAATAAATAATTTTTTCTCTAATGAAATTGCCGCCCCCCCAAAACCTGCCGGCGTTACAGCATGCGGTTGCTGCCTTTATCGGAAATGCAGACCTGGCTATAATCGAAGTTAAAGTTTAGACTCGCAGTAGATACCCGTGTATATAGATTTTCCTGCAAAAAACATTTACAGTCGGTTAAGGGCACATACCATAAGATGATGCTACATGAATGCGACAACGCACAAACCTCACATCATTTTCTCATCGACCCAAAAAAATAAAGTTTTCGTTTTCATTAAAGTTTGCTCAAAAAGATGTAGGGTGGCGATTTTATAGATTTTTTCCACATTACTATATATGTATTTACTACATATGTGGATGTGAGTTTGTATGGTCTTGAGAAACTGGAGTGTGAAGAAATTTGACTATGTAGGCGACGTTCTGGTTAAACGATTAATACATTAATGTTAAATATGCGAGCTTATTTGTATGAGTTCATGTGTGTTTGATGGATGGTCACGGTGGGCTTGAATCAAGTTTAAATAAAGTTAAAAAAAAAAAATTTGAATTGGGAAGTAAGATACCGCTGGCGGAATTACATTATCGGATAGAAGGCATAACCAAGAAATAAACGAATAGAACCCTTACCGCCGGATGCAGAACGTCTCGAATCATATGGCCTAAACTGAATCTAGGGAGAACACAAACTTTCTTAAGATTCAGCAGAGGAGAGCTAAGAACTGTTGTAGGAGTAATAACGGGGCACTGTGTTATTGGCCCTATGGCCGCCAAATATGGTGCTCCTTTCAGAGACTTCTGCAGAAGTTGTGGAGACGAAGAAGAGGATGAGCTGATTAGACACCTACTCTGCGAATGTCCGGGGCTAATGAGGAAACGAATCAAATATTTTGGTTATGCATTCTTTGCTGCTTTGTATACATTAAATTCGGATGCGCTCGCAAAAATAGCGTTTTATGCGAACTCAGAACCCTGTTAACCTTTTTAATTGAAATTTATACGACGGTGCTATGCTTTAACGTGTCAAAATTTGAGCAATATCAGATGTTATAGCTGTATGTACATACTTATGTATATATATTATGCATCTATCATTAAAATTCAATAAATATAGAATTAGAAAAAAAATTCCATAGGATTCTTTTCTTTTGCATCTATCGACTCAAAATTATGTGCATTCCAAATAATCCCAAATTGAAATTTTTTTTTTAGCTTAAACTTTTATTTAAACTTGGTTAAAGCCCACAGTATGGCTGATGGTAGTGACTGGTTCACTAGGATATTATAGACTCTGCCATATTAAGTAAATGTTCAATGAAAACTCTCGTAAAAGTAAAGTTTTTCCTAAGATGATTTACGTAAGCTGCGTCATCAAATTGGAATTAAAGTAGATTTTCTTGGCCAGCAGTTTATTTGTATATTAAAGTTTTGTTATTACTTTTTGTGCAATATTTTATACCTTTATAAATTTCATAGATTTAAGATATTTTTTTGAACTTAAAAGCTTAAACAATAATTGTTTATACCGCTAGTAATATGATGAAACCGTAATGTTTTTATTGACTTATAAGAGAGTGAAATGAATTATTTCGGTAGTTAGAGCATATGAATTATAAATGGATATGTCTACTTTGAAAGAGTAAATTTTATTGGAATTGAAACTTGGAGCCAATGCCACAGATGGAACACAAAAAAGTTCTCAAAGAAATGTGTGGCTTCAAATTTTAGTAGTGAAAAATAGAGCAGAATGTAACATGCGCCAAAGTTGAAAATAGCACCAGATTATCTGATAATCGCATTCACACAGAAACCTGGTTAACTTCCTAAAATTGATTTTTGCCATCAGTTACAGGAAAACGAGATATTGTGCGGTGATGCTCAAGAGATATAATAGTGGAGACGATATTCGCTTCCCTTATAAGTTTCACCATACGCTGTTGAACTCGATGTAGGAGCTCAAAAGTAGTTTGTGGAGCCCCTGTCCAGATGTACGCACAGTACTCCAGTATATGTCTAATATAGGTTAAATAGATAGTTCAAAGGTCAACAGGGGTGGGGTACGGATATCTTGCAATGTTTTAAATAACCTGAACACTTGGCCAATGCTTTTAATACATGATCTGTACGCAGTGCCGAATTAAGAATACTCGAAGCAAACCACGCTTGGGCTCCCCCTATCCACTAGAAAACTAGTATCGGTCCATAAAAATTTACCTAAGAGTATGTACGAAAGATCAAAGAGGTACGTGGAGTCATAAAAACTCATCTCTTTAAATTGTTCTATCGGGCTGAGACTTACTTCAGGTACTGGGCTGTCATTGGGCATTTTTTCCTTCGTCTTTGACGCGTGTCTTTGAAATCCACATCTGGTAGCTTTTCTTTTGCGCGAGCTTCTAAATTACCAAAGTAATTTTTCTGAAAAATCAACGAACGATTTGTAAAGACTGGCGCACGTCTCTAGAGTCTTTCGAGTCTTGTAACACCTTGCGGACTTTTCGGAAGGTTTGCAAAATTTCGTCCCACATGACCAACATATGTACGAACTCCAATTCCTGTAGTTTATCTATCAAACTACCTGTTTCTCTTTTGGTTTCTCCTTTTTGCATGTCGTTCACCGGAATGATGTCTAACGTATCTATAAATTTTTTAAATGTCTCTGAAATAGCAGATATATTTATGGTGCCCCCCGGAGACGTGAAAAAATAATTATTTGCTTTTATTCGACAATATACAAAAATTAAATGGTTTTTCCTAGAAAAATCTTGATAATCTTCCAATTTCCAGCCTTTTCAATTTCTATAGGGCCCTCGGCTACGACTTGCAATTCCAGGCTTGACCCCTAACTTTTAACCTCCACAGAGGTTTTGCATTTCTTGCTTGGGTTCATGATTGCTAACAAAAGGTAATCGGAAAAAATCCCCATTTCAGTGAGAGAAAGTTCGAAAATTAAGGCATTATAGCAGATGTAATATTTGAGAAACATGCCAGATTCATTTGACGATCTAGGTGGTTTCGATCTTCCCAAGAAGAAACATAAGAGACTCACAACATTTTCGGGAATCACATTGAGTTTCAAATTCCTCGGAGTGCTCCTTCCGTTTGATCGGCATGCTGACTGCTTAATTTAATCTAAATCGCTTCTGTATCTAAACTCAAAATGAGTTCCTGAGAGCCTCATTTAATTTTTGCCAGACCAAAGTGATTGCTTATCCCAAGTATCTATTTGGAATATTGAACAGAAGAGATTTTTACTTTGCAGCTGAATTCACTTCTTAACACTTGCTAAATTATAAAGTTACAAGAGCTTTGGTGGGAGAGATGAGGAGAGCTGAAGCAAGGCGAATAAGTACTCAACTTGTAACGTTGACAACAAATTTGGTTAAAATTATGCAGATGCTAAAGTAACATAGTATGAAATTTTCACTTAATTTAAACGAGTTACGATTTATCCGTACTTCACTTACCAACACCAGCAGAAGCATTCATATGTTGCTTCTACTCGTAACATTTCTTTGTGTGTGTGTGTATAATTCTTTACACTATGGGTACTGTAGGAGTGTCGCTAGAATTTACCTTTACCTCTTGCTAACTGTTGCAATTTAATAGAGTTGCATTCATGTTGTTACTGACTTTCATCGGTGTGTGTTTGTAAATACTATTGTACGTATGTATGCGTTTGTGTTTTTGATGTGTCCTTACTCAGTAAACATTTGGTTGATTTACAGGCCTTCCAAATTTATAGCGATGAATTTATAATTTTTCTTGAAGAGTTGTGTGTCATCAACTTTAAAACTTAAAGCTTAATAGCTAAAAAGACTTATAACTGTGGTAGCTAAGCTCTTTTATTATTTGATTACATCTTCAAAGCTATAAGTCAAAATTGTTATTATGGGTATTTTCAAAATAAAATATATTCAATATATGTATAATAACAGAGACTTTAATTTCAAATCAGATTCAACAATGGTTCAACTGTTTGCTGGGTAAATTGAAGCCTTCTTGTGCTGTCCTTCAATACTTTTTTGCACTTTCCTCGATGTGTGATTTTACCAAAAGACCTAATTTGCATGTAGTTAAAACAGCGTTAAACAATTCTTCCAGGCATACGAGTGTTACGTACGCCTAAAATTATACTAAAGCTTTGACTTATGTAGTATTGCTTCCACACTAGTAAGCTCTTATACATAAATGCGCACAGTAATTGATTACTGTTGCTGGTTTAAAGCAGCTGAGGAAAAGCTATATGCTACTTGCTTAGTCAGATATGCTTCTGATATGAAAGAAGGACTAGGGCAAAAACATTTCAAACTTAACTCATCATTTCTTAATTTAATGAAAATTTGAAAGATAGGTTGGGTTAGATTGAAAGGGTTTCTTATATATAGCAAGTATCACTCGGAGTCAGTTTGCCTATTCTGGTACCCTACGTATATACTATATTTCCCTCCTTTTCCATAAATTATTTAATTGATTGGGAGCGAACCACCCAGAAGCCATGGTGAAGTTGAGGACGCTGGTGAGCTCCAATTCGGCTAGTCCTTCAAGACCAGCAAAGAATGCGAAACAAAACCGTCTCATCTTCTTCTTCATCCACACAACTCCAGCAGAAATCTCTGAAAGGGCCACCATATTTGGCGGCCTTAACACAGTGAGGGCACTGTCAGTACTCCTACAACAGTTCTTAGCTCTTCTCTGCTGAATCTTAAGAGAATTTGTGTCCTTCCTAGATTCAGTTTAGGCCACATGTTTCGAGACGTTTTGCATCTGGCGGTAAGTTTCCACCTTCTGTTCGTTTGTTTATTTATAATGCCATCTATCCTATTCTGCCAGCGGTATCTTAAGGTCTACCACTTGTTGATTCTCCGGTTGTTTTGATCCTATTTTAGCACATTCGTCAGCTTTTTTATTTCTGAAAATACCCTTATGACCAGGCATACAGCGGAGCTCTATAGTATGCTGTCGGATTGAATGTAGTGACTCCTTGCAGTGTTCTACATACCTAAACTTCACGATTTTGGCGTTCAATGCTTTGATCCATGCTCATGTTATCTGAGTAAACAACCCCCGTTCCTGTGTTGAATTCCATCTTGGATCCATCCGTGATGGAAACTTGATGTTGTAGGGAGTGTCGATGTCAAGCATTGGTACTCGATAATCACTTGCCTTAAGGCAAAGTTCCTGCTGCATATCCTGCAAATTTGTAAGATAAGCATTCCAAGATTTGAAATTATGAAAAAGCATTACTAAGTTAATTAGTGGCAGTATCCAGTACTTATTGACAGTGGAGCTAAAGTTCTATTCTCACTAAGATATTGAACAGTATGCCATTTCTAAGCTTGAAGTATTTCCTAAAAATAATATCGTCTTTTTAAAAAATGTATTTCTGGGCTTTATATCATAAAAACTACTGATGTCAGGAATCTAAAATTTCACATGCAGCTTAATCTTATAGTTCGTGTTATTTCTATAAATTTTCGTCAACAAATCGTAATTTTCTGTGTTGCTTTGATATGTTTTAACCCACTTTTTCGTTTTAAAACATTGTGTACGCACGAACTTCTACGAGCATTGCAGTCCTGTCGGAAATTTTTGTGTCATCAATGCAGTATAAGTTAAGCCTTTGCTCTAGAGTGACATATACGAGTTTTCTATCCTTGCGTGTGTCCATTGTACGCTACCCCGATGAAGAAAAAAATTGTATAGAAAAATTAAGCTAATTAGTTTTTACTTTAAGAAACTAAGATGTTTCGTTAGGAGATTGTAATGAATTAAGTTCATGTCAAATACGTCAAAGTCAAATAGGTGGATTTTTATTTTTACATAAAAAGGATATTAACAAAGACAGTATTCCTCCTCGAGATATGATCAGCGGTACTATTAATGTTGGTCATATGCTGATCACATTCCAAGTGCTCCTCAAGCGAAGAAGAAAGTTAGCCGCTGATGTGTTTGGATTTTACGCAAAGTACTTTATGAACCGGAAGACATGCAGTTCAAATCATTCTCCGTCAGTGTTGCTCATGACGGATGCTTTATAGTGCAGAACTGGGCATTGGTATTTTCGGTATCCTTGCAGATTCAAGATTTCCGGTTATTATACTTTGCCACAGAATTAAATTTATTCACCGATTATTTTTGAAGAGCAGGCTTTCATCAGACCTACATACAGCTCTTCTCAATTGACCTTATACTGTACTAACCGAAACAGATTTAGACCAGCTTTCATTGACTTCTATGTGCATTTCTGGCGCTTTTTTCTATTTGATTCGTTTGTTGATTTTAGTGATAACTACATCCTCACACTTAATTGATCTTGGTTTACCAGTTCAAGGCTTATCTTTTCAGTTTGCTGATAGCTCTCAATGAAGTCCTGACAACGATAATTTTAGCTGACTAAATGTTTATCTTCAAGTTTGTAAAGATAAGTTCCATTTTCACAGATTGCATCACATCGACGGCGGTTTCGGCTTTGAAAGTTACAAAACTTTTGAATACTTACTGTGTGTACATTTTTAAAGCCAGTTCAAGTGACTTGTTCATCATTGTCTGGTTTTCCAGTTGGGTTTACTGTTTCACACATATGCTAAAATATCTAAATTCTCATACTCAAATATGCAATGCACGACACAGAGTTGATGCGCGTTCGTTTCAATGCTTTAATCCTTTAAGCGTTGAAAGCGATTTGCGTTCTAAGGCCTTAAAGTGTAACCCATTCATGGTGTTGTTGTTATTATTGCTGCTGCAGCTGCTGCTGCTGTTGTATGGATAAAAGCAGAGTACTCAAATTATGAATAAGAGTTTTATCCTATTGTTGTTTTAAGCATAAAGTTTAAATTTGAAAGTCGTTTTGGCGTAAAGCTTTCATATCAATTTAAATGTGCTGAGCAAAAAAGAATTTTATACTCGAGTAAACAGCGTACTTTAAGGCTTGAACTCATATGTACTCGTATGTATGTATGTATATACAAATAATGGAAAGTTTGCTAAATGAAGAATTTAGAACGTTGTTAGATTATGGAAGCTAAAAGGAAGGATACTAATTTTTCTTTAAGTGAATTTCAAATAAATAAATTTAAAATTTTTCATATTTATGCAGCAGTTGTCCTTTGGGTAAATTCGATATCCACTATGCAAATAAATTGTTTAAGAAGGCGCTGCATGAATGAATAATTTATAGATTATGGGGTTTATTTATTTAGAAAATTTTGTGGATTTTTTTGCCTAATATAAAGAAAAATCTCCGAAAATTTCAACTTCCTAAATCAGTGCTATGAACGGAGCAAGCAGAGTTTGTTTCCCATATAAACAGAGAAATATGGAAAAAACGGAAACAAACTTTGCTCGCGCTGTTTGACCTTAAAAATAAGGACGTTTTCTCCTCTTTTCTTTTTCAGAGCACTTCCGAATACACTACGGCTCATAGACTCAGTGATTTCCGACCTTGGGTCGGTTTCTTCATTCCACATCACAGCTTCATTACCTCATTTCCTATTAATGGTCAATTATAAATATTCTTCAAAGGACGAGTTTCTTTGATGCAGCTAAATTTCTATAAATTTTAATATTAAGTCGTAAAAGATAAAATCAATAATTAATGTTTCGCATGTCAAGTGAAATTGGAATGACTCATATATTTTTCCCTCATTTAAGTTCACATAATACTGATATGATTAATATTTTAATACATTTTCAAAATAAAACACCAAAAAAAAAAAGAAATTCTTGGTTTTACATCTAAATCGAAGTCTCGAAGGAGAACTTTTTTTTTTACAAGGGAGTAGCAAATATGCTCCTTTAATAACATCTTAAACATCGAATGGAATTTGTGGTTCATCAACATTAAAGGCCCTATTAGCGGAAGCTTGAATGCTAATATCAGCACATGCTTTAAAATTCTCTTGAGCTCCACAGCCCATAGCTCCACCGCCATTCTCACAGGTGCCCCAATTGTTACCTGCAAAAAGAAAACAATTTAATATCAATATTTACTCTAAGGTCCTTTGATTTTTTCAAAGTTAAACTGAAATTTTGTTGTTCATTTTTAAATGAAGGACATATTTTTCTAAATAACTTTGCATATATGCTTTGTATTATTTAATACGTAAACTCACCAGCATTATAAGTCCAGCGAAGAACACAATGTTTACAGCTTAAATTCTCTGGAAAAACTACTGTAGTCGTTATTTTTCCCGTAAATGAGCCAACATAATATTTATCGCTGCCATCAGCTAGTTTCAGTGTAATTGCTCTATAACATGCCTCAGTTTCAGTGATTTGATTATCCATATTACAGAGATTGAAGTAAATGTAGCCCAAGTGATTTGTTGTAATTTCGATTGTTACAGCAGCAGTGCGTTCATTGACATAATTTTTGACTATAACACCCTCACCAAATTTGCCACCTAATTCATTTGGTCTTGGCGTTGCAGTTCCATAGTTGTCTCCGCAAATACCGCAGTTGCCGCCATAAGTGCTCCATTGGGCCTGAGGAAAAAAATAAAATTTTTTTGTTTTCATAAGATTTTTTTTGTATTTTGTTTTTTTTTTCGAATACATTGAATTGGAAATAGAACATGTAGTCTTCACACAGTTCAGAAAATATCGCTCCTTCGACCAGCATAAAGCTCCGGAAGACTAAGCCATGAAATTAATTTTTGAACGGAGCTGAGGCCTGCTTCAAATCTTCGCGATTTTCTGGGAAATGGCAACCGGTTTAAATGCAACTTCATACCGGGACGTTATAAGCAAAACTTTTTTTTAATAATTTCCTAATTTATATCTAATACATGAAATAGTTACTAAGCCGCTTTAAAAAAAAATGAAGTTTCATTGATATTGCATCACTGGGGACATTATTACTGGAATATTTAAGTTTCAAAAAATTTGCCAATATCTCTGGAATTAACTATTTTGAATGACTTTCGATACTCGTACCATTTGATACTTTCTGACTTTTACTGAAATTTTCAATACGATGTTTTTTCAGTTCATACTTTTCGTTACTAATCGAATATCTTCGATGCTTTTCGACTCATTTGTTTTATTGCTATGATATATAATTTTATTTTTGTTTAATATCAAGATTATCTTCAGACGTACATATGTTTCATTTCTATCCTTATTCATTTACTCGAAACAAACTCTTTTCCTTATAGATTTTGGGTCGTTGAATCTGAATCCTTTCCCATATCTTCTATCACATCAAAATAAAGAAAATATGCTGGAATTGAGATATTTTTCTGACATAATGGCACTATTTGTTAAAAACTCTATATACTATGCGTAAAAACTTTTGAAATTGTTTGCAATTTAATTTAATTTAACTAAATATGAGCACATTTCTACTTACGCCAAATCCACCACAATATAGGCTATGATCATCATAATTAATAGGCGCTGAACTATTAGTGCGCCAGCGTGTTGAACGACCTGCTGGTATTAAGAGCCTACCATGACCTTCAACATACACAAACAATAGCACAAATAAGCAAAAAATACCAACGATGGTCTTCATTTTCTCAAAAAAAATTAATTTTACTTTCGTCTTTAAACAAAAAAAAAAAAAATTTCTTCAAATTCACTTTTCTTTAGCTTTCTTCTTGCTTTCGTCAAATTTTAGACACGTTTGATTGATGTTTAAGATATCATTGTCACTTTTATACCAACATGCAGCAATAATGATCGTCAGCGATCTTATAGTATGAGCATGATTTAGATTAGGTGATAATAAATCAATGATAAGATTTGAAAAAAATTTCTTTTCTCTTTATAAAACTTTTATTTCGGCTTATTTGTATGATAGCGCCTTAAAATTATTTAAAAGATAATTCCCCTATTTCCGTTGGATTTTTTTGCTTATGACCCAAATAAATTACTTACGTGTGAAACCTGCCAAAAACTGTTTACTATAACTTTGTGTGTGATTGCGGCAATTGCTTTATATTACCCATATACACTAAAAAGAAGTTCAAATCAGTTTATTTAAATTATTTAGTTTTGTTTAGATTTTAAGTTCAAGGTTCCAGTTTCAAAACCTTTTAGAACAACAATTTTGTATATGAGATTTTTCTTAAAAAAAGTTTACTTTATTTTATATTTGTGTTGAATTAATTAGAATTAAATCAATGAATATTTTGACGAAAACGAATTTTTAACAGATGGTTCTTGCAACTCAGAATGACTCAATGTTAGAGTAACTTAATTATTACACCATGTTGCTTGGGTTCAAATGCTTCGTGTTACAAATTAATCTAAAATTGTCTGTTGAGACCATGTAAAGTATTTATATAGCTATGTGAATATATACTTATATACATAATTATAAGTATATGCGATAATGGCCGAAACGTGTTCACCAATTTCCAGTTTAAATTGATCTAGCTACTTAATTATATGTATTTGTTGAATAAAAAAGCATTGATCGATTTGTAAATTTACAAGAATGTCGATCTTTACACTGAACAAAAAACGTACACAATTCCAAAGTAAAACTACATTTGGCGCATGTATTTATTTATGTACAAAAACATAAAAACAATGTATCACAGACAAATTTAATTTAGTATTACATTGACCAAATGTACGTATACATATGTATACTTCTATGTCAATGTACAGAGAATACGTTAAATATATGTACTTTGCATGGAAAAAATGTATAATTTCAATAAAAATTTTAATGAAAGCCATACATAGTATTAATGTACGAAATTTGGTTCAGTGTACAAATGACAGTTGCTTGATTTAAAAATAATTTTAATTCCAAATATTTATTTTTATTTCGTTTGTCATTCAGAGATTATATTTTAGCTGATCAAAAGTTTAAGTAACCAAATAATTGAAAAGTTAAAAAATCGTAAGAGTAAAATGAACTATAGAACTTTTTCTCATCGAAATAGTCCTTGCATCAATTTTTTATTCAGACATAAATGGAGTCGAAAATATTTTGGGGCATACTTTTGATAACTTCGTGTATCAAGACATTACTCGAGAAAGTCATTCTGATGACATTTATATATAGGGCAATGACTAATTAAGACCACTATGTATACACGGTTAGAAATCTTGGATTAAATTTTAATACAAGCGAAATATTACAAGGATTTTTAATATAATTTTGATTAAATTTAATACTTTTCAATAGATTACAAAATTTTGTAATAAATTTTGTATTAAATTATAATGTATAAGTATTATATTCGAATTTTAAACCATGCTGTATTATATTTTAATACTTCAATATTGAACTTTCATTTTATGTTGTTGTCAATATAAATAAACTTTTAGCCAACCAATAAATAACACTACGGTGGCTGATGTCGTTAAGCTGCGCGTGCATCAATTGAATTCAACGGAACACAGTTCGAATCCCATTCGAAATGAAATTTTTTTTTAAATCTTAATAAAAACGAGTATTAAATTTTAATAGAAAAAAGTATTAAAAATGAATTTTAATATTTAGGCAGTATTAAATTTTAATACAATTCTGGTGTAGTCATATATGTAAGCCAAAAAGTAATAAAATTTAATCCAAAATTTCTAACCGTGTAGACAGAAAAGTTTTCTGAAGTCTACCACGATATTTAATATGTTTCGTGAGCACATTGATGTATGTTATAACCGTATACTTTTAACTATATCTTAAAACATCGAAAGGCAAAAGACGGTGAATAGACATCAAAATTTGGAATATCTGCATACATGATCCAAAGAAAAATTAAAATCATCAATGGAGTTAAGTCAGTCGATAAAAAAAGATTCCTCTGATTTAGGTCTGAAGAATCGCTTTAAATCATCCTATCAATGATCTATATATTGCGTAGAAAACTGTTTGATCAATTTACGTAATGCTGAATGCATAAATAATCTGATTTTTAAACGAAGTTCTAGCTGATACTGTGTACGTGGTGGAATTATGAAGGAATTGTTGGCAGTATGCTGGTGATTTTCGGTCAAACGATTGGTTTTAGTCTCTACTAATCGCAATTGAAAAGGTAACGTGATGTAAAAGGAATAAGAGGAATATAGGGAAAGTACGGGAGGTAGCGTTGCATTTTTCGAAGCAATTTCTTCTTTCTTCTTTGCAAATGATAGCTTACGTATAGCTGATACTCGAAATAAGCGTCAGTCACCAGAATTGTAGTGAGCCAGGTTGTGAGAGGCCAACAAACAAAATTTTGTGCAATAACTCGGAAAGTGCGCCACAAGTAGAAAAATATGTTTGGACCAATGTTGTAGAGCAGAAAAAACCACATCGATTTCTAGTACGAAAAATTCCCAAAGGACAATATTTGATCCTTAAAAAAATTTTTACATAAATTGATTAGGAAAAATTTTTAAAAGTCCCCAAGATTTTTCGGAAAAGGTTTTGACCATACGTATTGAGCTAATTATAATGTTAACCCATAAAATTAATTTCCATTTTAAAAAGGGCTCCAAAGCTTTTCACACGCTCATGGCCTTGATTACTTTTCAAAAACAATTTTTGAAACGTGTGAAGCAAACTAGCAAACTTCCATTAAAATATTGAAAGTTCTGTTGCATTGACAAATGGGCAAAAATTGCTAAGAGACAAACAAAAATTATGGTAATAACAAATACGTAAACATTTTATAAATCAAACTGTTAAAGTTGCAGGTGTGTATAATTATACACACACACACACACACAGTTAAAAACAAAACAAGAACACGTAATGATGTAAACGTGCTTTACAAACTGCCGTTAGTTGCAGTATTGTTACACACATACATATAAATGTATTTAATAACTGCAACTGCAGCAAAAATCATGACAATAACGGTTTTGAAACGCAGGCTAATTACATCAAAAAACTTAAGCTGAGACATCATCTGTCGCTCAAGTTAAACGACGCCAATGTTTTATGCTCGTAATTAAGGAAAACTTGTTAGTAACTAAAATGAAAAAAAAAAAAAAAACGCTAGAACGAGAGAAGAAGTGGGAAGGGGGGGGGGGGTGGACCTAGTCAAAAACTACAAGAGTTGAAATAATAGTTACATACTACTACACCAACTGCGACAACAACAATGTAGGTAATGTAACGTAAAACTACTGATAGACAGCACTTCATGTTATTTAGTTTGCTGTTGCCGTTTCCATTTAATTTTATTACATATTTTTTGTTTTGTTTAGTTTAAGTTTAGATTACTAAAGCGATTAAATTAAGTTTTGACTAAACTACATACTACGTAACACCTGATGCCGCCTAAGAGCAATGAGAAGATACACTTCATGGAAGCGGTTTATGCATTTCCGTAGAGTACATTCCGTAATAATGTCTGTAGAAAATAATAAATTAGGTACCTGATAGCCCAAGAGCACGCTGTAGACAAGTCGAATGCATAAGATTACAGGATAAGATATACGGGAAAAATAGTAATGCATTTTGGTCAAACTAACCAACCAGGGTTACCTTGCCAAAGCCCTTCCCGATGCCTGAAAATTACCGAATTATGCCCAATTTTGGTATTTTAATTGAAACTGTAGCATATTACAGCTCGAAATGTATGTCAAATGATAGAACTCGAATAGGCCTAAATAAAGGGTGATCCAACTGGGTTGTTTTGACAGCTGTCATGTGTCAAATGGCTTGTCCTTAAGACGTTTTTGTTCAGTATTCAATACGACACTCAATCATGAATAAACTCGTGTTATTCAAGGAATACCAGCCGATATGCTCGACCACAAAATGGACCAATTAAGAACTAGTCGTGGGCAACATATGAACGAAATAATTTTTAAACATTGAGTTGTAGGAACCGAACTATTATTCCAAATAATGATTTGCAACAATACATTGATTTTTATGTATTTTATTTAGACCAGGCAACTCTATATATGTACATATCCTATAAGGTAATCCAGTGTTTTCTATGAACTTTTTTAATATTGACAACCTAAAAAAAAGATCATCAACTTTTTCCCATTAAAAAAAAAAAATTCTTAGGAAAAAATATTTTATTTTGGGTAGGTTATTAATTCCTTGTGTTGAATTTGGTTAGCTCAGTTACCATACAACATGGAAACAATTGTTTAAACTGATGATATGGGTGCACAAAATTTAGCTGTTTCAAGTTTAGTCAATTTAAAACAGTTATTTTTGTTTGTCAATCTCCACCAACCTAATTGGGGCTCTGAGTAAGCCCCAACTTACTTAAGTAAAAGAAACACTTCCTTATATTTTTAATTTTAAATTTATTTTGCTTGTAGTTTTTTGAGTTTCGCATAATAATTATAGGTTTTTATTTTTATTTTAGTTTTTTTTCTTTCACTTAATTAATTTATTATTTTTAACTTATACATATACGAGTAAGTTACTGTCATTTTGCTATATGAATTAACTACTGTACTAGAAAGTATAAACAATTAATTAATTGATTTTTTTTTTATAAATATTTCTTATATAATACATAATAAACAAAAGTTGTATATTAAAATTTAGACTATTTTTTTCTTATTTTATTATTTAAATAATATATAACATTGATTTAATAGTCTTTATTTTTTTATTTTTTTTTGTACAACAATTATTTCGTTACACCTTTTTTTGCTTAGCTTTTATCTTATCTACTTTTATTTGAAGTGAAAAATCTAAACCCAAACTTTTTGATTTATCGAATAGATACATACATAATTTAAAAGTGTGCACTTATAAATATTAGATATTTACTTTAGCTGCTTAGCTGCTTAACGTTACATTTTTCGATATTGAAAATATCTTTTCAATTTGTATGTTAGTCGATTTTTTTAAAAAATTAACTTTAAAATTTGATGATGTATGGCGCACTTAAAATTATGATTTTTTAATGCATGATATTCATTCTTATGTATTTATAATTCTATATTGTTTTGAGCTTTTTCTTTCACAGAGTTATTAAATCATTGAAAATAAGAGAATAATGAAAATCCACCTTTTTTTTTTCAAAACTATTTCGAATAGTGTGAGCTGATCAATACAGAAGGAATACTGACAAAAAGTAGAAATGAAATGAAAATTTTGATTCATCAGTTTTTGATTCAACATAAATATTTTCAATAAATCCCCATAAAAAGTCACAACAAAAGCGCCAAATTTGAATGATTTTTTCTTAAGGTTGGCAGCTCTAAAAATTTAATGTATGACATCTGCAAATGTTGCGATTAATAAACATGGAATATTACACGCGAAAAATAACGCGATATCATGATTAAAACTCACTGTTAAAATGAGGAAAGTTTTGCTGAAGAAATGCGCATACTTTATCTTTAGCGATAAGGCATTTAATTGCAACTCAACGGGTGTGTTAATAAGCAAAATTGTTGAATTTGGGGTGCGGTAAACCAAAGAGTGAATCACTAATGCCTCCAATCTTTGTTACTGATGGAATCATTGGGCCATACTTCTTAGAGAATGCAGCTTTAAATGAGGTAACATTGAGTAAACGATTCTTTATATTTGACTGCCAATTTTATTTGCGACTTAAAATAACATTCAAAAATATTGCTTACTAGCTGTTCCCGCGGCTTTGCCCGCTCTCGCTTACGTTTTACACAGTCCTTATTGCAGACAATTGCGTCTTTTGTTGTATGGGAGGAACCACGCCCCAATACGTAATGCCGTTCACATTTTTCGAGTAGCTTGGCACAGTCAATGTACATCCATGTGTCAAGTTTCACAACTGTAGCTGTGATAGATGCCAAAATATAGCGTTGAAAGTGTTTTTGTTGTAAGGAAGGACGTCCTTAAAATAGACAATATACATAAACCCTTGTTCCAAATTTTAAAACTCTTGCTACCATAAGTTACCTTATATATAGCGTTTTAATTACTTTTATCGCATGGAAAGTGCCACGCCCCGTGGTCAATTCGAACGAAGATATATGTATGTAGTGTTTTAAGTGTTTTTATCGTACCACGTTTCGTGAGGTACTTAGCGTAAGCTATATACACCTTAACACTAAATTTCAAAACGATCGATAGCATAGAAGCCAAGCTATAGCGATTTAAGTGTTTTTGTGGCATGGAAGGTACCACGACCCGTTGCATAATCCCGTCTATATTGCGAGCTCTTTAGCATAGATCATTTGAATCCTATCACAAAATTTTAAGACTCTAGCAATCATAGATACGAAGATATAGCAATTTAAGTGTTTTTGTTGCATGGAAAATGCCACGCCACGCAGGATTAAGCAACTCCTGTCCATATTTCGTGAGGTGCTTATAAACATCCTAACACCAAATTTCAAAACTTTTGCTATCATAGGAGCAAAGGTATAGTGCTTTAAGTGTTTTTGTGGCAAATAAGGTGCCACGTCCCCTTATATAACTCCGTCCATAGTGGCATAGACTCTCAATGAGATATTTGCGTCGATCAAATGTATGAAAAACTGAAGATGTATTTCCGTAATTAAGCCTAGTGGCTCTACAAATCTGGCAAAGAAAGACACTGTAGATAGGTATGAAATTATACATATGTACGTATATGTTACCTGCCAAACTAGTTGTTAGAATAAACTAATTTTTCCTAGCACAAACTAGTTCATCCGCAGAGCGTTAGGATCAACCAGTTTAACCTAGGATGGCCTAGCGTTATTTATTATTATTTCCTTTAACGACCTCACTCCCAATGTTCTTGAAATTTTCATATGGTAGGCTAAGTAGGCGGCCTTTGAACGCGGATCAGGGCTTACATAGTTCAAAATGTCCTTCTGCCGCGGTTTACTATACTATGTCCAACACTGGCTGAGCTAACACACCGTCGTTGGAATACCAATGTTCAACATATTGGAGGATGTAAATTCTGAGTCGCGGCCGAAGGCCGTCTACTTTCCACAACATATTAAAATTTTCCTAAACTAAACTGGTTCATCTTAACTCGTTTCGGATGAACTAGTTTGGCCTAGAAAAAACAAGTTTATCCTATTGGCCTTTCGAAGGAAGGGTTATATTTATTTTTCGAAAATTTTAACATTTGACGTCGATTTTTCAAAATCAAAAATGAACTTTATTTTTTTCTGGAGATGAATACTTTTGATTTTTAGATATTCTAGAAAGAAACCTAAGGTTTTTCCACTTTAAATACGTTAAATTCCCGAGAGCGTTTTTTTAACTTTTCGAGAAAAAAGCATTGCATATTTCGGCATTACTTTTTGCACCGGCAAATATAGTACCGAAAATTATGATTTCAGTTACATGAATTTCAATAAATATGACGCCATCTCAATTACATTAAAATTTTATGCTAAAAACTATAAGAACTACGAAGGAAGATATTTTGGATAAAGTTCTAATACATAATAAAGTTTCGAAAAAACTGAAGTAAAAAATTTCCTTTAGTACAAGAATTATATGTATAATTTTTCTAAAAGAACAAAAATAGCTTACAGGAATTGGTGACAAAAAAAAATTATTTATAAATCTACATATTTTCATTTCGTTTAATGGTGATAATTTAAAAATCATTTATTTATAAAAGAAATTTTGTCACCATACAGATTTTTGCATTTTAAGTTACTATTGTTATTATTACTTTTAGAAAGTCATACCACATTTTGTTTTTAATGCTAACATTAACTAGTTTACATAACTTCTTTATTTATGATTAATAATACACCCGTATAAATTGTAACGCCTATAACAAAAAGTACCTAAAACTATGCAACTTAATTTTTATTTGATTGACTATTCTCTGCCAGTGATGGCTTTGTGGAAATGTACTGAATTGAGACTTGGAGATGGAATACTTTTTGTTTTCATCAAATTTACGAAAAAAAATGAGTCAAAGTGCAGTGTTCCAAATTTTAGCATTGTACTAAAAATTTTTCAAAATGCGAATGTACTGAAAAAAGTAAAATTGTACTATAAATGCCATCACTGTTCTCTGTGTGAATATTTGTTTGCACAGTTAAATTGTATAACAATAAATTATATACATATAATAATAATCAACAAAACAATCAAAATGTAAATATAATATCCACACGCGTTTGTTAAAATGTAAACAACTGACTCGTGTGTTTCAATAAATGGGTTAGTGTGACTTAAGTGCTTATGAATTTCATGCTATAAAATATAATAAATTTTTTTTTTATAATCTTTTTAGATTTCTTGAATCTAATTATTGTTTTTTTTTTCTTCATTATTTGCTTTTTAGAGACTTTAGGTCTAAGAAATTATTTTTATTTCTTCGTTTAAACATGTAACATAATATTGTTTTAATATCCATTACAATTTATTACATAAAAAACATTTAAATTTACATTTTATTAGTATTCGCTTAATACATAAATATGTATGTATATAGTACATGTACATGTGTTTGTATTGTATTATTTTTTTTCTCTTCACATTTTATCTATAAAATTTAATTTTAATCAAATATATTTACAAAATAATTAAAACTTATGAGATTATACTAATAATTCACAACTTTATTGAATGTTTTCTTTTTTTTTTTTTGCTATCATTTAAGTATTTACAATTATTTTATATATAATTATATCGTATTTTTTAAACTATAGTATTAGTGCAGTCTAGTGTTATAAATTTTCTTAAAGTTTTTATTTTCCTTGATATAAATATTATATTTTTCATATTTCCGATTTTAATAGACGTACTTTTTTTTGGTTAGTGAAAAAGTTGTATGCCAAACGAAGTTCCAAATTAAAAGTTACCATTGAAAGTCCACAGAAGCAGATAATACTTGTAATACAATTTTAGTTAAAATTTTGTAGGGTCAACTATTTTGCAACTTATAATCCAAAATTCTATCGCTTAGAGGAGTCAAGAAAGTAACAAAAAACAGTGAAAACTATAGTGGAAATCTCCAAAGCTGGTTAAAAATTTGGGACAGTAAGCGTTCACTTTGGTTTCCTAGAGAGGGCTGAAATTTTTTTTTTTTTTCAAATCAGCAATAGCAAAATTATTGCTCCATATCAGATTTTTCTAATTTCTTTCTATTCTTAAGTAGTATCCCAGATTTCCATAAAATTCTCAAAGATAAGATTTAGAAAATAACAACGTCATCTCTTAAAGTAAAATACATTATATAAAATGTTCATAGAGCAGAAACGTGGTGAAATTTACTGAATAGTTCAACGGGTTGCCAAACTATAGAATTATTAAGGCCAGTTTACGAGAAATGTTTCCTCGCTGCGATCGCATTGGAAAGCACGACTCGTTCTTCGAAAATAAACAAGAGCCAATTCAATGTGGGAATTTTTGAAAAAAAAAAAAATATTTTAGCACTCAGCGATGCCGGTTGTTCAGAAAAATTTGTCATTGATGACAATTCACTAAAAAATGTTTGAAATCAATCATTGACCTTTTCGCTTCCATTTCATAAAAAGTTTTTTGACCTACCTCCATCGATTGAGGGAAAATTTTTTTTACAAAATATTGCTCCAAAAAGGCCTTCAAAGCGTCAAGGGCACCGTACTTCTTTTGCTTATAACAGTCTGTTCAATATTTTAATTATTTTCCTTTTATGATGGGAATTATTTAAATGGAAAGAATGTGGAATTCTTTTCTTATTCAAAACTTTATATTTTTATTTAAAATTCGTGAAAATAAAAGTTTATTAATTTTTTTTTGAATAAATGCTTCCAATGTATTTTAAAGAACTTATTAAAAAAATTTGTATTTATGTAACTTTTACTGAGTAAAAATTTTTTTGACTTGAATTTTTAAGAGCTGAAAAATAAAGTTTTTTTTTTAAAGTTTGAAAACAAATTTTTTTTTTTAATTTTCAAAGCAATAAAAATATCATGGATAACTGAAGCAAAAAAAGTTCAAGCGAAATAACTTAACAATTTTCCAAAAAGAAAATTTGGTGACATTTAAAAAAAAATATTAATAAACCAAACAATGGAAAAAGTCGGAAATAGTTGGGACATCGCCGGGAATGGGTCGAACTCCGTTTTGGAGCAATTTTTGCTGATTTTATTGCACCAACCGATGCGAAGAAGTTGAAATATAATTTTGAAAATTACCGGTCTATCAAAGAGATATTCTGAATCCATATCACGAAAAAAAATTTATTTCACCAATCGATGACATATAGTTCACATAACGTCAAAAATAAATTCTGGAATTAAGTGCTTTGGATTCATTATTTAAAAAAACTCTTAAGCGTTAGCCGATGGTCTTATCAAAGAGGTATTTTTAACCCATTTCTCGAAAAAAAATTTATTTGATCAATCGATGGGATAATGTCAAAAAAAAATTTCTGGATTTGAGTGTTTTGGAGTCATTTTTTAATAAAAAATTTTAGCATCAATCGATGGCAATAGATCATAAATGAACTTAAGAAGTTACCACAGGAGTTTCCGACCCAAATGAAAGGATATGTCGGACCATTTTTTTTTAAAATTATATGTATCACCAATAGATGGGAAAAGGTGGCAAATCCATATTCAGTGTCAACGGGGGAACCCCCGACTACCCCCTAAAGAGTGCTTTATACTCATTTTGGAAAAAAATTTACCGCACCAATCGTTGGGATAGGTTTGAATATGGACCTTAGAAGTCAATAAGTCTACTCCTCGGGAGGTGTTTTGAACAAATTTTTCGAAAAAACTGCTCTTATTGAAAGTAAAAGTACAAAAATAGACTTTAGAATTCACAAGAAGGTCCCCAACACATTTAAAAAAAAAATTTATTGAACCATCGATTAAAATAGTTGGATTTTGGTATTCATGGGTCTTAAGGGGTGATTTGGCCAAATAATGTATAGTAATTTTAATGCAGCAATCGTTGCGAAAATGAACCTTGGAAATTGGAACCCCATTACTATAAAATTATAAAATGAAATATTTTTGCAAGTTTGATCAAATATGCTTCATCAATTTAAAGCATTATTAATTTAAAATTCAATTACTTAAAGTTTAATTTTTAAAGATACGATAATACTCGTAACTAAAAATTACCACACTTTTATAAAAGTCAATATAATTATCAACCATTCTTAGGAAGTTATTAAAAAAAAATAAGCTAAAAACACAATAGTTAATTTGTCTAAAGAAATAAACAAGTTGATTTCAAACATAATTTTAAATTTATTATTGAATAAAAAAAAAGACTTGAATGGCAGTTAAGAAAGTTCGAGACTTTTTACTATCACTCTACCATATTGTACGAGTAGGTACTATGCCCAATAATTTCTAGTAGTTTTGAGTTTTTCTTTCATGAATACAAAATTTTGTTTGCAAATTTTCTGTTTATTTCCTTAAGATTTTTGTTAACAAAGTTCTTCGTTGTTGTTGTTATATTTCTGCTTTCTTCATAGTATTCGTGATGTTTTTACGTGCTTTCATTTTCAAGTTGGTACTTCGTTTGGTATACATTCTATGTAGAGTATATCTAATAGAGTAGTTGGTTTGAATTTACTTTACGTTTCGTATGGAGTTCATATTTTGCTGGTGTTCGTGGTCAGAAGAAGTTCATCTTTTTTTGCACAATAGTGAACATTTTAGTTTTATGTGCTTCAACCTGAAATTTAGTGTCTGCCCAATATTTTTTATGTCTCTATGAATTCAAATAAATAAATGATTTTTTTTTGTTGTTGTTGTTTTTTTCGTTTGCATGCAATTTATTGGCAGAATTGTTGTATAGATGTTTGTGGTTGTTATATTTCCGTTATGAATTTAGGTTAATAGAAATGAACATATAACTTTGAATTAAAAAATCATTGAGTCTATCCGCATTTTAGTCCATTAGTTCGTCTGTCAGTTCGAACTAAATAACCCAGGATGCTTCGATGGCATATCGTTTCATCAATTCGTTGCGGTTTTGATTTTGTTTAGTGATGCAATGAATACCAAATTTGTTTTAATTTCCTTCATATACGAATATATTTGGATATTGTTTGAATTATGGTATGCAAATGACGATACTATTTAATTTTCTATTCTTGAAACCCATGTTTGAATAGCGTTGTTTGCTATACAGTACAATAAGCTCTTTTTGACTTCCCACAAAATCCATTTCATATTTGCATGCCAGAATATGCATATAAACAGATTAAACCCAGAACAGTAGATAGCGAAATAAAGGTCATGAAAAGACCACATGGTTAAAGAAAATCTACTCAACTCAAGATACTGAAAAGGATTTGAACTCAGAATTTCCGAGCAAATTAAAATGTTGGTTATCAGTAATCGGTAGATTTTTTGAAGAAAAAATCTACCGATTACTGATAACCAACATTTTAATTTGCTTGGAAATTGTGTGAATTTTATTTTCAAGACAATTTTGGAGAAGTGGTACCAAACTGACCGATGAGTGGGAGCTTGATTTTTATTCTAACCACTTAGGCAAAACTAAATTACAAACTAAATCCTCACTAAATCAGACTGGGAGGTGATAAATATGGCTATGGACCATGCGTTGGTGTCATATTTTTACGTTGCCTGGTCAGCGTTCAAATTCCTTGTCAGCTCAATTAAGTTCAAATCGTTATTTCGGCACTATAATTTGCTACGAATCCTTAAATTAGAAATTTTTTTTTCTGGGTACCTGGTCACCGTGGTGTTGAAAGCAACAAAATAGCAGAAAAACAAGCGAATATTAGGCTAATTTTTGGAGTGCAAAGTATTTTTTTTAAAACACTTTAACTACACTTTACACAAGTTCCTCTACTTCTCAGAAATCTAATTCGCGTTAAGTTGCTAAATTCTTTCTACCATGTTAAAACGGATAACCTTATTGTCTTGATTATGAAAAGCATTTCTGCCTATAGTCAGGGCCGCATTACCGCCAACCGGCAGAAACGGCACGCCGTATGGGCGCACAGTCGCCCCAAATCGAGTTTTTTGGTTCAAAATCGCTAAAGAGCGCAAATCTTGTCGGAAATGAATAATTTTTTGTTTATCTTAAAGCTAACTACGTAAAATGTCAACAATTCGTCGGAGCTTTATATTTTGAGAAAAAAAGTCTTCATTTTTTATTTTAAATTAAAGGGCCACAAAAAATATTTTTTAATAAATTTTTTGGTCAAAAATCGCTAGAGAGCGCAAATCTTGTCAGAAATAAATAGTTTTTTTTTTTAAATATGAGAAAACTTTAACAAATCCTCGGAGCCCGAACATAAAAAAAAATGTTTTGCTTTAGGTTAAAGGCCAAAAAGGATTTTTTTTAAACTTAAAATAATAATTCTTTTCAAAATTTGGATTCCGACGATCTGTGTGCATTTTAGTTGGTTTTAATTTAAAATAAAATTCTTCGTTTCCGACAAGATTTACGCTCTCAAGCAACTTTTGAGCCAACTCGATTTCGGACCAGTGTGGGGCGGCAATTTTATTAGAGAAAAAATAATTTTTACCTATAATTAATTAAGCATCAGAGCAAAAAAAAAGTTAATAGAATTATTACTGTTTCCGAAGCATCGCATACATAGGGTGGCAATAATATATGGGCGGCGAAAACCATAATGCGGCCGTGCCTGTAGTAGAAGTCATCTGTCTTATGAGATTTTATGCTTTAAGCAAGAAGAATTGAGCACATAACTGTTGAACATCTATTAACTCCCAAGTTGTAGCAAACGTTGCCAGTGTTACTTTTAGACTTTGGAGGGCCTGGTACAAAAAACTGGAAAGGATCCCCTTATAAAAAAAATTTTGTGATCAAAACAAAAAAGTTTGCCATATTAAAAATTAATACAAATGATAGATTGATGAGAAAAAAAGGTCCTTTTGTTGCCATTTTAAATCGAAACCAGAGCCCCGTAAGCATTTTTGCATAAAGACGGCTCTGAACGTAGCTACATAATATACTTTATATTCGAAAATAAAATAATTCTATCATTTATTCGTATTCGCCTTGTATTGTTATTCGTTGCATCACTAATTTTTGTCTCGATTTATTTTGCGTTTTCTTTTTTCTTCCCACTACTTATTGTAATTCATTTGTTTTATTTAACTTATTTCTTTTCGCCTTTTATTTTCTTGCACGCGGTTTTAAGTTATTTTTTTTTTGTTTTTTCATCTGCTACAACTATTCTTCGTTGACCCTTTTTCTTTTTTGTAATTTCCTTTAGTCCGAAAAGTTTCGCTCATCGGAGAAACGCACGTGATGTTGTTGACGACGTGGCGCCATTTTTAAAGTTACGCCATCCATTGCCGCCATATTGTTTTTGTTTATAGCCATTGCTGCTGCTTTTGTTGTTTTTGCTGTTGTTGTTGACTTTGCGGTTCTTCTGAAACCTGGTGTTACTGCTGTTGTTGTTGCTGCTGCTGCGGTTGTTATGCTTGTATTTGTTGTTGTACTTTCACTTCCGTCGGAAATCTTCTCCTGTCCAAATGATGAGGATGTCGATGAAGTGGGCGGTGAGGAAGTCAATTGTTCATCACAACTACAGTAACCACGTGCCGTATCGCCGCCTTCAAGCGCCAAGGATTGTATTTCGCGTAGTTTGAGCTTTTTAAGTTTACGTAGTCGCTGTTGTTGTTGCAGCTGCTTTTGTTGTTGCTGTTGCTGCTGTTGCTGTTGCTTATGATAAAGTTCATAGTGAACTTCAGGCGTTTCCGGTCGCAATGTTTCGGTTGAGCTAAAAAAGATATAAAGATTAGATGGTTGTAAATATTTAATGCTGGTATCAAAATAATTTGTCTTCTTAAGTAAAAAATTTAAAAACATCAAAAGTACGCCCTTCAGACACGTTGTATTTTTTACTTAAATTTGTGTTTGTTTTTTGATAAATTTTCTAAATTTTAAATTATATATCGAGCTCTAATCGTTATGGCAGAAAGCCACTTCTTTGTGTTTTTAAGATTCCACGTTTTATTTGCACTCGTTTCGGGTTTCAAGCGAAAATGTATCAAATCTATACCTTGGTCACTTACCTTCTGGCCTTCATCGCAAGGAAAGTACGATATAAATTTTGAATTAAATAATAACTTATTCCCGGCAATCCATATGAAAATTTCATCTGGTTGCGGACTAATTTATCAACCGCTAACTACCTCAAGACCGCCTATGTTGGGTGATGGGATAAACAATTTTTTTTTTGGCTTTTTTTTGAAATTTTATTAGAAAAATTAGATTAAATGTAACTTTTTTTCCTTATGAGTAACTTTCAAATGAAGCATTGACAAAAAATATACATATATATATTTCAATTAAATAATAACAATAAGCTTACAGTCGGTTAGCAACGATCGATATTCATGCAAATTTCCATGATTAAATGTTTTTTTTTATATAACACACGTAACAACCCTATTGGCTCATAGGAACGCATTGTCTGATGCTGCAGATATGTTTAAGTTGACATCCTATTTCAACAAAGCAACCCTATAGAAAGTCTTCTTTTAAATCATAATATAAATAAGAAATTTTATTCTTAGAAATTAATCCAAGATCGTAATGACGTTCACAGATCGCACAAGATTTTTTAAACGAGATATACATATTTGATTGCTGCGAGAATGTAATTTGCTTCAAGCCGCAGAATATAGTTCTAAGAGGTTTATGAAATGACAACATCGGTCATTTTGTTTTTTTTAATGTACTAAAAAATAGCTTTTCAACGATGTATGTATACATATATCATTGGTAGGAAAATCATGGCTTATATTGCATTATTGGAATCTCAAAATATATATTGTGAAATAGATATTGGTCGAATAAGGGTCATTTTTTATTTTATGAAATCAAGATACACAATAAGAAATGGGGAAGTATTGCCAAAGCGATATTGACTGACAGATGATTCCGTTATTTTGACTTGAGCTGCCTTTCTGGAATTGATAATTTTTACTTCAAAAACAGGAAAAGGCCAGGCGGCGGAACTATAAAGAGCAATACAGTGCTTGGTCGATTGAATTCGTCCATATGCCATAATGCCATATAGTGAAATTGCGAGGTCTTGAGCGAAGGAAGAATGTTGTTGTTCCAACACTTTGACATGCATTCTTTTTTTGTGAGAACATGTTATCTATCCCAGAGCCGTGTGCAGGATTTGCTAGTGTGGAGGAGGGTTTTATCAAATCTTATAAAAACAATCAGCTCCTACAAAGAAAACTATGGAAATGGATTTACATAAACTATGATATACATATAACAAAATTACAATATTACAGTCATATAAATTTCGTATATCAATTTTGATCGGTGATACTTACAGTATATGTACTTACATAAGTCTATACATCACAGTTTACTTAAGTCTGAACTCGAACGTTCACCAATGTCAATCGATACCAAGCTTGCTAAACACTAAACAGTTTAATTCTGTCGACTGTAAAGTCGTTAGGTGAAATGAGGGAGAGCGGAAAAGCGCTATAACCCAACGTTACCAAACGTTTTTCTTCAGTCGGCCCAAGAAATAATAATCATAAGTGGATTCGTTCAATATACGATTTCAATCAGAAGTCCTACCGATCCATGAGAAGAAAATATGAGCTTTTATAAATGACAATATTATGTATGTCATTTTATATGACAAAACACTGAATGAATCAACCATGAATCAAGATAATTATAGCTTTCAAATTGTATTATAATAAAATGATTCATAAGTTTTAAAAGAACTGTAGTTCAACGCCTTCCTGGATTGGGGTTTGAACCCCCAAAACTCTTACGGTGTGCATGGGCTTGATATACTTCACTGTTTTTAAATTGATAAGAAAAAAAGTTTCTCACTCTCCAAAATGCGAATAATTTACAACCAGTCTAGTTATCTTTCTCAAGTTGTTCAAAGTGTTAAGCAAAAAAAAAAAGGTCATATTTTTATAATAAACATATCCATATCTGATAGATCCACCAAGCGCAGTGCCTTTCAAAGAACGGAGCTTCTTTACAAGGGCGTTTGATCTGGATTATGGCGAACCGTGCAAATTGGGGGCCCGGGGGGGGGGAACGGATAATTTACCACCACGAAAGAAAATATTGTGTTTTTTTCAACATGCACAAATTTTTTAAATTAAAAAATAACAACTCAGCGCTTTTGATAACTCCAAAGCCCTAGCAAAATGAGATATGTCAATATATAAATACAAAATCTCCACCTACACATTGCAATTTACTATATTGAATTATTTTCATTTACTAAAACAAAAAAAAAAAAAACTCGACACAACATTTACAAAATTTCGTTGTTATGCTAAAGCCAAAGTTTTAATTTCATATTACTAGGTAGGACCATTTCACCCCATTCGTCTTACCCACGGTACAGTTCTGCCGATGAGTACACTCCAAGTTGCAATATAACATCAAATAAATTCTAATCGGAGTGGTCGTCTGAAACTTTGCCAAAATGCAACGAATCAGTTAGTGATTTTTTTTTTAAAACATTTAAATTATTTTTTTTACTCTTTCGGTTTTTTCTTCTTGAAGCACTTTTAAAAAAGTAATTTTCATAGTTAAATAAATCATTGCGTTTGTAAATCAAAACTCAAGTGACATAAATCTATGCCATAAATTTCTTTCGCATGGTTTTACATTTTAAGCTTTACAAACACATACATACAGAGTTTCAACAGGGTGTTTTGTGAGTGGCCACAGGGGACATCGAGGAGGAGAAGGTTTAATTAATCCACTTTGCAAAAACCATGCGACATGTTGTCAAAAATGCAATTACGACGCTCGTTAAGTATGCGATTAAGTTAAGGGTATAAGTGAACGAGAGTGATAGACTGTGAGTTAAAGTGTGAGTGAGATGAACATATGAAGTATTAAAAACTACAACAATGCATTAAGTTTTACGTAGGCATGCATGCAGGTTTATGTTATTCGTTAGGAAAAAGTTTTAACAAACAACAACAACAACAACCAACAACGAACTCATTTAATGTCGTTCGTATGTTCGTGCATAATGTACGAACGAAGCTGGGTAAACAACACTTTTTTAATCCGTTAATTACTTAAAAACGAAAATGCGCAAGAAAAATGCAGGAATGCAGAAAAAGGAGAAATAAAAAAAAAATAAATAAAAACAAATAAAACGCAATGAAAGTAGTTTTCATTATTTTACTATAAGTTATTACCAGTACCATCGCCAGTGTGGAGCAAGCATGGATCTTGGATTCAGTCAAGAGGGAGGGCGCTGAAGTTTGAAAAAGTGAGGAAGCTGGGTGAATACTGAATTTTCATTTTGGTATGTTTCATAATATAGAACGTTAAGTTCCTAGCCATAAGAGAGATTAGCATTTATAGGCCTCCCCCCCCCCCCATAGATCCGCTACTGGCGTAGAGGTGTAGATCGTGCCGCGCAAAGCTCGATCTGTGAAAGGAGAGCCATACAAATCTGCTTTTATTAGTCACTCTGAATGATAAAATCCTATCCTTTAGGAGGATTCAATCAATTGGATGACTCTTTTTTGGCACTTTACTTAACAATGGCTGGGGTTGACACTTTTATGCTCACTCAAATACAAGCGTTAGATTTGCCGGATTAAGACATTGCGGTGCCTGTGGCTAAAAACTGTGAAGGGGGGCCCCTTATACCTAAACATCAAAATCACTTTGGAACGATTAATTGATTACCAAAATAAAGATCATCTACAAAATACTATAAAAATCGTTGGAATGACGAAAAGGGCTCTAGGCTCTTGTAGTGTGCACATATGGACGGTGTGATCAATAAAACAAAAAAAAAAAAAAAAGTTCTATTTCAATTCGCATAAAAACATGCACAGATTCACACAACATCTTGTCATTTTGGAGGCCGCCTACAGCTCGGAATTCTAATCCTACCTAAAGATCTACGTTAATACCTTAATCCAGCACTGCTTGAGGAACGGTACAGTCATGGCAATAGCCATCTCTAGCTCTACCTTAATCTAGCGCTGAGGCCTATTTAATGCAGAACGGCGCTTAAATGTCATAATAAAATCCTTTATGATGAATACTTTAACCGACTACATATTAATAACCATACAAGAATTTTGTACTTTTATCCGGATTTACATTTCCACCCCACGTTAACTTAAACAAACAATTCGAAAGAATTGATTGCAAAATAAAAATTCCATAACAAACATATTTATTGATTATAATCAATAAATTATAGGAATCAATTTACAATTAATTAAATTTCAAAGAATTATTTGCAACCTAATAACCAATTTATTGCGTTGATTGAATTCGCACTTCCGGCAAGCGTTTAATTAAAACAACAATTCCAGAGAATTATGGTGATGATTTCATAAAAATCATTTTATTGAACAAGCAATATAAGCAATTAATATATAATCCTTATAATAATAAATTGTTAGCTAGCTTAAAATTAAATATTTAAATTTTTAAAAATAATTATGAATTTTTATGAGTCTTTTAACATTTTTGAGCCAAAACAATCACTGATGTTTTACAAAAAAAAAAATGTTATCTACATATAGTACATTGAAAAATCGGCAAACATTATTACTATATATTTTTCCAAAAATATCGAAGCTCAAGGAAGTAAATGTTAAATTAGTGCTATCCGTCTCATATAACATTTCTTGAAAAAGTTATCATACATATGTAGGTATGCATGTAAGTCCAGAGTATTTAGACCATGATACTCTCAGTCGGAAAATGTTAAGTCTCAGCTGACATGCTTTTGAGTAAATGTTTGAAGTTTTTTTAAACCGACGAGTAAAGCTCGATAACGTATTTTGGACATCACCAGCGGCAGCCTCCCGTTTAGCTTTGAACCCATTTGTGCGAAAAATTTTTTTTTCCACAAATCATGCATTTCGCTATGTGTGATGTCTGAAATCAATTTTCAACCTATTCTTATCATTAGTTTTTCTTAAATGTGCACAAAACAGGCTCTTCCGAGTTTAATATTGAGTTTTGAACTTTCTAGACCAATTGGTAAAATATTTTTATCCGAAAATATAACCCCAAAAGCGCTCATTTGATATCAGGAGTCTCCGCTGCTGATGTTCGAAATTCCTTTTGATTTTTTTTTTCAATTTTCAATTTAAATTTCTGGAATGGAATCGACATTTTGCATCATATTGAAAAATTCGATTCCGAGTTCCAATTCCAGGGTAATCAGTGTAAACACCTCTGTCTGATAACCAAACCCTTAGCTGTATCTGTCAGATCTATAAAAAAAATGCGATTTTATGTCCTGCAAGAAATGTACTGTCCCTCATGTACTTACTATGTGAACGTATGAAACTTTTCTGGCACATAATGTTCGGATCGTATCAATTTGACTTGTTTTTGATTGACAACGGATAAAATATTTTCATAAACCCTGGAAAAATCCATCAAGATTTTCGTCTATACCCACCATATATTCTTTGAACTTATAGCAAGACAGTGCTAACTGACTAGACTTTATAGGGCCATGATGGAACTTTGATTCCCAAAAAAGTTCAGCTAAACTCCTCGAAGTCTAAAAATGCGCATTATACTGAGTAGTATTATAATAACTCATCTGAACTGTAGTATAAAATCTGCAGCGGATTTCGTTAAGGTGATGTGATATCAGGTGATTTCTTTAATATTTTGGTGAAGCTGATGACGCTTAGGGCAAGTATAAACGCAGAAGGCACTATATTTTATGAATATGTTGAGCTGATGTGCGTTTGGAATTTACTTCATCGCTGTCGTTTAGCAATCTCTCTGCGTAAATATTTTTTTTTTTTGAATATATGGCGATTAGAAAGAGCTTAGCGATCAATGATGACAAAACCGAACCCAATAAAAATCCAACTTCTGTTGATAGGATAAAATGTTACCATCGATACCAAAAATTATTACGCATTCAAGGAACTTATCAGCTCTGGAGGAAAGGTGATAACATCTTCGTGAAAAGATAAGGTAGACAAAACATTTAGCAAATCGTTGAAGTTTTTGGGCTACCGTAACTTTCGGGCTTCGAGCTCACTCTAGAAGGACTAATGTAATACCATAAATACATTAATTTTGCCAGTTGCTCTGTATTGAGATACAGAACAGATCCTGCGGTATTTGAATATTTATGTATTTGAATATTTTAATATGACATTTCAATTTTGCTCCTGTATGCAAGGACATTGTGTGGAGGAAAAAATTCTACCAATGATAAGTATGTAGTTCATTTGTTAAAAATAATTTCTCGAATATATCGTCGAATAGAAGAAAACCTTTTAGTCAAGAAAATCTTCTTTTAACTATCGTCAGATTCAAGAGGAAAAGTTAAGCTGAACCATCGTTCCTAAGGTTAGGTATTCACACAGACTATAAGATTGGATAGAACTCATCTGATATATGCGAAAATGAAAGGTTTCTTTATTTCATGTTATGATCCTATATGAATTTTTATTCATATAAAGTAAAACAGAATAGGAAGGTACATAAGAGTTTTTGCTTCTTTGAGAAGAAAGTTGAGGTTTTTTAGGCTTATGGCTCACTTTCATTTTTAGCTAAATTCAAGTTATTAAGGCGGTGAAGCTAGCTAAGGGTTGTAATAACAATGAAATTTCGAATATGCTTCTCAGAGAAAGCTTTGTGTAACATTTTCATCTAAAGCTTAATCAGTTAAGTATATAACCATCTTGATAAGAAGCTTAGTCTAGTAGATGATGAACATTAGAACACCTAAGTAGGATACTTTTTTCATAATTTGTAAGTCCATTCGGGCCCATCTTTAGGCATGAACATAAGCTGGGGTACCCGAACTCAAGGTGGCTCTCATTCATTAAGGTATATGGTAGGGAAATAAGTAGAACAGGGGTCCCGGACCCCTAGATAAGGGAATATAGTATGGATTTGGGGAGATGTTTTTGCATGAATGTTTTATCAGAAATGAAACCCGAGAGGACCATAGTTATAGGAAATAAAATTAAAATCATCATTTTGAAAGTGAAATTTTTTATGTTTAGTTATAAGGGGCCCCCTCTCAGTTTATAGATCCGTGCCCCGCATAATTTTAATTCGTCGCTGAATCCATTCGATAGTTGTCTGTAAATTTAACTTTGTAAAATGAAAGTGTAAATTTTGAGCACCAACTTTCTGTGAAGTCATGCACATCATCAATATTAACTAGTGTAATAAATATTTTTAAAATTTGGTTTTTTATTTATTTTTTGTTTGCAGCAACTGTAGTCATTATTTTAGTCCATTTCCATGTTGCAAAAAGTTGTTTTCGTTGCGATGGTAATTTTAACAATACGCATTGCAAATATTGACAGACGAAACAGCATGAGAAATATTTGCGTCAAGTGGAATGTGCAACTTTTTCCTCATTGTGCTACTTCCATTTTGATTTTGTGTTGAAAGTTTGTTGCAAACAAAAAAAAAAAAAAAAAAATGGCTACCAAACTAATTAAAATTTGCGCATTTTGCGTTAACTTCTGATTTTGGGTTTTTCCTTTTTACACCAATTTGCGGATTTATTTTCTTTGTTTGCGCCAATTTTCTTGTTTTTTCTCTCTCTCATGAATATTAAGTAAGCACGAAAAATCCATCATAATTTGCATGAAATGAGAAAATGGCAAGAAAATTGCATCACATTTCTCTTTTTGTTTACTTTTTCCGACAGACAGACAGACAAACACACGACTTTAATGAGCTTCTCATTCAAGCGTTATCATCTATTTTTTGATGTGTCAGCAGTTTATTTGCTTCATTGGTTATTGTATTTATACCATATTTTTTCAAGTATGGTTAACGTTGGGCGTATCTATAGTGACGGGTGGGTGAATTCAAACATTTCATTTCAATAGAATAAAGTTCAGTTTGGCAATTCATTGAACTGCAGTTTCTATGCAACGCGTAAACAGAGAAAAAAAAAAAATGGCGGTATGTGACTATTAGTCTGGGAGGCAGCGTTGCAATTTTTAAGATCATTTCCTCCGCTTAATTTTTTTTTTGCAATGGATTTTTTCAGTAAGTTTGATTATGGAAAAAAACGTCAGTCGCTGGAATCGTTTTGGGTCTGGTTGTGAGAGGCCGACGAAAAAGGTTTCGCTCAATAACTCGGAAAGTAAGCCACAAGTAGAAAATTATCATAAGACCAATGTTGTAGAGCAGATAAAAACACATCGATTTCATGGCCGAAAAATTTCGGTATGACAAAATTTGACACACCTTTCACTCTAGCAATGCCGACTTCGCCAAAAAAGAAAAATTTTTCTTTAGACTCTGACTTATCTTTTACATCAAGTATTAACGCAATAAGCAATAATCTTAATCTTTCCTTAATAACACAAAAGAATTTCATTCCAAAATAATATCATCTCATATAATTTTAATTTTAATACCGTAGCAATGGCGCGCTGTGCGTGGAATAGCTTCTGTATCAGAAGTCATTTACTTTCATTTCATTATGTGCAAATTTTCTTTTCATTTTTTTTATAAAAATTTTTGATTATCATGAATATTTTATATGCAGTTCAATGATTTCTATTAAATTTGATTTTTCATTTATGTAAATAAAGATATTAGTGTGATTTAAATGTTGATAGAAAGAGAGAGAATTAAAGTTACAAAAGGACGTGACTTTATAAAGAGATGTAGTAAATGATAAAGGAATATTTTAAGCCTTCACATGTTCAAAGCAAACCTTTGCATCTTTCTTAAATAACAATAAAAAAATTTTCTTTTTTTTGCTAGCCTAATAAAGTACCACAAAAATTTACTCAACTTGAAGAATGTGTACATTTTCTCACAATTTAAAAAAAAAGTTTTTAATCAAACAAAATTTGAAAATCGCTTTAGTGGCTTATAAAAAGCGTCAAGCTCAAAGTTTATCTAAATTAAGCAAATAAAAATGTTAAAAATTTTATGCAGGTGAGTTAGATCAACATTTTTGCCTTGATGTCATTGTTCGTTAAATCCTTTTCATGCCAACATTGTAAAGAACAAAGCAAAAAACTTTCAACACGAAAAAAATGGATAGACTTAACACTGACACAAATAACTTTGTGAAAAAAAAAAATTCATTTGAAAACAAATGTGACAAATGAATTTATTTGCAAAAAAAAAACAAAGACAATACATCCGAAAAAAGTATATAAAATACATTGGTATGAAACGCAATTTGAGTTAATCAAAAACAAAAATGAAAAAAAAAAACTTTTTAGTATAAATTTTGTCATTGAGGATGGGATACAGATCTATCAATTGTGATGTTACAGATATGATATGACATCCATTCGATTTGCGATCATTGACTATTGCAATCCTTTGATATTCATCGATTCCATGTGAGATCTCTACAGTTTGGTAGAATAAGACATCTAGATTTCAAAAATTCTATATTTATTAAAATGCAATTTCTATCTGAAGGTGATATTCTAGTTTGAAGTTCAACAGGAAGAATAAATATATTTCTAAAAGAATCATATTCAGTAAGTATAGTTAGAGAAAAGAAAAACCGCATGGAAATCATTTGATATCATTTAGATGTAAAGTTGCAGAGTTTAATTAAGCAAACCAAAAAAAAATCAGTCTTGAATAATGACCAACTTAAGTTTCGAAATCTACAAAACTTTGTAAAGAAAGGCCTGAAGCATATCGTGGTGCAACTTCTGAGAAAGCATGTAATAGACTTCAGCGCAATTTAAACTGAGGAAAACTCTATTTTCTTCCTTCACTACTCTTGGCCTTTAAAACAGCTCTGCTGCACATCAGCTATAAGACTAGGGACTATATTAACTAAAGAGTACCTAGACCTCTTCAAATTCGGAACTTTACAAACAATCTTGGAGATTTTGTATTAGAAGTCAAAACTCTATGGCTGGGAAGAGCTCCCACATAAAGTCAATGGATTGTAGGTCAATAATTTTATTCTATTTTTAAAAACTCTGAAAAGATCCACAAACCTCTGATAAGCAAAATCTAGAGTTCACATCTCAGCATACCTACACAAAAAAACAGATATTCACAGCATTTTCCAGTAGGTAGCCAATATTGAAAAATCTTTCTCAAGTAAAAAAATTTTTATTGACTGCGTTCCTAAATATTTAAGAAGCATCCAAAAAGATGACTCAGATGCGATAATTACAGATTTTCAGAATTGGGGAGTTAAAAGTTTCATAAATTAAAAACAGAAGTATTGTTTGAGAATTCAGTAACTCCTCAATAATCGGGCTTCTTTGTAAGGGATACTGCAGTGGAATATGTTGTAAATAAGTAACTTGTATCCTTAGGATATAGTTGTTGAGTTGCTAGCTATGCGTATGATGTGAAGAAATACTTCAAGATGCCGTAAACAAATTTCTCTTATGAGATAATGAGGCAGGCTTGGAAGTTAATTCAAATGAAAATAAACTAGTGCTGGTGTTCCAAACTTAATGACACTAGATTTGTCTTAAAAGGCATTGCTATTGAGCTGTATCTATATATTGGATAGGAACTAAGTTGTAGAGTAGAGAAAGCCTTTGCATGCCTATACAAATGTAAAAAAAGTTGTCGGTGCCGGATGCTGTGTATCGACTCATTTCATTCTCTAGCTGAACACATCATTTAATCGAACAATTCTGTTATATGGCATTATAATGTAGTCATCTGCTATATACAATCCGAATCATAATTTTTTAATTTTCAAAATTTAGTTTTAATAAACTTTTAATTTAATTTAAATTTTAATTTAATCGCTCCCCTTGATTTTTTAAGCAAGCAACTGGCGGCTTATGTTGCCAACAAAATTAGGAAATGTATCATTCGAAAAGGTCATCCGGACATCGTAAAAAGTTTGTGTGCTTTATTCACTCTGAATTGCACTTTACCTTTCCGGCATATGGATTAGCTAGTACTTAGTTTCATTACGGAATCTAGATGTCCAAAGTAACGTGTGAGGCAGTTTCCAAAAGGAGTAAAATGATGGTTATTGAGACAAACATAACTATCATTGTACCTCCAATAAAAGATATAAAGCTGAAATTTTTTAAAATATTCTTCAGTGTCTTCAGAGTAATGACAATGATGAGTTAAATTCGGTAGAATACGATTCTGAATTCGTACTCTGCTTTAAAAACAAATAACACAAGCCGACAAAATTTGACCAATCCTCCCAAATGTTTTTGAAGCGCTGAATACGAATCCAACGTCAGAATTTCTCTGATGGCCCCTGTTTTTTGAGATATTCTAATCTAAAAGTGTGGAAATCACGATTTTTTCAGATATTTTAGGTTATGTTACATCGAAAGAACTACTCTTTCTCTTTAAAACGCATATGAATTTGCCCGGATATCTTTTTTAATCTTTTAGAAATCGTATGTTGAAATTACATTGGGCAATTTAGGAAAAATAAGAGCATTTTCAGGTATCGGGGCGGGCTTTGGGAAGGCAATCCTGGTTAGTTAGTTTCACTAAAATGCATCTCAATCTTTCCCATGCATTTCAATCTGTAATCTTATGCACTCGACTTTTCTACAGCGGGCTCTTGGGCTATAGTACTGGTTATACTTATAAATACATCACAAGAAATTTGAGGCCAACCGAAACAATGCTACTGCAGATTACTAATGAGGGTAAGTAGCGAAAACAGTATTAGCTATCAGGGCATGTTAGCGTAATTTACAACTCCTAAGAAAGTCTTCACACATATCTGCCTAACTCGAACAAACCTACGCTGGACCTCATTAATATGGCATCCTTGATGATTCACGACTAAAGCTATTACGTGGCGAGCCGTTGACATCGAAAGCGCCGTCATAGCGTATTTGAAAACTAAAGATACCTAAGGTTTTTCCTGCCGGAAGTATGTATTTTTAATTAAATTAATTATAATAAAAATATAAATAATGTTTTGTTGTTATCACAGAATTTGTTCTCAATTAGAGCGTTTTAAGAAAACTGTATGTTCTTTCAGAAAAACCAGGTATGACAATCTATGCTCTTCCGAAAATGTCTATCATACAAATTTAAAGGAAGTGACAGACATAAGTTTACTTTAGGAGCTCTTCTTCTTTTTTATTGAACCATTGTTTTCTTATGAGGTTTTTAATAATGACAGCAAATATGGAATCGGTTGGGGAACGCATCTAATTTTGAAGATATAGACATCGGAAGATGGGGATATAGCTTTTAATAAAATCATTACAAGCTGGAAACCCTTGGAATTCCAAAATATAGATGGTATATGAAAGATAATTTAATAAACTATAATATTGATACATAGAAAACTGTAACCTTAGCTTTAGTTTTCGAGATATGAAGATTTTACTAAATTTCTAACCAACCTATTTTAAAAAAAAAAAAAAATTTTTTTGCAAAAAATTTATTATTAACATAAATATTTAATAATAATAAAGCACTTTTTATTCACATGCGTTCCACAGTGCAGCTGTTTGTCGGATGTCAGATTGAGTTACGTGTGATTGTGCGTGTAAATGTATGACTTTGCCATATGATGTGGTGGTCGTCCTTGCATGACTTAGTAACATCGGAATGTTAAACTTTAATATTTTAGGGATTTTGTTGCCGCACAAAAAAAAAAGCATAAAAGGCGCTGAAGATGAAATCAACAAAACCACACAATGAAACAATGTTTGGTATTTTCGTTCGGTTGTTGTTGATTTTTATTTTTATGTAATTTTTATAACTTATGATGATGATGATGAAACAACAAATAAAATCTAAGGAAAACGAAAAAAATTACACTCATCAAAAATTTAACGATGCAAAAAAGAAAATCCTTTCTTGACCAATTTTTACCACAAACCAAGCACCCAATCTTTAGGGATGCTGTCAAATGTACTAACAAGGAAAAGTAAAGAGAGACAGACAGACAGAAAATATTAGAGTCAAAATGAAAACAATATTGGTACACAGAAAACATGTTTCTCCATATTGTGTTTTTGTTGTTCTTTAAAACAGTTGCTGTATCGCTTTCTATTGAACATAAACTACCATCCTTGACTAACTAACTTTTTGTCCTTTAGTTTGACTATCTGTTTGTCCATCTAAAATATGTCAGAAAAATGTTTTAACTCTATTGACCCGAACTTGTTTTTTTTTTCCTTGTTAAATCATAGTCAGTAGTTGTTTGCTGTTTTCGCCTCGTCGATCGATCCGGGTCTTCACATTTGTTGTTGGCGGTAGTATAAGTTAGAAAACTTGTTAACAACATTTTTCGCATCGTTTTATTTTTGTCAACTTTTTGGATGTTCCATTTTATGCTTCGTTATGTTTTTTTTTTTGCTCGGTTCTTTTTTTATATTTTGATGGAATTGCTTAATTTAACATTTTCCGTACCGGAAATTTGTATTAAGATAGAAAGAGATGGAGAGAGAGAAAGAAAAAAAATCTCTTGAAAATACTTAAAGTTAATATTTCTTGTCTAAAGTTTTCTTTAGTTTTTTGTGCTGATTGCCTTTCAACTCCTGCGTCTCAGCATTTTTTTGGTTTTTTTTTACTAAAGGTTATATAATACTTTCGTTTTGTTAATTTCTATTATATGAAAGCCTTTGTAATTGTATGTACTAGAGAGTTAAAATTGACGGGATTTTATGTCTTATGAAATAAATCAAATAACAATCAGAATATGCTACATTTTGAATGCAAAGCTATCAAGGTGCAGCGGAATTCATACTGAAAGCAATCGCTAAAGGAGGTTCTACTAAGGCACTGAGTTTTGTTTTAAGTCCTAGTTAAATATTTGATTTTCCGGCAATTACACAGCTAAATATGAGATTAAATAGTTGGGCAATTATTGGACTCCAATAAAATAAATAGTCTAGCGAGCTACTGATAGGATAGCGATTGAATTATTGAGATCCATTTAATTAGTTGGTGGCCAGTTAAGTAGTTGGACGCCTAATCATTGGCATAACTTAGGGAGGATAACAAAGCCCCATAAGCAATACCATAGCTTTAAATAGAAAAAGTTGTTGGAAATAAATCATATGTGCAATTAATAACAAAAATAATTTGATACTTTTTCATGACAAAACTAAATATAATGCTTCAAAGAACTTTTTTTTTGTGAAAATATGCGATTAGGATATAAGAATCATAAGATAAGTCCTGTGTGCATATGCACTATGATCTATGTAACGAGACTATCAGCTGGTTATCTTGGTAAAAAAGTGGGAAAATATATTAGTGATGAAATATTCTTCTGAGCATAAAGCCAGCACATAAGTCTTACATCCTGCCTAGTCTCGCCCTGCACAGTCATTAGCGAATGTCTTCAATTCTCTACCGCATTTCTTGATTCACTTATTTCTTGTGCCAGCGATATTACCCAGAATGTCCTCTGAGTAATACACTATAATGCATTTCAGTAAACTGCATTTGCACGACGTAGTCCAATTTATTATCATTTTCCACTTTTGACTTGAACGAAAATCGGAAATTATCAGCATCTGATGAGAAATTCGTTACTGGAAATGGTTCTGGGCGTAGGGTAGCCAAGTTGAAATTAATGAATTAACAGCCTTCCCAAAATAAAAGTTTTTTTTTTTCCTCAAAACTATAAAAACAAAAATTTTTTTTGGGAAAAACTTGCTGACCTTACTTTGACATGCAATAAACGGCCTGGCCACTTGGCAACCCTGGGTGGGCAATAAAATCATTATTTAAATAGGCGAAGACAAAACAGTTTCATCTCTTTTTAACCCCCATTACACAACATAATCGCTTAATTTTTTTTTTGTTGGAAAGGTTGTGAAGAGCGGCAGTGCTGAATGTAATTTTTTTCCAATAGCAGGCAGAGTCACGCTTCTAATATTTCCACAACTTAACTAATGGACTGATAGTGATGAAATTTGGTACAAAGATTGACTGAACCCTAGGAAATGGTACTAAGACACTTTGCTCCTTTGGTGGGCGTGGCAACGCCATAATAACAAATGTTACCACGGCTGTATTGCTGTGCTGATTTTAATGAAATTTCGTATGGAATATGTAGATTGAACCATAAGGAATGATTTTTTTTTTGTGGGCGTTGCCACACCTCTTACAGGAAACTACGTTTTCACTGCTAGTCTTATTAAGCGATTTTGATGAAATTTGGTCTGGATCAAATCTTTATGAAGAAAGATATTTATTTTTTTGAGCGGTGACACACTAGAAAATGGGAAAAATCAAAAATGTTACTGAACTGTTTTGTATTGTCCCTATAATGTTTGAATCAACTACTGGCTGAATTCTAGTTTTTTGAATTAGACGAAGGCAATTTTTGGTGAACACTTTTTTTCTTGCAAAGTAAAGCACTATTGGCTAATACATTTTACTGCCATATAGACGAACTGACTTATATACCATATATCCGACTCAAAGTGTTAGTTTAGCTCTGGGATGATGTGTATTTGCTTTAAAACTTGTTGATTGATTGTTTTAGGCTTTTAATTTCCAGTACATGCACTAGAAGTATGGTGAGTTGACTTGTTAGCAATTGTACTAAATGTCCTTGTGAATGAGATGTGCTTTGGCTAACTTGAACTTACTATTATACGAACTAGTAGATGTGTGATGGCTTGATTTGTTGGTACTTGGAATTAGTAGTCTTCGTCTTAAATGGATTAAAAATCGAAAAGCTAGTGTTTTGTGTATGAAGTATAGCTTATTAAAATACCATTCATATAACATCCATTTAATTTGATATAGTGCAGGGGTTGCTTATTTTTTTTAGAAAAAGATAACTCAGCAGATTTGACATCTAAAAAAAATATCAGATGAAAATCTATATCCATTCGTTTATAGTGTGATGTTAAAGTTTGAAGATTAAAATTTTCCAAGTTTACAGAAAAAACATAATTATTCAGTCCTCATATCTCTCTAATTGCAATAGATAGAGTAAATGAATCCAATTATAAATTTTTGTGCTTTCACGAGGTAGGCAATTTTACAGCGGATCTCTATGGCAAGGACTCTATCGGTGCAGATCAATTGGTATAAATAAAAATAATAATTTGCATGTTAAAAAAAATTTAAGTCAACAAAAAATTAGATATTATGTGGCCTTTAAATGCAAACTGTCATTGCAGTTCTCACTTGGCAAAAGTTGTACTTCAGCATTTGGACTTATTTTCCTCTTCTGCTTATATGTTTTTCACTTCACATACATAAATGTTTCCACTACTGTGCATTCAAAAAAATTTTAAATGATTTTTTTTAACCATTTACTCTTAACTTTTCGCTAAAGTTTTGTTAAGTTTGTCATTGAGTTGCTCGTTGAGTTTCTTTTCTTGCAGTCCTCTAAAGACTCAATCGTTCAACATGATCTTTGTGGCTTCATAAAGTGTAGTGTAGATTATTAACAAGCATATATACATACATATGGTGGAGTAAGAGTTTTATGTTTTTTATTTTTGAAAAAAAAAACTTTTGCTTCTGTTCAAATGAAAACGTTTATATGTCGATTTTTAGTTCTTTTGACGTTTTCGTATTGAGTTTTTTGTTTGCTATATTGATTTATTGCAGTATTTGTTCTATGTTTTCATTTATTTAAATTAAGTTTTAGATTTCGTATGCCTTAGGGCAGTGATGGCGAATTGTTTTGAGAAGTGAGTGAAATTTTTTTCACTAATTCAGTTACTTGAAAATTAGGATGGTTAAAAACATTTTTTTTGGTTCTTTTATGAAGTAAATTTTTTGTAATTTTATCCTATTAGATAAGATTTTAAACATTTCTTCGTCAGTTCGGGCAGCCACCGAATTGTACTTACTCGTGAATTATCTGTAGCGCAACGAATTACTTAGTGTTCGCCAATATGGTTGCCGTAGGTCTCGTTCTACTGGAGGCCTTATGTCGTTCCTCACTGAGAAATGAAACCAATGTGTTCACCTTTTCGGTGAAGGTATGGTTGTCGGCTTCACCTCCAACAAACACTTCAATAATGCTGGAGTTTCCAAGGGTTCTGTCCTATCTCCGACCCTCTTCACTTTTTGTCATCAACCACCAACCCTATCCGTTCCTTTGCGGACAACACCAATATTTGTCATTCTTATTGCTTCAAAAAGCGCTCAAGTCCTATTGAGGTTGAGAGTAAACGTCAGCATATGAATGACACACTTGCTAATGACCTCAACACAATCACCGAGTGGGGTTGCATTGACCGAGTTAATTCTAATGCTACTAAAACCCAGTGCTGTCTGTTGTCTCACAGACGAATGTAATACTCCCCTCTTTCCCTTAATATAGCTGGCTTAGAGGTCAACAACTTTTGATGTTCTGTGCATATCGGGTCAACCGGACTTAAGGTGGATGAATCTGTCATCTTCTCTATCGACTCCTTTCATTACCGGCGTAACGTAGGGTATGTAATGCTTTACTACAGGTATTATCGCGGGATGTGCTATAGAGAGATACGTGAATTGATCCCATCAGTCCGGATTTTTTCTTGAAGCACTCGGGCGTCACACATCAGGCCCATCCCTTTTGCGTCACATCGGTGCTCAACAGGACATCACACTTTCGTGATGATCCTTTCTTTGGCCGCACATTTAAGTTGTGGAACAACCTGCCTGCGTTTGTTTTCCCCGGCAGTTTTGACAACGGTAAATTCAAGATGAATGCTCACCGACACTACTCCATCCAGAGTGCCTTCTGGCGCGCATTAGTTAAAGTAGACATTTTTGGCGATATTTTGATGGTATTCACATATGGCTATGGGTGACACAGTGATAACTCGATAAAAATAAACAAAAATCAGTTTGGTTGATCTGATATATTCTTAATATCAAATGACGTTTGTTTCTTCTTAAATTTAATAAAAAGCTCAATAACTTACGAATTGCTGTAATTTTCAGCATTTACGCGTTACATTAAGGTAAGAAATAAATTTTACAACGTGTAAATTAAATTAAATTTAAATACAAGTACGCGTGTCAAATGTCCTTAAAAGGATAAAATAAAACAAATAAATGTTCTAATGTCAACCAAAAAAAAGACAGACTGCCAGTTGATTGAATGGGCAGATTCAGAGCGAAAGGAGAAAACGAGAGAGAGGGAGATAGAACACTCAAATTACACGTATACATAGTAACGTTTCCCAGTAAAACGAAACTGAATTTCGCAGTCTATTATATAAAACTTGAATTATAATGCATTACGTGAATACTAGAACAACAAAAAAATTTATTACTTTTTAGCAACATTTTTATTTCATCAATTCAATTTTTAATATTTATACCCATAAATAATTTTTTTTTTAAATTTATAGGTAAATATATATATAGGCACAAAATATGTGCCAAAAATAATAATTCTTTCATTAAAAAGTCCATTACCTCCTATGACAAACCTTTGTTAAAATAATGCGTTCTGTAATTAAGAAAGTAATCGATGAAAAGAAGTAAGCGCAGTTTTTTGCTGGGTTGCTATAAAGCGTGACAATTGCAAATACAATGACAGACATTAAGAGTAAAAACAAGAAAAAGCACTAGTACACGAAGCAATGGCACCAATGAACGAAAGAGATAGCGTTAGAGATAAAGTTTTATTACTTAGTACACTGTCACCCTGTATACTATAGTAAGATGACAATAATGGTACAAAAGAGTAATCTTTTACATTGTCGTTGCAACAAACAAACAAACAGCCCAGGAATGTTAATTTTGGTTTTTGTTATTTTTATTGCCAAAATATGCAAACACACCAACAAACAAACAAATAAGTAAACAAATGACAACAGACATTAAAAAGAAATGGCGGCATGTCAAATGGCGCGCACGTTTGACATTTGGCAACGATGTGTCAAATGGTGTTGCGAATGCTTGTTTCAAATTAAAAATGGTGCCTATTTGAAACGATGGTGATAAGAAAGAAAGTACAACAATGCTACAGAATTCCACACAGTTAACACAGTTCGAGAAATGCCCACAGAAACATCTTACAGGAACGCAACAAAATTATATTGATACTAAAGACAGAAATCTGCTTCACTGTGGGATATTATTATAGAAAATTTCAAAAGGTTGGAATGACGTAACCAACATTTTTTCATGTGAAAAAATTTATTTAAGTTAGGTTAGGTTCGGTTAGGTTCGGTTAGGTTCGGTTAGGTTAGGTTAGGTTAGGTTAGGTTAGGTTAGGTTAGGTTAGGTTAGGTTAGGTTAGGTTAGGTTAGGTTAGGTTAGGTTAGGTTAGGTTAGGTTAGGGGGATCTATTAAGAAGTTAGAAGAAAAGTTTTGAAACTGATTTTGGATCAAAATCAATTGAGTTCCCTACTCTGTCTAGTATTTCGAGAATTTTCGGTTTTGTTGAAAATAATTTTTAGAAGACATAATGATCTTAATTTTTGCTACCTTCCATAAATACTATTAATTTCCTTCCATTGTATACATTAAAACTTTCTCTGTTACTTGTTAGTGATGATATCAAGTAAGTCAGAAAGCATTTAAGGTCAGGTTAGTAACATAATAATTTCTATTTTAACAAAATAATTTATTTATTTTTAAATGGCGTGCTTGACGACAATGTTATCTTATTTCAATGTTGCCATTGTGTTATTGTTGAAGCGTATCCTTTTACATTCCAACATGTGCTGCTGCGTGTTATGAATCCTTTTTATGCAGAGCTTCTCTTACCTGATTTGTAGCGCACGCATTACACTTTTTGCCTTTCTTTATCAGTAAGTATTTGTTATTTATGCAAAATTTTATTTTAAAGGATTCAATGCTTTACAACGCGTTTCACCTGCTTTTAGTGTTGCTTTCTTGGAGGCAATAACGCGATTGGCGAAACTCACAGCATACCCTCTTCTCAAAATACAATATATCGAGTAGTGCCAAATTTTCTTTGGTAGATAGAGATAGATAAATTGATGTAAAAGATAACATAAGAAAATGTCTATAGCGCAGAAACTCAATGGCCATATTTGATCTGTTAAAAATTTTAAGAACCTATACTGACACAGATACAAGAATTGGTTTGGTCAACTAATGAATAATATGAGGTAGATATAGAAATTAAGCAGCAAGAAATATGCTATCAATCATATGGTAAAAACAAGTCCTAGTAGCACAAAAATCTCCACTAGCTTTAAATATTTAGTGGTAATGAAAACAAAAAGTCAAAAGAATATTCCTCGAATTGAAAATACTTTTTTTTTTCTTAGAATTGCAAAATCATCGAATGTGGTGAGTATTCCGATGTTTGCAAAATACCAAAAATAGGAGAAAATGTTTCAGATCCAGGTTCTTGCAGAAAATCATACTGTAAAGCCATTGGAAGGATTTCAAAAAGACAGAAAAACTCTGCTTTCTGAAACAAAAAAAAAAATGGATTACGAATTGAAAAATTTTCAATACGATCAGTCTCATGACCATAAAAAGTTTATATCTCAGAACCGAGGTTACCTGAGGGTTAGTAAAATATAGAAAAAGTTCTATCGTAGCTATTATATTTCAAAATACAATTCCTAATATATTTGATTTTAGTAATTCTCTATAAAAGGTCGTGGATAATATATTATAGTGCTCTGGCCTTTCATCGTTTTCCCGAATAATTTTGTTTTTTTTTTTGTCGTGCCACCAGAGTGACTGTCTAGGAATGCTAGACGACATCTACTTATGAGATATTTCAGAAATATAATAAAAATGTCATTCGTTTCAATAATTTCCATTCAAAACAATATTGTATGGAATTGTTCATAATAAATGATTTAGGCCCAAATATCGCTTCAGAGTGTGGTATATCTAAAACAGTGATAGTCTAAGAGCTGGCAGCCACTTTGAGCAACCTACTAGATACAAAGCTAAAATTTTGTCTGTGCTTGATTTAGTTCTAGTAAAAGAAGAAAATCAAAATCTGGCAGCCTTGGCGCGGTCGCGAAGGTACACCCTAAAATTTTCGAAGGTACACCCTAAAAATTTCAAAATTTTGTGATCAAATATTATAGCTTATTAAATTATCTTTCATATGACATCTATATTTTGGAAATCCCTTCAGCCGTTCTCCAGTTATAATGATTTTTTCAAAAAATTTTGCATTTCGAAACGTTTAGGGTGTACCTTCGCGATCTCGCTAATTCTGCCAGATATTGATTTTCTTATCTTACTAGTACTAAATTACATATACACAAAATTTGTGTTGTGAGTGTATGTTTTTTTATGAATAGTTTGCATTTTGAAAATTTTAGGGTGTACCTTCGCGACCACGCCAAGGCTGCCAGATTTTGATTTTTTTACTTTACTAGTACTAAATCAAGCACAGACAAAATTTTAGCTTTGTATCTAGTAGGTTGCTCAAAGTGGCTGCCAGCTCTCCTACTATGAGTCATATCGAAAATATCAACAAACAAAAGATGAAATTTTTCCACAAAAGATGACATTTTTCCCTAGCCTCTTAATGGCTTAAGTAAAATATTGAGTTTTCTTCCACAATTTAGCTTTAAGTTTCCTCGAATAAATTTGCCAGTGCGGTCGCAGCACTGTTTAGTTTTTCATTCGCCTTGACTAATGTATTTCGCTCATCAATATTAGAATACGCTGTATGTAATCTTTAATAACGAAGCCTCATTGAGAAAATAAAAAGGGTTTCGCAGCAACAGCTTAGTGGCGAAAAAAAGGATTCCAGACAATGTTTAAGTAAACTTTATTGTGTAAAAATCTTTTAATATTTTTATTTTCTTTACGGTTTTTTTTCTCCTTTGTGCCCTTTTTTCGAGTTATGTTTCAGGTTAAAATTATTGAATTCAAGCGCTTGCCTGTGTTTGGATATATCTCTGCAGCTGCATGTTAATGTGTTGGCATGCATCTTGTTATCCTTCATTTCGACCTTTTAGCAATTTAATAAAGAAAAGGGGGAAAAAGTCTGAATTCATTACCATCAGTTTTCAACGCTATGCCGCAGATATTGTGAACTTTCGTTTGTTTATAGTAAGCGCGTATGTATGTGAGGGACTTTCATTTCACAAATTTGCACTATAACGCATATGTCTGTAATATTCATTAATTTATATGCCCAACAGGAAGAGGCAAGAGCGACCAAAAATGAGAGCATGAATGGAGCACATGTTGTATGTTTGTGCATGGATTAAAATGAATATAAATAGGATAGGGCATGAGGTTCAAAACTAATCGGTGGCTTATACGAGTACTTAAATTTCAACTAAAGTCGGCATACCTTAGCTAAACTAAGAAGAACACTGCTTCTAAATGATAACGTGCGAACCGAACAGAAATTTTTATTGATAATTTTGTTCTATCAAAAACTTTCAATTAATATATTTTTATCAAAAAAAAAAAATCATTAATTTCACTACAGCTTTTATTCGGTAACATTCAGGACCGTCTTTAGACTTTGTGAGCTTTGGGGCCAAAAATAGGACAGGGCTCCTCCTACTATAATTTTATGATCAAAATAAAAAAGTTCGTCTTATTAAAAATTCATACAAATGATATATGCAAAAAAAAAAAAATAGGAAAAAGGTCCTTCTGTTACAATGTTAGGGTCCCGAGCCACTGCATTGTAGTCCCTTGCCTAAAGACGACACTGGTTACACTACAACAAAGCTTATACCAAAAAAATATTGATGTTTAGATATATGAGAGTTGATCACATGTGGTGCGAAAGTTCAGTGTAAAACGAACAATCAAGGACTTATCACGGATCATTCTTATTTCCCGCTGGGATGTTATGCATATGCACGATTTCCATGTACGTATGTGCGTTTGTATGCTCGAAGCGCAGGTGTTTTTCATTGTATGTGTTGCTTGCTTGCTTGGTTGGTTTACAATTTGCATGTGTTTTTTTATGATGAGTTCATGCATTCATTTTTATATTTTAATGTAATCCATATTCAATAATATAGTTGATATCTACAAGGCATATTTTTGATAACTTCCACAGCCATGAACTTTTTCCATCTTTTTTTTTTCACATCTGTAGTGAAATGATAGTGGTATGATATTTTTTTTTTTTAAATGTAAATGTAAATGCCTGCATAAATCATTCATGGAGCGTTCATATATGAATCAAAGAGTGAGAATGAACGTGGATATTTTTAACGTTCAAGCCCATTAATACTTTCAATCAATTGAATTTATGAATATGAAAAGAAAATTGAATTTTAAGAATACGCCAATTGAGAAAAGAATATGTAACTTGATATTTAATTTGGTTGACAATTTCTAAAAGTGTTGTCTAAGAATAAATAATTCCAGTAAATAATATAAAGTTTTGAATTGAACGTTAAACGTATGCTGTCTGTTCGCTATGCCTTCCGCCATCTTATTAAAAAAAAAAAAATGATCTGCATCTACAATAGAACAATTAAAGTAACATAAGCTAGAAGGCTTATGATAAAAAATGCGCGTGGTAATTTAATTAAAACTCATGTTACAAAATCATTGAAAATGTAGCCCCAAGGATTCAAATAGTTGCTTTGCTAAGGTGGGGCAAACAAATAATGTCATGTCACAATGTAAATTGGCTGCCATTTTGTTAGAAATGAAAAAAATTCGGAACTATTTTCATAGAAAGTTTATTTGAAGTTGTGAAATTGATGAAATTAAGTTGAAAAAAATTATATCGTTCTAATGATGCACATTTGTGCTCGTTTTATGGCATTTTTAATTATTGCTCGCAAAACAGCTGGCTCCAAATTAGTGATTTCTTCTGCAATGTTAGCTATCAAGTCTTTAAAGGATAGTGGTTTTAGTTGTGGTAAACGCAAGTTTTCAAAAAGCCGCAAAGGGCGAAGTCTTGGACGGCCAGTTCAAATTGCCTAAACGGGATTTTCCAAATATTCAACGTTGTTCGAGTTGCATGAGCTTCATTGCTTGTTGGATTCAACTAATTCTCTGTCTGTATATAACATAAAGGTCAAAGCACAATGACATTTGACATAATTTGCAAAATTTATGGCACATTCACATTATGACATTAGTTTTGCTCCACCTTGTATTATCAATCGATATGCGTTGTGTGAGTAACATTGAAATCAATTTGTTTCCGTTGTATAAATATGTTACTCATACGTCATGTTGTATCAAAATCTAACAAAAATAAATAATTATGTGTTTTAAGCCGGTCACTTCAATGGTGTAGGGCTTCATAAAAGTTCCAAACTATAAATTGAAGTAATTAGCAAGTTGACCTAATTAAAAAACTAAATTAATTCCTTTGTTATACATAAACATATCTATATTCCCATTGTTTTATATTTTGCTAAGCTTCTTTGCTAAAATAGTAGTTTAAAATTTTTGATAAAAGAAAATCTGCAACACTTAGTTCGCTGTTTGCTTTAATTTTTTCTCCAGACAGCAAATGTACGGAAAGAAAATGCTTCTAGCTGCATAAAACAAAGACAACAAATTAACTTAAGTTAAGTTGTTAAAAAGACCAAATGGAAACGCACACATACATTTACGGATGTACATTATGACAGCGAAACTGAAGTGAACAAACGAACTGAATTTTAAATTAAACATAAGAAAATGCAAACGCCATGAAGTATGCAACGAAAAACTAAAATCTTGAGATGACGAGATACACACACACGTGCATACATAAATTTAAACTGACAGAGCTGCAGCTACAGCTGCTTAATGCAAAGTGCTGGGATAATTTGTATGTATGCAGAATTATAAGAGGTAAAATATACGCGCAGACAAGACAGTTGAAAAAGATGAAGAAGCACTGTGGTAGAGAACTGTAAAGATCAGATGAAAAAATGAAAAAGGAACGCAGCAGTTTGTAGTTATTTAATTACTTTGTAAGTATTAAGTTTCAAGAAATTTTTTCGTTTTCACGCATGATATGACTGAGATCACAAGCGACTATTTAATTGGCGATCAAAATAAAATCCTTTAATTTTTTGTAGAGGAGTTAATGCTGACTATTAAAAGAATATATAACAATAATAGAGTTTAGCTAATAGAGCTATAAGCTTTCTTTAGCTATTAGGTGGAAGCTTTAAAATCAGTTAAAAAAGAATTATTTAAGGGCGTGAGGCTTTCTTATTACAAATAGCACAAGTACCGTATAAGTTAGAAAAGACGAAAATTAACTTAAAACTAAAGTTGATACTTTGATATTATCGATATTTCTCGTTGACAATAGTACTCTCAAACACAATGTGATGTTCTTGAAAAAAAAAACACATAATGACGGGTCAAAGATTACCATGTTCAGAAGATATTACTAGTTCTGCAAATAATTTTTTACTTCATATATATAATTCATATTTCCGATATCATTAAAAATATGACACCAAAAATGATGCCAACATTTTATGCAGAGCGTAAACTAAAAATCGAAAATCAATAAATTTTGTCAAATTTTTAATTTGTTGTTCTATTTGTTAGCCATTGTAGTATATTTTCGAATTTAGAAATTTAATCCCTAAAATTGCAAATATTTTTTAGGAAATCAATTTGTCATTATTTTTGCCAAAGCTATACTTAGTTGTAGAAAAATTATCTCACATATTATTTATATTAATATTATTTAGGTATCACATGTCGTATACGTAACATGTAATTAAAGACTTCAATGAATAGTGTTATGTATTAGATTGGAACTTCGAAAGATCCGGATAAATCTTTTTCTTAAGTTGGGAGCCGCTAAACTGTAGTATATTTAAAATTTCCTCAACTATTTCGAAAGTTACAATTAATTTTTTAAAATAAGAGTTTATAAAAAATAGGTTTAGAAAAATTTGTGGGACTCTTTAAAACGATATCTGCATCATTTTTTTTTTGATTGAAAAAAACTCAATGGAGCAGCTTTGATTTCTTGAAGGCCCTTTTTGTCAAAAGCAAGGTTTTTTGCGTATAACTTTTTTGTTCTTCACAGATTGCATACACAAATTTGCTTAAAAAATAAAAATAAAGTTCTTACAAATATTTTTGCTACAAAAAATTATAAAATTATTAAGCTGTATTATGAACGTTAGGCCACAAAATTCAAATTTTTCGGCATTTTTATATAAATTTTTTTTTTTTTCAAACCAATACAAAATATGCAGTTTTCTCTGAATTTACATCGGCTTGTCAGCTCTTTTTTCTAAAGATATTTAATGTCATGTGATCTTATTAAAATTAAGAATGAAAAATATCAAAACGTGATATCTCATTATAGTTCGTTTTAGATTATATCTTAAGTGCCACAAATTATAATCGATTTGGATAAACATTCAATTCAAATTGAAAAATTTGGATTTTATATTAATGAAGTGGTATACAGAATTGACTATTTCTTCGATTTCTTTGCCATATAGTTTGGCTCTTCCAGCGCTGATACCGTCTTTGGTGTTGTGCAAAATCCATATCCGATCTTTCCACATCCTTGGAGCAGCAAACATTTGTTTCTCACATTGGCTATTTGATATTTTCTTTCAAGTCTTAAATGAAATGGAACTAAAACTTTTCAATTGCACATTGCGTTGGATGTGAAAATTTTTAGTATTCTTTTGGATATGACGCCACTGGTGGGTTATACGATAAAACAAGCATTTAAAGCTCAAGTATTTAGTTTTGTAACGGCTTTTGGTTTTATTGGGCGTTTGTTTGACAAGTGTACCCCAAAAGGCGCTCAAGTACAAATTTGAAAGTTTTTTCTAAACTTTTCACTTCAAACTCAGTTTTCAGTTTCAATTTCTTTTCAGTTCAAATTTGCATACACATTCACACACAAATAATAAACCATCCAATAAACGAGTATCAATAGACACAAGAGCTCAATAAATTTCCAACAAAACTAGGTTGACGTAAATGCAATGATGAATTAAGCTATTATACTATTATATTATATTAATTCTTCTTCTTCTTTGTCGGTATCAGTCTTGACAGAGTGGTCGTGGTCATCACTTCAGGTGTTGGTGGCAAGCTTCACAACACGCCGCCACTCTTCTCTGATGGCCCCTTCCTCTTGCATTCATGTAGTGATGATGAGCCATTTACTGCCGCTTCTATCTGGTCAGTCCACCTCAAAGGCGATCTTCTTCGTAGCCTGGTACCCTCAACCTTTCCCTGGACCACAAGTTGCTCTATAGCCACCTCTCCTCGATGCTCCTCGTTCACCTCTCCTCCGAGCATTCTCTTCCAGCACCATATCTCTAAGGGGGTCTATCCTCTTCTCTACTTCCTGCAGAGTCCACGTTTCTGCGGCAACTTGTCCATTGCAGACCTAGAAATTGCCATCACAGTTAGCAATTTGTGTAGTTTCTGGAGAATTATTACTCATGAGGTCGACAATCATCATTTTTGTTTTATTCCGGTTTATCTTAAGTCCGAACTCAAGGCTAACGCGTTTCATCTTGCCGAGTAGTTCTTCCATGTCTTGGGTACTGGTGGCAAACAAAGTGGTATCGTCTGCATATCGCAGGTTGGAGATCTTCAAGCCACCGATCGAAATGCTATCTGTCCAGTCTCCAAGAATAATCCTCATTATGAGCTCTGTGTACACAATGTATTAATTAATTATGATGATAATAATTTTAGCCAATATTTTTGTAAGAACTTTATTTTTATCTATATCATGTTTTTGTTTTTCAAAGCAACCAAAACTGCTCCATTGAGTTTTCTTCGATCGAAAAAATTATGTGGGTATCAATTTGAAGAGTCCATTTAACTTATCACATCTGCTGATTTTTTTTTACTCTCTACAAATCGTCCCGTTCTAAAGTATATGTGTGTTTGTTATGATATTCATTGATATTTGCTTGACTTTCGTTGAAGCTTTTCGCTACTTTTAAGACTATTCGATATTTTTGCTAGTTTTCGATACCTTACGATTATTTTGATATTATCTGATTAAAATTATTTGATACTTTAAGTTTTTCATAGTTTTTTCCAACACTTTTTTGCACTATTCGTTAGATTTTTCAATTTTTCGACATTCTATAGGGCTTTTCGACATCATTCGATCATTAGATATAATACCGTTCTATTCATTAATTTTTGATATTTTTTCGATAATTTTTTACATTTCCGAACTTTTATGAAGCCTTCAATATTTTTGATAATTCTCAACATCTTCGATACCATTTGAATTTTCCGAAGCATTTCGATTTTTTCGTCATTTTGTTATATTGACTCTTGATACCAACACGTAAAAAATCTTTCATAGTTCTTGACAATGATCGAAATATTGGAAACTTTAGGATCTTGTCTACCATTCAAGGGAATAATGCAAGGATGTGGTATTCAAAACCATTAGTGAGCAAAATTTGCAATATTGAGCTGTGTTTTTCCTTTCGTCCATAGGTCTTGTTTGATTCCTTCAAGTATTCAATAACTTTGACCACTGTGCAAAACCTTGAAGTGCTTACCAACGCTATTTGAATATTTTATCAGTATCCTTTATTTTATTCTTGTTCGCGTCTAACATAATACATGTTATAATGTTAAATTTATGTTTATTATTCTTTTAACACAAAAGCCAAGTGCCGTCATTGTGAAAGCAAAAACACAATAGAAAATTCATGCACACTGAGTTGCAACAAGAAATCGTTGGAAGAGAAAAGCTCAAAAAAATATGCAATGAAGAGACCGGATGTATCGGTAAAACAACAGCTAGCGGTTGTGCTAAAACACACACCTTGGCGGTAAAACTGACAAACTTAAGCGCTTTGAATGCAGGGTACATCGCGTATTTTCTACACTTTTTTCATTGCTATGCTAATAAACGCGACTAAGCGGCAAACAAAATGCAAATTTAATTGCGTTCAGGTAAAATAATGGCAGAAAATGCGCTAACGGATGTGCTATTAAGTGCCAACGTTAGAGGAAGAAAGAAGAGCCAGCATCACTTTTACTGGCGTTTCTTTTTTCGTTTGCATATTTGAGTGAAAGTAAAAAAATATATTCATACAAAATAACTGCTGTGTTTCATAGGTACATGCTTTTACATTTTGCTTTTTAATTTACATTTTAAAAAATTTATATGCGCACTTGAAAGTGTAAATTCTTTTTGCGAATTAATTTTGAGAGTTCATTTAAAATTCAGTACTTCAGTACGCGCACACAAAAATGTACGTGCTGATTAAGGGTTAATTATGTATATTATCATATGAATTTTTTGTTGGTTAAAAGTTCGGCAAATATTCTACACTTATGAGAGAGAAAAAGCTGCTACTTACCAAGACGACTATAAGTCTAATTCAAACACCGGCACCTATCAGACTCGCATCTCATCGATCGCCGCTTGTGGTACCTGTTGCTGTAAATGTGATCCACCGCCACCACCACCGCTGCTACTGCTACCGCCCATGCCATTGCCACCGGTGGGCAAAACTACAACATTGGCACCGCCTAACATTGAATTAGAGGTCGCTGTCATACCGATGCTGTCCGCTGCATGCTGATGTGTATGCAAATGATGTGAATGCGAATGTCCTTTGGTTGATGGCGCACTACTAACGCCACTACTGCTGCTGCCATTCGAACTGACACCGCTGTTCATTGACTGTGTTTGATCTGCCAGTGAGATACCAACACAGCCTGAGGGTGTTGATGATGCTGTACGCACAGGTGGGCGTGGCGCACGTATATGATGTTGCAAGCCACCAAGGCCGCTCATAACATTACCATTGGGTTGATGTTTATTTTGTTGTTGTTGTTGTTGTAGTTGTTGCTGTTGTTGCTGCTGCTGCTGCTGTTGTTGATACTGTTGTTGTTGGGGGTCTGAAATGAGCAAAAGAAAGAGATAGAGAGTTAAAGTATGCACTTTAGTTAATGACACTCTTAAGTTGTAGATAATTTTGTAGTGACTTCTAATTGTTATTTTTACTTTCCAAAGGACTTTATACGCTCAGAGGGTTCTGAAAAGTATTTCTTTTAAAACATTGCCTACATTGTCTATATATATAATTTTTTTAATGATAAAATGAAGCTGAAATAATTAAATATTTTGAAATCGATAGAAAGTCAAAGTCGAATATATTGACTTCAAATTGGACTTTAACAAAGTGCTCCGCACCTAAATGTGAGCTTGGAGAGTTTTTCTTTCGATTCACAAAAAAATGTTCACTTAAGGCTATCCAAGTTTTTATCACTTTGGATTCCAAACATGCGCAGCTTAATAAGTCTATATTCTCAGAAGAATTTCTAAACCATAGTTAAGTTTGAAAAAATTGTAACCAATTATTTTCGGACTATTTTTGCTTGACGACACTGTGTTGTGCTCTATAGCCCACTTCTCAGTGTTGAAAATAGCTTTTCCTTTTATGTCTTAGAGGAGTTTTCATAACCCTTTTTGATCTAATAATTCGCAATGTCTCTGACACTAGGTGCATTTGCAGTGATCGACATTTAGTTAAGGATGTTCAAAAATATTTTTTGTTTAGTATATGGAGCATTCCACGCCGAATCGGACCCTTTTTTGCTTTTGCATTTCTCATTTTTTTTATATATTTTTTTAGTATTGATCGCGACTAGCCTCAATGTTTTTTTTTTATTTTTTTGTTAACAAGCCATTCAAGAGGTATAAATTTTTAGAAAGATTAATTTTTTTTGAAATGCTCCTAATTCCGCATATATTGGACTTAGGATCCAGATACCACCGAAACTAATCAATCAAGTAGTTTTTTAACAAGACTCAAAACACACCACAATCTTGAGTCAAGACAAAAATTTTGTGATTTGAAGTGGTCTTTAAAGTCTTGGGACATGAATCCAATAGAGAGTTTGTGGAAACGCGTCAAATTACAGCTTGAGAAATATCTTTGCCCACCAAATTCAGAAACTTTGGAATATAAGTCTGCCTGATTTTGTGCGAAAATTCACAAATGCTATACCTAATTGCATTGTGAAGCTCAAAAAGACAAAAGGATTCTGAACTTAATACTTAAACAAGGTAGACCCTGTTGAAATGAGAGTATGCGTCCCAAGTTACAGTGTATGGTTGTCAGTGTATGTAAATTGTTAAAAATGACAATTCATGTTTAATAGTATCCTCACACTACACTGAACTCATAAGTCTCTATGACAGAAAATCGGCAATGCTGTGGTATCCCTAGAAATCACAACATCCTCAGAAAATAACTATGCTATGCTATCTCCCCATTTAATATATTTTTTATGTGATTTTTTTGGGTGAATTGTTCTTTTCAATTTAGAGCGGAAGCGGAACGTCACACGGTAAAAGTGCTTGCGATGGAATAGGTGGAACGAAATAAAACGTTTTTCTGCCCTCCCTCTCCATGTCCCTATCTCAAGCCCCATACGCATTCCAATTCCCATCCGTATCTCCACCTATATTCCCATGGTTACCCCAACCCTTACCATATCCCCATACCTATCCCCGTCCTCATCCTCATCTCTATCCCCAAAACTCGCATACAAAACACTATTTCGGTTTTTTGCAATTTTAAGAATTTTCTTTTAAATTTTTCCAAACTTTTGTTTGCTATAAGCCTTGCCTGAATAATTACAAGCCAAACAAAAAAAAATTTTCAAATCGTTCGAGCCTTCTTGAGCCTTTGCGAGACTAATGCATACCAATTCATTTTTATATATAAGAAGCTAAGAAGATTAAAACAATTTTAATGCTCATTTAGATTTAAGTTTTCTAATTTTTTTGGGTAGTTGCTCCTGGAAATTTAAGTTTTTCTTGAGCTTCCTTACAAAAAATTTATATACTGAAAATATGATTTTTTTTTAAGTGTAGTATTATACTTCAATCCCACTGTATCATCTACTAAGCCATTGGTCAAAAAACATTTTAATAAAATTAATTAACAAAACTGGAACAATCAGATTGGGAAATTGAAATACAAAAGCGTAAAAACCAACAAAAACAAAAGATAATTAGCACACATATAGTGTGTATGTACATACATATGTATGTATGAGTGCATATGCGAAACTACAAAAAAATACTCCATTTATGGAAACTGCAAAAATCAATTAAAAATTATTCGTACGCTTGTGTTATAATTATTGCGTCAACACGCATTTCCACACACAAGTGCAATGCACACAAGCAGGCACACGCATACTCATAAACATGCATACAGAAATAAAGTTCGAAAATGTTGCTAATTATGAGAATTGAAAATGCATACATACATTTAAGCAAACACAACCGCACATACACACACACACGCACGCACTTTTTTTAATTTACATACAGCGTTGCGGAGTACGCTTCAGTGAATTTTTTTGCCATTTCCGTGTGTCACGCATCTAAATCAACTTCCGCGCAGCAGTTTGATTATTAAAAATTTTCGAAAACTTTCCTATGTACATACATACATTAAATTAATGTATGATGCAACATTTAAGTGGTTTATTGTCGGAAACATTTTTTTAATTAGTAGCGGTCGATTGTGCATTAGGCTTAGTTGCACTATGATTTCTTGATTCAATATACAGAACTTATTAAGTGTAGTTTGGATTGTTTCAGGGAAACTGAAAAAGCGAGAAAAAATACAAAATCTATCAAAAATTTAGAGGCTTAAGAAACCAAAAAATTTATATTTCAAATGCATAAAAGTATTTCCAGAATATTTGATTTTAAATTTTGAAATGTTATTTTTAGTTCGCAATCTACACATAAGCTTTCCGAAAATGTAATTTCAAATTTAGATTACATAATTTCAATTTTGGAATGATTTAAGCTACAGAAATTTTAGACATTTTCGAACATTTTTCTAACGAGTTAGTACCAGATGACCGACCATAGTTCGGTTTTTTGTTTTGAATTTAAAAAGTCGAAGAAATATGCAATTTGTTGAAAAAAGTTAAATGAGATTGAATAAGTCGAAAATATATTGAATTGGGCTGAAAAGCAGAAAAAAAAGAAGAAAGTGGAAAGAGGTTGATGAGATGTAGAAAATGTTTAAAAACAAACGTCAAAACAAACCAAAAAAGTAGGCAAAATATGGAAATGTGTTGAAAAAGCGGAAATATGTTGGAAAAGTTGGAAAAAATGGAAGAGATTGAATAAAGTTAAAAAATTTTTAAAATTGCTCCAAAAGGCTGAAAGAGCCAAAAAGACGAGGACAATGTTGAAAAAATGTAATAGAGGTTGAAACATGTTGAAACAGTTAAAGGGGTTGAAAAACATGAAATAAGTTGAAAACGTAGAAATAAATTGAAAGAGGCTGAAAAAGCCAATAAAACATAGAAAATGTTGAAAAAATTTGCAAGAGGTTGAAACAGGTGAAAAAGGCTGATGAAATCGAAAATTTATAAAAGTGTTGAACAAGTTAAAAAGTGCTGAAATTCTCGAAAAAGTTGAAAATCTCGAAAAAAGTTGAATGTGGTTGAACAGTCGAAAAAAGTTGAATGACGTTGAAAAAGTCGAAAAAATATGGAAAATTGTCAAAAAAATTGAAAGAGGTTGATAAATATTGGAAATGTTGAAAGAGGTTGAATAATTCAAAAAAGTTGAATGAGGTTAAAAATGTTGATAGAAATTGAAAAAGTCCTAAAAATATGAAAATTTGAGAAATATTTGAAAAAATTAAAAAACTCAAAAATAGTTGAAAGTTTCAAAAAAAGTAGAATGAGGTTGAAGAAGTCGACTAAAGCTGAATGAGGTTCTAAAAGTTGAAAAAATTTGGAAAATGTTGAAAAAAGTTGAAAGAGGTTGAAAAACGTTGAACAGTTGAAAGAGGTTTAATAACTCGAAAATAGTTGAATGAGGTTGAAAAAGTTGAAAAAAATTGGAATAGTTTAAAAAATTCGAAAAAAATATGTATCATCGTTGTGATCATTTAAGTGAAAATATTACAGCTGTAAGCTGAAGAGCCAAGGACATCAAATCGTTGTCGTTGTGAATGGAGCTCGATATCGAGAGATCGTTAGAAACTTTTTGGGGAGTCAATTGGAAGATATTGATATGTAGAATATGTGATTTCAATAAGACGGTGTAAAATGCCATACAGCATGTCGATCTTTTCAAAGAGAAGTTTAATAATCGAATAATTTCTCGAAGGACAGACGTGAATTGGCCAACAAGATCATGCCGTTTAACACCATTGAACTTATTTTTTTAAAATTTCTCGAAGAGTAAGGTTTATTCGGATAGTTATCATACTGTTCAACATCTTAAAAGCAACAACATCAAGCAAATATCACTTATTTAACCACAATTATGCGAAAAAGTTATTCAAAATTTTGGTAAAAGATTGAAAGCATTCCGAGCACATAATGTCATTGAGGGGAAGCACATCTTTGGAAGCATATGAAATGTGTTTTCTTGAATGCTAAGTAAAACCACATCTATGCAAGTACATATATGAAATACGCTTCATTGAATGTTGAGCATATTTTTAGATGCATATAATACATAATTGGTAGCTTGATACTGGATAAAAAAAAACTTAGATAATTTTTTTATTTGTCACCGACCAGATTTGAACCTAAGTCTCCTGCGAAATGCACATATCTTAACCAACTGAGCTACCCATCTTATTTTATAATTTCAGTCAGACTAACATTACAACAAACATTAGATTTCTGACAAACTGACGAGTTGAGTGAGCTTTCGGTTTCTATTATAGCCACTAGATAATTTTTATAAATAAATATGTCAAAAAATATCAATTAGCTTGGCTAATGTCGGTAAACTGCGCATGTAATAAAACGGAATGCGCAGGTTCAAACCCCAGTGGTTGCGACATAAACGTTTTTTTTTTTAAATTAAATAGAATTTGATTTAAAAGCTTCCAAGGAGCACATCTGATATGCCCCTCTTGAAAGCTGCTTCCAGATTTCCTGTTGGTATGTTTCTGAAATTTGACAGGGAAACCGACTTGGCCAAATCGGCTCAAAATTATATTAAGTTTTTTTTTCTATCTTGGTTGCCAAATCTTATGCGGCACAAAAAAAAGAAGAAAGGGTATAATATATAATATATAATATAATAATCATTTTTAAACATTTCTGCTGTTTGCTTTTACTGTTGATTTTGTTTCCGATAGAGAATTAAAAACTGTTTGCATACAAAATATATTTTGCATATTTTGTGTAGAATACTTTCCGGTGTATCAAACGCACAGACACACACTAAAAATGTTACTGCAGCTAATCAAATTGAAATTTACATACAAAATTAGACGCTTCCAAAACTGACTAAATGGCAAAAGAAAATTTGGCAATAGAAACAATAAAAACAACAAATATAACAAAAGCAATAAAAATGTTTATAATATCAGCCGCAACAATAACAACAACAACAGTTGCAACAACAACAACAAAACGCAAAAATATTCCACTGAACGGAACGCAGCAGTAGCAGTAACAGTAGAAGTGCAACGGAAACGGAAATCAAGTGACTCAAACGTAACAAATGATATGAAAATGCAACAGTAAAACGAACTAAAACAAAACGTAAAACAATAAAAAAAAATAACAATATCAAAACGTGAATAGGAAACGCAAGAAAACGTAACGACACGATTTGTGTTGCAAAGCTATACACGAACTGTAAATGCAAATTATTGTTGTCGTTGCCGTTGTTTAACCACACGTGTGTATATGCTCTGTTGTTTGTATTAGTGTTGTTATTGCAATTGTATAGTAAGGAATTGGAGAATGCAATAAAAATTAAAGGAAAAAAAAAAAAGCTGAAAGCATTACATACAGCAATAACGCAAGTAAGTCAATTTCTTGTTAACATTTTTGTGCTAACGTTGCCAGGAATTTCATTGTTATTGTTGTTGTTGTTATGCCAATATTTATCGACAACATCAATTGGTAATGATGGAGGTAATTGCATTTGATATAAGAAATATATTGAATAAATTTGCTGTACTCGTAAGTTGTCTGAAAAAATAGGAAACAAAAACATACATAGCTGAAGCAAATGAAATGATAGGATTATCATACGACATGTTAACCCAATTTTGGTTGACCTAAGTATTTGACAAAAACTCTGAACTAACTTAGACAATACAAGAACTATGGTTTGATATAAATAGTGAGCTCGGTAGATCAATATTTCTATACGTACTGATTAGGAAACTTAAGTCTGGAAATCTTTACAGGTCGAAGTTTCAATATGTTAGAGACAAATGTCACCAAACTCAGCATTCACGAGTTAATAATATAATTAAAAAAAAACGTACTGTTCCAAGCTAAGAAGCGTTCAAAATGATGCAATGGAATAATGGTGATTGTCTATTTATTCTTGAAAGGCAGACCATCGCTGGAGGATGTAACCAAAAAAAAAAAACAAAAAGTTCCATCAAAAAGCAAGATTCATTGTTTTCTGCGATAGCAAGGGCATCATTCACCGCGAACTTGTCTCAACTGGACAAACATTTACTTGTGCTTTCTATTTGAAATATTTATACCGTTTGATGATAAGAAATTGATCAAAATATCCTAATCTTTACGATTGGTGTCTGGCATTCCATACAGCTGCAATATGCATATTGGAAGCAATACCACAAAATGAAGTTTGAGAGGGCATTTGAATAACTATTGAGTCACTGTACAAAGTGTATTGAATCAGAAGGAAAACATTTTGAATAAAATCAAGAAAGTTTAGCCACGCCCAAAATTAAATACCCTACGCTGAGTTAATAGTAAAAACACGAATGCACCGATACGTGCTGGCTGATTTGATTTAACGTATCCATATCGAATTTGGAATTTACTTAAATAGCCTTCTATGTAGTGTTTTGAAGCTTGCATGGGAAGCACCACGCCCTCTTTACGAAATTTGCCAACTTTCTATCTAATGCTTGGCCGAACAATTTTTTGTATTTGTGTAATATTTGGCCACATTATTTTAACTAATTCCCTCTGTGTAGTATAGTGTAAATTTTTTTGTATTCTGGATGGTGTCACGCCCACTAAGTTTGCCAAGTTCTTAGCCAAAGCTTTTCCGAATCAGTCCTACTATTTGTGTGCCTATTTGATTTCATAACTTTGAATAATTCTCTCAGTAGGTATAGCATTTCAAAAATTTCGTTTGCATGTGAAGTGCCTCGCCGTCTCGTCGAAATTCGCGAAAATTTTTTTCAGAGCTTGTTAAAGATTTTCCTAGTATTTCTGAGTAATTTGCTTACACTATATCAAAGAATTCTCTCAATATAGCGTTCTAAATATTTTACTTGTATGGGCGGTAGGCGTGTCCTTAAATCGATTTCACACTTTTTCAAAAATTAAAATAAAAGGTGTGAGCCTTAATTTCAATTAGTGTGCTTAGTTTTCTGGAATTCGTGATATGGCGGAAAATGTCCCATATACTCACACAGAAAAAAAAAAAATTCAAATGACCAAAAAAAAAAAATAGAATAATTAGTTTTGGATAACAAAATTTGCACGGTACCTACTGGTTTTTTATAGATACATACTATATCCTTAATAATAGGCAACTTTACTGCTCAAAAATTCTTGACAACGCTGGAATCGTCTGTTTTTCCTATATTTAAGTTTTTTATATATAAGGGAACTAGTCAGCCAAGTGGCAGACGCTATTTAGTAATCAATTTTTTTAATAGATGTTTGTAATATTGTAACTTTTAAATGCAGCAATAACTAAGTGGCAGAGGTTGTTTCTCTCGTTTTTTGTGATATAATGCTTATAAAAATCACAATCTGCCTGAAAATAAAATCATTTAAGTTTGTATGTACATATGTATCATAAAACTTTAAAAAAAATTTAATTACTCTTAAACGCTACAACAAAAACGTCTGCCTCTTGCATTTGTCTGTTGTTGTCTATGGAGATATTTTTTTATATAAAATGCAGACGCGATAAAATTGTTTATGGTAACTTTTTTTTACAGTTTCAAAGGGCTCTCAATTAATAACGCAGAGACAATGGCAGATATTGTTCATAATATTTATATTACTTAGAACTTCATTTTTTTCAAACATCTGCCACACTGGCTCCCTAACTAATAATTGCGAACGTTTTGAGAAATTTTTCAAATTTTGACATTTGGTAGTTATTTCATCAGAAAACTGATTTTTATAGCTTTAAGTTCAGTTCCTGCAATTCTCGCTAGCCACTTTTCTGTTGAGGTCAATGTCAATTTAAAGAAAATAATGAAAAAATTTGAGTTATTTGTTATTTGCTAGAAATGTTTGGCGGCACACAATATATGAAGCTTTCAGATAGAGCGAAAAGTTTCTAAATTTTATATCCAAAACCCGTCTTGTTTCTCCCAAAAAATTTTGAATCGAAAACCCGTAAACTTATAGATAAAATGGTTGGAGTTATTATCTTCACTTTTTATAAGAATTTCACTATCAAACTATTCAAAGAGTTCAATAAAAGTGAGTTTAATCAGCACAGATTTTACTAAACTGCTTACGCTTAGTTTCAAATCAAATTCATTAAAGTTGGACAATAGTTGCTACCGCATAATAATTTGAACTTAAATTTCCTTTTGTTCTTTTTTCACAAAAGAAATAAGTCTGGTGCATTAATTTTATGACCTAAAGTAATAAAATCTACATACGAACAAAATGCAGTCAAATGAAAAATAAAAGTTGCTTCCATTAATATTTACAAACTTTTTTTTGCTGCCACTGCTTATTTTCTATGAGCAGCTAAATAACTTTGTTTCATTATTTCTTTGTTTCAGTGAATTTCGTATATACTAACTATATATACGCTCTTTTTGTTTTATATCCTTAGGCTTAGCAATGTAACAAAGGACATCAACAAAGAACAAACAACAACAACAACAACAACAATAAAAATCTCATTTATCAGCAACACTAAATCAAAATTGTTTAAATGTCAATTTTGCAGCAAATTAAATAAGCTGCCGCCGTCGATGACAACGACGACGACATTGTCGTCAGCATTTCAGTCATTGAAGCTGAAAATTCTCTTTTCAAAGAAATAAAGCAACTTTTTTATTTTGCCAATGCGGCAAATATTTATTTAATTTATTTTATATATCTTTTATGACTATTTTCTTTTATATTATTTTTCTTTATTTTAGCTGATTTGTTAATAATTCGTATACCATGCCATGCCACATTCGCATGCTATGTCAATTGCTTAAAATTTTCTTCTATTCAAAAAAGTTTATTCTTCAATTTGCCTGCATTTATAAAATTTGTTTTTATTGCCAAATAATTAAATAAATTACTGCATAAATTTATGCAATAACTAATGAACCCAAACCAATAAAATGAAACTTTGCTTCCAATGATGATTGCCAGCAGCAGCAGCAGCAGCAGCAGCATTGGCATCTCAACGAACCCAATGAATATTAACATAACTCAATTCTAATGATATTGTGTATGTAGTAGTAGTGAAAAAGTAATGACATCAGCATAAAACTATTTACATAGAAATAAATTGAGAGAAAATTCCATAATAATTGCACAAAACTCAAATTTATTATATTCTCAAGAAAATCAATTTTTGTACTTTCATCATAATCAGTTTGTCGTCTTTCGTCCTTTGGAAATGTTTATGGAAAAACTTTCAGCAACATCTTTTCCATTAATATAAAATGCGCCTGAGTGAGCATAGAATCTGCTTGCGATGTTGGAAAGTTTACTTTAATTTGCTTTTTATTAGCAAACGGTTTTATTTTTCGTCAAAAGACCAAAAAATACTTCGGATTTCATAAAACGCAATGGAAGTTATAAAGTAAAATCACTTGAACTTAAGCCATAAAAGTCAAAGAATAAAAATTAAAATTGCAATAATAAAGAAATTAAGAGACAAAACGTTGCATTTTTATGACTTATTACGTGCTGAAAATTACTTGAGTTGATATAATGTTTCCGATATCTCTATTCCAAAATACATATTTCTTAATGATATATTAAATTTAGAAATGAGAAGGCTATACATGTAATATTTTTTTTCGCACTTTTTTCGGAAAAGTGTTCTTTTCTCAAAACACAGCCATTTTCCCTTAATCCTCCAATGCCGATTTATGTTTTTTTCTCTACAAAAATAGACCGATGAACTGTGCTCTAGGACTATGGAATGCAATATAAACATTTCCTTTTTCGACTGGCATTTTCTTTAATGTTAGCCAGTGTTAGCAGGTCGCAAACGTCGCGCGACATTTGCGACTTTTACGACGTTTTCGAGCGTAAGTTGAATGACTACATATATATGGAGTATACAATAGGCCCATCCATGGCTGAAACTATGATGACATGCCATCTCCCGGAAATAATCCAACCTAATATATAATTTGTTAATTATAAACAAATCTCGATATACAAAATAATGCGTTTCTCTGTGTACATGATTCTTTGATTGATAAACCTAAAAAAGATATATCCATAGCAAACTTAATGAAAAGATATATGCAAAGGCGCACCGTGCATATCGGCGGCCAGGAGCAAAAAAAATTAAAAAAATTATTGCCGCCCCTATTTTCGTGTTTTTAACAAAAGTTTTATTTACCTCACCAAGAAAAGAAAGGTCCTCACTTTTCACATTCAACAACTCTAGCAAAATGAGATATATTTCACTAAAACTGTGAATATTTTCACCAACACATTCAAATTTACCTCATGGATTTAGTTTCATTTCCTAAAAAGGGTCATCACTTATGACTTTCAAAAACCCTAGCAAATTGAGATATATTTTATACACGACCATTTGGCTGCCCCTTTACCCCACCCCCTAGGTACGTTTCGCAGATTGCATGGTTTTTAATTTTCGGTAACCCTCCGATGGGCGATGAGGTGCGAGGCGGTAAATGGAGCGCATGGGTCTGGCCAGACCAATATATAATATATTAGGGTGGTTAAAAAAATATTTAAGTTGCTCCAAACTTCGCATCCACGGGCACCAAAAGTTTTGTATTGCTGCCAATAAGAACTACATAAAATTTAGTCCATTTCAGAAATCACTTGATGGACCCGCCACCGTTTTGAAAACTAGAAAATGGTCCTTAATCTACCGAAAATTATTAATATCTCCCCGAAGCTGCCCCCTAGAGAGATCCAACGTATGACAAGATCCCATTATTTTTTTCCCTTCAACATTTTTTCCCAACATACTTACCCGCTATCACAACCCCTTAGGGGGTTCCGTTGTAAAAATGACATTCTTATGAAATTATGAAATTGACTTCCGCTCTTTCTCAGATGCCTCTGGAGGGGTAAAATGCTCAACCAACTCGCATATTTTTTACTCTTCTAAGCTTTTCTCTTGATACACCTACCCCCTAGCTGCCACCCTTTTGGGGGTCCCCATACAAAAAACACAAAAAATTTGGAAAAATAATTTATAGCCCCCTGGAGTGACCTGTAGAGGGTTCATTTGTATCACCAGGTCCTCTTATATTTTCTTCTCCAGTAAATTTCCCGAACATACTTAACCTCTATCTGCCACCCTTTTGGAGGTCCCCCTACAAAAAACGCAAAAAATTAAGAAAATTTCGAAAAGAATTCATAGCTTTCCTGGAGTGACCCGTGGAGGGGTCAAATGTATTACCAGGTCCTCCCTACATTTTTTCCGGACATACTTAGCTCCTATCTCAATCCCTTTGGGGGGATCCCTTGCAAAAATGAAGAAAATTTTGAAAAATAATTCATATCACTAGGTTATATTATATTCCTTTTTATTGTGTTCATTGTTTAAATTGTCTTGCTCTTTTCACAAAAAGTATACTTTTTTTAGCATTAGCTGATTTTGTTCTCCATCATTTGACAAAATTTGATTGAAGTCTCTTATAAATGCAACATCTCTATCAGCGGTGTAAGTTACGAAAGCTAAACCTTTGCAAAAAGAGAGCACAATTTCGAAATCATCATCAGATTGCCATATAGATGGATGATTATTGAGAAATTCTGTATTAAATCCAAAGGAAACAAATCTTCTCTGCTAAGTTCCTCCACATCGTCATCAGTGATGGCATTTGGGTTTTGTGATAATGTACTGAATCGAGACTTCAAATGTACTTTTTAGAGCCTGCATGACCTTTTTTTTCGTCTTGAACACCTAATTTTCCTAAGATGCACGAAATTGTTCTAAAATTTACTATCAAAAAAAAAAGGTCCTCACTTTTCCCACCTCAAAAACCCTAAATATTATTATATAAGCTATTATTATAAGTTGTCCAAATGTACTGAAAATGTGTCAAAAATTTGGCAAACACAACGATTTTTCAGGACGCAAATGTATTGAAAAAAGTAAAAATGTAACCAAAATTCCATCACTGATCATCATCATCGTAATAATCCAAAATAACCTCTTACTCAATATTTTTTTCAATATCGTATGATAAAATTTGTTGGGTCTGCTCAGACTCATGTGCGCTTGACTGGGAAAAAAATTTAAAATTAAATTTTTTATTACAAAAATATTGCAAACGTATCGTTTACTTATCTATTGCGTTCGCCTTAACTTATTTGAGGAAGTCATGGACGGGGATCACTCAGAAATTCCTAGAAAAAGAGATATATCAATTTGAAAACCGATTGGGTCTGGCCAAACCAATAAGCCCATCGGAAGGGTAAAATGTTTGATATTAAATTTTAGATATAATTTCAAATCTCCATACTAAATGACTCAAAAAAAGCAAAGCTACCTAGTCCTATAACTTAAATATATTTTTCCAAATTTTTATGAAATACCATTGATTTGTTTTGTCAATGGTGTCTTTTTTCTGAATAAACTAAATTTATTAGAATTACGTTGTTTTTTTTTTTTTATCTGGAACTGATTAATTAATGTATTGAATGTTACTAAATATTAAATATTTCTCGATCTTCCCAATGGTTTTTTCTCCTTTCGAATTGTTTTGGAGTAGAAACATATTAACATAATAAACTGTAATATTAAGCTACTTTCACAAACTTTGGTGTACTGAGTGTTTACATCATAAGTTTTTATTCTCTTATCGTCACATATGTCACACAGGGCAAAATATAAAAGTTAAAACACATCTTTTTATGCGCCTTTGATTTTAACTAAAAACTCAAACTTTCATACATAAATAAATACAACACTAAATTTCAAACATAATGAAAAAGTTGTCACCGATTTTACCAATGTAAATGTAACATAAGATAATATTATACGATATAAAGTATCAAAACTTTTTTATATGCAAAATAATATTCGTTTGTCCTATGCCATAACCCAAACAACTCTAATGGTAAAGTTATGTGATTGAATATGATTAAATCTGCCACAACATGAGACCAAAGCACTTTTTCAAACAAAGGTCTCTAATACGTACCATGTCAAAGATTCTAAAAATTCAAAAGGAATAATATACAAACACAAATAATGAAGAGCAAAAAGAAAAGAAAAAAAAAAAAAAGAAAAACACAAAGTTATGATGACGATAAATGGAAATGAATTTTGGTTTTTATTTTCTTTTGAATTTTCACTTCAACGGCTGCAAACAAGGAGTGGCAGCGTGTGGTACTTGAAATCAAAGTAACTTTGAATAAGAATATTGTCACATTTTAATATTTTTGATATTTGCAAGCGCTATTATGTGATACAATAAAACATTATGTTCGGAAATCAGCAAATCACATATCGTCATAAATGGTAATGTGTGTTAGCATATACACATACATACATACATACATGCATACAAATGTTACTGCATGTATTTCAATTGATGGGTTAAAGTGGTGCAACTGTTTTATGATGTCGCTTTAGAGTCACTATGGGAATATGAGTTTTTATAGTACCCCTGTTGGAAATATAATGTGCACTTTGACATTTGGAGTTTGAAAGCATGTGAGCATAAGACACTATGTGACAGTACTTGTTTTATTTTTGCACTTAGAAATAAATGAAATAAACACTTTGTTTGAAAAGCTGCGTTAAACTTTTGAGTGAGCTGAAAATATCCTTAAATTATGCAATTTTTTAAAGAAAAAGTTTCTTATCTCTTTGAGCTCTTTAAGACATCTAATATGAAAATGGTAGCTCATACGTAGGAAGTTTCCAGCATCTTTTTTATGAGAAAGTTCCTGATTTAAAATTTTGTCTAGCTTGGTTTGCAAATTTCAACTTTAGGTCTGATATTAGGAAGTGCCTAAGGATCATGGCCTCGGGGATTGAAACCCCCGATATAGGTGTTCTTGATCATTATTGAATAATCGTGGGTACTACATCCGGAGTTCTAGAAACTTAAAAAATATCTCAAATCGAAGCTTATCATTTCTCTTTTCGATCCCAATTTAACTAAAATTTTATCACATCTGACCTTAAAGCGTAGTCGTGTTAGTGACCGCTATGCTGAGTAAAGTGGAAGAAGAAATTTGTTCGTTTCCAGTCATGAATTGAATTTTGGTAGAGTTCAAAGCCACCCTAAAGGTTCTGTGATATATACGAAGATCGCACCCTCTAAAACCACCTTTTGATTAATATACCCGTACTTTTCTTAAGAGGAGATGGTTACAATCTTTGAAGAGTTCTTTGATGGCCTCCAACGAACAAACCCTGGAAGGATTGGCGTGCAATAGACCCACCACAAATATCTTCCAAACTGTGACCCGCAAACTTCGTAAACGAAAGTTTAATTTTTGATTTATTGGGATACAAAGGAGAAGTTACAGACTTCAATTTATGATATTTTGGAAGTTTCTGGGACTCCATATTTTGTGCTCACGGCTATCCAGAAATGCCTTTGATGGAGATTCCTTCCCACATTTTCTCAAAAACTATACGTAATGGACAACTTTTGATCGAATACACTCAGTCACTTCCCGTCAGCACAACCTTTGTATACTAATGTTATCTGTCCGATATTATTACTATTCAGTTTCTTTAGAGGCGTTGCTTGGGATTATATTATATTTTAGCAGATAGTGTTGAATGAATTATCACAGATATTATAGGATAAGAATTTAATAGACAAAGGGCATGAACAATTTATACTGAGAAATATGTATATATAAACTTCAAATATTCATCTGTGTAGCTCTTATTCTTCCACTTTGTGTTAGATTCATCTCAAGTAAACTTTTCTATGTATATTATTTGTACGTGAAAACAAAAGTCATACAACAACATCTCATAACTAATAACCAGCACTCAAGTTAACTAAGTTTGTTGGTTAAATCAATTCGAAACTCATTCTCAAGGTAACCAATGCCATATTATCAATGAAGTTTCCAGATTAACCGCAAACCACGTTCACTGTAGGCTCAGCATTGATTCATTGGTTAAATTGATTCCGTGGTTCTCAGCGAAATTTTCAATGACACACTTGGTTAATCAATCACAAATGTGGTGGCTTATTAGTTTGGTATTTGAATTTTTCAACGTTTAAGTTATGATGAAGGAGCAATGAAAACTATTTGTACAAATATTGGTTAATATTCATGAACAATGTCATAGCAAAAATGTCTTTAAGTGTAGACATTACGAATGCTTGAAGTTGTTTTGCTAATGTACATTTTATCTTGTGGAAGAAAATTACCCAAACTGGATACAAAAAAGGACAAGGTCCTGAAATGATTAGAATCGAAGAAAATAGTAATTGAATTAACGACCTTATGATACTTAAACCACGTATTAACCAATTTAGACAGTGCTTGTACAATTTAAAAAAAAAAAGTTATACTATATAAAAGGACTTTTTTAAAAAAAAATTTGGAAAAAAAATGTATTTAGGGAATTTTTAGTGACTGTTTAAAACGTTTAACTACAGACTTAATGAAAAGATCCGTCATGGTAATTTTTCTATGGAAAAACTTTTTGACCTTTCAAGTTATTGTTTCAGTTAGCACTGCATATCTAATAACCACATGCGAACATTTGCATTTTTGATACGTTGCTTTCGTTGCTCATTTTCATTTTATTTTATTCAGTCATCCAGTCAGTCAGCCAGTTATTGATGACTAGACGACCTTTACCATATTAACTTTATTTGGCAATCGCATGTGAGTTTGGATAATTTATACCTTTGCTCTATATATCTGGTTTTCTACCCTAACAAATGCTCTGTTTTACTACTGCACACATTAATTTAATTTTGCTGCACGAAAATAAAAAACAAAAAATTAAAATCGAAGATGGTTTCAGCTAATAAACCAAAATTAATGAGAAAAAATTACATTGTTGATTGAGAAAATTTGGTAAAAGTTCATTGATGCCACGACACTTAACCCATTCTGGTACAGAAGTTTCATTGAACTTTAAGCATCAAGATAAACTGATAAGATGAGAGTGAATAAATATTAAAAAAAATGTTATAAGTTATTAAAATTCTGATTAATTTATTTCTGTAGAAGCATAACTTGACAATTAAGTCTCATATAAAAAAAATTGTTTGCTTACATTAGAGGTCTGCGTGAGTGCACTCGCTCTGTAGCAACCGATCAGTGTATTTATTGTCGAGTACAATGATTCCATTGACACAATGCGAGTCATCAGTAGATTCGCACAAAACATAACTATTGAACGACATGACTTGCGATTCGTTTGCACTTTGACTCGATCTGACTCGTATTCAATTTTAACTCATTTAACCGTTGCCTAAGCATTAGCATTGCAATAGTAAGTTCACCGCACAAAGCAACATGGCATAACACATCTGTTGCCTGAGTAAACGTAGTAAAAGATCAAATCATTCGGTTTCGAATGCAATAAACAACGAGTGCTTCAACTTGCTTTAACTCGCAGAACATTTTATTTGTGAGTATAGCACTCGACTCGCTTGCATGGTCTTTTGCTTGTTTTGATTTGTGATTTGCGTTCGTATGGGCTCGATAGGCTCACAGCCGTGGCGATTGGCTTGATGGATGTTTCAAGCACACTCATGCAGACCTCTAGCTTACATTCAGACCTTCCAGAAGATCAATTAGACCCAATATGAACAAATTTCAGAATATCACTTTTTTTGTTGTTGTCTGCCTTACATGAAATACACAATATAATTTCCTATATATGAATGAAATAATGATAACAGAGATATTGATGCATATCAACAAAATACATAAAAAATTTCTAACAAGTTATACTAATTGTTTTTTTAGACTAAAATGCGTTAAGTGTAGAAGCAAAAAAAAAAAAAAAATTTCCAACAAAAAAAATCGTCTTTCCTAAGCACCTACTTTGCCCAAGCCATTTGTTGCTTCGTTCAATTTTTTTTGTCTACTTTTTTCATTTTGCTGCTGCTTTTAGATTTTATTTCGGTTTGCTTGCTCAGAAATTTCTCATTATTTACTAGGTACTACAACAACTTTGTTTTGCTTTAAATTAATGTACTATTCCGTTGCCCGTTTGCTCCTTTTTCATTTCTACAAATATCCTTTGGTATCTTTAGTGACTTATATACTTGCGTTGCATTTGATTTTTGCCCTTTCGTTTTTTATGCTTAACACTTAACACTACACCTTTTTTCATTCTTCTTCTTCGCATTTTTTTAACATTTTTTCTGTTTTCTGCTACCCGTCACCTATTGCCCATTAGACCATTAGTTGCTTTTCGTACGTGTCAAATCTTATGGTAAATATTTTATTGCATACTTTTTCGTTTAATCTAACCATCCATCTATGTGCTCGTTGATCTTTTCATTTTGCTGTGTGTGTGTGTGTGTAGTGGAGGTACTTTTGCTGCTTTAATACTTAAAAAGGCGCTCAATTTCGTCGTTGGCATTTCTGACTTAAGTGCTTATGCTGCTGCTACTGCTGCTGCACGTTATATTAAAAAAGGTTTTCTTCCCCAATTTGTTGCATAAAAGGGGTACCTAATTTGTTCAATTTTATTATAATAAATATGTTACATTGATTCGATTGATTATATTGAAAGTGCGTAGATTACGTTAAATTTTTTGTATTATGGCAGTGGTAAATGTTGCGCATACGTCACGCATGCAAATTGATTAAAAAGGGTAAAAAAATGAGTACTGAAAGGTGTTAAAAACAAAAGTGAGTTAGTATGATATGCTCGTGTTGTAATTTAAGTGAATTATTCTCATATATTGAATAAGAAAGGTAATTCATTCATGAGGTTTGTACCAAAAAGAGGATATTAATCTTTCGTCAAAATAATAACCTCACAACATATAGTAAGTTTTAACCAAGAAACCCTATTATTACATTGAAACAAACTTATACTTTAACAAAGTTTTAAAAAACCTTTTGTTCACCAAAAATGTTCACTCAACTTAGTAAAGTGCCATCGATCGTTCCCTTTTAGTGGAGAAAAAATTGAATCGATGAGAAAATGTTTACTATTCTGAACTAAAACCCTGCCTTTTTTGGGTCATCATCCCTTTTTTTTATACTTTTATTTTTATACCCTACACAGAGGGTATATTCACTTTGTCATTCCGTTTGTAACGCATAGAAATTTGGCACACAGGTCACACCTTCTTGCAAGCTGCTAGCATATAATAACGGGCGAAATCGGGTCACCACTACGCCTACCGCCCATACTCTATGTAAATATACCTCAACCCATTTTGAAAAAAGTTGCTGCGATTTTGATGAAACTTGATGATTTGGTGAACATGTAAACTAAATTAAGACTGGGCTAGGTTTTAAATTTGCAAATGCGCCTAAAGGGGCGTAGCACAGCCCTAAATTTTAACATTTTTAATGTCATAACTCGTAAACCGTGTAAGATATTGTGATGAAATTTGGTACACGGATACAAATCATATATATCTTGAATTGTGTTTAAAGTGGGCGGAATTGAAAAATTGGGCGTGACACTTTTAAACAATGAAAAATTTTGATTTCGTATAATTCAAAATTGGCCTATACGATTTTCATAAAGATTTCAGGGATGATACTACTGAGAGCATTCATCAATACAAGCTTCAACAATATACTGGAAAAACTCGTTGAAGGGCGTGGCACAGCCCACAATATTTATAAACGTTATAATTAGAGAACTAACAACGTAATCGTTATGAAATTTAGTATGGCAGATATACTTGCTAAAAGGTATCTTCTTACGAAAATTTGACACAATAGAACCGGTGGGCGTGGCACCTCCGATATAAGCAAAAACGTTTAATGATATAGATAGTGTGCAATGAGAGTAATCTTCATAAAATTTGGTGCATAGATGTCAATTATTATAAGCTATAAAATTAAATAAATTTCGACAGGATTTCATAAGTGGGCGTGGCACCTCCAATACAAGCAAAATACCTTAAGTGGCACATCTATCGAAATATATGAGCAATCATGCTGAAATTTGGTAAAAGAGGTTTGTTTAAGGAAAGCTATTTCTGGATCAAGATCAGTCTCGATTGTATCAGTGGGTGTGTCACCGCCCTAAATTTTAAGGTTAATTAAGGCATATATCGCAAACTATACAAACTATTTTGCTAAAATTTAGTATGTGGATATCAATGACGCATATAATTTATTGAGCCAGCCGAAAGTAGGCGGAATTGGAGAAGTGGGCGTGGCATATTTGGTTTTCTGCATTTCTATTATATTTTTTTTAACATTTTCCACATTCTTTTGACTTTTCCATTTTTTAACTTTTCCCAACATATTCCATATGTATATTTTCCACTTTTTCAACCTCTTTCAACTTGATTCGACATTTTCTTTATTTTTTTTCGACTTTTTCATGAATTTTGAATTGTTTCAACATTTTTCAACAATTTCCACATTTTTTCGACTTTTTCAATTTCTTTTAACTTTCTGCAATGGTTTCCATATAATTTAGACTTTTTGAGTTTTTTTCAACTGTTTCAACACTTTTCAACCTCTTTGAACCTTATTACATTATTTTCGACATCTTCAACCTTTTCAACGTCTTTTTAACATTTATTTGGAAAGTACTTTTAGTGCAGTGTAGGGTATGTGAGTTTCGGCCTGGCCGAAGATAACACCTTTACTAGTTATACTTCAAAAACTAGAATCCAAAGAACGTAAATTTCACTTGATCACTTGACTTTAGTATACGCATTTGCAAATCCTTAAGAATCAAGCAAAATTCTCTTTGCTGTTTATCAAATAAAATATCAACTACCGAAAAGCAAAGATAACATTATGGTTTTATTTAATTTCTTTCAAGTATCTTTTGAGTGAGAGCAAAAAACTAATACAAAACAATATATTATATTGTACAATATTGTACAAACAAAAACTTTTTCTTTTCTATTACTTTGTTTCGTAAATTGAATACTACTATTTCATTGCATTTCATTGAAAATTTATTTTTTTACTTTGTACTAGAGATAACTTTTGTTTATGGTTGCCAACACTCAGTGTTTATTTATTTTATTTTTTTTTTGCAAAGTTTTTGTCAATTTAACACTTTTTCTATTTACATTTTTTCTCTCTTTTATTTTCAGCTATCGAATGGTTTTTGTTTGATGAAGCTCATTTTTTTTATGTGTAGATTAGAAAAATCATACGCATGGTGTTGCAGAAATTTGTTAAATTTATTTAGAAATCCTTTTTTTCCTGTTGATTTGAATTTATTGTTTCGAAATTATCGCTATTTCTTTTGTTAGAGACGGCTGTTTAAACATTTGTCGATGAATTTAAATTACATATATAAATCAATACAATCTTTCTAAGCACTATTAAACATTCCACTTTCAGTTTAACTGAAATTAGCCCGTCTATTTTAAGTATGAAACTACCGCTTTCAATAGAATTGGTGTCATTTGAATAGTTGTTTAATGAGCTATAAGATTATTATATGTAGAACATTAAAATTGGTACATCAATTTTTATGTCATAAGGAATTCTTCCTATTTAGATTCTAAAATATTTTTTTTTTCAGAAAAAAAAAAAAAACGTTTCCTTGTAAAACTACGTCTCTATGGGATATAGAAATTTTTCATGTGTCAATTTATAAGTACATAAGCTATTTAAAGCTGTTTTATATGGATAAAGAAAAATGTTGTTCGGATTTCATTAAACCTTCCCAATTTCTTTAAAGTTTCTTTTGTGTGGTAATATTGATAAAAAAGTATCGTATTCGAAATTATTATTCGACAATTTTTATGTTTTTTGGCAGCTATGACATGATAGCATTGCCGATTTATAAGACGATAATCTAATTGTTGTTGTTGTTTTTGCTGCATTTTAGTATACATTCCATCATTGGACTAAGTTGAGCACCGCCTTATTTATTTTAAAAAGTTCAAGGTTTTGTCATTAGCCACTAAAAATCATATATAATGACTTATTATATATGAAACATTTTTTTTTTGAATAACCAAAAAGTTAAAAAATTGCTTGATCTAACATAAAAAAATGATACCAATATTTGTAGGGCTACAACTTTAATTTAGACAACAAAGAAAAAACTTTAAAATAAATATGACTTTCAAATGATATATCGTCTGGAAATGATGCAAACATAGTTACAGAGGGACATATATAACTTTGGAGTCTTCCATCTATGGCTTCGAATGATGATTTGCTGAAAAATTTTGCAGCTCTAAGTTATATCTTTTAAAGAGATTTTCTTATATGTTGAAGCATAAAGGAAATAGGAAAGATAATGTGTCCACAAACTTAGACTTTTGAATGTTATAAAAATTATATTTATTTATTAAAAATAGATAGTGGAATAAAAATAACACCTGAATGCGTTAATTTTTTTATTATTATTTACTCACAAAAAAAGGGAAAAAATGGATATTGCAATTCATACCGTATACCTATTCTATAGATTTTTCTACGATTTTCAAAAATTTCAAATTATGCCAGATCCATTATTTTAGAAAAATGTAGATATCTTGGTTTTGAAATAAGATAAGGATATGCGGTTGCATACTGCATTCTTTAAAGCAAATTAAAATACATTAAAAATGATGTAGCACGGGAGCGGGGGTAAAATAATGTGGGTCGATTTTGCAACATTACTTGGGAAAATCGGTAATTTAAATTGTTAAATCAAAATTTTTCAAAATGGGAAGACAACTCAAAACATGGGGCGGTAATCCCGTTTTCCATATTAAGCAAAATCCTTTTAAGGACAGTTGTCTAAGCATATTGTAATCGACTTATATATCGTGATAAAAAAAAATGTATTTTTGAACTGCTCTAATGCACATTCACACAAACTTAGTCGTTGCCGAAAGCTTGCTTGTGGTGGTAGTGCACTGTCGGTGAGTATTTTGAATTTCAATATTTCTCCGACTTGTTCGTCACTTTAACGAATGGTTAGTTCCTGTGTAAGTTTTTAGTTAAAAATTTTTAAAGTCAATGATCTAAATTTAAAGAAATGTGAAATATTAGAATAAATTTAAATTTTTCCACTAGTTTTCTTGCGGTCGCCTCCTCCACTAGGTATAAATTGCTATTGCGCCTAATAGTATATACTCAAGGTTTTTTTTTTGTTTTATGTCGATTGAAGCTTTAAATCAACAACTAAAAACAATCAAGCGTTAACGAATTTTGCTGACAACTACTATTGGTTGGCACCACACTCAACCTTTCTCCTCAGCCTTCTAGCTACGACTGTGTCAACATGGCGGGTGGCTTCATAAATAACCTAAAAACACGATTATTGAAATGTAAGCAACAACAATAACAACAAAAAACTATAGTCTATTTGTAGGCAACTTCAATTGAAATTTATGCATTTCTATCAGTGTTCAACTTTGCATACACATATTAATAACGTATGTGTATGTGTATGTGTTAGTTTTTTTTTTGTAAATACGAGTGTGCGTGTGTTCGAGGTCATAAAGTAAGTATGTGACTTTTTTGTTTTACTTGCGTTTTCTATTAGATAACCGAGGCCACCAACAATACCACAGCATTCAAAAGCAACAACGACATAACACAAAAAAATCATTGTCAAACGTCAAACGATGACAGCTAAGTTAACGGTGCTTTTCTCATGCGCTCCTTTTCTCATGCCCTCCTTTTTTTTCTTATGCTCTAAATGAAAATTTTAGTTGGAAATAACATCGAATTTGATGCCAAAGCTTCTAGTTAGGTCGTTGAGGGAGTTGAGTATGGCGGAAAAGCTTTTTTCTTCTTCTGCTCAAGTGCTTAGAATTTTTTTTCAGCGCTTTACTTGACAGCGGACATATTGAATGAATCCGTGAATGGCTGTATGAAAGCTTTAGCTGTTGTTCATTGCTTGGGTTCACCAGTGTCATATTCTTACACTGAATGAAGTTGCCCTCCAAAATTGGTCCAAAATTTTTGATCCATTCGATTACACTATAGAATAACTTGGTAACTTTTTTTTTTTAAATATGCGAATTAGTTGCGCTTTAATATCCTTAAGAATTTTTTAAAAATATTTGTCTTGATGCAAAACCCTAGATATGGTAAGAGTGCTCATCTAAGCGCATAAGTTTCTCATTTCTGCAAATAGGCAATTTTACGTCATGTGTTTCGTGAACGCACCTTCGCATATTTCGCGTAATTTATGACAGTTGTTGAGTATTTGATAAAATGTCAAAATTAAAATTCAGAAAGAAAGCGAGTAAACTAAATTAATTTAAATATTTTATTAAGTTTTTTATCTCTGACACACAATTTTTGACAGTTCATTTCCAAGGGTGGAAAAATGCACAATTTGCGAGGTTTTTACGCGTTCTAGATGAATACCCATAGTATACTTTAAGCAAATAATTTATAAAATCTCATTGAAGATACCTCGCTGAATTTTTCAGATTTGGCATCAAATGTGGTTTAGTAGCAAAACACAAATCCGTCCACATACATGTGTAACCCGACACGTGTTGGCTAATTAGCCCACTTGGCTAAGTACCTCTCATAAATTGGAATAAAATACCATAAGGATCCTATTAAGTAAAGAGTGTAAGACTTCAACCTCAAAGGAAACTGAACGGCTGAGTATGCGGAATGAAACTTCTTAAGATTTTCAGGCGAATAATCTATCAAATTTTTTAAATTTATAAGAATAAGTTGAAAAAATAGCATATTTAGAATAAGAAGTGAATGCAGATCGCATATCATTTAAAAAAAAAAGTTCTAAAATTTTTTTTCAATGTACATTCACAGTAAACACCGTTTATACTTATGAAAGCGTAAAAATTGCTTATTAAGTACATTTTTCGCGCCTGCCTGCCATTGTGGAGAGCGTTGAATAATCACGGTACTATACAATAGATTGAAATTTTTTCCAGCTATTCTTCTCGATCATTATAGATAAATAGCGCTCAAAGCGGAAGTATGATAAAAGACGCTGATAGGCTTCGCTTTACTTCAGTTAGCGTCACCATACTCGATGACGACATTTATGCAATAAACCAAAAATAAAGCAAAACCATAAAGAAAATCCATCAGTAGTTTTTTTTTTATGTCCAATATAAAACATCTTCAACATAAATTGTTGGCTTTACTTTTTTGAAAGGAAGTAGATAAAAAAATTCATACCATATTTTTATAAACGCAAAAAATCTATTTAAACCAAGTGAACTTTTATAAGCGAATTTATGTAGAATTTTTACAGTCGTTATGGTATAAGTTTGTTGATTTGAATTCGGAGATTAGTGAATATAATAGCAGTTATATTTTTTAGGGAATATTTTTTGACAAAAATCTTAAGATTCAAGGAACATTGTTCAAGCATAAATGGAATGAAAGACTTATGGGTCTTACCTGATCACCGTATAGAAAGCCGTATCAGCCATTTTAATGTTTATAGACCTTGGAGGAATATCAAAACTGACATGCAAGGAGAAGCGCCAACAGCAATTCTAATCACTATATCCTTGTGGTTTTATCCAAATTCAAAAAATTGACCTTTGATTGACGGTAATTTGACCATCATCTGGAAAACTTGACAGACGAAGTAAGGAGTCTTAATTTATAACTCCCAACGTTTCTAGGCCTCCCTTTGAAATCCGGAGGATACAGAACATCAGAGAAGTTTTTGTCTGCATTTACAAATTTAACATAATATATAATAATATTTTTTTATTATAAACACTCTGAAGTTATCGCATGCAATATTAAAATCTGGTCTAACCTTCACACAATTTATAAATCAATACGTAGGTGACCGGCAAAAATCTACAGTCAAATCTACAAATCGAGTGCAAAAAACGTGTACGTATTATCTTCTACAGATCATGAACTAATCTGCGGGAAAGATATTTGTTCAGAAATATCAATCGTTCAACTCCAGCCGTTAATTTGTCGTAATACGTCGCTGAGAGAATTCTACAGCGACTGGCCTCGTATCCATCGCTGAGGTAGGAAAGGCTTCATCATCTCTTAAAAATATCAGTGGGTCCGGAGCAGATCACATTATTTCCGTTAGGTGTAAACGATACCGGAGATCAACGTTGGGCTTACATACCCGTGCCCTTGTTCAAAATTGGGAAAAAAGTACGACTGATTAGTACTACAGAACCATTATGGTACTGTCAATATCTGACAAAAAGTCTACTCATTACAGAAAGCGAAGAATTTGAGCTACTTAACCGCAAACTACTGCTGAGATTAGATCTGAGGTGGTACTGAAAATAAACATGAATAAAATAATGTGGCTGCGATAGTTCATTGATAAGCAAATCTTGCATAAAAGTGGAACATAAATTATTTTATCAGGACAGCGCTATAGCATCCGATGGAGGAACCAATAAAGACATCCATGCTATGAACGAAAAAGCAAAATGCTCCTACATTCAGCATCGTAATGTCTTCAAAATCTTTTAGTCGAATCTGAAGCAAGTTCAATTGCACGGTTGTGAAACGTGGTTAATAAACAGCGCTTACCTAAAAATTTGGTAGCCCTGAGCTATCTTCAATACGGAGTTGCTCATAAAATGCTGAGAAGATCCATGCAAGTTAATTGTCAAAAATAGAAATAAATTGAATAAACGAACATAGAAATTTCACCCCATGTCTCGTATGTGTCTTTATACTGTACATAACAAAGTGCTTATAAGAACATAAGGTCTCCTGCATGTCTTTATACTGTACATAATAAAATGCTTATAAAGAAATTAGATGGCATGTCTTGTGCATATCTTGATACTGTAGACATAAAAGTTACTTGAAAGACATGCAGCCTCATGCCATTATACTGTCAATTTTTGTCTTTTTAAGGCGCTTTACCAAGATAAATGTAAGAAAAATATAATTCATAAGGTATACTTTAATATATTACAGATAGTGAATAACGTGCAGAGTTATAGGTCGTTGGAACATGGCTTCGAGACCGGCCATGAAAACTTAAAATAATATAATTGAAATTTGTTTTCATGATGTTTTGTAATGTTTATGGAATAAACATATATGATATATATAGAAAAGAGAGCGAGAGAGAGCGAAGTCGCATATATATGTATGTACTGTATATAGAATATGTATATACATCCGGTGTCGGTGGCCTGTCGCGAGTTTAAACATTTTTCCTCAGCCGCAAATCTTCTAAGCGTAATCGATACGATTACGATACGATTACGATACGAATACGATACGATTACGATACGATTACGATACGATTACGATACGATTACGATACGATTACGCATCCGATGTCGGTGGCCTGTCGCGAGTTTATACATTTTTCCTCAGCCGCAAATGACGCATCCGATGTCGGTGGCCTGTCGCGAGTTTATACATTTTTCCTCAGCCGCAAATGCTTTCTTACGGAGGTGCACAACGTGCCTAAAGAAGTTCTCACTTCAATAAATTTCGACAAAGAAATCAAAATAGATATTCCTTATTCTTTTATTCTTACATGGATCTTTAAAATACAGCCTTAAGTCTTAAGCACTCTATACAAGGCACTCTTCTTAAAGTCTTTTAAGGAGTCTTATTAAGATCTCATATAGATATTTTGATGTTTGTATAACTCATACGCAAAATGCTCTTATAAGCCCCCATAAAGAATTTATAAATAAATTATGATGTCATCCTACTTGTCTTTAAAATGCCTTTAAAAGAAAATATAAAATGTTTTTTGCTACTGGAGTATTTATAACAATATTGTGCAAAATGACACCAATGGAAATTATCATCGCATTTTGTCCTACTTAAGCACATATATATACGTACATACGTATGTTTTTTGTGTTAGGGTGTGCGTATTCGAAAAGATTTGAAAACCATTAGTCAAGAAGCATCTACATAAAAGCATGCATTTTTTAGCAAATTGTAATAATAATTTTTAGTTCGTTAAAAATTAAGTACTACAGGTTATGCAACGTTAAGTAGCAAAAACATATTATTATTAAGTTTTCAACATTCAATTGAACTCAAAGTAGAAACAGCGTAAAAGTCACTTGAAACCAACAATAAAAATGAAATTGAAATTAAAGCATTTTTGCGTCATAATGAAAAGGGTATAAAATGAAATCAATAACAATGCAAAAAATAATGAACTAACAAAATGAAATAAAATGAAAATATTTTTTTAATCTATTTTTGTTCAATTGAAACATATTGAATTGAATGGAAATGAATTGAATTGAATTGAATTGAATAACAGTAAATCGCAGCTCAACGGTGAACAGAAAATAACGCAATAACAATGCAGTAAAACAAAAATAACGGTTTCGACTGCAGAAATGAAATGAAGAAGAAAATAATATATAAAAAATTATATTTGTTACTTCAAATTTCATGCTGTTAATACTTCACGAAAACAATTGCGAAAATATTCCGTATTGTCTTTAATGCCTTCGCTCTGTGCACTTGTGATAACTCCATTGAAATAAATGAATGAATACGATTACGTTATCAAAATGCAGCCTAAGGCGAAAAAAACGTAGATGTAAAATAAAAGCGTTAATAATAAAAATAAACAGCACTGAAGAAAAAAAAAAAAAAAAAATTTCAAAATGTGAGCATACGTATTACGTAAAAATATGTTACGTGGAAAACAGCAAAATTATGAATTTTTGTATTAATTTTGTAAGAAGTTAAGAATCTACAAAGGGAAAGGTAGTATTTGATAGACATCAAAGTGTTGGGTAATTTCTTTTGGTGAATTTTCGCAATCATACTGCGAGAAATGTATGGAAGACTGAATCAAGCGCTGTCATACGTAGTTATATCGTAAGCGGTGATGATTAAATAATTTCCTTTCGTTTTATTTAATAGTTCTGTACGTCAGTAATATATCGAATATATTGAAAATATTTATAAAAAATGCAATTAAAAATGTATTGAAAAAAAGTAGATATTTTCAACGTTTTCCTCAAATGCTTAACAAATTTTATTTCTTTCACTGAAGCAATATGGCAGCGCCATTTATGCGGAAGGACGACATACATATTTGCCGGATGTAATGAAATTTCTGAACAGCAGCGGCGATAGTGGCAGCAAACAGAAAAAAAATAATGACTGGCAAAAAAAAAAAAAAATGAATTTTGGAAATATGAAGACTTAAGCAAAAGGCTGCAGATATTTTACTTGATAATAAAAATTGAAATGAAGAAAAGAAATGAAATAAAACAAAGAAGAGAGCGAAGAAAAAAAAAACGCAAAATAGCGCCAAAGTCAAAGGAACAGCGAAAACATATTTTCCTTCTTATATTTTGCATATTTTTACAATATTCGTTTTGATTTTTTTCTTTCTTTCTTCATTTTGGCAAAATTACTGCGCAAACGATGAAGAAGCCAGTGAAGACGAAGATGCAAAAAATCTACAAAAAATAAAAAATCTTTACTTTGCAAATTTATTTAAGTGCTAAACGCGAATATGAAATTTCTTCTGAGTGTTCTTTTTTTTTTTTTTTTGCTGTTTTTGTGCTACAGTGCAGGTAACAAAAATGCACTGTACGTAACATTTTGGCTTGAACTACCAAATTACTCAAAAGTTAAGTTTGAACAGGAAATACATTTAGACAAAGGATACAGGGAATTTTGTTACGAGTTTTTCGATATGCCCTGATCTAAAGCTCAGATATATGTTCAGTCAATTCAAGTTTTTCAACATTTAATTGAAATAATTCTATTTTAACATATTCTCGACTACAATTAAACATTATTAATCGAACTTACAGTCATTCAGCAAAGATCAATATTATTGTAAATTTTAACTAATTGATCAATGCTATTTTTTATTCAACAAACATGGCAAAGATAACAAATGGAACAATTTAACCTAGTAATTGGTGACATGTTTCGTGACAATGATGTGTATTGTCGTCATATTCTTAAAGTCGGTATTTTATTTTTCTTCGAGCTATAGAGGTAATTCGTTTCAAATAATCGAGTTGTAAAGGTTATAAAATTTATTTTTTCGAGTTTTAGAGGGAAAATGTACTGAATTTACTGGGACTCATTAATTATTTCGAGCAATGGAGGTTTTCGGACTTGAAGGGATGGGAACACAACATTTTTTCGGGTTTGGAAGGTTTTCGATTTATCGAGGTTCGACTTAAAGAGGTTTCACTGTATTTTAGAAATCATTATGAAATTTTGTACAAAAATTTTAGCTTTTAAAATGAAGAAAATTAAGTCAGTGAGCTTGGAACCTTCCAAAAAAAAAAAAACCTAAAGTGTGAGGGTTATTTTAGGTAAATTATTGCAGCAAGTGTTATCAAATGCAATATTGGGTGTCTATCTGGCATTATGTAACTCACAACTTAAAGTTTGTATTACTGCACCAATAGGCGTGGCATACCCCATGCAACCAAAACATTTTAAGTGAATTATTACATCAAAAGCCGTAAGATTCAAAGTGAGAGGTTTTCTGCAATGGGCGTGGCAACACCCATGCAAGTCAAAAGCTTTGCAGGATATTTTTGGTAACTGTATGAGTTATCATAATTAATATTGTTGTGACGATCTCATAAGATTTCACTGGATAAAAGAGAACGGGGTTGCGCCAGTAACAGTGTTATCTTCCTTATATATAAAGGTTAAAAACGCCTTTCAACAGAGAGAGTTATAAAAGAGTTAAATTAATGTCTTAAAAGAGTTGGACTTCGAGCAATTAAAAAAGTCCACTGACGCAATAAATTTTTATTCTTCAAAAAATGGGTTCAAAACACCTCTTAAGTAGGGTCAGACACCTCTCTTGTGACTTCCAATATTCATTTTCAGCCTTTCCCAACAATAAATGTTACCCAGAAACCTAGAAACAGTCAAGAAGTATTTCGAAGTAAATGGTCACCTTTTTTTGGTATTAATGAGCATGTAACTATAGTGCTGCTAGAAATATGTATATAAGTCAATTTTGAATAGAACACAACCATTTGTCAGAAGTTTTCAATAATATTAGGATATACTATACACAATAAGCGAAGTAAGATGGTGGCCTTCAGCATAACAACGCGAGTTCTCACACATCGGCTGAAGTAACTCAATATTTGACTGGTCAAAACATCGAACTATTAGGTCATCCACCATATAGTCCTGATTTGGCACCTAATGACAACTTTTTGTCCTGACTGTCAAAAATAAACTACGTGGTTAGCGATTTTCAATGCTAGAAGAAGAAACCATGTTTTGGAGGTACCTCAATAGGAATGATAGATAGATAGATAGGAATGAAATATAGCACTCAGCAAAAATGTCGAAGTATTTATCTAATATATGCACTTCACTGTAACTACTACGCCGCCCCTTTATTTTATATAAAGCATTAGCATCAGTAGCCAAAAAAAAAAAAAAAAAAAAATCAGAAAGAGGTCTGCTCCAGCAAGTAATATATATATATACTTGCATTTTACATTTTATTTTCAGCAAAAAAAGGAGAAAAAAAAAATCTCAGCAAAGGCAGGAAAATTGAAAATTGAACTAATATTGAAAGGATTAAGGAAAATGATTGGCAATGGTTTGCTTGCCAAACATTTCTACTTCGTTGAGTTCAATGACTTGGAAATGGGCACAGTTTTAGATGAAAAAAAAAAAAATAAAATATATAAAACTAAAAAACAATTGAAGTCAAGAAGGGTCCCTCAATGGATTTACTTGATGGGCTGCTAACGACCTTGCAATGGTCGGCCGGCACAAAATGCTAGTGCTCATAGTTAAAAAAAAAACAGCAATGTGAAAATGAAATTTTAATGAGCAAAGAAGTGTAAGCTACAGTAGGATAGTTGTGGTAGTAAGTATGCGATATGCTCGGGAGAGTGAGAATGTTAAGGAAGCGCATTAGATAGAAAAATGCTGCTAAGACTTTGGGTCAGGAAATTGTAAATAAAACTAAGCTGTGAAACGAAGCAGGAAAGCGAGTACTATGTGTTTAAAGGTAGACAAAAATGTCTGTGTAAATAGTTGAATTTATGAACTGCACCTGTGTGCAAAGCAAGTATGTGGGTGTTATAAATTTTAAAATTAATTCAAGAGAAATTTTTCTGTGGAGATTCTGTAAGTTACAACGTATTCATTAATGTGGCATGATAATTTCATAAGAAAAATTTATATTAAATATAGAATTATATTTTTTTTCGATTTAATAAGTTTTTTTCCAGATTAAGCCAAAATTCAGATATATGTATAAAACAATGATATTTTATAGAACTAATAAACTTTTATTATGGTTGCTTAATCTCAGACTTCAGCTATTGCTTAACTATAAAGTATTTCTTGATGAAGTTAAGAAGCGCACAGCTGCTTTGGGGGCGAGAAAAATAGAACAGAAAATATCCCTTTGTATATGATTTAGTATAGTTCACAGTTCTGAACTCATCTTCGGTTCTTTGCATGCGCTGAATCATTGAGAAATTATTTATAATCTTTTATAAATTTTCTATGCCTGATGAACTATTAATTTTAGCTGACCAATTGTCAGCGTTAAAAGCCCTATCGATTTCTTTACTTCCTTTTTTTTTGGTTCTGATATAAAGTGTCAAAATTTTCAGATGACCTTGAAATTTAAAAAAATATCTCAACTGACCAATTCGTGACCTAAGTATTACATACATATTTTTTTATTTCAAAATTTGCCAGATGAGTTGCTAGCGCAGTGGATTCACTGATGGAGTTCTTTTGTGCACGAAAATCAGAAAAAAAATCATTACAAAAACAAAAAAGTTCTACAAGCTCAAGTCGAAAGTTGCGGATATAGCTTTTGTAAAAGTTTTGGGAAAGTTAAAAGGGATCTACAGTTCGAAAAAATCGATTTCACTTTTTTTTGTGATTCTTATAGTAAATACGACGTTCTTTTCAATGCAATAAACCGCAGCTTTCTAGCTGCATTAGTTTTTTCACAAATTCACTTCAAACATGGACACATTGAAAAAAAAGACGTACAAAAAAATCCAATCAGACAAACTTCTCTGAAATTGATCAAATTTGCTGAAACCTGTTACTCGGGGGTTTTCAGGGTCATGGATTACGAATCAGTTATCAGATTTTAAAAATTCAAAATGGCGGATCCAATTTTGCGGACGATTTTTTTAAAAACTGATCGCATTCGCCTGAAACTTGTTACTCGGGGTTACGAATCTGGTGTAATTTTCTCGAAATTCAAAATGGTGGACCCAATATCGCGGAAACTCAATAACCTAATCCACCATATTGGGTCCGCTGTCTTGAATTTTAAATTTCTGACCTCGGATTCGTATTAAGCGACCCCAAAAAACCCCCGTTTATCAAATTTTGTGCTAATCGGTTGATTTTTAAACAATACGTCCGCCTTATTAAATCCACGATTTTGAATTTGAAAATTTTTGAAATATAGCATCAGATTCGTAATCGGCGACTCTAACTTCTGAATAACTAATTTGGTATAAATGGGTAAATTTTTGAAAAATACGTCCACCATCTTCGATCGGTAATCTTGATTTTGTCAAATCTGACCTCGGATTCGTGATCAGTGATCCAAAAGATCTCCGTATACCAAATTTTTGTGCAAATCGGTTGACTTTCAAAAATTTGGCCACCATATTGAATACTTGACCGCCATATTGGATCGGCCATCTTGGGTTATGTCAACCTACCATGAAAGCTTTTTAGGAACTACAATTGGAGCCAAGAAACGACCCGATCGGTTGTGAGTTTTTATTTTTAAAAGCCACCACCAGCACTTGGATGGAGTATCCCCGAACCATGGTAAGGACCGTTTTCGGACAAATTTATTTATTTGTTGCTCCAATCGATAGGGAAAGATCGAAAAAGGATTTTATACATCACTTAAGGTGGCCTTGGAAAAATCCGTTTGGGACCAATTTTTGGAAACGTTTTTTTTTTTTGATCCAATCGATAGGGAACGATCGAAAATGGCTTTTGGACATCATTTAGGGTGGCTCCAGACCCTGAAAACACAGTTTTTGACCATTTTGGTTCTTTCCAAGATCCGGAGCCTCCCTTAGAGATGTACAAAAGCCATTTTCGACCATTCCGTAGATATAGGTATAACGCCTTAAAACTTGGTTCATGGAAGTTAAAGCCCACAAAATTAGTTCCAATATTGGTCGATATTTTACGTCACAGGAAGAGATCGAGGTAAACTTATTCGAGTATATACACAAAACACTACAAGATTCTGACCATGAAATTTGCATCAAATTGTTTTTCAACTTAAACTTTTTTTCGTTTAAAATCTTTACGAATTAGTAACTAAACCTACGGTATTTTCACAATCTACATCTTAATTTGCACAACTCATACAAAACAATTTTCCCATCTATTGAAGTAGCGAATTAATAAACATAATGAATGGCAAATCTTAAATCAAAAAGCTAAAGCCAGCTGTGTTCAACCAACTGGAACAGTCAGCTCGCCATTTGACCCTGAGACATTTAGTGAACCATAACAAAAATTATTGGTGATCAAGCATAGCCGTAAAAAAAACACCAAGGGAAGAAATTGTAAAAACTCACCTGAAGATTGATTATGCCGTGATGACGCTGTCATATTTCTTGGCAAAGTCATGCAATCACCTGTATTGGAGCTCATGAGCAAATTGCCACGACTATCTAGAATGGTGGTGTTACCAACAACACCAACCCCACCACCGCCGTTTCCTGTTTGGCCACTATTTGGATTGCGTCCATAGTTCATTGAATTTGAATGATGCAGCGTGGTAGCTTTTGGCAGTGTCATCATGCCAGGATTAAATACATTGCTGCTACTAACAACACCACCACCACCGCCACCATTAACCGCATTCATATTGCGTCCAAAAGTTTGTGTACCGCCACTCATACTCTTAAGTTGCATATGTTCACGTTGTGCTTGTGCGACAGCAGCAGCTTGTTGTTGCTGTTGATGCTGCTGTTGTTGTTGCTGTTGTTGCTGCTGCTGCTTGGTGCTGGTAGCGTAGGTGACATTACCGATGCCACCAGCACCCATCATACTACCACCAACACCAACATCAAGAGACATCGACTGCTGTTGTTGTTGTTGTTGCTGCTGTTGCAGTTGGGGTGATTTATTACCAACACCACCAACTTGCTGTGATGGTGGTGGCACCAATTGCATTGCAGTATTTGCACAAATATGTGGTGGTGGTGGCTTAACCTCGCCGCTCAGTAAAATTGCACCTTGATCTCCATGATTTTCTACATCAACAATGACATTGGTGCTTTGCGAATGACCCATATGATAGTGGGCGTGTTTGATTGGTTCTGGTGGATATGCGACCTGCTGATGCATGCTGCGTTGTTGATACTGTTTTTGAAGTGTCTTCACCTCGAGACGCGTTTTATCACGCTGATAGTAGACACCCGCGAATATTAGCACATTGAGAATGAGTAGACTGCAGCCGATGGCGATTGTAACGCTTAGCGCTGTTGAATACGCTGCATAGCCTGCAGCCTCGAAACCTGATGCTAGAGTGTCTGTTGTAGCATTAGCTAGAGTGGTCGGTGCATAGACTCCACCGGTATAGTTGCCACCCACTGGAATGCAAGTTGTGAACATATTTGGATCAACGGTTGTCACTATTGGAAAGAAAAAGAAAGCGAGAAATGAGTTGACATATGGTGAAATTTATAACAAGTAATGTCCTTAGGGAATTGTCAATGTTAATTAGCTGTCAATGTGTTCAAAAATCATTATAGTTCAATGTTGAAGGATAGTCAAAATCTATTATCACTAAGCAATTAATGGAAATAATTTTCAAAATCAAATTCTAGTACATACAATGATTCCCGTACTATCTTATGCCTTATCGAATTAAGTTTTTGAAGTTAAAAATTTTAATAAGATAAATAAATACCAACAAAAAATTTTAGTACCACAAATTGTTGCAAACACTTTTTAAGCGTTATCCATTTTAAATGCGAGTTGAAAATATTTAAATATGTCAGCGTTCTCTCTATACATAGCAGAAAAAGTGGAGCAGACACACCTTTTCCACTTTTTAGACACTTACAAGCGCACTTCACGATGTCGTTAAATAAATTCACTTCTTAGTCACATTTGAGCATCCAAGCAATCACACAGGCAACCACACCCTCTAGCATTCCTCTAGCATTTTTCGTGTAACTTCCAACTTCAGCGAAGAGTCGCTGCACTATACACTGTACACAGGTTTTAACACTCAGTACGACGACACGATTTTCACTTTGCAATTCAGATGCAACATGGCAAAAGAACACAAAAAAGGGAGCAAAATATGGTGACATAAGAATTTGCGAAAAACCACAAAAAGGACAACATCAGCAGCAGCAGCAGCAACTTTTGTATTACATACAACGAAAGGAGCAATCAGCACCATTGCAAAAAATGTTTCTTCTGAAAAAACTAACAAAAATTATAGAGAGCTTTTTAAGGTTACACCTGCATTTTCTGTAATGCATGAAAAATGTTGTACATACTAACTGCATTTATAAGATTTTGATTTGCTTAGTTAAATGAATTTAATTGGAAAAAAGTATGCAAAACTATTTGAATCTATAGATCTCACATGCAGTTCGATTAGAATTGAAATAGAGAAAAGGACGCTAAGCAACGTTAGCAGAGTATTCTCTTGCCATAAAGTCCAGAGTTTGAACCGGTTAAGAAACGATTGTTACATCTAAGTTTAACTGAAATTTGAATATTTTATTTCTGATTTCAATTTTAAAGTTGAAAATATGTAGTAACAACAACATATTATCCTGTATTTTTAATACAAACAACTTTGAATTCATTTTTAATTTGAAAAGTTTTTAAAATAAAATTTTTTAATTTTGCTTCAATAGTAAAAAACTTCAAATTTCATTTTGTAGTTACAAAGTATTTTAAATAATTCTTTGCATTCGCATGTCCCGTTGATTTTTTTCATAATGAAATGCCTCTCTAACATCTTTTTTTATTTTCTCTTTTGAAAAATAGAAAAAAAGAGAGTTTGCTCTTTTAACTACAAGGTCAAATAAAACTGAAAAAAAAACAACACAAAACTCAAAAGCATATTTTTGTTTTTTTTTTGTATTTTTGCAAAATTTGATTCTAAAAAAAAGGACACTTAATTTTAAAAAATAAAAAAAGTAAGTATGCAGTATTCTTCCGTAGCATACATATGTTGTTTTAAAGTAGAAATAATTTAAATCGGTTCAGTGTATTTTGCGGCAAAGCGTTACAAACAATTTCCATGCAAGCAATTTTATATAAACAGCATACTTTAACACTTTATCATTTTGAATTATATCTGAAATCACCTTAAATCAATGTGGATTCTTTTTGAATTCTAATATTTAATGTTCTAACAACTTTTTTCTGAGTGTTGATATTTATAGAGACATCAAACATTGTAAAAATTAATTCTTTTGCTTATCATAAATTCAGAAAAAATGTAGCGAATCATAAAAGCATTTCTTTAAACACTAATAGGCCACCTTATGCAAAGTTTCGCAGTGCTAACGTCCAAGCTTGACGCCATTGTAGAAAATTTGTTTACAATTTCATATCGCTCCAGAAGCCAGAAAGTTTTTAGTTTTTACTTTAAACTCAAAAAATGTTTTAACGTAACGTAAAGACGTCTTATTATGTAAAATTTCAATGGGAACTTTTTCTTCTTGAACTTTAATTTCCACTTTGACATTTTTAATTTCTAAACTTTTCTATCTTTAATCTCTACACAATTAAGACTTAAGTAAGTACACAGCTTGAAAACAATATATCCCTTTGAACTAAAATGGAAAATCGAGAAAAATTACATATAATAAATATTTCAGCAACTTATTTGCCTTTGAGACCGAATGTACTTGAAAGTTTTCAAGAAATACACTTAGTGCACATTTAATTAGTAGTTGATATAGAGAGCATCGCACCGCACTGCATGGCTTTGCAACATTGATGATGAGAGTGAAATGTATGAATTGCAGACTCCTGTCACAAGAGACCTTTGAGTGAAAACACAAATGAATTTGACTTGGTGAACTTGCTGCAAAGGAAGGAAGGGAAGATTTAAATAATCAGGAGCAGCCAAAAGTTGTTGCGCGCATTGCTGGTCACATTAATGTTGTAGTATTTACTTTAAAAAAAATGACGAGGTAGAAGTATCATTTAGTAAAAAAAATTTCACTTATCGCTTTACTTAAAATCAACTCGAAAATGAATATAAATCATATAAATCGATCCACGGACACGCCATCCCATAGTCTGATTCGGGTAAAATTTTGGTTCAAGAGCTTCATGGACTCAAGATATATTTTCAAGCCTTAGCTGATCTAATATCCATCCATCTATCAAATTCTATTTCAATTCAAATACGCTCATTACATGGCAGTACCAGTAAGAGCATCTTTGCTAGAAAGAACAAAACGAAAGGTTCCTTCGTTCGAACCCGTAATGACTGACAGTCTTTGTTGTAGTCAAAATCTTTGAGTTAAACAGGAAAATAGTTTCTCTGTACGGCAGTCAAACTGGGCTTAACAACAGCGCTTTGCTAAGAATTAAAAGTGTTTAGACCAATCTGAAAATTTGGTGGCCCTCTCCAAATCCAGAAATCAGCAACTGAAATCTGAACACTCGTGGCAGCAGAAAACACGGGCATTCTAAACTATCGTGGAAACGATCACTGGAGTGAAAAATGCGTGAGTAGGGGAAATGCTGGAGTGAACTGATCGCATTTGCAATTGATCGCGTTTGCTAGAAGAGTTTTATAGAGTCCCAATGCTTCGTGAGGAAATAAAGGACACAAGGCACACCACAAAAGGTTTTTATTTTTAACTTTAATAAAGGATTAGTAAATAATGTACTAACCTTTGATTAACTAAATAGAATAAAATAAGTATTTGTAATGTATGGATAAAATTCAAAAATTGATTTTGCTTAGCACAAGGAATATGATCTCCAGCACCATACCAACCCGACTTTGCGTGGGGGGGAAAATGCAATTCCAATAGCATGATTTTTTCTCGGGGGGAGAAAGCCCACTCTTGCCCATATAGTGAGTACGGCGTGAGTCACCGGCGTAAGAGGCAGATTTGCTAATCAACTCTATAATGAGAGTAGGGCCTAATCAACGGTTCCATAACTAACTCCATACCAGGCATGTTGTTTTATGCTGCTCCAGTTCATTCCGATTTTTGGCATGTCATTTTCTGCCATTCATTGCCTGACATTCCGGGGGTAGCTAAGCATCTTTTGCCTTAAGGATTCTAACAAAACGCTGACCAAGAAGTTTCTCTAGCATCTATTCTGAACGTATGACCTTTCGTTGTCAGCATATTTTCGTAATCTAAGTAGTGATAGAAGTATGATTAGTGACCCAAATAGATTTCTTTTTGCACCGGAATTTTCCTTAATCTAAGTTATTTTTCCTCATATTGATGAAAATATCGTTTCATTTAGTAATTCAGTCCTTTGAAATGAGTTCATGTTTCATTAAAGCAAGTCAAAGCTCTTCCTCAAATATAGAGTTTGTGGTTTTAGTAAAATTTTACTTTGAAATAGTAAATTTTTCTTTGGGAACTTCCTGGGATTTGAACCAGGAGCTTCCCTGATTAGACAATGGTTGCTACGCAGTTTAACGACATCATTTTAGTATGTCTTAAAAATGGTGTCGGTAGCTGAGTTGGGTAAGATGAGCATCTTTGAACAGTGGCATGGCGCAGAACACAGATTCAATTCTCTGATCGGGTGACAGGTAAAAAAAATTTAAGTTCTCCTTTGAAGTATTACAATTAAAATAAGAATGACTGACAATAAGTAACAACAAATAAGAAAATAGAGGAAAAAAACGTTAGGAAAATTAACAAATTTTTTTTGAAATCAACAAATTTATTTTAAGTAAATATCTTTCATTTAAGTATACCTTCAAAATTAAAATTTTCCTTAAACAATGTAGATATATTCTTTCAGTTTTATAACCTTGTACTCACATTGAGTAAACACTTTTCCTTATTTCAAAGCAGCAACATTTACTTGTACTAAGAAATCCAACTTACTTATTTTGAGGAACCCATGGCTTTAGCTCGTATTGAAGCACATTTTTTCCTTAAATTAAGGCATTTTCCCTTAAACGGAGTAAGTTTTTTTTTCGGTGCATATGCTTCCACTATTGCTATTTTTCTTTCTCTGGAATTTAATCGTGCTGTAATAATTCTGAAGGCGAACGGTTGCCATTTCAGGAGTAATGGCGATCTGCATTGTTTAGGAGACACAGCCTTAATGTGAAAGTTTTTATGTCCCGAGCATATACATATGTACATTTTTTTGTAAGCAATCTGACGAAATATCTACAGTGAACTTGAGAGTCTTAACTGGCTATCAGTATATTAAACTTAAATGCATTTTCGACACTCTAAGAGACATTTTGAAGGCATTTTCATAGAAATTTATAGTAAATCCGACGATGCAAAATGAAATTTTCTAATTAACAGGTGAGTCCTTTATACGCTACTAATCTTTTTTTTGGCTTAAAATGCATCAACGTATGTATGTACTTGAAAATCAAAAAACTAAATTAGTTTGAGTTTTTGAGTTTGAGATGTTGATGTGAATTAAGAGTCTGCACTCGAATATAAGATCTATAGCTCTTGGCAAATAAGCATCAAACATGCGGCGTTACTTAGCAAAATCCTTAAAACTTTGACATACCTCTTTTTCTATATACGAGTAATGCATATAAATAGAAAATGCATAATTAAGAAATGCATAATTTTTATCTTTCTGCACCAGAACTACTCGACGTAACTATGGTAATTAGGTCAAGAGTTCAGCATTCGCAATTTTACTTTGCATTTTTTATTTCACATTTTATATATAGTTTGCAATTTTCTATGTTAAAAAGTGAGCTTTTTGTGCCAAAGTCACGACTAAGTCTCATAAGCATTGTTCCAGTGTGTAGAAGCAGCAACAGCAGCAGTAGTCATGTTGTCGACACGACTGTCAAGTTGACACACCAACATGCCGGTGTCCTTCAGCCACTGTGCGATGTGATGATGAACTTTTTTCTTTCGATTTTGTATGTGTTTGTGGTTTTTGCGTGTGTCTGCTTCGTAGTTGGTGTTTTTTTGTCGGTTTCTTAATTGAAAACTCTCAGTAGAGAAAAATTACACCACCGGCTGAGTTCAAGATAAATTTCATATTTCTCCCATGTCATCACACTGCCACTTCATCTTTTAAGCTGCCGTTGATGCTGCTAACTCCCACTTCTTCAGTTCGTTATTTAAGAGCTTTTAATTGTATTTGTTGTAAATTGCTGACATCATGTTCATTGTATTATGAAATTTTGGTGATGATGATGATGTTGATAACGAAGAATAAAAAGCCAAAACGAAAGAATGGGAAGCGACAGCAATAGAAGTCGTGAAAGAAAAATCTTTCAAGTTGAGTATAAATATGGTTTTTTATTTTATAATGTTGGCCACTCTGTGCTGTTCCAGTTAAAATAATAAAATTAAGCGCACGACTGAAGAGTCAACACCACTTCAGTGCAGGCATAGTGCAAGTACACTGTAAGGTATAAATGTGCTGACATTTGTATTAAAATAAGAAAACTCTTATGACATTATGAAATTTAAGTTATGATGAGAAAATGTGTTATTTCAGCGATTAGGATGGTAATCGGGGGGCCAAAGTATACAATTTTATTTGTGTACATGTAAAAAAAATTAATATAATTAGTTGACATAATGACCGATCAGCTGTCATAATCACCACGACTTGGAATTTCATTGATATATCGTTAATCGGTTTACCAAGTGGTTACTGCTATTGTATTTTTGGTGACCACTGAACATTCCGTAGTATAAAAAAAGGACGTAGTTTGAGCAGAGACGGACATATTTTCCAGGTAAGCGCGTAGCATCGCCCACTTAAAAAAAAGAGAAAAGAGAAGAGAAAAGGGGATCCTCAGTACACAGTCCATCTCCTTACGAACTTTCATACAAACCGGTTCAATAATGTAGCTATGAAAATATATTTCTGGTCAGGGGAGTGACACAGTCTATTAAAAAAAAAATTATGTTTCCTCACGGTTCAATCTCTGTACACAATTTCTTCAAAATCAATCTATTAGTTTAACAGTAAAAACGTATTTTCTTGTTAGGGGCGTGGCATTGCCCACTCAAAAAAATGTCTTTACTCAAGAATCAATCTATCTCCACACAAAATTTCATCAAAATCAGTATAGTGGCTCATACGCGACATAGTTTTTTCCTATAAGGGCCGATGTCACGCCCACTAAAAGAACACAGAATTTGTAAGACACCTTCTAACAAAAAAAAAAAAAAACTAAGCGATTATGTATAATCTTTTGTTTCACCGCTATTTTCGTAATGACTTTTTATCATGCGAAATATGTAAAAACATTAAACGCACATATAGCTATTTCGCTGACTGTACTTTAGTGGGCTTTGAATGTTTTGTTTGTTTGACTTTGTTAGCGAAAAATTTATATGTGCGTACAATGTTTATATATACATTTTTTCATGAGAAAAACTTATTACGGAAATAACGGTAAACAAAATGTTGTTTTTCTTATTTGCTTTAAAAATAGTACCGTGGCTTGGCAATGATGAAGAAAAAAAACTTGACATTTCGATTTTGGAAAAAAAAATCTCCTGACCTCAAATTTATTTTAACAAGCATTAAACTCATATAATTTCTCTCTCATACTAATACAAATCCTCAGTAAAATTTTAAGCTTAAAAAAAGTTGGGGTTTTTGAGAAAATCAGCTTTGTTTTTTTTTTTTTTTCATAAAAAGCGCTATAACTGCACCAATTTTCAACAACTTTCAAAATTTCTTAAAGATTCTGACAGAGAATAAGAAGTTCTATTATAATCAAAAAACAAAAATTAATTATTTCGATTTGGATAAAAATGCGACTATTTTGAACCAATTTTCAGCGGTTTTTTAAGCTCTGACACTAAAACTTTAAATGGGCATAACTTCGTAAAAAATGATTTTCAATCAAATGGGGGAAATACATGTTCCCTTAATTACTTTAAAAAGCAACATATTTAATCGGCAACCAATTCTGCAATTTGAAGTCACTCCGCCTTCATGGTTTGAAATGGATTTGGTCTTTATATTAATGCTTACGTATGAAAAAATCTAGGAAAGTACCATGATGTTTTTTGTCACTTAAGAAACGCAACTAAAATCAAATTTACATTTACTCAAAAAGTAGAATCGAAAAATTTACATTTACTCAAAAAATAGAATCGGAAAATCAATGCTTTTTACAACCAGTGGTCGAAGTGGTCAGAAGGTATTGTTTCAAGAAGATAAACTTTCCATACCTACCTTATCATTTTATTTTCTACCCGCCACGTTTTTTAATTATCTGCAATTCAAAGCCAATAGTATTCTCCTACAATTTCAGTTTGGAGACTTATCCTATCTTATCGCTTTTAAATAGATATGTATAAAAAAAGTTATGTTTCTTATTAACAAAATATTATAATCATTGCATGAGTTCACAAAAAATTGTATTAACTTCTATACTTAATTGAAGTATTTATGACAACATACTTTTGCAAGTCAGTGTTCACTAATTTAAAAAACTTTTATACAAAATTGTTAAGATGTTAAAAAAAAAAAAAAACTAAAACGATGTGGCCTATTGTCAGTCTATTGCCAAAATGCCAGTTTCATTAACTTTTTTTTTCTTTTCATTTCATCATTATTGTTGGCATCACCGCTTTTCTCAAGTCTCTGCGGTTGACCACCAGTATCTTTGGCGCTTCTTTATTTCTTTCTTTTATGTCACATTCTTCTGCTTTAGCTTTTGCTCATTTACTGGTCTGCATTTTTTTTTGACAACGGCGACGTCTGATGTTCTGTGTAACTGTGACAGAGAGTAAGTAAATTTGGCCAAAAGTTGAAAGTTTTTGGCGGTTTTGTCTATTGAAAAATTAAGAAAGTTTTACAGTTGACTGTTTTTCTTGGTTTTTTGGGGTTTACACGATTTTCATTTGGGTTAGTGAAACGCCAATGTCAAAACTTGCTCAAGAAAGGTTTGTTTTTCAGCTGAGAGTGACATGAAATGGGGTGTGAAGGTGATGGGAATGAAGGTGATGGGTGTGAAGACATAATGTTAGTTGGAAGCTCATTATGGCTTTAATTTTTAAAAGAATTTTAATAAGTGAGTGTTTAAGTTTTTGTAAAATGCAACTTTGAAAAAAAAGGGTTGAATTAAATAAAATAAAACATTGAATGAAAATATCTATGAAAATGCTTTTGGAAAAATGTTTTTGAAAGTAAAATTTACAATACGACAAAAGCGAATTAGCTAAAAGAACTTGAGGTTATTGGGTTGTTGCACCACAATTAACTGTTTATTCTTTGGTAGCTTTTTGTTCTAAAATATTTTGTCAGTTTTACAACGACGTAAAATGAACAGAGTTCTAAAAAGGAATGGATGAGAACTTCTGTTTTAAACTCAAAGATATGAGCAAATGAAATGCATACATAGTTTTTTGGATATTTTAGAATGGAATAATTTACAGAAAATATCTAGAGGTAGAAATCATTGTGATCCAATATAAAAAATTTTTGCACTATACAGATAAGTAATTAGCAATTAATATATAGGGTCATTTCGCCTGTTCGCGTCCATTTAGTGCAGTTGGAAAGTTTGACGGCGATAATAAAAATATCCCAGCACTAATTACTATGAAAAATGTATGTAATGCGTTCATTATATAGTCTATTTTAAGATTTACTTTCAGTTTTGTTCGAAATATCTAGTGTTTTTTTTTTAAATAGAAAAACTTCCGAACTAGGCGTTTTACCCACTTTGCGTCCACAAAGCGCACGGTCCTTTTGTCCATGTGTGCGTGCCTCTTATACATTGAGGTATTAGCGGTAATGACATTTCATTTGATTGGTGTGTTAGTTTACTTATTTCGAGGATTTTTAAAGGGAGATCTGTAACATGGACGCAAATTGGGCGATGGACGCGAACAGGCGAAATGACCCTACATATGTATTTGTAATTATTAGAATATATATAAAAGTTAAGCCACGTGATATAGAATAATATGAATTTTTTTGCACTAAGCAAATAGATTCATCAAATAGTTTGCCGATCAAAAGGCAAGAACGCTAGGAGAACTTAAAGGCCCATTGTAGTGCCACGGAGAAGTGAACAGCAATGAATAGAGAATAAATTTACAAGAAAATAAAATGGATATCAATTTTCTTTCTCTACATTCTCTAGCGAATTTTTGTGAGTTTTATAAAAAATTTGTAGTTGTTAAAGTTTCTGTTCAAACATGGCAATATCTTGGAAACGAAGTAGCTTAAAAAACTAATACATTATTTTCTTGAACTACAGCCAAGCAGAATTTAAGCATAGTCAGAGAAGATATCGCTTAAATAATTTAAAATATTGCGCTCAACATTTTGGAAGTAGCTCATACATTTTTCCAACAAAGTTTCCAGCAATCTTATAGCGCCTGATTAGAAATTTTCGGGTCACGGACTAAAAAACTATAAGTAAACGTAAAAATAAAGTAATTTATTGAAATATTTTTTCACAACTGCTACTCATACAAAAACTTTAAAATAGCGAAAGAGGGTTGTAGGTATTTGCTATATATATTTGCGGTTGGTCTAAAAAAACAAACAAAGGTTCTTATGTTTCATTCCCATGTTGGGGACACCTTAAGCTCGAGATTATTTATTTAAATAACTAACTTTTCTTATCCGATTGATTTTAGATGATTTTCCAAAGATTTGTGATGGTCACAGCAAGCCACTCTGTATGGGACAGGGTCCAACACAGCCAGCTATAACTTTTTTATTTTTTAATTTTTTTTTTTAAACTTTCATCAAGTCAAGTTGAAACATAATGTAATGATGCCGTATTATCACTTTTATTAAATAAATTCAATTAATACCAAAAAAAAAAAAAATATTGAAAATGCTCTATGTTTCACACCTCTGACTGCCCCTGCCCACTTAATACACTAAGACAACGCTGATTCGGAACACCTTGAGTCGGGGCTATGGGGACTATAGCTCTAGTCATACTTTATCCCAGTGCTGAATCTTTCGTTTATTTGTTTCAATCGCAACGCTTACACAAGTACAGCGATCTACGCATAGTGGCCGTTTTAAGTTGGAAAGCGAAAAAATTTACCAAAGTTTCCATTCGATTTTGATAGTTTTTTTAAGCACTTGGAGCCTAAGTTTGTCCGTTTACTCTGTAAGCAAATGCAATAAAAAAGTCTTTTTAAGATCGGTCCAAAAAAGGGTTACATGTGTGCTAGTATTACGACAGATGTGAAACCGAGCAAAGATATAAGGAAATATGAGAAGTTGACAGTAGAGCTTTCTGAAAATGAAGTCAGTAGTGTCACCTCTTCCAAATTTGTTTCTAAAAAAAGAAATTCCAGGAAAAAATTCTGTATCACTTTTAGAAAAAATTTATCAAAAGCTTCATTGATGTGCTTAAATCCTCCCCGGGACACCAAATATGATGAAAGTCGTTAGTTTTTTGCATTCTAAAATATTTTTCCAAAAATTGCATTTTCTGTAAAAATCATCTTAGCTGTAAGTAAGCTGTATCTATATTGCTTTTAGAACTTTTGGCCACTCCAGCTAAAATGTACATGTCTCGCTGAGAGTTCAGCTTTGAAATTGTAATATCTTCTAAGATGTAATGTCTTCTATTCAGCACAGCAACTTCATTGGACTTTGGATCAATAGGAAAATAAAATTTAAATTAGATATGTTATCCATATTTTTGTGAAAAATGAAACTTCATTCAATACGAAGATATGTATCTCGAAAGGAACTTCGCTAATTTTTGCTAATAACGATGAAATTACGAAATATAGTTTCGAGAAGCTTTTGATATTTTTTTGTTTGGTAGTGTCCATCAGTAAGCACCTGAAAAGCGACGATTGTGAATTCTTCAAAAATGGGTTCGTTTAATAGACGTTTTTGAATTGCTTGATACTAAAGTCGAAATTTTGACCGAGTGGATAGTAATAAGAATTTCCTTTTAAATTTCTCTATGTAATTATATAAATATAAAATAGCTTGGTGGCGACGTTAATTGCTAAATTTTCCCTTTTTTCACGCATAAATCTGAAAGAGCTCATTAAAATGTAAAGATTTTAAGCAATCCGAAAAGATATAAGATAAGCAAATGTACAACTTATATATAACATACTTTTTCTTACGCTTAATATATGTAAATTCTCTTTTAATTTACGATTTAAATATTCTTATAAACCATATAATTTAAATAAAAACCAAAGCTTAATTTTCTTCTCTAAAATTTTTCATTAACATTTTTGTCTTAATTTATCTTTACTTTTGCCACTTTGAAACCAACCATCGGGTAAAAATATTTGCAATATTTGTGGTTAGTAAATGTGCGCCTCAAAGCACACTATGACAATTTCTTAAAAGCAAAAGCCAAGAAACTATGACTGCTAAGAAGCAAAAAAAAAAATTTACTAAAAATTTACACTTCTCATGCTTTGTAAGGAAGCAAAAATAAACACAAAACAAATAAAATGAACGCATAACAAAAACACAAAACTACTAAGGATAGGCGTGTTGTATTGTAGTTTCTTTTTCTATAGAAGACGAAATGTCTTTGCTGACCACATAAAAACTTAGTTTTGTTGTTGTTGTTTTTGCAACATAGTAAAGAAGATAGAAAATTTTGCCAATTTTAAATACTGAATTCCATTTCTACTTCTACTTCTAATTTCATTTTCAATTTTGAATTTAAATTTCACCAAAAACAGTAAATAAAGAAAGAGTAAAAGTCCTAACTTAGCTCATTGGAAAAACTCTACTTGATTGTAATACAGTAGGAAAGGAACAATGTGATTACCATACTATTTTTGTAAAATGCTATAAAATGTTTTTAAAAATTTTACTATATAGAACATATGTAATGTATGTAGGTGAGTAAAACTGAGATCGGTTAGTAGCCAGCTTACTAGAGATATATTAAATGCACCCGGAATTATTTTTTGCTCAAAGTTTGTTGATAAAAAGTTGGATGTTTACTAAGTTGGATGATGAAAAATTGAGAAATAAATTAGATGATAGAATGTTGGCCGACAAACGATAAAAAGTTGGGCGATAAAACTCTGAACTTTTTTTTTTTTGTCTAATTTTTTGTCGTCCAACTTTTTTGTCATCGAATTATTTTGTCCTTTAATTGTTAAATCGTCCAAGTTTTTACTATCCAATTTTTCATAGTATATTTTTGGTCATCTAATAATTTATTTTACGAACTTTTTCACCGTAAGTCTTTTGTCGCCCAGCTATTTATCAACCAAATTCTTTGCCATTCAACTTTTTTGTTAGTTTTATGTCCCTTCCAACTTTTTTGCTGTCCAACTTTTTGGCATTAAATTTTTTTCTGCCGCTCTACTTTTAATTTTTTATTTATCTTTTACATTTGCTGTAAAAAAGGGGCTATGGGTCACGCGGTTATGGGGTAAATTTATAGATTTATAGGGTTATTGTGAGTTAACAGCTCTAAGTGAAGGATTTTGTTCATGAGTAATAGGACTTGATAGCTTAGGTTATATGAGCTTACTGGTAAGACCCGACATGATAGGTCTTTTTGAAACTTTTTACATAATTTATTTATACAAGGGGGAGGGGGGGTTCATGATATATTCAACTTTGGCCAATTTTATTTCGGAAGCCATAAGAGACCGACTTTTTTTTCAGATTCGGTTTTAGGGGGTAAAACTCCATGTTTCTTCAAAAAAAAAAATTTTTTTGGAGCATCGCCCCTAAAGTAAAATTGTTCCAAGATTTTCATCACGTAAAGTTTTTGAGAAAATGGGGATTGGAACACTCAAAAACTGCATTTTTGGCCATTTTTGAATATTCGTGGTAGTCCAAGAAACTCAAAGTTTTAAAACTGATTATAAGTATAGTGATATCAAAAGAGAAAATGACAAGCTTCAATTTAACACCTCTTAAAAGTTTCTAGGACTCTGGGTTTAGTGGCCACAGACATAGACAAAAACACATTTTTTGGGGGGTTTCAACCCCCATTTTCTCAAAAACTATATGTGACGGACAACTTTTGAGCACAGAGTCATGTTCTGCCTGCAGAAATCTTTCTTACTTGCCATTAGCAAAACCTTTGTAGACCAGTGTAATTATAACAGCATACCTACTTCTTAGAAATGCAAAAAAGTTAACAATCACACTCAATGAAAGTAATTGTTTTCCAAGTGGGATTGTGCCACTAATAATCCCTACTGGCAAGTCCAAATAAGCAAAGAAAAAATAGAAAGAGCACAATAAAGCAGAGTTTCCAGAGACAATAATTGTGGTCGAGTATCCTGTTTTTATTTGCTTAGTATTGCTTGGAGTATTTGTATATACAAAGTATATGACATTGTTGGATTACAAAATTTATTTTTTTTTTGTCAACTACACATTTTCTATTCGATTTCATATGAGGTTTTTTTTTTCCGTATCCCTTGGTCTTATTCCATTTTTCTTAATTTAAAACTTTGCAGACATATCATTGCTTCTAAGAAGCAAGGACAATTTTTGGTTTTCATTTCGTTAGAGTGACTAAGAAAAGAAAGGTCGGAACTGTACAAACAACCAAAGCTGTTTAACCATATACATAAAGTTGCCATACTTGTAATTACGTAGAAGGCATGTATGAATACTTTGGAACTTTTCAAAACTCTGTATTTTTTGAGGTTGACATCAGAAAAAAAATAAGAAAAAAAAGGCAAACAACAAATAGAGTATTAGATTTAGTTTTAAGGTTCAAGTTTGTTTTGAATTTCTTTTTTATTTCCATATTCTTACTCTTATGACCTACTGATGTCTATGCCAAAATGTTACGAAATTTGTAAAATCCTAATGAAAGCTTAATCCTTAATAAACATCATCTCATGAGATGATTTTGTTTCAAAGTATCCTTTGAAAGTAGCATAACCATATTATTCGGTTCACTTAACAACTAAGAATGACACCATTAACACTTAAGTACAAGAAGTATCGGCTTGTCGTGGTAGCTGTGATGGCTTTATGAAATCCTTTTTAAAAGGGCTAATTGAATTTGTTTAATAGCTTTGTTTTAGTCAGCTCTTGAGCAGAGAAGATGATTTTCAAGGCAGAAAGTTTTTATAATGTGTTTATGTTTGAAAAGGACGAAATACATACATATATTGATGTCAGTCAAACTGTTAAATAATTAATTATTTGAGTAGTTGAATAGTAATATCGTATGCACAAGAAACAATCGCATTAAAGATGCAAAGTATTTTATTACATTGCTAGTATTTTCTTAAGCCTAATTTTATTTTGGAGCAACATTAGTATAATTTATGTTTTAGGTCGCTATGCCATCTGAAATGTTTGTAAACTCTTAATGCCTAACTAAATGATATCATAGTTGATTGCACCAAAACAAGTCATTTCATATAATAATATATTCCATAATGGCTCAAAATAAAAAATGAACATTTATTCCTTTGGGCGATTCTTTATAGTGAACGATTGCTCAAAATAAGTACATACTTAGTTGTTTTTGAGTCGTTATTCATTTGGAAAATTTTTCAAACTGTACGGTGAGCCCAAAATAACAATATGTTATGAGCAGTTTTTCACAATAAGAAATTATTTTGGAGTGAATGTTGACTTAGGCAATTGTTCAACATCATTTTCATGGCCCTAATTAGAAATTATTTTAGGGTGTTTATTCAATGAGGAATTATTGATTATGCATAATCAACCAGAAGGATTGATTGCACTTTTTTTTTTTGGGCGATTTGTTTTTGGTCGATTTATTTTAGGGCGATTATCTGTACATGTACTTTATGGCTTCGATACTTTTTCGATAGCTTTCTTGCAGAGATTAGGATTCTCGAAAAAAATAAAGTTAAAGTTGGATATGTTTAGGGCAGAAAGCCTTAACAAAGTTAAAAATAAGAGAGTTGATTTTACAAGAATACCGAACTTAGTCAATCTTGGCATTGAAAACGCATTTATTTGGAGCATTTGGCGTTTGTGGCAAACTTCCATCACTCCTTAATTACTCTAAGTCAGTGATGGCTACCAAATATGTTGATATAAAGAACGATATTTCAAGCTTAAAACGTTTTGACTCATAAGACTTCCAGTGCCAAAAAATTAGACCTACGATCAAATGAATGAGTAGAATCGGTTTTTTGTTGTCTGATACGCTACTTTTTATATACCCTTTGGGATATTAAACAAAATTCTCTCTGCGATTTCAAAAAAAGTCTTTTGGGATTATATATCTTCTTCTTTGACGAAGATCTTCCTTTTTGGCACAGGAAGCTTTAAAACACAATACGTTTCGTATACACAAAATAAAAAATATTTAACAAAATTTTTACACAATTTATTTATACAATTGGGGTTACATGAAATTTCAACTTTGACCAATTTTATCTCGGAACCCATAAGAGACCGACATTTTTTTCAGATTCGGTTTTAAGGGTTTAAACTCCATGTTTCTAAAAAAAAAATTTTTTTTGGAGCATCGCCCCTAAAGTAAAATTGTTCCATATCTATGGTCCATCAATTATGATTGATCATTCTTTTGCATGAAAACGAGTATAATAGTATAATCTCAATAGCTCTTCATGAATTATTGATAGTGTTTTCCCGAGAAGCGGTGAATATCGTAATCGATCTCATTTTCGATACCGCCACCCCCATATCTCGTTCTCATCGATAATGTAGCGACAATTTTGTTTTGTTTTATTCCTTAGGTTTTTGGTTTCCATAAAATATAAATAAATATATCTTTTTGTCTATATGTTATCTATAGGCCTGGAAACTATTGAGCCGGCTGAACTCAAATTTACAGGCCATATTCGGTTTGGTGCTGAAAATGCTTGAAGCGTGATACCTTCCATATAACAAAAATACTTAAAACGCTATGTATTGCCAACTGTGGCACCTACAGTTGTGAAACTTAATAGAAATGTGACATCTTTGAGTGAATGTTATAGCCACTTCTTGGCTTAAAACTTTGTATTTTAAAATTTACATCAGTGAATACTATAGTATTTGGATGGTAGTGAATAACTATTAAAAAGTAAGAAGGTGCAGACTATGTAACTTGCATACTTAAACTACCAGAAGTTAAGTCCTATTTGATAACTATGGTTAACATCAATGCCGAAGTTGGCTCAAAAAATCTTATTCCAAAGCATGTTATTGGAAAACATAGTTTGTGTACGAGGAACAAAGAGGGTGAAGTTTAAATTGACGCCTGCAAAACAGCCAAGCTTTTCATAAGAAAAACACTATTTCCACACAAAGTTTACCATCTGGTAATATCACGGAAAATCAAATGCATCAATTCTGCATAAACAGAAAATATAGAGATATTCTCAAGACGCTAATGTTATGAGAAGCAGATTATTGGTTCCCATTGCGTTCAAACATCCAAGCAAACAATCGAACGCAGGAAAGTTTAAACTGTTGAAAGTGCAGAAAGACGAGTTTTATAGATCTTTACTAGATGACCGCACAAAGTGAACCCGACTGAGTGCGATAGAAGTATTAAAGTATCATTATCTGCTTTCAAAACTAGAAGCGATAAGATGCTTTAGTACTGCCCAGTAAACAAGAAGAACGTGAATACTTAGTTGAGATAAGAGCAATTTGTTGAATGGCAGATAATGGGGCTAAAACAAAGGATCAGAGGAACGACACCCTAAATAATATATTATTATATATCATACTTATATTATATTATTATATTATATTGTCATACTTATGTCCTGTCTGCTTATTGAGGCAAGAGAAGAGGTTAATTTGAAGTAAAAGTCGTGCTTCTTTTTAGACCATATAACTTCTATCTGAGTACAAGCTTGTGCTACTCGGAAGTTAAATCAAGTCTTTATTCTGTAGGTGAACGGTAGCCACTTTATAAGCAATTGCCGCCTTATTCGGGAGAAATCTTACTTATTTAGTTTAGTATAAATTTTTTGATAGTGGGCGTAATATGTTTCCATGTATGTGTCCAACAGCTTTCACTTAGCTCTAACTTAGTTTACTAAAAAGTCCTTGCGTGAAATTATTAAGACAGCGGAAAACGTGGGACACTAAATTGTTACGAAGAAAGAAACGTTGTAAAAACGAATTCAAAATTTGAAAAAATATTGGAGGGAAACTGAAAATGGAGCAAAAATTCACACTTAAAAATGTATCCTTATTCTTCCTCTAAGTATTGTACTACATAAGAGAAAAACCTTTTTGTAGTTAATGCCACCATTTTTATTTATCTAAGAAATATCATCATAAATGTTATGTAACTCAAAAAAAGTGTCAAAGTATAACTCGAGGAAATAATTCATTTAAATATTGTACTTTGCTGTAACTATGTTTTCAATTACATTTTTGACATTTAACTTTATTATATTTTTAATATAAAAAATGAATTTTACAAAACAATATGGAAAATTACAGTGCCCCAAGATATTTTTAAAATAAAACTAACGATGCAATGTTATATACAAATATTTATGCTAACACATACACGCACAATTGCGCATACACATACCAGAACAATGGTAATCAAATGTAGATTGGCAAATGTAGGAAAAACACACTACATGCAAACATATGAGTATCCCAGCAAATATTTGGAATCAAGGAAGAGTCTTATGTTAGGTTAGGTTAGGGATATATATATATATGGAAGGGGTGATATACTGATTTATTCGAGAGAAACAGTCCGGCTGTAGCGTATGATTCATAAAGAAGGGTTTCAAACGATCTTTGTTAAATGGGCAAATAAAGTATTTATGGTGTATTCGGATTCGAACCTACACCGAAGAAAAGACCGTACTAAATTTGATGAACTGCCTTCCTCCGATTAAGTATAAAAATTTTCCTTAATCTAAGTTATTTTTCCTCATATTGATGAAAATATCGTTTCATTTAGTAATTGAGTCCTTTTAAATGAGTTCATGTTTTATTAAAGCAAGTCAAAGCTCTTCCTCAAATATAGAGTTTATGGTTTTAGTAAAATTTTCCTTTGAAACAGTAAATTTTTCTTTCGGAAGAATTTTTGAGGACAACTTGTTCCTCATTTGAGTAAAAATTTCCTCAATCTAATGGAATGTTTTGTTTAAGGAAAATCGTACTCAGTTTTAGTTAGTTTCTTCAAAACATTTACTATAACGTAGGAAAATTTTCCTTAATAAATGAGTGGCAACACTCGCTGAAATTAATATCTATTCTTCTCGTAAGTATTCTGTTTTTGCCTATATATTTCTAGTTCTCTACTTGTTTTTTAAATAAAAAAATAGAAAAATTAAAAAAAAAAAAATTATGTCGTCGCCGGGATTTGAACCGAAGCTTCCCTGATCAGACAATGGTTGTTACATGCGCAGTTTAACAACATCATTTTAGTATGTCTTAAAAATGCTGTCGGTGGCTGAGTTGGGTAAGATGAGCATCTTTGAACAGTGGCATGGCGCTGAGAACACAGGTTCAATTCTCTGATCGGGTGACGACAGGTAAAAAAAAAGTTTAAGTTCTTCTTTGAAGTTTTAAAAACGTATTACAATTAAAATAAGAATGACTGACAATAAGTAACCAACAAATAAGAAAATAGAGGAAATAGAAAATTTAAAAATTTTTTTTGAAGTCAACGAATTTATTTTAAGTAAATTTCTTTCATTTAAGGATACCTTCATCTTTAGAAAAAGTAAAATTTTCCTCAGTTTTATAACTTTGTCCTCACATTGATTAAACTTTTCCTTATTTCAAAGCAGCAACATTTACTTGTACTAAGGAATCCAACTTACTTATTTTGAGGTACCCATGGCTTTAGCTCGTATTGAAGGACATTTTTTCCTTACATTTAGGCATTTTTCCTTAAACGGAGTAAGTTTTTTCTTCGGTGTATTAATGCGTTTTATTTAAAGAAATTGTTGGCACATTTAAGAGTTGTTGACTTTTTGAGACGTTTTATTTTACAATAAAAAAGATCTAAAAAGATTCATTTCAATTTAACTCAAACGAAGGCTCAAAAAACTTCCTAATGTTCCATAATATACGATTTGTAAAATTAAAGTAATGCCTAAATATATATTTCAATTTAATTCTTCTAGTAGAGTTAAAAATTCATCGACTGTATTAAGATTTAACAATCTTCCATATGTTCGCTGGGTACACATATGCTAGTAAATTCGTTATTTAAAGGCACAAAATATTTATGAAATATTAAATTAAGATTTCTAAGCTCAAGATAAGGAAATGCCAATGCCTGTTGGGCCAATAATAAATAGCCTTCAACTGAGACACAATTATAATAACAACAAAAACTACAACAACAATAACTAAGAACACAGACGCAATAAAGTTATGGTTTAAAGGATCATAAAGAATTTTAAAAGAAAACTTAAAGCTTTTGAAATTTGAACAGATGAAAGGAGTACACTGTACTTTTTCAAGTAAATGAATAATAAAATTTCACTTTTCTTAACTTTTCTTATGGACTCCAAGATTTTAGGTATACAATTATACTACAATTATTCTTAAATTATTATTATAAAGCTTAAAGAGTTAAGTCTCGTTATATGAATGCTTTCCGCGGAATCTTGTTGGAAGAAATCCGATTTTTCCTTATTTACTTTAATACTTTGTGAAGTTTGTTATAATGTTTTAATATAGGGCATTAAGCGTTTGGACATTTATATTCAAATGGAATCAATATGCTAAAGTTAACTATAAGTAAACAAAGTTGTCTTTTAGTTCAAGTGCAAACCAGAGGTACGCTTGTATGTATGTATGTCCTGTGTGAAGTAACATCATATAACTAAACTTTTCTTAAAGGGGAACATTAAGGGAAAACACTTTAGTAGCTACATCTTGAACTTTCCGAACGATTGAAAATTGATGTAATATGCGGAATCAATCAGCAATGATATGAAAATTCTTCTACGGTATTATGAAATTCGCCACCATGGTGCACCAGTCAGACATTGCAGGGGAAATTGAGGATTACTGAGACCCGTCATGTTTTCACTTCAATCGAAAAGTTTGACACTTCTAAATGGTTGTCATTGTCTTCTCTTTATCCAAGATAATTTTTCGATTAGAACCTTATTCGTTCTGTGCAACAAACACTTGAAAATTTTTCGCAAAATATTTATGTCGAGGGTTTGTATTTGCATTGTTTTTGAAATGATTTTTGAAGCATCAATTCATGTCAATATATTTGTAGTTAACATGTAGCATTGATATTTTAACTTTCAAAAGCAATTTTGCAAAAGATTTCAAAGAGAAAATCATGCACGACCATTTTCACAGCTTCTTGGGGAAATTTGAAGCACAAAATTTCTGGCAATAACGAGTACAATGAACATCAAAATAAAATGCTTCTTCTTTTGAAAACAAATAAATTATATTTTACATAGTTTTTAAGGTCCAATAGTAATGAAGTGAAATCATCAACCGTTCACCTCTAGCCGTTAGCAGTCATCATATGCCCCTCCCTGAAGGACGTTCACAGCGGTTGGCCTAATGCCTGCTTACATAAACGAGAGATAATAAAGGCCATAAAATCACTTAAAAATTGCAATCAATCCCATCTTAAGTCTTGACAAAAGCCTTCCACATTAGAGAAACAAATTTTGTTTTGGTCAAATTTACGTTTTCATATTATCATGGAGCAGATGCTTAAATGACAGGATTTGTCAAGCTTTCACCAACTGCGGAAGTGTTTTTGATTGCATCGACCGTATATGCGTCTGGTATGCATTGAATGATCACTGATCTCATCAGGCCTTAAGACGACAGTTGCAAACGTATAGGAAATGGTTGTATAGTAATGATGGAAATTTTCTCAAACTTTTTAGTCCGTATTTATGTAGGTATGCGCCAAAGATGTCTGCTTCCACCGGATTTGTTTCTGATAGTACGGTGTTCATGTCTTCAGTTGAGCTCCAATTGCCAACTGAAAGACCCAGCTTACGACGATGACATATACCTACTCGCCATCAAGCAATCAGAGACGCATGAAAAAATTACTGCCATCAGATTCTTCTCGGTAGAAGTATGTAGGTCAGTAAATTAACATTAATATCACAAAAAGCTCGTTCCACTGGCAGCAATAGAATAAGTGGATAACTTCACTTTTTCGGCACTATTATTGCACCTGATGGTGATATTAATACAGATATCTACGCTAGGGTCAACAAAGCAAAAGGTATTTTCACTCAGCTTCAAAATGTTTGGTAGTCTGCGTTTCTTTCAACGATAACAGAGCTTAAAATTTTTAAATCAAGCGTGAAGTAAGTTCTTCTGTACTGCTGTGAAATTTGGTTATCCGATTTACATTAAGTAGACTGGCAAAAATGTAAATTGATTGGACACTTCTTACAGAAGTCACCAACTGAAGTCTATTTCAAGTATTGAAGTGGAACCCTCAGGGTAGTGGAAAAACTTGGTCAACCTATACCATAGTGGCAACGATCGATGGAGTGGGAAACACGTGAATCGAAGAAGTTTTGGAGAGAGTTGAAAGCGTTCGCTATGTTCGAAGAGTTTTTTTGTAGGATTTGGATAATGCTCAGTGAAGGCATAAAGGACACAAGCAAGTAATGAAAAAGAATTCAATATTAAACAAAATTAGAAGAGATGCAAATGAAGTGGGAAGGAGGGGTTTGTTATTATCAATCTATTACTATAAAAAGAACAAGAACCCAATATTGCTAATAAAGCATTATGAAACGTTCAAACATAATAACTAAATTCTTTCTTTCAGGTAAGAATTCCGCTGCCAAAAGTCTTGATTATTTGTGCTCAAATCATATTTGACATAATCCTTAAATCGATTAGAGAATATATTTTAACTTAAATGTGGCAACTGTTAAAATTTGCACTCTTAGCATTTGTGCGGAGTTAAATAACTTGAAAACTTTAAAAGTTGAGAAAAAAATTTCAATTGTCAACTTCTGAAATTAAATTGATTTTATAGGAGAAAGAATTTTTTCACAGTGCAAATAAGATTAAAATTACAAAAACTATTACATAAATATGACTAAAATTTAAAGACTGAGAATCCTATGTCAAATATTTAAATGACAGCTGAGACATAATATCTTCAATTTACATATATTCATGCAGACATATTATATACCACCTACATAAACACACGCATATAAAATGTACATAAGTATCATATGTATTCAAGCACAATCCTCCAGACAATCATATCGAGTCATAGACGAGGACATAGGAATACGTTGACTTTTACAATATCATCTTCGATTTAATTTGTTTATTTCTATACAAAGACTATATCATACTACTGTGAACATGCACAGTTTGTTTGGGATTTTTTGATCCCAGTAGAAAATGTCAAAAGAACTTGGATATCAAGAAACCGAAATTTTAAATAAAATCGTTCAAAACATTGAAAAAATTGGCAAAAAAAAGATGTGTTCATTCAAAATAAAAAGTCATATTCAATTGAAAAGTGAATTTTCTAAGAAAATTTTCATTAAAAAATCCTTCGCGTGAGGGATATTTCATTTTGGGCATATGCAGTTCTCTGAAAAAGAAAAAAACAAAAAAAAAGCTCCAAAATAATTTACAATCGTTGATCCTTTAGGGTATTCTTTTTTGAAAGTAAAATATGATCCAAATGAATGTTTTTTTACAGAAATATACCAAATCGAAGGATATTTTTTAAAAGGAATTATACTCAGTAGATTTTTCGTGTCAATGCCATGAAATAGTTTTATACAAAATTATATGTTTTGCATCAGTTTCCTTTATTTCCAACTGGGCATTTTGGATTAAATGTAGTGACTATGTATTTATGAATGCGTGCAAGTTTGCTCTTATTTGTAACGCTATGTGCGTAAACACACACACACACATCTACACACAACTGTTTATTTGCATATATTTCGATTTGATTTGAAAAATCTTTGTGACAAGTCAAGGCGTAGCAAATCTCAACCACTACTGCTCCAACTGATTTCACATACAGACAGACCCTTTTGAAAAGCCTTTGTGTATGTCCATGTGACAGGTGTTGCTAACGCTTTGGTTTGGCTTTATTTTGTCTCTAACGTTTTAACGTAGTCATTGTGCTGGGGTTTAGTCTGTCGACGTTGACAATTTAGTCTGTCAGTCAGTCAGTCAGTCAGTCAGCCAGTGTGTTCCGGTATACTATTTGTACTTACCGCCGAGCACTCCGCTGATGTAACCACTTGAATTCGTGGTGCCACGTCCCTTTTTCATGATGGCATCATCGATAAGCAGCAGTCGAGATGATGAGAAAGGATCCGGCTTAACTGGGCCTTCATACAAATCCAGATTGTCGTGATTCTTGAATAAATTGTGCCGTGCAATGACATCTTCCATGCCAGCTCGATGCAGCTCTGGTATGAGTCGTAACCAAATCGATAGCTGATGGGCACGAAAGTGATTTTTAATGCGTGGTTTCATGCCTGCGTGAAAAAGGAAAAAGAATTAAAGAGCCAAAATGAAGAAATTGTTAAGAAATAAATAAACAAAATTTTACATTTATACAGTTAATTTTTGGTGTATTATGAAAAAAATTTATGTTTGTTGATATTTTTGTGTTGAGAAAATTAAAATTACCATAATATTATTAGAATTTATTTAATTTATCTTATGTTGACTTAGAAAAAAGCTGAAATAGTTTTTTTGTCGATTCAAGGCGTAAACCATGTTTGTTCGCTCTTTGACAAATATATGGGTGCTTTTTTTTCAGATCTAAAAATATCATCAAATCTGGCTAGGTTGACGTCATTTATTAGGAAAGGTTGACATCGCAAAAATTCTTGCGAATTGTGGAAATTTACTAAAGTCAGTTAAGATTGAACTTTAAGTCCACCCAAAATTTACTCAAAGTTCACATGGAGCAGAACAGAGCTCTTTTGTAAAAGTTACCAAATAATAGCTTGATTGAAATAAATATTTCTTTGTTGTAAGCATTCACATATTAATAATTACCAAATCTGGTTTATGGCGGAGATAATATTATTTTGTCATTAACGTATACATTTTTTAATTTCGATTTAGGAAAAAAAAAGTGATGAGCCAAAAAAGATATTTGAAAATATCGATACATAAAAATATCGATACATAAAAAAGTCGATATTTTCGTTTATCGTCACTTATTTTAATTGGATGCTATTGGTATTTACACCATCATAGTTACCTGAATTGTGTACCGAGCTGAGGGTAAGGTCTTGCCCATAAAAGATGTTCGCAAAATTACTAGAATTTTACCCCTCTCCTTCCTGGTTACTGGTTTTTGTCCGATTTCTCCACTCCTTTCCCCCTAAAGGACCTTCACAACGGACTAAGCTACCCCCTCCTTTGATTTTTTCGTTTCTCCAAGAAAAAAAACAGTCGTTTTTAAAAAAAATGAACGTCAGAAAGACTTTGACCGCTCCACCTGCTTGTTCTACTTTGTCCCTTTTAACGACCATCCCATGCCGCTCCTGCTGCGGACGTCTTTTGAGGTCGAGCCATAATTAAATAGTGTTTTACTTAAATATGTTGAGAATCGTATAGTATTTTGTGTGAAGTAAAATCCAATGAAAAAGGTATTACCAAATATATACTCAATCCAATTAAATCCATTCAATCAACTCAAATATTTATCATGTTCCAATTAGGAGCATAATAGTATATACCAAAATTTATTAGTAGTTAATAAATATTTCAAAAACCTATCTACCAAACACATTTGTTTGTTGGTAACATTCTCTTACCTCAGTGTCTCGGTAAGTTCTAGAAAAAAACTATTCTGCACGTTGATGGAAATATTTTGATTGATTTGTAAGAAATTCTCTTTGAGCAACAGCTTCAGAAGAATACTATGGGATAATGGTGTGACAATAAGTATAATGAAGACAAAATTTATGCCTTAATCGTTCAGTATACCAAACATTGTGCATCTATAAACCTTAAATACCTGAAGTACTTACAAGTATATTATGCGTGCCAAAGGAATCAATAAAGCTTAAATTGATTATCAACAGGACATTTGTGAGACAAGTGGTGTATTATGAAACCGATTGCGGAGTTCCAAAATATAAACCTTATTAAACAATGAAAATGACAGAGCAAAATATGATTGAATAATTTGAGAATAAATTTTTAAATCGCATACTATTACTATTATTATACTAGGTTCTATTTTGTGCTAAGTGGAGATCAATCAATCAGCATCATGGCTAATTATAGTTAGGTGGAAAGTTATGGAATAATATCATAAAAGGTTTAATAAAATTAGGTATAAAAACCACAGTTTGAGCTATTTAATTTCAGTATTATATGTGAACATGAGAAAAAAATTATTGATATAGATGAGCTTCAGTAAAAGATAATATTGAATTATGATCTGTTCCAAAAACGCAAATAATAATTGATATCTCTTTCATATCAAAGATTTTTTTGTGAACCACATTTTAGTAAAAAAAATCAATTGTGAATATTTGGGACGCAAAAGGTGGTATATAAATTTGAGCAATTTTTTTTATATACCTTATAATAACCATCTTATTTAACAGAAAAATAAAGAAAATTTTCAAATTTATTGACTTATGGAAATTAAAAATGCTTTCTATTTGTGCGTTCCTTTGAGTTGCCATCTCTCCAGATGTCGACTTAATCAAGAACATCTTTACATTTTTACCTTTGCATATTTTTTTGCGCTTTCTTGCTAATATACTTATCAAGTGCATGGCTTACAGTGGACAAAAAAAAATCAATAAGTGATAGTTCGATTAACACCGATATTATTAAGGTATCTTGGTATATTCCATTTAGAAAATATTAAGCTATTCTAAAAATATATTTTCACTATGAAGAGCTGCATATTTTGTCAATCAATCAAACGATTTTGAATTTCGGCATATTTTCGAAATTTTTTGTCAGAAAAACTCTGCAATGTCGAAATTGTTTAAATATGTGTAAGCTGTTGTATATGAAAATCCCAATTTTTAATAAAAAATTTCAATATTAAGAAAAAAAAAAACAATTTCACCAAAATGATATGTCGTTTTATGTTCTATAGAACCAACCCCCACCTAGTTTGATTTGAACAGAATAAAAAATGAATGATAAGTATCATATTGGGATTTCAGGAAGAAAAAAGTCAGCAATTTTGAAAGATCAATTCATAGACTCACAGGAACCATGTAGCTGGGCTGACACACAGTCAAAATCGAGTGATCAGTAGTCAGATGACCATTTCTATTTTCAAAATAAAAAAATTAGCAGATTTATAAGATACATTTATTTATTGCAAAAAGGAAACAGCACAAAAATTGTATATCGTTTGAAATGCTGTTTTATGCTGTATTGAATTAACATAACTGACTCGTGTAAGATAATTAATTTGGAAATGCTGAACAATTTTATTTGAATTTTGTTGCTTTTCGATTAAATTTTTGCCCACCGTGTGGTAAAAAGCTCCTGCAAATATACCCAGCCAACATTTTGAGAATTGTTGAATCTATAATTTTCCATGCGATAAATTTATGTGCCAAGATTCAGACGAGGCAATAATTGGTAGCAGATCTCTCGGCATCGCTGAGGAAATAGGTAAAAATAGTGAGAGTAGTGTAAATGCAATTTTTGACATTTCTTTTGTGCTTTTCTCGTTGTAGGCATTTTGACTTGTGTTTTTTTACTCATTGATGATTTAATTGCTGCTTTATATATATAATTTTAGCCTCGCAAATAATGAATTTTTCAAAAAATTTGACCGCAGTAATTGCATCAAATTAACAAGAAAAAATTTTACTGCATATTTTTAGACATTTCTTTAATTTCATATGTTTCAATGCATAATGATTCGTTATAACTCTTTTGATACTTGCTTCGTACATATATCTATCAAATCAAATGCTGCCAGTGTTGTCAGGCTGATCCTCTGATTTAGTGTTAAGTTGTTTGCAGTGTATGTAATATTTCTCAATTATAACAAAAAACTTCATCAGGATCATATATATATTTAGTTCGTACCCAACAATATATGTTTGTAACTCTTCCCAATCATTTATAAGCCAATCACTTTGGTGAGCAACTAATTCCCACCCGTTTTTAATGAAAAAACTATCACTTGACATCAGAATATGAATTCGCACTTTGTCAAAACGATCAGCTCTCTGACTCTCTCACGGAATAAAAAAATGTTTACTGGGTATGTACATGCATATATGAGAATCTTTGCATGTTTTTTTTTGTGTATTTTCTTTGGTGTTATAGGTGTAAAAATGAGATATTAATAGCACTTGTGCGTATTCGTCGCCAACATCTGTTTACCATTTCTTGTCTTTGTACTTGTACGGATATTGTTGATTTTGCCACAGAGCGTGTATTTTTGTTCGTTTTTTTTTCTCCATGTCATATTGAATTCTCCGTCATCTGTCAGCAATTTGAAGCAAATAAGCACATTTTCTTACGCTTTAAAAAATTCAATTGGAGGTACTACAAAGTGCACAGTATTGGCTATATACGTAAATTAGGGACATGAAACACAATGTGTAACTAACTTAAACACGCTGTATATAATTGATCAATATAATGAGAGGGATACAACAGCTGAAATTTTTTCTCTCAGTTTCCATATTGCTCGAACTATATTCATGATAGTGTTGGTTTACATTAGCGCTTCAATGCTTTTGAAAAGCATAAATAGCAAAAAAGATCGATTGATTTATGTTTTTGATAACAATTTTGGTACAAACTATTCCACAGCCTTTAGATTGAAAGCAGCAAAATCGTATACATTTTTTGTCAACTGTAAGAATGAGAAATTAGTTGAGGAAGATAATATCGATCAGATCAACATTGATAAACTAAAATTTCGGTAAATAGTAGTATTGCACGAGAATGTTTGAGGGTTTCGTAGAAGTCAGCTTTGGTCGATATAAAAGAATTTCTTTTTACTAAGGAGGTCGATTGAAGTTGAAGTTCTGATATGTAAAAAAAAAAAAATAAATGAAATGAAATAATATCGTATTTTAATTGTGTAAAACTCAAAGTTTTTTTAGTAAAACAAATTATTTTTTCTGAGGTCTGAACTTTTTCAATAAAACTGAAAACGCATTGCACAATTGAACTTCACTTCTAGAGAAGAAAGAGTAGATTTTGATCTATTCGAAGGTTATTTCCATTTTTGAGCACTATCCCGACAATACTTCTAAGAAAAGAAAAATCCCAGCTCTCTTGCATACAGATTTTTTTTTTTTTTTGAGAATTTCGTACAGTGTGCAATACTATAATATTCTTGCATGAAAATATCCTTTCTTATTTCATTCTTTTACATTCTCATACATATAAATTTTGTGTTTTTTGTTGTTGTTGTTATTGTCAAGTGTTTATATTTTACTTCGTCGCTTTTTGTATTTTAAAATTTAATTTAAAACCTTGTTCACATACAGACACAGCTGTTTTCAAAGGACATGAGACAGATAATGGTGTCATAAAGACAGATTTTTTGGTATAAAGGTGCAATATGTAATGCAGACTCTGCTGCTGTTGCCAGACTTTCTTTCATAATGGATATCAATTTTTCTTTGATTGAATTTTTTTTTTTTCAATATTGAATTTATAATGGAAATCTTGTATGTTTTTTATAATTTCTTATTTTTACTGGCAAATTGATTTACAAACAATTTTCTGTGAAGAAGAGACTTCACTCATATGCTAAGCTATAACAAACAAAGCATTTGAAAAGCTGTTAAAAAACATTATTAAATTTCAATGCAAATGGAATATTAAGCATCAAGTAAAGATGATTCTGAAAAATTCTCTAACGTTTTTCTGGAATGCTTCTGTAAATTGATTGTTTTGATGCTATTGTCGACTTACATGGATTATTTTAGTAGATGAAATGGTTTCTACAGTCTCGATAGCATAATAGTTAACATTTTTTTCAGCAAAAAAATTTAAGACTGCATTTTTTTTATTGAAGACTTAAAATTTTCAAGGAACAAGAAAGAAATTTACTTTTCGCAGAAAATTGTGCACTACTAGGTTTATATAAAGCGAATTATTTCAATATATTATCCTATCAAAGTTTAAAACCATTATTTATTGAAAAAAAAGCGGACTTGAAGCAAGAATCAAGTTTTCAGAAGCATCAATGAGATGTCGAGCCAGGCTATTGTATAATTTGAGTTAGCACCGAATAAAATTAGAGGATGGAGGTGATTAAGGCGCCAACTTCACGGTAGCTTCGTCAATAAGTCAAACTAACATTATTGTGTGCTATATTAAAATTGCAACAACAATTACAAAAGAAATTATAATCTCAGCAAAAAAACCTCAACAATCACATTTTTGGTGATATGTTTACAGGACTGTGTACATTTCAGTACACCCATGTGCTAATAAGTTCGTGTATCTGTGTTTGCTATGAAAAAAATAAAACTTACATCATTTACGTAAAAATTTGTTAAACAACCCAGCAGGCAATTGAGCAAGGCCTTCCTCGGAGAGCACTGCTGCGATGGTAAGAGGCCTTCTCAAAACAAAATTTTCATGCCAATAAAAATATTTATACTATTTTTTTTTTTATTATGATTTTTTTTTGTTTACATTCTGTTAATATCAGCAAGAAATAAATTTTTTAAGTAGTGAAATTTTAATAAGAAGAATAGTGACACTCCATTGAGAGTACACTCATGAAACTCTTTCAAAGCCATTTTATTGTTATTTATTAAATATCATTACAAATTGAATTAAATAAAAAAAAACTCGAATCATAAAACATTGCAACATACGAAATTAAAAAAATACATAGAATCCTTCCCATATCAGGCCTAATAGCATGCCTTCCCACAGCAGGCCTAATAGCATGCCTTCCCACAGCAGGAATGCTATTAGGCCTGATATGGGAAGGACTCCATGTATTTTTTCATTTCATATGTTGCAATGTTTTATGATTCGACATAACTTTTTTGTCATTGCATTGTACATATACGACATCAAAAGTAGATAAATTGTTGGAAGTAAAGAACGATGTGCATGTTGCCAGGTTGGTCTTCTGTTTCACGTTATGTTAAGATGATGGCGGCAGAGTGTTGTGTATTCAATGTCAAATTATAAATTAAGAAAACGTCACTACAAAGAAACATTAAAAATATCAACGCAAGTGCAAGTGAGATGACGCGGGTAAAAAAAAAATTAAATGACGGCGTATTAAAATTTAATTTTTTCCGAGTACTTCTATCACCCCTCCTAAGGTTAGCGCTCTTAGAAGGCCTCCTTGAGAAGGCCTGTTTTATCGGGACATTTCATATAAAAAAGAAAGTAAGTTCGAAAGGAGTTGGCAAGGCCTTAATCTTACCAAGGAAGGCCTGCTAGAAGCACTGCACTCATACGACTGGGTAATGAATAAAATCAATTTGTTGATGTTGTTGTTACCAAGTGAAAATAAGTGTAAGAGTGTGTGTGTGTTTGTGTAAGACTAACAACTGTATTTTTTTTAAGCATACAACAATTTTTATGCCTTACCTATTTCCAAATATTTCTGATGAAGTGGATCATAATTTTCCCAAGTAATGCTGCGAAAACGATTGCGTTCCTTCGATGCTGGCAGCACTGAATCCTGACGATGATGTTCATTAGGATTTCTGCAAGAGAAAAAGGGTTGGAGATAAATGTCAGAAACATAAGCGCAGTAAACATTTTTCGCTAAAAATTTTTTTTTTAAATTTTAGTTAGTTGGCCTAATGTTATCAACTCGGCGAGTCCTTTCCTTTTGTTCTTTAAAAATATTGGTGAAAATGGCATACTCCATTTTAAAGGGTTATCATACAAGAGTCATAATAGCCTAAGTAGGCAGACATTTTCAATAACTTGAAAATTAAAACCAATTCAAAATAAAATAAGTCCAAATTTGCGATAGAAAATAATTGGTGTTTTGATATGAAGCAGCTTTCATCGGCTTGAAAGGACCCCGCACTATTTCTATGGGAAAGTGGTTTGTATTAAATGTTTCTATTTTTACAGAGAGCTAGTTTTTGGTATCTTTCTCCCTACCTATTAATGAATGTCCCCCAACCCTTTAAAATGAAGAATTCCCATCCTACATATTACTGATTTCCAAAGAAAATATTTTACATATTAAAAGGGGTGGGCGTTATAAATTCACAGAAAGTGACATTTTTTCAAAAATTTACACATACATCTGTACATCCATGCAAATTGAAGGAAAGAAAAACATAAAACAGAAAAAACAGCGGTTCTTAAGCGTTAAATACAAACAATCAACGCTAAGTAGAAAACATAAAAGAGTTTTCTAAAGAAAAAAATGATATAAAAAAAAATTTAAGAAAATTTTATCTAAAAACTGTATCTCATGGGAAATAAAGGGTAAAAGGCAGAAAGGAGTAAACGTTACGTGTCTTAAAATTGAATCGAAAAGTTTTGCTGATATAAACAACACCCGAGTTAAAATGAGAGGATTTGTTTCAACAAGGAAGCTCTAAGAAAATGATTTAAAAAGTTTTATAAGAGTTTTGCATTGCACAAAAAGTAGGAAAAGGAAAAGAAAATTGAAAAAAAAGCGAGGTGTAATAATACTAAAGAGTACGCAATTATGTTAAGATTAAAGTAATTTAGCAGTTCTTTTATACAAATGTGTGACACTACAAATCAAAGCGAAGTTTTATTACCCGTATGATAAGATAAATAGTTCGCGCGAGTATATATTTTTTTGGAAAAAAAGAAAGTAATAAAGTCTCAAAAACGAAAGTTCCCAGAACATTTGATGAGAGTAGTTCGTCTAAATTGACATTGATGTAATGAGAAATAAATGGCCTATGCTTTTCAGAAACTCGGTAAATGAAACACAAAATCAATTGCAAAAAGTAACAATGGTTCAAATAGCATCAATTGATAGAGATAGAATTTAATTTCTTTTTAAGTTTTTTCTGTCGATGTTAAACAATATGTAAATGGTGTCTTTTAAGTTTGGACAAAAGTTTTTATTGAAATATAAAATTGCAATGAATTAATTTTTTTATCATTTCTGCACCCTGTCATTTTAGGGTGGTTCAAAAACAATTTTTTTTGCACCAGTTGATAGATTGGGCTCGGAAATGGCTATTTTCGACCTCTCCCTATCGATTGAGACAAAAATTTTTTTTTTGAAACACCCTAAAATTTTTTTTTTTGCTCCAACCGATAAGAAATGGTCGGCAATAGCTTTTGCACATACCTTAGGGCAGCTCCGGACCTTGAAAAGCACCAAAAGGGTCGAAAACGGTCTTTTCTAGGGTCCGGAGATACTCCAAATGATGTTCAAAATCTATTTTCGACCTCTGTCCATCGATTGGTGCATAACATTTTTTTTCGAAAATGGACCGAAATCGGGCATTTTTGGTACTTGGAACCACCTCTGGTGGTGACCAAAATCCAATTTCGACCTCTCCCTATCGATTGGTTTATAAAAAAATTTCTAAAATTGGACCAAAATCAGACACTTTTGGTACTCTGGACCACCATTGAATAATATTTGACAATGGAAAAACAATTTCTTATGCATAACAGTTATGACTCAACGTAAAAGAGAATCCATTGAGAAATAATAGTTATGGACAATTAATATAAAATCTCTTATTAATAATAATTAAAAAGCAATTTTTTGAAATATTCCTTAAAATTGGGCAATTTTTTCAATCACAAAAAACCAAATAATAGTTATTTTGGGTCCCTGCTTTGTATCGTTCAACTCGTTAATAATTACTAAGAATTTTTAAAATATATTTCTTTTACTCCAAAAAAAGTTCATTCAAAATGAAAGGAAAAGAAATCAACTTACCCAGTTCTTGCAAAATTTGTCCAAAATATGATCACGGCCTCAGAGAGTGCTATCTCTGATTTCGTATAATTTTGTGGAAAATGACTGAAACCATCTACAAGTGGTGCACCAAAGATGTAGGGCAGATCTTCACCATGCACAGTACCCATACGCTGCGGATAATCACCATCTTTGGTCTGATAATCGAAAACATAGAAATAGCAACGTGGTCCCATTTGTGCTGCTGATGATGTTGATGCTGAAGCTTGACCGCCACCACCACCAGACGATTGTCCACTGTTGCTTATTGTTATGGGTGGTGGTGAGAATGCTGCTAATATATCACCCGTACGAACAATAGGTGCTACAAATTGTGCATCGGATAAGGCAGCTACTGCAGTATCACGCGTATTTATTGGATGTTGTGATGTACGATCCCAGTCGGTATATTCATTGACAATCTGAAAATAGTAAAAATAAACTTATTTTTACTTTATTTTTATGGAATAATTTAATAATACACTTAAACTAAATTCGCTTCAGCTGTATTTAAATTAATAAAAAAAATTTCTTTCTTCAAGTGTCAAATTTAATCACAGTTTTCTTGACTTTGTGCACAACACAAACTTTTGCACATAATCAATATTTAATATTAAATCCATACCATAACTCCTCTAAGCCTAATACAACAACTTGTATTCATGTCAGTCGTTAATTTTCATGTCAATGTGTGACAGCTGACAATGCAAAAAAAAAAAAACCGCAATAACAAGCAGTAGTAGCAGCGACAGCTACAACAACAACAATAGAAATAAATGACATTATTAGTGAAAGTTGCGGTTCATCAATTTTGATGAATTTCCGCTTACCAGCAAAATGAAGCGAGAAAAAGTTTATAAAAAAAAAATTATTCAAAATGGATTAGCACAAAAAAAATCTATGGGAATTATTACAGAAAAAACCTCTTTAAAAGAGGTAAAGTTGGAAAAAAAGTGCTGAAATGGAAGAAAATGCTTTAGTTGGTTGTAAATTAATTGACAAATCAATCAACATCACAATGACAACAACAAAAGCCACAAAAAAAAAATGCCATTACAACAACAATAATATAAAAAAAAACAAAAAAATTATATTGCAACGAAAAAGTTATGCAAATATTGACCAGTGGGAGAGATAGAGAGACAGTTCAAAAATTGGTATTGATAAAAAAAAAAAATATAAAAAGCGGCATGTTGTAGAATAAACAAACAGCGGGAAAATAGATGCAGGACATTCTAAGCTCTAAGGCCTATCATTGAAAATTAAAAAAAAGATAAGTGCTCCTTTTCCGTTTACCACAGAATATCTATAAGTCTACATAACCTCTTATCATATTGATGGCCCCTGATTTCGGAATTCGGGCTCTCTACTTTTAACCCTAATAAATAGCTTAATCCAGCATTGCTTAGAGGTCTCTCTGAGCTCGGTGCTCGGAGGACGGAACCTATGTAGCGCTACCTTAATCCGGCATCCGACGATTTTATTACACCTTTAATTGGATATCGAAAACAAAGAAAGTCAAGCGCTACTTGCGTGTTTGTGGCACAGGACCCACCGAGATATGATTACTCAAAGAGGCTGAAAAAGTGTTTTTGCTTAATAACTGGAAAAAGAAGTCACAATTAGAAAAAAATATAATACAAAGACCGTATTATGCATGAAAGTATAGTTGTATGGGTGAAAAATGTGGAACTGATTGAAAACTTTAAAGGGAAGTAACAAAGACAAAACTAAAAACTCCATTATTCGTCAAAAAACAACATATATATTCTCGAAAAATTTAGTTTTTATTAAAATGTTTACGGACAGAGTATATCAGGTCACCTGATAGGTCATCAAATGAAAACGAATCAACTGTTTTGTGGCGTTATCTAGCAAGTGCGAGGCAGGAGCAGAGAAAATGTTCTCCTCCTCCTCCACATCTCTCCAACTTCTACAGAGGTCAAAAGACCTAACACCTAATCTCTTCGCATGTCTGCCGATGAGGCAGTGGCAAGTTATGACTGCAATTACTGACGACACACTATGTCCAACGTGAGAAATTAGTTCCGATGAATGCTTTCCATCCCTTGAGTCCATCTTTTGTTAGCATTTTTCATCATATTTTCTTTATGCCTAAACTTGCAGGTAACAAGTTTCATGCCAACACCTATCTTGTTCTGAGGAATTTGTGTAGTAGTCCCCTGCCTAGCAAGTTCATCAGCATTGTAATTGACGTCAATGTTCCTATGCTCAGACATCAAGATAAGGTGAATATTCAAATGAGATCATTTAGAGACGAGCGGCATTGTTGGGCCTCTAGTGAGACTGATTCTAGAGATTTGATAGCAGCCTGACTATCTGAATAAGTGTTTATATCTTTTTGGATACAACATTCATTCTCAGCCAGGATGGTACCTCATCTATCGCTATGACCTCTGTCTGAAAAACGCTACAATAGTCTAGTAACCTTGCAGCAATTCTTATCTTCAGTTCTTTAGAGTAAATACCATAACCCACCTGGTTATTTAGCTTGGAGCCATCCGTGAGAAATTAATACGGCCCCTTCTCCCATGAAGTCCTCCCTTTCAGTCTTCCCTAGATAGAATGTGAGTTACATAATCCCTCTGGAATAAGATTACTATAGCAATATAGTCCTAAATGGAGGGTACAGAGCTCAAGCTATGAAACATAGTTGAGTGTTATTTATTGTTCTACCCTCGGAGCAGCAAGCAGTTTCCCTGGGTCTGATGGCGGCACAAGCTGGCATCCGTTTAACAAACAGGTCAAGAGGAACGAGATGAAAGAGGACCTCCAAGACGTCAGTCGGTGTTTTTCTCAGAGCACTAATGATACATATAGAAGCAGCCTTTTGAACCTTCCGCAATTGTTTTTAATGGCTGTCCTTGTCTAAGGCAGGCCACAACACCACAATGCCATATAACAGAATCGAGTTGATGGTCCCCCTTTTCTACTACCCACTTTTTTTACAAAAGTATAGCGCTACAGATGCTAACTCATTCTTCAACAATAATTCTCCAACCTTGCAATACCCTTAAAGGCATGTCTAGAGTCCTTACGCGAAGGTGGTTTTATAATTGGAAGTTTTTGATTCTAGTTTAGTTTTGCTAGGACTCGGACTTACACCTAAAAAAGCCTCATCTGCCCATGAAGCGAGTGCAAATCTCTAATATTGATACTTTTTTATCATCTCTACGATTTCCGAAATTGGAAGCTTCACCTTTTCAAACGTATCTTAAAATCGACTATTTATAGCTTCACAATTTCGATACAATAACCTATAATGATTGAATTTCCACCACTGAACGAATTCTAGTTACCTTAATAGCTCACTGCGCAAAAAATTGATGTGCTCGCATAAGTAGCATGCAGCTCAAATACGCCCTTCTTTTCTGTACGAAAGTGCTTGGTCGACTTCGCCCTTCGAATATCATTTTCTACTCACTGAGCCGATTCTTATACCTAGAATATCTCAAATAGCTCACGAGATGTTAAGCATGCATGCATTTTTCAATGTTTGGGCAGTCGCACATCCTCCTACCCATAAAAATTAATTTACTTTTTTGATATGCGCTGTTCTCTCTTATTTTTTAATACACAATCTCAGCGAATTTCATTAAAATCGAGTAAACTATTTTGAAAAAGAAAGTAACAAGCATTCAGACAAAAATTATACTTCACGAATTGAACTTTCCCGCTGCTTTCTTTAGGCTACAATTTTGGTTGACGTCTTAGAGAAATTTTAACTTAACTCCAACCTTAAGCTTTGCCGCAATGAAGAAACCAAAGTCATTTCAAGATGTTGAGCTTGTTTTTAATGCGCACTCTTCAACTGTTTACTGTATGAAGTTGCTTGTTTACTAGTGACTTTTGAAATTATCCATGAATGTTATATTTATTCTATATTTTAATCAGTATGTGTAAACATTTTTGCTCACAAACGTTAACAAATACATATGCACGTACATACATATGTATATTAATGTATGTATTGAAGCTTATTTTTTTTTATTTTATTGCGTGGCAGTTAACACAACATTTCCCAACAACAAAAAATTACAAACTTTATTACTTACATATAATGCTTTTTTGTTGCTTTTTTGTGCGCTATTGCGGTTATGTTTGTGTTAGTATATTATACTTTTAATAACAAGTTACACTCTCAAACACTCCAGCATATTACGAGCATATACATATGTACATATGGAAAGCTACTTAAGCTAAATCACGTCAGTCTGTTATTACTTTACTGTTCAAGTGTCATGCTAAATGTGCTTGTGTTGTATGTATTTATACACATGTACATGACATGCATACGTGTGTGTGTGTGTGAGCGCACATATATTTCAGTATTATTTTTATTTATTTCTTACTTTATTATTAGCCATACTTTTACTGCCTGTCGTATATCCTTTTTAAGCGGTTTTTCTTTCTTATGCCTAAGTGCATTAATCTTTTTCATTATATATATGCGCTTGTTAAGCACATTTTAAATGTGTCATATGAAAAACAACGCACACAATCAAAAGCATATTAAATTTCAACACAAAATTACAGAAAATAAAAATTTAAGCTCCTTTTGTGCTACCACGAAAGCAGTATAGTTTATAACGTTAGCTCGGAAAACATTACAATTTTTTTTTTAATTTTGAAAATTTGATAAATTAATTCATAGTTTATAGCTTACAGCAGATTATTCGTTGCTTATTGCTAAGGACTTTTTATTGCTGTTGTACAGTGGCAGTTTTGTAGTTGTTACATTTAAGCTTGATTTTACATTAGCCAGTGACAAATGCCATGTTACTATGACAATACCTCAACTACAATTCAAATTAAAAGGGAAAAACTTTTAACGAGAAAACTCTTGCTATAGTAAACACTCACACGCACACACACACACACACACATATACAATACCTTATATTACTTCATATCCGGCCAATAAATGAAAAATGCTTTTACCCAGCGAACGTTTGTAAGATTTTTACATTTTTTACATCTATGGAGAATCTTATAAGATTATTTGATATCATATTCCAGGCGATGAGTTAAATTTAAATTTTATATATTCCTATTTTATTATTTACATATATTTCAATACATCATGATTCAGTATAACGTTTTTGTTATTTGCAAAAAAGTGAAATACATGAAACAATAATGCCGATTCATTCGAAGACGCAATAAATGTTTTTTGTTTCGAAATCGAAATCATCACCTTGGTGATGGAGATATTAGTCTTCCCATACTAAAAATGTTTAGTGGGTATATTTGTTTGCAGATAAATTGCAGATAACAAAATAAATTTAGTTTTACCAAAATTAAGCTCTAAATTCATTAAGCAGATGCATTCTTGCCCAGCAAACATTATTATTCGCATAGTAGCCATATAGCAGTCACCAAGGCGATGATTCAATCGCGCATGAGCTCATTGTCTGTTGTCAAGCAAAATATTGTTCAGCATAAACTGTCAAGCGATGAATCGGAATGTAGAGTTTTAAATGAATGCCGTTCAAGTCGAAATAAAAATATTTATTACTTCATCTTTTTATCATGGGAAATATAGAAAAATATTATGTGCACATATAGCTTTTTCGCTGACTGTACTTCTGTGGGTTTTGAATGTTTTGTTTGCTTGACTTTGTCAGCGAAAAAGTTATATGTGCGTACATTGTATTTATATATTTCCCATGATAAAAACGCTATTACCAAAATAATGGTAAAACAAAAGTATGCAAAATGCAAGCACGATTTGCAGAAAGTTATTTGGAATGTTGCTTTTGTTATTTGCTTTGAAAATAGTACCGTAGAGTGGCTTGGCAATGATGAAAAAAAAAAAAAATTGACATTTCGATTTCGAACTCAAATGTCTTTTAGCTCGCGTTAAACTCTCATATTAATACAAATCCACAGTAATATTTTAAGCGTAAAAGTAATTGCGGTTTTTGAAAAAATCAGCCTTGTTTTTTTCATTAAAATTGCTATAACTCCGACAATTTTCAACAAAGTTCTATTAGAATTAAAGGACAAAAATTAATTATGTTGACTTGGAAGAAAATGCGACTATTTTGAAAAAAATTCTAGCGGTTTTCCAAGTTTTAACACTAAAACTTGAAATGGGCATAACTTTGTAACAAATGTTTTCAAACAAATCGGGGGAATATGTGTCCCTTTATATCCTCTGAAAAACATATATAATCGGCAACCAATTCCGAGATTTGAAGTTAGTTCGACTGCATGGTTAGAAATGAAATTGGTCTATAATTGAAAATTATTTAAAAATTTTGCCAAATGTTTGCTGGGAATAATGCATATTATAACAAATCTACAAATGCAACTGAGTACTTTAATTACACTTAATGCTTTGATTACTTTTTCTTTTTCATTAATGTATATTTCAACGTAGGCTTGTATGCAATCATGTATTCGTACATTAGACTGCCACTTATTTTCAAGTTTCTTCAAACGTAAAATTCGGTTTATTTATGCTATTGCTAAAAAAGGAATTTTTGGGCCTTAAAAATATTTCAATTTTAGTAGAGTATATCGTGCCGCCAGTCGCTGAACTTTTATTTCTTTCTAGCTGTTCCCTCTAATTTTTGTGTACTTTTACTGTTTCCCTTCTCCAAGGTTCCCATATTTAAACTTTAGATTTTTAACTTCATATCTACATATTCCTTTGTTTCTCTTTCTGCATCTCTATTCGTATATTTCTATCACCCTATGGGCAGTGCTATACCCAATTTTTGTGTTAACTTCTATTCGGGAGCGTCCATAGATTAAAGCGTCCACATTAAGATTCGATTAAATTAGAAAAATTTATTATATATGATATAGTGCAATTATATATTTATTTGAGTCAAACATATAATATTAAAGCCAGGTTAATATTTGATTGCTCTCTACCGTATATACATTTTGCCTCAATGTAGAAAATAAAACTGAATAATTTGATATTTCCAATATTTGACTCATATAGATCAGGGGTCCAAACTGACAAATATTTGCTTTTTTGTGATTAAAAATTTTGCTCTATTTTTAGTTCAATCATTTGGCACCCACTTCAAGCTGTAATCTTTATTAACAAAAATTGACTCAAAAAACCAGTGACGACCCATGTTTGGGACAGGATTTAATAATGCAACCTTATATTTTCTACATATTTAGGCTCTTTGAGAACACTTTAAATTAAAATATCAAAATTGACCAAAAATCGGTCATTTTCGGGCATCGGGGCGGGCTTTGACAAGACAATTCTGATTGCTTATGTTCCTCAAAACGGATCATAATTTTTCCTGTACATCCCATCCTGAAATCTTATACACCGAAAAAAAAACTTACTTCGTTTAAGGAAAAATGCCTAAATGTAAGGAAAAAATGCCCTTCAATACGAGCTAAAGCCATGGGTTCCTCAAAATAAGTGAGTGGGATTTCTTAGTACAAGTAAATGTTGCTGCTTTGAAATAAGGAAAAGTTTACTCAATGTGAGGACAAGGTTAAAAAACTGAGGAAAATTTTACTTTTTCTAAGGATGAAGGTATCCTTAAATGAAAGAAATTTGCTTAAAATAAATTCGTTGATTTCAAAAAAAAATTTGTTAATTTTCTATTTCCTCTATTTTCTTATTTGTGGTTGTTGACTACTTATTTTATTTGTCAGTCATTCTTATTTTAATTGTAATACGTTTTTAAAACTTCAAAGAGAATTTAATTTTTTTTTTACCTGTCACCCGATCAGAGAATTGAACCTGTGTTCTGCGCCATGCCACTGTTCAAAGATGCTCATCTTACCCAACTCAGCCACCGACAGCATTTTTAAGATATACTAAAATGATGTTGTTAAACTGCGCATGTAACAACCATCGTTTTATCAGGGAAACTTCGGTTCAAATCCCGGCGACGACATAATTTTTTTTTTTTTAATTTTTTAATTTTTTTATTTAAAAAACAAGTAAAGAACTATAAATGTATAGACAAAAACAGAATACTTACGAGAAGAATAGATATTAATTTCAGCGAGTAAAGCAGCGAGTGTTGCCACTCATTTATTAAGGAAAATTTTCCTACGTTATAGTAAATTTTTTGAAGAAACTAACTAAAACTGAGTACGATTTTCCTTAAACAAAACATTACATTAGATTGAGGAAATTTTTACTCAAATGAGGAACAAGTTGTCCTCAAAAATTCTTCCCAAAGAAAAATTTACTATTTCAAAGGAAAATTTTACTAAAACCACAAACTCTATATTTGAGGAAGAGCTTTGACTTGCTTTAATGAAACATGAACTCATTTCAAAGGACTCAATTACTGAATGAAACGATATTTTCATCAATATGAGGAAAAATAACTTAGATTAAGGAAAATTTTACACTAAACCGGAGGAAGGCAGTTCTTCAAATTTAGTACGGTCTTTTTTTTCGGTGTACACTTGACTTTTCCATAACGTCACCAAAAAGTACATTATTACGGTCCATTTTCAAAACATTTTATTTTTGCTCCAATCACTGAAAAGAGGTGGAAAATGGATTTTGGCAATTACCAAAAATGGTCCAGAGTCCGACAAGTGCCTGATTTTGAACTTTTTTTAAAAATTTTTTTTCACCAAATAAATAAAAAGAGATTGAAAATGAATCGAAATCGGGCAGTTTTTGTACCCTGGGCCACCTCTGGTTATGTCCAAAATCTCTTTTCATTGATTGTCACAAAAAAAATTTTCAATTATGCATCGAAATTGGGCACGTTTTGAACTAAAGACTCAGGTCGCAAAATATTTTTAAGTTTTTTTCCCAAGCTGATGTTATTGTAAACAGCTCCTAAAGCAGATTTTAGTGTGCATCTCTGATGTAAAGCATTTGAAGAGTTTTCGCAAGTATTTAAGCATTTTAATATGAAAGTGGTGAATGTTCCTCTTCGTTGAGAAGAAAAAATCAAGTAACTTGACTATGTTTGAACGGTTTTTCAGAAAAAGAATTCGTTAATAAATCCTTATACCCACACTCATATCATGTTATTATTCCATAAAAATTATTTGACAGGCTTCAAAACACGTGATAGAAATTAAAATAATGCTGCGCAGCACTTTTTTTGTAGTCCCCAGTGAATGCAGCCATTGACATTTTTGATGTATGCCATTTTCCCGCTGGGACTACCAACAGACACAAACATAAACGAATATGCACATACACATACGTGTGACACACTTACGCAGTTATTGCTCAACATTTTATGTAACTATTTGTTTGCATAAATGTTGTTGCATGTTGTCACTGTTGTTGTTATCCTTATTGTCAATGTTACGCTGTTATCCTGACCCAACATTGTTTAGTTGTGTTGTTTACCAGCGCTTAACTAACGCTAAAGCACGCGCTATATTTGTACAATATTTTTGTTGTTACTACCAATATTCATAAAACGATAGAAAATGACAGGATACGTACGAATTACTAGTTATTCTCATGCTCACTACTTATTTCCTAAACAATTTTACACTACTAATTTATGTAGTTTTTTGTGCGCTTGAGTTCATTTTGTGCTATCTGGCATATCTTCACAATTTCCCATATATTTGCAATTTTATGTAATACTGTGGTTAATCCTTCTGTCACACATACATATATACACACATATACATACATATAACGAACATGCATGCAACCGTAAAATTCACATTTATGAATTTCTAATAAATTTTGTTTCACTTCGATTTTTGTTGCTATGCTTTCGAATTTTTGGTATGTTTTTTATTTGCTGTTGTTGTTGTTGCATATTTTTCATCCTTTTCGGTCGTTTGATTTGAGTGCTTATAAATTTGAGTTTTTTTTTTCTTTCTTTTATTCCATATCGCCTTGCCTACGCAATCAATTGCTTGTGTTTTTGTGGTCGTTTTCACGTAATCGACGAGGCGTGAGTTTTAGAAAGCGGCGACATGAATTTGTCGCGTTTCGTTTTGACTGAGATGGTACTTTTTAGAGCTTTATTTTTTTTTTTGCATTTTTGGTTTTTCTTTCACTTTTGGTCTCATTGATTTTGATTTGAAAAATGTTTTTCAAGACATTTTAGTATTTTTTTTGTAAATTTGTGTTAAGACCTTTAAGCTACATTTACTTTGAACTCTATGTCATAAGCTGAATAAAAAAATTTCCCTCTGTGTAAGTGGTAGGAATACTGAATAAAAACTTCAGAATATGTCTGAAAAATAACGACCAATTTCCAAGGTCAGAATTTTAAAATTCAAGACGGCGGACCCAATATGGTATACCTGGTTATTGAGTTTCCGCCATATCGGGTCCGCCATCTTGAATTTTTAATTTCTGTCCTTAGATTCGTGTTCAGTGACCCCAGAAATCAAAATACAAATCGGTTGATTTTTAAGCCTTACGTCCGCCACTGTAGTCGGGATCAAAGAGAAAGCGTTTCGGAATTGTCCCTTTAGTAGAAATACTGATACCGAAAGCTTTCGCATAGAGGCTAGTAATAGCTGTAATCTTACCATTTAGAGTAAAAAGTTTTTTTTATGTATGTGGTCATTTGTTAAAAGAGTTAAGAATTAGTCCTTATCGAATTTTCTAATTTTTTTGAGAAAATTTGCTCTTCACTGACCAATATTTGACAGAACCAAATGTGCAAGCATTTTTAGAAAATTCTACAATCAGAGAAAGCTTCAAGGTACTGCCTTATGACGAGTGCAAGTTTTCGATAATGCTGTCCACTTACTTATGAAGAATGGTAGTGTGAAGAGTTTTTGGAAATATCAAAGTTAGTTAACTGTGGCAGATCACAACTGCCTTGGTTTCTAACGTAACCGTCTGACTCAAAAGGCAGTGACACTCTTAAATAAATTAATATACGTCCCTAAATATAAGATGACTACTAGTGGAAACAGTTACTAAGTAAAAGAACAGTTGAGGCCGTAACTTCACCCATGGTTTGAGTTGAGATCTACCCACATCTCTTGCCGTCCTTGGAATGGCTACCAGGTTGAGAAAATGCAATTCAATACTGAGCGTAACACTTTGTTCTCCCTGCTATTTAAACTTCAACCACAGCCTACACGATGCACCATCAAGAGGGCTTACCGCATACGATTCATCCTATTTGATTTCACGCAACTGCCAGGCTACGACCGAAAACCTAGGGGCTGCCGACGACCCGTGGTACCAGTTTAATGTGTAACTTCACCGCTGGTCAGGCTTTGTAATTTATTAAAAGCACACTCGGTCCAAGGCTCAAAATGAACAAAGTACAATATAACTAACTATCTACTTTCAGTTTGAGCTTACCTCAACGCCTTGGAGATTGGTAAACACCGCAAAGTTAAGGAAGTGTGTCTAAATTGCATATTAACATTGTGTTGGAATGTTACAAATGTCCTGCCAGTTTCCGAATACATCTTCAACCCTAATAATAGCCATTTATTTGCGTTATGCTCTGCAAGCTTATTAGAAACGTAATAGATTTCATTGCTAAGAATTATCGTTAATTAGTGTTCGCTAATAAGACTTTCATAGAACTCGGTCTACTAAAATTTTATAGCGTTTCTTCCCGAGAAGTTGAACCAATGTATTCAACTTTTCCGTAAAAGTCTGATTGTTGCTAAAGATAATCAAAAGGCGTTCGATCGAAGGTATCATCGCGCCCTTGTATTAAAAAAAAAGGAAGTGGTAAACAAAAAAATTAATACCAGATCCGAATTCAGCGTCATAAATATTAAAAAAAAATCGTTTTTTTAAAAAAAGTAGTTATCTTAAATGCTGTCAGACCAAATCCATTTGAAACCATGCAGTCGGAGTGACTTCAAATTGCGGAATTGGTTGCCGATTAAATATGTTGTTTTTCAAATTAATTATACCGTTCCCCGATTTGATTGAAAATTATTTTTTACGAAGTTATGCCCATTTAAAGTTTCTGCATTCTTTTTTTACCGTTATTTTCTTATTAATATTTTATGATAATGTTATATTTTATCATATACATATGTTATATAAAAATATTGTACGCAAATATAGCTTTTTCGCTGACTGTATTTCCATGGGTTTTCAATGTTTCGTTTGATTGACTTTGCCAGCGAAAAAGCTAAATGTGCTTACAATATTTTTATATAAATATTTCCTATGATAAAATGTTATTACGAAAATAACGATAAAAAAGTAAGCAGAACGCAAGCAGGATTTGCAGAAAGTAATTTGGAATGTTGCTGTTGTTATTTGCTTTGAAAATAGTACCGTAGAGTGGCTTGGCAATGATGAATAAAAAATAAAAAAATTGTCCTTTGGGGGAAGAAATCTCCTGAACACAAATATACTTTAACAAGCATTAAACTCATGTCCCCCATATTATTGAAAATCTACAATAAAATTTTAAGCGTAAAAAAATTGGGGTTTTTGAGAAAATCAGCCTTGTTTTTTTTTTTCATAAAAAGAGCTATAACTCCGCCAATTTTCAACAATTTTCAAAATTTCTTAAAGATTCTGACAGAGCATCAAAAGTTCTATTAAATCAAAAGACACAAATTAATTATTTTGATTTGGATGTAAATGCAACTATTTTGAACAAATTTTCAGCGGTTTTGCAAGCTCTGCCACTAAAACTTGTAATGGGCATAGCTTCGTAAAAAATAATTTTTAATCAAATCGGGGAACGATATATTCCCTTAATTACTTTGAAAAATAACATATATAATTTAATTCCGCAATTTGAAGTTACTCCGACTGCATGGCTTGAGATGGATTTGGTCTATAACAATATTAATTTGTTAATAATTTTTAAAAAAATATTTTTATATTAAAGTTAATTTTCTTAGCTTCAAAATGAAAATAAAATCAAGTTCCTAGCTTTAACAGAACCGGAGTTATGAGTTTTTGAAAGTGAGCCTCCAAGCCAAAAATCACGAAATTCTCAAAATTTAAATTCGCTCTATTTTGAAAAAAAAAATTTTTTTTTAAAAAATCCTTGAACACGTATCTCTTCGTTTTCGATACAGAACTCATAAAAAAAACCGGCGGGTTGCACTCTGGGAGTGCCGACAGAAGTGAAAACTTAAAATAATATAATTGAAATTTGTTTTCATGATGTTTTGTAATGTTTATGGAATAAACATATATGATATATATAGAAAAGAGAGCGAGAGAGAGCGAAGTCGCATATATATGTACTGTATATAGAATATGTATATACATCCGGTGTCGGTGTCGGTGGCCTGTCGCGAGTTTATACATTTTTCCTCAGCCGCAAATCCTCTAAGCATATATATTATATATGATATATATAGATATGATATATATAGCGAGAGAGAGCGAAGTCGCACATATATGTACTGTATATAGAAAATGTAAGTATATACATCCGGTGTCGGTGTTGGTGGCCTGTCGCGAGTTTATACATTTTTCCTCAGCCGCAAATCCTCTAAGCGTAATCGATACGATTACGATACGATTACGATACGATTACGATACGATTACGATACGATTACGATACGATTACGATACGATTACGATACGATTACGATACGATTACGATACGATTACGATACGATTACGATACGATTACGATACGATTACGCATCCGATGTCGGTGGCCTGTCGCGAGTTTATACATTTCTCCTCAGCCGCAAATGCTTTCTTACGGAGGTGCACAACGTGCCTAAAGAAGTTCTCACTTCAAAAATTTCAGCCAAATCGAAAATGTGTCGGTCCATTTTTCTCAAAATTCGTTCGGTTTGTAAAAGAATGTCCCAAATAGTGCAGTACTTGAGTGTGCAAAATATTAATGTCAAGATTTGATAAACGTTTCGTATAACTATATCCTAGAAATGCAATTCGTCGGTAAGGTATTTAAATCAATAACCACTCAATGTATTTGAAATATGTTTTCATGCACATTTATTCGAATGGTATGCCTTAAATCTAAGAATAGTTTAGCAGAAAAATACACATTACTTTCTGACTAATTTACTGTACTTTAATTCATTCAAAGTTTTTTTTCAGTTGCTTACAACATATTCTGAGAATGCTTAAGATAAGCGTTTGCAAAAAATTTTTAAATATGCATTTTTAAGAAAAATACGATTAGGTTACCGCGATAACTAGTTGGAGTTCTTACTGGTGGCCCTCTAAAAAGACTGAAATTGTATATTTTCTGAGTTTTTGCTTATTCACTCGAAAAGTATAACTTAAATGCTGTCATTTCACACCAATTATTTAAACACAACAAAGAACATTCCAACGCAAAGAATCCACAAAGACGTTGGCATATACTAGGTAGGTATGTAGTTGTATGCCTCCTACATATTTGCTTAAGTATTTGTTGCTTTTAAGTTTTATTTTTTTTTTTTTAAACTTTCGCCCATAAGTGGATGATAAGCAGGATAAAAACTTACATTCTCAAAAAAAAAAAAAAACATCGAATTTCTTATCCACATTTTTCACGTTACTTTAAAATTTAAAAGTTTTACGCTAAAAGACAGCTGAGGCAAGAGGTTAACTTGGGGATGAAATATGAGACGCACTTTCGCGCACATAAATTAATTTAACTTAATTTTCCATTTCTCACACGAAAAAGTTTCAATGAGCTTTTAATGTATTTTCGGTGTATTTGCAAGTTTTCAGAGTTTCTTAAGTTGTTGATAAAGAAAAATTAAGAAATTTTTCTTATATTCGAAGCTACGGCATGCTAACTTCACATAGTTAAACTTTTAATTGTGTTATCAAATGAGAATATGAAACGGATTTATTAAATGAAGCAGAGCAAGAGATTCTTTTAAGTTTATTGTAGAGAAATTCCAACTTAATTTTAAAGCATGTTTAACTCTTTTACTGAACGCTTTAAAGTACACGTCATTACGTACTAAAAATTTTGATCGATACATTACGCAATGGCAGCTACACATAAGTTGTATGAGCTCATAAAACAGGCTGAAAATAAATTGAACATGACTGCACTTTGACTTTAACTAATTTCCGTTGGGAGTTTTAAATTACAATAAAATGAACTACAAAAAAAAAAAAAAAACAACAACATTGAGTACAACTCAAACAACCTAACGATACTAAACGTGCAACATACGTCATATTATGTGATGCGCAAAAACGCGCATAAAAATTGACATCCTTCGATGTTTCAAATGAAAAGCTTCTTCGGTCGTGCACTCGTTTTGGTGTAGAGTGATACAAAGGGGTTCAGTCACTATAACTCAGTAAAACAGCGCCAGTCTGTTGAAGTATACGGGGTTGCGCCAAGTTTAGGTTTCAAATTTACGGAAGCTACACGTTGTTTCGATTTGATTTTATTTTTTCATTTTCATTTTTGTTTTCATTTTTGTTTTTTTTTTATTTATTTTTATTTTTAGCCTACATCAACGTTAAGTCCTTAGCTTTGTGTAGGAACATGTGATGGTAATTTGACGCTCTTGGGAGCGACAACGTGCTTTTTTGCTGTTTTTTTTTTTTCTACGCTGCACACGGCAACATTAAACTCTGTGAGCAACTGAAGGGTAAGATGGTAAAGGATTTTAGTGATAATATAAATCAAAGGATATTTTTATGTGTTATTTTTTATAGTATGTGTGCGCTTGAATTATGAGATTTATGTATCCTTAGCTTAATGTTACATATGAGTAGGTAATGTTTTTTTATTTGTTAACATGTAGCTTATTGTTGTTGTTGTTAGATATTAATTCCCTTTTAATTTTGAGTTAATTACTGCAAGTTTTATTAATTACTGGAATTTATAGGCATTTAACATTTTTGTTTTGCCAAATCAGTAGCAATATTGTGATTATAAGCCGGTAAACAAAAAAGTACAGTAGCATTTTCAACAATTCAAAGAAAAGATCATTAGCATTTGTTGCATTGATTTAAGTTGAAAGTTTTTAGTTCTTATCCACTCATCTATCAATTTCAATGTTATTTGCTTGTGTAAATTGAAGCGTTTTGTTTTCAATGGCAATCTGTGAACTATTTATTCTTAGTAATATATGGCAAAATATTCAGCTTAACAAATTATTGGAAAGGCTTATTATTCTTAATACACTTTTCTACGAAATATTTTCTACTTGTGTTCGCATTCTTTTAGAGAGATTTGCAAAAATATGGTCGACGGCGATAAGAAAGCTTACGATTTTATGATTTTCGTGTGCTGGCATTATGTTTTAAATACATATAAGAAAATGTTATGTGGCGGCATTTCTCAAAATTTGATATCTGCACAGACAACAGACAATCAATTCCAAAGTTTCCCCAGCTACCTATCCTAAAGTCTAAAGCATGTCAGGTGAAACACAGAAATTCAGGCAGTATGTGTTAATATCCTTGTACATATGTACATAGTTTTTTAGAAATCTTTTGGAAAGTTTTCTTGCCCAGTTTTTAAATTGACTAAAGCTTAATCAGTGTTCCTTTAGAAAATTCTCGAGATATGGTCATATAAAGGAGTTTTTGCCATCAAAAACTCTTCTACCATGCATGGTCTTTGCAATATATATTCGATTTATGGGTTTCTATGTGTAAAAATTGTAATCGTAAGTCTGCAACGTAATGTGTTACACCCCGATGCTAGTGGCAGACATAAGATTATGATTTGCTCAAGGTGCGTCTGATTCATTTATTTTTTCGCAACATTATTTGGACGGAAATCAATTCAGTTTCGACTGCCTTAATCATTTTCCTTGGCTTTATTATTCGCTCTTATGCAAAATTTATTGTTGGATGACAAAGCAAGAATGGGCTTAGATTACGTTTGGTAGGAAAGCGAACCAGTTAAGAAATAAAGATGTAGATCTGTTATGATACCACAAGATATTTAACTATATATACCCTCGTGATGAAATAAAAACGAACTAAGTATTTGTGGCATTTTCTAGCAAGTGTGGAGACGAAGCAAAGAAAATATTGAAAGTTTTCCTTCTCACCCACACCCCTATAACTTCTGCAGAAGTCAAAAGAACGAACACCTAATAACTCCATAAGTCTGCCGTTGAGATAGTGGCCAGTCATAACGAAGCACTGTGTCTTATGCGGGATATCAGTTCTAGAGAGCGCTTAGCGTTCCATGTCGGCCAGATTTGCCCTTAGGCCGTTCACAAATTGCCGCCCTACTTTACTGGTGAATATGGAAAAAAAATTTTTTAAATATCAAAAGTGAGGACCTTTTTTTTTTTCTTCGCTTGTCAACGTTTTTTAGGTAGTTTAGGGGGCAACATTCCAACTACCCATCACCAATGCATTACCACTTAAAATAATTTTAAAAATTCCCAATATTTGCCGCCCCTAAATTCGTGTCGCCCTAGGCACTAGACTAGTGTGCCTCTAAGGTAAATCCGGGTCTGATGCCAACACCTTCGTTGTCCTGAGGAATTTGTGGAGTAGTACAATTGCCATGAATGCACCTTGAAGAGGTGAATGTAAAAATGCTGAGCCAGCGAGCGGAATTTCTGAGCCACTAGTGATTATTTAGCAGCATTTTATTTCTAAATACAACATTTATCCTCAGTCGGCATATTACTTCTTCTATAGCTACCTATATTTTCTGCCTGAAACGTAACCTCGTAGTTTCTTAACTTCCGTTGCTTAAGGTAAATACCGTAAACAGTTTGGCTATTAAGATTAGAACCATCCGTTTAGAGACTAATAAGGCATCTACTCCAGCCGGTTGTCCTCTCTTTCAGTCATTCTTAGTTGGATTATGCGATATGTTATTCCTCGTGAATGAGAACCCTTTAGTTTTAGTAACAGGGTACTGAACTCAAACTATGAAGCTTAGCCGAGTGTACTGTACTTCTATCGGACCAGCGAAAGAGTTCCTTGAAACTAACGGTAGAGCAAGTTGCCATTACCAAATAGATCAAGGAGAACCAGATGAAAGAGGACCTTCAAGGCCTCATTCGGTGCAGTTCTGAGAGCACCATATAATAGATGACAATCCCCATCTTTCGAAAACAGCTTTCTTACAAAAGTATAGCGCTACGTCTTCAAAATTAATTTTCCAACTTAGATATCAGACCAAAATATTTTGCACTGCCTTTCAAGAAAAGGTTCATGCGTTTACGTAAAAGTGGTTCAATAAATGATAGTTTGAGACTCCTAGTAAAAAAACTAGTTCAGATATGTTTGGTCTTAGACCTAAATCAGTCTCCTCTGTCCATGAGACGAATTTGCTTACGTCATACTGAAGAATTTTACACAGGAAGTTTTGGAATTTCCTGTGGAATTGGAATTTGCCATACGCAAGAAATATTTCATCATCCCCATAGACGATAACTCAACAGTCATTCCTTTTCGGTGATTTTTGACTCACTCTATTGCTTAGACCTACCTCAACATCGAGCAACTCCACAATAAATTGCACAAAAAGAGCAAATCACAGAAAAGCATCTAATCACCACTATTACCCACATCAACTAATTAGGCATTTCAGTTCGTTCGTCAAGGATACTTACAACACACTCACAGTACACACATTAATACTCACATGTAATCACATTTGATCACACACAACAGTGAATCACATCAATTACCGCAATTGCGTTTACGTTTTTTACAGCTGAGTGCAAAAAATACGCCCTAAGACACATGAAATGTGGAAATTTTTTGTTTTTTGTTTTACTTACCGTATAGAATATCTCATTGAGATGATAATTGTAAGCATTGCGCACATAAGTTCGTATGATTTTATCCCGTCGTTCGCCTTCAAAGCCATTTTGTATATCATGAGCACTAAATCTCCAAATTGCTTCACCCGTGACTACGCCAAATAAGACATCAAAATGTGAGCCACCATTAGGTCCGCCGCCAATGCCAGATGAGAATGAAGCAGAATTGCCACCACCACCACCGCCGCCATTAAAATAGCCACCAGAAGCGCCACCACCACCATTGTTGCCAGCATTTGAGCTTGAATCTGCTGAGGAACGTTTGGGGTTGCGAGTCATTAAATCATCGATATCGAGATTGGAATGTCCGGGTCGTATAACAACGCCATCAACCTAAATTGAAATGAAGAGATGAGAAGCATGAGAAGAGGTATATAGTAAGTAGTAGAAATGTTGAAAGAAATGATGAGAATTGTGCAGATTTTTGTATTAAGTACGATGAAAAATCGTATGTACGTTGTTTTCAACAGATATTTGTTAGGGTGTTATCTTTGGCCTGACCAAAAGATTAAGTACTCTACACTAAATTTACAGTAAAAGGTCGCGTTAGAGCTTAACTTTTTTTTTATTTAAAGGGTATTTTCCGATTTTGAGCGCGTTGAAAATACTCTTTAGTTTTGGTCTCGAGTTCCGTATTAAAATAAAGCAATAAAATTAAATAAATTCAATATTTCGATCGCCGGCAGTCAACATTAATTACAATCAGACCGATTTTAATGATCTGTGCAAAATTTATAATCTACCTCTCTCCATCTGTTTTTGGAACACAAAAAATTTTTTGAAAATAAACTGAAATTAGGCACCTTAGGGATCAGGGGCCATGACAGGTGATGGCTAAAATCAATTTTAGATCTCATTCCATCGATTGGTGAAAGAAAAAAAATTCGAGAACTGACCGAATTTGGACACTTTTGGGATCCGGAACCACTCCTTGTAATGCCCAAAATCCATTTTTGACCTCTTTTGAGCGATTGCTGGAAAACAAAATTTTTCGAAAATGCACCGGAATCGTATTCTTTTAGGGCCCAGGACCACCACCACCAAAATCCATTTTCGACCACAATTTTATGTATCGGTGAATAAAAAGAAAGTTCAAAAATGAACCGAAGTCGATTGACGCAAAAAAAAAAGTTTACAGCAAGATCTACTTATGATTGTGATGCTGATCAAAAGTGCGCGCTACGAATAGAAAAATGAAGTACAAATGTAAGAGATATAAACTGTGTGTAGGGTATAAAAATTTTATAAAAATTATGGGACATTGGAGTTGTAGCGTTGAAAGAGTAGATGAAAGCACAATGAGGAAATTGATAAAACTCTGCAAGAAAAGGCACAAAAACAGAAACCGTGTTAATTACAAGTGAAACCAGGATATACAAGACAAATATTTTTTTTTTCATCGCTAAATGATTGGAGGAGAGACTAAGCGGAAATCGGGGATGTTGAAAGATTATCGATATTTTAAATAGCATGGGACTATAAAATAATAAATGTTTCTGGAAAGAGCAGCATAATAACCTTTAGTTAGCAGCGAATTTTCTATGTACTACTACTCTTTCATCTAAGTTAATGCTTTTCTTAGATATATTACATATATATAATTCAACACAATCCAAAATTGTCAAACATACTTCAAGAAACTGCCTTCTACTACTTGTAGAGATGAAAATCTTTTCCGATGTTCCACAGTATCGTGCCACATATAATTGGAGAAACAAAGTGCAAAACTCATTCTTATGGCATTGACATTCAAGTTATAGCTGTCAGAAGCTAAAGAACTTTCGAACACGTCATTAAAGAACCATTTAAAGTTTCTTAAGAAAAAAACTCTTCAACAGCAATATTAAAGAGATAAAATCAGGAGATATTAAAAAAAAAAAAAAAAATGAAAAATGAAAGGAAGTGAAAAAGACAGAATATAAAGAAATCATTAAGCGGTGCTGCTGCACAACTTGCAGCGAGGTTTTGCTCCACTTTTATCGGCCTATGACAACAACAGCAACAAGGTGAAGAAAAAAGGATGCTTGACACTCTCGTGTCAAGTGATATTAAGTTACTTGACTTAAGTTTATTGTTGTTGCTATCGAGATGAATGTTCGCTTTTCGTCTTTAAGAATATACTTTAAATGTTCGCGTACAAATATTTAAAGACTTAAACGAACAGTTTTATTAAATTATAATATATCACATATTTCCACTCTGATGTGTGAAGAGGTTAAGGGAAAGGTATTTGGTAAAACGAAAAATCACATCTAAAACAAATTTCCTTGAAAGCAATAAAAAGCAGGCAAGCTCACTATTTTGACTATTAAATATAAAAGTAACAAGATCGATTTTTATAAAAATTAGCGCATAAAAGCTTGTTAAAAAATCTTAAAAAAAATTACTTGCCGCATACGATAAATTACACTGTGTGCAGTTTTGAGACCTAAATTTTGGAGGAAAATTGACTGATGTTAATATTGGGTAATATGCGGTTGCTGAGTTTGAATTTGCAAAACCAGTTAATTAAGTGGTTAATAACCCGGTTAATTAACCAGCTAATTAACCGGTGGTTAAAATGCTCTTCTACGAATGTTTTGTTTTAAGTCAGAGAGGTTTGTTGTCTGAGGAAAAGTTGTTTCCTATATAAAGAAAACATTTTTTTTCATTTACACTACCCCTGCAGCACCATTCCCAAACATCTCTAGGAAGCATTTCAGTCAAATTTTTTTCACAAATAGATTGAGGTCCTTGAAATGTTTAACGCTTTAGGGAATACATATTTTTTAGTAAATAAATGCTCTTTTAGGTCGATTTAAAAAAAAAATAATATGTAATTATTATTATTATTATTATTATATATTTTATATGTAATTAATTACATATTGTCTGAAGCTCCTCTGAGGCAATCGAAATTTTTATCAGTAATACTTTAATAGATTTTTGTTAAGGCGAGTGATAATGTTATCAGCAAACTTATGCTTTTTTCTGAATATTATCTTATTTTTTGTTGATATTTGATATGATTCAATTTCGTTTCGTTTTTTTCGATGTTCTCGATACAGTTGGACTCATCGACTTTTGTAATTTTGATCCATACTTGCAGATATATGCGGAATTATTTGATACTTTCTGTTGCACATTCTGACTTTTGAAGCTTTCAGATACTATTCGATATATTCTAAGTATAATAAAATTTTGCGGCTTTGTTAATTTTTTTCGATATTTTCTGTTTTGATGCTCAATAAATCAATCAATCAAGTAACTTGAAATCAATTGTACAAAATTAATTTAATTTTTGCTGATGAGTGACTATTCCCTTTTTCAAAAAAGGGGCTGATATATTCATACTATTTTGAACTGTTCGATTTTTATTTTTTTAAGCTTTTTGACTTCAGTTGTATTTTCCGATAGTTGTCAGTACTACTATGCATTTTTTGACAATGATCGACTTATCATTAATGATACTTTTCGATTCTTTAAAATATTTGATACATGACAAAAAAATATTAAGTTCATAGATCGTGATTACACTCACCAGCTTTTCATTCAATTCTTTCTTAATTTTTTTTGTAAATTTTTTCTCAAATCGTCTAAATTTTATGACACTTTTCGTTACTTAGTATAGTTAGTTTTTCGCCGATTTTCTGCATATTTTTATGTTTACCTTTTTCGGTATTGAGTATATCGTCGCGCTCGGGTAGAAAGACCCTAACTCATATTTTTGAAATTTCAAAGGAGGCGAAAAAAAAACTAAAACCTCAAATAAAGCAGTTTTTTAAATGCGATTCCCAAATTTTTTAGTGGGTCAGTTAGAAGAGGTTATGACGTAAACGTTTATGGCAAAAAATTCCCCAATTGTCATTTCTATCAATGATTTTTAGACATTTGAATATTTGCATCAAAAATAGGCAGCACTTAGATCATGTTTGGAGTATCATAATTTTAGTCAATGTGATTATCTATAATATGACGTCATCATTTTCGAAATCGATACAGACGATACAGAATAATGAATATATATGTAAACATGGATTTGCTCCTACCATTCTTTTCCTGATATACACGTATTTCTGGGGGACTAGGGAGAAAATTTTGCATGCATTTTTTAGCTTAGACCTTTACCTAACTAACGATACCAATGTCGATAAAATATAGCGAGAAAAAAAATGAGTTAGGGCTTTTCTGCCCGAGAGCGACAATATATAGTAAATAGTATTTTGTAGGGATTATATATTCCCATTATTAAATAACTTTCTGTAATCCTTGAAGAGATGTTCATCGTTCCATAACAAATTTTGTATATATCCTTTTTTTGTATTTATTTACTTTATATTGATTTTTGAAAACTTTTTTGTTCGCTTTCAGTAAATTATTCATCGCTTCTTTCAGCCGTTTTGTTTTTATAAGTTTTTGTTAAATTTTGACTATTTATTTATTTGGTTTTGTTCTCGCTATGGACTTAACGTAAGTTTTTTGTAACATTTTTGAAATTTTTATCAGTTTCTTGCATGTTGTACTATAACTTTTGACATACACTTTATTTTTGTATAATTAAATATTTCTGCACTTTTTTCTGATTGTTAGTGAAAGGACATTTTATCTTATAAATGAACGAAATTGCAATTACAACATTCAACATTTTTCTTTGTAATTTAACAAATAAATTGCATGTATTTATTTCAAACACACAAGTTTTCATCCTTGTTTTCGTGACAAGCCTTAAAAATTTATTTATAATATTCTTACGAAAACCACAAAATTCTAGAGAAATGTTTTTCTCTTTTACTTGAGAGAAAATTTTCATATTTAAATTTTAATGATATTATTGAAAAAAAAAAAAAAAAAAAATCGAACGCAAGAACGTTTCGTTTGGTTGAATCATGCTTTTTTCTGGTACACTTTTCTTAGAAAGCTATCGTATGCCACAAAAGATTTTCAGTTCATTAAACAAAATATTACATATATTCCATTTATCTTTATTTCTTTGTAATTACGCTAAATGTGGCAAAGTGACAAAGCAATATGCTATTTAAGCTGCTATTTTTATTGCATAAAGCAAAGCAAAGGGAATCAATTAGCACTATTTTCTTAAAGTAAATCTACCTATAAAAATGATTTCAAATATAGAAAAAACAATTGGAAAAAAAAAATAAAACACGCTTACCGATGGACCAAATGAGGTTAGAAAATTCGGCGCTTCCACATTTGTTCCATATAAATCATCCAATGGCACTTCACGCAAACAATCGACAATTTGCTCATGATTCCTATTCAGATCATCGGGTATGCTGCAATTCAACTCTTTTGCCAATTTAACTGCAAATATTACAGGATCCTCAACTAAAGCCCATGATGAAAATGCTGAACCCGACATGAGTACGGCACGATGAAATAAACCGCGTACCATTGTTGGTGATGTCATCAGATAATTGATACATGCAGCACCTGTGCCATGTCCCGCAAGCGTTACAGCATTTGGATCGCCGCCAAACTTTTGTATATTTTGTTGTATCCAATGTAATGCGGCCATTTGATCCATTAGACCATAGTTGGCAACACGTGCATGCACTTGCGGATTGGGATTGGCATTAAGGAAACCTGCGTGTGTGTGGTAGTGATAGTAAGTTAGTGTTAGTTTACAAAATATAAAATATTAATTAATCGAAAAAAATACGTAAAAACATTGGAGTTTTTTTTTATCTAAGCGAAAAAATTTGTGTGAAATACTAAGTAAGTTTGAAATTGAAGTTATTTTGATACTTATGAATAAAAGCGAAATATTAACTTGATTCAGAATAATTTACACAAATACTTTTCAGAATACGGGAAAATAATTTTTCCTGGATTTCTGAAACACAAAACCCTATTGACTAGGATACCGTCATCATGATTGCAGTTTAAGTTTCTTTTACTTTAAAAAGCAGTCAAAGTTAAGACATAAATATTTAAATACAAATTTCATACATACCTAGTATGCCAAGCCGATAATTTAGCGTTACCACCACCACTTCACCATAGCTAGCCAGCACGCTACCATCATATGGATTACCGCTGCTCCACTCAAAGGACTCGCCGTGTATAAAAACAATAACGGGTAATTTTTTCTCGGTCGAGGCCGCTATAAAAGAAAAAAGCAAAACAAACAAATTAAAGCAAATTGTTAACAAAACCTGCAAACATAGTAGATATGTAGATATGTAATGAATGAATGAATGAGAAAAAGCCTGCGTAGAAATATACAAGAAAAAACTGTGGGCAAAATGAAATTAGAAATAATAAAAATTCATGAACATTTTTTGGCGCTAAATGCTTAAAATGCTTTACGATGGACGGACGAAGGTAATAAAAATTCTTGCAGATTAGCGTCGTGTCAAAGTGTTACAGTGTTTTGCAAAACACTTAAGATAAGCGAAGAAAATTTTTGTTTTTTCGCATTTTTTTTTTTTTTTTTTTTTTGTTGAAATGGTTGAGTGCCCGTCGTTGTTGATGTTGAAATATTGCGATTATTGCGCATAAATCATTTGCCAAAAAGGTGACGTGAGCGTGATTTTAATTATAATTAAATGTTACTCATACGCACTGTTGAACTTGTAATATATATGTATGTGTTAGTATTTTACTTCAGGGCGCTGCTTAAAAACTTTTTTTTTTTTTCTTTATTTAAGGCAACTCTTTGAAATAAAACTAAAAACCTGTCTGTAAAATTTTAGCTTGATATCTCAATACGTGTGCCGAAGTGCTTGGTGTTTTGTATGGAAAAACTAAAAATTTTAAATTTTTTTTTAATTAAAATTTTGTGAATGAGAAAGTGTTAGAGATATGTTTACTGTTTCATATATGTTAATTTCTTTATATCTGTAAGGTTTACAGTAATTTAAAAAAAATGGTTTTTTTGATATATGTAATAGGAGATATATAGATATTTTTATCTTTAACTAAGTCCATGAACACAATAATACTTACAGACAACAAATATAAATAAAAAAGTATATCAAATGAAAACAAATGGGATTTAAATGTACTTTAAAGTTAAGAAATTATCTATAAGCAACATTTCGCAAGTTCAAGAAAAAGTTTTTGGTTGGTGAAAAATCCTCTTCACTTAAATTGGATATTTTATTGAATTCAATTAAATTTTTAGTAAAGGAAGCACTTCAGACATAATTCTTGTTAACAAAGTCTACATAAAAAGCATCAAAATGTCGAAGAAAAGATTCCAACATGAAGTGAAGCACATTCCACAATACCACAGATAACGTTAAAAGCAAAGGTTAATGATATTGCTCGTATTTTGTAATGTTTTTAATTATAAATGCATGAGAGCATGCAATGAGAACGGGTTCATGAGAGTGTAGAGTTTGAAAAGCAAAGTAAATAAAAACTTTCTGAATACGATTAACATAACGCACGTGATAAGGTCTCCAAATGAAAGATGCATATTCTAACTTAGAATGGACAAATACGGTGTTAAGAAGCTTAAAAGCATGAATTGGAGAGATCAGAGCTATTATGTCTGAAAAAAAACTAACATGGCTAAAGTATTTAACTTAAAAAAAGTGCAGTAAATTTGACAAGTGAAAGTCAACTTGTAAAATTGGCATCAAAAACGGCACCCAAACCTTTAATTTCGTTTACTGACTCCACTTTTTATGTTTGTGGACGTCCATGCGTTAATTACGTGAGGTGTTTTTTTGAAAATTCGGACCCACCCTCCCCTTGGTAAGATTTGGTGAGATTTTGACGGACCCCCTCGCCCCTTATTTTGACACACGTAATTAATGAAGGTCTCCTTTTTGGTATATTGAAACTATGTAAATGATTTTTAATAAAATAGTAGGGGTTACTCATACGACCTGTTATCCATAATTATTGCATGCGGTTTTGACGTTATGAATTAAAAACTGGCTACACTACTACGTCAGGTCTTTGAGACACTTAATCCATAATTAATTAAAAATAGCTAAACATTTATATCCTTCATAATAAAATTAAGTTATTTTTCGGCGATTGTTCATTTGAGATTTCGATAATAGTGAGCAATCGCCAAAGTAAGTAATTATTTTTGATTGGCTGGTAATAATGAAAATTTGTCCAATATAAGAAATAACTTTTGGGACTTTGTTCGTTTGGGTAATTACTCATAATGAACAATCGTCTATAATGTGGATTTATTTTTAGGTAATTGCTCATTTTTGCAGTTGCACATTATGAACAATTGTTGAAATAATGAACTGACTATAGTTTAGGGCGATAGTTCATGCATATTCACCTAAAATAGCGATTAAACAATTTTTTGGGGCTGATTCTTACTTTTGGATAATAAATCATCATGAACGATCGCTCAAAATTGGGTGTTTTTTTTTTCAGTGGAAATCGTGCATTATGCGTAGTTACTGAAAATTGTTGAGTATTTGAGCCCTGTTATTTTTGAGGCCACTTATTTTGGTGCGATTATGGGTACAGTCTATTCTATCGATTATTATAACGATTATTTTTGATGAAAAAAAAAAATTTAAATTTAAAATAACGATTATTTTAGATTACACAGGCTTACAAAAAAAAAAAGTTGCTGTTCATTTGACCAGACCATATTTCTCCTAGGTAATAAGATGCCCTGAACTGGAATTTGAGATCTACATAGATTTATCACGTCAAGCTTTTTTTCATAATGCTCCTCCCGAGCCCTAATGTCTCATTCGCATAAGAAACATAGAAATTTTGTAAAACCACATTGTTGTCGCAGTATAACGGTTACGATTTTCAAATCTGTAACTTGTACAACTACTGTAATAAACCACGGGGTCGGATCGAGGGACCCTAAAAACGTATATAAACTTTTCCGTTGTTTATATTGCATTATCCTCAATTGGACTTTGAAATGACCTTAATCTTGACGTGATAGAGGTATGTTGACCGCAAATTCGAGATCAGGGCATTAAATTACCTAGGAAAAATATGGTCTGGTCAAAGAGACAGCAAGTTTTTTTTTTCTAAACCTGTGTTATTAAAATATAAATCAAAAAATTAAAAATCATGTTATATATTTACGCTTCTCTTCAAAAGAATCCCATTTGTTTATTTAAAACTTTTTGACCTCAATTATTGGAAATAACGATTATTTACGGTCACAGGATATTTCGATACTTTTTCGCGATCCATGCCATTTGTCGAAGTTTTTTACTTTCTACGCATGGTTTCTTTTCGGTTCTTTTTTTTTTAGTCTTTTTAATTCTTTTTTGTCTTTTTGTCGGACTACTGATTCTATTCAATTAAAAGTTTTGCGAGACTTAAGTACCAAAATTGCTTGAAGTTTTCGATTTAAATAAAGAATTTTTTTTTAATAAAAATATTCAGCCATTTTCTGTTAATATTATAATTAAATACATAAATTTTAATTAAGTCATTTGAGACATATTGACACTTTTGCGCGAATATTCGTGCAAATAAGGTTTAATTCGGTTGCATGATTATCACTCACGGCCCAGTTAATTAAAATGTTTTCTACTTTGGCTTATCAATAACATGGCCTAAAGATTAATGAGTTGAACCTTTTTGTTTATTTCCTGCTGCTGCAAATATTTTGTGCCTTCCCGTATTTATTGACGACATTGACGCAATGCAATTAAATATTTGAATTAATTGAACGTTACCGCAGCATTAATAATGTCACATTAACAGGCAACAATGGCCAGCCATTAATTTTGACATTTGTTTGTGCAGCTTACTACAATGAAAACAGAATGACAATCAAAATGAAAAAAAAAAAAAAAATATTGTTCGCTGAACAAAAAATAAAAAACAAACTTTAACAAAATAACAACGGAAAATCCAAAATTATTGGGCACAGCACATAGCACAGATCTAATTAAAATTAATGAAAATCAATTAAATTTAAATAAATTGCATTGAATTTTGTTGTTCTTGTTGTTGTTGTTGCTGATGATGATGATGATGAATTATTAAAGGGAGTTGGAAACACAATAATAAGAAAAACAGCAGAAAGTCCCAATAGGAAATGGCAGATGCAATTCAATGGATTCGGTACACCATGTATTGCGGATATGACCAAGTTAAGTTTGTTGGTAGATATTGGAGCGGAATACTCAGGGTAGCAGATATATGAGTACGATATGTGGTTGAAAACTGACTAAAATTCTATTTAGCCGATGCACAAACCAGCAAAACCCTTGTGTTCAATAGCGTAATTAAAAACACTGTATGTATATCTGTATTCTATCTCATGCTCTCACAGGCTTAATCCTGTCGATGTATATGTGTGTCTCTTTTTAGTGTCACCATTTCCATTTCTTTGAGTTTCAAATCACAACGGTGCTAAAGAAGTTTCACTTCAAAAATTAAAACGATAAAAATATGCGTAGCAGTGGTAAGTGCCGTTTTGATTAATTTTCTTAAGAATTATTGTAAAGAGCTGAAATTGGCTCGTTTTTCTTATTTTGCCCATCGCTGGTCTAAGTGAGCTTAGTAAACGTTCGGAGTCTGTTTTTAAATCAATACGCCCTGTTTTTAGACAAAGACCCGAATTTGTGATCTTTGCCAATAACAATGTAAAATTTTTTATATGGAAGTGTATTACAAATAAAGCTATCTGTCACTCCAAAATTACAACTACAAATTTTCCCATTGGGTACTAACTACACCAACAACAACAACAATAACAGTAGCAACAAATCATAGCAGTCCATTAACGTATATCATACAATCAGCGCAATAACAACAATAGATGGTTTAAAATTAATGTTTTGGTGGCCAGTCTTACCAGCGGCTTATAAAATAATGCGCATTCTTTACAAAGAAAATCTCACACAAACACATGCATAAGTACTATGTATGTGTGTATGTGTACATTATGTTGTGGTTTTTAAAGCACATAAATTTTGTCGCCGCCACAAATTAAATTTGTTAATGTGTAAGAGAAGACACACACACACACACACACACACACACGTAAATAAGTTGATTTTGAGTAAAAATGGGTTACACGTTGATTTCAGTTAATTAAATATAACACGTTTAAGCCAGAGTTGTTTACTTCCGTCAGTACGGCACACAAAGTGTGGGTCTAAAGAATGGCCAGCTGTTGTTGTTTACTTTTTGACCCCCCCCCCCCCCTTAAGCTGCACTGCCAACAGCATCGCTGTTAAATTGACAGGTGACAGTGATGAAATGAAGGTATTAATCACTGCTGAATTTTATTTTTTTTTTTTGCTTATAGGTATTTGTGGTTATTGGTGGCATCTGATATCTGATTTTATTTTTGTTTTTGTTATACGATATAAAAATTTTAGTTTTCGATAGTTTTAAGATTTTGTTGCAGAAGGAATAAGAAAGTGAATATCGTTTTTCAAATGCAAATGCAATTCATTTCATTACTAAGAAAGCCTAAGAAAAGCAAACTATTGTATTCGTTGTGCTGAGGGAGAGCAAATTTATATGTAGAGTCATCCAACATGTGGTATCATATTTTTAAGAAAAGTGTTAGTATTTTTATTTTAATCAAAAGTACTCTGAGATTAGTAATGAAATACAATGTCTGCCTCTTCCAACCGATGTTCATTCTATTTATGAAATTTTTCATCACGTTTTCGCTTGAATGCGAATGGAATTTATAGCGGCTCTGATATTTTATTGTAATGTTTAAATCGTTGGTCGAGCATTGGCATATACTTTATCTTTTGCATGTCTTGAAAGAAATGGAACTAATGGTGTTTGACATTCAGGAAGTTTACCATGCAGTAGAGCAATTCTACTTAAAATAAACCTCATCATTTTTAATAGCAACAATTTCAGGTCAAAAAGGTCAGTCACCATTATTCTTTAACAAAATCCATTCACTGAAACAGTCGCATATGAAACATACCGGATCGGAATGCTGAAAAGAATTGTGAAGCAAAAATACGCGCTCAAAAACTGTGTAAAGATTTTGTGTCCAAATTCGAATGTTGCATTATGGTCCTTTCCGATATTTTTCAGTTTCCTGACCAAGAATTTTACTTTGCCAACGCTAGTGGACATGTCCCAAAAAGTTTAAAACAAAAAATTTAAAAAAATTTTCCAGAAAATTTCTTATTTGGTAAGCAATTTCCAGTTGTGGTAAAAGAAGCCAAAATTTCGTGACCACAGGCACAATCAACATCGAAATCTTCATTATGGAATGCTTCAAAAGAGGCTTCGACAATTTTTAAGAGATCTTTATGTATCTTTCTTTTTTTTTGTCCTGATCTTGCTTCGTATCACTACAGTAAAGCGGCTCTTGAGTGGTACCTGCAAAATAACATTCGCTTTTCGTTCCTAGAGAAGCGAATCCATCCAATTGCCCTGAATTCTTGACAATCAAGAGATGTTGGGTTCTAGGGAAGAGGCAATTAAAGGCAACACAAGGAACATAACAGACTTTAGATGCAAGTGTTGCGCGTCAAGCCAAAAGATCCAAAAAAATACCATCAAAGCACTAATGAATGTTCCAAGGAAAGTAAAAAATTTTACGCTACAAAATTTTTACTATTATTTTCTTTATTTGAATTAAATTTACGTTAAAAAAATATAATCCTTTTGAAAATTGAAGCTGTGGCTACTGAGATATATTGATTTTTCAATGCACTAATTTCTAATGACGCACTCCTTAGGTCAAGATGTCAATGCAAAATGTGGTGCAAGGATATTGTAGATATGCCTAACTTTTGTGATCGTCTCGGAATGGACAAATCTGTTGGACTTTTCATATCAATAACCTGTCTCAGATGTTCAAATTCATGAAATAAATTCATTATAAATCTGCGCGACAGCGACCAAGAGCAGCACAACCTTTTTAAAATGTTAACGTAATATTTCCTTCTACTCTTGTAAAGAGTTTTCATTATATGAAAATGTTGTGCGAGTATATTTCAATACATAATTAATAATCTTATTAATAATTCATCTCAATGATACTTGAATGTCAACAGTTCAAAAATGCCGCGAAATTTGAAATAACATCTCTTGTTATTTTTAATGAAAGTGCAATTGAAATCAGAATGTTAATTTGAGAACTATAGCATATAGGAAACCATAACAATAATTTCAAAAAAGTACAGATTAAAGTTATGTTCATATATTTTCAAAAACCATTTTAAATTGATTTTCTTTCAGCTCCGTACATATTTAATGACGATGAGCCTTGACAAGAAAGTAGTAGAGAATTCAACGATCTTGTATAAATTCAGCGCGGGTATCCTTTTTTTCCTTTTTCATTTATGATAATAATAGAGTCTAGCAACTTCAGCTATTAGCCTGTTTAGCTATTTAGCTAGCAGCTTAAAATCAACTTTACTTTTCATCATAATTATTCAGAATAAGCTTTATTAACATTTTGGTACGTATTGGATTAAGGCTAAAATATTTCAAAACGATCTAACGTGACTGCAGAGTTCGCCGTACTATCAATACGTTTTTGCATACTACATAGTATGAAGTATAACATATGCAACTTTTTCTAAATCTATTCAAAAAAAAAAAAAAAAAAATATATATCATAATATATAATCAAATAAAAACTAACTCATTAGCATTCAATGGTTGACAGAAAAATGTAGTAAATTCTAATTTAATCTCATATATTACATCAGTTGCTTATTTAAAAAAAAAAGTGAAATAAAAAATAAAACAAAAAAAAAGTTAAGCCAAAAATATCAACAAATCACTACGTACAAAATTCGTTTGAAACTTTAATATTTACGTAATTAAATGTAAAGTTATACACAAAAAATAAAAAAAAAAAATAAATGCCAAAAATTGTACCAAAAAACAACAAATCGAGCAAATAAAATAATAATAAATACAAAATTATATGTTGTATGATGTAACAATTTGCTGTGCTGAAATTTTTTTTTAATTTTAATTTTACTATTTTTTCTTTTTTATTTGAACATTGCAATACAGCAAATGTTGCTGCTAAATGTCGACAATAAATCATGTCATGTGTTGTTATGCTAACAAACGAAAAATAAAATATACAAAAATAAAATTAAACCGTTAAAAATATATAAAAATAAAATTAAACTGTTAAAAATCAATTGTTTGCCCATTGACAAGAAAATAAAAATTTAAAAAAAAAATCGATATATTTGCGATTAAAACAAAAAAAAAATAAATAAACTAAACAGCACTCGAAATGCCTCTAGCATATTTTTCATAAATATAAATTTACATGAATTTTAAACTATTATTCCACAAAGAATTAAAATTAATGGACATTTTTTTGGCCACGCAACATTATTGCAACTTAATAACGAAACAAGCCCAGCAAACAGTTGTAATCGCGAAAGTGTCATATTTCAAATGCCAATAGTTCGATCTCGAGAGGGGTCCCCGGGACGTATTATAGCGCAAAACAGCAATGATTATTGGCCACCAAGATCATGCGATTGAACAAGCTTGGATTACTAACTTAGAGAAAATCTCAATAGTTAAGTCAATGTCAATAAGCTAGCAACAATTCAATTCATTATGCCAGAATCCAAAAACCCACAAAAATTCATTTTTGCTCAGATCAAAAGATCAGATTAGTTAAGTTCAAAGAACTTTATTGGATTTTAATAACCTTCCTCTCAAAATTTTTCCTATTCTTTAATATTCCAATTCTATACCATAGTCCAATATATCCCCAATTCTAATAAGAACTTATTAACTTCTTAAAAAGAACTCGGTCCGCCAAACAAAGTTTCGAGTAGAGTTGTCGTGACTACATAAAAAATTGGCTGCAATATGTCCTTTGAAGAAGTATATCAAACTTATATTTATTTATATTACTTTTTTTTTTAAAATATCAAGCGAAAACTTTATTAAGACCTTAAATTTCATTGAACAACTCTATATATTTTAATTTTTTCACTGCAAATATTTCAGCCAAAATAATCGCTTACGCTGTAATAAACAAGTTAAAGCACTTTGCAAACAGGAAAAAAAAAATTTCAATATAAATAAATTTGTATGCGAAAATTGCCAATAATACTCGATGTTCATTGCAAAATTTGTATACATGAAAAAAAAACAACAATTAAATTTATTTGTTAAAGATTCTCAACAGGACACAAAGGACATGCATATGTATGTGTATGTACGTGGACATATGGCTAAGTTGGCAAAGAATAACTATTCCGCGCAGCATGCGAGGTATTAAATGGGACAGCTATAACAGCAATAACAATAGCTGTAGCTATAGCATAAAATATTTACAGTAAAATCAACAGGAAAAAGAACAAAATACCAGCAATAAGAACAACATTTAAACGCCTACTTTAATTTATATGCTGCTCCTAAATTTCAGCCGAAAAAATTTATTTGACATTCGTTGAACACAGAGAAAATATATCTCTAGCAAATGTTGTATGTTTCAAAACTAAAAATGCTTTTGTTCAATAAATTCTCAAGGATTTTATAGCTGATTAAAATTATTTCACAGCAGTTTGTTTGCTATACGCTCTAAGGGTAAGCTAATTTTTGCAAAAAACTGATTTTGTTGGCAGTATGTGAAAGATTTTGTGAAAACAATTTATACATTTATTGTTATTTGGTAACTATTAACAAACTATATGTAAGATAAATATTTGATATAAGTTCATATGTCACTTATTCCACCCAATCGATTAATATGATTGGATAAATCATGTTAAAAAATTACCTAATTATATTTGAATAATTATGTTAAGTTAATCATAAATTTGGTAATAATTACCAAATACTAACTTGTTTGAAACAAATATTTGCTTGTTCTAAGCACTCACTTGCTAATAATCATCCGATCATGTGGTGGAATAGAAATTTGTTTGGTCGCTAACGTTTAATATCGATTTAGGTAAAAACTGATGAACAAAAAATCGATATTTTAAATTTCGTTTCATAAATAAATTGATATTTTCTCTTATCATCATGCCTTGGTATTTACATTATTGATACCTGAATTGTGTACCAAACAAAAGTTAATTAAATGATAATTATTTAATGGGTTGACTGTGGCAAAACGTTCGATATCAGTCACAGTCGAATGTATCAAACTGTTGGATAATTTGGCAGCTTGGTGCCGATTTATATTAATTGAAATGGGTGAACATTCGAGTTCAGACCTGAGTATCCAATGAATTGTAGACTAAAATATAGCCCCTTGCCACAAGAAAGTCCTGCGCATTCATTCACTTATAGCGTTCAGAAAGTTCTGAGGTAAAGAATACTTAAATACTTTTAATAGGCAAATGGATTATAAAAATCTTCTGAATAATATTTCTGAAATATTTTCTATTTTTTTTTCCAACGTTTATCTATAGTATAACATATTTTGCTTAACAAGATTGATTATAAGAAATAAGTTGCCGACGAATAGGAAGCGAGTCATTTTACCTTTTTGTATTTTGATCTAAGTATGAATAGATCTATATACATGAGGCAAGTATTGCAAATCAATTTGGATTAACTCTATAGAAAATTTTAACAAAGTGTCTTACCCACGTCGATTTTCTACAGCCGCTTCTTTGCCTTCTTATATTCATCATAAATCGACTTTGTTGTAACTTTCATTCGTTTTCAAAAAAAAAAAAAAAATGGAAACAACCTGCAATTTATTGCCATGTCTAATTGTATCATCTTCTCTTCGAAATAAGCCAGTAAAAGCTTGACCCCAAATAATTAATTTCATTGCAATAACTGCGAGATATACAAAAAGTACATTTTGAGATTTATACTTTGCCGGCCTTTGGAAAATTCATGATAGCATCCTTTATGTCAGTAATTAATCATAATCAAAATGGAAAAGTGGCAGTCACATCTAAAATAATATTTAATTTCCTACATTTTAAGTCAAAGTACATCAAAATTGGTTTCAAATCTAAAGCCGGAGGTAACTTAGTCAAATGTTACGAAAATTCCACACTGCATATCATCACCATAGAGCTTTTGTTCAGCTCAATTCAAAAGTATTGGGCAAATGGATATATATATATATATATATATGTATATTGACCAAAACGCAAAAAAGTAAACTACGGAGAAAATTGTTTTTATTTAAATTTCGCGGGCTCTTCATTATTTTCTGGCTATACATATCCCTAGGTATCGAGAAACACAAATGTCAACCCGAAATTTGTTGTTTGCTGCGAGAATTTAGACTTGTTTCTTGGTTGCCTCTTGATGAATAAAAATGAACCAAAATACAACACGAAACAAAAAAGTACGTTGTATTTTTTACTTGCTATCCGCTTTTCTGAGATAGTGTTATGTCTAATGAAAGTAACTAAATAAAATATTTGAAGGAAAAAAATGTTATCAACATTTTGTGTAAAAAGAATTCGACCGCATTTTTTTAATGTAACGTAACAGTCCAAAATCCCAGAAAGTTTTTTGGTGAAAAAGACCTCATTTTCTTCGAGCAGTTTTAGTATATTTTCTAAAGAAAATAAAAACGAGCGATATGTTTTTTATAATTTTAAATGTATCTATCGTATGTACATTTTGTTCCGAAAATTTTAATAACATTCTCTATAGAGGGATTAAGTGCAAATGAAACAAGTTTATGAGGAACAACTTTTCCTCAGACACCAAATCTCATACACTTGAATTAAAAAATCCGTAAAGAGCGTTTAGCTGTGTCAATTACCAGTTAGTTTACCGATATCTGAAAACACAGAAGTCTTGACCAAAATCTGATGGCAGATTCGAGCTCAGTGACCCCAAATTACACTGATTACCCAAATTTTAGAAATAATTTTTCCACACAGTGCAGTTACAGTGTTGTTGGTTCCTTTAAATTCAACGTCAATTACTTGGAATTTTTGGGACGTCTAATCGTCAGACCACTGAATCAATGCTATCTATTGTGAAATTAAACAATTAAAGTCATTTTAATGTTTTATTTTACTTTTTACGCGAACATAGATCGCAAAGGTAACGTAACAGTCTTTTCGTGTAACGTAACAGTCCGTGCATTTTTGCTTCTACAGAACTCAAAGAAAAATTTTTTCAGTGTAACTAAAATTTTATTTATTACTTTCATTCTAAAGCTTTGATATTATAAACTTCACATTGAAAATAGTCCACCAAAAGAGCAGACTTTTTCAACAATGTGAGGCAACTTCAAAATCTACTTCCAAAACTATGTAACGTAACAGTGCATGCTCACACGTTCATAGCTCCTAAATAACAAGGTATACAAAAATTTTTATATAAACAGAAAATGGTACTACAGAATCGTACTTTTAGATGCATGAATCCAATATATCCAAAGTACTCAATTTCATGTCTTTTCAGAGCAATTTATGTTCAAATGTACGTACGAATGTAACGTAACAGTCAGCGTTTGGTTCATATGTAATGCTAAGGCTTTTTTTATGATACCGAGATCTCTGCATGAAATAAGCTCCATATCATGAGATTTCCAAATAATTGTAGCGATATCGATAGCATATCTGTACTAACACACCAAGTGAATAATAATGTGCAAGATAGAAATCGACAATATTTAATATATGGGACAGCCCTAACTACACCTTCAATATCCCATTTAAATAGAAGAAAATTTGTGACGCTTTATGTTGTAGGTAATTGTAACCGAACACTTTCTAAAGGACTGCTTAATCCATCCGACGAAGGAATGTCTAGAGAAGTGCAACACTTTTTGCGCTCACTTCGCAATGGAAACAGTGAAAAACTATTTACTCTGCCCGATTTTTATGTTCGTGATTCTTCTGTTGTAAATTAAAAAAAAATTTACCAGCTTTCCGATCATTACACACTAAATGGTTAACATTTAGGAAATATTTCTGAAAATATCATTGCTATAAATTTCTCACGGTGCAATTGTTTACAGATCTGCTGTAACTAACATACATACACGTTAAGCCTTTGCAAAAAATACCAACAAAAATGGGTTAAGTAAGGCAAGCAAATTGTTTGATTAAAAATTTCAATCATGCACGTCTATATTTGTATGTGTGTACATACATACACATACAAACATATTTGTATGGACACATCAAAATTCATTTTCATTTGATTTCACTTTGGCGAGTTTCGGCCAGTCAAATAAGAAATGTGCGTGCGACCGGAAACGACCGCAACAACATCATCTGAATACATATGCGTTGCGTGTCAGCGTATCTGTGTGTGTAAGTAATAGGGTGGAATAAATTTTTTAAAAATTTTGCAACATTTTGTTATAATTTCTACAGAGTTGTTTACTATACTGTATTTAAAATTAGAGAGTGTTTCGTAATTCAATTAAAACAGCTTACAAATTGAACTAAAATTATTGAGTATCACTTAATTTGTTAAGTACACCTACTTACTAAAGATATACATATATGCATATATTTTTTTGATTTTAAAAAATTGGAGATCTCAATCATCTATATGCATAGGTATATTAGCCACTGTTAACAAACATCGAAAACAATTAGAGCAATATGTTAAATTACGGTCCACCTTATCGAGCAAGCGTGCCAACATGTATACTGTTTTGCTCAGTCGTGCGGCATTTTCGGCATAATTTTTTTTTTACATTTTTTATATGAAAGACGATAAAGTTGTTCTGGTTGTGGCATACGGTATTGGGCAAGGAATTTAAAAAAAAAAAATGCTAAGAACGGGTTAACATTTTTGCTAAATACCAAACCAGACTATAAAGAAAACAAATAACCAAAAGAATTAATATAATAAAACATTGAAATTATTTTAATGGTCACATTTAACAAATGTTTCATTACGTGCAGTCCTATGCTATTTTGTATAAATTTGAAATTGTGAAGTATTAATAGAGTTTTGAAAGTGAAGACTTTATTGTTTTAAGAACTTATACACTTAGATAAATTATTGGAAATGATTTATGTGTGTGACAAACCCCAAGTGATTATAAAAAGAGACCACTTTCTCCTCACCTGTATGGCTGCCGCTGTGCTCTTAGTAGCTGAAGGTAAAGTATTATACAACTGAGACAGAAGATAAAAAAAATCCTACAACTGGAACAGAAAATAGTCGAGCATAACACATTGAAGGAGAAACACACAGTTAAACACTGCTGGGCTACATCACACCCCACTTAATTGACTGCATTACTAGGAAACTTCGGAAACGATAAATAGAAGCTCCGCAGAAACGTTTCCGAACCTCTTTAACACGGGGAACACTACGAGGCAATCTGAGAAGTTAGTTAAATTTTTAAAAATAACGATTATTTTTGATCGAAAAAATAAAAATCCAAAATAACGATAATTTTTGTTCGAAATAAATAGAAATCCAAAATAAATATTATGTTTGATCGAAAAGAACAGAAATTCAAAATAACGATTATTTATGATCGAAAAAAATAAAAATCCCTTGTAACAATTATATGTGATTTTTAAAATAAAAACGCATAATTATCATGTCATATATCTTGGCTTCTTTTTCTTCTTTTCCTTCATTGTGATTTTTTTTGAATGCAATTATAGAAAATAATGATTATTTACGGTCCCTGCTTAAATTCACGATATCGTCTTGACCGATCGCAGAGCTAAAATGCGCGAGATTGTTGAGGCCGTAGGAATCTCAGACGAACGGGTGTGGAACATTTTGCGAAATCATTTGATTATGAAAAATTATCCGCAAGATGGGTGCCGCTTTTGCACACTCTCGACTATAAACGCGATTGTGTGACTGATTCAAGGGCGTGGCAAAATTCAATGAATTAAAGTACAAATTGCTTCCTCATCCAGCACATTCTCCAGGTTTGGCCCCCAGCGACTAATTTCTGTTTCTAAACCTGAAGAAATGGCTCGGTGGAGAGAGATTCAGCACCACAGCTCTTCACCGAAACAGAAGCCTATTTTGAGGACCTACCAAAAACGTATCTTTCGGATGGGATCAAAAAATTGGAGGAACTTTGGACGAAGTGTATCGAGCTAAAGGGAGACTATCTTGAAAACGGCTTACTTAAAAAAAAAAAAAAAATTAACTTCATAGGCCCAAAGCACTTCACAAATTTCACTAACTGATGCAAAAATTTACAAATTTTTCAAGCTCCATGGTAAAATAGGCCCTGTCCTTTATATTAAACAGTATATATAACAAAAAAATTCAAGATTATAGCATCATAGAAAAGCAACATTGAATCACGTCTTATTTTACGTTAGGTATACAAGAAAATATCTAAAAAAAGAAAAAAAAAAACATACAAAAATATTGAGAACGTGACTAAAAATCTAACTCTCCCTCAATATGTTTTTAGAATTAAAATTAAAATAGGGTCAAAAATATTATGAAAACAAAAACAAAAAAAAAAAAAACATTTCTAAAGCATGAGTGAAATGTAAAATAATATGACTTAACTTAAGCTCTTTCATATGATGAGCTGTCTTTTGAATTTCATTTTAAATTATGCAGACCTACATATGTACTTAATAAACTTAAACATCTATACTTTATGACATATTTTTTTTAAGGCCGTTTATTAAAATATGAATGACTTGGCAGACTTTAGCCACCCATATCAAAAACAGGCTTCTTACCAAATTACCGAAAGAAAAAAACACTTCAGTTGTTAAGAACAACATCAAAGGGCAAGGAGCAAGAAACGCCAAAAGCTTCAAAAATTCAATTTATTTACAAAAAACTATTAAGAAAAGCCAAAGTAAGAAGACCAAATTCGATTGTATTTAGTTACAGACTTTAAGATGCGGTAGCTACCTATCGTTTGTTGTTAAAATATAAATACAGATTTATTAGGTTTCCTTTTAAAGTCATGCTCATGCTCATGCAGAGAAACACTTGAGCGCTTTTGATGGCCCATTAGGTAATTAAGTAATTCAGTTTTTAAATTTAACAACAAATCTGTTGGAGAGAAAGTTTTTTTGAGACCGTAAGAGCTTCCCATATGCCTTTCCCTGAGGAAAGATCATAACAACTGGCGTCGAGCTAGTTTTTCACTAACCGATATAAGAAACGCCGTAAAGTCTCTTGAAAAAATATCTCTTCATTTACTGCTTAGATAATTTCTTATTGGGTACATTAAATGGCCACTGCACTTACCATTTATCGGTGAGAATATATTTAAATATAAGCAGTCTTCAGATTGATTTTCCAAGAAGGGCAGTAGTCTTTTTAAATACTCTAAACGTCCTTTTGGCATTTTTTCCAGTGCCGCTGTTTCATTTTGTATATTTGGCAGTCGCTGCGGGCAGACAGGACTGTATTTGTCAGAGATGCGTATACCATCCCAGGGCGCTGGTGCACGTGTAGGACTAAATCTGTAAGATACAAAATAAAAATGAAAATAACAGATTAAGAATTGAAAGAAAACCTTTTTGTTCATATTGACAGACAAAAAATATATGTACATATATATAAAGCAATAAAATGTTAAAAAGGCAAATGTTTTTCAAACAAAACCTTTTATATTTTTAAATGTAAAAGTAAATGAGGAATTACATCAGTAACTTGAAAAATATGACTGGAAGTTATAATAAATTTCCACCTTGCTTAAAAATTCGGTTTGTTCATCAGAAATTCGAGAAAAATACGCCAAAAGTAAGAATGAAAAATGAAATAAATATTAGCGTAACATAAGCAAACAATGCATACTCCCAACCGTGAATATGATGATGTTCGCAACAAAGTCAAATGAAAATAAAGGTAAATGAAATGTAGGTGAGTGGAGAAATTCAGTCGGTCATGATGGAATTATGCTCTGCAGTACCGTGCAACTTATGGGTAATTTAAGAAAACTAGTGAATTTCGAAAATCAGAAGAGATAACGAGAAGATGAGATGAGATGAGATGAGATGAGATGAGATGGAATGAGATGAGATGAGATGAAATGGAATGAGATGAGATGAGATGAGATGAGATGAGATGAAATGAGATGAGATGAGATGAGATGAGATGGAATGAGATGAGATGAGATGAGATGAGATGAGATGAGATGAGATGAGATGAGATAAGATGAGATGAGATGAGATGAGATGAGATGAGATGAGATGAGATGAGATGAGATGAGATGAGATGAGATATCATGACATAACATTTGATGAGATGAGATGAGATGAGATGGAATGAGATGAGATGAGATGAGATGAGATGAGATGAGATGAGATGAGATGAGATGAGATGAGATGAGATGAGATGAGATGAGATGAAATGAAATGAAATGAAATGAAATGAGATGAGATGAGATGAGATGGAATGAGATGAGATGAGATGGAATGAGATGAGATAAGATGAGATGAGATGAGATGGAATGAGATGAGATAAGATGAGATGAGATGAGATGAGATGAGATGAGATGAGATGAGATGAGATGAGATGAGATGAGATGAGATGAGATGAGATGAGATGAGATGAGATGAGATGAGACGAGATGAGATGAGATGAGATGAGATGAGATGAGATGAGATGAGATGAGATGAGATGAGATGAGATGAGATGAGATGAGATGAGATGAGATGAGATGAGATGAGATGAGATGAGATGAGATGAGATGGAATGAGATGAGATGAGATGAGATGAGATGAGATGAGATGAGATGAGATGAGATGAGCTGGGGTGAGATAAGCTAGAGATGTATCTTCTCATAGGTTAGATCGAGCGAACTGAATTTAGGCAAAGTACTAAAATTGTCATTTGACGTTTTTGCCAAAATTAAGCAACATTGCTTAAACTCAACATATCATCTGTAAGTCTTAAAATTATTCCCAAAAATATGTAGCAGTTGAAAAAAAAAGATAAAAATAAACTTTGAACAACTCATAAAAATTCAGCTAAATTGAGTTTTAATATGCACTGCGCTGCAGGCTACAAAAAAAAAAAAAAAAAACAAAAAAAATAAAGAAAAAATAAAATGGCCCACAGTGAGGGCGTATCATCAGTAGATGAACAAAGTAAAATGCAAAATGATAAATCGCAGTAGCTCGATTACGGAAACAACAACAATTCAAAATGTAGCTTCTTTTAATTTTATTTTATAAAAAACAATTGGAAACCATAGTGGCAGCAGCATCGACGGAAGTACGTCAAGTGTAAATATTAGTGGCAACGCCATGACTTCCGGAGGCTACTCATTCTGCTAACGAAAAGTCAGACAAGCAAATTTTGATAATTTTTTTTTTTATTATTTTTTTTTATTATTTTTTTTATGTGAACGATAACAAAATTATTTTTTTATCAAAGAAAGTTTAAAATAAATTTTGTTATTAGGGCATATTAATTTTGAATCGAACAGAATGAATGATTTTGTTGAATAAAATGAAAGCAATGTATGGGCGTTAGATGAATAAAACAAAGAACTGAACAGAACATTGAAGATTAGACATGTCCTTTGGGTGACATTAATAAACTCACTGTAAAAAAAAAAAAAAATTATCGAATATGATGGAGGCGGATATTCAGGTTTTATTTGCTTTATCTCAAAAGACCGTATAGGCCACAAACAACTAATCCTAATCGGATAAGGCGATCAAAGTCCTAAAGGAGATTTTTTCGCTCCATTGAGAACTCATTAAACTTAAATTCTTGCGTTTAATTTGAAAAATTTGCTTTCCTATATTTAGGATTTGGGATAAAATATCATTTCTTAATACAAAATTTTAAGTATAAGTTTAAACAAACCGAACAAAAAAAGTGAACAACTTTTTCAAATGCCTCCCAAGCTTTAGTTGTTTAATAAGAAATGATATTTCGAATTCCAAGATGCGTTGAAGTTTCTGAAATAGAATTTGCTGTATAGCCATTTGAAATCTTTTCCTCCGAGTTTGAGTCAAGAGAGAAAAATATTTGCGTTTCTAGCGGAATATTGCAACAGTTGAAAAGCTTTATGAGGATTTTTGGAATGAAGGCAAGATGGCTGACTATTGTTGATGCGAATTCACGAAGATATACAGTACACTAATGAAGAAGCTTAAGCAAAAAGTTATATTTTAAACTAGAATCAACAATAGAAATGACAGCGATGACCTGGTTGAACCTCCTAGGGTTAAGCTATCCGATGCCATAAGAAACACGAATATGCATTTTTTTGAGATACGTCTATTTCGCTTGGGAGGGCAGAATAAGTCTCAAAAAATTGTTGAAAAAGGTGCGCCCATTAATGCCATTTTTTCGGCTATACAATGGGCCTATGCGTGGCCCCAGTCATGATGAGACGTCATCTTCAAGAAATAACTTAAAAAAGTATTTTCCTGTCAGAGGTGTGGCACCACCTACTAAAAAAAGATATATGTTTTTTCAGAAATCAATTTATTTCCATATCAAATTTCCTCAAAATTAATGTAGCGCTTTTGTCAATAGGGGTGGTGCCATGCCTACTAAAAGAGAAAAGAGTATTTAATACACTTTCTTGGAGTTCGGAATATCCTCATAGCAAATTTCATCAAAATCGGTTTATTAATTTAGTCAAGGAAACATATTTCCCTGTTAAAGGCGTGGCGATGCAATGCCCCTCTCTATTACCCTTCTAACCTTGGTGGCCTTGGATCCGTTTCAATGTCAAACTGCACAACATAGGCGTTCAATATCCCTTTCCATTCAAATCAGACGGCGTAAGTGGAAATGGAATGGAATGATGTGAAAAATCAAATAAGAAATGATATTGAAAATATAGTAGGGGAGAGGGGGGCTAGTATGGACTGGGGGCTAGTGTGGACAGATTCAAATTCTCGCTCCGTTTTGAGTCGATGTTTTCCGTTGAATTTTTTTAAGTAGGCCTTTGCACTCGCCATCACCAAAAAAAAAAATTCGCTTGTATACAGTACACCGTTTCATGGTAACGAGACCAGACCATTTCCAAAAATGGGTCAAAAACGGTCTTTTCCAGGGTCCGGAGGTATTCCAGTGATGTTTAAAATCCATTTTTGAACTTTCCCCATCGATTGGAGCAAAAAAAAATATTTCCGAAAATGGGTCCAGAAATTGTCAGACCTTTTCTAAAAGCTGGTCCGAGAAAGTGTCAAAATAGACGAAAACGAGGAAAGTCCTCAATTCTTATCGAAACACCAGAGAAGACAAACGAAGAACCGCTGAAAAGAAAAAATCCAGCTCCAAGAAACATTCGCTTTCTCCAAGATTAACATGGGATAGAAGTGAATTTTTAATTTTTATTAAAATGAATTATTATTGTCTTTAAAAAAATATATACATACATATATTTGAACTCTTTTTTTTTTAAGTTTCTATTTCAATTATCAAGTTACTATTGATGTCCACATTAGCCCCTAGTAAAATCAAATGCGTTTATGAAAATAAATTGTAACTGTTGGTGTAATTATGAAGGTAAAAGGTATAAGTAATCACTAAAAATTACTTTATTACAAAAAATAAATATCTACATATAAAATTGTATAATTATGTAAAAATTGTCCTCACTAGCCCCCCTCTCCCCTACATACGTATATCTATATACTTTAGACTACTGTGCGCATTAGAGTTTCATTTATTATCGACTGAGGGTACCTAAGCCAAGGTAGAAAAATTCACTTTGTTTTATATGTAATTTGATTGCTTTTTAGGTCCTTCATAAAACATTATAAGAAGTAAAGCTTTATAAGGTCATAAAGCATTTATTGTCAATATTAAAAGAATTTACTTTTTTCTTCAACTTGTCAATAATAACTTAATTATGTATTTTCATTCTTCTATCAGAAATTGTGTTGTATTATTATAAATTCATTTGTCTTAATTATGCTATAAATTGTATACGCCTGTATTCAACATTAATGTCTTTACTTATCACATACCTGTAGTAAATGGAATTTTTTTATTGTGTCAGTATTAATTAAATAACCAATCAATCAATCTGGCAATCAATCATTTCGGTTGCATTGTTTTTTGGCCCAAAAGCAATAATTTTCAATTGTTTGCATTCTTCATTTCTGAAGAAATTCTTCGTTACTAAGATTCATAAAATAAAATAAAATGTTGGTATGTATTCTTTAATTTATGATATTTATTTACGCAGCTTTGTTGGAGTAGAAAATTATTATTTTATTTTGAATTTTTAAATGTTATTATATTTCGAACAAATCGATATAATGTAAAATTGTATATATTTCAGTAAAAATCCTTCCCAGCTCACACTCACCAAATTCCAATTACAAAAATATTAAATTTATTTCACATGTATATTTCCAGCAACTTTGACTCAGCAATTTAACTCCTGGCACTGTCTATATGTATATTTTGTAAGTAAGTATATTGTGCCATTAAAAATAAATAAAGAAGGAAACTGAATGAAATGTCCGCTTTATTTATTGCCATTTTAATAATTCAATCAAATTAAAAGAGATACTGGCAACATATTTTTTTGGCAGCGTACGTATCACCGTTTATTATTGTAGGGCAAGTCCTGCAAACGGAACTCAATGTTGAAATATTAATGCTAATGGTGAGTGATTTCCTTACTGATCCACACCTATCCCCACTCCACCACCGTTGGTTGGCTTACCACATCCGTTGCTTATGCTGCACTGCTAATTTTACGAGTCTTTTGCACGCTCTACAAAGAAAACAACAACAACAACAACAACAGCAACAACAATAGTTAGCAATTCAAAATTGCTATAAAACAACAGCAGCTGTTGTTTAACGAGCACAACTTAGCAACAATACGATGACATAAAGTATTTGACAGCAGCAATAGCAACAACAACACTAAGCATTATTCGAAAGACTTGAAGTGGGTTGTGTTGGGGGAGGTTATGAAAAAAAACAACCATATTTTTTCCAAAAGAGTACAAACAACCTGTCAATGTTTTCAATTCATTTTGATTTTTGTTTTTACATTTTTTCATTAATCTGGGTTCATTGGCAGTGAACATGAACGAGGTCATTCAACCAATTCTTCAAAATCCGAACATAAGGTTGGGATTTAATTAAGCATATGAGTTGGGAGTGTGGTATTGAAGAAATTGAGAGTGTGGTATCGAAGAAATCAATAAAGTATTGAAAGGTATCGAAAAGCTAATAAAAAAACAAGAGTGCGGAATTATATTCAAAAATATCGAAAACATTACATACTGTCGATCAGCATCAAAAAAGATTGAAAAAGTTGTTGAAGTCAAAAAGTGTCGAATGCAGCAACCAAACGTCGAGAAGTATTGAATCGTTTCAAAAATACTGAAAAAAATTAAAGTCGCTAAAAAATTTCAGAAGTATCGAAAAGTCCACATCCAAATAGTTAGAAAAATTTGTTAAAGTCAAAAAGTATCAAGTGGTATCGATGGGTGTCGAAAAAGTAGTAACCATACGTCGAGAAGTATTGAATCGCTTAAAAAATATTGAAAAAGTTGAGTCTCAGAAAATACCAGTAGGTAAAGTGGAAAATTAGTATAGAATCAAAAAATATCAAACAAAAATGTATACTTTCGATACATATATGGTCGAAAGTTATTGAGAAGCATCGAAAAAAAATCGAAAAACTCAAGCAAACAAAATATTCAAAACCCACAGAAGTACATACAGTCAGCGAAAAAACTATATGTGCGTACAATATTTTCATATATTTCCCATGATAAAAAGCTATTAAGAAAATAACGGTAAAACAAAAGTATGCAGAATGCAAGCACAATTTGCAGAAAGTAATTAGGAATATTGTTTTTGTTATTTGCTTTGAAAATAGTACCGCAGAGTGGCTTGGAAATGATGAAAAACTAAAAAATTGACATTTCGATTTTGGGGAAAAAAATCTCCTGACCTCTAATGTGTTTTAATAAGCATTAAATTCATGTCATTTTTCTCTCACATATTAATACAAATCCACAATAAAATTTTAAGCGTAAAAAAATATGGGTTTTTGAGAAAATCAGCATTGTTTTTTTTTTCATAAAAAAGCGCTATAACTCAGCCAATTTTAAACAATTTTCAAAATTTGTTAAAGACTCTGACAGAGAATCAAAAGTTCTATTAGAATCAAAAGACAAAAATTAATTATTTTGATTTCGATGAAAATGCGACTATTTTGAAAAAATTTTCAGCGGTTTTTCAAGCTCTGACACTAAAACTTTAAATGGGCATAACTTCGTAAAAAATGATATTCATTCAATTTGGGGGATGATATGTTCTCTTAATTACTTTGAAAAACAACATATTTAATTGGCAACCAATTCCGAAATTTGAAGTCACTCCGACTGCATGGTTTGAAATGGATTTGGTCATTAGTTTTCTAGTTTTTGTATTGAGAAAGGGTTAAGCAGGAAAACATTTTCGGTACCTCATTTCGAAACAGCGTTGCAAAATTGAAAATGGCCTTAATTAACGGCCTTCCAAAAAAAAAAACAAGAAATTGTTAAAAAGCAAAAATTTTGTTTAAAAAAATGAGAACTTTTTTTCTACCTTTCTTTTGTGAACAAATTGTGAGAGCTTTTTTTTCCTTGAGGTTCTCACTAGCAATTTGACTTTGACCAAAAAGTTAACTTCAGTTAAATACTTAACTTTAGTTGTAAAAAATTGCTATATAATAATAATTTTACATTTTGGAAACATGGAAAGTTTTAAGCTTTTAATAAGTTGTTTGTTTTTGTGTTAGAGAGTAACCAGAAATATGCAAGTTAACTTTGGTAAATACTAAAAACTAAAAAAAAAGAACATAAAATTGAGTCTCAACTGACGCTCCCTAAAATTTCATTGGATGCAAAACCACTAACCGCGTAGCAACATTTTATATTGTGGGAAAACTTTTTAATTTCATTGCTTAAGTTGAAAAATCAGGCATAAAAATTTTGATAATCTCAGTCGGGCGTATACAAAAAAATCGAAATAAATAAACTTAAAAAAAAACAAACTCAAGAGATTATGGTATAAACATCAGACACAAAACAACAACAAAATATATAGAGTATAGAAATATATAAAAAACATATATGTATAGGACGTTTCACGTCAAGCCGATCACCTAAATGGCCAAAAATTGACTTTACCGATCAAGACGTACGATGTCTTGAAATGTTCGTCTCTTGAAAGGCTTCTTAAAGTCGAGTGGCCCGTTCAGAAACTCTAAATGGCTGATCCAATATGGGGGCCGGAAGCCGGAGAAAAAATCAAGTGTCCAGCAATAAAAGCTTGTATAAATAAAATTTGGTCCAAATTGTATCACATAAAAAACTTTCGTTGTAGGATGACAGAATCCGAAATGGTGGATATAATATGGCGGTCAAATATTCAATATGGTGGCTAAATTTTTGAAAGTCAACCGATTTGCACCAAATTTGGTATATGAGTGTCATGGGGGTCACTGATTACGATAATGAGGTCAGATTTGACAAAATCAAGATGGTCGATCTATGTGTATACATTAGACTGACCCAAAAAAATCGAAAGTGCTCGGATTTTCGGTGTTCTCGATTTTTTTGAGTTTATTTTGTCTTGTGATCATTTTCTCATATATAGAAAAAAAAAAAATATTGATCCGTTATACTCCCAAGTCGACAATTTTTGAAAAAAAAAAAAGTTTGAAAAAATTTCATTTTTTGAGGCAGTGCGCAACCGACCGTATATATATAAAATTTTCCAATGAAGCAGTTTCTTAATCTTTTGGGCTCGCTGAACAAGATGCAATAATTTTTTTTTCTTTTTATACGGTATTTGTTTCTTTTTTAAAAGGTTTTTTTTTTCGCCAAAATAGCAGAAAAAATGGATAATTTTGTCAAAAAATGGCCGATAAATGTGACTGAATATTTCTTTTTTTTTGATTTCAAGTTTGCAACCTTGTAAAGCATGTAAAAATCTATAAAAATTATACTCTCAGAACTTTTTTCACCTTAATTTTCATGGAAGGTAAGCAGAAATTCGAAGAATTGATAGGGAAAAAAATCGCAATTTCACGTACAGGCGTTCATATCTCGAAGGAATTTCTATTTTCCGCTATTTCTCAGTATGCAGTCCTCTTAGTCCTTAGTCTTTCTCTTCAAAATTCATCTTTGATTGTTCCGATCGGACTTTTTTTAGTACTCGAGATATATCAATTTCGTAAAAAGTTTAACACGACCCATTTAGGCTAGATTGCCAAATAATTATGAAATACTATAGATTGAAATTGATATATCTCAAAAACGAAATATTGGATCAGAACAATCGGAAATGAATTTTAAAGGGAAAGACTAGGCCTATCAGATGCTGCTAGTAGTTTTGTTGTGAAAAATCATTTCGAGGTGAAACATAACCTAAAAAATAGCAGAAAATGGTGATTTTTGCACATTTATAGGTCATAGAGCAATTCTGAGCTCGGATTTGGACTCGGCGTGCCAAAAGCCTTCGGAAAAATATAGTCTGGTTTCTGGGCTAGAAAGCATGTAATAGATGGATTTTAATACAAAATTTTCTGCATACTGAGAAACTGCGGAAAATAGAAATTTCTTCGAGATATGAACACCTCTGTACGTGAAATTGCGATTTTTCTCCATATCAATTCTTCGAATTTGTGCTTATCTTCCATGAAAAATCAGGTGGAAAAAATTCTGAAAGTATCATTTTCATAGATTTTTACATGCTTTACAAGGTTGCAAACTTGAAATCAATAAAAAAAAATATTCAGTCACATTTATCGGTAATTTTTTGACAAAATTATACATTTTTTCTTCATTTTGGCGATAAAACCTTTTAAAAAAGATATAAATACAAATGATCACAAGACAAAATAAACTCAAAAAAATCGAGAGCTCCGAAAATCCGAGCACTTTTGATTTTTTTGGGTCAGTCTAATGTACATTTATTATTTCCTCATCGATTGAAAAGTGAAAATCCTCAAAGTAATTGATTCTACAACAATAATCAAAGTGAACGACATGAAATCTAACTCCATGGACAAAAAAAGTGCAGCGATATCAATAAGCAATATGAAATTAATCAATACGAGAAGTTTCTCAGTGGGCAGCAGCAGCAGCAAGAAGCGCTTCTAACAGGTCTACCCAACTCCTTTCAAACGTAATTTCTTTTTTATTTGAAATGTACCGCTGAAACTGGGAGGCTGAGAGAAAAAAATTTCAGGAAGCTTTTCTTATTATCTTAGATCGTTTGCCATAAGAGGACTCGCAGAAGTACATGATAGAAAAGCATTCATGTATCACAGACCTTTTTACACCACTCAATTGGAATACTGCACGGTAAGAAATTTTGGATTAAGTTTTAATAATTTTAGGCTTACATATATGTATTAAAATTCAATGCTGTCTAAATACTAAAATTCATTTTAATACTTTTTTATATTAAAATTTGATACTCGTTTTTATTAAAATTTAAAAAAAAATGTTTCATTTCGAATGGGATTCGAACCTGGCTCCCTTTTAATACAATGGTTGCATGCGGAGCCAACTTAGTTTTTATATTGACAACAACGTAAAATGAAGTTCAATATTGAAGTATTAAAATATAATACAGGATGGTTTAAAAATCAAATATATACAAAATTTATTACAAAATTTTGTAATCCTTTCAAAAGTATTAAATGTAATCAAAATTGTTTTAAAAATCCTTATAATAAGAAAGTTGATTTTAGCGACTGATTATTTTATAATTAAACATTATTTAATCGAACTTAAATCATATCATGACTTTAGGCCGACGGTCTAACGGCTATGGCAGCAAGCGAGAAAGTGACAAAAGATGACAAATGGAATATGCGCACTCTGTACACCTCATGACAAGTCCCTCAGTAGCTCAAGTGTTAGAGCGGCCGTCGGAAAATATGCAATTGCAATGCATGAACGGTCAGGGGTTCGAGTCCATGTACAGAATTAACCAAACTGGTCTGATGAGGCTATTGGTAATAGCCGAAACATGTCACCAATTACCAGGTTAAAATTGTTCCATTTGTTATCTTTGTCATGTTTGTTGAAAAATAGCATTGATCAATAAGTAAAAATTTACAATATTGGTCTTTGCTTAATGACTGTAAGTTCGATTAAATAATTTTTAATCCTTATAATATTTCACTTGTATTAAAATTTATTTCAAGATTTCTAACCGTGTATGTTTCCGATTTGGCATTGAAGAAAATAGTATTGTTCAGATAAAATTTCAGATAAAAATTTCCTTATTAAAATCACCACATTGTACCAGAGAGCACTAATCACGTAATTTGCAGTACTTCCATTTTCGAACGTAGCGTCAAATTTTGAACACCGCACTTATCCCATAGACATAACACATCGCATATAAATTTAGCGATACACGTTGAATTCCCACCGTAAGTTTATTTTTTTATTCAGTTCATTTTTAATACAAAATTTTTCTGTGTAAATAATAAATTATGTAAATTTTTAAGTAACATTTTCTGTTAGTAAACTGCATGAAAGACATTATTTTATTATGGAATTTATTTCAAAATTGGAATTTATAAATAAAATATAAAGAAAATTGGTCAATTTCCATTGAATTGACAAAAGAAAAAACCTTAAGAGAAAGCCTTAAGCAAATTCAATTCTAGAAATTCTAAGAAACAATTCTGTGACAAAGAATTGTAAAAATAATTTTTGTAGATTACAGAGCAAACAAAACACAATTCCAGATAAAATTAGATGTGACATGAAATTAGGTTTCCAATGAAACAAACAGCTATTGCCAAATATTTGAAATCAATTGGCTGCAACTGTAAAATGTTCCGGATGAATATGTAGGCACAAAATAAATTAAGTAACTGTAAAACGCTGTTGATTCGCTTCAGATGGATTGAAATCGCAATGGCCATTGTATTAAATTTTTTTTGTGGGTATATTTAAGATGAAAAATTAAGCCATTCGAATGTTTTTTTTTTTTTGCATATAAAGACACAGAAGAATTATCGACTTAAACAGTCTAAAAATTACAATTACAAAATATCATCGTTTCATTAGACAATTCGACGAAATTTGGTCGACCCGGCCAAGCCCGAAACCTTATGTCAAAGCTGAGAGCATGGTAGGAATTGAAAATTTTTGAAATAGCCGGAAACTAGGCGAATTTTGAACGCGAAAAAAAAGCCATCAATTTTTTCTCAAAAAAAATATTTACTTTTTATTACTTATTTGAGAGAAAAATGATTTTTTTTGTTTGTTTTGAGAAGGCCGGGAAATGTTTCTTTTCAACTTGGCAACTCCAGTCAAACCACTGGTTCTGAAACTCAAATTTTGATGCGTTGAATTAGACTCCGACATCAGAATTTCTCTGATGGTTCTGGTTTGTGAGATATTCATAATACTTAGGACTTACTGTCAGCTTAAAGTTGACATTTAGCACATAAATTCTACTCAATAATGATTGCCTAAAAATCCTCATAGAAATAAAGCGGACCTGAGAAATGTTTTATTTTAAAGCAAAGCTTAAACTTAGAAGTATGAAAGTATCAACGCTCACAAATCAGAGCTTAACTCGTATGGGAATTAGTTTGCAACAGCTTACATTTGGGCACCGTGTGAATATTGTCTTCGTGCTTCGTCGGAATTATTAAGGTGAATATATCAAACGATGAGGAAATTTGCAAAAGTAAAATGTATTATAAACAGTTTATCATTTTGATTTCATTTTCATTAATTTTTATCTTATAATATAACTTATTACCTCCTGAAATGAGCAACCCCAGTTTTGAACAGTCAATCTTTGTCTTAAAAACCACTAATAGTGATGTGCAAAATCAGTTCTCACTCGTAGCACTTGGGGAAGTTTGCAAATCAACTATCCAGCTTCCAAATCAATGATGTCTTCAAAATAGTTTGATGTCGTAATTAAAAAGATACTTTGTATGGAAATCAAGATTTAATAATATTTTGATAGAACAATATATGAAACCATAATAAAGAGAGAGCAAAAAATGTGTATTCTTAAAGCTCTTAATAAGTTGATTATAAAGACACTAGGCGGTATGTTTCGTGTATGTCTTCATATTGTAGTCATAAAAGTCAATTGAAAGACAAGTCGCCGCATGTCTTCATAAGAATTTTATTATGTACTGTAGAAAAAGAAATATACTACCTCATGTCTCGCATGTGTCTTTATACTAGGCTATGAAGTCACAATATTGTACATTTTTTTTTCGTTTTAAAACACTTTACCAAAACAAATATGAGAAAAATATGAGTCGTTTTTAACGCTTAATATGAAATAAATAACAGTTAGCCTAGTCAGAAGCGTATGGATCATTGGGATATGGTCCCCAAAATGATATTGATAATAAAATAAAATTAAATATAATAAAGGTTTATAATTTACGTATAAAATTTTTAAGACATATTTAAAGACTCTTTTTACGCAACTCATCTTTAAGTCTTTGTAAGTTTTCTCAGACAGACATATACGTTACGGAGCCTTCTCTTTATAATTAATACGCCAAATGGCTTTTATAAGCTCCTTAATTTATAAGTATAATATATGTTGTGTTTCTACTTGCCTTTAAAATGCTGTTAAAAGAGCTATGAAACAAGGAACTGATTTTCAAGACGAAGACTGCAATGTCCTAAGTCTTGTGATTGTTTATCACAACTTTTGGGGTCATGAAATCTATTATATAAAATTCAGTTTTTGTCTGTTTGTCTGTCTGTCTTTAGTGGACGCGGAAACTATCCAGCCGATTTTGATGAAATTTTTAAAGTACGTTAGTATTGATCAGGCGGGTATCATAGGTTAGAACAATTTTATTTAGGGTGCATATTTTTAAAATAGCGTTTTCAGAAAGACCACTTAATTGAGTCACATGGAATTTACACCACGTAGTTTGTATATTAAGGGCCATAGTTAAGGCTACAAAACTTTTACTTAAGTTGCATATTTAGGGTGGCCCTCATACAAAAAAAAAATTTTTAAAATACGGACGAAGTCCGGTTTACCGATTCAGACCGAATTCACACTACGTAGCTTTTATATTATGAGGCATAGCTAGGGCTACGAAACTTTTATTTAGGGTGGCCCTCACACAAAAATATTTTTAAAATAACATTTTCCAATTAATAGATTCACATGGAATTTACACTACGCGTCTTTTATGTTAAGAGGCATAGATTACACTATAAAACTTTTATTAAGGGTGCATATTTAGGGTGGGCCTCATAAAAATAACTTTTATTAAGGGTGCATATTTGAGGTGGGCCTCATAAAACTATTTTAAAATATAATTTTCACGAAGATCGGTTAATCGATTCAAACCGAATTCACACCACGTAGCTTTTATATTATGAGACATATGTAGCTTAGGCTACAAAACTTTTATTTTGGGTGGCCCTCACACAAAAATATTTTTAAAATAACATTTTCCACTTAATAAATTTACATGTAATTTACACGACGTGTCTTTAATGTGATGAGGAATAGCTTTGGCTGTAAAACTTTCATGAAGGATGCATATTTAGGGTGGCCCTCGAACAAATATATTTTTAAAATATAATTTTCATGAAGTCCGGTTAATCGATTCACACCAAATTTACACCACGTAGCTTTCATATTAAAATGCATAGCTAAGGCAAAAATTCTATTTAGGGTGGCTCTCATAAAAAAATATTTTTAATAAATATTTTCACAAAAACCATTTAAACGTTTCACATGGAATTTACACCACGTGCCATTTATGTTTATGTTTTAAGCTATAAAACTTTTATTTGAGGTGCATATCTAGGGTGGCCTTTATACAAAAATATTTTTTAAAAGGCATTTTCACAATGAATTTTACACCACGTTTCTTTTATATTCAGGGGTATAGCTCACGCTATAAAACTTTTAATAAGGTTGTATATTTAGGGCGACCCTCAACAAAAATATTTTTAAAATGTAGCTGGACTAAATTTGGAAAAGCCGTGCTTTGCACATGGTCAGTTATATGTTGGACTTTCAAGAGTTGGAAATACAGATAATTTACATATCTAAACTCCAAATAATAAAACTAAAAATATTGTATACCAAAAAGCATTGAACTGAATTAAATTTACATAAAAATATTTGATTCTGCTTTTTATTTTATTGAAATAAAAAAAAGGAGAAGCCAAGCGCACAGGGTAATGCTAGTACTGTATAAAATTTAAAAAGAAATATGTATTGTTCTCATACATTTGCAGTGAAACATCATTTAATAAAGAAAAATGAAAATTCAGCAGAATAATTTTCCAAGTCAATTCATAAAAATCTTTTTTAAATTATTTGAAAAACAAGTTAATAACAACAAAAAAAAAAAAAAATATGACATTTTCATCTAGCGCACACTTACCTATTCTGTTTAGTGGGCGGTGTGGCATACGGGACACCGAGAAACACTTCAACCGAACGTAAAAAACGAAAACTATCCAATGGCAGAATGAGGCCATGCAAGCGACCATAGCGCGTCTGCACGATGCGGTGACCGAGGCGGGCATTTTTATAGATGTCAAGTGTGGATGCATCCACTGTAGCTGGAGGACAACAACAACAACAAAGCATAGCAGCTAACAGCAAAAATGTTGCTGCCGTTGATGATGTGAAATTGTAGAGAAGACGATGAATGGTATGCGGGAAATCACTGTTGCTGCCTTTACTGATGCTGCGGTTGCTGCTGTTGTTTTCCGCACAACCATCAACGCAACTACTGCTACTTTTGCTGTAGGCGACGACGACTGTGCGTCGAGAGTGCGTCGTTGTCATGACATCGAGAGGGCAGTGATGTTGCTGCTGTTGATTGTGTCGGGTACGGCAACTACGTTGGCGTTTCGTGTTCTCTTTCTTTTTGGTCGTAATGCAATTTCGGAGGCGCATAATAATGAAAATGAGCGCAATGCAGTGAACTGCACGCAATTACTGCTGCTGCTGTTAAATTGTTGTTGTTTTTATATTGCGTGCTCGCACAGCTTTCACTTGTTATGTTCGACACAGTTTTACGGCTACTGTGTGTTTATACTTTTTAATGTTTTTATTTTTTAGTGTTATTGGGGGGAGGGGGGGCAATGTGTCAAACTATCTGTGCGGCGTTCTTAATTTGAATCTGCTGCAAGTGCTGCTGTTGTTTTTGTGTTTCATTTCCGTTTCCGTTTGTAGTTTCAACTTTTTTGCTTCGCTCTTTTTCAATTAGTTTTTAATGAAACAACAAATTGACAATATTTGTCGCGTTGTTTTTATTCTTTGCGCTATTGTTGTTGTTGTTGTTGTTATTTCTGTTGGTAGTTTAATTATTGTTGCAGTTTTTTTGTTTTGTATCTTTGTTGGCAGCATTTTAGTTGGTCATTTTTTGATATTTTTCTTTGTGCATTTGACATTGTGCGTTTGCATTGTTGTCTACCACTAATTAACTTTCAGTAGAATTCTGAAAATAGAAGAAAAAGATACATAAAGTAATTAGAAAATTTTGCGCAAGCAGTTAAGAAAATTTTTTTATTTTTCCTAATAAATATGGTTATATTCACAAAGCAGGCTGGCTTATCTGTTTCAATTTTTATATGATTTTATCGAGCAGCAGAAGCTTAAAATTAATAAGTTGTAACTAATATAAATAGTTCAAACCATATCTGCCACTGCGTTGCCTATGCGTTATTAATTTTGTGCTCTTTTAAACTGTTAACAATTTCAACGCGTCTGCCTTTTATTTTAAAAAATTTGCCTTAACACAAATTTTTTTTGGTGCTGCATTTAAGAGAGCAATTCTATTTTTTTTTTTGTCAATTTTTTTATATACATACATACCTATACAAACTTAAGGGATTCTATCGTGAGGCAGATTGCGATAATTATAAAGATTATGTTATAAAAAACGAGAGAAACAACATCTGCCACTTAGTTATTGTCCCATGTAAATGTTGCAATATTACAAACAATTAGAAAAAAATCTTGAGTACTAAATCAATTTATCGCGTCTGCCTCTTAGCTGACTGGTTCCCCTACTTATTAAAAACTTAAGTATAGAGACGGCAGACGATTCCAGTGCTACTTTTTCAAAGGCAGATGTGCATACACATATTCTTTAGAAAAAACTTATTTATAAAAATTGTTTTTTTTTTTGTCTCTACCTACATAGTGTTTCTTTCTTAAGCAAGCTATACGTACGTGGCGTTAACATATTTATTTAATTTGTATCGCTGATGAACTTTTGTTTTTTTTTTTTTTTAATGTAAAAATTTTAGAAATTTTTATTCACTCTACATATGGTTAATATAATAATGCACATTCCTTACCCCAAGAGCATGTTGTAATAGCTTTATTAAAAATTTAACAAAACATGTTATAATAAAAATATGAATTACATATGCAGTTTTCTGAAAAAGTTTACAAACAATCACTGATTGTGAGTGCAGGTGTGCAAACAACTATGTGTGTATTTGCTTTTTGTATTATAAATACCCAGTAATGAACTGGAACCTAATTTAAAAGTGACCAATATATACTGCCTAAGTATTAAGCAAATATAAGGTGGTCTTTCTGTGGGGTACGAGGAAAAGAAGTGGGTAATTAGATCAAAAATAGCATTTTATTTCGTTAAAACATGCTTACCAACTAGCTTACACCGTAAGGCAGATGGTAAGCATGTTTCGTTCATTGTATTTATAACTTTACGAAAGTATTTTTTTCATTTTGGGTTATTTTTTTCTAGGTGAAAGTCATTTTATGATGATGCCTTTAATTTAGTGTTACCAGCTCCATCTTTCCATCGAAGAAGTCGTACTCCATAGTACAGACAATTCAAAAGCTTAAAAAAGTTATGATTTAAAATGGAAAATTTAAACCACATACAAATTATAAACTTATTATAATAAAAAAAATATTGTTAACTTGACTAAAAATCAGATAATTCTACAGTTTTTTATAAAATAAAAAAGCCGAACGCAAACCCGTGACTTCACGGTTTATAGACAGCGAGCTACTTAATCCAGCCAGTGCGCTGCAGTTTCTGTACTTTTACGCTTTGAATAAATTTTTGCATACAAAATAAACAAAAAATATAGCATACATTTCGGTGTTTTGATGTCAATTTTTTTCGTCAACTCCATTGCTATTGCGCCTTACCTCGTAATCAGGGAAGTATGCAGTTGTTTTTCAGATTATTATATTTCAATATTTATATGCTTTATAGCGTTAGTTTGAGCGACCTAACGATATGCTAAGCTAAGTTATTGCAACTATGATATGTTGTTTTTCCCGAGAAACAGGCAAGCATTCGTCCAAGCATGCTTACTGGTCCAACTTGGCATCTACGTATGCATATATTCAAAAACATCTTTATGCGCGTGTGTATGTGCAAAAAATTCTATTAACCAAATTTTGCCAAAAGCATAAACGAGTAGGTTACCTCTACTTAAAGAAAAACAAAAAGTTAAAAAAAAAAATAAAAGAAACAAAAACAACACTTTATATTACTGCATATTCATGGTGCAGCCAAGAATAAAACATAATGCACAGTAAAAATATTAAAAAATTTTTACTTGAGAAAAACTAGCGAATTTTTGCACATCCTGCAACATTGTGCATGTGGTATTAAAATTTAAAACAAAAAAATTAAAATAAAAAACTCCCACTTAGTGCGGTGAGACAAATGAGAAATATAATCTAGGCGAAAGTTTCGCACATGCAATTGTTATTGTTATTGCACTGAAAGAAAAAACAAAAAATAAAAAAATAAAATGGAATCCACGAACTAACAAAACAGCTGCGATTCAAAAAAAAAAAGAAAGTGCGTTAAGGCATTGTTGGCCACTAACAAAAAACGTATAAAGAAACAAAAAGAAAAAAATGCTATGTGGAGCAAGCAAATAAAAAGGTTTTTAAAATGATGCTACAATGTACAAAAAAAAATTTATTTTCCTTTCTATACTATAAACCATTGTTCAGATACATATTAAAACTGATATTTTATGGAATTAAGGTTATAGAAATTTTGTTCCATTTGCTTTGAAAATCTTATTTGAATTATTTGTAATGTTGAAAAATTCCCTAGTCAGATTACGATTGATCATCTTCTGGAATATTTTCGGCAACATACATAGTTCACTATGTGATCTTTCACGAGCTGGCAGATGACTTTCAGTTTGAATATACGAAAATATTTGGCTTACATATGAACTGCATCCACCAGGGGCGGTTTTATGATTATTGCGCCATAGCCTTAATAGCATATGCCGCCGTTTTTTTTTTAGAATATATTCAAAATTCCATCTATAAAGATGCTATCAAAAAATTAATTGCACTTTTGCATTAAAAATATAAAATTTAATTCAGAATTACTATGACCATTTTGCCGCCCCCAAGCTTTTCTTTACTACAAGAGACTTAGGCCATTTTCAGAATAAAGGACTCATTTACTAGAGAGCTACAGAAATTATGATACAACTTAACTGGATGCAAAAATACTAAAGCTGTTGCATTGCATATGCCAGCAAACACTAATTACAAACAAAATAACTTTCTTCACACCATTATAAAATTGTACAGCATGATATCCTTGTTCATATGTTTTTAGGACAGAATAACAAAAGTAGTAGCAAATCCCAATGGCTGCGGCACAAGCCAAAAAAACCACTGACATTAGTAAATCCCGACAAGTTTAGGGTCTGTGCTGCAAGTGTGCGCACTGTACGTGTTACAATTCTAATCCGAGATAGTAACCAGTTGCAGCAACACGCTAATGACATGCACATGAACAAGACATTAAATATGAGTATGTATGTATGAGTATTAAACATACCCAGTTGGAAATTACATAGCTGCATAGCATGTGAACTTAATGATGTTGCTTTATATTGATTGAAAAATATTGCATAAGTTAGAAAATAATGTAATATTTGAAAAATTTTAAGGGTCGCAAAAAAGTTAAAAAACGCAAAGACGTAAAGTGTTCAAAAAATGGGAAAAATGTTGATGAAGGCGATTAAATGTCTAAGACGTCAATAAATGCCCAAAACTTAACAATATTATCTTTCCAGTGATTCGGTCCAATAATTTTTTTAAGCGTTTCTTTATATCTCGCTCACTCCAATATTTCATTATTTGGGACTTCTTACTTAGGGAACGTCCATTATTTACGTGAGATGTTTTTTTTTGAATATTCGGATCGCACCTCCCGTTGGTGAGATTTGGTGAGATCTGGTGGGTCCCCTCCGTAAGATATAAATTATAATTTTTAATGTAAATTCTATGCATTCATAAGTTGATGTGAGGTTTTCCTTGACCGCATCCTCCCCCTTGGTGAGATTTTGCCGAACCCCTTCCCCCCTATTTTGGCTCACGTAATTAATGAACGTACCCTTACACACAAATTTTCAAAATGCTTTAAAACCTTTGATGCAGCTGTTTTGTCTCTATTGGGAGTACATACCACACGTTTTAAAAAAAGCTGAAGTAGTCTGACAACTTATATGTCTTGTAAAGCAGTCGAATTAGATGGATTAAAATAAAATGTCTAGCGAGCAATAGTTTAAAATGCAAACAGTGTTCGAAATCGTTAAATGGGCTTTCAAAAAAAAGAGTCGTTTTGAGTGAATGAATGTGCGATTAAAAGTTATAGATTAGGTGTTTCAGATATATTAGCTACACCCAAAAAAAAACTTACTCCGTTTAAGGAAAAATGCCTAAATGTAAGGAAAAAATGCCCTTCAATACGAGCTAAAGCCATGGGTTCCTCAAAATAAGTAAGTTGGATTCCTTAGTACAAGTAAATGTTGCTGTTTTGAAATAAGGAAAAGTTTACTCAATGTGAAGACAAGTTTATAAAACTGAGGAAAATTTTACTTTTTCTAAGGATGAAGGTATTCTTAAATGAAAGAAATTTACTTAAAATAAATTCGTTGATTTCAAAAAAAATTTTTTAATTTTCTACTTCCTCTATTTTCTTATCTGTTGGTTACTTATTGTCAGTCATTTTTATTTTAATTGTAATTGTAATACGTTTTTAAAACTTCAAAGGAGATCTTAATTTTTTTTTTACCTGTCACCCGATTAGAGAATTGAACCTGCCATGCCAATGTTCAAAGATGCTCATCTTACCCAACTCAGCCACCGACAGCATTTTTAAGACATACTAAAATGATGTTGCTAAACTGCGCATGTAATAACCATTGTCTGATCTGGGAAGCTTCGGTTCAAATCCCGGCGACGACATAATTTTTTTTTTAATTTTTTTTTTAATTTTTTTATTTAAAAAACAAATAAACAACTAGAGAACTATAAATATATAGACAAAAACAGAATACTTACGAGAAAAATAGATATTAATTTCAGCGAGTGTTGCCACTCATTTATTAAGGAAAATTTTCCTACGTTATAGTAAATTTTTTGAAGAAACTAACTAAAACTGAGTACGATTTTCCTTAAACAAAACATTCCATTAGATTGAGGAAGTTTTTACTCAAATGAGGAACAAGTTGTCCTCAAAAATTCTTCCCAAAAAACAATTTACTATTTCAAAGGAAAGTTTTACTAAAACCACAAACTCTATATTTGAGGAAGAGCGTTGACTTGCTTTAATGAAACATGAACTCATTTCAAAGGACTCAATTACTAAATGAGACGATATTTTCATCAATATGAGGAAAAATAACTTAGATTAAGGAACAATTTTACACTAAACCGGAGGAAGGCAGTTCTTCAAATTTAGTGCGGTCTTTTTTTTCGGTGTAATTTATGTTGAAAATTAATGTGTTTGATATACTAATTTGCACAATAAAGGCAATAGCAAAAATTAAGACAGTTATGAATGATGTGTTTAATGAAGCCATTATTCACCATGATAACAATTAAAATAACAAACAACACAGAAAATTGAAACATAAAAGCAATAACAACTAACAGAAAAAACTCTAAAGACAATGAAAATATTAAAAACAATAATGGCAATGAAGACAATTTACGGTAAGCTTAATGCAATAGGTTACTATGGGCAATATATTGTAGATAATATGGGCAATATATTGCTTAGACCATTTATAAACATACATATATTTTTGAAAATAAATTCCGATATTAACAGTTTCTTGATTTGGTATATTTGAAGAATTCGACAACTTAAATAATATTTTCTGAATTTCCAGAATGCAATTAATGGAATGTTTTGTCAGTTTGAAGAAAACGTTCGTTAAACTGAAGAATATTTTGTCAATTTAAAAAATTCGATTCGTCAACGTAAAGACTGCAATTAATAAAACTGAAGAATAGTTTGCCAAATTGACAAATACAATGAGGCATTTCAATATACCAATTTTGTTGGTTGATGCAGTGAGGTACCTCGATAACGTGGCACCATTCATTTTCGGAGGGATGCCTTCCTAGGGCTAAAACTTTTTCCAGTTACCCATGATAATTAATTTTTGAAATTCTGCATAGTATTTTTTGACCCGCCATATTATTCATTTGGTTTATATGCTACTGCCTTTGCAATTTAATTTGATTTTTAAAGAAAAGAAAGTGTTAAATTTTCATTTATCAATACATATGTATATTTATATTACAAAAACAAATTTTAATTTCACAACTTTTTAAATATGTATATACATTTTATAATTTTGTGCCATTGTGTATATTTTATTGTAACTCATTTAGGACAGTAAAACATTTAAACGCGCCGATCATTAAAACCAAGCAAATGTAGCCACAAATTATTACTAGATATAGGGATGTTCACAAATGTATATAAACTCGTATACATATACACACAAACACATTCTACCACATACTTGCAAATGCAATGCTTTTCTATGTGCTACTGCCGCTACATCATTTTATTCATCTCCTACTCTTATACTATGAAAATAATTTAAAATACACCAAAATTCGAAAAATATTTTCACTATGCTTTTAGCAGAAGCGTAGCTACTAAAAAAAGGAGTAAAAAATTCATACAAAAATAAAGCAGCGAAATTAACAAAAAGCTGCAAAAAAACGAAAACGAAAACAAAAATAAAAAACCCAAAGTGAAAAATTCACATTAAAAGCAGAAAATCAGACAAATGGGGAAATAGGGAATAAAATGAGAGCACTATTTGAGTGGGCATGCTACGAAAGCACTGAAGGCAACATACATTTAAGCACTACGAAAACATTTTTCAACTTTTCTTCCCCTATCACGCTACTCCTCTTTTTCAACCCTTTCCCTTTTTTTTTTTTTTTTTTGTTTAGCTACATTTTTCACTTTGCGCCTTGCTTTGATTGTTTTTCCCGAGTGAATAGTTTTCATTTACAGTTAACAGTAAGGATGCCCTAATATTTTGAAGAGGGAGCTGAAATGCTCAAAGAGGGCGAAATCAAGCTACAAACGTGTATAATATAAGAATGTGACAAAAAGGAGTAAGGATAATACAGAGAATCGAATGAGTTGGTTAAAAACTGAAAAGCAGCTTTAAGCGAATGGTTGATATAAAAGCGCGCATTTAGCGGTATTTTGCCTTAAAGGATTATATTGAAAAATAAAAAAAAAAAATAAATTAAAAAATCCTGAAAAAAAAATTCTCTTAAAAGTATGAAAGAATGTTATTCGCAAAAATATGGAAAATGTAAAACTGTTAAGTAATTTAAAACTTTCTATGTATTAAAATGGCAAAGCACTAATTCGAAAAATTTTGAATAAATTGATAAGAGTCCGATAGTATCGTATGATATCGAAAATGTTTCTAAGAACTATAAAATTAACGTAAATGAATCGAAAAGATGATATCTTGAGTAATCGCTACAAATTTTGTTACAAATTTGTGCTTGCGATAGAGTTCTTTGGCTATTTAAGTCAAGGTCTAGGCGAAATTGCCAAAAACTTTATATCCAAATTAATTATAAAAATCAGCTAGAAATAAAGGACATTAATAAAAGTAATTAGACAGCCAATGAATAATTGAAAATTTTTCCAAAATGAAAAGAAAAATTATCCTAGAACACAAGGATAAGTCACTGAAAAGCAATTTATATACATACATATGTATGTACATATAGTATATTATATATTATGCTTTGTTGCCCAGTGTAAACGCAGCAGTAACAGTAGCAACATAACCGGAAATGAGAAAAACTTTTAGTTGTTGTTGTTACATTGTATGTATGTGTGTCGTTGTTGACTCTGCTGTTATTTTTGCTTTCAGTGTACTTGTGATTATTGTTCTTGTTGCTCCAAATGCATCAGGTCAAAGTTGCAACGTTTATAGATCTGTTTTCTGCTGTTGGCTGATGTTATATGAGCGCATTTTTTGCTTTATCTATTATAACCATTTCTCTGAGTTTGCCTTTTGTGTTTGTTTTTGTTCGTTGAATCGCAATCTTCTTTACTACCAAATAGCAAAGGGAATGGAAATACTTGCAGTACTAAGGCAGGAGTGTACTTGCAGCATATACTTATCACTAAGGTGGTGCCAAAACAAGAAAACGAAATTTTTTTGTTTAACTCCCACAACTTAAAATATGAATTTTAGCTCTATCTAAAAAATATTAAGAATTCGCGCCGGTTGATTTTTAATTTTTTTTTTTGCAATCGAATACGAAGTAGCTATAATCAGATTGTTTGAGGGAAATTAATGAGAGTTCCAAATTTTGAAACTCTGATCTTTTCAAATTGTTAAAAAGCATTTCAATATCAGAATAGCTCTGAAGCACCGTTCCATATTTTTCGAGACATGTTAAAGTCTTGACAGTTTTTTATATCAACAAATTTTTAATTGTCTCCATAAGTATTGTATTTGATTTTTAAACCATGCTGTATTATATTTTACGTTGTTGTCGTCAATATAGATACGTTGACTGATGTCGTTAAACTGCGCATGAAACCATTATATTAAAAGGGAACCTGGTTCGAATCCCATTCGAAATAAAGATGTCGTAAATTTTTTTTTTTAAATTTTAATAAAATCGAGTATTAAATTTTAATACAAAATAGTATTAAAAATGAATTTTAATATTTGGGCAGTATTAAATTTTAATGCAATTCTTGATGTAAGCCCAAAAGTATTAAAATTTATTTCAAAATTTCTAACCGTGTTCCAATGAAATTTTTTTGATTCATCCTAAGAAATTATTATAATGTATTATTTACTTCCTTCGGTGAAATCAAGTCATAGCATTTTATTGCCCAGTTGATTGATTATTTTTAGGTTTTGGAAAAAGATTTAGGCTTCCCGGTTGAAAATATAAAACAAAATTTTTTGCATCACCTTAATATACGCATTCACACACATACATATAAGCAAACGCACTCCAATAAGCAGACAATTTAAGATAAATTGTACAATAAAAGAATTGCAATAAAGCGGATAAAAGAATGCAAGTGTAAAGAAGGAGTGGTGGTGGCCATAGCATAGTTGATGCAAAAAATATTTGTACTTGAATAAATGAGCTCATTTGATTTTTTGGAGCAAGAAAATTTAGTTCATTTAAAATTTGGAAATAAAATAATGTACACGCGTGTATAAGTCTTGAGGACCAAAGTAGTATATTGGCTCAAAACAACTAGAGATAATCGCTTAAAATATGTGCCATTTATGAATAATACTTGATTCAAATTCAAAAAAATTATGCTTGTTCCAACATCGGTCTGAGAGTATATATAATTAAGGCAATAGCTTACTCGAATTTCAATCATAAAAACAGTGAAAAAACAACAAAAATATTTTCATAAAAACTTTGAAAAATAATTCATATAGATATTGTCAAAATTATTAACTGGACCATATTTTACAGCTTAGGGTAGGTAAACAGCAATAACTAAAAGAATTCGATAGAGGAGGCACACAGGTTGAAAAATGTAAAAATAAGATTATGAGATCGTTAATATATGACAATATTTACTTAATTTAAAATATATTATTTAGGACTAAAATTTTTACTAAAAATCCTTTATCGACAAGCTTTCTATTCTAAATCCTTTATACACCAAAGAAGCTAGACATTAAAAGTTTTTTTACACATACATACATTAAGACTCATTATAGCCATATATTGGTAAGTAGAATTCTTTCAGGCTATTTGAACTGGACCAATGTCTATGGCTTTCGTTATCTTAATTGTTTAAACATTAAAGTTAAGAGAAATCCAGACTCTAATCTAGAGCCATAGCAAACGAATGACAAATTTCATCAAAAGTAAATGTCTGCACGAAGAATCGAATGATACAAATACTGAATAGTACACCGAATACTTACTTGTACAACTCATTTCTCACCCAAAAATGGGGGAATCGCATATTCCGCGTCTTCCATCGGTAAAATATTTGTCACCCACCATTTTCGAGGATGCTGAACACGATGGCGGTGCTTAGAATTTTTTTGGAACTGCACCCATGCCCCTTAATGTCAAAAAATGGTAATTTGAGTCCATTGGGGCGGTTTTTGGCCACTTTGGGGGGTGGGACCATTTTCAAAAAAATTCTAAGCACCGTCATCTTGTTCAGCATCCTCGAAAATGAGGGGTGACAAATGCTCGAATGCTTTAAGTATTAGTATTTTCATGTTTTTTTCCGACTCACAGAATCCACTATAAGCCCATTGTGCAGAGTTACAAATATATAAATAAAAATTACGTCAAGAGCGGTCCATTTTTTTTCTCAACGGAATATTGTATCTTAATATTTTTAACATTTATAAAATTTTTTTCGTTTTTCGATCGGACAGGCAAGGCTGTTTTTCATTAACATTTAATAAATAAACATAAAAATACATTATTTAAAATTGAAAAAAAATCTCACTTATATTCTATTTCAATACGAATCGAACACCGTTAAAAAAATTTAATTAAACAAATCGAACACCATTAAATTTATAAAAATCGTCGCATCCGTTCAAAAGTTATAAACTTTTGAAATAATTTTGTTCTCGAATTTCAATTGCCTATTACAACAACAACAAAAAATAAAAATAAAAAATCATTTCACATTTTAATTTCTAGAGCATACCACTATCTAAATAACAAAATTTTATTAATAAATAAAAATTTGTTTTTAAAAGTAGCCCAGTTGGTAAATTCTGACCCATTTATAACAACTTGGTTCGATGGAATTAAGACCTCATTTCCTTTCGTAAAATAGTATATAGTACGTATCAACCGGGTATGAGTACTACTCATACTCATTTTCTCTTCTTACTTTTCACTACTCGTACGCCGTTCTTTTCAGTATGAGTAGCACAATAAGGAGAGCAAATGAGCAGTAGAAGTAACTAGTGCAAATAAGCAAAAGAATGGTAGTATGCATTTAGTAAGAAGTTAAATGAAATTATAAGTACAAGCCATACCTACTCTCAAGCTAAAAATATACTAAATTTATGTGATGCTCCAGGGTTGCCAAGTTATAAATTAGGCCTTTAAAAAAAAAAACAATTTTTTTTTGAAATGCAATAATTTTTGTAAAAAAGTTAGGCGGCCTACGGCTTTGACATTCAATCAATGTCGCGTTAACAGCGGTCACTTGGCAACCCTGGCAATACCAAGACTTGTCTTTCAAATAACATCAATATTAATTTTAAATAAACAAAAATATGAGCTTTGAAACAAAAAATATGACTTATAATCAAAATTCTAGAGGAGAAAAACCAAACCGAGTTTTGCTAAAAAGAACCGCTTATGCAAAGATTTGATTGACTTAAAAATACTACTCAGCAATTTAAAAATATCCAAATGTGTGAGTTTCTTAGCTGGCGCAGTTTTTATTTTAACCACAAAAAGAAAACATATGGCTCAACCAAAAGGGCTTTCGGAATTTTATGTCGTGAAACCATTTTAATATTTACTTTGCACCAAATATGTAAAGGATTTCTTACATATATAGTCGCAGCAAGCAAGTAAATGTTGTTTCAAGAAATGAAAAAGTGCAAAAAGAAACATTCAATGTGCATAAATAAGTACGTTCAAGAAGGAAGCCTTTGCATTTGCAGCAGCAGCATATACTGACTGTGACATCATTCAATATGGCTGATAATGATGACGGCAAGGATGACATGACAACGATTCCTCGATTGCAGGTCGTAGTGAAAACAATTTTGTTTATCTTTGACTTTTCTTTGATGGCACAGGAAGAAAGCAGACTGCTTGCCACCAATGCTTTTAATTTCACTATGCAAACATAACCGCAAGCACATAACTTTGAACGTCTTTTTGTCACAGATGCAATATGCAAAGCCAGCATATGCACACCATTCCAATTTGAATCGAGTGAGGAGTTAAATGGTGTGTGGAATAACGCAAGTACAAATTGAAAAGGAAGTTTCAGTTCTAGCACTTCAATTTAACTCATACGATAAGTTTTTCGATGTATGAACGTTTTTACTGGTTCGTATGATAGAAAACATATAATGCAAAGAATTGGCAGAAATTTAATGCCTACGCTCATGCTTGCGGTCACAGTCACAGTCATATTTGAGACGTTTAAGGAATTTTCTTAAGTTTTTCAACATTTTCGCAATTTTCTAACACTTTTGACTTTTGCAACGTTTCTCGACGTTTCGTCAATTTGTGTTTATCGTCGTCTTTCTCAAATATGTATGTTTTACTTTTTTACCTTTCTTTGGCGTTTGTAAAATTTGTTGATTTCTAACAGTTTTCAAATTTTACATTTTTTAACATTGCACGATTTTTTCATCAATTTTTGATTATTCCTTGAATGGCACAGATTTTAGTAGCATATTGAATTGTTTTCTATGAATCTTATATTCATTTCGCTCGCTATGCCATTCAGTTTTTCATAAAATAAAGCTCTGAAATGTTCTTCGTTTTGATAAACATCTTCGCAAATTTCAACAGTTATATCGTAGATATTCCTTGAGCGTTTTGTTTGTCTCATTCGTCATCATCTGAAATGACCATCTTCAGCAACAATAAAATCGCTGTTATCAATTGATTTATAAACTTTTTCGTTTCTGTATGACGTAAGGGAATCTACTACTGAGGTTATGTTATCTTGATCTTTCAAATCGTGCGCCTGAAATAATTTATAAACGAGTTTAATAGTTTCTAATACTTTTTTCATGAACACCATACAAATTTGAAAATCTTTAGATCGAACAATCTCGAGCAATAAAGTTTTTTTCTACAAAATAATCACCATCTATATATCTGCTCTTTGATTTTTTTCTAATACCTGAAATAATAAATATTTAAAACTATACGAATTACGGTCAAATGACCGATCCAACACTGTTCCAAAACACGATACAGTGCGAAAACCTTATCAAGCTCAGACTAGTGGCTAAGGCAGGCTCAAAATTTCCCTTGACGTATCTCTCGCTTCAACTCTGATCTGCATGTCTCCTAATAAACTCAAAATCTTAAGTGTAATGGATTAAGTTATATAGAGCTTAAAACTTTTAATAGAGGAAATTTGATAAAATGATAACTTAAATTCAAAATTACATATTTTCGAAAATGTCCGACATAAAAAATGATTTCTGAAGTTTGCACTATAACAAAAAGAGCTAGTGGGTCAGCCAAAAAAAGGTCTGATTCTATATAACGTACCATTCTTGAAATGTCAAAACTGTCCTTGAAATGGTTCTTCATAAATAATATGAATTACCGTCAAAATTGCAAAAACGTGATGAAAATTATCATTAACCCTTTGACTACCGCTCCTGAACCGCGGGGAAATTTTAAAATCCGACACCGGATTCGTATTCAACGATCCCAAATTACTAAACAAAAGTCTTGCAAAAAAAAAATTATTTTAACTGCAAAGATGTGAAAAATCGTAGGACCTATATGTCCCAATGGTCGTCAACGGTAAAAATGTATGCGACTGTTTTCAGAACTCAAACGCATTTTATTACGCATAAACTTTTATATATTGCTATATATATAGCTGTTCATTAATTACGTGAGTCAAAATAGGCAGGTGGGGGTCCGGAAAAATTTTACCAAAGGGGAGGAGGAGGTTAAGGAAAACCTCACGTCAACTTTTTAATGCAGAGAATTTACATTACTAGAGCATATAACAGATTGTATCATATCAATTCGGTTTGTTTGGCATGTCGACAATTAGTGTTGAACACAATAACATCGATTTAGAAGCTAAACACAACTGGGACGTGCGATTTAGCTTCTGTGTCAAATCGCACCAAAAAATAGAATTTGTTCTATTCCTCTGCGATAAATTTTGTAGTATCAATTTTGTACTCACTATTAACGTATAGGAAATATCTGGACGATATCACACGTCCCAGTTGTGTTGAGATTCTTATGCGTTGCAGATATCACGACTGAGTGAACGCGCAAGGATGACCCTCTCCGAATAATATTTGACACTTGTACGGTGCATGTTTCAAATCGGGGAATCCCGGGCATAGAAAATATATGATATTTAATATGCCAGCGTATCAGTCAGAATTAGCGACAAAAAAATTGATTATAATCCAAGAAAAATATTGGATTAATTTTAAAATTTATAATAATCTGAGGGGACATTAAAAAAGCTTTGAAATCCACTATTTTACAAGTTTTTTTTGTTCAAAAGCACATTTTTATCTCACCAAGGGGAGGGGGGAGGGGGTCCGAATTTTCAAAAAAAAAAACACCTCACGTAATTATGGACGGCCCCTAAATAAAACTTCAATGTAAAGATGAAAAAGGTAAACCACTTTACTTTTGTTCCAAATAAATAACTTCGAATTTGATTTTTACCGTTGACGACCATTGGGACATAGAGGTCCCAACAGATTGGAAGGTCGTGTGGGTGGCCAAAGTAGACTATCTTTTTTATTTTCTTTTTGTTGGAAAGAAGAAGGTTGCCCACAACTTGTTCAAAAATTTTAGAGCTTTAGCTCCTCCCACCTTCAAAATATTCCAGCATGAAAAAGGGGTAGAAAAAGTTTCGAGTGGTCAGGCAAGTAAATGGACAAATATACCTTCAAAAATTAGGTACTTTCTGAAAGCCACATTCATTCTCTATTGAATAATACCTTGTTGACGAAAATCGATTCCATAGCTTTTCCAGGAAAAATACGAAGGTAAAAGGGTCACCGGTGTCCCAATGGTCGTCAAAGGGTTAATGTAATGTCCATTTGTAGGCGAAGCTAAAGTGGAAATTTCATATTGTATTCCATTTCTAACTTCAGAGCTTGTATTTTAGACTTAAAAAAATATCACCACTTCACTCAAAAATAATGCGATTGATTTAAAATGAAATCTCTTGTTGGATGACCCAAATGACACCTCAAGTTAAATGATCCTATAATTTTTCTCAAACATATTAATCTGCACCTCGGAGAAAGATCTATATATAGCGTCTATATAAAAAACAGTTTAGTCTATGGCAATTTTTAGGAATCACAACTGCGCAAACACAAACTTCTTTTCCCACAGTTGATAGGATGCGGTTATTGCAGCTCAAACCATGACATGAGGAGGTATTTTTGTTGAAATGGTCTACCCTTTTTGAATTTTGAATGCCAGTTGTGGTGATATTTTGTGTTTACCTACTGCACATTTGGGGTAATTTTTCTCATAGAGCGCAACAGCGCGTTATCCTTTTGCAGTAGTTGTTTCTTTAGAAAGTTTATAAGCTGTTAGGGTACCAAAATATGGCTTGATTGCATTGACAGCTTAACAGTTGTGGCTTGAATCTACAATTCTGATGATGTCCTTAAAGCGTCACTTATGATATTATGTTCCGCGAGATATTATAGAACATGATGCAGATGGCATCTTTGCTAATAAGTTAACTTGTTTTTATATTAACTAATATTTTAAGCACAATACAGTTTCCAAAAAATTTATGAGAGATTTAAAATAAAAATAGCTGTTAACTTTTGGCTATTAACATTTAACTATGCTAAACCTAAATGCCAGTCCAATATGTTTCGCTTTTTTTTTTCCTTCTATGCCACAACTGTGCACAAAACTTCCGTGTGCCCTCATAAATAAAACAAAAACTATTTTTCCAGATTTTTCCATTTTTCGCTCATTTTGACACTATCATCTATTTGAAACAAGGACATAACAGTAACAAAGTTCAAAAGGCCTTACAATCTGGCTTATGATTTTTTAAGTTTGAAACAATACAGCGCAAAAATAAAAATGAAAAAAAAAGAAACAAAAAAAAAAAAAAATACAGCATGGGCTGCCATTCATTTTTCTCAATAAACTGCTAAAAAATTTCCAAGCTGCGTCATAATTTTGCATAAATAAAAACAGCACGTTGCCAAAAAAAAAAAAAAATGTTGAATTCTCGGAAACCGATACTCTCCATAGGCAGCAGCAACGAAGGCTGTACCAAAGGACATAAAAAAAAACTTGAAATAAACTCCTAGTTTTCAGATATTGGGCAAGATGTGCGCCAAAAAATGAATTGGCAAAAATGTCACACAGCATGAAAAGTCATAAAATATTCCTTCCAAATCCATTTCAGCAATTTAAATAAGCATATAAATTCATTATATCAATTTTACTGTCATTTTTTGCACGTCGGGAATTTTTTTGCGAGGATTTTACATTCTCGCTACTTTAGGACACAACTTTAAATACAGTTAACAGCAGTAAGGATTGAAATTGAAATAAAAAAAATTAACAAGGATGCATGCAAAAAAAAAAACTCCAACAAAAATACAACTCAGGCAGCAAGGAATGCGTAGAAACGTTTTTTTTTCTTTGGTTAGTTGCCTAGAAAGGGGCTGGACAAACTCGCTTCTCGAAAATGATTTATGATTTATAATTCGTGCTAACACAGGACATTTGGCTAAGGATATTAACATTTCATTCGCACACTGGCGGTTAACACGTTTGTAAATTTTAATATAAACTGCTCTTGGGATATGAATTGAAATGAGCAAGGGATACATTTACAAATGAATAAGCAATTTATTACGTTGTCTTTGCTTTTTCAAAACTATGGATGGGAAATTAATAGGACTTAACTTTGAAGAAATGATAAATTACCACAGTCACTTAATCGGTGAAATCGAAGCTTTAATTGATTTTTTTTTAAGAAAATAAATTAATAATATTTAAGACACTTTGCAGAAACTCTGCAACTCTTCAATAGAATGTTGAAGAGAGCAGAGTGTATGAAAAGTGTTTATGAGCTTTAAAAAAGTCAGTAAAGTATAACTGTTTCAAAAAGTAATGAAAACTGCAAAGTGTATAAAAAGTATCGATAGATACTTCAAATACATCGATATGAGTTTAAATATACAGATGTATCACAAGTCGATTAAAGTCTGAAATCGAATTATATCAGAAAATATCGAAAAGATAGAAAGTATCGAATTGTGTCATAAAATGTTGAAAAATCGTTGAAATTCATATGAAGCTTAAAATAATATCGAGTAGTTTCTAAAAAGCTTATACAGATTTTAGATCATTTAATCTTAATAGTATCGAAATTAAAGATGAAAATCTAAAAATATCGAAGAAACCGTAAAGTGTAGACAAGTATCAACAAAAAAATATAGTGTCAAAGACCTTCGAAAAAGTCACAAAGTAGGGGAGAAAGGGGAGGATTCGGCAACCTAACAAAAAACTAATATTTTCTTCGAAATGCAATTAAGCTTGATGTTTTTTTACCAGATTCATTATTTTTGTTATTTTTGAAATTGTGTGGAAAAAACAAATGTTAAAATAAATGTCGATACCTCCCACCTTAAGGGAGGCTTTGTCAGTTCGAAAAGTGGTTTCGACACTGGAATATTTTTATGTTATAATGATATATTTTTGATTGAGAATGTAGAGTTAAGTAGATACTATGTGTGACACTATGTCGAAGCCTCCCATTTGCATTTGACGAATCCTCCCTGGTAACCTGGCAGTTACAAGAGCACTACTCAAAAACAAATTTAATTATAATTTCATTAGATGGCGTTATAATGCAAGGATAAATATACCCTTTGTACCGCTTTGCCCCGCCTTCCCCTATATACAATTCCAAAAGCAAAAAAGTAACAACGAATCATTGAACTTTATTTACAATGAAATTTAAAAAGGAGACCACCAGGTTGCGGCGTCACCGATTTGGCTAAAATTTTTCCAGATGGTAGTTCGAAGTAAACATTATACACGAGTTAACGTTAAACACGATTTTCTCGCTTTTCCTTGAGCATTTTGAAAAATGGCGAAAATGGTTTTTCTTATTTCCATCTGAAAAATTTTGAGCACAATCGGCGACGCCGCAACCAAGTGGTCTCCTTTTTAGATATCATTGTAAATAAAGTTCTATGATTCGTTATTACTTTTTTGCTTTCGGAATTGTATATATACGACATCAAATGTTTATACATACACCGAAAAAAAAACTTACTCCGCTTAAGGAAAAATGCCTAAATGTAAGGAAAAAATGTCCTTCAATACGAGCTAAAGCCATGGGTTCCTCAAAATAAGTAAGTTGGATTCCTTAGTACAAGTAAATGTTGCTGCTTTGAAATAAGGAAAAGTTTACTCAATGTGAGGACAAGGTTATACAACTGAGGAAAATTTTACTTTTTCTAAGGATGAAGGTATCCTTAAATGAAAGAAATCTACTTAAAATAAATTCGTTGATTTCAAAAAAAATTTGTTAATTTTCCATTTCCTCTATTTTCTTATTTGTTGGTTACTTATTGTCAGTCATTCTTATTTTAATTGTAATGCGTTTTTAAAACTTCAAAGGAGAACTTAAATTTTTTTTTACCTGTCGTCACCCGATCAGAGAATTGAACCTGTGTTCTCAGCGCTATGCCACTGTTCAAAGATGCTCATCTTACCCAACTCAGTCACCGACAGCATTTTTAAGACATACTAAAATGATGTTGTTAAACTGCGCGTGTGACAACCATTGTCTGATCAGGGATGCTTCGGTTCAAATCCCGACGACGACATAAATTTTTTTTATTTTTTTATTTAAAAAACAAGTAGAGAACTATAAATATATAGGCAAAAACAGAATACTTACGAGAAGAATAGATATTAATTTCAGCGAGTAAAGCAGCGAGTGTTGCCACTCATTTATTAAGGAAAATTTTCCTACGTTATAGTAAATTTTTTGAAGAAACTAACTAAAACTGAGTACTTTTTTTCTTAAACAAAACATTCCAATAGATTGAGGAAGTTTTTATTCAAATGAGGAACAAGTTGTCCTCAAAAATTCTTCCCAAAGAAAAATTTACTATTTCAAAGGAAAGTTTTACTAAATCCACAAACTCTATATTTGAGGAAGAGCGTTGACTTGCTTTAATGAAACATGAACTAATTTCAAAGGACTCAATTACTAAATGAGACGATACTTAGATTAAGGAAAATTTTTACACTAAATCGGAGGAAGGCAGTTCTTCAAATTTAGTACGGTCTTTTTTTTCGGTGTAGTGACGATCTGTGAATGTTGCCAGGCTGGCTCTCTGGCGTCTGTGTGTGGCGCACTAACGCAGGCTGATAAGGGAATTTAGAGCAAATATTTGGGTAATCAAAGTTTGTCCAATCGATGATGAGATGGGTAAAAATGGTCAATGAGTAAACCGAGCAGCAGAAAGAAAATTAATATTTCATATAAAAAAGCACCTATAGTGGAAACTATAAAGTTGGTCCGATCTCGACAAGAGCGGAGGTATCAATCGATCGGTCCCTAGGGATCGGTGGTTTTTTTTTTTTGCAATTTCCTAATCAATTTAAATTGATTCCTGGTCAATTTGAATAGATGCCTGGTTAATATTATTAATATGCCTCAACTGAATTTAACCATATATAGCTTTGAATTAACTAGATTTATTTTTATTATTTTCAATCAGATTTCTGGTTAATAAATTAACTAGATTTTATCTTGGCACCAAAACATTACGTTTCCTAGTTGAATCAACCAGGTCCTAGTTGATTTTTTTCTTAGTGTACCCTAAACAGAGAGTATGTGCACTTTGTCATTCTGTTTTTAACACATAGAAGGGGGCGTGGCAGGTATAAAAAAGTTAATATGTTCTTGATCGAATTAGTCTTGTCAGTCTGCATGTTTGTCTGTAGAAATTACGATTTCGGGAAAACCAATCACTATAATTGAATTAAATTCGGCACATAGACTACACCTTCAAACAAGCTAATTGGGATTGAAAATGGGCAAAATTAGTTGCTAACGCCTATGCAAGTAAAATATTTTCAACACTTTGTTTGGAGAGTTATTTAATGCAGTGTGATACAAATCCTCAAAAACACTAGGAAAGACTTAGATAAGCTCTTAACAAAAAGTTGCAAAAATTGCGACGAGAGGGCGTGACACTGCCCATGCAAGATAAAACTTCAAAACGCTATACTTAGGGAATTATTAAAAGGTTATGGACTGAAATTTCACATAAATGTAAGAAGCAGTTTGTTTTAATATCAGATTCACATGTTGTCAATTTTGAAGGAAGGCGTGTCTCCTGCCATACCAGTAAACGCTTCAAAACGCTACACAGAGAGATTTACTTAAGGTAATGGAACTAAATTTCACAAAAACTATAGAAATGATTCAGAAAAAATCTTGACAAGAACTGGGTGAATATCTATAAGTAGGCGTGGCACCCTACATATAAAAAAAATATATACTGAGAGAGTTATTTAAGGTAATGATATCAAATTTCGCACATATGTATATAAGAAATGGTTTGGTCTAGATTAACGTGACCATTTGATCAGCGTTTCGCGGAACTAGTTCGCGTTTTTGATTTTCTGCTCCGCGCGGTTCGCGTTTTTATTGGAAATAAGAAATCTCATTTTGCTAGGGTTGTCGGTAAAAGTCAAATATTTTTTTATAGTTATTACAAATAATTGGTGATAGTAAATATCTGATTTTCTTTAAAAATAATTGGAAATATCTGATTTTACTACGGTTTTCAGGACGTAAAAGTGTGGACTGATTTTTGTTTAGTTCATAAAATTAAACAAACGAATCTTTAAAAAAGTTTCATCAACTTTTTCCTGGTCCGCGCTTTGGTGAAAAATATCTGGACACGTTTGTCTAGCATCAAACAAAAGGTTGGCAAATTTTGAAAAGAGGGCGTGGCACCTACCATATCCCAGGTGGCAGAGACATTCTTTTATAAAACGTTTTGGATTTAAGCTAAAGGCTAAAGATAATGCCATTACTAGTTCATATGAACAATGTCATTGGTTTTTCTTGAAGACCTTATCATTTGAGATGATAAATTTTGGTTCTCTAGATTATTATTTTTAGTTTAGATTTCTTAACCACTGCTGTTCTGGAAGCTTAGTTTAAATTTCTAAAACTTCAAAATTTTGTCCTCAAATCGGTGCCATTTCTGCAGGTCATTCTTGGCCATTTGAAATACATTTCCCAATTAATTTATACAAAACAAAAACGTAGTCTCCATATTTTTCCTTAAAAAGAAACAATCCGATCGTTCATCACAATATATCTAATTTCCTGAGAAAAAGTTTTTAGATGGCAATATTTTTTGCACAATAATTTTCTGACAATAATTTAAGATTTTTTAAAAAATTATTTTTATGGTTTATGATTTATAGTGAAATTTACTTAGCCTACCACTTTAATAACATTTTTTTCAAGAACTATTTGTTCAATTTTGTTCAATAAACTCGAGGGCTAATTTGAACAGCAGTGGGTAATATGAAAGTTTAGTAACAAACCCTGTACCAACGGAAAGTTTTCATAAAATCGTTTAAAATAATCCTATTTACTTTATTTAAAATAATTTTGAGTTCCAATTTGCCTGTCCTAAGTGAGTGCTTTGATTAAATCAGATTAATTCATTGCATATAGTCGCTGAATTCAAGACTTCAGCAAATGTTAAATGAAATCGCTTTACTTGTGCAAGTAAATTCGTCAAAAAACAGAAAATTAAATAATAATTTCAATTCAATCACAAAAATTAATATAAATTGCCGTTGAGAGCAAACAAATTCCGACTAATCATTGAAAAGCCTCATCTCCCAACTGTAAGTTGAGTTCAAAGGATTTGCTATAATTAAGCGCCGGAAACTCTTCCTCAATGTGGGGAAATAAAATCAAATTAAAGCAAAGCCAAAAATATTAAACAGTTATCGCCACATCCGGATCCGGTTGCTACAGCAGCAGCAGCAGTGTAACCAAAACTCAAATACTAGCGTTAAGTCATACAAAGACACACACACACACACGAAGATGCAGCAGACAACTAACGAGCAAGGATAAAGCGGTAGACAATAAATGGCATTGGCATAGCCAAGCCACGGCAAGCATTAAACTTGGCAAATATTTGGAAACAATATTTATATAGAGCAAAAATAGATGCTTTCAAAATAGAGACAAAAATGAAAAAAAAAAAAACAACCTAACACAAAGAAAGAAATCGAAACAAAGGCACTCAACGAGCAAGCAAATAGAATAAAGAAACTATAAAAAGATTTGGGGCCAAATATAAAGTAAAAACAAAAAAAAAAAAAAAAGAATTCACAAGAATGCCAACAAAATCTAAATAAAAATAAAGGCGGTAGCATTGCAACAGAAGGAATGCCAATGTGCAGGGCCCTACGTTGAAGGGCGCTTAAATTCTCATATAAGTGTTTTCTGTTCGTAGTTGGGTTTGAATTCGAATTGCCCACTTTCTTATAGCATCAAATTGTTTGCTTCAAGCCGCTTACATTCTACTTTTTATATACTGCCTTGGGCCCCTTACATTTTGTCGCCTTCTCAGCTCACCTAATCCAATACTGCAGCCAAAAGAAACATTTGAGGCTGAATAAAACAAAGTATCAAAAATAAAAAAACAATAAGAAAAATAGCAAAAATGACAATTGCAGAAATAAACAAAAGCAACGATTTTAAGAAAGTGCCAAACAAAAACAAAGAAAGAAAGCAAATTCTAGGAAATTGCTTAGAAGATGCATAAAACTGACAACAAAAGCCACTGCGGCAGTGTCATCGGCTGGTTTACCAAAGTGGCTGGCTGCTTGCTATTGTTGTTGTATTGTACGAAAGGATGTGGTACTAGAATAAAGAAAACAAAAAAAAAAAAAACTGTTGCAAAGATGCAAAGCGACACTGGCTAAATGCCATTTAGGCAGACACATATAAGCACACAACTGTATTGCAAAAAGAAAATCCATTTAACAAGAAAAGTGCACAGAAAAATCGCTAAATTGAATAAAGAAATGGAAGTTATTTTTATATTCTGTGCTGGCATTTTTCTTATTGCTTTATTTCTTACATTAGTTGTCTCTCTCTCTTCTCATAGAAATGCAAATTTTATCCACTAACTGCATTTGTGATGATGCACAGTGACTTGGAACATAAGAAAGAACTCACATATTTCTACTAAAAATTCATTAAACTAAAGCGGTAGCATTTTTGAGCCACTTTCGCTGTAAAGATGAATAAGTTAGCAGTTCGCTTAAAGTATCAAAATTTTGTAAGGTAATTGACAATATAGTTTTTAATATTTTCGATTTGGCTTGGCTAAAAATTCGAGTATTTTGCTTAGTTATGTGAGAGATAATCCGTTGAGCTTCGTGCAGAAGTACCCAATTATTGTTATATATTTTCACTAAGTGCATATTAATTAATTAAAGTTAAAATTTGGCTATCTTAGTGACAGAGTTCAGTACAATTTTATCTCATCGCCCTCAAAAAATAGAAAAAAACATGGTATCACGTTGCCGTATCCCTGCCTGTATCCCCTAAGGAAGGGATACTCTATACTCTATTCCATCAAAATCGCTAGATTGGTGAGGCTGTGAAAACATAGTTTCCTAATAGTGGCATGTCCAGGCCCGGATTTACCTTAAAGGCACACTTGGCCAGTGCCTAGGCCGGCAAAAATTTAGGGCGGCAAATATTGGGAACTTTGAACATTTTTTTTAAATTTTTTTAACTGTGGTAATGAATTATAATGCATTGGTGATGGTGAAAGTTACACAGAGGAAAAAAATGCGAATACTTGGAATGTCGCCCTCTAAACTACCTAAAAAAATGACAAACAAAAAAAAGCAAAAAAAAAAAGAAAGGTCCTCACTTTTCATATTAAATAATTTTTTTGTCCATATTTACCAATGAAGAAGGGCGCCAAATTTCTATATCTGGGCCAGGGCATGTCACCGCTTACAAAAAGAATACCTCTCCTCGGTGCGCAATATATCTCTGTACCAAATTTCAACAAAATTGGTCAAATAGTTTACCAGTGGAAGCATATTTTACTGTGAAGGTAGTGGCACCGTCCACTTAAAACCAAATACCTTTCCTCAGGGTTCAATCTATATTTACATTAAGTTTCATCAAAAACGGTTCAGTGATCACGTATTTTTCTGTTTCAAATGTCATTACTCACGAAATTTCATCAAAATCGGAGTACCTTTTGGGCTGTGGCTGATTAAAGTTAAAAGATTACAACTTTGTAATAATCTTTCTTTGGGTCTCTATTTATATATCTCTATCTCTATCTCTTTCTATATCTCTATCTCTATCTCTATATCTATCTCTATCTCTATCTCTATCTCTATCTCTATCTCTATCTCTATCTCTATCTCTATCTCTATCTATATCTCTATCTCTATCTCTATCTCTATCTCTATCTCTATCTCTATCTCTATCTCTATCTCTATCTCTATCTCTATCTCTATCTCTATCTCTATCTCTATCTCTATCTCTATCTCTATCTCTATCTATATCTCTAGCTCTATCTCTAGCTCTATCTCTAGCTCTATCTCTATCTCTATCTCTATCTCTATCTCTATCTCTATCTCTATCTCTATCTCTAGCTCTAGCTCTAGCTCTAGCTCTAGCTCTAGCTCTAGCTCTAGCTCTAGCTCTAGCTCTAGCTCTAGCTCTAGCTCTAGCTCTAGCTCTAGCTCTAGCTCTAGCTCTAGCTCTAGCTCTAGCTCTAGCTCTAGCTCTAGCTCTAGCTCTAGCTCTAGCTCTAGCTCTAGCTCTATCTCTATCTCTATCTCTATCTCTATCTCAATCTCAATCTCAATCTCAATCTCTATCTCTATCTTTATCTCTCTCTCTATCTCTATCTCTATCTCAACAGATCTATGCAAAAGCCAAATCTTACTACTCGGCTTAAAAGGCACTGATGATTGCGTTCAGCAACGGATGACACTACCATGAGCTATATCCTTTTTTTTGTTAATTTATCACAGAAAGTTCAGTTTAATAATTACGTATTCAATTACTGATCTGAAATTGGTAGAAAGAAGTCATTCCTTTTGCCTTTCCTCCGTATTCCGCCATATAACCATAACGTTGAATTATCCGCCAAAAATGAGATTTTGAAATTATCAAGAAATGAATGCTTGCAACCAAGATATATTTGTTGCATTGATCCAAAAAAGTTGTGGTTAGAATATACTGCATGTTAACTCATGTTAAATATTTTTTCCAACTACCTCTACATGTTAACTATTAGCAAACTATGGTATACACAATGTACTAAAGTCCTATTTAAGCTTCATAAGATGTTACATTTTCTTACATTGTCCCACAACAGTGTCACTGTGCACTATGTTCTGCCGTTGCTGGACATGGAAGTTGTTAGTGGCAAAGGTCATATTGGTCGTCGCCATAAAATCGCGCCTTCTCTTATGACCACAACAATGTTGGCGGTGAGTTTTGCATGCAAAATCTTTTACCATGCAATGCCGGAAATTCACAAGTTATGCGCGCCAAGTCGACAAAAATCGGTTTCAAGTGGGAAATGAAAATATTTACTAGTGAAATAATAAAATAAAAAAATAGCAGTAATAAAAATAATAATAAAAGAAAATAAAGAAAAAAAAAAGGACTTGGCATATGCAAAAGGGAAAACGTGATCGCGGATATAACATAAAGTGGCGCAGTAAAGTATGCAATAGTTTTTTTCTTTTTTTTCGTTATTTCCGTAGCATATTGAAGGCACTATACGGCATGGTTCTTACACAATATCCCCAGTGGGTAACGCAGGGGAGAATGATATTATGATTATAGTATGAAATTTTATATGTTATGGACAGACGATAATACAAATCGAGTTTGAAAAAGGAGATGGAAAGGAATGTAGAGTGCAGATATAAGCAACCTCTATAAAATGCACTGTCAATGTAATCAACACAATGCAATTTAAGTTGTATAAAGGAAGAAAGAAAAAGAAAAATTAATTTCCGCCATACAACGTGACAAAAATGATTCAACAGCTCAGTAGGATTTAATTAATGCTGGCGCGAATTGTTACAAAACTCCTTTTGAATTGTGTAGTGCAAAAAGAAGTGCCGTACCGTAGGGTTATGGAAATCAAATTATCTTATGGTATTCAAAAATTAATTCTGTACATTTTTTTGGACATTTTTTTAAAAAGACTTTTAATGGCCATATCTCTGATATTGGGTGCCTCCCATCCATCTCAAATGAATGTCAGAGAAATAAAGTTTTAAAAAACAGGTCAATGCGATGGTCAAAGTCGTTTCCAAAATTGCAAAATATTTTACATCGAAGCCATTTTCGCAATCGGAATTCGATAAAAAGTATTTTAATGACCCACCCTAGTGTACAGCACACACAATTTTTTATTTAATACTTTTATAAATTCCATTTCTCACAAAGTAACTCTCATACTAAAATACAACAATAAATTTAACCAACACAAGTGGTATCAAAGCCAAAGCTTTAAAAAGTATTAAAGGCTAAACAACGTTTTTTTTGTGCTTTTATTTTAAAATTAAAAAAGCCAAATGAAATCCGCCTAAAAACCGGAAATATTTTGTGAACAGAATTTTTTTTTCTCCCAAAAAATAAAAAAAAAATAAATAAAAATGGCGTTGGCTCTTTTTTTTTTGATAGCGCACTAAAGTAGTAGAGACGCATTTGATGGGCCACAACATCCGCTCTTAATGTCGGCAAAAGCTGTAGCCAAAAATATTTTTTTGCTTTAAAAATGTATGTGCACCGAAAACAACAAACAAAAAAAAAGAAATGAAATTGAAATGCAACTAAAAATAATAACAAAGGAACAACTTTTAAATTGTAGTGAAAAACGAAAAGTGGAAAAACAATCACAAAACCGGCAACGGATGTTAAAATGCGGCGTGCCAAACGCATACACACATATACACGCTAATAAATGTCAGACAGACAGACAGACAGTCAGTCAAAGAAAATTTTTGCAGCTTATGAAGTAGGCTCGTGACCATGAGATACTTTTGGTTTTCGGAAAATAATAACTGGCTCGGCACCTTACGCAATCGAAAGAAATTCAAATTCGTCCAGAAAACAGCGAAATGAACCTCATTACTTCTAGCGATATTACCAAAAAGGAAAGTACGCAACATTTTTAAGCCTTAACCAAAATAAACGTGACGAGACGATAGCAACTAAACGAACGTTTGCACTCGTTACGTCAACTTTGACACTTATCCCAAAATGCTACGTTAGTTTAGTGCCGGCCAAACAGCTTATGACGAGTAGTGATGGTTCGAAGTTCGGTTCTTAAGGAAGAACTCGTTACGTTTACTTTCGATCAGTTACGTACGTTCATTTTGGCTATCAACATTGATAAACATAAACTCAAATTTACTCGTTTCTTCTCGTCACGTTTATTTTGGTTTATGTCTGACATGGTTTAGATGTCAGAAAACAAGGACTTGGCACTTTAGAAAATAAAAAAAAAAAAAAAATACAAAAAAAAAAATTATGTCTCGCCTACTCGTTTAGAAAATATTTAAAAATTGAAAATATGAAAGCAGATCTAATGGACCTCCAACCAGAAAAATTCAAAAGCTACAAAAGTAGAAGTAGCTTAGAATAGGAAAATCATCTAACGTTTCAACTCGTTTTATACCCAATTGTGCAGAAAGCTTTCTGAAATGGAAACGAAAGATTTCTGAAACGTAACTGAAATATTGTTAGAATTTTTGTGAAAGATTTCTGAAAGGTTTACAAAATATTACATGGTAAAAAAAAACAAGCCGACTGAATTACTAGAACTTTTGTTGAGTCTTAACTGTGGAAAGAATATTAAATATGAAAAATCTGAAAAACACTTCAACGTTACATTAAACACATTAAAAACATGCCAATTCAACAGATGGAAACCACCATAATGCATTCCCTCCACGAATCATCTTTGAATCATCTCTGGACAAACAAACGAAGCGCAATTTTCTTTTATATTCCGTAGTCGCGAGCCGACTTCATAAAGCTAATTTTTGTTCTATTCTGTATGAATGCGCATAATTTTGAGTGATGATTTTGACTGCCCTTATATGAACATATGCATCTGTGAATTTGCTTCTAAAGATGCTCTACGTAGCATCAGAAAATATACAGAAACAAAGACCGCATTAACTCGATCCTGGAGAAGTTATTTTTTTCCAAAATCAGACAATTATATGTTTATTATACACCGAAAAAAAATACCGTACTAAATTTGAAGAACTGCTTCCTCCGATTTAGTGTAAAAATTTTCCTTAATCTAAGTTATTTTTCCTCATATTGATGACAATATCGTTTCATTTAGTAATTGAGTCCTTTGAAATGAGTTCATGTTTCATTAAAGCAAGTCAACGCTCTTCCTCAAATATAGAGTTTGTGGTTTTAGTAAAACTTTCCTTTGAAATAGTAAATTTTTCTTTGGGAAGAATTTTTGAGGAAAACTTGTACCTCATTTGAGTAAAAATTTCCTCAATCTTTATTCTTTGTTTAAGGAAAATCGTACTCAGTTTTAGTTAGTTTCTTCAAAAAATTTACTATAACGTAGAAAATTTTCCTTAATAAATGAGTGGCAACACTCGCTGCTTTACTCGCTGAAATTAATATCTATTCTTCTCGTAATTATTCTGTTTTTGTCTATATATTTATAGTTCTATACTTGTTATTTTGTTTTTTAAATAAAAAAATAAAAAATTAAAAAAAAAAAATTATCTCGTCGCCGGGGTTTGAACCGAAGCTTCCCTGATCAGACAATGGTTGTTACATGCGCAGTTTAACATCATTTTAGTATGTCTTAAAAATGCTGTCGGTGGCTGAGTTGGGTAAGATGAGCATCTTTGAACAGTGGCATGGCGCAGAACACAGGTTCAATTCTCTGATCGGGTGACAGGTAAAAAAAAATTTAAGTTCTCCTTTGAAGTTTTAAAAACGTATTACAATTAAAATAAGAATGACTGACAATAATATGTAACCAGCAAATAAGAAAATAGAGGAAATTGAAATCAACGAATTTATTTTAAGTAAATTTCTTTCATTTAAGGATACCTTCATCTTTAGAAAAAGTAAAATTTTCCTCAGTTTTATAACCTTGTCCTCACATTGAGTAAACTTTTCCTTATTTCAAAGCAGCAACATTTACTTGTACTTAGGAATCCAACTTACTTCTTTTGAAGAACCCATGGACTTAGCTCGTATTGAAGGACATTTTTCCTTACATTTAGGCATTTTTTCTTAAACGGAGTAAGTTTTTTTTCGTATTTATTTATTTATAAAAAAGCTAGTGTTTAAAATTCGAAATTGGGATTATTGCAACAGTTGGACTTTTGTATTTTATAGGAATTAGGGACAAAATTTTGGAATACGTTTTTGAATAGGAAATTAAAGAAATATATGCAATCTGCACGAATTAATCATGCTCTACAATACTGACGTCTTCTGATTACTCTCCGAAAAAAAAAACCTTTAAATGGTGTGTGTTTTTATGGTATATGGAATCCTAATTAAACCGTGCGGAGCATAAAAAGGCTACAAATTTTATATTGCCACTACTTACTGCAAACTCATTAAATCTTCATACACCTAATACAGACGTTGCTGTGCGCATACAAATGCAACAAATTCATTTGAATTTAACTCATCACACGCACATACATACAAGATGCTACTGCTACACATTGCCAAGGAACCATAATAAAAATGTCACCTACAAACATTAGGATGGTCTTCAAAAAATAAATTTTTGCAGATAGGTACACCTTAAAGTCTTAAAACGCTCATACGAAAAAGGTTTGTAAGACCTCAAGTTTGTGAATCGAAGTTTGAAACTTTTTGTTTTAAAGATTTTTACATTTTTTCATTTTTTTGTAATTTTCAATTTTGTTCGTCAAAATGACGAAGGCTGGCTGTCTAGAACAAAATTGTTGTTAGTTTTGTTAAAATAATAACAAGAAAAGTGCAGTCTTTAAATAATGAAACCGTGTTAGTAAAATATTTCGTGTGGGCTCTGAAACAGGTATACAAAATTGATTTTCGAACAGCGGTAGCTGAAAGACATTTTGGGGTTTCACAAATCTTTTAACATGTATATTACTATCACCTTAATAGGTTTTTTTTTTAAGTCTGTTACTTTCAATATACACCCTATTCAGCATACATACCTATATGAGAAACTTCACGTGAGTATTTCTATGCACGAGTACGCGATGTCTCCCAGTAAACATAAATATATAATCATTAAAGTTATATATCATTCGCCAAGCTAATGATTTCGATTGAGCGCGAGCTCATATTTTGCTGTCGTGCGAAAGTTTGTTCTGGTTAAACTGCGCGGTGGTAACAACTCACTAAAATGATTCACGTATGAATCGTAACGAAGTGTTCAAACGATTGTGAATGGCGAATTAAAAACGCTCACATATTGTAGATGTTTGTTTTTGATTAGAAACACTTCATACACAGCAAAAACAAGATTGGTTAAATCAAAGAATTGCAATTCTATGATTAAAATTTGTAGAATTCAACAATTCATTTCTTTAAATCAAAGAAAAAATTTGCAAAATCAAGACCCTATGTTCTTTGGATTTGCAAATTCGAATTATCTGATTTTACAACAAAATATTTTAGCGTAATCAGCAAAATGTTTCACTGATATTGCTAATAAAAAATTTCCATAGTCTGATCAGGGAAGCTCCTGGTTCAAACCCCGGCGACGACATAATTTTTTTTTTATTTTTTTAATTTAAAGGTATTTAAAAAACAAAAAAAAGTAGAGGACTGTATTTGTATAAATTGAAAATATCTTGAAAGCTGCCTTTTATGTTAATAATAAAAAACGAGTCCGTTATTTTTTAATATAAAATGCAGTTTGCAAGATATTTTCAATATTCCCTACATGTTTTTTTGTTTTTTATATTAAAAAAAAAAAAAATATTATGTCGTCGCCGGGGTTTGAACCAGGAGCTTCCCTGATTAGACAATGGCTGTTATATGTGCAGTTTAACAACATGATTTTAGTATATCTTAAAAATGATGTCGATGGCTGAGTTGGTTAAGATGAACATCTTTGAACAGTGGCATGGCGTAGAACACAGGTTCAATTCTCTGATCGGGGGTGACAGGTAAAAAAAAATTTAATTTCTCCTTTGAAGTTTTAAAAATGTATTACAATTAAAATAAGAATGACTGACAATAAGTACCAACAAATAAGAAAATAGAGGAAATGAAATAGAGGAAAAAGAAAAAGAAAATAGAGGAAAGTAAAGTAAAAAATCAAATAAGAAAATTTTTTTTTTGCGAATTTATTCTAAGTTTCAACAAAAACTTTAGGTAAATTAACAAATGTTTTTTTGAAATCAACGAATTTATTTTAGGTTTCAACAAATCATCTTTTGTTATATCAGAGAAACTATTTCTCTGACTGAAAATCATACACAACATTAGTTGAAATCGGACCCGAAATTGTTTAATATCAGCGAATCTTTTTTTTCTGTGTTTGACATGAAAACGAGGGTGGCAACCTGGCAAAACTGATAGCGTTCTTTGCTTCTAAACTAGTATGTACAGTAGCTTATAAGTATCGAGTTAAAATGCATTGAAATATACAAAATTTTAAAATCCTTAAACGCAAATTCAACTCTACTAGAAGTATCATAAATGCCTCGCCTAAAAGATGGAAGCTACAAAAATCTTCCATATATTTACTGGGATATATCGCATTCGGTGTGCACGTAAATTTCATTAATTTTACGTTACCGTAAAAAGGAAAAATTTCAATGTTGAATTAAGTAACGTAAATTTCATTAAAATTTCGTGCGCAACAAATTAAAAGTAAGACAGGAGCGTAAAAGCAAAAAAGGATGTCAACCACAAGAGTAAAGCAAAGCAGCGGTACGATACGGAAGTAAACAAACAGCGATGGCGGTACCGCAAATGAATTTGAAATTTGAAAAGCATAACAAATTTTATGAAAATGAAAATAAATTTATAAAATATGCAAAATGAGCAAAAAATATGGATGGAGAATATGGAAGAAGAAGAGTAAAAACGTTACGTAAGAGAAGACAACTTTGTGGAGAGAGTCACATAACCTCAAAAGTAAATGAAAAGTAAAAATGTCATTTCTAATTCATTGAAATATTTTCAGTTTTCCACAAAATTATGACTTTTTTTTCAAACGTTTGGCAATTTGGAGTTTTTGCACCCTAAAACAAAAATAACAGCAGCGACAAATACACAATGAGTTCCAACAACAAATTGGGTAACCCAACGCTAATATAAGTGAAACGTGAATGCATTAAAATTAATTGATTCCCATACTTCTTTGCTTTTCATGTGCTTTACTAATTTTGGGTTCTTCTGTCTCTTTCACACTAGTGATTATTTCACGTTTCTGCTTTGCAAAATCAGTGTCGCCACTCAAAATTGCTGCTATGAAAATCACGTTGCCAGCAAATTTTCGCGCCAACTGCAATTGAGGTCTTAGAGGCTGTGCGGTGTGACGCTACTTTAAAACTGTCATTCACTGATTACACTAATGTGCAAGATTTTAATGCTGTAAGCTACTATAAGAAGATTTTTCATGAATTTAGATTAACGTTTTAAAGTACATAGTATGATTATCTTTCAGTCGGTTGTGCGTTCTGGTACGGATTTTAAATAAACACTTGGTGTATTCGGTACTCTATCTAATCACCAAACAACAATATGCATTCACAAGAGACTTATTAGGTTTTCTATAAAAATTATCGAAAGGAAGATGTATTTGGTTCATTTTTGCTCTGAACTCTAAATTTCTGACTTCATTTGATGTGAAAAAACTAAAAAAGGTCACCACTTTCGAACTATAGGGAACCCATTTATACAGCACATAAGGGCACGGAAAAGTGTTGCCGCTCGAGCACCTAAAGATGTTGTTATGCTGTTGCCTTCTAGTATCTTGACTCTGAAATTTCTCTGCTTAGCTCAAGTAACACTAGATATCGTGATGGAAAACCTATCGAAACAATTTTGTCGATAATTTTCAATTAAGCATTGTATGCTGAAGTGATATGAGCTGAATATTCTAGACGTTGCACAGTTCCAAACGTACTATGGCACTGTCCATATATTGAAAAAAAAGGTCTGAAAAGTTCATAGAAAAATTAATATTTTGTAAGATAAGCAATAGAATAAATTTATTGATGCGTTCTTGAACGCCTGTACAATTTTTACAGACAAATTTATAGCGAATTTTTAACTACGACAGAATAGTTTGCTCCATTAATTTCGGCATAGCTTCTGTAGTGCCTGCAAAATAATGATGATTTTCTGCAGAATTTTTACGATGAATCCTGTTGTCTGTAAGCGAAAATCTTCTAGCAATTTCAGTGTTTTTACAAGTCGTTAACTACTAGCTGCCATAGAACTTTAACATAACAATAGCAATTTGTAAACTAATGTTAATAAAGCACAAAACACTAAAGTGATGATGGGTGGGTGTTGTGCGTTGCCGTCTGTTGCGGCAACACTTCGTACAATGACGCGCAAAAAGGATTAATTAATCTAGCTACACTGTGAAAAATAATTTATGTGCCTCAGCATTAAAATGTTCAATTGAAAAACTCGCTTTTGGTAATAAATTCGAATCTAAATTTTATAATCGACTTTGTCGTTATTATTGGAATTGGTCCAATCAAGACAAATTAACAAATTTTCGACTGAGCAGAGAGAGAGAGGTAAGCGATGAATGCAATGACTGATTTTGATGGCGCTGTTAAAAATGGTGGTTGGTTTTCGGCTCTCATTAGGCAAAAGTTGGACTAAATAAAACTGTGGGAAGTTTTGCCTTGGAACGAGCAGATCTTTCCGAATCTCTTCAAACTTATTTTTCACATAAGAAATGATTCGGTTGATCAGACCTTCTATACTCGGCGTATGAGTGAAAGTGAAAAAAATATGCACTTGTTGGAAATGATTAACGCAAACCCTAATTGAAAACAATAAAAGTAGGTTTTGCGTGGAAGGAGAAAGCTAAGCCTTTCGCTGTCTCTTCCAAGTGAAAGTCGGAAAAAAAGTTATAAGTAGTAAAAAATAGGGCTTTTGAGATGATTTATTATTTATATGCTTATGATAGATTTTCTTATATGTATTGCTTTTGGTGTTATTTCTGCTGCTTTTGTCTGCGTTGCAGATTTTAGTGGTTTCTGTTAATGTCGTTTTTATTGGTATTTTAAAGTAACAGCTCACCTGACGCATTTAGAACGTATTTTTTTCATGTTAGTGCTGAAAGGATAGAGCTAAATTGGATGCATTCTTCAATTTATAAACCGATGTGAATAAAAATTAAAAAAAAAAATTAAGACCATAAAGTTCTAAACCATAACATATGGAACTTTTTCGTTATTTAATGCTTTGTCGTTAAAATACACTGAGGATAATATTTTTTATACTACGCTACACACAGAAACCCACGCACAGTGGACCTAATACGATTTTTCTGTTCAAATCTTATTGAAAATTATCACTTTTTTTTTTTTTTAAATTCAAGCTAACTAAAATGCTTACAAATTCACACAGCCCGAAATTTCGGGATTTTTTGTTTTTCATTATCTTAAGTTAAAGGCAAAAACTAATTTTTTTAAAATTATTTATGAAAAATATTGAAAATATGTAATAACAATCAAAATATAATTTTATGTGAATAATGGCATAGCTTGGATTATAGCTTGGACTTGGAAAAATTTGAAAAGTTTTTAGTTTTTGGGTTAGTTATAAATACAGTTTTTCTCAAAATTCAGTTTTTATCACTTTATGCTCCTAAACTATAAATTTTGAGTAAAAATCGCACTGGGTAAAAAATTTTTAAAACTAATTCAGAAAAATATTTTTTTTTTTGAAAAAATTTTCTTTTCTATGACGTCACAAATATCCTCTTGAAAAAAAATATCAATAAAATAAACAAAATAGTTTTATTGTGTCATTTGAAAAATCTTAAGAGATATTTACTAATTGCAATTTTAATAAAATATGACAGTTTAGGAAAAAAAGTAATAAAAGGTGAAATTTTAGCCAAAAGTTTTTTTTATCACTAACGCAAAGACTAAAAATTTTCAGAAAATTTGCGTAAACTAAAAATATTTTAAATCATCCAAACTATGAATTCAAATCATAATATATTGAGATTTCAATCAATATCGCAGATTTCATTACGAACGAATGATTTTTAAATGAATTGAAGACAATTCAAATATTAGATGTAGAAGTCAAACTGTCTCACTGTTCGCCGGCAAAGTAAATTGAACAGTGCCGCAGTACAAATTTAATTAAATATTAAAAGTTAATTATGAAGTTTAATATAAGATAAAATAAATTTGTTTACTTATTAATAACTCTTGACAAAAATAATGAAAATTAGAGAAAAAAATTAAGCACAAATCCAAAAAACCCATAAAAAAAATGATAGAAAAAAATCATTTCAAGATTTATTAACATTTTATCTTAGATATGAGGAAAGACTTTCAGTAACCTTCATGTATATCCGGTTAGAATGGGTGTGAGAGAATTTGGTAAATTTGTTGCCTTTGTTTTGTGAACTTATAAGTTGCTCCCAGCATTAGCAAACGGCCGTTTTTGCATGCCAAAACCGTAGGCCGTAGGAATTGGAAAATTTCGCAAAAAGCGAATTGGAGGTCATTTTTTGTTACACAAAGAAAAAAAAGGGTAATAAATTTTTTGCACAAAAAATACATTTTTTTTTTGTAATATTTTCCACAAAAGTAAATTTGGAAATAATAATAAATTTTTTTCTCAAAAAATTTTACCATTTAAAAAAAAAACAATTTTTTTTTGAAGGCTGTTAATTCGTCCATTTCAACTTGGCAACACTACTGGTTGCTCCAATACCATTCATTTCTTTGATCCTTGTTCTTCATTATTTGCCAAATAGATGGTATTAAATATCTATACTATAAATTGAACGAGAACACGAAATAGGATTCACAGGTCGAAGCTCGCTTAGCTCTTCCAGCTCTTACAACACAATCAAAAAATATCCAGCTCTTCTTGAGCTCTTTTCGTTATTCGAGCTAATTCATTTCGGTTCGCAATCACCGCATGTTTTTTTGTTTGTGTCATTTTTATCTTCAACGTTTAATTTTTTTCGCAACGTATTTTTAATATTTTTATCCAAACCGATTTTATAACCAGCTCCCGAAGCAGATTTTAAGAAGACCATCAATGAAAGAACACCAGTCAGAAGAATTTTAAAACAATAATATATAATATATATATATATATAATAATAATAATAATAATAATTTATTCTATGATCAACAGATATTAGAGTAACAAATAACTACAAAAGTCGTGAGAATGGTTAACGAACTTTACTGTGGATGAACCGTCTTGCATCCTCTCACAACTCATATTCTTTCTCTTATAGTTCTCTCAACTATAGTATTGTTATGACTCCTAACAGAGAGTTTTTTATACGATTCTTAATTTGTTACCGCGTTAAGGAACTCAACTCCAGCATGCTTACGTTCTTCTCTGGTCAATTGAATTTTAATTTTCTTAGAATTTAATTTTTTTTTATGCTATAAAACTTTTGGAAATCTTACACAAACCCTTATAATATCGACAAAATTCGGCAGGCTAACTTATTGCTAGTCATTCCAGCAATATCTTTTCCAATACCATTAATTAAATAGTGCGATAATTTTATATCAGTGCACCTATTCAACTTAATTTCTTCTTTCAATAGCGATAAAGCGTCATACTTTTCAAAAGCAACCTAAATCAATAAACTTGAACTGAAGTAACTTAAACAAGGGTACATAAATCTTTTCACACGCGCATTAAACTTTAAACAGTTTTTCCATCAATTAACTTTTCTTGTCATATATTAATAACGTTTTCGCCTTTCTTTAGCTGCTGCTACAGCATCTGCTCCCACATCTTTTGCACCAGCAATTCAAACCGATAAAAAGAATTTTTTTTTGTAACACTCTGCTGTCCTAAAATTGGCGGTGTTGCTGATTTAGTAAAACTTTTGTACATGATAAATTATGAAGTTGAAGGTTTTTCTCATACGTGGCGTGTTAATCATCAATATTTTCCACACTTTCTATCCATGAGGGCGTGAGGTATAACAAAATTGTTAAAAATAACTAAATGCGCTAACACGCATCAAAAATACCTAAAAACAATAAACAATCAATAGAAAAGTGGGAGTGGGATAAACTATGATGAGTCTTAATATGAAAAAAGAAAAAAACAAGCAAAACAGTTCACCTGGTAGTTAGTCTGAGCGTAGCTAGGTGGTTGGGGTAATACAATGTGAGCGACGCTTTCAAGCAAAGTTAATTAATAGCAAAAACATCTGCTAATGACAGATGACAGCGTGATAAGCGAAAAACAGTCACTACATGGAGAGAAAAATTTTGTAAAAAAGTAGAGATTTTTATTTGATAATTCTCTAAGGACTAAAGAAAGCTAATTAATGATAAATAAAAAAGGCTGTGCAACGAGCTGATCATACATATTGTGGCTTTTGTTATACGCAATTATTCAAACTCGATTCATTCCACTTGACTCATGTACAGTTCGTTTGTTATCCTTATCATACGATTGCAATTCATGAGTTTAGAGCTATTCGTTTGTTAGAGTTTCGAACTCCTTCTATTCGTCGAACGACTTGTTATCATATTTCATACTTCTACTCCGACGGTCGCAATGTCAGCAGGGAACTCCTTCTTAATTCAATCTATGGTTCCCTTCCGAAGATAATTCTATCAGTGTTTACTTCAGTTTTTCTTAATGTTCCACTTCTATTGCTTCAAACTCCTGCTGATTTAAGGCTGTTCATGTTACTGCCGTTGTTGTTGCAGAAGGTGTCGACATTGGACAAATAGATAGACGCACTTTTGGCGCTAATCCAAGCAGCAATAAAAGCAGCTTTTTAGCTCAAAACTTTGTAGCGTTGATTCCCCTAGACATGCGAAGTTGTATAAGTGTAGTGCCGGCAGGGACGGATTTACAACATCAGCAAAATAACGTTGATGAAATGTGCAAGAAACACAGAGTTGATAAAATGTTTTGAGCTCAAGAGTGCTACCGGCTGCTGTATGCAGAAAATTAAAACAACAGCAGCAAAACAGCAAAACAAAAACATTGTAGGGAAAAGTATGCTGCCTTACCTTTGAGATACCAATGCCAACACTATCAAAGTAAGGTTAGTTAGCAGTTGAGTTGCAAGCAAAAAAATAAATCTTGTAAATGGATAAACTTAAAATATGCACATAGGTACGTATATACTGCACTCATTAGCGCATTAATTCAAGCGTTATTACAGCTGGAACGATATAATGAAAAATGAGCCGCTTCTATGAATCCACGGATAATAAAGTTACGTGGCATGAAAACACTACTTTGTTAGTTCTAACAAAGTTAAAATAAATGAGAAATGAAGCATTATATATGTACATTAAATCTGATAATTTATTTTAACCAGCATATTACTTTACGGTTTCATAATACTTAAAATTATTAGAAAATAAAAAAGATTTAACTTCATGTATCATCAGTAGGTAAACGTGAAAAGGTCATATGAATAGCACATTATTTGTAGAAGATGCAATCATTTGAAAACGTGAAATGAAGTAAGAGCTACACCGAAAAAAAAGACCGTACTAAATTTGAAGAACTGCCTTCCTCCGATTTAGTGTAAAAATTTTCCTTAATCTAAGCTATTTTTCCTCATATTAATGAAAAGATCGTTTCATTTAGTAATTGAGTCTTTGAAATGAGTTTATGTTTCATTAAAGCAAGTCAAAGCTCTTGCTCAAATATAGAGTTTATGGTTTTAGTAAAACTTTCCTTTGAAATAGTAAATTTTTCTTTGGGAAGAATTTTTGAGGACAACTTGTTCCTCATTTGAGTAAAAATTTCCTCAATCTAATGGAATGTTTTGTTTAAGGAAAATCGTGCACAATTTTAGTTAGTTTCTTCAAAAAATGTACTATAACGTAGGAACATTTTCTTTAATAAATGAGTGGCAACACTCGCTGCTTTACTCGCTGAAATTAATATCTATTCTTCTCGTAAGTATTCTGTTTTTGTCTATATATTTATAGTTCTGTACTTGTTGTTTTGTTTTTTAAATAAAAAAATAAAAATAAAAATTATGTCATCGCCGGTGTTTGAACCGAAGCTTCCCTGATCAGAAAATGGTTGTTACATGCGCAGTTTAACAACATCATTTTAGTATGTCTTAAAAATGCTGTCGGTGGCTGAGTTGGGTAAGATGAGCATCTTTGAAGAGTGGATGGCGCAGAACACAGGTTCAATTCTCTGATCGGGTGACAGGTAAAACAAAAATTCAAGTTCTCCATTGAAGTTTTAAAACGTAGTATAATTAAAATAAGAATGACTGACAATAAGTAACCAACAAATAAGAAAATAGAGGAAATAGAAAATTAACAAATTTTTTTTGAAATCAACGAATTTATTTTAGGTAAATTTCTTTCATTTAAGGATACCTTCATCCTTAGAAAAAGTAAAATTTTCCTCAGTTTTATAACCTTGTCCTCACATTGAGTAAACTGTTCCTTATTTCAAAACAGCAACATTTACTTGCACTAAGGAATCCAAATTACTTATTTTGAGGAACCCATGGCTTTAGCTCGTATTGAAGCACATGTTTTCCTTACATTTAGGCATTTTCCCTTAAACGGAGTAAGTTTTTTTTTTCGGTGTATGATCAAATAACTTTGCTTAAAAAAAATTTGTGTTAAAACTGGTAGGCACTGATACTTTTCATAAAAATACCACACTGTTGTGAGGATGCAAAACATCCACGCAGGGGGGCGTATGTTGATCAATTGTCACCTGGGGCAATAACAAGTATTTGTGGCCATATACCAGCAACATTTTTACGTCCCTCAAGCTATTGCGAACGGGCAAGTGCTCCTTTCATCACCTTCCCTAGTTACGCCTTTACATGAAATGGAAAATGTACAATCTGTGGATTTATCAGACCTAAGAGTAGTCATCACATATTTCGTTAAAGGTTTAGAAATCTACGGTGAACTGTGAAAAGTCGCGATCGCTATTTAACGATTATGTTGACCGAGTGGCATATTAACAGGCGAGACGTGGTGCTTCAACACTCATCTTTTTCTTCAATTTTAGAATAAGCTATTGTGAATGATTACAAGCGTTCGCGATGTTTTAATATTTGTGTGTCAAATTTTGATTATTCATGATTTTGTGGCAGAGTTTTAATGGGATTGCTAAAGCTAATGATCTGACCCGGAGACTCCAAAAAGTTCATCAAATCTCTGGGCTGTGGGACATTAATGGCGTTCGGGGTTTTTGGGAATGAATTTAAAGTCGGAGTTTATATTTTGAATAGTGAATTTTTGATACCCAAATTTAGATATGTATAAAGTTCTGAACGAATGTGGGACAAAAAGGCGTGGCAGTTTCCATATAAACATAAACTTCTAAAAGCTCTGTATACAGATTTATTTAGCCAAATGCACACCAATTTCACAAAAATATCATTTATGAGACAGTATTAAACAGAAAGTAGGTACAATTTCACAAGTGGGCGTGGCAACCCGAAAAAAGCAAACAAATTTTATTGCAATATTAAAAGAGTTTTAAGAATAATGCGCCCCGACACGAATCCTTAATATAATTGTAGACAAAAAAACAAAAACTTAAAATCACTATACTCAGAGCAATCTATGTAAGTCAATGTTGCCAACTTCAATATGGAAAAGTTTTGCGAAATCAGAGAGAATATGGCTTGGTGGAAAAATAAAATTTTAATAAAAATTTAAAACTACCGCACTATTCTGCTGTTATACGGTCTAAGGTTTTGACATAGGATAACATTTTATCGCCAACAACTCTGCTAACTGATAATAAAATTTCAAGCTAAATAGCTAAGAAAGCTATTAGCTGTAGTAGCTTAACTCTATTGTTGTTAATAGATAAATAGATATTTTTTTTTTTTTTCATATTAACTAAAAATAGGACAAAATCAAAAGATATTAATTGTTTTTTTTTTTTTTTGTTCAAAATACGCATTCTTTTACAGGAAATAAAAGAAAACTGAGAGGCGGAAACAAACAGAAATGAATATGAAAATATTAAAAGGAAATGCAGTTGCGATAAAATAAACGAATAACCAACAGAAGAATGAACAAATGAACACACGCAATACAATGAAAATCGTAAATTGAATGGAATTCATTCACGGAAAGTTTAATGCAATTTGTGGGCGCTTTTGTGTTTAACTCCAACCAAAGTATATAACTTGGTGTGTTAATGCTCACATGATTAAATGACTGCCAGTAGAAAACAAAAAGAATCACTTCCTACACATACGCTGAAAATAAAGAAGAAAGGTATAACGGCGTGCAAGTATTTACCCAATGGGAAATATTGAAAGCTTCTTCTAAGTGAGCTAGGTATTGGACATCAGATTATCAATTCACTTATTTACCATAAAATTGAAGATTTTAGATAAAATTTTAAGTAACTATTTTACAAAAAAGATTTCGTTAAAAACGTATTTGATGTGCTTTCTTAAAATATGCATGGGATTCAATGGATTTGCTACAGCGCAATATTCAAGTATTTCCAAGAATAAGCTGCCCCACACAATAAAATAATGTGTTAAAAACGATAGGCCTTGACAATGGCATTGGAAGCAGCTTCTCTGGAAATGTTTTAGAGCTGTTTTTGAAGTGGTTCTATTAGATAGTAGCTGTAGAGTACTGAATGTTGGTGTGAAAAGTTTCGTGAGTATTATACCTTAAACAAAACAAAAGAAATAATTAGTTTTCATAAATTTCTCTACCATTATAGCAACCGACTTTCATTTATATAACATCTAGCATTATTTGAATGGAGTGTGTAACGCCCATTTTCGGTTCAAAAAAGCTTTATAGCAATTTGACCATGCATAACACATTTCATAGCATTTACTGTGATAGTAATTACATTATAATGTATTAAAAATTTTCCAGTAATCCCAAGCCCACAAAGAACATACCTGTATTAAAAGCTCTTTTTAAAGGTATTTGAATTTTTTGCAAAGTCATGAGATCCGTTTCAGGCAATTTTGAATATACTTTTATGATTACAGAAAAACGTCACGATCACTTTTCAATTCCACCAACTTATGAGCTGGTATTTAATATTCACTATCGGCATCCACCATCTGAATTTCGTTATAAAGTCTGAAGATCTGGGACCTTGTGACGCCTCTCAAAAGTTAGTTTTACTTTGCCCTACTCATACCCTCAAGTTCCTCACAATCTTTGAAGTCGAGAAATTTAATCGCCGAGAAATTTCCGAATTCGAATATTGAGAGGTCGCCCATAGCGTTTTTCAAATCAAAATATATGTGTGCAACATAACTTTTGTTCAAAATTTTGAAATAAGAGCTGGATTTATATTACCTAAGCCAGCAGTCGGTAGCATTACTTAGACAGTTCAAATTTACAGGCGTTGAAACTCAATCCGTGGTCACAAATAATGGATTTATGTGCCTAAACGGTTGATCAGATCGAAAAATTTTGCAACCCAATTCTAAACTATATATATATAGCTTCGAATGTCAATCTTTGGACATAAATCCGAATCTATTGATTTTTGCGAAACGGTTTGATATCAAAATTTTTAAAGAAGAAAATTCAATTTACTAAATAAGTTCTCCAAAATTGAACAGGTTAGGTCAATGCATCCACAAATAATACTGCCTTGGAAATTTTAAATTTCGATTTGTTAACAGGAAGTGACTAGGTGTTGCCACCTGAACACGCTGAACATGAATCTGGGCTCAAAGGTTGTACATCATGTATAGTTTGTGAGAAAATAAGGGTTGAAACCCATTTTCGGATAACCGTGCGTATTAAATCCGAAGCTCTATAGTCTTACGAAGTATTTCAATTGAAGTTTGACATTTCTTCTTTCGACCTCAATAAATAAAAAATCGATCGCATCTGACTTTGAAGCCCGCCCTGTGTGCCTTTAAGCGTAGTCGTGTCAGTCGCCGTTTTTTTGAGTAGAGAATTTCAATTTGATCGAATCCAAGAACATCCTGAACATCTGTTACGAAATATACTTTCTTTTATGAAAGTTGCTATTAAGAAACTGTATCCCATATAAAAAACGCCTAAATTGTGACTCTCAAAATTTGAAAATGACAGATCATTAGTCACAGGTGCGATGATGTTGTATTTCCCAGGGCTTCAGGATCAGATTCGATTGATTTTTGGTCTATTGGGACCAAAAGAAAAATTACAAGCTCCAATGTTAGATATTTTTGGTAAGGTTCTAGAATGCCAGGTTTAGTGACCACGGTTATTCAAAAACGCCTTTTTCGAGGAGTTTGAATTCCCATATTCCTAAAAACAATACCTAAGTGATGGACAACTCTTGAGCCCAGATTCATATTAAACGTGCAAACATCTATCGAAAACACCTAGTCACTTAACATTAGCAATATCCTTGTAGACTAGTATAATCAATTACTATGCGTAGGACTGTTGTATTTAATATTTGATCTTGATTCTGCACGGTTTCTTGTGTGCTATCTTGGCTGGACATCGAAAACTTGAAAAATTTGTTCGTCGTGAAAAGTTTGCTTAGATTTTTATAAGCATTTCTTAGCATATATTTCATTTGCATATAGCGGCCTTGCGAAACTACTAAATTAAAAGAGGAGGCGAATATCGTCCTCACTGTTGGCGCTCTAGAGCCTGTAGCATTTATGGCTGGCTCATCCCTACTATTTTAAATTTAATATTTATTTGTTAATTCTGTTGTTTATATTTTTAGAGCCTTTTGATATTTAAATGTTTCAAGTTTGTTTTTATAATAATTATTTTGATATTTGGTAATTGATTTTTGTACTCTATCAATTGTAAAACCTGTAAGCAAACATTACAATGGCAGTAGAACAAGTAGAAACTGCATTTAATGGTTTATTTTAATGAATGTGAAAATTTGTCGTAAATTTTCTTTAATGTAAAATAATAACAAATGCAGCCAACAGCAGAACCAGTAAGGTACAAAAGGTCTTTGGAAAATGCGCTAACAAAAGCACCAAGGCGAAAAATTGTGCCACACCAAAAAAAAAAAAAAAAAAAAAAAGGATGCGAAGGATGCACGCGTGAAAATAATTTGAAATTTATATTTTAAGCTTCACTTACACGCAACAAGCAAAACAAAGACCGACGCTAACATATCTTTGTGAAAAGTTTGGCATTTGTTTTGGTGTTGCAAATATTTGTTGGTGTGTGTAGGTAAGAATATATTCACGCGTATGTGAATATTTCAGCGTATGGCTTTTATCACTTCAAAAGTCCTTTTGTCTCATTTTAAGTGCTTAAGTGCACACATTGAAGTTTTGTATAAGAGATGCCTGTGTATGTGCAATGCATGTAAGCTGAAAATTTTTTACGTTATTATTAACTGAAATACTTTTTTCTCCGCACACAATTTGTATGCTTTGGTGAACAATATGTTGACGCTGCCTTCTAAGTTGCTTTCATAAGTTTCAACAGATTTTTTCTTTTTTTTTTTTTTTTGGTAAAGGCGATTTAGCGTATATAACAGCATCTGCATCTATTTAACTGACAAACTCACACACAAGTATATACAGATATGTAAAGTACATAGCAACACAAACACAATTACATAAACACTATTGCTATAAGCAGAATTTCATTCATTCGAGCGTATGAGTTGTTTTGTCTCAGTCACTTCTTTGTTGTTCTTATTTGTTTTGTTGGTTTTTGGCTTTTGTTCATTTTGCGAAGGCATATACAAATTATTAAATTATATTACTGTGCCCCGCCTTTTTCTATTTTCTTTGGCAGTTAATTAAGAAATTATTTTTGCCAATATTTTTTTTATTTTTCTTCAATTTCCTTTGTTCTTCCGGCTATGACTTTACGTCTCATGGCACAGTGGCGCAATTTCTAAGTTTGGGGATAGGTCTATCCAACCTTGTCATAAGGCAGAAAGTACATTTAGACAATGGACTGTAATATATTTTGAGATTTAGCAGCGACATAACATACATTTCGAGAATGAAATTATTGAGAAGAATCAATTATTCAAGTAGACATTATATAAATGCTTTACAAAAGCACTCATAAGTAACATGAGGAGATCTCAACCGACAGTATATATGTATATTACAGCCCCATCCAAATAACATTGCACCATACAGGTCCAAACTGCAAAGTAGCATGCCTATTACAGTAAACTGCAATGTATGTGCAGAGCAGGAAATGCCGATAAACGTAAAAAGTACCGTTATCGAAATTAAAAACCTTAGAAATTTTATGTATAAATGAGAAAACAACAGCAGCATCGTGATCAGCTCGTGTTTGACCATCAAAGTGTAAAACTTTAAAATGACTAACTAACAGATCTACACCGAAAAAAAAGACCGTACTAAATTTGAAGAACTGCCTTCCTCCGGTTTAGTGTAAAATTTTTCCTTAATCTAAGTTATTTTTCCTCATATTGATGAAAATATCGTTTCATTTAGTAATTGAGTCCTTTGAAATGAGTTCATGTTTCATTAAAGCAAGTCAAAGCTCTTCCTCAAATATAGAGTTTGTGGTTTTAGTAAAATTTTCCTTTGAAATAGTAAATTTTTCTTTGGGAAGAATTTTTGAGGACAACTTGTTCCTCATTTGAGTAAAAATTTCCTCAATCTAATGGAATATTTTGTTTAAGGAAAATCGTACTCAGTTTTAGTTATTTTCTTCAAAAAATTTACTAAAACGTAGGAAAATTTTCCTTAATAAATGAGTGGCAACACTCGCTGCTTTACTCGCTGAAATTAATATCTATTCTGCTCGTAAGTATTCTGTTTTTGTCTATATATTTATAGTTCTTTACTTGTTTTTTTTTTGTTTTTTAAATAAAAAAATAAAAAAAAAAAGTTATGTCGTCGCCGGGATTTGAACCGAAGTTTCCCTGATCAGACAATGGTTGTTACATGCGCAGTTTAACAAAATCATTTTAGTATATCTTAAAAATGCTGTCGGTGGCTGAGTTGGGTAAGATTAGCATCTTTGAACAGTGGCATGGCGCAGAACACAGGTTCAATTCTCTGATCGGGGGTGACAGGTAAAAAAAAAATTAAATTCTCCTTTGAAGTTTTAAAAACGTATTACAATTAAAATAAGAATGACTGACAAATAAGTAGCCAACAAATAAGAAAATTAACAAATTTTTTTTGAAATCAACGAATTTATTTTAAGTAAATTTCTTTCATTTAAGGACACCTTCATCCTTAGAAAAAGTAAAATTTTCCTCAGTTTTATAACCTTGTCCTCACATTGAGTAAACTTTTCCTTATTTCAAAGCAGCAACATTTACTTGTACTAAGGAATCCAACTTACTTATATTGAGGAACCCATGGCTTTAGCTCGTATTGAAGGACTTTTTTTCCTTACATTTAGGCATTTTTCCTTAAACGGAGTAAGTTTTTTTTTCGGTGTGGGTTGGGGCAAGTACCTAACCAAAAAATATGTTTTCAGAGCTAAACTAATATATTACTTATATGGCATTTATTCTGAACTGCTTTTCACTATAATGTTTGAATTCTAAGTGAGAGAAATCTAGTTTACTTAGCAATAACAATTAACCATTTATGGCTGGAAAAGAATTAATTGTCCAGGCCATACTGATTATTTCGACAATGTTTTTGCAAAAGTGCATTAAAACTCGGCACAAAGAAAGAAAATAATTCAAGCATAATGTAGCCGGAAGTTGGTGCATCTATCTTAGCTTCAAAATTATAAAGCTACACGTTATCTCCACTACAGTTCCATATCTCCATATGACCCGAAACCCAAGTAAGTAACAGATTTTTCTATTGATTGACCTTTATTTACAGAATGGGACGCATTTTAATGTAGTGTACTTATCACGTCTTAAAATGCTGCCAATAAAGAAGGGTTTTTAAATCTTTTTTTTACAATGTTTTCCATGTTTTGTATTATGGCTCATAAGTTTCCTTAAGGATCAAAATCGAAAAATCGATAATTCTGCTTATTATTTCTAATATCATATTTTGCAAATTTAAATTCTCTCCAACTGTAAACGTTGATCTTGGCCCATTGTACCTCGTCATGTTTTTCATAAAATGTTTCCTTTAATATTGCTTCGTCTCCTATTGCTATTTCGTATACTACTTTCTTTCATATTTACGCAATTTTTCTATATTTTCACCCTTGGGCGGCTACTCATTTGTTTACATTTGTATTTTGTATTAGTGTGTGTGCGTGCTAATAGCTTGTTAGTCCAGCATAACTAATTACGAGTACGCAACATGCTACATGCCACTTTTGATGGGATGCCAGGCACACTAAAATTATTCATTTTCAGCCTGTGGCGTTCAATATGCTGCACCTTGTGCATTTCATTTACATAAATTATTATTGATATAATTTTGAGCTCATTTGTGAAAGTTATTTTTAAATGTTTTTTTATTAACTAAACTTTACAAAGCACGTGGAGTAGGTGGACTTGGGCCTGCACAAGTTATTAAATTAATCTGTATTTTATTATAACAGTTCATTATATTTTTTTTTGTGTCGGCTACGATTTGTAGAGTTACAAATTGGGTTTTAGAAATTATGGATAAAAAGTTTACTTACTATTTTTAATCGGCTACATTTGACCGAAATTTTTTTTAAAATTATAATTGTAAATTTACCTGTAAAGAAAAAACAAAAATGAGAATATAAGTCATGTTTTCTCAAAATATAAATTGTTGCTAAGTACTATATTACATTCAGGGCAGGATTAAGAGGAGAACAAAAGATGTCCGAACTTATAGCTGCTGATTTAAGTGAGTAAAAAATGTAGATTGAATAGATGGAAAAACTTGAATTTTTGCTATTTTCTCTGGATACGCTTTCATATTACTTTATTTATTTTATACATAAAAATTTCTTCTTCAGAAAAGGCGGCAAATGTCCGAAAACAAATTGAGAAAAATGTTCATATTTTATTGATCTAAATTCAATATACGATTTCTTCGCCATCTCGAATACATGCGATAACTTCAAAAATCCATTGAAATCAGCGTACTCGAATTATGTTACCCAGCAATAAGCCTAGCTTTTACAGCGAAAAATAAAAATTACTCCGTTTAAGGAAAAATGCCTAAATGTAAGGAAAAAATGCCCTTCAATATGAGCTAAAGCCATGGATTCCTCAAAATAAGTAAGTTGGATTCCTTAGTACAAGTAAATGTTGCTGCTTTGAAATAAGGAAAATTCTATTCAATGTGAGGACAAGGTTATAAAACTGAGGAACATTTTACTTTTTCCAAGGATGAAGGTATCCTTAAATGAAAGAAATTTACTTAAAATAAATTCGTTGATTTCAAAAAAAATTTGTTAATTTGTTAAATTTCCTATATTTTCTTATTTGTTGGTTACTTATTGTCAGTCATTCTTATTTTTGTAATACGTTTTTAAAACTTCAAAGGAGAATTAAAATTTTTTTTTACCTGTCACCTGACCAGAGAATTGAACCTGTAAATGTTGTAAAATGTTGTTGTAAAATGTTGTTGTAAAATGTTGTTGTTTTATAGGGAAGATCCTCTGAATGTTTTGAGACAAAAAGTAGTCTTCATCATTCATGTGGCTTATAAAACTCTATATATTATCGAAATCGGTTCAGTGGTTAGGCGATAAACAGACAAACGCATTTTCACAACTATCATATTAATTGGCATACAATTATAGTTCGTTTAAGAATAAAAATTATTGAGAATATGAAAAAACTTTTTTGAATTTCCTTATCATAAATGATGACAACAATTTTAATTATTTAAATTCTAACTTACAGTCATTTATATTCTTGAAAAATTACAAGTTCACTAATATTTTTTTATTCAACATACATATATGATAAAACTGGTGGATTTATTTTTATCCCAGTTTTAATTGATACATCCACTTTGTCCTGTTTACGGAATAAAGAAGCTTTAAATTAAAAGCTTTCTGATTAAGGACTATCAAATTTTCCCTGCAATTTATAGCACAGTGCACGAATTGGAAACATTTCTCATACACCGAAAAAAAAGACCGTACTAAATTTGAAGAACTGCCTTCCTCCGATTTAGTGTAAAAATTTTCCTTAATCTAAGTTATTTTTCCTCATATTGATGAAAATATCTTTTCGTTTAGTAATTGAGTCCTTTGAAATGAGTTCATGTTTCATTAAAGCAAGTCAACGCTCTTCCTCAAATATAGAGTTTGTGGTTTTAGTAAAACTTTCCTTTGAAATAGTAAATTTTTCTTTGGGAAGAATTTTTGAGGACAACTTGCTCCTCATTTGAGTAAAAACTTCCTCAATCTATTGGAATGTTTTGTTTAAGAAAAAACGTACTCAGTTTTAGTTAGTTTCTTCAAAAAATTTACTATAACGTAGGAAAATTTTCCTTAATAAATGAGTGGCAACACTCGCTGCTTTACTCGCTGAAATTAATATCTATTCTTCTCGTAAGTATTCTGTTTTTGTCTATATATTTATAGTTCTTTACTTGTTTTTTTTTTGTTTTTTAAATAAAAAAATAAAAAAAAAAAGTTATGTCGTCGCCGGGATTTGAACCGAAGCTATCCTGATCAGACAATGGTTGTTACACGCGCAGTTTAACAACATCATTTTAGTATATCTTAAAAATGATGTCGGTGGCTGAGTTGGGTAAGATGAGCATCTTTGAACAGTGGCATGACGCAGAACACAGGTTCAATTCTCTGATCGGGTGACAGGTAAAAAAAAATTTAAGTTCTTCTTTGAAGTTTTAAAAACGTATTACAATTAAAATAAGAATGACTTGACAATAACTAACCAACAAATAAGAAAATAGGGGAAATGGAAAGTTAAAATTATTTTTTTGAAATCAACGAATTTATTTTAAGTAAATTTCTTTCATTTAAGGATACCTTCATCCTTAGAAAGAGTAAAATTTTCCTCAGTTTTATAACCTTGTCCTCCCATTGAGTAAACTTTTCTGCTAATTTTTTACTGAATAGAATTTTATTTTGTCAATATATAACTTTAATTCTTATTACAGAAAGGTATACAATTCGTCTGTTATTTAGTTTTCTGCGACGCGTACTATTTAAGAAACTAAAAAACATCTGTATTTGTTTAAACAGCTCTTACTCTTGTAAACATAAAAGTATTATACATATATTATATACGTATATAAAACTGAGTCTTAAATTAGCTCATATAAAATCCCATTCAAAACTAAACTGTTTGATGCACGTGTTAACATTGGGATACTAAGCTCAAATCTAGCACACGGTAAAAACGTCAGCTCAATTTTTATTAAAAATTAATAGGATAATATAAAATAAAAGTGTGCGTTTATTAAAAGAATGACCGATATATATCTGTAGTTATGAGATTTGAATTTTTTTCCATATATATATATATGATTGCATATGCTAAGCACCGCGAAATGTGTATGTGGGATTGTACTGCGGTTGTGCGTGGATGAAGACGCGGGTAACAGCTGATATAAATGCACCGCATCAGAAGACCGACCAATATTCAGTTATACGTTGTTTTTTGAATCCAATATGATTATGATTGGAATTCAAATAAAAAAATGTTAATAAACTCTTAAGGAAGGTATCACACCTACTTATACGATCACACAAAATATTGATAGCTCAGTTGACATTAGATTTCTGCAGCAGGCGCTTTGTGCAAGCTTTTTTTTTGGTGAGTCACAAAAGCAGAGATAAACAATAGAAAAAAGAGTTTTTGTTTTCTTTTGTTTCACTTTTTGGAAAACATATCAGACTTCAAAATTCTTATATGTCGGCTTCAAAGACGCTGATGATTCCGTTTAGCAACGGATGAAACTAGTATGACTGTCCTTAGCCGCCATTTTTTCTTAATTTATCGTTGATTAATATATTTTTTTTTTTTGTGTTGACACACACTGTACGACAGAGTAAGCTCAGTGAAATAATTATAAATTACTAGCGAACCCTCGCTTGTTTCACTAAGCGCGCGAAAATAATATTCTTAGCGGTCCTAAAATCTCAATTCTAAAATATTAAAAATTTATTTTATTATTTTTTTTAATTAAGTTTATTGTAATGCTTTTTGGTAAACAACATTTTTTGTTTTTCCATCTGTTGTGTAAATAAATAGTGCTGATGGTTTGCCTACTCGTGAGCATGAAACGGTGATCGCAAAAGCAAGACGAACAGGAAATTGTAGGCGTTTAAAGTCAAAAGCATAATCGGTAGGAATCATAGACATTTGGGGAATTAAAACGTCTTCGCCTGTGTACTTTCCTTTCAAAATAGTCGCTTCGATAATACTGCTCATGGAATTTTGCAACTGGAATGGAATAAATAGCGCGCAGCGATTCAACAAAAATCATTTACATCGCTTGATCATGTGCACAATCGCACAATTTTACCGTTGTTCCATTGTATTGTACTTTGAATTCATGTGATGTGCCCCATTTCCCAATGAATCTTTCTCTTGCCCATAACCTTTTACATATATGTATAGGAGGAGGCGTGGTATCGAAACTTTCATAGACCTTAAGAAATATTTAAAAAGAAAGTTATGAAAATTCATCGAGTAATTTGCGAGTTTGTGAGTGAAAGACGAATAGCGTTTAATTTTCTCATATGGGAGGCGTGACACAGCTCTTTTTTCACTAAAACTTACTTAAGCACGTATTAATTATGTATGTACCTATTCATCTGCGTTTAATAGTTGATTAGCTATGGTGAATTTTATTTTTCTCTTATGTAAGGGGGCGTAGTACCGCCTATTTTTTACAAACCGAACTAAGCTAAGGATCTTCTGTAAACCATAAGGAAAATAAATATGTACAAAATTTTATTCATCTGTCTCAAATAGTTGCTGAGATATAGAAAATTTTAGTTTTTTCTCTCATAATAGGCGTGGCACCACTATTTTTTTTATTGAAACTTACTTAAACCCGTATTTTTTAAATATGTACCAAGTTCTATTCATCTGCGTGTAATAGTTGATGAGCTTTGGTGAATTTTATTTTCCTTTTATATGGGGTGGGGGGGGGGGCGTGGTATCGCCTATTTTTTCCAAACCAAACTATGCTAAGAACCTTCTATAGACCAAACGAATCATTTAAAAAAAAAAATATGAAAATGCGTCGAGTAGTTCCCGAGTTTATTCGCGACAAACGAACAGTTCAATTTTTATATATGTACATATTTTTGTTTACTTAAATTGATTAAGCAGCCAGTTTGTTTCCCCAAATCATTTTATTTCAATGTCAGTTATTCAAAATATGTTTAATCACATTTTAAAACAAACTCCAGAGAATGGAAATATAATTTTTCCTTTATCAGATGCTCAAAAACTTTATTGCTTATAATGTCAAATTTGCATGCTAACATTTTAAGTTAAAGGTATTTTTTACGTATCAATAGATTCTTCCTTATCAAGCAATCTGTATATACTGATTGTATGAAAAACAAACAGCATCTGAGCAAATCATTGGAAAAGCTACACCGAAAAAAAAAACTTACTCCGTTTAAGGAAAAATGCCTAAATGTAAGGAAAAAATGTCATTCAATACGAGCTAAAGCCATGGGTTACTCAAAATAAGTAAGTTTGATTTCTTAGTACAAGTAAATAGTGCTGCTTTGAAATAAGGAAAAGTTTACTCAATGTGAGGACAAGGTTATAAAACTGAGGAAAATTTTACTTTTTCTAAGGATGAAGGCATCCTTAAATGAAAGAAATTTACTTAAAATAAATTCGTTGATTTCAAAAAAAAATTTGTTAATTTTCTATTTCCTTTATTTTCTTATTTGTTGGTTACTCTTATTGTCAATCATTCTTATTTTAATTGTAATACGTTTTTAAAACTTCAAAGGAGAAATTATTTTTTTTTACCTGTCACCCGATCAGAGAATTGAACCTGTGTTCTGCGCCATGCCACTGTTCAAAGATGCTCGTCTTACCCAACTCAGCCACCGACAGCATTTTTAAGACATACTAAAATGATGTTGTTAAACTGCGCATGTAACAACCATTGTCTGATCAGGGAAGCTTCGGTTCAAATCCCGGCGACGACATTATTTTTTTATTTTTATATTAAAAAAAAAAAAAAAAACAAAAAAAAAATCAAAATATATAGACAAAAACAGAATATTTACGAGAAGAATAGATATTAATTTCAGCGAGTAAAGCAGCGAGTGTTGCTACTCATTTATTAAGGAAAATTTTCCTACGTTATAGTAAATTTTTTGAAGAAACTACTAAAACTGAGTACGATTTTCCTTAAACAAAACATTCCATTAGATTGAGGAAGTTTTTACTCAAATGAGGAACAAGTTGTCCTCAAAAATTCTTCCCAAAGAAAAATTTACTATTTCAAAGGAAAGTTTTACTAAAACCACAAACTCTATATTTGAGGAAGAGCTTTGACTTGCTTTAATGAAACATGAACTCATTTCAAAGGACTCAATTACTAAATGAAACGATATTTTCATCAATACGAGGAAAAATAACTTAGATTAAGGAAAATTTTTACACTAAATCGGAGGAAGGCAGTTCTTCAAATTTAGTACGGTCTTTTTTTTCGGTGTAGCTAAAATCACGTTAAATAAACCAAAAAAATTATACTCAATTAAGGTCAAGTGTTACGAGCAGCTCAGAACAATAACAACAACAACAAATAAATCAAACTCTACCCATCAAATACCTAAAACCAAAACGTCAAAATAACGCAACAACAGACAATTTGGCAGCACCTTCATCATTTAAGTGATGTTTACGAAATTGAGCCCAGCTCCTTACGGAAAATAGAGAGAGAGAGCAATAACGAAAACGAAACTCTGTTTGTAATTGTTAATGGTAAAGCGCCTAAAAGCGCTGTCAAATTTAATGAGAAATTACAGATTAATGTAGACGAGACGCTGAAATGAATAATAAAAGAGAATGAGAAAACGGAAACAGCTAAAAGGAAAATTTTCCCATTATTTTGCAAAAAAAAAAATAAAAATAAAACGTGATGCACGTGACGTTCAGTTTATGCTAACATGCTGCAAAGCACTTCAACAGCAGCAATTTGCGCTGATGACGACGCGTCACGAACAACGTAAGAAAAAGTTTAATAAGATTTTTATTAATTTTTGCGCAATAAATAAATGAAGCGAGATTTAAATGCAATAAATCTCGTTGAACCGGAAAACGGAAATGGACATTCAATGAAGTAATTAATGTCCTTTTCTGGGTTCATGCCCACACCCAATTACGTTCAAAATAAAATCGATTTTTATACTTTCTGCGTCGTTTTGATGAAAATATTTTTTTTTTAACCGAAAAACGCACAAAACGGTCTCTTAAAAGATCAGAGGCCGCACCAAGTCAGGTTTAAAGCTATTTAAGAAACTTTCCCCATCAATGTTAGCAAACACAAATTTATCTTAAATGGGCACAAAATGGTCTCTTCAAAATCCATTTTAAAAAAATCCCTATCGATTGGAGCAAACATTTTTAAAAAAAGTGCACTTTCAAACTTTTTCGTCACTTGGTGCAATGTTTTTTTTTTTTAAATGAAGAATAAAAAAAATTTCTCATTAATTTACCACCATGCACACTGTGCAAAATCACATGCGCAAAATAGGTAAGCTCAAATGTGAGACAAAAAAAAAACAAAAATTCCACTGCAGTGATTTGCAACGATTTTTGCAAACTGATAAAAATTTGATATGACGTTTGCAACGTTCGTTGACTGCTGCTCAACAGCTGCTGACAATAGAGCTGCCAACAGCATATTGTTGTTAAATGCGTTATGCAGCATTGCAGTTCATATTGGTTAGGGTTGCTGCACTCGCAGCATTGTTGAAAAATGCAAAATAAAGAAAAAAATAAAATTTCCATTGCAGGATTAAGTTTAAATGACGTCTAAGCTGGCTGGTTGCATGTTGTGCTACGGCAAAACCATTGATTTAAATGCAACGCTGAGCATGAGGAAGAAAAGTTAAGTAAAAGATAGCACAGTATACACCAAAAAAAAAACTTACTCCGTTTAAGGAAAAATGCCTAAATGTAAGGAAAAAATGTCCTTCAATACGAGCTAAAGCCATGGGTTGCTCAAAATAAGTAAGTTGGATTCCTTAGTACAAGTAAATGTTGCTGCTTTGAAATAAGGAAAAGTTTACTCAATGTGAGGACAAGGTTATAAAACTGAGGAAAATTTTACTTTTTCTAAGGATGAAGGTGCCCTTAAATGAAAGAAATTTACTTAAAAAAAATTTGTTGATTTCAAAAATAATTTGTTAATTTTCTATTTTTCCTCTATTTTCTTATTTGTTGGTTACTTATTGTCAGTCATTCTTATTTTAATTGTAATACGTTTTTAAAACTTCAAAGAAGAACTTAAATTTTTTTTTACCTGTCACCCGATCAGAGAATTGAATCTGTGGTTCTGCGCCATGCTCATCTTACCCAATTCAGCCACCGAGAGCATTTTTAAGACATACTAAAATTATGTTGTTAAACTGCGCGTGTAACAACCATTGTCTGATCAGGATAGCTTCGGTTCAAATCCCGGCGACGACATAATTTTTGTTTTTTTAATTTTTTTATTTTTTATTTAAAAAACAAAAAAACAAGTAGAGAATTATAAATATATAGACAAAAACAGAATACTTACGAGAAGAATAGATATTAATTTCAGCGAGTAAAGCAGCGAGTGTTGCCACTTATTTATTAAGGAAAATTTTCCTACGTTATAGTAAATTTTTTGAAGAAACTAACTAAAACTGAGTACGTTTTTTCTTAAACAAAACATTCCATTAGATTGAGGAAGTTTTTACTCAAATGAGGAACAAGTTGTCCTCAAAAATTCTTCCCAAAGAAAAATTTACTATTTCAAAGGAAAGTTTTACTAAAACCTCAAACTCTATATTTGAGGAAGAGCTTTGACTTGCTTTAATGAAACATGAACTCATTTCAAAGGACTCAATTACTAAATGAAACGATATTTTCATCAATACGAGGAAAAATAACTTAGATTAAGGAAAATTTTTACACTAAATCAGAGGAAGGCAGCTCTTCAAATTTAGTACGTTCTTTTTTTTCGGTGTACAGACAATAAGTAGCAACCACTACTACTGCAGCAATAAAAGTATTTGTAAAAATAAAAAACAATGCTAGGATATAAGCAAAAAAAAATAGGTTAATTCGCATTTAACAACTGCTAAGTTGCAGCTAAAAATAAATCCACTGTTAATTGAAGTTTTTCAGCAAAAAAAAAAAAAAAAAAAAACAAAAATAAATATGTATACAAAACTGTGGTGAAAATGAATTTGTGAAAGCTACTACCTACAATGAGATGTAACTCAATATATAATAAAAGTTTTTGATTTAAAATAACTACATGAATTTTAGAAAATAGCAAAATCGAAAATATCGGCGATGTGAAATATCCAGAATATTTTGAACTATGTTTTTTTGTATTTATTTTGAAGTTTTATATCATGTACTGAACTACATAAAAAAATAACCATCAAAAAATAAATTTTAAAATTAATTTAATTAAAACGTTGTAAAGCCTGAGCATTTCTTCAGAGCTACTACTTATCATTATTGCGAAGTTTCCTACTAACGCGGTCAGTGAGGTGGGGTGTGAGATACCCCAGCAGTTTTGTCTTTAACTTTAACGCTTTTTATGTTTAACACTCGACTAAGCGTGCTTGCTCTGTCAGTTGGAAGATGTTTTTTCATCAATTACTGCGAGCACGGGGGCAGATATTCGTGCGAGGAGAGAATTATCTCTGTTTGTAATCACATATTGTGACATCCCATCTGATTGAAAACGGGTTAATATTATTATACCGCGTGACCCATTTTACCTTACACAGCTGAATACAAAGTCAAAAGTCAAGTAAGAGGTCAAAGTGACCCCTGAAGATCATTTCGAGATCGAATTTCCGCTTGGTGCAGAAAAACTGCAGCCAGTTAAGGCAAGATTGTGCAGCGGTCCAGCGAATGATTACTAGCTTTTCTGCACAAAGCAGGAATTCGACCTTGAAATGACCTTCAGGGGTCATTTTGACCTCTAACTTGACTTTTCACTTATTCAGCTGTTTAAGTTAAAATAGGACACCCTGCATATTGAGAGAATATTTCTTTGGTGAAATTTTCTATTTCTTAAAGAATTTCTTATTTTCTCTCAGAATCTCTAAGAAATCTTGAAAAGAGTTGAAAATTGGGGAAGTTCTGTCGTTTTTCTTTGCTATTTGCTATTTTGGACACGATGGTGCCGCATACAAAAAAAAAAAAAAAACTTTCAGCGGCTTCTCGATTTGGGACAGCTAAAATTGAAATGTTTTCTGATTTACTACACAGAGGAAACGATTTAACAAATTATACACACATTTCCCATTTATAGAGGTTTATTTCTAAACGGTCCCAGTTATAGAGGGAAAAGCCTATATTATAGAGGCGAAAACGTACAAAAACTTAAAAAATCAAATCCCAGATATAGAGCTTTAATAATCCCAGTAATAGAGGTATTTTGATGGGACCTTGAAATGAGTCCCACTAGTAGAGGTTTCCCACTTATCCAGGACCCGCTTAACCAGGTTTCAATGTACATATATCGATATTTGGTAATAATTAACAAATTATATATTTGATATAGGCGAAATAAATATTTGATATATGCTGAAATGTCACAAATTATTGTGAATTGAATAATATTATTGGATCAATTATATATTTGGTAGTAATTACGAAATCATATTTTGATTGATTTGACAAAAAAAATACTTTCTTTTAGCCATCGTGTACATTAGGGTGTTTATTTTCAAAGTTTTGCAGATGGATTTTATTTTTTTTTTTTGCCTTTATTTTGGCTTGAGGAATAAAAATAGTTGTCTTAATGATTGAGCTTCCTATCACAAACCTGTAAACGGCGCGGACAGAGTTTAAGTTCGATTTCGTTGAAATTTTACGAAAAAAGCGACTTGCTAAAATGTAGAAAAAGTCTGCCATAGGTGGGAAGATATAGGGCTTAAGGTATTTTATTTGTATGGGAGATGCCACCGACTGTTGTCAAACTACATCCACATTTTTCATCTAGCTGAAAATGCAGACAAAATACATCCAAATGGGAGTCTTCTTTTTTTTTAAAGAATTTCCAGACATATTAGCCTATGTTTAAGCATTGGATTCGAAGGGAATACTCCCAATATTTCAGCTTTCTAGATTATGCCTGTTAACGGCGCAATCAGTTTGTTTCCTATTACAATTCATATGGAAACGCAAAAAAGAAACTGTCTTTGGTTTTTCTGCTTTTTCGTTTTTCCAAATGAAATTTTTTATGAAATTTCATTATTATAGTTAATAGAAAGTTAAATTTCTGTCTTTGGTCACATTAACGAGTTTAACAATAAATCTCATCTTATAGAAATTAAGATAGCTTATCAGATAAGTAATGTAAAATACTATTTAAATTTGACCAACTAAAACATACGATTCATTAACAAGACAAACTGAACTTCCAATAGATTTCAAAAGAATTTGTAAGTGCCGAAAACATTAACTAAAAAAAAAATCTTACATCTAAGTTGATGTGGAGTGTTCGCATTATCAAATATTGTATATATATATTACTATTACCAAATTTTGATAAGTATACATATAGAATCAAATCATTATTTCACATTACTTTTTTAATTGTAAAAACTATTTTACATAAAATATATAATTATTTTCCATAAATATTTTGCTCATAGCTTTAAGTTCCACTGAACATATATTTTTTAAATTATTTCTGTTATCCATAAAACTACTCGTGTTTAAGAATGAAACTAAATGTAGAAAAAAAAACTTTGCCATAAAATATTTTTCTATTACGTGAACGAAGTACAAACGTGTCGACAACGTCAAATACTCATATGACAACTACAAATACAACAGCGATAACAACTGACGACATTTATGGGTATTTAGGTTGCATAGCTTCAACAACGCCCATTCTTAGTAGCTGGGATGCTTTTTGTTGTTGTTGTTGTTGTAGCTGCGCATTTTTTAGTTGCTGTTGGATTTATGTTTACTTTTATTATTCCCGCCTGTTCTGTACTTAGTTTTTTTTTTTTTTTGTTGTCGCCATTTTTATATTCGCAATTTATTTTTTCACTCTCATTTTCTCTGTGCATATGAAGGTTTCTAATAAATAAACTAAAACTTTTATTTTTTTAATGGCACCTGGAACCATTTTATTTATTAACAATATATATTTATTATATAGTTGCCATTATTAACAAAAGTATGTTGCCAGATGGGACTTTGATTTAGATATAATTTTTTTTAATTAGGTACGTATTACTTTCTTAATCATAATTTTAAGTCAGATATTGTTAAATTTTGTGACTTTTTTTTAGTAAAAATAATTTTTAGTGTTTTCTGTAAATTGGCTTCACTTAGAAACTAACACTTTGATTGGTTTCTCATGGATTTCCTACTGAAAAATTTGTTTTGAAAGTACTTTCATGAATGCTGGTCCAGTCTGATATGGGACAATTTTTTACAAACCGAACGAATTTTGACAAAAATTGACCGACACATTTTTGATTTTGGCTTCCAAGCCAAAAATCACTAAATTCTCAAAATTTAAATTCGCTCTATTTTGAAAAAAAAAAAAAAAAAAATATTTTTAAAAATTCTCGAATACTTATCTCTTCTTTTTCGGTACAGAACCCATAAAAAAAATTTCAGCCAAATGAAAAATGTGTCGTCCGAAAAGTGTTCGGTTTGTAAAAGACGGTCCCATATACATAAGTCCTCGCTACATGTCTTTCCCATAAATATTCTATTGCATTATAACAACAATAAAGCAATAATGCTTTTTTTGTTTTTTTTTTGCTTAGTTTTTTTCAAAATAAAACCGAATTCTTAGAAAAAAAATAACGCACACACAAACACTTTGACAAAAAAATGGCGAAATTTTTCTTAAAATTTTAGTTTAACATCATTTAAGACCACAAACACACACATATAAATCAAACTAGTGTATAAAGCTGTTCAGCTGCTAAAGTGTGATTGAGGAACGAACATCCATATTTCCATATTTAGATAAATGTATATATATACTATATGTAAATAAACATTTTGATTGAGTGTATTGTTTTCATTTCATTTTTTGTGTAAATGGACAAATGCAAAACATTTCTGTTTCGAATGACCATAGAGTGCCCAGCATATGTTTTTTTTTTATGTCCTATATTCACTTTACGCTTGTTTTATAATATTTCACTTTTATCATTATCATTTATTTAACTCCTTTTATTTTACTTTATTTTTTTCTGTTTTTATTTTTTATTTTTTGCATTTGTATTTTTATGGCATTTCATTGTTTTAATGCTCTTATGCTGTCTGAATGTTTTTTTATTTATTTCTTGTTAGGTTACATATTGTGACTGTATTCCTGCTTTATTATATACACGTTAAAAAATTATTTATCAAAAATAACTGGATATATAGTGCAAACATAAATTTACGAAATTGAAGTTGAAGTTTTTATTCAGCTCCTATCTATCGTAAGATCATAACTTTGAGTAGCAAAAAAGTTTACTATGTAAAAAATACTGTCATAGAGAGTTTTTTTTTTATATTTTTATCAATTTAGCTAAAATTCGTTGAAGGTATTGCCATAGCTAAGTAGAGTTCGCTCTCGAGGTATAGTTTACCTTTTTTTGATTTTTGTTTTTTTTTGTCAATATCATTTATTTTTTTTCCTGGAAGATGATATAAAGAGCTTATAAAGGGCTTGAAAGGTTGATGTTTTATAAAGGAAAAATTATCTCAATCAAACTTTTTGACCTTTACCTAGAAAATTAATGGTTCTTGCACACATCCTTATAAGATGGGTATACTTGAATCATTATTTTGTATTGTATATTATATATTATATAGCATTAAAGTTTGGAAATCGATGCAAAGGATACGTAAGTTAGTCATACGACTTGTTGTCTACAAATAAAAATTGCGATAAGATTTCTATATGGCAATGAGTTGAAAAAAAAACCCTATGCCAATAATTTTAGCACCGGCTAATAGATAAAATTTTCAGATTTTATACAATGAACCAAAACTGCAATTGAAACTAACATCATCGAACTTAAAAGTCATTAGCAAACGCCGAACTTTATGTAAATTTCAGATCGGTCAATGCTTTCTTAGACAAAAAAGTCTGATTGTAATAACTTCCCTAAAAGTTACTCATTTTTCTCCGTGTAATTTTTTTCTCTTTTAACTTGATAGTGTTCACGTTTTGCCTTTGTGTTAGTGTGTCATGCTGTGCATGGGACATTTTAATACTTTAATGACTATTTTTTTACGCAATTTATCATTCGAGTTTTTATGAGCTTTTAGCATTGTTTTACATTAAAATTTTTTTTTTTTTTTTGTGATATTTAAAGGTATTTGAGTATTTCAAATATGAAACCGAAATTGACTTACATATAGCAAGCTTTAACTAAAAGAATTTATATGTTTACTTGACTCTTTTTTTTTTGTTGAGAAGTTGTTATTTGTATTAATCAAAAAATAAATATTCCAACATAATTATGAAAAAATGTGTAATAACTAACTATTAAAAATATAATGTAGCTTACTATAAATTGTATCTCTCCTTCTTCTTTTTTTAAATTGGAGCTTATATGTCATAACCATGTACAAACTTTCCTCATTAGTTCCCAAAAAAAAAAATAAAAATAAACATGAAGTTTATATTAATTAAAGGTCATACAGATATATAGAAATGAAAATAGAAAATTAGATAGGTAGACAAGTAGACAAATATATAGGTGGATAGACAGATAGATAGATGTAAGTATATGATGATATAAAGATATATTTATGTACCATATATGTATATTAGACCTGTTCAGAAATTTACGAAATATGAATTTTTTAATCGGCTGAAAGCTTATCTGAAAGCTCTATGAATTTAAAAAAGATTTGCATAAAAAAAAAAATTTAAAAATATTTCTGTTAGATATTGCGAAGGTCGAATTCGAGTGTTAATCTAAATTTTAAAAGGTTCTCTCAGAAACACATAAATAACTTTTATTTTAGAAAATATTTCAAATTAAAAATAATGCAGTTTTCAGTCCAATTAACCAGTTCTTAAGGTCAGAAAAATTTAAAATTATTTCAATTCTATTTTACAACACTTAAAACATGTAATTTTAGATATTTTTTTTCCAAGAAAAAAATTTTCAAATTATTTTTTTACTGTTATATAGCCTGCTAACTTTGTGCTTAACTGAAAGTTGCAAGTTATTTTTTGGACCGTCTTTAAATTGCTTCATTCAAAAGAAAATTTACAAATTGATGATGTTACATATTTTTGATTTTATTTTTACTTGCCCTAGCATATTAGGCTATTGATTATGTATTCGAATACGGATCTATCCCTTTAAAGGTATTTCATTGTCATTTCATATATTCTATTGTACCCTAAAAATGATAAATCCAAAAGTGCAATTAAGCTTCGGCTGGGACTTTTGAGGACGGTGGAAATTTGTCTATTTTTTATTTTTTTTTTTTTAACTAAGTATAACTCAAAAAGAATACAATTTTTAATGCCTACACATGGCACTTTATAAAGTCAAAAAACTTATTTTTTAAATAAGTTAATTCAAAAAGACTATTTAAAAAACGCGAATATTTTTCAATTTATTGTCCTTATTTAAATTTTTGTGTATAACTTTTTTCTGTGTGGATTTAGGTATAATCATTGGTTCACAGAAAAGAAAGATGACGTAGTTTCCGTCAAAATGGTGATACACAAAAGAATTTTTGATGAAAATTAGCTGAAATACGATCGTTCAAAGCTATCTACTATTGTATGACTTTACCAATTTTTCACCTTTTGTTAGTTTTAATTTTTTCTCACGAAAACAAAATTTATTTCATAAAATATCATAAATAGACTGAAAATAACTTTTTTATTGAAAAAACATTATCTTCCCGAATAATTCCTCATTCAAAGTTTTGTAGTAGCTCAACTGGTGAAATCAAAGTTCCTGAGATTGTTTTATTAGCCAAAAAGTATAATTAAACAGCGTATTACAGCGGCAGCAAATCATATCCTGTCCGAATCAACTTACATACGTATTTGTAGTGATTTTCAAAATTTTCATAGATATAGGCGCATAGAATATATGTATAGTTTTCCAACTCGAAAGATAAAATGCGTTAGTAAGATATGTTGAGTTTCACAGAGTTTCTAAAACTTTTTTCCAAAATCAGTTTTATTAAAAAAAAAAACAAGCATTTGATGCCTTCCAGTAGGGTGTATCAGATGTTAAAATTTGATTGAGTAAATATGTTAGGGAGTATTGTCTTTTGAAGTGAGTTATTAAAAAGAACTACCCATTAAATATTTTCAAGTTACAAAAAACATATGCAGCTTCCAAGCGAATATAATACAAATTTATTTAATCCAACGCCCATTCCTTAAACAAAGCTCTCTGATAATGATATTAAAGTTCATATCCTTTGATTGCAGCATTCATTTCGTTTTCAACAAAAGAAAACAAGAACTCAAACCAACAGATTATTTATTTTCAACTTCGCAAGTAATTTTTATGAGACCAGAATCCTTTCAAGTATTTTGTATTTTATATCCTTTAACATTTTGATGACATTATTAAAGCAATGTTTTTTGTTGTTATTTTTTTATGGAAAATTTTTTCTTCTGTTGAGTAATGTGTTTTTAGTGAACAAGTGTGTGTTGCAAAATTCCATTAGGAAATTTTTTTTCACTTTGAATAAATTACACAGGAAAGGAAAAGTTGAGTCTTAAATAACTGGTCTTTGAATTGCTGGAATTGAAGTTGGAAAAGAATGCTGATGTGATGGACAAAATCTGGTAATAGATTCGAAATAAACAAGCCAAATTCCATGGCATATGATTTATGGTACATAAAACAGTAAAGTTAACCACATTTTCTACTGGGTTCAAATTTATATCATAAAGTATTTCTTAGGCAACATATGTGTGCGTTTTTTACTTACACGTACAGTACATATTTATGCACACACATACACATATATATTTTCTTTTCTGACTCACTCAAAATGGCATTTTAATATTTTATGTAGTTACTCTTTGGTAGTTCTTACATTCACTCACTCACTCACTCATGCTCTCACTCATCCACTCACATACATTTGACATTTATTTGACACTCACTTAAGATGAAGATAAAATTCTACCCCATTTTTTTTATCATTTTTCGTTTCTTTTAAGTTTTCCCTTTCTTTTTTTTTTGTTGTTGTGCTGTTGTTTCATAAGTATTTTGTACATTATTTTCACTTAAGTTTTATTTTTGCAATATTTTGTGTAGTTAAAATGTAAATTTGAATAACTGAAATTTGTTTTATATGTTTTGATACATTTTACATCTGGAAACAGCAGTGATGTCAACATTTTGTTTGTTTTTTCATTTGTTTACCTTTTTTCCATTACAATAATGGCCAAGGTTTTTGTTTTTTAATAGGTTAAAAATATCAATCTATTTCAGGTCACATCACTTGTTATGCTAAGAAAATAAGTTTGTTTGTAGCACAGTTGTGCAAATATGTAAATATTTGGAAACAACACACCAAAATAAGTTGGTCTTTGAGGTTTACATTTTACAGAGTTTTTATTTATACACTTTTTTTAAGGGTAGTATTTGACTACTTAGTTGTCGTTATATCATAAATCATTTTAACATGAGTCAAGCCATTATTGCGCTATAGTTTTAAAAGTTTATAAGCAGAAATAAAAAATAAATTTTTTTTTGATTTTTGATAATCAAATAAAACTTTTTATATTCCTTCATTCTTTCATAGAAAAAAATTCAAGTGCAAATAATGGATATTAAAAGTTTATTGGTAAGAAAGTAACTCGAGGCCTTTTATAAATAATCGATTCATATAGGGGAGAGGGGTTCTAGTGTGGACTGGGGGCTAGTGTGGACAACTTCAATTTCTCGCGCCGTTTTAAATCGATGTTTTCCATTGAACTTTTTTTAAGTGGGCCTTTGCACTCTCCATCATCAAAAAAAAATTCGTTTGTATACAGTTCACTAAAGTATAAATATATAATACAACTTATGTAAGTGTTTAATCAAATAATTGAAATTATTTTTATAAAGTTATAAGTTTTATAAGTTATAAACTCTTATTTCTAATTATAGCTATTACAAATTATAAATTATATACAAATTGATATATGCATTATAATAAATTTGAACTGGTCTGAAAATAGATTTTATCAAACACCACACATCTAAAGTATGAGTTTTGACTATTACGTCTCCTCTGATTAATTTTCAGCCGAGACGAGCGAAGTCCCGATATGTATTAGCGTGGTAGCAGAGAGACGTGCTGGGTCCCTGTCTACCACCATGAACATAACTAGTACCTTGATAATGATTGTCTCGTGAGATGGGCTAGGTTCTAGTTTACAACGTTGGGGAGAATTAGTTTCACGAGGACAGCTTTGAGGCGGTAGCAGAGATGGGCTAGATCCCATTCTAGTACCGAAAAGTTGTCTAAAATCAAGCTGCTCCAACACTCCTGCAGCTGCATTCTCTGGTGGCGATAGGTTGACGAGGTCAGGTTTTTTTTATATATATTATCATTAGAGGACAGTGCTCGAGACTTATCTGGGGTGCCTATTTTCAATAGCTGCTCTGCCAGTTCTCTTTAGTCGCGAAAATGGCAATGTGTTACATAGAGTTCTAGCCGATTGACTAACATGACCTTGTAATTTTGATATGTATTTTTGTCTTAGTATTTCAAATTTGGCTTTTACAAGTGGTAGTTATCCGATCCAATCCTTATTTTCAGAGAAATATTTGAACAATTCCAGAATTACACGTGCAAAAATTTAGAACTCAACTTTTATTATTAGACTAAGAAAATTGATTTTCAGACCACTGTGCAATGCAATGTGGTAAATTTACTATGTGATATTCTATTTTTGGAATTTTCATCATATATGATATAAAGAATTTCACTTAGGTATATGCCATGTTGATATTTCAACATTCCTTTACAGAAATAACGTATGTTGTCAATCATAACTCATTATGTAATCACATTGCTTTTTATCGTCATATTTTCGTAATCATTGCTTAAGTTATAAGGGCTATTCACAATATCATAGCACCAAACGTGTTAATTTTACGAAGTGATAATTTTGCTATAATTCGCCATTTTGTACAATGATTTGAAAATTACTATGAAACCAGACAGAAAGAAGTTGAAAAAATTAAACATATTGGTAAAAGGTATTTGGTGTATTGCGGTAAAGATATAGATATAGATATTAAATTTATGCGTATCCTGATTGCCAGAGGCGTTCTTTAAATAATAAATGAAAATAATAAACGAGAAAGACCATGCCACATTTTTACAATAGCAGATTTTTCGTGGTGGACTCAGTCAGCTCGATGATGGGGTGCTCATAATTGCATTGTTTTATTCATCTAATTGTAAATATATATAATACATAGTTATTTTATAATGAAATATTGAATAGGATTACTGCAATATTTGAGCTTAATTAAGATCACAAAAATGGAAAGAGTCGAAGGTGATAGTTTCGCAGAAACATTATGAATCAATAAAATTTATCAGACAGACATTTTTTTTTTCGTTAAAGTTCCATAAATAATATAAGCACTTATTACAAGTAATGCTCATACATCAAACAATAAATTCTACTAAATTGATTGAACTCATTATTTTGGTAGTCAAAAAACATTTTTATTTTGGTTGTTGTTTTGACAAAACCTTTGAACTCTTCAAGCTTATACCAAGCGAGTTACTTTCGATTGAAGTTCTATTTTTGTGTTGCCAAGAACATATTCTTTTCAATAGAATGTAGAGGTTTAACTCTGACTGATGTTTATATTCATACATTTTGCAGCATCCTCTTAAGTCAAAACTAGGTCGGCATAGCTTAACAAAATTAATTGTTTTTTTTTTTTTTTTCTGGAGAAACTTATTACATATTAGATGTTGTGTTAAAAAAGAGATTCAGTTGAATTTGTACACACGCTTAAATCATGAAGTACAACCTACTTGTCGCTCTTTAAGCTGTGTGCTGTATTGTTATAATTCACATAATTTAAAAAAGTCTTGTGCTAAAAAAACAGCTTAAAATAAATGAAATATTCAATTTTACTACATTACATAAATGGTTAGAGAGGTTAAAAGTAAGCAGAATCAAAAATAACTTTATAAACCATCGCTTAAGAAAAGGTGTATTTCAGATCAACGATGGGCAAAATACGACACATGAGCCAATTGTGACTCTTTACAACAAACACGTAGATCAAATCCATTTCACACCATGCAGTCGGACTGACTTCAAACCTCGTAATTGGTTGCCGACTATATATGTTGTTTTTCAGAGGATATAAGGAGACACATATTCCCCCAATTTGATTGAAAAACAGTTTTTCGAAGTTATGCCCATTTAAAGTTTTAGTGTCAAAACTTGAAAAAAAATTCTTTCAAAATAGTCGCATTTTCAACCAAATCTAAAAATCAAAATAATTTTTGTCTTTTGATTATAATAGAACTTCTGATTTTCTGTCAGAATCTTTAAGAAATTTTGAAAATTGGAGGAGTTATAGCGCTTTTTATGAAAAAAAAAACAAGGTTGATCATCTCAAAAACCTCAAAAGTTTTTATGCTTAAAATTTTACTGTGTATTATTGTATTATTATGAGAGAGAACTGACATGAGTTTAATGCACGCTAAAAGACATTTGAGGTCCTCAAATTTTTTTTTTCCAAAATAGAAATGCCAATTTTTTTCTTCATATGACCACTTTACGGTACAATTTTCAAAGCCAACAAAAAAGCAACATTCTAAGTTACTTTCTACAAATTGTGCTTGCATTCTGCATACTTTTTTTTTCACCGTTATTTTCGTAATAACTTTTTAACATGGGAAATATATAAAAACATTGTAAGCACCTACATATAGCTTTTTCGCTAAATACTTCAGTGGGTTTTTAATGTTTTGTTTGCTTAACTTTGTCCGCGAAAAAGTTATATGAGCGTACAATGTTTTTATGGAAAAACATGCTTTCAGTTTCAGGACTTGAAAGAAGTCACATGGTGCTATATCAAGCGAATAGGGTGGTCAACCACATAGATACATTTGATTTTTCGCTAGAAATTGATAACGGCTGAAATGACGTAAGAATTTCAAGTATGTCTGGATTTGAAATCGTTTTTTCAAGGTCAAATAGTAGCAACGTCATAATGAGATGATTTTTGCACTGTCATTTCAATCATTCTTATGCGCGACTTTTTTGAGGTACTGTACGGCTTTGAGAGAAAAAAATAAATAAATAAAAAAAACACAAAAAAGTACACTGAGCGCCGCCCCTGACCGATTTTGCCTTAATGCACATGAGATTGGCTAAGACTGTTTAAACTAACGTTTTGATAATGCTCTTTATATGCAAAATATTATTGAAAAGCTGCTTTAAGTCGCTTAGGATTTTTAATGGTTCATCATTGCTGCTGAGTAGTTGCATGCAGCATTTGTTAAAATGACTTTTCATTTCCTTGACTTTTAGAAATCCTGGCATTCATTTGGGTTGTACTCTGCAAAATTATTAAGCGATGACGGTTTGAAAAAGTAATAACCTTAAAAGATTTCTGTGTATAAAAATTCTTTGCAGAAGATAGCACACAAATGTTTAGCTTAATATTTTTTTAGATAAAAATTAAAAGGGCTTAAGTTAAGTGCATGAGTTTCAAGATAGTAAATTAAGAAAAATATTTTTTTTTTTTTGCCACAACAGTATTTTTATTAAACGGAAATCGTTGGATAATAATTGCAAAAATCAGAAATATCTCTCATAAATTTGCCATGACTGAATATTAAATATTTTTCAATAAAATTATATATAATTTGAGTTTAATTATTTTTCATATGCATATGAAATTTCTGTCTTTAAATGATTCTATACTATATCCTTTATACAACCCAAAAACTTTATATTTATATAAAAGAAAGTTGACAAAATTAAGTAGTTACTTTCGTAAAAGTGTGAAAAAAGTTCAACATAATAAATTGAAAAAAAGCACCTTTTCTTACCAAAAAAAAAAAAAAAAAAATAAACAACAAAAATAAGGACTAGCAAATGGAACAAAGAAATGCTTAATTATCAAACTGTGTAAATAAAAGAATACCCACAAAACTTTTTCAAACTTTCTTATCTCAAAATAAAAAAATTAAAAATAAAATCCTTTTAATTAATTTAGGCGCATAGGAGCACTTCCAGAACTTTTCAGAAAATTTGCATATTCAATTTGAAACAACGAAAAAAATTTAGGCCGCAAGAAAATCAAAATACTCAAAAAAACCCAATGAAGTAAAAAAAATAGCGTTCCCTAATGTAAGTAAGGATAGTCAGAATGCAGCTATACACACGTACGATCTCCTAAAACATGGTAATAAAATTAAGGCCACAATAAAGTGAAAAAGAAAAATTTATATTGAAATTGTTTTTGGTGGAAAAAGTAACAGCAGCTGCTAACTTTCCTAAATAAGTGTACGTTCCAAGCTTTAGAAGACATATATTGAACATGCATTGTCATGATTTATATGGCTTTATTTATATTTTTTTTTTCTTTAGTATTTCGCTAGTAAATTTCGCATAAAATCGTTGTGTAAAGGATAGCAAAAGAATAAAAAAATCTCGTAACAAATCGATGAATAAAACGAAATTGATTAATATTACACTTTTGTATGAGTTGAAGTAGTGTAAAAAAGACGTTTTTGTATTACCATAGATGTTTCATAGATGCAATTGACTACAATTTAAGTTATGCCAACTGAGTGAAATAAAGTGCATTTTCAGCTGAACAAAATATTTGTATTTTAAAGAAGATATATTACTTGTCATACTGCTACTTCAATTATATTTATGGTATGTTGCAACAAGAGGCTGTGCATTTTTGGCGCCTAGGGCGAAAACTTCGAATGCCGCTCCCTAAGTAACAAAAAAAAAAATTTTTTATTTTGCCACCCCTACAAGCAACTTGTTCCCTATCCAAACATACTAAAAATCATCCTAGTGACCATTGAATTTTTTCACTTTCTGTTTATTTTTCATGCTAAATAATAATAAAAGACTCAGCAGGGCCCAGGAAACTGTTTATATTATGAGCCACAGTTCCAATTATGTACTAGGTTTGGCTTTACTGAAATATCCAACAAGGTTTTGGTACTAAGATATTACTCGCTCCAAAGATTTTGGGTTAAGTCTGCAGAAAATCTATTGTTTATAAACAAAGAACACTTTTTCCATTTTTCCAGAATCAATAGCATCGTAAGCAGCTACACTGTGCCTGAATCGAGCAAAAAATCGACTAAAATGTATCGTAAATCGGTCTTGGCACGGTAGTTCCGTATTATATAACGATTAAAATTACACATCACTCAATCACATTTTATGACGGTAGTTTTGCAGCAGGCCCGGATTTACCTTACAGGCACACTAGGCCAGTGCCTAGGGCGGCAAGAATCTAGGGGCGGCAATTTATTTTTAACTTTAAAAATTTTTTTTAAAATTTTTTTAACTGTGGTAAGGGAACGTCCATTAATTACGTGAGGTGTTTTTTTGAAAATTTTGACCCCCCCCCTCCCGTGTGATTTAAATATTAATTTTTAATGTAAATTCTATGCATTAAAAAGTTGACGTGAGGTTTTCCTTGACCCCCTCCATCCCCCCCTTGGTGAGATTTGGTGAGATTTTGCCGGACCCCCTCCCACCCTATTTTAGCTCACGTAATTAATGGACGTCCCCTAATGCATTATAATGCATTGGTGATGTTGAGAGTAACACAAGGAGAAAAAAATGCGAATACTTGGATTGTCGCACCCTAAACTACTTAAAAAAATGTTGACAAGCAAAAAAAAAAGGGTACTCACTTTTCATATTAAACAATTTTTTTGTCCATGTTGACCAGTGAAGAAGGGCGGCAATTTGTGAACGGCCTAAGGGCGGCAAATTTCTAAAACCGGACCTTTTTGTGAGTACAAATCTTAAAGAAATTTTTTAAAGACTCTGCAATCCATGGAATTTTCCCGATAGACCCCTGGTAATCTAATTTTCCTGGATTGCACTTCATAACTGGATCATTCTGTAAAACTGAAAGACCGATTTCTCACAGAAAAGAGCAGCTCCGATTTTGAATTTTTTGAAATTTAAACCGTGATATACTTCGAAACCATCGTGCCAAGACCGATTGTGGATCCATTTTAATAGAAATTTTGTTCGTAAATCGGAAACGTTTACGTAAAAAGTAAGACCAACCAGACAAAAATCGAAAGTAAAATGATCAGATTAGACATTTCTTGCACGAAATATGACTTTTAAAGTGGTAAGAGTCGAAAAAATTAATAAACAAAAACATTTTCCGAAGATAAAATATGACCTTGATTTTTAAATTCAGCGGGGGGCAAAGTACATCAGAGAAGTAAATCTCATCATATATAAATTTTTATTGTAAGCTATCGGCTGAAATTTTCATTTAAATTATACTCAAATGTTCCACTTGTTCAAACTTGGTACAGTGGCGTCAATTCGCTAAGGCCGGGGAGGGCATTGGCACCCCCAAGGATCTGATACTAGTTATTATTCAATACATCAAATCAATAAAACCATCTAATTGTGGTAGAATTATATTTCTTCCCCCCCCCCCCCCCCCCCAAGGTTTTTTGTGAAGTGACGCTACTGACTTGGTTCCACCAATAGTCATACAACATGAATTTGAAATTCTACCCTTGATGACACCGCTATCATCATTTTAAGTTTATTAGTCCCAAGTTCTTGGGAAAAGGTCAAGGAGAGCATTCAAGACATGCACGTTAACCAAAAGGCAAACTTCAAGCACTGTTACTCTGTGATCTGGAGCGTAATATTTGTTTTAAAATCAAGATTGATTTTTTATGTTTTTAGAGCAGTTAATATATTTTTAAATATGTAATTTGAAAATAGAATATACACTCAAAGAAACTTTAATAAGTAGTATGTGAAAGTTATATTGAGAAAGTTAAAATCTATTGCGGGACAGCAAAATTCAATTTGTTTGTGTTAAAAATCGAAAGCTAAAAATTAATAACTTAAAAAAAATTTTCAGCTTAAAAGTTTTTTTCATAATACTATATTAACATCAAGGACTCAAAGACATAATCGGACAGAGCTTCCCCGAATTAGCCAAAATAAACTTAGATAATTCGCTTAAAAAAGTTAAAGATTCAAGGTTTTAAAGACAAGACAAGACGAATGTATTTTGTACCTTATATTTTATAATACCTAGATTCACTAGTAAGGTTAAGATGTGTTATTTCCGCGAGATGATCATATCTTAGGCCATGGACGGGTCCTTTGAGTAACCGGCTTCACTAGTAAACTTCAGCAAGAAATTAATTGACGTCACCTACAACAAACAATTTCAATCATCGCCAAAAGTAGCTGAGCAGATGCGGAATATCTTAAATCAGGTTAATCAAGTGAATTCGCTTTGCTTTTAAAAAATTTGATTGCACATTTTGTAAAATTGAATAAAAGATTCAATCAATCTCAAGCCAAATGGAATAGTAAATCGTTTAATACATATGAAGTTCTCAAAAATTCAGTTAACTGGTTGAATGGTTAGAGGTTCCTTTTATCTAAGGAAATGAGACATCGATGCACTACACAGTTCCACGTAATAAATTTAACAAACTTACACAATATTGAAGTATTTTAAGTTAATATTGATGCAAGAGAATTTTTAAAAGCGCAGTATAAATTTCAAAAATTTAATATTTATTCCGTAATAAAATAAAATTAGCTCGAAAGTCTTGTCTTAGAATTTTTTTGATGAAAAAAATGCAGGAGGCTTTCACAATTCTTACGGACATTTTTTTAAATGCATATAAAATTTTTTCTTGAAAAAATCTTTCACGAGAATATTTTTTTCTTAATTTTCATATAAAAAGTGCTCAAAAAAATTCTAGTCAGAACCTCAGGAGAAATCTGCTCAAGTTTTTCATACATAACATGTAATATTTAGTTGGCATTTTAAAGAAAAAATAATTTTCAAAAAAATACTTTTAAGATTTGGGTCAGAATTTACCAACTGTTGTTATAGGCAATTGAAATTCGGGGACAACACTTTTTCAAAAGCTTATAACTTTTGAACGGATGCGACGATTTTTATAAATTTCAAGGTGTTCAATTTGTATTGAAATAGAGTATAAGTATATCGCATATTCTGCGACTTCCATCGGTAAAATAGTCACCCCCCCGTTTTTGAGGATGCTGAACACGATGGTGATGCTTAACATTTTTTTGGAACTGGTCCCACCCCCCACAGTGACCAAAAAACCACCCTAACGGACCCAAATTACTATTTTTTGCCATTTAGGGGCATGGGGCCAGTTTAAAAAAAAATTCTAAGCACCATTTTGTGGCGGTTTTTTGCCATTTTAGGAGTGGGGTCAACTCCAAAAGAATTTTAAACACCACCATCGTGTTCAGCATCCTCGAAAATGGGGGGTGGAGGTGGTCTGGTTGCTGTTTTAAATATTTGTATTTTTCAGTCTCACAGAATTCACTATAAGCCAATTGTGCATTGTGGCTGTTTTTCATTAACATTTAATAAATAAACATGTTTTAAACATTGAAAAATACATTATTTAAAAATAATTATAATTATTTAAAAATAATTATAATTTTTTTGATATCCATACAGGGATTCTCAACTTATGCTTGTTTTTACAAAAGCTATATCCAGAACTTCCGATGGCTATATCTCCGAAACTAGATCCGAGCGACACTTTTTTTTTCACAATTCTTATTTATTTTTAACCCTCTTTTACCCCTAAAAAAATAAATAAAATTGGACAATGTCAGCTAAAGTAAACTTAAGCCAAAAAAAACATGAAAAATAACGTCCAAAAAATATTTAAAATATTATAAATATTTCGTAGAATTCCAAAAGACACATATGTATAAAGGACTAGGATTTTGAAAAGATTTACTACCTTTCAAGGTTATTAAATTGTTATTGCTTTGCTGCAAGTCTTTCTGAATTTCTGTAAGTTTTACTAAAAAAATAAAAATTTGTCAAAATTTTTCTATTTTCACGGCAACATCTATGATTTCAAAATTATGGTTTGAAAAATTTTAAGAATTTTCTTATTATAAAAACTTCAGTCGGTCTGCGAGACGTTCACGTTAATTATCTAATAACGACAAACCTTTGAGAAATCGCAGAATTTAGAGGTTGCCAAGTTTTTTCATAGGCTTCTGTTCATATGACCTGTTGAGGGTCGTATTTTGTGAGAAATATGTCTGAAGCTTTCAATGTTCTTAAGATAGTTCCATGAAAATTTAATACATTTCATCTTAAAAAAATTTCTTCTTACTTAAAATTGAAAAAAAGGATTGGATTCCCATTCTAAATTTCAAAGAAATATACAGTGAATGTTTCAAAATTGAGTTTTTTTTTCAAATCAATTGAACATCAATAAATCTTCGTATTTACCCTGTTACTGTTATGTATGTACATATGTATATATATCAGGGAGAAATTTAAGCTGTCTGGAAAGCATGGCAAATTATTAAATCAACAATTTTTGAACGTAGTAACAGATTTATAATAAGCATATGAACGTCGATAGCCAAGCAGCCATTAAGGTTTTTAAATTATAAAGTTCTGGGTGGTTCTAGATGGCAGGAATACGCGGCTTCACTGGTAATGAATAGGCGGTTAATGTTGCTAGGAAAGACTTTAAAATTGACTTAATTTCTGAATCTAACATTATGAAACCACTAGCTTTAATTAGCGCTAACATTAATTCAAAATATATAAATATAAACATGTTGTTTGTCAAAGGCAATCCATAGCCATATTATGATGCTAATAGAAAAAGATAAGTAACCTCATTAAACAAGCAAACCCTGAAAATCTTTGTTGGTGTCAGCCAAAAATGCACGAACACCTACACCGAAAAAAAAACTTACTCCGTTTAAGGAAAAATGCCTAAATGTAAGGAAAAAATGTCCTTCAATACGAGCTAAAGCCATGGGTTCCTCAAAATAAGTAAGTAGGATTCCTTAGTACAAGTAAATGTTGCTGCTTTGAAATAAGGAAAACTTTACTCAATGTGAGGACAAGGTTATAAAACTGAGGAAAATTTTACTTTTTCTAAGGATGAAGGTATCCTTAAATGAAAGAAATTTACTTAAAATAAATTCGTTGATTTCAAAAAAAAATTTGTTAATTTTCTATTTCCTCTATTTTCTTATTTGTTGGCTACTTATTGTCAGTCATTCTTATTTTAATTATACTATGTTTTTAAAACTTCAGTGGAGAACTTGAATTTTTTTTTACCTGTCACCCGATCAGAGAATTGAACCTGTGTTCTGCGCCATGCCACTGTTCAAAGATGCTCATCTTACCCAACTCAGCCACCGACAGCATTTTTAAGACATACTAAAATTATGTTGTTAAACTGCGAATGTAACAACCATTGTCTGATCAGGAAAGCTTCGGTTCAAATCCCGGCGACGACATAATTTTTTTTTTTTTAATTTTTTTTATTTTTTTATTTAAAAAACAAGTAGAGAACTATAAATATATAGACAAAAACAGAATACTTACGAGAAGAATAGATATTAATTTCAGCGAGTAAAGCAGCGAGTGTTGCCACTCATTTATTAAGGAAAATTTTCTACGTTATAGTAAATTTTTTGAAGAAACTAACTAAAACTGAGTACGATTTTCCTTAAACAAAGCATTCCATTAGATTGAGGAAATTTTTACTCAAATGAGGAACAAGTTGTCCACAAAAATTCTTCTTTACTATTTCAAAGGAAAGTTTTACTAAAACCACAAACTCTATATTTGAGGAAGAGCGTTGACTTACTTTAATGAAACATGAACTCATTTCAAAGGACTTAATTACTAAATGAGACGATATTTTCATCAATATGAGGAAAAATAACTTAGATTAAGGAAAATTTTTACACTAAATCGGAGGAAGGCAGTTCTTCAAATTAAGTACGGTCTTTTTTTTCGGTGTAGGTACTCTTTGTAGAAGTTGTAAGGAAGTTGTAGCGTCAAAGGTTCTGTCTTTCATTATCTCTGGGAGTGTCCAGCGTTGGCAAATCTGCGTTTCAAGGTATTCGAATGTTACTTCTTCAACTCTCTTGAAAACATCGCATAAATGTCTAAAATCCGTTTAAAAGTTTAACTATAAAAAATTTGAAATGGTTTGCATAGGTTGAACAGCTGAGGCCCAATTTTTAATGCTAATTACTATCTCCCTCGATAACCCAAAGTAACGTAGACGCGTATAGACGTCAAACAAATTTTTAAATACTCATCGGAATATTTTTCATATGTTAAATACTTCTTTAAAATTTTTGAATTCTTTCTAAGAATTTGCTAAGCGCTTGTAATTCAAGAAGCTGCTTTGAGAAACATTTTCAAGGAATTTTATTTACTTGCTGCCAATACGACTGACTCAAGAAAGCATTTTTTGTCATTAAATTTTCTCTGCTGATTAACTAACGACAAAACATTTGAGGATGATTAAATTAAATAAGTTGTTGTGTTGCTCACAAATAAAGGATATTTCAAAAGAAGTAAGTACGTGTACATACAAAAAGGAATGCAGGAGGAAAAAAACGAAAAAGAAAAAACAAAATAAATGAAATAATAAAAATGAAAAAATCGTTAGAGCGAAATAAAGTTCAATATGATTTGACATAAAAATAAAGTCCTTCAAAACAGGGATACAAATGTACAGCTATACATTGGTACATATATGTATGTATACAACATACATATATTTACACACAATTAACTTTAATTTGATCACAAGTCAAAAAATATTAAACTTCGCCAGGTTGTTGTCAGAGAAAAATGAGTGACGATTGTGTGCGCACGTTGTAGCATAAGCTAAGGGGACTATTGCGGCACTACTTAATACAAGTATAAGCTTAGAAGATCTAGCAAACATTTTTATTGCATATAAATATTGTAGATATACATATGTTGGTATGTATGTGAATATATAGCATATGTACATATATGATTTACCTTTTTCTTAACAATTTTCAGCTTCTTTCATTACAATTTTTTTATTTGCTTTTAGCTTGTATTGCCTACTTTTAAGCGCTGGTCACTTAGGATGCTAGAAATATTATTTTGTTGCTGCCATTGCTGTTTAATGCTCTGTTATATTTTTTTGCTTAGCTTGTGAAAAATTAAATCCACACATAAAATTTTAGACTGGGGTTGAAATTATTCTTTTCTAGGTCTTTACTTAGATGTGTGTGTATTTGGAGAAGGTGGTACTTAGCTTTTAAGCATATATAATCGTGACAGTAATAAATGCTGCGTTTAAACTTAAAGGACCTCACTTTATTTTTGTTTAATTTGAGCTTTTATTTTTTGGCTATGACTTTTTATTGTAATTTAATTGGGCTGTTTCGTTTAGCACTTGCAAAGGAAAGTAATTTGAGCTTTTTTCCTTTTTGTTAGAGATACGATTTCTAGGAAGTATTGAGCACACATAGGTAATTTTTTTTTAATGATTATTATTAATTTTATTAATTTAATTTTTAATTACAATAAATTTTTATTTTATATATACATATAATAATTTTTTATATTCATTGATTAATTTCGTAAATTTTATTTTATAATTATAATTTAATTGTTGGCATATTTGAGCTTTATATTTTTTGTATAGTTTAAACTTTATTGAGAATTTACTTAGTTTTGCATAACATTTGCAAAAAATCCATAAAATTTGATTTGCTTTAACTTTGCGCCGTAGCATATGCTACATTTTGCTTGAAATTCACACTTTCCTTACTTTGATTTATTGTCTTTATGGTGAAGAGAAATCATTTCCACTGGTTCATTTAATCAAAACAAACATTTTCATCAGACCCCTATTAGCTGTTTTCCAAGCTTTTGCATTTTACACACACAGTAATTAAACGCTCTTGAAAAAATCTACTAAATACAACTCGTAGGCCATAATATGATGCCAATCAATACGCACAATTAATCCACAATTTCGAATCGAATAGGATTTAGAAAATAATTCACAAAAAATACTGTGCGCCTAAAAGTAGACAAAGTTTAATTTTTTTTAGAGTCCACTTTTTTTTTTTTTTGTATACAAAACTTTTCGCAAAGCGCGTCGTCGACTTTGAGGCGTCTTATAACGGCTTTATTTATAACTTTATTATAAGCATAGCTGGACCAAAAACGCACACGAACACACGCACACATACACACGCGCGATTATAACAACAACATACATACATACATAGGCGTAAGCTATGACATAAAGTATAAGATTTTCCTTCTTTTGATGTCTGCTGCTGTATTTTTCCACAACAAAACAAAAAAATGTAGAGCACTACCACATCATGCTCTTCTTGACATGGCTAACGCTACGTTTAAGCGCGCTTAAGCGTTTTCACACTGCGCTTAATTTTTAATCCTTTTAAATACGAAAGCTTTTTTTTCTTTTTTTGATAGCACAGCGATGGCTGTTTTTTTTTTCAAAAAAAATTACCAGCAAAAAAGCAGAAAGAAAAAAATTTCACGCTATCGCTAGCGTCATATAACACACGCACGCGATTTTATTACTTTAACCGTTTCGATGCACGACAAACGAAAGGAATCCAACGACTGACTGATTTCGCTTAAGGAATTTATCCTCGTGAAAAATCATTATACTGCTAACGTATTAGTTTTTCATGCTCTCAGCATTCACTGTGGAATTTGTGTCATGTGTTTCAGTGTCTCAATTCGGTCTCTGCGCAATTTAAGGCTGCGCTGTAACATTTTGTGGAATTTGTTGTTCGACATTTCAGCGGAGCTTTATTCCATGCGTTCGTGGAATGTTATGCTCAATACAGTTTTGGTTCGCTGGCAGTTTTGGAATTTTTTCCAATGTGCAGTCAACACATGTTTTTCTTGCAATCCATCGTTTTGGCTGCAAAGCACGAAGCTCTGTTGTTGTTTTTATCCTTTCCTATTTTTTTCATACGTGAAGAGTTCTTGGGCCGAAGTGTAGCCGTTACATTATGTTGTTGTTTTTTTTTTTTTTTTGCTGCTGAGTGACGTCTTGGCTGTCTGTTTGTGTCACATGTTTTGTTGTGGAAGGTAATGGTTGTGCAGCCGCGTTTGTTATTTTTTCGATAATTTGTGTCGGCACATGTTGTTGTGGTGTTGCCAGCAAAAACTTTGTGAAAAATAAACTCTATGAAGCGCATTTGTGTTAAAAGTAAATGGAATAGGATCTCATAAACTTAGTAACACTAATACTACATTTACATACATACATACATAATATCCTTAGACTTCATTAACCTCAAATCGATTAAAGTTACACTTCATTAAATTCGAAGACCCTTTATTAAATTCGAGAACACGGTAACCCTACTAACAGTATAGCACAGCACAGTACAGTCGCATTAATCCGGACACTCGCTAATACGAACTTACCAGTAATCAGGACATCTCTACGATTCGAACATTTTTGAAATTTTGCCCCTACAATTCGGACAAAACTAATTCAAAGTATTCAAAAAGACTGTGGCTGGCACGAACATGTCAACTTTGATTTTTTCAAATTTATTTCGTTAAGTTACGGGGCTCCTTTTGAATACATTTTCATACTCGTGAGTTTTTGCAGACATATTGTTTATTTAAAATTTGTGGATTTTTTTCAGTCATTTTCTTCCTTATTCATATGATTACAATTTCTCTATAAAAGTTTTAAAAAGTGAATGAAATACAATCATATACGCCTCAAATATGCATTCTACATATAATTTTTATAAAAATTATTGAGCTTTCTGTATTCCGGACTTTCTGTACCCCGAAACTATATGTGTCTGGATTAGCGCGACAGTACTGTACCTTGTTTTTTAATATTTTAATCTATATTGACTTTATTAGTGGGTAAAAGCATCAACCCAAAGATAAAATATATGACCGGACCAATGCACAGTGGCACAAATTGGGTATTTCGGTTAAAAAATCACGAGAGAAAGCAGATCTAGTCAGAAAAGAACAATTATTTTTTTAAATTAAAGCTAATCACACTGTCAACAATTAGTTGGAGCGCGAATTTTGAAAAAAAATTTCGTTTTTTATTAATTTAATTCAAAACGAAATTTTTTTTTATATATGTGCTTCGAGGATTTATTAGAATCTTGTAAAGCTTTCATTTGTGGTGTCCTAAAATTCACGTAAGATGTAATTGTATTTTTTTTTTATTCATAAAGTTCACACTATGGAGTTATCTATGGAATAGCATATCTGTTAAATGTCCTCTCCACGGCACTGCTGGTACATACCCATGATTGGATGAATATTGTTGATAGAGCGATAAATTTACAACTTCAATGTTGGGTGATCGTAAGCCTATTGACATCAGCCTTAAAACTCAAAAATCCATTAAAAAAAATCAGAGGCGCCTGAGCTGGGCGGCCAATACCATTCCTCACAACGGGTAGCTCATGCAGTATTTGAACTGAAATGAATTGAAATGGAATTCTTTCTCAGGCATCCATTGCGATCACTATTTACTGTGATCGCCTGACTAGCTACATTTTCGAGGAAGAAAGTTTTAATGATGCCTCCAGGTATGCAATCACTCTTAGATCTTCTAAACCCTAAATGCACCAATTTTGACGATTAACGAAGCTAATCGCTGAACTTGATTTTATTATAAAAATATTAGCATCCACTTATTGTTGTTTCATAATTCATTCAACGAACTCCCTTCGCTGTCCTTGGTAAGTAGGCATCAGTTCTTTAGTCAATGAACTTTGACGAGAATATGTTGTAGAGAGTTTCTCGAAATGTCCAATTCTTGACCATGGCACCGACTTGTTGTTCCTGAACTTTCAGCAATACTCTCACGAACTGCTACAATATTTTGTGTTGAACGACTTGTTGAAAGACTGCCTGAGTAACGAAGACCTCTAATTGATCCAGTCATTCTGACTTTTGAATGGTATCTGTTTTATATAAGCAAATAAATGAGATTTTCACTTTTCAACAAGTAAAACAAGGATATTTATAGGCAAATAAACTCAAATCAAGGAGGATAATAGGTTTGTGAGGCCTCTAAAACTTTCAAAGACATTTCGTCGAATTCGAGGACATGTCTTCGTTACCGAGAACGAATAGTCGCCTTAGATTATGGTGTAATGATATTTCATGATTAGCACATACTTCAATCATGTAGAAAAATTTGAATAATCTTAAGAAGCTTGCATTTGTTATGTCTCCATAATGTGATGTAATAAAGGGTGTTTTTTTTAGAGGTTTGTTTTTCGAATAGAGATAAAACTGGGATTTTGTGGTCAAATCTGGCAACTCTAATGTCATTTATATTCAGTTTGGTTTGCCATTTCATCATGAACAGGTTGACGCATGAACAACGCGTCCAAATTGTGCAAATTTATTATAGTCACTAAAATTTCAACTTTATTTTCACTCAAAATTCACATGATTTTTGCAATTATGAAGTCAAGAAGGCCGCCTAGATCTTGTGATATCACACCTTAAGTTTTTTTTTTGGGGTTATGTGAAGCCAAAAGTATGCGTCGATAAGCCAGCTACGATTCAATACTTCGAAGCCAACATTACTCGCGTAATTCGCGATATACCTTGAAAATTGGACCTCCATTTTAGACTACGTCCGAGCTAGCCGTGGCGTTCATATGCCAGAAGTCATATTTAAATTATAATGCCAGAAGATTATCTTTCGAATAAAGTAATTTTCATGTCTATTTAAAAAATTCATCTTTGTTTTATTCCATTTTAAAGTTCTATACCTCTAAAAAAACACCCTATATATAAGTTAACCTCCTCCCCATGTCATACTCTGACACAAATTCGAAATATCAAAAGGATACACCAAAAAGGCATGAGTGATATTAGTTTTGTGTGTATTTTTTTTTTTAATGTACTCAAGATTTTGGATTTTGTTTATGAAAACCATCTATGTATTGTGGTTCTATAATTTTCTAAAATTGAGTGCTATCTTGATGCCGTTTTCCTGCATGTACTCATATGCACATCATTTGATCAAATTGAAGTCTTTATCTAATGTAACGATATAAGTAACTTCTTCCTATTTATCTTATTGCAATACATGAGTAAACATTACAATTTTATATAAGTAAAGTACTTTCATGCACTACAGATATTCTCCGCACTCTTCGAAAAGCGATTGCACTCTCTTAAGCCACAAAATGCTCTTACGTCATCATTCATGTTTGTTCCACCAAAGTTTAAGGATTTATGGAATGTGGAATTTAATTGAGTATGCAAGGGATTTCGACTTTGACGGTTTGATGGTATGGCAAGAGATGTGAGCTCAAGATAACGCTGCTTTACTCTTTTCTTTCATTACAGTTTTTTTTTTTTATTTCACAGCTCATCTTAATTTTAATTTCACCGCGCCCTTTCCTGTGCGGGTGTTTGCGTTTCTTGTTTAATTCTTTGCTATGTGGTCGCGTGTGATGTGCGTACGCGACAACAACGCGAGGTTCATTGTTCCATTGCAGCGCAGCACCACCACCGCCGCATCAACAACAGAATCCTTGGAATTGTCTCTTCTTAAATATAATTTTTTTTTTACATTTTTTTTTATTTTTATTGTCGTTGTTAATTCCTTTTTTTTTTGTTTTCCGTCATTTCTCACTGTTTGCTTACTCTACGTTTAATCCCCATTGGGGATATAAACGGAATTTAAAGAGAGAATAAAAAAACGATGCGACCGAAGCGGAACCTGAACTACATTTTTTTGGTCTGATTTGGCGTCTACACAATTAAGAAAAAGTGGGTCGACGCTTGGTAGGCAGCGAGGTATTATGCACAGTGAGAAATATTTAGCTTAAATTAAAAATGTCTATTGATTCCGAATTTTCGCAAAAAAGTTTTTAAACGATAGTATCCTTAACTGAGTCAAAGCCAATTGGTTTTCTTTCATAATCCAGTTGATTGATTTTTATTTTTAAATTGTTCCCAGTGTAATTTCATTGTTCTACTGGCTATTGTTTTTGGGTTTTTTTTTCGTTTGGCGCATATTTTTTTTTGGTTACTATTGCTGTTGCTACTGCTGACTTTCTGCATTTAAACTCCTAAACTGCAAACTGAAAAAGTTTTAATTTGGTTTTTATACAGAAAATGGATTTGTTAGGACTCTACAAGGACTTACGCAGCTCGAAAATGGCTTTGATTAAAACAGGCAGCACTAATTATAGTACACGATTTTTTCTGCTCACTTTTTCTTTCTAATTTTTTCTTGTTTTATTTTTCTAATTTATTCTTTTTTTCACATTTTGTTATGTTTTTTTTTTCGCTTTCTAATTCTGCTTTTCTTTTGTTTTGTTTTATTTGGCCTTCAATCCTTGGCTGCCAAATGTTAATTAATTGTGCGGAGAAATGATTAAAGTGCTTGATGTTCATTTTATGCCTACGATAGGGCGCGAAGAAAATATTTAGCATAGCTAGCGAGATGGGTTAAACTTAATTGTGGCTCGAAGGTCAAAATAATTTTTGCATTTATTTAATGCAAACTGTTCGCTGAAATTGACTGTTGTTAACACAAATTTTTTGCTTAAAAGTTAGCTATTTAATATTTTGATGGGCTTGTGTGCTTAAAGCAATTGTTTATATTTAATTTTAGCAGAGGCATGGCAGACTCCGAAGAATTGAAATGAAATGCAAAGATGAAAAGATGAAATAATGCAGGACTTGTCGGTATTCTTGCAATCGAGAAAACAGAAACCATTTGAAACGGGAGAGGGGCAGACCGACCCTGACATTGTGCCAACTGATGGTGCTTGATGAGGCTCGTGATACAATCGTTGCAGAAATATGTAGAACCGTTTCCTGGTCAAGTTATGTCCGATGCTGCACTAGGTCATAAATTTTACTCTACTCGTACAAACGCGCTTCTAATCGCTGTCCATTGGCTTTTTTCTTCAGCATGCTAGATGTTTCTATTTAATTTATATAAAATAATGAAATGAATAGGTAAATTCTACCAGTAAGGAACAATGCCTTCCAGCAGAAAACTTTCCAAATTGAAATGAATAAGAAATCACTTGCAACCAGCATAATTTTAGACAAATTAAATTTTACAAATTTACAAAGGCGTATCCATATAATATAAACTACTTATTAGCAGTAAAATTTTAAGTATTTCAAAGTTCATATTGCTGTTACTACAACTCCTTCAAAAAGTTAATAACAAACAGCTGTAACACTTTGTAACTTTTAAGAGTCTTTAAATATAGTACATACACATGCGATACTCCTGGGACGTATGAGTATTAATTAATTTTAAACATATAAAAGTTTTCGTAAGTACTTTCACATGTGTGCTCATACGAAATATTTTGCCAATAAATTTAATAGCTCAGCATGCCTTTTAATGGCTGCTGCTTAAAATCAGACTTTATTCACGCCCCACATACAAGGGGAAATTATTGCAAAATTCGTGCCTACAACTAAGAAGGATACTCTATCAATGTCAACGACGACGACGACGACAACTAGTGCCAAACCAGAAATTTTGCCGGTTTTTTCATTTTTTTTTTTTCTCTAAATATGAATAATCTTGGCGTAACATAAAATTGAGGTTTTGAAATATTAACATACGAATTGCTAATAAGCTATGGGAATAAACTTGCGACAAAGTTACAAAATGTAATTTATGCTATTCGTACTTTCTGATTTTTTTTTTTCTTATGTGAATTTTGCTCTTTTGCTCTACACAAGTGTTGTGTAGTGGTAATTGTTGAATGTTTAAACACTCTACTCCATGTATCCAAAATACACTTTTTTTCTGATTCTATTTTACTCACTCTATTCTGCTCTATTGCACTCTAATTTACTCAGTAGATAAGAATTCTACTATACTGTATTTTTCTCTAATCTACCCTATTTTGCTCTACTCTACTCTATTCTACTCTACTCTACTCTACTCTACTCTACTCTACTCTACTCTACTCTACTCTACTCTACTCTACTCTACTCTACTCTACTCTACTCTACTCTACTCTACTCTACTCTACTCTACTCTACTCTACTCTACTCTACTCTACTCTACTCTACTCTACTCTACTCTACTCTACTCTACTCTACTCTACTCTACTCTGCTCTACTCTACTCTACTCTACTCTACTCTACTCTACTCTACTCTACTCTACTCTACTCTACTCTACTCTACTCTACTCTACTCTACTCTACTCTACTCTACTCTACTCTACTCTACTCTACTCTACTCTACTCTACTCTACTCTACTCTACTCTACTCTACTCTACTCTACTCTACTCTACTCTACTCTACTCTACTCTACTCTACTCTACTCTACTCTACTCTACTCTACTCTACTCTACTCTACTCTACTCTACTCTACTCTACTCTACTCTACTCTACTCTACTCTACTCTACTCTATTCTACTCAACTCTACTCTAATGGTTAAAATGGTACATACTTTGAGCATGTAAAATTCTGCTCAGCTCTTAAAACTCGCGAGCAAGCACTTGGAAGATATTATATCCTACAATGAAAATTGTACAAGCGCATTTAAATCACATGGCAAAAGTTAATATGTATTTGAATCGATTGAACGGTATGCTCTAGTGCTGCTAGTTTTGGCTTATCGTGTTGTTCCTTAGAGATCGAAGATGCTGCTATATAATGATTTTTTCCTCGTCTGGGGAGGGCATTGGCCCCAAGGATCTGATGCTAGGTATTATTCAATAAAAAAATTCAATAAAACCATCTAATAGTGGTGGAATTATAATTCTGCCCTCCCCCCCAAGGTTTTGGGGAAGTGACGCTCCTGTATGAGACCATTTTTATAAACTTCATTACTCATTCCTTTGATGTGAGAGCTATGCGACATAACATCAAAATGACGCCTATGAAGTGGTGAAAAAAATTGTTGATATGATGTCATTAATACATGACCTTGAAAATAAAGAAAAAAATTTAATGGCAAACCTCAGTTTTTTTTTATAAGTTTCTATATTTCTTTTATAGTATTTGAGGTGTGAAATTAAATGACTAATTGTTTTTTTGTCAGATATTCTTTGAGAAAAATGCTTATAAATTGGAATTATCTCTGTTTTTAGTTAGATAAAGTCCTTTGCCACTGCAATATATATTTTCGATTAGGATTATCTGTCCCAAATTTTAAAATTTATCACTTAAATGTTGTTAAAATTACACTGCTGAAAATGATGTTATAACAAGAAAGGTGCTGAATAATTTTGAAATATCCTCATTATAAAACCATATTAATTTTGATACGATGAGGTATAGTTTTTGTGTTACAGCTACTACCAGTAAAATTGTATGTTCGTCGTCACATTAACATATTAAACTGAACTCTAATGAACTCTACTGTAAATTTTGCATCTCACTGAATATAAGTTTTCAAATACGACTATGCATACTCGCCTGCACATATGTGCCATATGTTTGTACCAAAAAAAAAAAAGCATACAGCAAAACGGCTTAACGGCTTGTCAGTGCTTATATTACTTGTGACATTCAAGTATTTGATTTCCCATTTCATATCCTTCGAATGTCACTGTGAAATTCTTTTTGAATTTGGTTTGATATCAAAGCCACGCATCGGCTGTTAGTTATCTTCTTTTGTGGTAGTAAAAGTAGTGTTAGTGCTTTTGCTGTATTTGTTAGTATGAAACTGAGTACGTGTGATATGTCCTTATTTTGCTAATGTGTTGAGAAAAGTCACTGAATTCTATACACGATTATGCAAAAACACATGACGGCTCACTCGCTATAACTTGGTTTTCGTATCCGGCTATAAACATTTTTTTTCCCTCCATTTCCAACTTTTTGTAGACGCGCTAAAATGTCGCGACATACTGACATGCGTCACTTGTTCTTCTTTTGAAGCATAATATTATGATTTATTTTCTTTGAGGCATATATTGTTCAAATAGTAGTGAGCTTTCTATGTATGCGTTTTATTAGTTATTGTCAAGTTTATGCATGAGAGCATTAAATTTTTCTATTTCCTGGACTATTGCCATTAGTGTTGCACATAAAAGAGTTAACAATGTGCTTAAGTGCTAAAGAAATGGCACATAAAGCTATTAACTGCTGCACGTACTTTAATATCCTGTATATTACAGTTCAATTTGAAATATTCAAAATTTCTTTTGGTAATAAAATTTATCAATTTTTTTTAAGTGATTTATGTTGCTGAAATTAAAATTAAAAATTTCATTTATGTTCTTAATGGCTTTTTCACAAATATTTGCTTGAATTTTAGAAATTTTAAGTGAGTGCAAAAAATGTCATTCATTCAAATTTTTTGCTTCAATTTATAAAGGTTGATTTTTTTTATAATCCAAAATCCTTATTGAACCACAAAAAAAAACAAAAATTAAGTCAAAGAAAAGATTTCAGCAAAAATACGCTTTTCCGACGATTGGCTTTACTTTTACTTCACGCTATGAAACATCACAGGCAGCCATATACTGCACACAATATTATCGCGTGCTCGATATGGAAAAAGAGCTATAAGATTAGAATGGAAAAATTTTTTTTGGCAGCTAAATTTTAGCTGCCTTTGATGTTGCACACAAGCGCATATTTACGCTAAAACAAACAGCGATGAAGAAGAAAAAAAAAATCACTGCATTGCGTTTTGGTGACACAAACAACGAAGAATGTGACAGCACGTTGTCGTGATGACGCTAAGGACGATGATGATGCTGATGACGGTGGTGCCGACAGCAACGAACATGCTGAATGCTAAATTTCACGAAAAAGGAGCCATTTTTTTTTTATTTTACTGAATATTGAAAGCTAACAAAAAAATAAACGCATCAAATGGTAGCTAGAACCAAAAAAAATTTTGGGTGACTTGAAAATGTTGAAATTTTTTCACAACAATGGTCATTGTTTTAGGTAATAAGTTATGTTAACGTACTACTTAAGAAGCTACTGAGGTTGGAGTTTGCCAAAAAACCTTCCTTTAAGTGCTATAGATATGTCAGTGGGTCAAATTATAACATTTTTTGTTAAGGTAATAATATGTATCGTGTCTGAAAGCTTCTTTGGAGAAATTCAATCCACATTGAGAAACCATTGACCAATTTCGTGAATAAAAGATAAAGACAGAATATCTATTTTGATCGCTGAACCTGCTTGATATACTTAAGTTTATACTACGATTTTCCTCAGTCGACGCATGAAATAATAAACATAAGTTGATTCACTTAAAGGAAGATATCAATCAGTAGCCCTACCTACCGCTGAGAAGGCCACTCGCACATTTTCAAATGCCTATAGTGATGATGAATCGTGATGTATCAAGATGCATCAAGGTTGAATCAAGAATCTTTAAAAACTTTCCTAATCAGGAAAATTTTTGATATTGTAGTTTAAAACGGTCCAGGGGGGCTTAAGCCCCCAAAACCGCTCTCGTGCGTACAGGTCTGCTGTGGATTATTAGATTTCTTAATTTTTTTAATGTCTTATTAGATTTTGCAGTGAACGTGAGTTGTCGGTTTAAGTTACAACATAGTTTTTTTGGCAGGTCCAGCTGCTTAGTGCGGTTTTTAGAGCCAAAAATCTTGCAGTTTTAGCAGAGAGTGTAATGGAAGGACTTGCTTTTATCTTTTCGAGCTCTCGGAGTATCGCTGGTTACTTTTCAGTTGTCAGCCATTCAACCCAGGCACGGATTTAGAAATGTTCCGCCCTTAGGTAAGTCAGAAATTGCCGCCCCCCTTCACTAGTAAATATTAAAAAAAAATTTGTAATATCAAAAGTGAGGCCTTTTTTTTTTTTTTTTGCTTGTAAACAATTTTTTGGTAATTTAGTGCATACAATCCCAGTATTTGCACTTTTTTTCCCCTGTGTAAATAAATTTAAAAAATTCAAAAAAAAAATTTCAAAGTTCCCAATATTTGCCGCCCTAGGCACTAGCCTAGTGTGCCTCTAAGGTAAATCCGGCCCTGATTCGACCGGTGCAGCCGTAGGATAGACAGATATTGCCAAATTTATCTTATGGCTGATTTTCTTTAGGTATCAATATATCAGCCACATTGGTGCGTTCAGATTTCCGTAAGCTGAGACGTGTAGTGCCCCAGAGTTTAATGAAAAAGAGATGTTTGGTCCAAAGTTATACCAAAGTTTTTCGGGCCGTGGTTATGTTGCAGGCGTTCGTCATCAAAATTCATATTTAGAGTGTGCGCTTCCATAGCTTAAAGGTGCAAACAACTTACTTCGGTTTTAGGAGGCTATTTTCCACAATACTCGGACAATGTAACTAGGGAACTAGTTTCTAGGATTTCCTATACAGTATGAAATGAAATATGGTATAGAGTTATGCTAATGGAAAGTGACTACGAATTTTTATAGAATCTGGGGAATTAACAGATATTATCAGACTCGGGAAAAGATAGTTAAGGAAGGATCATTATCCGGAACACGACAGGTAACTAGAAAGGTCAAGAAAGCGAGGTAAAACTTTTGTGAAAAGAAAACTTATGCCCAAAAGTTGACCATCACGTCTATTTTTTTAGAAAATAGGGGGTATAAGCCCCTAAAAATGCATTCCTAGGCATTTTTGGATAGAAGAGGGTACTAAATCCGGCATTTCAGAACCTTACATGTCTTACATTAATGCTTTCTACATCCCCTTTTGACCCAAATAAACCAAAAATTAGTCCAACTGACCTTGAAGCGCTGGGAAACACAGATTCATCAGTTATGTGGCTGAATGATCTTTCATTTACGAATAATGAGTGTCAAAATTTAAAGCAGGAGTCGGCAAAGTAATACTACTTACTTTCTCTTTCTCTCTTGTTGTATACGTATACAAGAAAATAATTCTGATCATTTCGTATGTAGTGCAATAATGTACGCCTATCCATCCAGAGTTTGTTCGTTGGTGGATATACCACCTATTTCCCATCAAATTTCCGACTGGGAACTCTTCAAAGATTGAAAGTATCACAAAAAAAATGAGGGCACATTAATCGACGTAAGTGTTGTTCTTGGATGGTGCTCACGTCCAATTAAGGCCATATTATTATCTACCAAAATTTGCTGATAGTTAATAAATATTTTAAAAATTTATCAAACAAATACATTTGACATTCTGTTTCCTCAATGTATAAATAATAGCTCTTTAAGGAGAGGAATCGTAGTTTGTAACAGCATCTGCAGGCTTCCTTGGCTTGAGCAAGAGAATCATTTGAAATTTATTAAGTGCTATGGGCATGCCAGGAGACATAAAAAGACGAATAGAGTCCAATCATTCTGATATCAATTCGTGTGCCTATATTCTGGAGGAGTGCTGGACATTTGAATGCCATCAAGACGCACTGCTGTGACATTTTTTTTCAATTTCGAAAGCGTTTTTTTCGTTCACCCTAAATTAACATGTGTTCTATACACACACACACACACACACACACACTCTTATCTCACGGACAGACACGCAAATACAATATGTTAGCGTCAATTTTGAAATTTTGAATGAATTTTGCGCAAATATTTGAATTGCAACGCAATACAATGCAATGCAAAAATCTATGCCACTTCACACATACACAGGCAATATAAACAAATACACGCACAGCCACACAGAAGAAAGGCTGCATTTATGCGTAACAAAATGGAGTGGTAAAAAATTTTCCCAAAAAATGGATTGAACTTTGCACTCTACAAAATGTAACAATAAAACAATGACATTGTGAGTTTTTACTTAAATGTGAGTTGTACACACACAGATGCAAAGTTTTTTTATCAAGCTTGGAGAAAATAAAAACAAAAATCTATACCCAATGTCCGTGCCACGGTTGTCTTGAACGCAAAAAAAGGTTTGCCTACGCTAATGAAAGATGGAAATCGTTTCGGGAACGCTCTGTTATAGTAAAATAAAAAAGCGCCAACAACGAAATTCTAGCTGATTGTCTGGTTTGCGTTTTGTGATTTTCATCATTTTTTCATAGAAAAAAGTCAAAAAAAGAATATTTATTTCGGCCTAAAAACTAGTGGAAAACGCTCTCATGGCAGAATTCAACAAATTTTGTTCTGATCTAATCTGAGCAATTTCTAGAATTTGTTGTCATAAAAGATATGAGCTTCAAGAATTAAATTACTAAAAAACATCTTTCAAATGAGATAAGTCATCTTGTTGTCAAAAGCATAATTTTGCATTTGGGTACGACTATGGTCATTGGAATCTGAAACTGACTATTGAACTTTTTTGCTACACTTTTTCCAGAATTTAATTATTTAAAAAATATTTCTCTTACCATTGAGAGTAAACAATGCTAAAATTTTAATTTTAAATGAAATCAATTAGTTTTGCTTCGTCTTATCAAGAACGCAATTCAACGACATCTGGCGTGTGCAATCAATTAACCATAAAATTCAGAAATAAAAAAAAAAAAAAAAAAAAATAACGCGCAATTGATGTTTACCGCGTTTTCCAATAAAATCAAAGAATTCAAGACCACGCGAGAAGAATGAAAACATTGCGCAATTATTGTCGCAGGACAATTGAGCTGCCTACTGAATGGTGTGAGTCACGCATCAAGGACACCGCAATTCGTAACTGTGAGTACGAATCATTGTTTCTACTTTATTTTATTTTATTTTATTTTGTATTTTGACAATGCTGGCTACAATCACCACTACAACGTGTAGCCCTTTAGCAGTGACAGCAATGATGATGATGATGATGATGATGATGCTCCTGCCGTTGGTTGAAGATGATGATACTAATGATGGGGTAACAATGCTAATGGCATTTAAAACAAAAGTTCGCACGTTTCATGTTACTTTACTTAAAATTTTAAACTTTCTTTGGTAATGGCGTGTGGCAGCACTTTTAGATGGGGCTAAATAAATTAACATGGGTTTTTAAGGGGGCCTCATTGGTAGGGGTAGCTGATGGACTCGTAAATAGCAATAAATGTCCCTCGTCAGCCACTTAATTTGTGCCGCAAGTGAATTTACATTTTAATTACAAAATTGAAATAAATTTTTATAACCTACTGCTGTATGTATGGTTAAGGAAATCAGTGCTGCTATGAAATTGTAGCCAATGTTGGTGATTGGGGTTTAAAAGTAACACGCACTGTCTGTACTTTCAGTGGTGATGATGATGATGATGCTGGTGGCACGAAAAACTGCGCAGTAGCCTTATGCACTGGAAAAATTTTTTATTTTATTTTTATGAATGAAGTAAATGTTTTGAATTTCTAAGCAATATCAATCAAAGCACCAATGTAGCAATGTCTCAATATCAATATAAGAATCTGTTAATCTATTTAGCAATATATTATCCTATAAGGTGAAAAAACTGAAATTTTCTAAAAAGGCTTATTATAGTGCTATTATCATATCAATTTTTCGTTTTTAATCAATTCAACAACGTAAACATCATTAAGTTTTCCGATGCTTTAAACATCATGAATGACGTCGACGTCTTCGTTATCTTTAATAGATTTGATACAATTAACATCTGTTGCATTTAATTCTGTTATACTTCGATACTATCAATTTTAGGTACCTTTTCTTAAAATCTAAAACTTTCTGAAGATATAATAGTAATTTATTTCTTTATTTGTGTTTTTGGAACAATGTAAAATTCAATATGTATTTTACAGAGCTTTTATGTTCAGTAGTTTTAGTTGCCCGTTTTTTGTTCCTTTAATGCATTTTGCGATTGTAATTTTTTGGTTGTTTTTTTGCACTGGAACTACTGAACATATAAGCTCTGTAAAATACATAATAGTAATTTATATTCTGTAGATTATTAAAGCATATGGGACGGTCTTTTACAAAACGAACACTTTTCAGACGACGCATTTTTGATTTGGCTGAAAATTTTTTTATGGGTTCTATATCGAAAAAGAAGAGGTACGTATTCGAGGATTTAAAAAAAAAAATTTTTTTTTTTTTCAATATAGAAAGAATTCAAATTTTGAGAATTTCGTGATTTTTGGCTTGGAAGCTCACTTTCAAAAATTCATAACTCCGGTTCTGTTAAAGCTGGAAAATTGATTTTAATGTCATTTTAAAGCTAAGAAAATTATCTTTAATAAAATTATTTTTAATTATTAACAACTTAATATTGTTATAAACAATTAAATTGATTAAATTGAATTTTAAGAATTTCTCCCACCCTTTATCAAATTTTTAATATGACCATCGCATTCTACGTCAAATTTCCTATCGAGAATTTTTCGATTTTTGGCTTGGAGACTCACTTTCAAAAATTCATAACTCCGGTTGTGTTAAATTTATAAAATTGAAATTAATTTAGTTGTAAAGGTAAAAATATGAACTTAAATAAAAAAATAACTTTTTAAAAAATTACTAACAAATTAATATTGTTATAAACAATTTAAATGTTTAAATCAATTTTTAACAATTGCTCTTACCCTGTATCAAATTTTTAATGTCAGAATCGTGTTCTAAGTCAAATTTGCCATCGAAAACGTTTTTTTTTTTTAATGGGGAAACTAGCTTTAACAGAACCGGAGTTATGAATTTTTGAAAGTTAGCTTCCAAATCAAAAATCACGAAATTCTCAAAATTTGAATTCGCTCTATTTTGAAAAATTTTTTTTTTTTTTTCAAAATCCTCGAATACATATCTCTTCTTTTTCGATACAGACCCCATAAAAAAATGTTCAGCCAAATAAAAAATGTGTCGGACAATTTTTGTCAAAATTCGTTCGGTTCGTAAAAGACTGTCCCATATAGTGGTTGTTCACAAAGTTCAAGGAACGGAAATGAAAACACAAATTGATAGTTGTAAAAATGATTTTATTTTCCAGAATAACTTCCTTCAACTTCATATACATACATACTTATTCTAACGATCCTCCGATTAGTAGATTCCATTTCTGTAGCGATTTTCCGGAAGATATGCAAAATACTCCGCTATAGCACCTATTACTTCTTTGTTGGATGAAATTCGTTTTCGATAGAGTTTTTTGAGACGCAAGGAGACGTCCATTAATTACGTGAGGTGATTTTTTGAAAATTCGGACCCCCCTCCCCCTCCCCTTGGTGAGATCTAGCAGAACCCCTCCCACTCCTCCCGTGAGATTTAAATTATAATTTTTAATGTAAATTCTATGCCTTAAGAACTTGACGTGATGTTTTCCATGACCCCCTCCCTCTTTTGATGAGATTTGGTGAGATTTTGCCTGAGTTTTGCCCCTCCCCCCCTATTTTAGCTCTCGTAATCAATGGACGTCTCCTAAGAGGAGCCAGAAGGGAGTTGAGTCTGACGATAAGGATGGATGTTGTATCAACTCGTACTTTAATTCACTGATTGGAAAATTATTTTTGAAAATTTACCATCGATTTTGATTTCGATTCATTAATGGAAAATGATTTTTTTCTTCTATATGCCCGGTCTTTTTTTCACGAATTATTACATCCAATTGGTCCAAAGGATTACAAGAAAAATTTGAGTTTATTATTTTTCAGTTAAGAGGTAATGCACAAAAATCCTTTTGCATACCGAAAAACTGATGCTAACACTTTCTTGGCCAATATCCGAACACACCACTCGTCTGCCTCTTGTTTTGATTAAGAATAGTGGTGGCACGACCCAAATCTCATCAGAAAAGATGAAATTATGCACAAAATCCTTCTTTTATTCATTCTAAAACGATTCAAAAGTTGCAGACAAAGTTGGATTCAAGCATTTTTAGTTGTATTGACAGCACATGCGGCACCCATTGTCTCACAGAGCTTTTTGAAACTTGAAATATATTGCTTACTGTGCCTATTGAAATGCCAAGAGCTTCCACTTCCACTTTCACTTGGTCAATCGATGATCTTTCAGAGCCATATCCTGTATTTTTGTGCAGAGTACTCGTGTTGATGTAATTTTTGGACGTTTTGACGTGGTTCCTCGTCACGGCTTGTTTTAAGCAAACCATTGTTTTTGAACAAGCAATTTCCGCTAATACATTTACCATTTTGGTATGAATTCCCATTGCCTTTAAACTTTCCTTTATAAAGAATTTTATTACTGCACGGTGTTCAATTTATTCCATTGTTAAAAAATGTACTGACAACTTTCGATGGCTTGTAACTAAAAAAACGAATTGACAAATTGAAATGAAATTTCGGTAATGTTTTTATGAAATTTAAAATATTAAAATGACATCCAAGTTTTCACATATATAGTTCTCGTCTTTACGAATAGATGTAACTCTGCAAACTTATGGAACAACTAGTTACATCTCTTGAATGCATTTCTCGCATACCTTTCCTCTAAGCTTCCACGTACCAATACCGAGTGTTCCAAATCAAGATCCTTGCTACTTGAGTATGGTTATTAACTTCTCCTTTGGATGAAAATCTCTGAAGATTTTTTTAATTCTTTAACAACTTGCTTGTTGCAGACAGTCAAATATTTTCTCTGTGTTCTCTAAGTCATTTTTGTTGTAGGATGCTTCCTGATGAAATTGTTTTTTCAAATCGAATTCAATTTCTGATTATTCTCAAACATTTTAAACATTGAATGACCCAATAAACTCTGATATTAGAATTCAAGTAGAAGATGTTCTAGAAAATATCAGTGAAAACAGTTTTTTATGCAAGTTACATACTATGAACGCGGTTAGTCCTTTGCCATGGCTCTTAAAAAAAGTCACAAACATTCCTGAAAAAAGTAACTTCTTAAAGTATATGTTCTCCTTTGCCGCATTCTCTAAAGTAAGGATATTTTCACCTGGTAAAAGCAATGCCAGACTTTTGCGCTTGGCGTACTTACGTTACACTTGCACACTGAACTCTTTCAATATCGCTAGTTATATCGATCTGATATTTTTTGACCATGTGCAAAATATTAATTTTAAAAGCGTTGCAGTTCCACCAGCCTACACACTTCAGCAAGCCACATTTCCATGGACAACACCACAGTCAACATGATAGGCATTAATTTTTTTATTTGCTTTTCGCACTGACCCTCACCCCTTTTAGCAGGGCTTTATAGTAAATGAAATAAAAAAAATAAGTCAATGAATGCGTTCATTAAATGGGTGCGTTACAAAAACCAGAACAAATTTGAAAGGAAAAAATAAAGTTCAGTGTAGTTGAACGCGTTTTATGTTCTCGTTGTTGCAGTTGTTAAGCCCCATGGTGGCAAATAAAATTGTAATTAAACCCGCTTTCAGCATACTTAATTACTTTTTAATGTAGCCAAAAAAAAAGCAAAAAAAAAAAGTCAGCAAAACCAAAAAAAAATAGTGAAATTATTTTTCATTGTCGTCAATTTACAAAGCATCCGGCCGCTGTCGCTCTTCAGTACACTGGCGCGCACACACACACACTGTAAAGCCAATCTCGCTATTATCCGCATCGCGTCAACCAACCAACCCTATGCGGCAGCTTCGCAGTGAACGCACTTTGTAACTGGCTCTATGCTGTGCTAGCAGTTCGCTACAAACTGCACTGAATGTTGGCGCAACAACTCACAATGTGGTCCACCGACCGACTTGTGTAGACGCGATTTAAAGCGTCAAATGCGCTATGTAAACAAAATTAAATGTGCGAAAATTGTGAATTGCTATTTTGAGTAAGTGCACTTGTATGGATGGAGTTTTTCGGCATAATTATGTGGGTGGTTTATGGCTCATGTGTGAGTATAATTAAGTTAATCAAAATTTATTTTGAATTCTAGCAAGAGTTTAAAAATATTTAATATTCTTAGCTAAGTTCAATACGAGCATACGAGAAGAGTTGCATATTGGCTTCCAATTTTGCTCTATGTTTTCGGAACTTTTTGTTCCTTTTAAAAAAATACTTTTTCAAAAGTAAAAACGATCGATTTTTTCCTATGGAAACCAACTTAAAATATAAGGTAATCCCACTAAATTATGATCGTGTAGGCACAAATGTCATCAAGAAATAGTAAATTGAAGACATAAAGAGATCGAAAAGTTATACGTTGATTTCATTTTCTAATACATTTTGAGTTTTTTCAACATTAAGTCCATGTTGTCTTTAAAAAAAATAAATAAATTGAAACTAAGATAAATCAACGCCTAAAATGATATAGTTCGAAATGTAAAAAAATCATTGCATATGCATAGGCTCGACCATTGGGTGAAACAAAGAGAAGTGGTTTGTGCATAGAATTGATAATAAAGATAATTAAAAACGGAAACAATTTGATGTTAACTGCAACTCTCTTATCGTTTAAGCACAGTTCGAAGGATGCTGTACCAATATAATATGGCTTCGTTACAATCGTCGGCTTTTCTATGTATGCAGCTCGTTTTTTGTTTTTGGCAATATGAATAAATTTTATGAAAAGTAAAAAACTTACGTTAGATTTTTAATTTTTAATTAATTCCTTATATCACATTTATAGCTTGACACTCGCGTTTGTTTTTTTTTCGATTTATAGATTATAATAATTATTATTTTAATTCATATGACGAGCGAACTGAACTGCGTTTAACACCAAAACTCGAGGAACTGACTAGTGACTAGTGTTGCCAGCCTTATCGGTCGTAACGAGTTCTAACGAACTTAAGGTTACCTTCAAACTCTTCTGTTGGCCACACACATTACGATTTATTGCCCAAATGACAGATGAAGCGTGTCTTGGGCTTCACTATGGCTTATTGCGAGATTGTGAAAATCGATCTTCGATCTTCTGGATGTTTTAAAACTTCACTTTGTGCGAGAAAAGTGAAGTCAAAAAAGAGTTCAATAAAAGAGAAACAGCCAAATGAGAATTATGGAGAACCCAATTGCAATATGTAGTCACAAATAGGGTTGCCAAGTTGCAAACAAAAATTACTGGGCTTCCCAAAATAAAATAATTTTTCAATAAAATGGTTAAAAGTAACATTTTTTTTTGGGGAAAAAAGTTAATGTTATTTTTTTTTTACGCCAATATTAAAAAATTAAAGTATTTGCGGGTGAAGAACTGATGAATTTATTTTCTCGTTAAAACAAATTAAATATGTAGATACATATAACAGAAATTCTTCAGTTAACAGCTTTTTCGCTAATTTTTCAATTCCTACAAGGCAAGCGACTATGACATGCAATTCCAGGCTTGGCCGCTTCGAAAAAAGCCATTTGGCAACCATGGCTACGAAATATGATAAGTCAACCTTTTTTATAGCTGCTCATTTTCAGCAGTTCAGTTTTTCTTCTTCATTATCTTGAATAACACTGGCCAACACTACTTGTGCAGCTTGTAGAAAGTCTAAAATTTTAATATGGCAACAACGTCACACCAACATTAGGGGTCGTCCATTAATTACGTGAGGTGATTTTTTGAAAATTCGGAACCCCCCTCTTATTTAAAATTAAAAAAAAATTCTTCATGAATCACTCTGAGTTATTATGGCCCACATACATTTTCAGATTTTTCAGCAGACCTGTCAAAATCTGATGAAAAATCTGAACGTCTGAGGGTAAGTCGTACGAAAACATCCTACCATATGTCGCGAACGTACGACTCGATCGTACGGTAGGACAGTATGAAAAATCTGAACGCGTATGGGCCCCAAAACGATTGATCGTACCATGTATGCTCACCATAAGAGCTAAGCGCAACCAGTCACTCGTTAGTTCGTGGAGTTTCGGTGATAAAAGTGGCGTTGATACTCGCTCGTCATTCAAACAAAAATTCTTAATTAATTATTATTCCAAAATATAAAATTCGAATACAAACAATCGCGAGTGTCAATTAACAAATATGATACATGAAAATATGCAGAAGTTTAAAATCTTTCGTAAGTTTTTCACTCTTCATAAAATTTAATTTTATCAAAGTATTTAACGAAAAAAAAAAATGACAGAAAAGCCGACGGCCTTAAACAAAACCCAATATGAAAGCATCCTTTAACGAGTTACAGTCAACATTAAACTGTCTTTGAATTTTTATTCTATACACAAACCAAATCTCTTAAGGTTGGTCATCAGTACTGCCTCTACTTTAGGGGTCCCAAAAAGTTTAGGCAGCACTAGAATTCTAGCAATTTCCGGAAAATTTAGCTACAGACGTGGCGAAATTTCAGCATCCTGTTTGTGTTAAAAATTAATTTAAAAAATTGGTAAGAAGGCCTTAGCTCCGGGCAACGAACTCAACGCCACACCATAATTATTTTTATGAGAAATGGAAACCGAAGAGCTTCTATTTGGACAGTATTGGTTTTTAGCCACGCGCCTCGCAAAGACTGAAAAGATCCTCATCATAAATGAATGTTGATGTATAGGAACATCCGAACATAAAGTGGACAAAGCTGCTCCAATGAATTATCTGCTTAAGATTTACTTAGAACTAGATTACGGCGATAGTTCAACCAAAACATTTGGAGTCGATCTCATCTAAATAGTTATTTTGAAAGAAGAAAGACTTCCTGACGATTAGCTTCAGGGGTTTTTCATTAAATCTCTGGTATGAAGTGAACTTAAAAACAACAGAGGAACAACGATCTTGAGCTTTTCCTCCAAAGGTCTGACTTAAGTCATCCTTCATCACCTTTATCACTGTGAAGAAAGCAAGCGCACTCTAACAAAGGTAGTGGGAAGATTTTAGACGTATATCGAGGATTTAGTGGCCCCGCACATTCTCGTATTATGAACTTCGTCGCCTACCAATCATACTCCTATTTCAACAGAGGTTATGAAAAGACGCTGACAACGGATAGGCCACACAAATCAGGAAAGACACCACGGCAATATGTCGATTAGCGCACATAATACCAGGAATCTAAATAGCTATAGAAATTTTATTCAGACCCTAGACATCTAACGGAGTTATATGTTATTAGTAGCAATTTTATAGAAAATATTGGCTGGTCTTGCGCTGTCTGAGATGTAAGCGCACTACACTTTCAATGTGCCACAAAGGCAGCAAATTTTGTGATGACATTAAATTACTACCAGATAATTCAATCAATATGAAAATAAATCATAAAAAGTCAAATTATTCTTTTTAATAACTTAGTGCTATCTGACACAAAACAAAACAAAAAAATATTCCGTTTCCCACAGCATTATATTCCAAAAATACTTTGTGGCTTCAATAAATTCATGGTCATCTGCAATATAAATCTGCGTTGAGAATACAACAAGACATTTAAATAGAAAAAAAAAAATCAACCAAAAACTCTCTCATAGATTTATCATAAATTTGTTGTAATCATTCTTCATGTCGCGTCAATGCCATGGAATTAGTTTGCCACACCATGTGGCATAAATGTAATGCTCCTTTAGTTCTGTTCTGTTCTGCGCTATGCAATGTTCCATTCTGCTGCTGCTTCTTTGCCAATAAGAAGCGTCAATCATACGCATAGACATAATCTTTCTATCTCATTTTACGCAGCAGTTGTCAGTTGTTCACATCGTCTATGCTATGACATTCCGCCCCTGTCGTCCAGTCATCTATTGTCGACTTCCTGTCGCTAGTCTGGACGGTTCTATGTTTAATTTCAACTGATAACTGACCGTCTTTTATACGCATTTTGTGTCGCCGTGAATGATGTGATTTAATAGACGACATTCAATTTGTTCATTGTTGGAGCTTTTGAAGTGGCGATTTGTATTCGAGTTTCATTTTTTATTTTTTTCGTCTACATTATCTTCACTTTATTATTACAATATAGAGCAGTGATACTAAATATGAAGACCACAAAGTGATATGCAGTTATGTTTCCATGAATATGATGAATTATTTTACTACACGAGTGTGTAAACATAGCACACATACATATATTTTTGTCAAATCAATATTTTGAGAAGAAATCGAAAAGTTATAAAAAGTAGAAGTTTTTATATTAGATGTCGTAAATTGGACACAAAATGATAATCAACATTTTTTTGTTTTTGTAGCGCATTTAAACTGACACTAACATCAACGCAAAAAATGTCAACAATTTGATAATATGTCTGCCGAATGTTGAACTGAGATTGCAGCAAACAGAATAATCATCTTCCTTTCAGCTCTTGGATCTACTAGTCTCTCAGCCATACAATTCCATTTTGAGTTCATTTGTATAAGATCGACCGTTGTTTTCCAAAGTTAAGGACTTTGGTATATCAAAGTTTTTGCTAAAACAACAAAAAAATGTTTGACAATAAATTTTTTGAGTTTAAGCGTGTCATCAGGCTCTTAACTTCTTTATTTAGTTTTTGTTTTACACGAAAAATCCGTAGATTGAGAAGAAAAACGTTTGAAGATTTTCTCTACTATTTTATGGACTTTTAACAAAAAGATCGATAATGGCTTGGAAGTACATAGCAGACATAAACAGTTTTACAATTAAACCAAAAATACTTTGCTGAATATTTTGACTAATTTTACCAACTTTTCTCTCAATGCTATTTTTATTGAAAATTGATAGCTTTTAAATGTGAAACAAAAGCGCTTCGGATGTACTTTGAGGGAAGCAGGAAACTGCTTCCAATACACTTCCCACTGCTTACCTTTTTTAAACATAGGATGTCATTGCGAAGTTGCACTTCTTTGGAAGCATACGAAATGCGCTCTCTTGAATACTAAATAGAAACACATTCTTGGAAGCATTTAAAAAATGCACTAGATATATTCAAGGAAGCTTGATGCTGAAAAAAAAAAAAATCATTTCTTTATTTGTCACCGACCCTAGGCCAGGGTTCTGAAATGCGAGCACCTTAACCAACTGAGTAACTCTTATTATAAATTTTAATGAAACTAAAAATACTTGGTTTTCTGTGAAAAGGAAAAGCTGAGCTCTTCATTTCTATAGTTGGGACTTGATAATTTATATAATATATGTACTTTAAGCCAGCCAAAAAATATCGATGAGTTTGGATGATGCCGTTAAACTGCGCATGCAACAACACAGAATGTCCAGATTTAAACCTCAGTGAATGCGGAACGAAAGTTTTTTTTTTTAAATTAAATTAAATGCTTCCAAAGAAGCATATCTGATATGCTCCACTTGCAAGCTGCTTCCAGATTTCCTGTTGGCAGACGAAAAAAAGTGATAAAAATTGAGACTTTGACCAAAATTATTTTTATAATTAACGCAAAAACTAAGAATTTTGTGTAAATTTTTCAAAATTTTATATGTGGGAATCCAAGATGGCGGGCTCAATAAGACGAAAACTCAATAAACCAATTTCAATTCTGCCACTATAGTGAATTTTTCACCGCCATATTGGATCCAGCATGTTAGATTTTGTGAACATACTATACCAAATTTTTAGACGCGTTCTTCAGCTAAGTCAAGATATAATCCGATCGGTTGCGAATTTTTATTTTTACAAGCGTTTTTTCAGGACATTCGATTTTTCTCCGGCTTCCGGTCACCATATTGGCACGGTTCGCTTGAACCAAGATCAAGATCGATAAAATTGTCAACCAAATCTGACAATGCATAATTATTATATAGTGTCTTGAGATTCCAAATACATAATCCGCGAAATCGTATCTGCTCATTTACTCGTTTTATGGCCATTTTAAGGTAAACGCTTTTACCGATAATATTGATAAAAATGCGTTCTAGGAAGAATTGTGTATAAGTCATTAAAACTTAAAATTTTTTTATTTTTCTTTTCTTTGTGAACTTTGTAATCAAAAATACTTTTAAAACCCATAAAACAAAAATATATAAAAATTATTTTTCATTAGTTTTTAGGCCCAAAAGTGTTTTTTAAATTTTTTTTTAATTTTTTTTTCATGAAAAACAGTGAATATAAAAGTTTTTTTTAAATTATTATTTTTTGGTAAGCTTTTTAGTCAAAAATACCTCAAAAATCCATAAAACAAAATTATAATTTAAAATATTTTTTACTAGTTTTAAGGCCTAAAAATTTTTTTTTTGTAAGCCTACAATTCTTTTCCATGGAAAATGATGAATAACATAACATATGTATGTATATAAAATTGTTTTTATTTTTTTTTCTTCGTGGGCTTCGTAGTCGAAAATACTTTTTAATTTTTTTTTTATTTCAAACAGATTTAATAGTAGCAGGTACACGACGAAAGAATTCTGGTGCAATTTGAGCTCATGATATTAATATTAACTGGTGGATTATCGAGCGATTTGTATGGGAGGAAATGGTTTACTAGATAATTTCTCTAAATCTCGTGAAAAAAAAAAAATCTTACATAAGCGAGACCTAACCCATCGTAAAGAGCATAAAATTTTCTACATATAACTTGCTCATAATATAAATATTTGCTGGTGGCTCATCCAGTTTTTTTATTTTCCAAATGATTTATATGTGAAAGTATGACTTATTAGACAGTTTCGAGTAAGTAGCGTAAAAAAAAGTCTCATACGAACGAGACTAAGTAACTCTATCGGAATAAACATAAAATTTTTTTTAAAAAAAAAAAAACAACACAAAAAATCAAAAAAAAAAATTTTTCTCGTTCTTCAAAATATCCTTAAAAATAACAAGATACTTTTTTATAGAAAGTTTTATGTTCTTTCTAGGGGGGTTGGTCTTGCTTCTCTAAGATTTTTTTTTCACGAGATTTAGAGACAATTATCTAGTAAACCATTTCTTCCCATACAAATCGTATGGAAAACAAAAAGCTCGATGAGCCAACAGTAAATATTAATATTATGAGCTCAAATTGCACCAGAATGATTTTTTCGTGTACAAAACAAAATTTGAATCACACTAATATTTCTGGATTTTTTTTTACATTTTGTTTTTATGGATAAATAGTAATATCCTATGGCTGATTTATACCAATAATATCATTGCCGAATGTACGCCAAAGCCGGAGCTACCCTTGCCTCCCCTACTCGCTTTTAGCGCATTTGTGATCTCTCGAAAACCTTTTTTTCGAAGTGTGGAACCAAAACAGATGCTACTAAGTACTATGTCACAAAAGTCGCACACTTAAAGTAAAGCTGATGTTTGTTTATAACTTTTTTAGTGAACAACAATTGCCAACAATAACAAAGTTTTGCTAAGGTTCATACATACATACATATACACATAAAACTCCGGCGCAGTATTTTCTTTTCAACAAATAATTTAAAAATAATAAAAAGCTATAATGAAATTGAAAAAACTTGATTTCCACAGAAACTACTTAAGTCCCTTAAACGAATAACAACAGCAAAAGCAAGAACTTATCAACCCAAGATGGCTGACAAAATTCATAGAATATAAAGAATAAATGCAAAATAAAAAGCGTTAGTCTGCAACAAGAAAGTCAGCAGGAAAGATTTCATGATTTCACAAAATTTTAAAGGAATATAAAATATCTAGAAAAGAAACATAGTTACAAATACAAAATGAAAAATTTCTGATATAAAATTTTACAAAAGGACAAAGGACAACAAACGACAAATGAATGAATGTCTATATAGCGCGAGAGCAGGCGAGCGAGCGCGTAAACGAACGAACAAAAGCACTACAGAATAAGGAAGGAAATAGATTGGGTGAACTCAAGCGGCAAGATGGCCGGCGTATGAATAAACGACGGTAAATCATAAGCATATTTTGCTGCATACTTTATGGCGCACAATAAAAGTGAGAAGACGAAGAAGCAGCAACAGTAGCATAATAAAGCGTAAGCAACTGAGCAACAACAACAACAAAATTGGAACGAGACAACCTAAAAGGGATTTCCGACACCGTAAGTGAATGTAAAGTGTATAAATTGTAAATAAACAATAGCGCAAAAAGGAGTCGAACAATGAAAAGAACGGGATGAGATAACTAGGCAACACATAAAGTGTATTTGTATAGGAGTGACATAGTTAAAGTTCTAAAGCAGCAACCAACTGAAGTGTTATTCTGCTGTGACGCATTGTGACGCTTTGACGTCGTTTTTTTTTTGTTCTTTCTTTCTTTTCTTAATGCTAATTTATGCATATGCATCATAATGTCGCTTTCGTTTCGTTTCGCCTTTTGTTTGCATAGATAAGCCATTTCGGCATACATATTTTCTCTTCCGTTCATTTCCATTATTAAGTTAATTACATTGATGCCGTCGGAAACGGATATTAAAATGCAACTCAGAAACAATCGTAAACAACGCGCAAGCACGGAAATGAATTTTCATTCAATTAAAATGTGCGCCATTTTGTTTTGGAATTTACTCTTTACTCAAAGCCCGCCGCCTCCATCGCAGTCATTGTCCATTTATTGCAACAAAAAAGTTTTTTGCTTCTTTGCGTCCCTCTAAGTAGTAGCAACAAAAGCAGCAGCTCGTTAAGTAGTGATAATAAAAGAGCGTAATGCATACAAATTTGTTGAGGCATAATAGAGCGATATTCAAGCATCTTTTCATTTTAAATTAACAAGTTTTTACGCTAAAGATTTTAAATGCGTTCAAGTGTTTACACTGAAGGACAAAATAAAATTAAGAAAATGAAGCGCATACTTAGATGAAGCAAAATTGTAGTAATATGGGATATGTATACCAGTAAAACAAAGCAAAAAGATATAGAGTTCTAAGTACTTTTTATTTGGTTATTTGGGTTCATTGATTCTAAAAATTACCACTAAGTATTTCTCTCAACCAAGTCAACTTTTTTGGTATATTTCAAACTGCTGGTTCTCAAATCTATGCTACAATTCAAAAATCCGTTTTTTTATTTTTTTTTCGGAAAGTATGTTTTCGCGACATTTCAAAGGAGGAGGCAAAGTACCCCAATAAATTGAAAAACTACAAATACCACACATTTCTGAAGAATAAATTCTATTAAGTCCTTACCGAAAACAAAAAAAGACTGATGATCTCAATTTGATCTGGAAAGTGGCAACTCTGAAATTTGTCAGCTGTAACCAATGATTGTTTCGATTATTAAAAATGTAGCGCTATCATTGTGAAATAGGCCACTGAGGCCACTCGCCGATTTTTCGCAAAAAATACATTTTGATCTGATTGAAATTGTCGAATTTTGGGGCTCTGTAAATCCTCACGTGATCCTTGAAAAGCAAATACATTCGAAACGAGCAGTCTGCTGTAGATTTTGGTTAGGCGGCGTAATTGGGCTTTACTTTTTTGAAAATGAGGTCAGAATTGTAGTGAATGTAAACGTAAATGTAAAGTACATTCGTTACAAGAACATGATAGCAGAGTTCTTGTGGCCGCAACTGAACGGCATAGATCTGGACGACAGACGTGGTTTCAGCAGGACGACATCATGAAACAATCAATTTATTGCAGCAATGATTTCCAGACCAAATCATCTCACGAAATTCTGAAGTCAACTGGCCACCAAGATCATGCGTTCTCTTTCTTCAGGGTTTTGTGAAATCTCGGACATATGTGAATAAACCAGAAAGAATTCCTGAGCTCAAAGCCGAGATCCAACGCATCATCGGTGAGTTACAGCCACATCTTTGTGAAAAAGTCATCGAAAATTTCATGTAAAGAGCAATGGCTTGTCATCAGAGCCGCGGTGGCCATTTGCCGGATATTTTTTTCTATACTTAATCGGAACATGTCTACTTTATAATGCAATAAAAATATCACAACTCGTTTAAAAAATACGTGTTTTTATTCTTAAATAAAAAAATGCACTCTTATTGGGACACTCTCTATATCTAAACGTTGCAAAGCGCTGGTCCGTCTATTATCAATCGTTCAACTTCTGAACGATTTGACCAATTGAGGTCATATTTTTTTCTGAATGTTTCTTATGATCTGCGGAAAGTTCTAAGCATATTTTGGTTTAGAAAAAAAAGGTGTTGACATTCCCCTGTATAAGAGAAAAATCAAATTTATCATATCTCAACAAAAATTTGACGCAGATGATTGCGACTTGGTACATATCTAAGAGACAAATATATACCAGAAAATGTCTCAAGTCCAAAAAGTGTCTGTTTTTTTTCACTAATCACCGAAAGATGACCCTCACTCGGGATAGTCTTGAGTCTCAAATGTGCCTGATTTCGGTTCGCTAACGAAAATGTTTACTTTCACCAATCGATGAAAAGAGCTTGACAAGGGTATATGGCCATCATCCGGTGCTCCCGGGTCCCACAAGTGCACGATTATAACTTATAATTACTTTGAGAGAATCATTAAGTGAAGGCATGGATGGTATCATTTTTGGAATACTCTCTTTACGTCACATCAGCCCTGTTTGTTAATTTTTTTTTTTTCAGAGAGTTAGGTCTGTCATTTATGTTTTTTGGAAATTTGTTTAATTCAGATAGGTCTCAATAGGACAATTCATTCCGGTGTAAAAGTTTTCATAAAGTGGGTTTGGGTTTTCTGCTTGTATTTTTCTATTTGTTTTTACTAAATCCTACAATGCATTTAAATTTCTTTTACATTTATTTTTTCTTACCACAACGTTTCTTCATTACTTCCTTTTCCCACATCTATGTATATTCTTGTGCGTTTTAAATATTTGTTTATAACTGAAGTGCCCCAATTTTACGACAAACAAACAAATTCAGAGCAAAACGTGCGCAAAATATTTTTCTACCAATTTATTAATTTTGTTATTATTTTTTTTTTTTTTTTTTTTTTGAGGAAGGAGCCTAAATTAAGGACAGAAGAAAATCACAACGGAATTGTGTCGCGTCAGATAAAAACAGAAAAATTATAAGTATTTTTATGTTTTTTATTTTTTTTTTCTTGACGATAAGTAAATGTTTGTAAAGCAAAAGTAAAAAGAGTGTATTGTGAAGGCTAATGAATTTCATATTGAAAAATATTTTTATATAATTAAGTATTATTTAAATAAGCAGCAATGTTCATAAGAGATTTTTATCATTTAATTATTTAATTTTTTTTTTTGACGATAACATTTAATAGATATAGTTCTGTAAAGCGATTTTAACCAAAGTACAAAAAAAAAAAAAAAATAGCACATAGTCCTACTCACTTGAAACTGTGGTGCTATTTTTTAAAAAAAATTTAATTTAAAAATCTTTCTTATCAAGCCTATTAATGCTAATTATAATATAAAAATTAATAATTTAAATATTTATAATTTTTACAAGTGACATGCAAATCAAGCGCTTTTTTCGCTTTTTTTTATAATTTAAACACTAGTAGATAGAGTTTAAAAAATCACACGAAATGAATAGCGAAAAATGCAAAAATGTACGCACTGAATTATTCATGATTGTCGCCATTTTTTTTCTGAAATGATGGAAAAAGAGAAACTCAAAGGAAATGCAAAAAGGAAAGAAAAAGTAATATTGTGCTAAATTAATATGCGTCCTTTTGTTGCCGAAATTAACTAAAGAACAACGGCAGCACTAATAGCCGCAAAAGTAAAAGCAAAAATATGACATCTACAAATATTAATAATTTTTGGTATTACTAGTTTTCGAGCCCTGTAGAATTAGAACAAAAAGGTTTTTGAAATAAATTTATGGGAGAAAATTAGTAGAATTAAATGACTGTCAGAGAAAAAACTTAGTAGTATTTAACAATATATGTATGTATGTAAATGAAAAAAGTAAGGCAAAAAACTTTATAGACTTAAGTATTATATCCCACAAAATACACGGTTATAAATTTTTGTATGTGAACTTTTTCATATAAATTTAATCAGTTCATACCTTCTTTTTTCTTGAAAATCCTTTCGGTCAATAAAATGTAAATGTAAATAACACTATCCGACACCAAAAATTTTCCATGATATTTATTAATTTTTTATGATGTAATAAGGTCCCCTAAGCTCAAAAAAATTTTTGATAGATTTTTCTCACGGTTAGTTTTTTTTTTTTAATTTTTTTAGTGTATTTTCAGTGTATTTTCAGCTTTTAGGCTATATCTCATCCAAATATTGACCGATTTTGTTCAAATAAATTTTGAAAAAAAGGTAATAAAATTTCCCACAATTTTAGGCTATCACTTTGGCATTTATGAACGGATGATCAAAAACTTGATATTATTTACTTTTGAAGAGTTTCCTCTTTGTAATTAAAGAGCTAAATTGATGAATTTTTAGATATTAATATTTTATTATTAATTGAATTATTATTATTATATTATTTTTAATTGAATACAAATTTTAAAAAAAATAACTTTTTTCAAATGTGTCAGCTTTTATCTCGTAACCTGTATATTAAAACCAAAACTTTTCTTTACGAGAGTTGTGGGTAATTTCATTACCTTTTTTTCGAAATTTATTCGAATAAAATCGGTTTATATTTGGATGATATATAGCCTAAAAGCTGAAAATATACTAAAAAAAATTAAAAAAAAACTAACCGTGAGAAAAATCTATTAAAAATTTTCTTGATATCAAGCACGTTTAAATTTTTCAACGCAAAATCAAGGTATCACAGCATTGCCGAGCCTCATTGAGAAGTCTTTCTGAATCAACAATTTAGTTAAAACGCTAACGATCGCTACCAAAATTTTTTGCGCTTTCGTTAAGAGAGGTAAAGAATTTGTCTTCATTGTCTATTGAAAATTTCTTAGTGAATTTCCAGTTCTTCACTGACACTATTAATAGAACTAAAAATTGCAACACTTCTAAATTTCTATAGAGAGTTAATCGTAATTTTTCGACTTTCTTTCTAATGAAGAGTGTTCTAAACAAACATTACAGAATCTTTTTAACATTTTCTACACTAGTGGTGAATTTCCATCATGTTTGAAAGTTGTTTGCATTCAGACAGTATTCAAAAATCACAATGTTGCCAACCTTATTAATTACCAAACCACTTTGATATGCTATACGCTCTCCAATAATATGCATATGATAACCTTTCAACTTATGAATTATCTGTAATACATACAACGAAGTGTTCAAAAATTTTGATCGAGTTTGAAGTGGACACGTTTTGTCATCGACTGTTTCACTTAAAATTAATTCGGCGACAATGCTGAAGCTACCCAGCTTTCTTTTCTATTCCCGTTCACTTTCCTATTTATATCGATGACCTATTGTTATCGTTCATCAACACATTCGAGCTAAATACATCTGCTCTCATATTGCTTTAAAAAACACCTAAGCTCTATGTAGATTAGAGAAAAATTACGAAAAAATCAATCGAAATCTATGAACAAAGTCGCGCTAATCGACTCCATTTCAATGCACACAGGTGAATGGAGTCTATCCTTCATATGCCACATTATGAAAAAGCTTCCACATTACTCGTCCAGCGTTGCAATTATTACTGTCTTTAAGAAGAAGAAGAAACAGATGAATATCTAGGTTTGGTAGACATTACAAGATCAACAACTCGATTCAACAGGATTTGAATTGAAAGTATGATGAGCTTGGTATGTAGAAAAAAACGGCCAAGTGTCAAGATAACTTTTATAAAAAAAATACTTAATCCCTGTTGATATGCTGTTTCACTAAAATAAGACCTAAATAAAATATAATTCGCATGGATCTTGCGTGCAATTAAAATAATTTCATAAGTGATTAAAATATGACACTCCAGTGATTAAAAATGTTCCCTGGGCTATAACGAACTTCATATATTTTTGTCCTTGAATTCATTTGTATTTGACACTTTTGCGCTGTTTTGTATGCAACATTTTTTTCTCACTTCATTGCTGATTTGTTCGTGGTTGTTTTTTCATTATTTTTATTTTATTTTCATAAATTTTAAACGCATTTTGGGAGCCTTTTTCGTTTATTTTTAAATCGCTTAAAGTAATCTTCTTTTCATTTTCTTTGTTGTTGTTTTCATTATTTTCTTTATGTTGATTATGATTTGGCGCTTAGGTTTGCTTCCGCTATTTCGGTGATTTTATGATTATTTAGGATAAACGTTTTGATTGGCTATCATGTTACTCTGATGTACTTGAAGAAACAAAAATAGTCAAATCATAAGGTGATGCTGCTAAATTGTAACACTTTGGAAAATTGCCTAAGTTTAAGCGTAATGTCACAAAAAAAAAAAAAAAAAAAGATGCAAATTGCAAAAGTTAGTTTTGTAATAAGTACGTATAGTATAGAAAAGTAAGTAATTGTAATTCGCATAGGATATACTTCTAAAAAAAATTCATTGACATAAAATGAAATGTTTCTCTTAAAGAATTTTTAAAAAACAAGAAATTATAATACATATAAAATTTGCTTCAAACGTTGATTGTTCTCCACAATTATTATTTTTTTTTGGCCAACAGTGGCAAAATAAAACTTATTTTCGCACAATATTTCTAAATTACTAACGTATTGCATTTCCGAGAATGATATTAAAGAGGGTGTTCTTTGGGCTTAAGATAAGAAGAGTTTCGCATCCTTCTAAGTAAAAACTCTTCTGAAGCTGAGCGTTGTTGTGCAAGATACTTATAACCACAAAGTTATAATTTTTTAATAGGTTTAAAAAAAAAATCCCTCGTACGACAGTAGAAGCAATTCACAGTACATATAAGTTAAGCTTCATTTTATTTTTCAATTTCCTGATATATATTTTATGATGCATCGATCTTTTACATTATACTCTACTTTGTTACATCCTGGGCGCTTTGGTTGGATATACTTACAAGTAGATAGTCAGCATGTAAATAAATCCTTATATCTTCCAAGTATGCATTTTGTATCGATGTCTGCGTGTGCACTACTGTACTTGCAATGTGTGCAATTTGATTTCGAAGACATGGCCTTAACACTAGAACGATTTCAATGTCTTACTAGAAATACCGACTAAGTTAGTTTGAAAAATTTAAACGCAATTGTTTGAAAATTCTTTAATCCCAGCGTTTTGCAAAATGTGGGTCGAAAGTAGTACAAAAAAAGTGTATAGAACGGTTTTGAAAAGTATCAAAAAAGTCAAAAAATATCGAAGGTTAGGAAAAGTTCGTTTGTGGTCGAAATGCGACGAATCAAATTGAAAATTGATTTTAATATTAAAGAGGTCAATATATATGTTAGATGAATACTGGCAAAATAGAATATCAAAGTTAATAAAAATCTAAAAGTGGCAAATTGTATCAAAAAGTGTTGAACATTCAAAAATTACTTTCAATCTTGAAAATTGAACTTTTGAGAAAAAACAAAATATTTCAATTGAATATAGGGCTCTCCCTTTGTTAAGTTTTGAAATATTTTAGATGCAGAGCTTACGAATATCGGTGTAAATAGAAATTTTGAGCCCACTAACATAATAAGTAAAAAAAAATAGCTTAGTATGTTAATGGTGTATTGCTGACTTAGTCGTCTAGGGGTGTTATGGTCTATGATAATAGAGACTTGGAAACGTCACTTTGTGACATCACAAATTTTTATATCACCAATATTTTCCTCTGTACATAGAATTGAATGGGATTCAGATGATTCAGATGCCTCTTGCAATTTTATGCCCCAATAACTCAACTGAAACTTGACGAAATCTTCGGATGTTTGTATATGTCACCGGCCAAGCTAGTTTTAAGAATAAACTAGTTTTTCCTAGGCCAAATTAGTTAATTTGAATTCTATGCAAATTAATTTTAATGTAAAAGCACTGTGAATAGCGAAGCCAGTCCTTCCGAAGGCTTCCGCGAGGCCACTATTAGACATATTAGAGGATATACATAAATCCTGAATTACCCTCACTTACCATTTGAAAAGTATAAAATGAAATTGACAAATTTTGTTATCTGAATTTGCTACTATCGTAGACTTCACTAACTACAGTGCTTTTACATTAAAATGACGATATCGAGAACAGCGATCACGACGAAAATGAATATCAAGATCCAATAATTCAACACTCTCAAGCTATATCCGTATTTAATACATGTATTAAATATTCAGAAGAGCAGGATTTTGCCGCCGGGACATTTTAAAACTTGTTGGTCTGAAAGATGTTGCATACAAAAAGAAAAATCAAACAAAACTTTGACAAAATTAATTTCTAATTTTTTTCGAACTCACTAAAAATGTTGATTACATAATAAAAATAAATTTTTAAATCATAAATTTTTGGATTTATTAAATTATTAGCTTGATTTGGAAGCTCAGTAGTATCTTTACCGATTTTTTTTTAACTTGGAACATTTTGGTAAGTCGGAAACTGCTATGTTTTTAATTGTCCGGATTACCGAGATTATACTGTATATGCAACTCAATTTAAAAATTTATTACTCTTCAAAATCAGCCTTTATTTTCGCAATCAGACCTACATATTTCACATTAGAGAACGATGGACGATGTACATAAGTGAAGGTTTTTTTTGCTTTTGTATGGGACGGTGGCTAGCGGGAGATACAGAATTAAAAAAAAAACAATATTATACTTCAAAAAGATGTAACTATGTGCAAATGATTATAAATTTCTATTTTAATTGAAGATTTCTATTAAGTTAGAAATAAAAAACACAAAACATGCACAAATCCCATAGGCTCATAATGAGTTCAATAGATTTTCTAGTGTTAAACTGCATATACCGAAGACAATTTTTTGTTCAATTGACCGAAAATTTTTTTGTAATCCTTCTTTTTTTTTGCATAACTCCGAGGTAAAGTATGTTCAAATGTTTTCAACAATATATGTATATATACAGACATGCTTAAAGATTCGAAAATATATGCGCATTCATGGTTAACGTTCATTCATCTTGTGCATATGTGACATTAGCCATGAAAATGTTGTCAGAGGAAATTTGAAAATTATCCGTTAAAAAAGCGTTGATAAGGAAATATAAAATTATTGGATGGTATTTTCTAAGAAGATCTTGGGATGGTAGCATGCGATTGAAAAATGAAGATTAAATATATAAAAATATATAAATCTCCGTGATTTTTCTTAGGCGTGAGATAACTTCAAATTAACTTATAGCAAAGAAATCTCAGAATTCTGATGTGATGAAAAAAGATACTGAAAGCTAAGCAAAAAACGTTTAGTTTTATAGACAGTGTGCTATATAAGTAAACTTTATAAGATTTACTGTAGAGGTCTGGGCTAAAATAATTTAACAATTAAGATAAAATTGTAAGTGTTATTTTAACCCTAGTTCGGCCGAAGATTTTTGTAACTCATTTCGGCCGAAGCAGTCACCCGGGGAACTATATTTGAAAATATGATAAATTTTGGATATAGAGCAAAAGTTTTTTAAGAAATATTTTTATTATTAAAGTTCATTTTCTTAGTTTTACAATGAACATAATCTCAGTTTTCTAGCTTTAACAGAACTGGAGTTATGAATTTTTGAAAGTAACTCTTCAAGCCAAAAATCTCGAAATTCTCAAAATTTAAATTCGCTCTATTTTGAAAAAAAAAAAAAAATTTTTCAAAAAAATCCTCGAACACGTATCTCTTCTTTTTCGATACAGAACTCATAAAAAAAGTTTCAACCAAATCAAAAATATATCGTTCGGTGTGTAAAAGAACATCCCATATGGTTTCTGCGACCGAAATGAGAATATAAAAAATTTTCACAGGTAACAATTTCAGGTATTTTGTGTTTTTTTACACTTAAAATTCATAAGTTTAAGATGTCAAGGAAGATAGGATAAAAGAATTGATAAGAAATACATATTTTTGGTCGAAAAAGTCGAAATAGTCGCCCGGGTGACTGTTCGGCGAAATGAGGGTTAAACGAACTATTGCAGTAATCGGTGTAGGTGGCTTATTTGCTATAAGGTATATGAGTCAAAATGGTATATGACAAAATAGCACAAGTGGGCGTGGCACCTCCCATACTAGTAAAGTACCTTAAGTAGCATATCTTTTGAAATATGCAAGTAATCGTACTAAAATTTGGTGTAAGAATGTTCTTTATGGAAAGCAATTTCTGGATCAAAATCGGATTGTATTGTACAAGTGGGTATGCCACTGCCCTAAATTTTAAGATTAATTATGGCATATATTGCGAACTATACAAGATTTTGTATTAAAATTTGGTTTGCGGATTGAAAAAGTGGACCTGGCGTATTTACATTTTTCCGAATTTCACACAAATACAAAAAAACTGGTATGGCCAAGCATCAGATAATAAATTAGGGAATTTCTAAGAGGAAGTGGCATCTCCAATACAAGCATACATAAGCTTCAAAAAGAGAGTTATTTAAGTAAATGTTACCAAATTCAATGTGGACACGTTTAGTCAGGTATTAAATTGTTGGCCTTGCCAAAAAGATAAGTATCATCTTCAATAATTTTCCAAATTTCCATATTACTAAAACATTATTTTCCCAAAACTAAAATTGCCAATGTCTTATCTATTGCTAATTGCTCTTACATAACAATGAAGTGATGTCACCTGAGAATTATTTCCGTACTAATTATTGCAGCATCCATTCATATAAGGTTAAAATTAGCCAATAAAGGTGATGCGCCTTAAATTATGCTTTAAATATGCAAGCTCAATTAAGCATGTATCAAAATGTCATTTATACACTTAAAGTATAGACATGTGCTGGTGTTACTAAATGCGTGTAGCACATGCGACTGCCTAATTAGTTTGTTTAATAGTTTGCATTGTTGCTGTTTTTGCTGCTCTACATTACGTCAAGCTTCTTGGTTGTACGGCTTTACTGCATAATTTTCATGAAACTTGAGATGTAAATTTTTCTTCTTTCTGCTGTTGCTCCTGTCATTTGAACCGTCAACTAGAACTTAATTAAAACATAACTAATGACATTAATCACAAGTTGTATGCGTCACAATGGCAACCTGAAGTTAGAGCTGGCGATAGAGCTTCTAAAAAATTCTGCAAATTGGTGGCAAAATATTTTGCCAGAAGACAATGAACTTTTAGGTTGGTTAGCAGCCTTTTAAGTAATTCTTTGAAATGCTAAATTGAAATATTATATTTGTTATAAACGACTTCTAAAAGGCGTAACTTCTATGTTGTTATAATATATAACGTTGTGTAGAAAAATTAAAAGGAATTTGTATTATTTGACACAATTTAAATAAAAGTATTTTAATTAACATTCGATTGACAAGGATTCTGTTTTCAAATATTTAACAAAATATCAAAGACGCATAGCAAAAAATATTTTTGACAATCTGACATAACCACAAGGAAAATAAAAACACAAGCAACAACTTAAAAGCCTATCTGAGAAAAGTTATTTATATGCTTCTTTTGGTAAAAGCACCCAAACATGTAGCCAAACTTCACTCAAATCACGCCCACTTTTCAATAGAGGCTACATGCAATGAAATGACAAACTCATTTAAGAGAATACTAAAGAAAAACTGTTAAAACTTGCTGCTGAGAAACAAACAAACAAACAGAGACACTTGATGATATGACACTAGAGAATGTTTTCACAAAAAAAGTTGATACCCACTTCAGCAAAAACAAAATTCAGAAACTCCTACTTTCTCCCAAGAGTGAAAACTTTGAAATTCTTGTTTTCAATATGCTATAGAAAAGTAAAAAACGAATGATACGCAATGCAAGGGAAAATGCCAAAAAACGAAGGTAATATTAAGAAATTTCTTTAATTTGCATTCCTTGACAACCGACATGTTAGCATCAACATCAACTTTTAACTTCGAAAATTGTATTTAATTAAAATAAGAAGTTTTTGGAAAAAATGTCAACCAATGATGGATGACAACAATGCAAATTATACAAGGGAGTGGGACCCCTTAAAATAAATTCTACAATTCTATAAATTTGAATTCAAGCTACGCGAACAATAAGAATTCTATAAAATTTAAATAAAAAAAAAAGTTTTAAGGATTATATTAATGATGAGTGGTATACAACTTTCTTTAATGCTTTTGAGCTTCAGTGTTAATATTTAAAAAAAAACTATACAAATGAAAAATTCGCCTTATAATACATAAATTTGGCTTGGGATTTTTATAAGAAGGTTGTCTACCTTCCAAAACAAATTATATATTTTTCTCACTTCCAGTTCAGGTTTGCCAGACTGTTGTGCAAACGCATAATTAAGAAAATTAGATATAAAAATATTTGCAAATTATGATGGGTTAACAATGCGCTGTTAGATGTTGCTTCGGAAAAACTTCAAATCTCAAAAAATTTTTTTCAAAATGGTGCGAATTCAAATTTTGAGAATTTCGAAATTTTTGGGTTGAAAGCTCACTTTCAAAACTCATAACTTCGGTTCTGTTAAAGCTAGAAAATTTATTTTAAATGGAAAACTTTCCGGAAAAAACTTCGTCAAAAATCGGAAAATTAGATAATCATAACAGTTTTCTAGTATCAGCTAGTCTAATATATCTTCTATGAAATACTATAGTAATGGTCGAAATTTTACGAACCACATCTACTATACACCTGAATGGACGACAACGCACATCGTCTAGGATCTGGATACTGAACTGCAATCAAAAATTTTGTAGGAAGTGAGAACAAAAGCTATAAAAATTAATTTTCAAAACTCTCGTTCATATTTTTAAAGAAAAATGTTATTTTTAAAAAAGTGCTAACCAAAAGTGCTTTCTGATACAGAATCTGAACGTTATTTCTAAACCTTTACAAAATTAAAGCGATTGCGGTTTCTATCATTTAAGTCCTCAATTGGGAAACCTTGTGCATTTTTCTGATACCTAACCTACCTAAATCACTATGATTAACCCATTCGACCTAGATAAATATTTTAATATTTATACATAGAGTATATTTTGCATAAGTGGCTTACTTCAATTTCCTATTTTGGCAGCCCTGTAAATAAGACCAGTGTTAAACTCTTAAAAAAATGATCTGCAGTGGTGAAAATGAAACTGTTGCAGCACATTTCGATCTCTTTGGTTATGGTAAAAATCAAAGTAAGCAAAAATACGTTGCAAGCAAGTTCAAGTGGTTCAGTGGAGACCATTACATGCCAAAAAAAGATTAAATGATATGTATTGTGTTTTTTTTTGTGTCCTTTATCTCCTCATTGTGGTTAAGCACCGAAAGTGGGAATTACTTCTCCAAAAATTAAGTAGACCGTATTATAATAGTCAATGCTGCGCGCTTAAGACGAATGATAACCGAAAATTTTTGAAACACTTACTTACTTCAAGAGTGACATAACTCAAAAACGTGATTTTTGAGTTAATGATGTAGAAATATCCAGCATTTCATGTTTTAGTTTGTGTCAATAACTCAGAAATATATCTTATAAACTCGCCGTGTGAGAAGAGTTTATGTAAACATACTTTTTTGAATTCTCATATAAAAAGTAACTTATTGAAAACTTTAAATGCGTTTTTCTCCCAATTTGTGTTTTTTGAGTTATGCCACTTTTGAAGTAAATGAGCGATATGTACAGCTATGGACTATATGTCACATATGTCACATTTTTTATATTTTTATTTCTTATGTTACAGTTTCGTAAATATTATTAGCAAACAACAAGTATTTGGTTTTTTGCAAAGATATATCCTTCATATTTAGTAATAGTACGAACTTCAGCTTTAATCCATTAACAAAAATAAAAAAAAAATTATCAAAATGTAAAAAACCGATGAAATGAGCTAGACACATATATGGCACAATCTAGAAAAATGAGAAAATATCATGTTACAATTGCATTTGTTGACTTTTTGGTATGCAAAAACATTTCAATCATTGATATCTTGTGCTCTAACCTCTGTTTTTGATGACAACTTCATACTCTCCACCCACACTCTTCACACTTTTTCGAATTTTGTTTTGGATATGTCATACCAATCTTTCTGTGCAGCAGACCAAAGATCGTCCATATTTGTATAATTTTTTTTTACGATTTCAACCCTGAATTCGTTGAACAGCTTCTCTATTGGATTTAAGTGAGGGCTTCGGGTTGGTCAATCCAATACGTCGATCTTTTCCGCACAAAGCCCATTATTTACTACTTTGGAATAGTGTTTAGTGTCATTATACTGCGAAAATGCCACTTAATTGTCCATTTTGTCATTGATTTTTATAAGCGAGCTTACGCCATGCCATGAAAATATACTGCAGACCATAACGTGACCTAGGATTGTACTCTTTCCATTTAGGACAATTAACAAAGTTTATACTATCTGATCTCATGCTATTTTGATATTCGTTTTATCACTCCACAACATGTTTTTTCAAAAATTTATACTTTTTCTTGACGGTAAAACACGGGTGTGAATTATGGTCTGCAGTGTATTTTCTTGGCATGGTGTAGGCCCGCTTATAAAAATCAATGACAAAATGGACAGGTTTCAATATTTGGACACATTGAAAAACTATATGGAACCATATGCACTCCATTCCATACTTTATATCCGCCTAGATAAAAGGAATACAAGAATTGTACTTTCTCTCTTGAAATAAAGCCCGGAAGCCCCCCTCATGCTACGCGCATCCCAGCTATAACTTTCAGCAAACCTGAAACTATGCTACAAATTCAAAGTCAATTTTTTTCTACTATTCCCCTCAAATGTGAAACTATCAGTTCGCACAAAATATCAAAAGAAAAATTGGCATCTTAAAGAACCCAATTCAATTTGCCAAATAGTTTAGGGAAATCATATAGGAAGCTTCTAGTTACTTTATGTAATAACAACAACAAATACATTAATAAAAATAACCGCAATAACAACATCAGCAAGAAAAACAACAACAACAAGAACAACATCAATACAAATAGCAACAAAGTTGTGGAAAAATTGGTCGTAATTTATAAATTAAACAAGTTGTAGACAATTTGTGTTATTGTTTTGTTGTTGTTGTTGCCGTTGTTGCTCTTGCTACTGTTGCTATTACCATTGTTGTTATTACTTTATTTGTTGTACTGTTGACTTTCAACAACAAAACAACAATGGCAAAAGCACTTTGTTACAAAATAACAATAAGTACATATATTTTCCAAGACAGGACATGTGTGGACTCTTACACACACACACATGCACGCACTGCTATCAAGTAACGGCCCCGAACTTGGCTTGGTCCATTCTTGTAACTTGCATATCTGATCTAACAACCACAACAGATTCGTATTGTTGTCGAAATGTGCATTCAACAGAGATGTTGCTGAATAGAAAAGCAAACAAATTAATCAAATGGTCTTAAGGTGCGTTATCCTGGTATCCTGTATCCTTTAGCTAGTATGCAACAGAATATTCAGTAAGATGACAGGAACAAACAAAGAAGATAACGCACAGTGAAACTGAATTAGGTTTGAAGTGCAGAAAAATGTGAAATCGTAGCGAGTAAATGCAGGAGTTGCCCTGATACTAGAGATTGGGCGATTTTTTTGAAATTTCGATAAAGAAATTCAAAATTGATTACATAAAAATTCAGTATGGCAGTATAATTGGAAAATTTCGATTTACAAAATTTTAGAGAAAAAAAAAAGATATCGATATAATTTAAAGTTTCTTTTGAAGGGGAAGAGTAGTACTTTCACTCGCTGTAACAAATTTTGATGAGAAAAATTAATTCGCCGTATACTCTCGAATATAAGAAATGGTACGCGTTAGCGAAAAGTTCTCGCAGTATTCAAAACTACTCAGTTTCATATAATACCACAACTTCTACCTGATCTATTTTAGCTCATCAAAGCCTTCTTCACTGTAAACCAAACAGTTCAGGTACGCAGAAATCATCTTTGAACAAAAAAGTTTAGATTCTGCTAACTTCGAACATGGAAGATTATATTGAAGAGCTTTACATAAAAATGTCTACCAATATTATTGAGAAGTCTTCTCCGAATTAGTATTTCGATTTCACCCACATATCAAGTACTGAAGGAAATTTTTATTTCATTTTATTCTAAAGTTTGCTACTCTGTTCACATTGCGCAAGATGCTGCCACAAAGCAATTTCACTCGAGTGTCAAGCATCCGTTAAACTGTACTCGCATTGCAAATACAACTCGTGCTGCATTTCTTCTTTCACTCTGTGTGCGTACTTTATTTATGGCAGTATATGTTGCGCTTCCTTTTCTTGGTCCTTTTACGCATACATACCATACAACTACAATCTAGAATGATGAATGATAATGCAACACAAAAGCTGAGTAAAGTTGGTGCTTCAGTAGAGAAGACGTCAAACAAGGTAAAATATGCAACTTCAGTGGGATAAGCGTTTTTTGGGGTAAAAGAAAGTACACATGGTAATACTTGCACAATTCCACTTACTGCTATAGTAGCCAAAAGAAAAAATTCCAATTTATAAAAGGCAAAAAAAAAAAAACGTAGTTAATGATAGTTTTTAGTAGTAACTACTTAAGTATGTAAGTAGCTACAGTTTGTCATGCAAATGAAGTTAGATTTAGCAGTGAAATCCATTTTAAAATTTTGTAAAGTTGGTAAGAAAATTGACATGTTGATATTGATAAGTTGATTGCTTAGAAAATGGAAAAAAAAACTGCATTCTTATGTATTTTCTTTTAACTAAGGTATTCGAGTCAAATGTATTCTGGAGAAATATTAACTTTAAGTTGTTCTTAAAAATTGCTTTGGAATTTTAAAGCCAGCGCTCTTTAGAAGCATTGCAAAGAAAAAAAAAATGAAAAAAATTCCTTACGAAATTTAAGCATACTGATTCAAAAATTATATAACTAATAGAAAGCTACACTATCCCTGGGTAACCATCAGTTATATTTCATTTTGATATAAAAAGGGGCGTGGTACCTCTCACGCAACAAAAGCATTTAAAAGGCTCTTTATATTCATTAGCATCTTTGCTAGCAAGATGTTTGAAATTTCGTGATAGAAATCACAAAAAAAAAAACAAAATATGAGCGATATTAAACCAAGGAGCATGGCACCTCTCATACCACAAAACACTTGAGTGTTTGTACTTAAAATGCTATATATTTTCACCTGTGAAGGAGTTTTAAAATTTGGTGCTAGGATATACATAAATTGTCAATGCTAAGCATGTCATAAAATAAACGGGATTAGACAGCTGGGCGTGATACCTCTCATACAACAAAAACCCTTTATAGCTTAAACAGAACTCCGGCGTACGACGTAAATACCGCCAGCGTAAAATGTTTGCGGTAAAAATCGTATGGGAGAAGAGAGCGCAACTCTCTACTCTCTCAACGGCGACGGTATAATTAAAACCAAATCTAATTTTACCGTCAGCCGTCGCGGCATTTACGCCAGAATTCCGTTTAAGCTATTAAGCGTCATATATTTTGCATCTATGTTGGCAGGAGTATTCAAGTTTGGTACTAGAATATACAGGGTGTCACATTATAACTTACACAGCTGAATAAGTCAAAAGTCAAGTTAGAGGTCAAAGTGACCCCTGAAGGTCATTTCAAGTTCGAATTACTGCTTAGTGCAGAAAAGCTAGTAATCATTGGCTGGACCGCTGTATAATCTTTTCCTTAACTGGCTGTAGCATTTCTGCACCAAGCGGGAATTCGACCTTGAAATGACCTTCAGTGGTCACTTTGACCTCTAACATGAATGTAGAATTTTGTGCTCTTCCGGAATCCGAGGTCAAAAATAGGGGTGTCCATTTGATAAACTAAAGTTGACCTTCAAATAACCTTGAAAATTTAGGTCAAGGTCATGGTTGGATTAGCCCTTTGATACCCACCAACTTTTATTTGAAACATTTTTTGAATGACTTGCAATTTTTTTACTTATTCAGCTGTGTAAGTTAAAATGGGACACCCGGTATATTGCCTATGCTAAGCACATCACGAAATATGTGCGGGATGAAGCAATGAAGCGTGACACCCTGCTTTCAATAAAAACACTTGAAACGCTAAATCTTGGCATCTATGGCAGCTAAGGTTCTAAAGCTTGACACATGGATGTACATATATTGCTTGAAACACTAAAATGCTATTCTTGTTACTTAAGCCAAGTTGTTAAGTTTGGTTAATGGACCCAAATTTTTTGCAGTAAGGACTGCGTAAAATAAAGACGGTATTGCAAGTCCACAGCCGCAGATATAGCTAGTCTTTATATGATACTTTTCTGTCTGAAATTGCCTAAAAGGTTCCCAATCAATAACGATTTATAGAAAACATATATCTGATACTTTTTATGGCTACATCTCCAATATTAGATTGGAGACTTTTGATTCAATACTCACTCTACAAAATAAATTTGTCCCTGCTCTACATTAAAATCCACAAAACTTCAAGCTCAATGTACAGGCCAAAGATGATATCGTTTTTGCAGAATTATGGGCTTATGAAGCTTTTCAAAAAGTCCAGAGAGAAAAAATAAATTTATAAAAAATATAACGCTATAAATTACACACGCTGACAAAATTACCGGCCTGGCCTATAGTAACTCTTCCGAAGGATTTTTCCACGCGTTTGTGGAAATATATGATTTTGCTGACCATTTAAGTGAGGCAAAAGGTCGGCAGAATAATTAACTTCCACAGACAATATCACAAAGAGGATAACATATGATAGGTACTTTCAGATGTTCTATTGAGTCATGTCGAAAAGCTTCATCCTTCACTGCTGAAACATAATGTGCAATATGAGAAAATAATTGCTTTTTTTTCACTTTTAGGTTAGGATATTTCGAAAACCAGAGCTGATGAGTCAAATGTAGTTTCTGGGTCTGATGTTTAGCGAAATTTTGTCGCTCTGTGTTATTTAAGTGAACGTTTGATCTATGTACATATATACTACACATAACTAAGAGATATTAATCATTTATTTTAAACGTTGACAACTAAAATATGCAATTCATTAACAAATACTTTAAAGGATCACTTTTTTAAGGATATTTAAATATCTTTTAATACAAAAAAGTCATTAAGTAACTGCAATATAATAAAGAAAAAAAGTTGATCTCATTAAAATGCAAAAATTTGAAAACAATTTCATTGATTTCTAATCAAAAAGGTAAAATGAAATTAAAAAGTATGCGAACATTTTTATTGATATTTTTTTCAATGGAGCTCCTCGATGTGGTCTTGTGTTCTTCGCAACTTCCGCTTTTGTTGTTATTGCCGGTCTTTCAACGCTGCCTTGTACCACAAGTGTTTTGTGAAAAACTCTAAAAATTAATATTTTTGCCATTATAGAAGTTTTAAGTGAAAAACGCGCACATTTACAAATTTTTTCCATAAACTTTTTCGCTTTGTTGCTGCAGTTGTTGTTTGGCTTGAAACTTTTTTTGTTAAAAAAATCCAAAAAAAAATAAAAACTTTTTAAACTCATTGTTTTTTGTTAACATCCTTAATATGCTGGCTACACCTGCTGTAGCAGTTGCTTTTTTATTTTTTTTTTTTTTTTTTATGTTCTTTGCTTGACACACAATTTCGACCTTTTACCTAAATTTGAAAAATCATGACTTTGCTGTCTACCTTGTCTTGCTGTGTCTTGTTGTTTCTTTCTTTCACTGCCTCAAACTCTGTTGCTATAGTGCTGGCCTAAATATTTCATATTAATCGTTTGCAAAGTTATTAATTATTTTGCATTAAATGGTAAAAGTTGGTAACCCTGACATAACATGTGCCTTTAATTATTCCATTTTGTCTGATTATGGATACTTTCAAGATATTTGTTTAATATTTGTTTAAAATTTGTAGCTAACTTTGTTTTACAACGTGCAATTTTTCTCTGTAAATATAGGTCATTTTGACAGCACATTGTATGTTTGTTGGCCACACTATTGTTATTTGACAATAGAGAATATTCGTTTGTTGGCAACCCTACTGCTAATGATAGCTTTGTCGATTAAGCAAAAATTAGCTCATTAAGAAGCTTTAAATGTGCATATTTAAATGAAAGTTTTTGTGAACCTGAAAGGAAGGTTGGCTACCTGTTTGCCCATAGTCTATGTTTTAAATAGTTTTCTGAAAATAAAATGTAACTTTTGACTGTAAGTGCAACCGTAAAAATGAAGCTAATACGAGTGGTATTTTTGGGCGCACACATTTTATTTCTATGCCATTATGCCATAATGGTTATAAAAGTTTAACCTGTAAATTCTGTGCAAAAACGTTTGTCTTTACGATCAGAGTTTCAATATTTGCTTCTCGTTTGAAGAAAATAATAAGCATAATAAACCTCAGCATTTAAAACCGAAATATATATGTATATGTATATTCATACAATACTAACAGTTCTGGTAGACGTTGTTCTGCCCTTACCGGTAGGCGGGGCCATGAGTTTAATTTGTTATAGTCTTTGTGTTTTCAATATGTACCAAGTATGTATCATCATTTGTATTAAATATTTGCAGATATGCATACACAAAATTTTATCTCATATAGGAGGCGTGGCACCGCCAATTTTTACATTGAAACTTACTTTTTCCCGTACCTACTTTTTATATATGTAAGTATATATGTACCTAGCCTCATTCATCTGAATCAAAAATTTTGGGAGGCGTGGTACCGCCTATTCTTACTTACTTTTGCCTATATGAGGTACATATGCTCCTAGCCTCATTTATCTATATCAAAAATTTTTGTTTTTTTTTCTGAGATGGGAAGCATTCTTACTTTTGCCTGCACCTTTTATGTACATACGTCCCATGCGTCTAATAGTTGATGAGATATGTTGAGTTTAACTTTCCTCCTATACAAAGGGGCGTGGCAAAGAACATTATTCGAAACTAAACTATGCTAAGAACATTTCATAAGCCATAAGAAATAAATTAACTAAATTTTATCTGAGTCAATTTTGATTTTTCCTTATATTATAGGCGTGGCATTACCCTTTTTTTCATTGAAAAAGGTTGGAACTATTTTTATGACAGATCGTTGCCATGTATTTTACTGAACTCCCACAGCTGAAGCGAGTTTCCTGTGTGGAGTTACTGTGAAGCTGAGTATGAGCGGACTCCTATTAAATGCTGATGATGATTTATTATGTCTTGAGAGTTTTATGTTTGACTCTTTGAAACGGCTGAAATATGGAGAGTTTGGAACGGAGTATAGTCTTTATGGCTTTAGTTTCTTATCGCTTTAACAGACTTTTCACGATTGTCTGGAAAAGATTTTAACCCTCAAACTGCGTCCTTCCAAAAATTCATGGTGCTATGTATACGAGAAATCGTATCATGAGAAATTTAATTCGCGGTGTAATATCCACCCGAATATAAGAAACGGTGCCTCTTAGAAAAATAGGGCCTGAGAGATTTTTATTTTTTTTTTGCAGAGAAATGGTCAGTAAGGTTTCTCGAATACGTAGCACCATGAATTTTTGGAAGGATGCAACTTGAGGGTTAGAACTTTTCCAGACAACCGCGTTCGTAGAACATTAAACGGGTTGAGATTTTGAATTACTAGCTGTATAAACAATGATGTTGTTCAGGTGCATAGGACATTTGTAGTATTTCCGATTTCGATCCTTATTGTTGATAGCCTATGTCCATAACTCTTATCTAACTTTTGAATGATTCCTCTACTCTTTCGGGATATCTTCATTCAAACAAAGGAAATATTATTTGCAAAAATATTTAAGAATAGTTTTCATCGGAGATAAAGCTATCAGATCAGCAAAGCGGTAATAGTTGCAAACGATAACTGAAGAATGAAACGTATTGAGTGATCTAGTGTTTTGGTCAATCTGGCATTCTGAAGATTCAACTGGGACTTAACGGACACTTTTTCATTAGTATTTTAGAAGATATGTCAATAAAAACCGAAAGCTTGGATGTTTGAAGGACTGTATGTGAAAGGAGATAAGCCGGTGCTTGAAAAGAATACAAAACCAAGGTTATAAACTGTAACTCATCCAGCAAACTAAAAAGTTTTCCTGGCTCAGATGATAAGAAGAGTTATTGCGATTCATATGTCTGAATAAATATTGGCATTTTGCAGTTCCTTAAATATATTTCTGTTTGGTTTAAATATAATATGATAAAGAATGGTGTTTTGAATCAACTAAAATTTTGAAAAATGAGTTAAATTTAGTAATGCAGGCAACAGTGCTTCAAAATTGAAATGATTTTAAGTATTGATAGCAGTTTCAAAGTTATAAAAGTAAAAAATATTCTTTGACGTTTTTTAATTTAAAAGGTTTTCCCAAATATAAAAAGTCGTACGAAATCTTAACACTTTATGTTGAAATACTGATTAATATTTAAAAGTGTGATATTTTAAAACTCTTTTTCATTTTTTTATTATAGGGCTATTCAGTCCTATATGCATTTTTGGCCGTTCTCCTCCGAGGTAGTCTGGCGAATTATGGATTATGAAATTTTTTTCTAAAAAAAAATAAACACATTTTCATTTACTCAGTTTTAAATAATTTCTAAGAATTTTGTCAAAACATTTAACCCTCATTCGACCGAACAGTCACCCGGTGACTATTTCAACTTTTTCGACCAAAAAAATGTATTTCTTATCAAATCTTTTAACCCATCTTCCTTGACATCTTAAACTAATGAAATTTTTTTTGAGAATTTCGTGATTTTTGGCTTGGAGACTCACTTTCAAAAATTCATAGCTAGAAAATTTATATAATTTACAATGTAAAACAAAGAAAATGAACAAAAATAATAAAAAATAATTTCTTAAAAAAATTATTAACAAATTAATATTTTTATAAACAATTTAAATGTTTGAATCGATGTTTACCAAATGCTCCCACCCTGTATCAAATTTTAAATATCACCATCGTATTCTACGTTAAATTTCCTATCGAAGATGTCATGTGGCGTGAACACTTCGGTGCCCATGCCTCGGAAAAATAATTTTAAATATTCAGTAAATAATCTGTCACACTAATCAGCTGTTAGTGTTGCCAGATAAATAAATTAATTGGTCAAATTTTTTTCAAATAATGTCTCTTTGATTCAGAACTTTTGAACTATTCCCGGGTGACTATACGGCCGAAATGAGTAACAAAAATCTGCGGCCGAACTAGGGTTAAAGGAAACTTCCAGCAAGTCAGTCATCGTATTAGGATACGTAGCAATATTTTGTTTTGCCAGTGGAACATAAAACTTACATATACAATTTTTGTTTTATTAACAATAAAATGCCTTAGCAGCAGGAAATTCGCAAGATAACTGCAGTTTTCACATGCATTATTTTAATGGAACATGTACTCGTACTATTGCATGTGTATGGTTCATAAAGAAGAAATTCTACTCTTTGAGAAAACCGGTAGAACACAAAATCTAAAATATAAAACGAGCGAGTAGTCATTTTAAAATTCACTTAGTTAAAAGGAATATGCATTTTGTTTACAAGGATTTGTTTCAGAAAAAAGGAGGCTCTTATGTAAAATTTATTTAACTTTGAAAATTTTGAGTAACTCCACAAATAAAAAAGTGTCGATTTCTTTTTTCTTTCAGGTGGGCGCTGATAAATTATACTTCTGTTTGTAGGACTGAACAGATTATGATATAATAGATATAAAAGTATTACTACCGAAAATATTATGACACAAGCAGTTATTGAATACAGGTAACTCAAAGTGGCGTTGGCATCACTCAAAGGAGACAATATTTTTATTTCTTATAAGAGGCAAATCGACAAAGTTAATATAACTGAGTGTGTCAAGGAACCACGCCGACGAAAAACTAAAGTTGAATCAAGCACCAATTATGAAAAACTGCGCTTCTGATACAGAAACTTAAAAAGTTGCTTTAATCAAAGGACATGTTACCTTTTTGCTAGATCTATATTCTCAATTTTATGCTTCAAATATCAGCGGTTTGCTCTGGGCGATAACTATTTGTCAGTAATTCAAATCAAAAATAATGTATCAAATTTTTTATTCACATCTTAAAGGAAATTCTAGAAAATATTTTGCCTTAGACACATAAAGATATATTCCATATCAAATAGGTTAGGTTAAGTACGAGTTGCAGTCAGTTACGAAACCGACTCACTTATACCATATGTGATCCATTGTGATACCACAGGTTGTCTTACCGTACCCTCTCGTTGAACCAAACAAATTTCGCAATAGAACTTAATATCGGAACAGGAACAGAGAAAATGTTTAATGCTTTCCTTTTCTTCCACATCTCCGCAACTTCTACAGAAGTCAAAGGACCTAACATCTAATCTCTCCGTATAACTGCCGATGAGGCAGTGACCAGTTATGACTGCAACAACTGACGAGACCCTATGTCTAGTGTTGGAAATCAGCTCTGACGAATGCTTAACGTCCCATTTCGGGGCCAGATCTACCTAGATATATTGCAAGTCGACCCTTGAGTCCATCTTTTGTTAGCATTTTTTACATTTTTTCTTCTTTAAGCAGTAGCTTGCATGTAGCAAGTGGCATGCCAACACCTTCCTTGTCTTGAGGAATTTGTGCAGTAGTCCCTTGCCTAGCAAGTTCAGCAGCTTTCCAATTGCCGTCAATGTCCCTATGCCCTAGCACCCAGATGAGGTGAATGTTAAAATGCTGAGCCATCTCATTTACAGACGAGCGGCATTGTTGGACCTAAAGTGAGCTTAGGAAGACTGATTCTAGAGATTTGAAAGCAACCTGACTATCTGAATAAATGTTTATATCCTTTCGGGATACAACATTCATTTTCAGTTAGCATGCTACCTCTTCTAGCGCTATAACCTCTACCTGAAAAACGCTACAATGGTCTGATAACCTCACAGCAATTCTTAACTTCAGTTTCTTAGAGTAAATACCATAAACCTCCTGATTATTTAGCTTGAAGCCATCTGTGTTAAAATTAATATGGCCCTTCCATATCAAATAGTTTTCGTATTGATATCCTGTTTCGAAAAAAAAAACAATTTTAATTGGTAGCAGTTACAATAACAAAATTGCAATAAAACTAGGGCCACTCTAATGTGTATATCCATGTATATATATTTACTGCATGTATCATACTAACAATTTTCTTAGTTGTTTATAAATAAATACACATTTACACTGAGAAAATCAAAATAAGAATATATTGAGGGAAATATTTTGCTAAATTGATAATATCTCTAACAGACCCATTGTTGTAACTCATTATTTATTAAGTCCACCTTTCCACTCCATATTTAAAACAATAAAAATTTATATGTTCGTCAAAATTACGAATATTTAGCTTTTAGGGAGTATTTAATAATTTAATTTAATTTTAATGAATTCAAATTCAATGCTTCCTTGTCTTCTGTAATCATGCTCATTATGAAATCATTTACCTTTGTAGATTTTGTTAAGGCTGTGTTTTTTTTTTTTTTTTTGTTTTGATATCCTTGGAGATTTTCCATAATAAGAATCTCAAATGTTGTATGCCAATTTTCTGTATGACGCCCGATTAACTTTCGCTGGAAGCTTAGAGAAATTAGGGTAGTCCAAAATATTCTGATTGAACATTAATTATAGCTTAGTTTTAAATTGCTCTGCTTGTTCTCCTAAAAAGCGACGTATATATATGTACATATAACTTATTCAAAATTTTTGCAATTATTTTTTTTCTCTTCAAGTTTTAACGTTTCTTTTCTTTAAGTGTACAGACATATGCTTGTAATAGCATATGCACATACATATATACTTATACATATGTGCATTTTTGTCTGTCACTGCTTTACTAAATATATTGCAAAATATTTCAAAACTTAACAGACGCATGCAACACCAGCAGCACTATCTTCCTTCTTCCGTGTTGACGTTCATGTAGTGGTTATAGAATTTATCAACGTCATTCTGTACATCCCCATACTCATGCTCAATTCCATTACTCCTTTTACGGGTAAGTTTGCATTTCTTTAGCTGCTAAATAATTCAAAACATATGGAAAAACGCATTGAAAGTTGAAATGGTTTTTGTTTTAATGAAGTTGTTACTTTTGTTACATTAAGTTACTGCAGTAATTTAATATGAGCTTATGCAAATTCAACATTTACCATATAAAAACAGAGAGCTTTAGCTCTACGAAAGTTTGCATTAGACGAATGTACGATTATTTACCAATGAAATTGCATATGGCAAAATTAATTTATAAGAAAGTGAATAATTAATGCTAATGCGGTTAATATAATAAAATATTTATTTCGAATTTTGACTCAATAGTTTTGGCTTGAGAATATTTAAAACTAAAACTAAAATTAAATATTTGAAAACTATGAAAGATATTGATGAGAGAGAGACTATTGCAGTTCATAAATATCTTAAATTGTACCAAAAGGCGTCAGAATTGGAAAATTTTATTCAATAGTTCTCATAAATAGCAACAACCATTTCATAAAAATTTTAAAAATGATACCACTGAAAGCTGTTATTAGAACAAGATAAGTCACTATACTGGCAAAATTCGTTGAAAGGCGTGGCAATATTTTTTCAATATTTTTGAGCGTTTTTATAAGAGAACTAACAACGCAATCGTTAAGAACTTTAATATGGTGAATAAAGTATATCATAGCTAAAAGTAGGCGTAATAGTACATATGGGCGTGACATCTTCCATACCAGCAAAAAACGTTAAGTATAGTGTGCTATGGGAGTAATCTTGTAGGTGTAGAGATGTTGGTTACTAAAGACTTTGAATTTAAATGTGGTTAAATGAGATAGCATTAGTAGGCGTGGCACCTCTGTTACAAGCAAAATATGTTTAAAATTATTTTTACTATACAACAAGAGTAATCCTGTAATCCAAAGCAAATGATATAACTCATAAACCTAATAAAATTTGGTGTAGAGATGTCGGTTGCTTTAAGCTTAAGAGCTAAATAGAATTCGACGGTATGACATCAGTGGGTGTAGCACCTCCCATGCAAGTAAGAAACGTTGAAAGTTCTATTAAGAGTACTATCAGTGTAATTCTAATAAAATTTGGTGTGAAGATGTCTGTTACTATAAGCTTTGGCTGAATTTCGACGGGATTGCATCAGTGGGCGTGACACCTCCTATGTTAACAAAAAATGTTTAATATCATATATATATGTATATAGTGTGCTATGGGAGTGACCCCTAATCAAATTTGATGTTGAGCTGTCAGCTGTTATAGACTTTGAAATTAAATAAAATTGAACGGAATTGCTTCAGTGGGCGTGGCACCTCCCATACAAGCCAAAAATGTCTAATGTCATATATCACATACTATCAGAGTAATCCTAATAAAGTTTGCTGTCGGTTACTAAAGCTTTTATATAAAATGGAGTTCTGCGGGAACGCATTAGTGGGCGATGTTTAACGAAAAGTTGTATTCTTGAAATTTTTTTACTTTTTTTTTTAAATTTTTTTTTATTGTACAATATTAACTTTTTTGCAACCCTTTCTTTTCGACTTTTTCAGCCACTTTCAATTTTTTCATTTATCAAAATTTTTTATAAATTTCAACATGACATTTCAAAATTTTCTTCGAAACTTTCAACTTCCTTCAACTTTTTTCGAGACTTTCAACTTCATTCATCTTTTTCCATATTTTATCGACGTCATAGGCCTTTTTCAATTGTTTTTATCTCTTTCAATTTTTTTCAATCTATTCAATTTTTTCGACTTTTCAACCTCTTTCAAATTTATTTGTCATTTTCCATATTTTATTGATTTTTTTAGCATTTTTTAACTGTTTCAACACTACTCAACCGGCTTCAAATTTTTCAAAATTTTCCGTTTTATACGATTTTTTCAACTGTTTTCGGCTTTTCAACCTTTTTCAATATTAATCAAAAATTTCCGGATTTTTCATTATCTATCAACTTTTTCAATATGTTCCATATTTTTCGACTTATTCAACCTATTTCAACTATTTTCAATATATTCCATATACTAGGCTGATTGAAAAGTCCCGGGCCTAACAAAGAAAAACACATTTTATTCGGAAAATTTGATTTTTTTTTTTTTCTTCAATATAATCTCCTTTTAGCTCAATACAACGAGTATAGCGGGCCTCTCGAGCATTTTGATGCCTTGCTTGTAGTAGTCGCCATCAAGTTCCTCAAAATAGGCGTCCGTCTCGGCAATGACCTCTTCATTTGAATGAAAGCGGGGGGGGGAGGGGTTAAATCCGGTGAATACGGGGGTGGGGAAGGATTTCGTAGCCCAATTCGATCAATTGCGTTGTCTTGGAGAAACAAAATTTTTTTTCTTTTGTAGATGAGGGCGTTTAGGCTTCACAACAGCATCGAATCGATCCAATAAGTCGCTATAATATTGAGCGGTGATTGTCCTACCATCTTCAAGATAATCGACGTGAATAATTCCGCGCGCATCCCATAAAACGGGGGCCATCACATTTCCGGCCGATTGTTGTGACTTTGGTCTCTTCGGTGCACTTTGGTCCTTGGAAACCCATTGTATCGACTGTTGAGCGGTCTCGGGCGTATAGTGATGAATTCATGTTTCATCAACGGTTAACAAACAGTGAAATAACTCAGACCGATTGCGCTTTATCATGGAGAAATTCGCCTGGACACAGAGATGATGCACTTTGGACACCTGTGAAAACTAAACTTCATGACAGATGTTAATGAAATTTCACATGTAGCCTTCTGAAGGACAGGTGCTGTCAAGAATAATAAGGATTCGATATTTGTAGCGCACTCTCTGTGTCAGGCCCGGGACTTTTCAATCAGCGTGGTATTTTAGAATTTTCAAACTTTTCAACTCTCTTTGTCTCTTTGACATTATGGGTTATTTAAATACCAAATACAGCATATATATTCTCTACAAAAATGCCAATTCTGCAGTAGTCGCGTTTTGCGCTTTAAGAAAAGATGACTGCCGTAATAATTGTTTTGTTTAGCTGACAAAGTTCAAAAACTTGATGAAAATTGTCGCCTTATAATAGCATGGAAATATATCAGAAAGCATGAAATTATGTTTTCGGACTTCGTCTGTCCATAATGAAATGCTAAATACTTAATACTGAACAAAAATACTTGGACATTTTAAAACATCTCTCACGTGTTCTGTCATAAAATCCGTACAGAAAAACGTATGTCTGACTGAGTCATGTTATTGCTATTTCAAGCTGAAGTTAGTTAAAAGTCTTATATAATTATTATAGAAACCTTCAACTTCTTGTGACAATACTTTTCAATAAATATATTCAAAGAAATATCTACGCTGCTTTTGTCATGGTTTCAAATTTTATCTTTACGTCCACTCTGTATTCGCTTAAGTTATTTTTCAGCTCTAAGTACCATCTTCTAAATTTTTTCTATAAATTGCTTGTATATTGTGCTTTTACCAATACATAGGTATTCTTTCCTTAAAAACTTGAAAGTCTCTAAACTGCATTTTTCAATTTTGTTGTTTTCTGAAATATGACAACAAATATATCCACATGCATGATCCAGGCTCAAGCAACCTATTTTAATTTTAAACAAACAATGAAATAAACAGGAAGGCGCTTACAAAAAAACTGCAGTTACAAAAAAAAACTCAAAATCTTACAAATATTTTGACTAAAAACCAAACTTCCTCTTTGCGCTTAAAAGGCCAACATAACATATGCGATTATGCAGTGTACAAATATGTATATTTCTGCATATGTGTGATGATTTGTTTTTGTAGTGTATAAAACCATAGTTATAAGCGTGTTGCAACCATTAAAATTCTTCACTTATCTTTGGTTAAACCTTTTCGCAGGAATAACCAAACTAAATTTGCTTTACAAATTGACTTGTTACACAGACAGAAACAGACAACGAACAACAGTCATAAGTAAAACTCCGAAAAAACTTGCTAGAGTTAGGTAGCTAATGTTTTGCATAACCGGAATCTTTATACACGTTTGCGCCAGTGATGTTATTTTTGTTTGCCCCAAAACAATCCGATTAGAAAAAAAAGAAACAATTTCGCAGAGCAAACTCTGGGGGGAGCAGCATTTTTGATACTTGATACAAAATAATTGTTTTAGATACACAAAGAAAATTATTGTACTGTATTTACGTCACTCAAAAGAAGTTAGAAGCCTGAAGAATAATGATTTCTTAAAACTCTGTCTATTTTGATACTTTAAGCTCTACACATTCATAGACTGTTTGATTTATTTCGGAAATTAAATTTAAATATACATATAAGGTAATTTATTTAAAGGTAACTTTTCAGTAAGGATTTTATGACAGATTACGAGTGAGTCGTGTTAAACCAATATTACGGAATAACACGTGACCAAATAGACCGTAGATGAGCAAAATTTTTGAAGCAGAAGCTACTTATCACAAAAACAACAATTACAATAACAGAAAAAATCCAACAAATAATTCGATCTTGATACCAAAAAAAAAAAAATTCTGCAATAAGCCAAAAGTTAATTTCAAGAATTAAGCAAGAACAACATTAGTGCATAAATAAATGCCCACTGATCGAATGAAACAAGAGAAGCTGTCCTCTATTAGCGCATTGTTGTTTCCTAGTTAGCGCCTACAAAAAACAAAAAAACACAACGACAAAAATATACGTAGCAGTAGTGAGTGCATGTGTCTATTGTTTTGGTTATTCTTCTTAACAAAATGAGCTTAAATTGGCTCATTTTTTATATTTTGCCCATCGCTGAAATAGACCACATCCAGCCCGTAGTGAAATAAACATAGCGGCAGTAAGTGAGAGTGTATGCGATGACTATGATGAAACGATTCATGACCGTTCTCACCAGCTTGGCTTATCGTATGTAAAAACTTGGTATTTTTTACTTAAGGATCTTGATTTAAAAGCCTACATAATTCAATTCGAAAAACAATTCAAGGCGGTCGAGCTTCTAAAAAGTCACCATTTCAGTCTGTGTGTACTTGAAAAGCTTGAAGAAGATCTACTGTTTTCCACCAAAACTTTGTTTAGCGATGAGTCCAATTTCTGGCTTGATGGCTACGTTAATAAGAAAAACTGCCATATACGCGCTAAAGAGCAACCCAAAAAGGTTTAAGAGCTGTCCTTACAATCAGACAAAACAACAACAGTTTGGTGTGGTTTATGGGCTGATGGAATCATTGGTTTATATATCTTGAAAAATTAGGTCGACCACAACGTAAAAATGTCACCCTTTATCGTGCCATAATATAGGAGTATTTGCTGCTAAAAATTGCAGCCCATGATCTCGATGACATTTGGTTGCCACAGAGGAATTGGCCGCCCAGATCATGTGGTATTTTAGCTTAAGATTTTTTCCTTAAGGGCTACGTAAAGTTCAAGGTCAGAATGTATAAGCCGGCTGCGATAGAGGACAACATTTTTCGTATCATTCGCCAAATTCAACTCGAAATGCTCGAATGCTTCATCGAAAATTGGAACTTCAGAATGGATCATGTTAGCCGTAATTAGGGCCAATATTTGAAAGAAATTATACATAAAAAATAAATGCAAGAAATTATGCTTTCGTAATAAAGGTTACCCGATAAAATTAAACTTTTGACATTTTGCATTTGGAAAAATAGGACCTCTATAATTATTATCCATAATGTACATTTAAAAGGTGATTTTTTTTTAGAGTGGCCGAAATTCCGATAGAGCAAACGATCTATCAATTCACATATTTCTTGAGTCAAAGTTAATTAGTATAGCTTGGCAAATTATCATGGGACGATTAACATCAGAGCAAAATTTGCAAATTTTGGAGACTTTCTAAATTTACTTAAACTTCAACTTTGAATTCACTTAAAGTTCACATGATTTTTTGCAGTTGTGAAGTAAAATGGCCACCAAAATTTGACAACTTTGATTTATTTGCACTGCAATATGTTAAATTATTGGTCTATAAGGATAAACCAGAAATGATTAACGCCTTGGAAGCCAACATAAACAGAAAATTGCGGGCATAGAACCCCAACTGCTAGAAAAAGTGTTCGAAAATTGAACTGACAGAATGCGCTTCGACAGAGGTAGCCGCGCTGAGCATATGCTCGAAATTGTAATCAAATATTAATACCATTGAATGTCCTTCCATATGAATTAAAGATGATTGATAATACTTTAACTATTAATAGAAATTATTTATATCCTTAGAGTAGGATAATCCCAAATGCTAGTACTGTGTGCAATATATTGCCTGACAAATATTCCGATGTTGAAATTCATTCAAATTTCAAAATATTTAACTTTCAGCTCGATTGATATTTTTCGCTGCCCTGTAGTTTAGCTCTGGCAAGATAAGATATTTAATTTATTACTTTAAACAATTTTTATATTCAATGAATTTTTAATATTTTGAAAATAAAATGTTACTCATACGACATGTGTGTAACACAATATCTGTGAGGAGAGAAGCTAAGACCCCGTTTCAGATCATAACATACATTAATGCTTTAACAAAAATTGCAACAAAAATAAAATGATTAGCATAGCTTAAACAGATATAAGCTATATGTCTTAATTTCAATATAATCAAGCAGAGAACAAAAAAAAAATTTTGGAAATTTCGTCATTTTAACCTTTTTCTTTTCACATGAATTTTTAATTGTGAATGTATAAAACATTTAATTTTTTATTATAAATTCTTAGATGCTTTTTTTCACTTTAGAAAATTCAGAAAATTCCAGAAAATCTCTATTTATCCGTGTACAACGACATAACTCCTTGCAACCTCATCTTCTTTCTGAAGAAGAAAAAAAAAATAAAATAAACAAAAAATAGCGGCTTACCGCGATATTTTTTATAATCTCTTGAATAAATTTTGTATTTTTTTTTTTTTTTTTTGTAAGGATTACTTCTGTTTGTCTGAATGTCGGTTGTACGGTGGTCGCTTCCGTTTCTATTCTTGTTACTCCATCAGTATATTTTGCAAGTTTTATATCTACTACACAAACACATGCATGTGTTGTGTGTGTGTGTGTATCGCATGTCTATTACAGTTTTGCTTTGATATATGTTTATGTTTTCCTAGATGAAGGTGTTGTTGTTACCAAGTTACTTTTCTCTTTTTCGGTTTTGGTCCAGCAGCAGGTGTTACTGCATTTATGCAACACCAGCAATAAAAGTTCCAAGTGAAAACTTTATCCTGGAATAAGTTAATACCTTAAGTAAATATTTTCATTTGTTATGCTATGTATGTATGTATGAAGAGTGTTATGGATACTACGTGCAAATGATTGTGTGTGTGCGTTTCGAGTTTTGTTGTGGTCTCACGCAAAGATGTGTGTGTGTGTGTGTTGGTAGAAGCATGTATAAGTGAATTGCAGATATCAATGATTTATTGAAAGATGATTTTTCTCAATTAATAACTCTTAATTAATTTAAACTTTGAGTATTGAATTTATCTGCATTCAAGTGTTATTTGGTTTCAGAATCTGATAAGAGGGTTTTACTTATGTAAGATTTTAATATTGTAATGCTTTTGGGAATATACAGCTGAACACTGTAACGCTACTTAGGTTAACATTCGATTTCTAAGCTTCTTTAGCAAACTTAAGTGAATAGTTCAATTTCACTTGTTTGTTTTTTATTGTGTATTGAAGGCTATTCATTGGATTTCCAAAAGAGAATGCTTAGCATTTTTTAAAGTGCCCTAAAGAGTCTTCTTAATTGCAATATTTTGTTAAATTGAAACCTTTTTATATTGAATTGTATATATATATATATATTAATTTTTTCATTAAAATTGAAGTAATTTTGCATTTTCAACTACTTTCCTCAAAAATTTTATAGCATAATAATGGTCGAAAGTGTAGTAACAACACCATCAAAAGAAGCCATAGTTTCATCTGTTACAAAAACGAAGATCATACTTAAGACATCTAAGGAAAATGCAGACGCTCAACTGTCAGCTGGATGATAGCAGGTTCGACATAGAAGGTTTTCAATTAAATAGCTTTGCTGGAAACTGATGCAGCCATAATTTTCTTATCGGCTTAGACGTTTAAGAAAAATTGATAGATTTATTAATGCCAATATGAAAAAGAAAATCTTCCAAAAAATCTAAAATTTTCTTTAATCAGCAAAATTTAAATATCTACAAATTTATTATGCATATACATAGATACGTTCATATAACACTTCTATTGCATAATTTAGTGTTGCAGTTTGTGATGCGACAATTTCTACCTCATCAGTAATAACAACAACAAGAACAATAACGACAGCAACTGCAACAAAGTGGTAACTACCGAAGGGATTTTGACATATTATATGGTACTGCCACTGATGCTACTGCATCAAACATGATGTAGTTCACAAAAGTTCCAAAAACAAGCACACATACATATGTGTGTATGAAATTGACATAAACAAACCAGATGCACACCTGGGAATACACTTACATGCACAATGAAGCGTTCAGTCGAGTGATTGTGTCTGTGTTTAAATTTAAAGCGACTGAATATTCCTTTAATGCGAATATCACAATTGTTTTCAGATGACGAATGTAAATTTGTGAACTGTATCGAAGTCTGCCAGTCGTGCCAGTAAAGGCATAATTTAGATTTCCAGCGAATAGTGGTACATTTTATTTAGTAAAAGTCCAATATTAAAGGCAAAAATGAAATAGATAGCAAGATAACAGAGTTCCATTGCATAAAATAATTTTCATTTTACTGCGCATAATATTTCCTTCAACACTATATAGAGGATCACCTTGATGTGTATACATACATATGTGGAAACGAATTATGCATATATGTTGAATCTATTATCCTCAACGGTGAACACATGTTTTTAACATAATATGACTCCAATGGTTTGCTAATAAATTAGAAAAAATAAACTACACTAAACTAAACTTACTTATCATATTTAAATAGCAACGTTTAACCAACTTATTATCAAAAACTTCCTACATATTTATAAATGAGTTAGAAATATAGATCAATCAAGCTGTTCTTAGCCCTAAGAGAATGAAACCGGTCTATGCAGACCTTTTGCATATACATACATAAATGTGTATATAACTTTTTTGTTTTGCGTTGTAGAAACAAAACCGTGCATGACTTCCTAGAAGCGGCTACGTAGAACCTCTTTTTCCTAACATTTCACACATTTAGGCGAAATTTTAGGACAATTTTAGTCACTGAAGATGACATCTAATGGACGTCGAAATATAAGAAGAATGAAATAAAAAAAAAAATACAAGAAAGTTAAAAAGAATGATCTAATGCCCAATTATCAAAGCACATTATTATTAATTTAAAGGTCACTAAATCCTACTTTTTATTTGAATAAAACACATTTACTTGAATATTTTCACAATTCAATTTTTTCCGAAAATCAATATTTTCCCGTTTCATTCGCTAAGGTTTTCTGGGCACTCTTGATGAAAAATAAGCAAAATGTATTGACAAATCCCGAAAGACAATTCAAATCCCGAGGCAATTACGAGAAAACCACAATTCCTCAGGAAATTCAATTATGTTGGCTTGTCAAGTTCAAAGTAATTGTAGGCATTCCAAAAATGGGTGAATCCAACGAGTCCGACGTGAAATTGAATCATTAAAATATGTAGCTTTAGTATCGCTTGATATTGAACGTACGTTTGCTGCGTATAAAAGACCCTTCAAAGATTACCGACCATCATTTTTGTTAGAAAATTTGAGAAAACCTAATTTCATCCTTCGTACCTAACCGTTTGTTTCCATGACTTTCTTGAGCGGTAATAAAATAAATTAACGAAAATATATTTATATCTTGTTTTTTTTTCGTAAATGTTATCGTCATATGTTTCGTCCATATTTACATAAATACATATTTCATAAGTTTTTCATATATATTTTATGTTGCCCTGCTTATAACAATCAACATTTACATTTTTCAAGTTAAATCTGCTTATCCCACATACTGACGGCACTAAAGTATAAAGATACGCTAATACAAATCGTTGATCATCAACTATTTCTTGCAGCTGGTCAAAAATCATTTTCAATATCTCATGACATTTTTTTCAGACTTTTTTTTCACAAAATCGATTTCATATACATAGTGTCTGTTAATTTGAGTCAATTTTACGTAGTGTCTATTCTTTACAAAATCGTTTCTATATAGTGTTCGTCAAAAAATTTCGGGGGGGGGGGAGTTCTATCCCCAACCAAATTCCAAATAGGTCTCCGCAGACTTAGTTGTACCAGTTAGCGTCAAAAAATCTTTAAACCTCGTAGAGTTAAATGGAAGGAGATCCAAAATGGCACAAATCAAAGCAGTAGCACTAGGAAATATCAAATAAATTTTTGCATTACATTAGAGTACAATATAGTGGTTTTAAATGCAAGACCTATTAACTTGTGCAAATATCAAAAAGTTCTTTTTAAAATATGAACTTGATATCTCAAGGTTAGCACATCCCCGAAAAAGGGATTCACAGTTCAATGTGAAGTCATATATCTCGGCTAAAAAAACTTCTAAAGTTTTACAGTCCTCATCCGTTATGTTTTTCTATTGTGCATCCAATCGGCGAACGTAATAATTTTGAAATGGCTTATTGGCTTCAATTCCTGCGTTGTAAGCGTACATGCTCAACGTTTTTGTAACAACGACGTCGTTGTGATTGGGCTTTTGGTCATACTTTTACGTACGACAGAAATGTTTTCGGTTGTACGCTTAGTTGGTGGTTCATTAACCCTACAAGTTTCAGGGTTTTTTTGGCGCTAACTGGTACAACTAGGTCTGCGCAGACCTATTTGGGATTTGTATAGGCAGGTGGCCTAAAAGTGTGTGTAAATATGTTAAATGCTAGGAAAAATAGGTCCTCCGTAGCCGCTTTTAAGAAATCAAATATGTGCAAAGATCTGTACAGACCTGGTTGAACCTCCTAGGGTTAACACTGAAAAAATCAGGTAATACCCGATATAGATTTCTTTCTGAACAGCCAATTTCATAATGGGCTTCGGTACTTTTACCACGTCATACCAGCCATTAGCGCACCTGAGGGTTGGGTTGGGTTTACGAACCGTATGCTAATTTTTTCTGCTAGTCTTGATGAGCTTAAGACAAATGCGTTTTGAAGTAAAACTTTTCTAGCACCGTTGTGATTTGAATATTGAATGAAACGGAAATGGCGTCACTAAAAGGAGACACATATATGCATTTATAGCAATTATCTTGCGAGAGAATGAGATAGAATCCAAATATACAGTGGTTTTATTTACGCTTTTGAACGCAAGGGTTTGCTGGTTTGAGCATCAGCTAAATATAATTTTAGTCCTTTTTTCAACAACATACCGTTCCCTCAGAGTGTGGGCAAAAACATGAAACGGAGAAGATACCATTTTAAAGTTATTTAGTCTGCGATTTGTTATTTAAGGAGTATTAATGTTCTTTTTTTTTTTTGTCGGCTCAGTGTGAATTTAATATGTTGGAACTCAATCAAATGTATCGCTGTATCCAACGTAAAGTTCACTTTAAAATCACGACATAAAATCATCGGAATATAATCGTTTTTATAGGACCCACACACGTTGAGATTTTTCATCAGACCTGTCAAAATCTGAACGTCTGAGGGCAAGTCGTACGAAAATGACGCGAACGTACAACTCGGTCGTACGGTAGACAGTATGAAAAATCAGAACGTGTATGGGCCCTATAAAGAATCCATGAAACTTCTGGTGTGTTCTCGTGGATGAGTTCAACAATTGTATTTATTGACTGGTTGGAAAAAATGTAAAAAACCTCAATTATAACTGAATTATCATGGTCTAATCTGCTTTCACGAGCACACATTTCTCGCACTTTAGAAAGCCGAAAAGATAATGATTTCAGTTACTGTGCACTGAGATCTATTTGTGGAGTAACAAGACAGACTCTATTATTTATATTATGATAACTAAGGTTTCATTTCTACCGCGTTGTTCTTTTGTATAGCGTTCCATTTTTAATAGCTCTGAAATGTCAGCTTTTTTTCAAACAACAATACTTTATCTCACAAATGGTGCAAAAATTCAAATACTGCGTGAACACTGACGCCAGACTTTATTTCTTCCGTGAAATTTGGTATATCCTTTACACGTGCGTATGTGAAACGAAAAAATATCTAAAACTTAATATCTATATTCTACAAAAGCTGTCAACTTCCAGATTAATGTAATTTCAAATAATTCTACTTAAAATAAAAGTCAAAATAATAATAATGTCTGAGCCAATCAAAAACCCGTAGGCAAGTGAAGAAAGTACACTGCATTGTATTTCATATGTGGAATTTCGAAAGAATTGTAAAATTAAGATGCAAATACATTCAATCTCCTTTAGTTTATTATATTATGTATATAACATTATGACAGCTGTCATATTTAACAAATCGTTTCATCCAAAAAAAAAAAAAAGGATATTCAACAATATGCAAAAGAGATGGAGGTTCTTTTCGTCATATTTTATTTTTCATTTTCGTTTTTTTTTTTTGACTGTTTTATTATTCGGTTTATTATGTTTTTTTTTTTTGTTTTATTGCGTAGCATAAAAATGGTCCACGGACTTTTATATGTTATGTTTGCTATTTGCGTTGCATAGGCTACAACTTATTTTGGATGCCTCATAGGTTTTATTTGGCAAATGTTATGTATAGAGCATATTTTTGAGGTAACGATTAAGTTTACTGAGCCTTTGTAAAATGATAAAATTTGGCAGGTGCAAAGAAATCCTTGTAGCCTTGCATTTGAGTGCAAAAATCCTTAATGCATTGCAGAAATTTCCAGCGAACATGCTAATAAATTCAAATAAAGCTAGCGCTGTATGATATTATAATTCATCAACTTCAACAAAATTCAATCATACCCAATTAACGGTAACAAAAATAATGCTTAAGAAATGTATCGGTACTGGATGTTCTGGACCAATAAAAATTTTATACATTTCAAAACTTATTGAAAATGTTGAGAGTTATCGACAAATATAAAAATAAGAGATTATGATCGTTTTTAAAAAAAGTTCTTAAGGGCAACTCTAATGAATACCTTTACAGTTTCAGCTACATATGTATGTTAAAGTATAGGAGGCAGCGCCGCATAGTTTAAGCATGAAGCTTTTAAATTATTCAGGAAAAATAGTCCAAAGAAATCGGGATATAATTTTTTTACAGTGGTATCAAAACTACACACAATGCTAATTACATTGCTGTTCAGAAGGGTAGAAATATTACTCAAAGCAGTTAATCAATCAATTACAACAACAACAAAAAAAGCTACTTGAAATGTCGAACAAAGGAATTTAGATTGAAAAAAAAGGAGAAAAATTAAAATTATCCATTTCTACAATCATATGACTACATAGGATGTGGCTCGATTTTTCCATCAGTAAAGCAAATAATCCTTAAATATTCATTAGCCATGTCAAACGAGTGAGATCCATTTATATTGGAATCCAATGTTACTCAAACCAAACCCCATATGAGATCAAGCAATTGCTGAGTGCATTTCAACCCACCGAGAAAGATGCTGCTGCTTTTCAACAGCAGAGAACAAACGAAGAACGCTAATTGTGAATTTATTGCCTGCAATAACCGCCATTGGTATTTACACACATACATGCTTACACATACAAATACAAACACATACCCAGCAAATATTTTTAATTGCGGAAGCGTAATATTTAAGTTGCCGAGACGTTGGTTTCAAACACACGTGAGATCCTAATCGCTATAGTTTGTTCGGGAAGATTTGTCTGGAGTCAGCGATTTCAAGAAAGAAACTTTAAAAATCTTCCAAATTTTTGCTGGGTATTGACGGCTACACAGACAGCTAGCTGCACAAATACAACAATGAAAAATTGACATTTTTCCACTTTGACTCCTTTTACGAATTTCCATTAAGAAAAAGTGCATTAAGCAGGTTGATTGGTAGAGATGCCTCGACGATATAGCAGAATTGCGGGTGCAAGTGAGTTGAAGTAGAAGAGAGAGAGAGAGAGAAAAAAATTCACATTTTAATGCTTTTTACAGTTTGCTACAATTTTTTTGTCGTCGATTGACAATCGGTTGAACACACAATCATTCGCCCGCAGTAAATTGTCTTAATGAAAAATGCACATTTCCCAATGCCTTTTCTCTGCTCAATTTTTTAAACTTCTTTTACACTCGTTGACAAATCCATTTTTATCGAGAATTCCCCACTTGAGCACTCATGCGAAAGGCGACGCCCGAAAATATGCAATGAAATGCAGCAGTTGAATGACGGCATCAATAATTAGGGCAAGTTCAACGAAAAATAAAATGCTTTAAAAATAAGATTAAAAGCGGCAGTTATACGAGTTGAAAAGAATTAAGAGAGAGTGCAAGAGAGAGAGAGAGACGCATAGACGATGAACGGAAGAAAATCGCGAAAAACAAACGAAAAGTTTAATACATCCGCTGGCCGCTGATGCAGAGTGAAATTTTTTGTAAACTTATTAAAGGATCAATTTTATTTCGAGTTTCATTTTCAATTCAATTTCAATTCAATTTCAATTCAATTTCAATTCAATTTCAATTCAATTTCAATTCAATTTCAATTCAATTTCAATTCAATTTCAATTCAATTTCAATTCAATTTCAATTCAATTTCAATTCAATTTCAATTCAATTTCAATTCAATTTCAATTCAATTTCAATTCAATTTCAATTCAATTTCAATTCAATTTCAATTCAATTTCAATTCAATTTCAATTCAATTTCAATTCAATTTCAATTCAATTTCAATTCAATTTCAATTCAATTTCAATTCAATTTCAATTCAATTTCAATTCAATTTCAATTCAATTTCAATTCAATTTCAATTCAAAATCACATTAGTATATCATATTTTGCGCATTTCTCTTAAATTCCATTTGGAATTCGAATTCAATTTTACTTCAGTATCAATTGTATTTCAATTTCGATATGATATCAATTCCACTTTATTTTAATATTTCTTTTATTTCATTTTCAACATTGTGCTTTTCTTTTTTCCCCATAGATATTAGTGCCTTTTAAAGTAAGCAATAACTTCCAACTATGCTCGTATAACCACAATAGTACCTCTATCGTAACAACCACCTACCTCATTCATCGGCATTAATGTGGTTTACAACTCACGGTGACTTGCACGTTATTTTAATATTCCAGGCACATCGAACGGTGTTAATGATTTTTATAGATTGTGAATGGCAATGCGATAGAAAGAATTCAACCAAAGGATGATTGTGCAATTAAAGGTGTGGGGATAGTGAGGTGGTAGTAGTAAAAAGGAGTTAAGCATGACAGCGGAATAGCATCAAGTACCATTTCGCGGTTCTTGCCCTTTGCATTTTTATGAGCAAATTTTTAGTTGAGTAAAGCGAAAAGGTTCACTGGTCGGTCATTGCGGTTTTAAGCACGCCATCATCTACGAGACACACGTACTAAATCAAGTAATTACAATGATACTGTGTGATAATCGATGCTACAACGAGCGTAACGAGCATACAACGTTTATCGTATGATATGATGTAGACAAACCTTTGTTGCTTCATATATAAATCGATGCGTATTGATTTTAAGCGCTTTTAAGTAAGTTATAATTGGAAAATATTTAAGGATTTTATTTTATTATTTTGATGACATTAATATAGATATTATTAGAATATAATATTAGAATTTTCTAAATTTTACAAAAACTTGGTCATAAATCCTACATCAGAGGTCATACAAGTCAAAATAAATATTTATTTCAAGTCGTAGTTATCTATGATGAACTACGTGCAACAATATGCCTAGTAGTAAAAAGAGGTTGTACAGCTTCTTATAAAGACCTTTCAAAGACAAATAGAAAGACAACATGCTATATTTATAAATTCTTTATAATGGCTTATAAGAGTCACTTGGCGTATGAAATATAAAGAAATACAAGATATATATCCCTCCATGTTTTCTTTGAAGAGACGCGGTAATGTATCTCTCTGAGTTTTTTAAATGGTACTTTACAAAGTGTTTAAAAAGAGTGCGTTCCCAGACAAGTACTTTGTGTAGAGTAATTTCAAAGAGACTAAGAAAATTAAAGATGTCTTTTCAAGATCTTTGAAAGAATAAAAGAATAAGAAATATTTCATTTTAATTCATTATCAAACCCATGTCCAAACGAATACATAGTCCTACGTGCAATCCAATAGTATTTCTGTGATTTATTACATTATTTGCTTACAATTATCTTGGTAAAGGGCCTTAAAAAGTAAAAAATGTACAAAATAAGGACATGTGGTGGCATATACTTGTTTAGAGTAACTTTTATATCTACAGTATAAAGACACACACGAGACATATTGAGGATATTTTTACGTCTCTCTTTATTATTTATTTCTTTATTTATTTATTATCTTGCACAAACATTTTCTATCTAAAACTATCCACTTTCAATAACTGTGATAATTATTTTCACATCTTTAGTTCCCTTTACCTTAAATTCTCCTTCAGGAAAAGGAAAACTAATAAATATTTTACTCAAGCAACATGCACCAGTGATGGCATTTGGGTTTTGTGAAAATGTACTGAATCGAGACTTCAAATGTACTTTTTAGAGCCCGAATGTACTATTTTTTGTCTTGAACACCCTATTTTCCTAAAATGCACGAAATTGTTCTAAAATTTACTATCACAAAAAAAAAAAGGTCCTCACTTTTGCCATCTCAAATACACAGCAAAATTAGATATAGTATTTCACATTAAATTAATTACAAAATCTACAAATTGCGCGATTATTTTCATTTACTAAAAAAAAACGTAATTATATTATATACAGGTAATTACTATAAATCTACTCATTGCGGTTATTTTCATTTACTAAAAAACAAAAAAAAAATCATATATTATAAATTGTCGAAATGTACCGAGAATGTACTGAAAATGTGCTACAAATTTGGCGAATTTTCTGAAAATGCCCCATATGTACCCAATGTACTGAAAACTTGTCGAATGTACTGACAACGATTTTTCAGGACGCAAATGTACCGAAAAAAGTACAAATGTACCAAAAATGCCATCACTGACATGCACAGGTTGCATATCTCTTTTTACATACAAATTCGAAACAAAACTAATAAATCAAATACAGTGAAATTCCCCATAACCGGACACCCACCGTCGCAGTATTTTTGTCCGGTTATGGGAGATGTCCGCTTATGGGAGAGGAACAAAAAAATTTTTTTAATTTTTTGAACAAATTTACGCTTATCTCTGGAGTGGCGCTTTGATTTTCAAATTGAATAGAATTCTTATTTAATTCTGTCCTTTTAAAAGAGATATTTTGATCAAAATCATACAGAATATAGTGTCCGCGTCCGGCTATCGGAATTGATTTTGTATGGAAAAGTTAATGAAAAGTTAGTGTCGCCGTAATATGTCCGGCTATAGGAGCTGTCCGGTTATGGGGGCTGTTCGTAATGGGGAATTTCACTGTACATCATTTTTTCCTATTTTTTTGCAGCTATGTAATATCTTAAAATAGCTCCTAGCTGAAATTCTTGATATTACACTTCGCGAGTTAAATTACATTTCAAAATATTCTCACGAGTGCTAATACTTAATGTAAATAACGTGGTGTGCAGTATTATTCCGAATGTATCATAACATAAACTTGAAAGTATATTTTAATATGAATATAAATCTAACATTTTTGGTGTTAATTAGTTAAACATCTCTTAAAATGAAATCGCCCTTTTTGAATTAACTTACTTGAGCTGCTTTTGATTTATATATAAGTGTCGGTTTTACAGCTTAAATGCGCGTTTATACACGAAAAAAAGTTTTTGTAAAAATTCACCTTTGATATTCACAAAAATACAAAATAATCACGAAAAAACTGTCTGTAATTTTTAATTTCATGGGATACTCAATATAAATTGATTGGTAAATTTCAGTCTTAAACTTTATTTCAGAATAGAAAATATACAAAGTGGACAGGAAAAAATGTATATAGCAAAAAATACTGAAAACAAAATCCCTTGTAAAAACAAAATATTCCAGTAGCGACTGCGTTTAATTTTCTTCAACATTTTTCCGACTCAAGTATTTCCTGTTCTAGTGATTGTGAAATGAATTATCATCATCTTTATATTGTACATAAAAAATTATAATTTCTTTCACCAAAACGAATATACATATATGTTAAATAATTGCTTAATAACAAATCACTATCTGCCACACTCAAACTTCATAGGTGTCACCACAAATTTTGCCTGTCGTTCATACTTTGACTTTGCATATGATAATCCGCTCTGTGCCGATAAAATGCAAACTCGTTGCAATTTTTGTTGAATCGTGAAAAAAAGATTAGAATTGGATTGAGTTAAGTTGAATTTCGAAATTGACGACTACTTACTTACTGCACTTTCGACCAACTTCAGACGCACATGCACACGACCTCACACTTGTCGCTGATATTACTGCTTCTGCTTCACTGTCTGACTATCGTCGCCTGATAGCGTTGACAACATTGGCGACATTTTAACATAACGAAAAAAAAAAACTTTAATAAAGGGGTATCTCACTAAGAACATCGGATGAATTTTTTGAATTATTTATGCGAACAGTAACAGTGCGAGTATTTTTATTATGAATGTTGCGATTAAGTGTGGAATAAAATGACATCTTTTGACTTTGCTGTCAGCTTCGCTCCCGTAAGTTTTACGAATGTTACGTTGTCCTCACTGTCAACTTTCTAGGGAAGAGATGTTGCGAAATTGAAAGGTCGCGCTCTCATTACGACACCCTTTATATTTCCCTTTTTGCATTTCCACAAATTGAAATTTGTTGAGTACTTTTTGACTACTTTTGAGCTCTTCATTGCAATGAAAATAATTTTTGCTGCTAGTAAGTAAATTTGTTACGAGTCGTTTTATTTTATTTCAGTTTTGTTCTTTTATTGCTGTTTTTCTTTTAGTTTGCAATTAACTCTGATGGTGGATAACTTTTATGGTTTAACCTTTCTGTTGATGTGAAAAAAGAAGCAACTTTTAATAAAAAAATTATGGCCTTGAGTTAGAATTGATAAGAAGAATTTCTTTTTTACTAAAATGTCAGTTAAAGTTCCAAGTTTCCAAAAACCAAGGCGTGGTTTTTTCGATGTTCTCCTTATTGGAGACAAAGATTGGCTATCGACAATTATCATTCAGAAAACTCCGAATTAGAATATATTTTTATTTTTAGCAAAAACTTTAGGGGGACCCATGGGAATGCAGTATGGAACAATATTTTTTCAATGAAAGTAATTTTCTGGCGCAATGATAAAAATGAAAGTGATCTGAAGCTATTAATGCATTGTCGACATACTTTTTTACCACAAGCTGGCAAGCTCAATGTAATGCTAAGAACATTAAAAACAGCAAAAGGAACTAATTAGCAAAAAAAGAAAATTTAAGAAATATGGAAACTGTATTACCATACCTAAACTAGGAATTGATTCCGGGTGATAAGCGCAGTACAGCCACAATGACGCCTTTTCTGATAATCCACAGTGGCGACAGACCAGACAGACCGATGCTAAAAGGCTGCATTTATGGCTCATAATGCTGCTCCTCACCGTCAGCACACTCTAAATCAGATAAGACCAAGTCGAACAAAAGTTAATTATTACGGCTCCTTTACAAATATGATGAAACAGTGAGGACATTTTCAGTACATTTGAAGTTCTTAGAACATTCGATACATTGGCGCACTTTCTTTCGCCTTACTCCTTCTTGAAGTTTTGGTCTGTCTGACATAAACTAATTTTCTTCTGCATCTTCACAAACACGGCCGGATTTAGGAAACTAACGAGAAGGCCCGCACCGAAAAAAAACTTACTCCGTTTAAGGAAAAATGCCTAAATGTAAGGAAAAATGTCCTTCAATACGAGCTAAAGCCATGGGTTCCTCAAAATAAGTAAGTTGGATTCCTAAGTACAAGTAAATGTTGCTGCTTTGAAATAAGGAAAAGTTTACTCAATGTGAGGACAATGTTATAAAACTGAGAAAAATTTTACTTTTTCTAAGGGTGAAGGTATCCTTAAATGAAAGAAATTTACTTAAAAAAAATTCGTTGATTTCAAAAAAAAATGTTAATTTTCTATTTCCTCTATTTTCTTATTTGGTGGTTACTTATTGTCAGTCATTCTTATTTTAATTATACTACGTTTTTAAAACTTCAATGGAGAACTTGAATTTTTTTTTAACTGTCATCATCTAACCCAACTCAGCCACCGACAGCAATTTTAATACTTGCTAAAATGATGTTGTTAAACTGCGCATGTAACAACGATTGTCTGATCAGGGAAGCTTCGGTTCAAACCCCAGCGACGACATAATTTTTTTTTTTTTTTTTTTATTTAAAAAACAAAAAAACAAGTAGAGAACTATAAATATATAGACAAAAACAGAATACTTACGAGAAGAATATATATTAATTTCAGCGAGTAAAGCAGCGGGTGTTGCCACTCATTTATTAAGGAAAATTTTCCTACGTTATAGTAAATTTTTTGAAGAAACTAACTAAAACTCTGTACGATTTTCCTTAAACTAAACATTCCATTAGATTGAGGAAATTTTTACTCAAACGAGGAACAAGTTGTCCTCAAAAATACTTCCCAAAGAAAAATTTACTATTTCAAAGTTTTACTAAAACCATAAACTCTATATTTGAGCAAGAGCTTTGACTTGCTTTAATGAAACATAAACTCATTTCAAAGACTCAATTACTAAATGAAACGATCTTTTCATTAATATGAGGAAAAATAGCTTAGATTAAGGAAAATTTATACACTAAATCGGAGGAAGCAGTTCTTCAAATTTAGTACGGTCTTTTTTTTTCGGTGCGTGTTTTAAATTACAAATAATTAGTAAGGGGCTGCGAAATTTAGGTAAATTATCATGGAACACAAGCCATAAGTATGAAATTAAAAGAGCCGTTAGACAAAATATTGTTGCAGTTTACACATAACTTACAACATTGAACTCTTCGTAAAAGTTATAGCAGTAAAAGTGATCTATCAAATAGAGGACATATTGTTAGTGATTTAAAACTTCATTAACACCACCTGATGTAATTGCAAATCATTAGCAAATTAAAATTAATTTTACTACATAGTAATGGAATGAAATTAATTTTTTCATCTCAAGTTCTTATCTTGTCGAAGCTTGCGTCAAGAGTGGTGCACATAATTATTTTCAAATATGTATATAGTTCTAAATGCTTCTATGTGGTTTTGGTTCTAAAAAAAGTTGTAATTTACTTTTTAACATACTTTGCTTCAATAATCCTTTTACGAAATTATTATTGAATGCGCATTGAATTCTTAAAAATTTTAGTATTTTTGTAGGAATCTATATTTTGTACTTAAACCAATTGCTACATTACTGTCTAATCAATAAAAGTAATATATGTATGTGGAACTGCAATTTAATCTATTCCAATAACTTCGATGTGCTATGTATTATGCAGCATAATGTCTGATTTTTCATGTTACTTTTACATTATACAATCTTTTAATGCATTTTATAGTGCACGATTCCATTATAGAGACTACCCACACAAACCAGACACACACACACACACACACACACGTGCACACAGTTTGATTCAGTGTCTGTCTGTTATGCTTTGGGATATCATCGTTTGGTTCCACATCAGTTTACATTGATTCCTCTATAATTAAAAGGAGTTGCTTCGTTAGCAGCAGCAGGGAGTGTGAGAGATAACAGCGGTCTGTCGGTTCGCTGGTTCAAGTGGTTGTTGGTTGCACAAAAGCGGGTAAAGGTGCAAAAGGTTTTGCGAAAATATTGAATTGATATTTAAATTGGAGATTTTATTGAACAACCAAATGAAAGAAAATGAAATATAAATAAAATGAAATAAGTAAGTACAACTAAGCCAAAACCGTTTATTAGGAAGCACAGTGGGCGATTTAGGTAAAATTGTTGAATCTAATTAGAAAAAATAAAAAAATTTCTGTATATCCAATGATTTGCCTGTGGATTGGGAAAGATTAAAAACGATTGCTAAAAAGGCACAGCAAGATTTAAGTACATAGGTCGATTGTCAGGGCCGGATTTAGCTTAGAGGCACACTAGGCTAGAATTTAGGGGCGGCAAATATTGGGAACTTTGAAATTTTTTTTTTTTAATTTTTTAAATTTATTTACACAGCGGGAAAAAAGTGGAAATATGGGGATTCTATGCACTAAATTACCTAAAAATTGTTAACAAGCAAAAAAAAAAAAATGGTTCTCACTTTTGATAACACATAATTTTTTTTTTCAATATTTACTAGTGAAGGGAGGCGGCAATTTCTGACTGGCCTAAGGGCGGCAGATTTCTAACTCCAGGCCTGTCGATAGTGAATGCTCTTTTAAAGAGCCAGCTCCAGCTTTACTGTAACCCAGTAACGGGTTGTCATGGCCACCTAATTAAGTAAGTAAGATCCAACTCTGCTCTCTTCAAAGCTTAGATAAAGTGGCAAATATTTGTTACTTCAGGAAATGAATTATTAGTTACAGTTCTTTTACATCTTGTAGGATAGTCCAGTCTTTCGTTCATCTATATCTTCAACAAATTCACATACTGGCAATGGCTAATTTTTTGGCTTAAAGCTTATTTCGTACTAGCAGCTTCGGCATCATTTTGTTTAAAAATGAAAGAGTGCTATAATAAATACTAACGTCATTTAAATTTTAATAAAAATAATTGAACATTGTTTTAACGAACGTCACAGTTCATTAGCCAAACCCCGATATTCACAAATGGGTCAATGCTTTTTCTTAGAAAAACATGAAAAAAAAAAACAACAGATGGAACAATTTAACCTGATAAGTGGTGACATATGTTTCAGCTTTTAGCACATATATATATATATATATATATATTCAAATACATACATATATAGACGCATCATACTAAATATTCAGATAACGTCAGAAGGCTGTTGAATAATACAAAAGAAAATTGTGATTTTTATTTCAATTTTTTTTTTTAATTTATAGCTTTATTATTATTTGCGAATCGCCAGAATAATCAAGCGACATGCCTAAATTGAAATTACAATTTGCAAATTGCCATATTGCTTTCATCTTAAACGTCAGATTAGCGCGAATGTCAAATATTTTTATATTACCTACTGCTAGTGAGTCGACTAAGTAATGTTCACTGGAAATGCCAAAAATGCCTTTAAGGCGGGCATGAGTCCCCCACACAAAACACTATAACCAATTAAACGATTTCGATCATTTTCATGATCAAGTGAACGGAAAATATATTTGTGCTATGCCTCAAAAAAGAACGCTGACGAGTCAGATTGAAAGGAAATGAGTTAAGGAATGAAAGTTTTTGCTTCGAAATCCAAATGTAATTAGACCTTGTAATACAAATTATGTAGCACCATGATATTGCAGATGGTGATTTTTAGCAACTTTCTTTTTGGCAACACTATTTTTGGCAGCTCAGCTGTTTTCCTGCAAAATGTCAACTGTCAAACTTAATCAGTTTGGTCTATAATTTAGCCATGAATCGACTTACAAACGAACAACGTTTACAGATTATTGAATTTTATAATCGGTTAAGAGAGTGCATCGTTCACTTATTCCACTTTATGGTCAGTTTGGGCGACCTTCTGAGGTAGCTAATCGGAATCTTGTGACTAAATTTTACACCAAATTTACATTATTTTACATTAAATCACCAACACGTATACGTAGAGTGCGGACAGAGGAAAATATCGCAGCTGTATCCGCCAGTGTTGTTGTTGACCGTAAATTATCAATTCGGAACGTTACTGTGAATGGCGAGCGCTACCGCCACCGTACGATGATTATAAATTTTATTTTGTTCAGAATGGAAGAGCTGGATTTGTCTGACATGTGGTTTCAACAAGACGGTGCCACATGCCACACAGCACGCGAAACAATTGCCCAATTGAGCGGCGTGTTCGGTGAATAGTTTATTTCACGTTTGAGGCCGGTCCATTGGCCGCCTAGATCATGCGATTTAACGCCATTGGACTATTTTTTGTGGGGCTATGTTAAGGTTCATGTTTATAGGGACAAGCCCGCAACGGTTGACGTACTGGAAGCCAATATTGAAGAATTTTTTCGTTAGATACCGTCCGATATGTTGGAGAGAGTATGCCAAGATTGGAGCTTAAACATTTGCATGAAATCATCTTTAAACATTGAATTATATAGATCGAACGATCGATCGTTTCTCTAAATTGTATGTGTTATTTTTTTATAATCAAATCCGAAAGCTCTTAAAAAATCATCCTATAATTCATTTGCTGTTTTGGGAGATTTGGTGATGTGTGGTCAGATGAAGAGGGGTGAGGTGGGATGAGGTAAGGTAATATAATCATGGTCCATGGACGAAGACGTTCTGTTCGTCATTGGTTGGCAAAATTCTTTCAAAATTAAAACATGACGGGTAAGGTCGAATTTCACAGACCGGTTTGAACCTCCTAGAGTTAAAAGCTTTAAAAAACGTATGAACAAGAAAATGCTAAAGTTAATTTAGGGAAATCCCGATTTAGTCGAAAAACTTGATAGCTTTAAGTGAAGCAAAAGTACAAACTTAAAAATCTGGGATTTCGCAGTTGAAATGAGGGTTGGAAGAAGGTATGTAAAGTAATTCAGCATCTAGCGTCAACACGAGCATTATGACGCGTTTGGTTTGGTGCACAAGTATTTAAAAAAAAAGACAGCTAATTACCGCTCGAGATTTCATTAGCATCCCTGCATCTCAAGGGTTTATATGAGTAAGCAATTGAAATAAATTTTTCACATAGCTTAGCTTGTTAGAGGTGTTTCTTGAGAGCAGATTGGGTTGGAAAAAATTTAAATGAATTGATATAGGGATTTTAAAAATTAATTAAAAATGTTTAAAATTGACGTAATTTTTTTGTATCGAACAAATTTTCAAACAATGAATATATTGTTTTATAGTACATCCTAATAAATTTTGACTACAAAAAAATTATTTCAAAAACTATGACATGATATGTATCAGAGATGTGCACGAATGCATTCAAGCGCAATTGTGAAACACTCACACAAAACGAATTGTGAATCAACACTAAGCATCAAACGTGTGAAACGAATGAAAACACTGCTCACTCAAAGCGAATGCGAATGCTACCGTGCTGTACTTTTTCTCGCATTGCTGTTGCTTGTCTTTGTTTTCCTTGAAGGCAACGAACACACTACAAAGACAAGCACTATTCACTCAAACATTATTTTTCTACGCAACGAATTATATGGCTATGCAACGAATGCGATGGCTATGCAACGAATGTTATTGCGCAGCATTGAATGCTTTTGCTATTGATTTTAGTTTCACTACTTTTTATAAGACAAATAATACCAAGAAAAGTACTACACTACTTGAGAGCAATAAAAATGGATGCACGAGCTCAAATCATTATTTGCATACGAAGCAAATTAGCAAATTATATGAGGTATTCGATGCTGCGCAATAGCATTCAATGATGCGTAATAGCATTCAATGCTACGTAATAACATTCGTTGCATAGCCATAGCATTCGTTGCATAGCCATATAATTCGTTGCATAGAAATAGAAACGAATGATTGAGCTTCGAGTGAATAGTGCTTGTCTTTCGTGTATGTTCAAAGAAAGCAAAGACAAGCAATGGCAATAAAATTAAAAGGCATTGCACTGCAGCATTCGTTTTTATGTTGTCGAATGAAAGCACGGCAATAGCAATGAATAAACGAATGGTAAATTAAAACGAGCCACTCATTGCACATCTCTGATATGTATGGTATGGCAAAGTGTGGAACAATATTGTACAAACAATTTCGAATCCTTTTTATCGCTCTGATCAAGCAATGAGTCTGGTACTGAAAATAATAGAAATTTATTGCAATTTAGCATGTAGCGTTCCATAGTGCAACTGCCATCTATCACAAGCATATCCACACTCTGTTGTCTATGGTAGCGTGCTTTTGACCTTAGAAAATTCCAACCAACAGACAGGCTTGCCAGCCAGTTTGAATTGGCCAAAGCTTTTCATGCGATCCATTGTTATATTTGAGTTTTTGAACTGAGTAGTTTCCCAAAAAAAAAAATAAGCATGGCTAAGGACTATCATTAAGTTGAGCCAAATTTAAGTATAGATTATGATTTTTTTTAAACTTTTCGATTAATCGAAATGTTGCAAAGAACAATGGATCTTTTCAGAAGGAAATAGTTGCGCATTTCACAAAAATCAATGCTTTTATTGCACCGAAGATTTTATTGCCGCTGATAGAAAATTTGATAGAAAAGTCATGCAATTTATTTTCAATAAATTTTGAAAATTTGTAAACAGTGTACATAGAGTTATTTTAGAGCTATAGATCAAGAAAAAACACTTAATTGGTAAAATCGAATCTACATATATAACTTTGATATTCATGTCTTTGCATCTGGCAACCCTAAAATCAGCGCGATTGTTCGTTGTAGTCTTCAATGTAATCTCGTTGTAATTGAATTGATCCTATTAGGAAGATGGAAACGCTTTACGATTGGACAGCATTGAATTGGATTTAGTAGTGTGCATGAGAATAAATGAAAAATTGTATGATTCGTATTGGTGTTGGACTGAAACTGAGACTGGGAGTACAATAACAGGTGGTAGTAAACGTAGTTATCATTTTATTGTATTAGTTGTGTAAGTAGGGAAAAAAAAAGTAGTAGAAAATAAAGGAAGAATCTCCATTGCGCTTTCTTTTTGTGTAACTAGAGAAAATCTGCATACGAAAAAGCATAAAATAAATGAGAGAATGAAAAACTGAAATAAATTGAATTCCACGCTAGAATGGCGGATTGAGTGTAAATATATACCGTAGAATTAGATGAAGCTGTGACACAGTAAAGCTCAATGGCTTATCCACTCAATAGCTACTGTACACCTTTTTATTTCCAACTCTAGTCAATGTTGCAGTTAAAACTGGAAGTGAAATAAAAAATAAAATAAAAAAACATTTGATTAAATAACGTCGACAGTGCACTCGATCATGTGACTTGCTGTATGGGAAAAGAAGTTTAAATTAAATAGCAAGTATTCCTTATTTGACTTCAAAATCATAAATATCAAATCTTTTATCTGAAACATGTCAGATTTACTATTGGCTTAATGTTTGAAATGTTTTATGAGGAATAAAACAGCAGCACCTTTTTTATGTGGTCACTTAATCGATTTATAAAAAGAAACCTACCGGGAGTCCTTTTTGCCATATAAAAGTTTTTTAGTCAGTAAGAAGCTATATTGTTATTAAAACAATTAAATTGTTTTGTCTGTAAGTAAATCGAAAACTCTTTTTTAATTTTTTAGTTGAAACTGCATACACCGAAAAAAAAAACTTACTCCGTTTAAGGAAAAATGCCTAAATGTAAGGAAAAAATGTCCTTCAATACGAGCTAAAGCCATAGGTTCCTTAAAATAAGTAAGTTGGATTCCTTAGTACAAGTAAATGTTGCTGCTTTGAAATAAGGAAAACATTGCTTAATGTGAGGACAAGGTTATTAAACTGAGGAAAATTTTACTTTTTCTAAGGATGAAGGTATCCTTAAATGAAAGAAATTTACTTAAAATAAATTCGTTGATTTCAAAAAAAATTTGTTAATTTTCTATTTCCTTATTTGATATTAATTTCAGCGAGTAAAGCAGCGAGTGTTGCCACTCATTTATTAAGGAAAATTTTCCTACGTTATAGTAAATTTTTTGAAGAAACTAACTAAAACTGAGTACGATTTTCCTTAAACAAAACATTCCTTTAGATTGAGGAAATTTTTACTCAAATGAGGAACAAGTTGTCCTCAAAAATTATTCCCAAAGAAAAATTTACTATTTCAAAGGAAAATTTTACTAAAACCACATAATCCATATTTGAGGAAGGGCTTTGACTTGCTTTAATGAAACATGAACTCATTTCAAAGGACTCAATTACTAAATGAAACGATATTTTCATAAATATGAGGAAAAATAACTTAGATTAAGGAAAATTTTTACACTAAACCGGAGGAAGGCAGTTCTTCAAATTTAGTACGGTCTTTTTTTTCGGTGTATGTACTCACATGTTTATTGTACACATTTCATGTATTCCCAAAGTAATACTCCTTTCTCTAAAGACAAGTTAAAAAGAACTCAACTGCATTGCACTAATGACACTTAAAGGTTAAATAAATCTTTTTCTTTTTAGTGTCCTTGGAGTATAGCAAACTATGTGCAATCACCTGATATCTGCTTAGACATTGCTACGTTTTTCTCAAGTTGTATATAGGTATGTTAGTATACATTTGTCCTTGTACTGGTATATATATTTGTGTGCATACGTTGCTAAGAAAACAAATGCACTTGCCATTTTTCCCATAATGTAACGCTGCGAGGACATCACGTTTTATTGGAAATACTATAGTGTGCTATTTATTTGTGGCAGACCTTTTTTTTATTGATTGCACATCGATTTCTTAAATTGTGGTTTTGATTTTTGCTTACAGTTGTGGGTGATATTTTTATTTGCTGCAATAATTTTGTCAGATGTGCTCCAACATAATGTGTTGGCAACATTAAACTTAAGTTAAGATACGGGAAGAAACTGTTTCGAGAACAATATACATGTAATGTAATACATGTAATGTATGTATATGTAATTTGTAAGCCTGAGAACCCAAGCAAATAAAATGTCACTGAAAAGTCCTTCAAGCAATGGAGGAAATGACTGACTTAAGCCTATTTGTCTGTTTAATTTATCGCTCTTAAGTGTTGACACATATTATAATTGACCAGTAAAGCTCACTAAATTAATGTTTTTGGATATGAAATTTTCAAAATTTTTTCAACCATAAAACTTACCACGTCAAGCTGAATTTATTTTTGTTACATACAAATCGATCCGGGCTGGCATTCATTCCTGAAAAATTTTATCTTTATTATTAATATAATAATAATAATAATGAATCTCTATATATCAGCATTTCTTTAAATAACTTCAAACTTTGTTTTTTTGATATTTTTGAGAATGAAAACGAAACGTAATTGGAAACGAAATATTTTAAAAACTATAGGGAATAAGACAAAAAAACATTTTCTAATTTTCGATTAATAACACCTTAAATTCATAAAAAAACTTTGACTCATGTCAAAGCCGGGGACCTGGAAAAAAATAAAAAATTTCTGCAATAGCCGGGAACTCCACGATTTTTCCAAAGTTACTATGTGTGGGCGATTTCAATCTACGATATTTGAGAGGAAAAAAAGACGTCGATTGTTGATTTTGAAGAAAAAGAGCAGTACCGTACCCGTTTAGTTTCGACTATATCAAAAACCGGAACCATCGAAGGAATACTGAACTCGGATTCAGTTTCAGCGTACCAAGGGTTTTTGAAAAATTATATTTGAGTTTTAGAACCATAGATAGGACCATATTTTCTCGACCTGTGTTATCAGTCATGCAGAGCAGTCAGTATAATCTTATGTTTAAAAATCTTTACTGACGATAAATTTTTAATGAATTTTAGAAAATGGTAGATTACAATGGTGGCTTAGCACAGCAGGCTTGAAGACATAAGTAGCACTAAAAGTGCCATTTTAATATTATATTAAGTCTGGACAGCTGCAAAGAAAGTGCTCGAGTTATTTAATCTCGCTTGCATTCAAGCAGCTGCGGTAGGAAAAATTAAATGGGATACCTAATTTTTCAGATGCTTACCGATTGCCCAGTTTCCAGTGCAGGTTGCGATGTCAAACCGGCTCCTAGACAGTTAGTTGGTGGTCCTTAATTTATTATAAGAGGGCCATATTGATCTGGCTATTTTAAACGTTTTCAAAGACTTCCAGTTGTTTCCGGCTTCAGATAAAAAATGCGACAAAGTTCTCTTCTTAATTAAACCGAGAGGAGTGTAAGCACTTTCCGAAGCGATTTCATTAAGAGAGAAACCACACCTTGCTAGTACATCAGCTTTCTTTTGATATCCCTCAATGTTCCAGTGGTCTGGAATCCATATGAGAGTAATGTCAAATTAGCACCCTTAAAGTTCTTTCCTGCATTGTTCTACTAGCTTCAATTTTATATGTGCCGCGCGCTCAACGCTTTGATAACGGCTTGGCTATCGGAGAGGATTACTATCTTCTTTTCTGAATTAATACTGCCTACTAATCTGCAAGGCTTTAAGAATGCCAAAAACGTAAGCCTGGAAAACACTAGCTGAATCAGGCAAATGGAAAGTTTGAGAGATTTTTGGGTCTTTTGAGTAGACTACTGCGCCTACTCCAGAGTCCATCTTAGAGCCATCGGTGAATATGGTGATATCAAAATTTGAATTGAAATTGCCGGAAAGTTCAGAAAAAAAAAAATTCAGAAAATATTTCTCAAAGCTGAGTGTGGAACAGATCTAGTCCGTTGAGGAATTTGAGAGTTCGATTGGCAAGATGTTGTGTATGGAGCTTCGGAAACCGGCTTTCCGGCTTCCCCGAGCCTTATCGCACTGCACGAAGCAGCTCTTTTGATATAAGAGTTGCAAGGTAACAGATGTAGAAGGTTTGCCGTAGGATATGATCTCATAGACCCCGTCACAGTGACTTAAGTTCATTGTATTTGTTTTCGAGAAATTTCACTACATCGATGTGGTAGTGTAGTATGTGAGTATATACGAAAATAGGCATAAGTCGCAAACTGTTCACAATTCTGCTACGAGTTTTCTTAATTTGAATTAAAAGTACGAAGAAGCATACAATATTATCTACATCTCAAAAATATATGAACTTATTTCTGAAAATAATAGATTCAAGTTATTACTTCAAGTAGTAAAAAAAAAAACATATTTTTCTGTAATGTTCCCAAAAAAGTACACAGTGCAATGAATGACCCACTAGTTTCTCTCACCCGCAAAATTAGTTTAATTTATGACTAAAGTTTGAATTTTCGATACGCTTGCAAAAGTTTTTTTTTTTTTTTGACCCAAAAACCAGCAACTCAAAAAATGCACATTTATGAATTTTTTTTTTCCAAGTTGCATAAAATTTTAACAATTAGCCAATCGATGCTTCTTCGTAGCTGCAAAAGTTTTAGACAACACAAATTCAAACATAATGATGATGATTATGATGATGATGTTGATCATCATTATTATGCAATAAATTGGGTCGGTTAAAGTTTGAGGTCGTCTATATATATTTTTTTTTTTGTATTTTTTGAAACGAAGCAACGAAATTGCAGCTGAGATTCGCTGCTAGACCAACATATGCGCAAATATCGAATCGAAGAGTCCTAGCGTGTTTATGTATGTGAATGTTCTGAATCCTCAGCTGCTACTTTTCTTTCTGCTGCTCCTGCTGCTGCTGTTGCTGTTGCTGTTCATGATGATGATGTCGATGACGTTAACACTGATGCGGCTACGGTTTGCGGAAGTATTTTAATTAATTTTCGTTTTTCCAAACTATGCACGCGATTTTCGTGGGGTCTCTCAGTTTGTTGCTGGTGTGAAACGATTTAATGAAAATTGTTTGCATACGCAAAAAATGGAGCAAATAGGAAGTGAGAAAAAAAAAAATTGTGTAATAAAATCGATGAAGTGCGAATAAAAGATTTGGTCATAGCGTGAAAATTTTCTATTATAACCTTTGGAAAACCCACAATTTTTTTGTAGAAGGTTTTAACAATTTTAATTGGAAGCATCGTTTGAGGAACTTACGATGTTGAAATTTTTGTTTCATTCAGCTTTTTGCTAGCGAAGTAGTGGCTTATTGTCTGAAGCTGTTGCTAAAAAATGTGCCAAGGATAATCTACCAAGATAATTATTGGTCTATGTCCTCTTATCCATAAAACCCATTTTTCGAATAAGTGGAGTCCTGTTTTGCGTATAGTTTCTTTCTCATTTTGCTCCTTTAAGATATCAATCTTATCTTTGACTGGTCAAAATAAATATTTATTATGAAATGCATTTTAAATTTGAAAAGATTTGCTTATTATTTATTTTAAAATTGTCAATTCAGGCCGTTAGAAATATTTTTTTTTTTATTAAAATTTGAATGAAAAATAATGTGTAGGAGGTTACGCACACTAAAAGTGAAATTGTGCAATAAATTTGAAAATGAGCAAATTTCACAGATTAATATCAATAATTTTAATTTAAATTGAGTGTAAGCGCTAACTACATTACATAGTTTTTTTTTTTTTTTGTTTAATTATGTTAAAAATATGAGAAAATTCTGAAATTCACGTTTTAATTAAAAGTCTAGTCTTGTTGAAATTTTATTGTATATAATTATTTTACAGAGGAAGAAACATCCACCATAGACAAGTTAAAATAAATAAATAAATTTTGTAGTCAAAAATCTAAATCATTTTAATGCCAAAATCAACAAAAACGAAATGCATGGAGTATAATAATTGGAAAAAAACACGATACTAAGACATAAATTCATAATAAAAATTTGTAAAAAGCTAGTAAAAACATATACAAAATATTATAATTTAGCTACAAATTGAATGACCTCTAAAACATTGTATACGACCAAGGACGTCGGGAACGAACATATTGACGGGGGGATTTTTTATTTTTTTAAATCGTAGAAAGATGGTTGGAACAGTCAAATCTACTCAAGTTTTTAACATCAACGTAGTATTCATTGTGTTCTTTTCCTTTGGGAATTTTATTTCTTCATAGAAAGAATTTGAGATTTTTAATCGAAGTCAAGAAACTTTCGTTCAAAGTTCTGTCAAAGACGAACACTGATATTATTTATTTGTTAATTCCTTAGTTACTGCGACAAACTTTTTTAAAATTAAAAATTATCAATATTTAAACAAAGCTTATAGCCATTTAAAAATCATAATCCATTTAATTTATAGCAAACCATGTCGTATGATTAATCTTAACTTTTAATGGAATATGACTTTAAGTCAATAAAATCGAGACTAAAAGAGCAATGCAGAGAAAAGTTAGTCAGGCTAGGGCGAAAGTAGTCTCATATAGGTTCCAGGCCACAAGAATATTGATGGTAATGAATAGGCTGATGAACTAGCAAGGCGTGGTTCCTCTCTTGATGAAATCGCTGTGCATCATGTTTTTACTCATCTCGGCTTAATTAACCCATTCCAGTCTATTGGGTATTTAAATACCCACGAGCAGAGGAATTTTTGAAAAGTTCTACAGCAGCCCAGGGTTGAGAAATCTGGTATATTTTTTTTCATTGGAAAGAGTAAAGATAGGTTAACAATCAAGTCTTTGGGCTTACGTAAAAAAATTTGAGGATTGAATTACATTTTTAAAGTTGAAAAATCGCCAATTTTTTTTTTCAATGGAAAACTTTCCGGAAAAACTCTGCCAAAAATCGGAAAATTAAATAATCGTAATAGTTTTCCCGTGTAAGCTAGTCTAATATGCCCTCTATGCAATGCAATAGTAATGGTCGAGATTTTGTAAACCACATCCACAATACACCAGAGTTTACATCTTTGGATATTTAAATACCCAACAGGCAGAAACAAGTTCTAAATACATGTGTTATTGGCATAGAAAAATTATTTGAACATAGAATGACAAAAAACTTAGACGGCATTGATTGCAGTTAATCGATGTTGCCGCACTAGAATCGCTATGCCACAACAATTGAAGAAGGCACAAATTACAAAACATATTCCTTTGCCATGCGATCTTCAAAATCGATTTTTGAGTGAACGTGAGTGAAGCAGTGTTGTTGGCGGTAAAATAGAATTTGATTGCTAAAACGAAACGTGTATTTGCAGGTCATTTTCTTCGAAGACCATCATAATGTTTTGTCCCAATAAAATTAAAATATCTAAAGCCCAATATAATGAATATCAATAAAAATTGAACTCACAATAAAAAAAATATTTTTCATTTTCTCCAAAAATAAGCATTTTGAGAACCTGTTTCTGCCTGTTGTGTATTTAAATACCCATACCATATCTCAGGTAATCGGCAAGGTGGAAACTAACAATTTACCTATAAATTTCTATGGCTTAATACATATAAGCACTCCACGAAATTTTATCAAAATCGTATGGACCCTTTTAGGAACAGTCCAGAATGGGTTAAGAAGAAAATTTAAGGTAGAAAATTTCACGCATTTTCTATCGGAAGCCGCAAAGCATTGGTAGTCTTTTGAAGAACCAGTCAGAACAACCAGATCTAGCAGACCCACTTATAATTTACTGAGAACCACTGTTTTACTGTCTAGAAGCCAGTTTGACATCTCAAGAAGCATCGCAACTTGCACTAGACACTGAGCAAACGGAAAGCTTGCTGAAGGATTAGGTATTCTATTCAGGTCTTCCTGCGGCAGCTGCATGAATACAAACGAAAATGAATCACTCGAGCACTTTCTTTGCAGCTGTCAAGCCTTAGCCAGAATCAGACTTACAGAGTGGTTGGCATATATATTTTGACAAATATGTGCGTTATAGTGTTCTTTCTGCAATGGCTAACTGTCAATGATAACGCTACAATATACTTATGCAAAAGAAATAACACATGCTAGGTGTCAAAAAGAACAAAAAAGCTGCGTATTTTCTCTGCTGATTTAAGTGCTGCAGTATATTTAAAAGATAAAATACCATCTTGTGGGTGGCATAAGTATTTTGACAATTTGTATGGCATAAGTTTACTTTGAGAGTGCCGCTCATATTTTAATAAAATCCTACTTTCTTACGAGGCTTTCAATACTGAACACGAATATGGAATCAAAAGTTGGGTGACGCATCTATTTTCGGAGGTATAGCCATCAGAAGTTGGGAATATAGCTTTTAATGAAATCATTGTCATAATTTGGGAACCCCTGTATCAACTTTTAAAATATGGATGTCATATGAAAGATAATTCAATGAACTATAATATAAACTCATGAAAGTTTGAAATTTCAGCTATAGTTTTTGAAAATTTTCGAGATATTACAATTTATTAAGTTTCTGGTCAATTTATTTTGTCAAAAAGCGTTATTTTTTTGGAAAAGTTTTTATTCAGTAAACATTTGAATTAAGGAAGCGCATTTTATGTCCTTTCAAATGGTGTGCTACTCTCAGCTGGCTTTCTTGGATGTCCGGATTTTTTAAGGAAGGAAAGTGAACGAGCTTTAGAAAACCTTTCTTCAATGATCGATGAAATCGCTTCACTTCTATCAATTCTATTACTTAGGGCTACTAACCTGTTTGCTAAGCCAACACTCTAACCACGATTTACTCATAAGTTCTTTAAAAATAATGATAAGCAATTACGAGGGATCGTCCATTATGAGATTCGAAAAATCGAATTTTTTTGCTTAAGTCAGTACCTAAAAAATTATGCAGTATGTACACCAAGCTATAAGACCAATTTAAAGAATTTCGGCCGGAGTAGAGAGTGTGTACCACTACAGATCTTTTATTTTATATTGAAAAGCTTTTCTATCAAAAATTTTGATATATATAATGGCTAAGTAGTTTACTGAAAAAAAAAAATCACTTAATTTTTGAATCATTGACAGTAAAACAAGAAATTGAAGAATTGCAAAAAACGAGATCAAATCCGAATTGAACCTAAACTTTCAAGGTCAAATGCTAATGAAATCATAACGAGACTAATTCCTCTCAATGGAATAATACTACAAGATAATTAAATCATTCTTCTATGTGCCTTCTAACACATGCTGTACGTTTCTCATAAGAAGAAAATTAAAAAACATCTTCCCCCACACACAGATTTTCTTCAGGTGACTCTGCATACAACTGATATATATCTTCAAAAAAAGCTATCCAAAATGAATTTAATTTTGGCACAAATAAAAGCGTTGACGTAAACTTGTAATTTATGTTTAATTTTAAGCAAATTTTCTTTTTCCACATAAATAAATGTTACGGATGTTCGAGAGTATAAATCATTTTATTGTGAATGCGATGCAAAATATAGGCGACGCGTTCCCAATAACATGTTGACGCCTACGCAAATTTTCGATTATAAAAACATTTTTTTGGAAAATAAATTATAGTAAAAAAAAAATATTCAGATAATAAAAAAAAACCAAACATAAAAGAAGAGGGCAATAAAATTTAATATTTTCAAATTACAAAATTCTAAAAATGTTCTTCTAAATGAGCCACTGTCAAGCAATTAGGGCCGATATATAGCCAGCCACAGCAATAGCAGCCGCAACATTCAACACAATTAAAGTTCACCAATTTTTTTTTTTTCTCAAATAATGCGCCTTGGCAGCACGCACAATTTCAACGACAACGACAACGACGACCACCACGACAAATGTCAGAAACCCAAAACAATCACGATCGCACAGTAAGAGCTGCCAACTTTTGATAACGCGTGGTCGTCGTCGAGTGGCAGATGCGCTGCGCGCCATGTCAAATGTAGTGAAACAGAAAGTTTTTTTCTTTCAACAAAATCTTTTCATTTAATCTACCCCTAATTTTCATTAAGTTTTTCTTGTTATTTTTATTGTTTTTTTGCTCACGTCACGATTGTACACTATGATCGTGAAACATTCTGACACACGCTTAATATGTTATTTTGTAGATATATGTATGTATTTAGAACTGCCTACATACTAAATATAAAATCTTTTATTTTATATCTTTTTAGACACTAGGCGGCATTTATTTTATTTTTTTGCTTTGCGTAGGATTTGCTGTAGCTGAGGAAAATGGAAATTTATTTTACTAACTTGCGTCAGTTGGGAAATTCGTTTCGATCGCGCTAGACAATTTTCAAATTCATTGCATTTCCATTAAGTTTATCTAAGGCAAAAAAAAAAATAAATATACAGACAAAATGGCTGTAAGTGTAATATTTTTACGAAAATTAAAATATATATAAAAAATGCAAAAACCGGGGAAAATGTGTAAAAAAATTAATGAAAAATTGTGCCTAAAAAAGTAATTCAATATTCAAAAGTCTAACTAAAATCCTAAAACTCGCAGGCTCACCGAGACTTTTATCAAAACAATGTAGTCGATCCTTTAAATGATCCTGTTATATATTGCTTACATAGAGAGAACATCTTTTATTCTATTTTGCAGCACCCATCAGCTCACTTCATAATATATAGATTTGAAAATCTGACTCAATTCGAACATTTTTTTTGGATTATGGAAAACATTAAATATCAATAACCAAAGGATCTGCATTAAAATGCTTTTTCGAGTCTTAAACTATAATAGTGATGTAACGTTATCAAATAGAATTTATAGCGTCCATCAGGCCCGGATTTACCTTACACTGGGATCATGTGCATTAAATTACCTAAAAATGTTAACAAGGAAAAAAAAAAAGGTCCTCTTTTTTGATATTACAAAATTTTTTTTCTATATTTACTAGTGAAGTGGGCAGCAATTTCTGACTGGCCTAAGGGCGGCAGATTTCTAAGTCTGGGCCTGGCGTCCATACTTTATAGTACAACATTTAATTCCAAAGTCATTGCTAGTATCAATAATATCGTTTTATTAAGAAAATGAGCGAAGTACCTAGACCAGACTTGGAGCAAATTACTAATATTTAAGATCACTGCTAATTTTTGTTGACTTTGAAAAATTCTATATCGAATTTTTAAAATATGCGTGTGAACTGTAGTATCAAACTTTAAAGTTTAAGTTTTTGAAATTTAAAACAAAAATATCTGATAAGTCCGATAAACAAGTGAACTAAACTTTTATTGTTAATGACTTCAAGATCTTTAAAATTCAATCGTCTATGTTGCTTTTATGCGAGTTATCGCTTGAAGTCCTTTATTTTGATAGTGAAATAAACTACTTTTGGTTGAAAAAAAAACTGTAATATATTTAGTACAGTTGATTTCCAGTTACTTGATTTTTCATCTCAGCAAAGAGTGACTTAGTCCACTTCCAAAATAAAGGACCCATTTTTAAAAGTATTAAAATCTTAATATATTGAGAGCCAAGTGAAATTCAAAAAAAAAAATTTTTTTAAGCTCAATATTTGTGTTCCAAAAAAATAAAAATAATCAAACTTTCGTCATTTCAACGTATTCTTTTAATAATTTTTTCACTTTGAACATTACACATAAAAGCTTGATGGAGACTAGCAGAAACATACAGACAATATTTACTCTGCAGGATTTAAAGAGGGATATTTTCATTTTGAAATTGTTTTTATTTTTTTTTAATTAATAAAACTTTAATAAAGTATTACAAAATCTAGTAAAATTTGTTAATCATAAATAAACAGAGCCGCGCTTAAAACAAAAATAATTATATACAATGAAATCTGGATAGCTGGGACCAAAATTTTTGTCTCAATTAAAGAGGGTTCCCATCTACACAGTTTCCCAAATAACCATACCCAGACCGTTAAATATTCCTAATTTAGGCTAACCTCGTTATATCCCAGTTAGGGCCGAATGTATATTAAGGCATGCCTAAGAAAAATTCTAGTCGGGATAGTTTCCTTTTGCAAAACTAATAAGGTTATATTTTACTGCCAATATTGGTCACTACATGATATCGTAAACCTTTTAAACCTGCAGGGTTTCGTAAAATCTTGACGTTTAAATAAAAGTTTTAGTACGTTAACATACCTACATAAAATGAGATATATCTTACGCTCAGTTTTGTCAACTTGGATCTTATTTTAGAAAGCTGCCAATAAAATGCTAGTACAGATTTTAAATCGTATTTATTAAGATTTAAAAATATTCTTAAATAGTTTACATCTGAAAAAATTCAGTTCAGAAAAAATCACTTGACGTGGAACGTCTCGAAATCATTAAATTTCTACATGTAAATTAATGTGCTGTTTCATTTTGCAGAATACAATATATCTTAATGAATGTTGAAAATTTTCGTTATAAACAAAATTAATGATGACATTTAAATCGAAACAGCGACACTTTAACGATAAAATGAAGCTGGGCATCGGCTGGCTTTATGAATAAAAGCAGCAACAATTATGTTGCAAATTAAAGGCTGTCATTGAAAATATTTTTACATTTTTTAACTTATTGTTATATTTTGCGTTGAAAAATAAATAAAATATATAGGTACTCAATGTGTGTGTGGGTATTTTGCATGAAATGTATGTTGATGTAAAAATTAACAAAAGCAACATGGTGGCAGATAACACAATTTTCTCTTCTTTTTTTTTTTGTATTGTAATATAATAATTTTTTTATTTACAATTTTAATATGTAATTTTATTGAAATATCATTGCTTCTTATAATTAACATTGATATGGTTGAACAAAAAAAAAAAAAAACACCAAATACAATCATTATTGATATGGGGAAAATAGTGACAACAAAGTGATATGTCCGTTAATTATGTAAAAGTTCTTTAGCATATACCAAATACAACAAAATTTTACTTTTAGGCATATGTTGATCTTTAAAGCAAAATAATCAAAGTCAAGAAATTTTGGATCGATAGCAACAATAATAAAAAAGCTATGTACTTTTGAAGTTGAAAATGGTGTCATTTTTGACACCAATGCTAATGAGGGTTAAAGTACAATTATTAAATTTTATAATATTTGCGCATTTAATGTCAAAGAGAAAGTCAGTCCGGCTCGGAAAAATATTTCGCAAAGTATTATGCTTTGATTCAATGAAACCAAAATACAATAAAAATTATGTAAATCGAAGACTTGGTGAGTTCCCTTTGGTGTAGATTGGCCCAATCTGATTGGGTGATATGACATAAATTTTTTAATGCTATAGTTTCACGTCATATCCTGTTTTATTTTTATTCATCAAGTCGAATTTCGTTGGCACTCATTGTGACCATTTCTTTTTGTTGTTGACTTTGATGGAACTTAAGCTGATCATGGATATGCCATCTTTGATGAAATATTTTTAAAAGTTCTATCACACTCTTTTTGCAAGAGTTCTCCAGACTTTTTTTTTTTTTTGTTATTTTTACTTTTACGCAGGGGCCTCTCTACGTCAAATACACACCCAAATACGTGATAGACTGCATTTAATTCTGCAATTGTAAAAACATTTAATGTTTTTGTTGAAAATTAAAAAATTTAATTAAAATATTTTTTTTTTTTTTTTTTGTTATTATTATTTAGTTTTTTCATTTATAATGAAATTACATTAAAATGCGCGTTCAAATTTGTTATCTAATAAAAATCATAATTTAATTAATTTACGCAGTCAGCCATGTGTTTAATATATGTGGTCAGCTTAGTGAATTTGCGCTTTTATTCATATGAGTTAATAGAAAAAAAATGAGTTTAATTAAACCAATGTTTTTCATAATATTATTTTATATAACAGAACTTAATTGCAAATTTTATTTTTCGAGTTAATCAATTATATTATTAAGTTTCCTGAACTTTGCTCATTTAAATGGTAATATAAAAAAAAAACAGTGTTACTTTTTAATTAAAATAAAAATTTAGCAAATATTTACTTATCTATAAATAGTTATTTTTTTATATATATATATATATATATATATATATATATTTTGTTGTATGTTAACTCCCTCCGGTTTTCATATTCAACAAATTTTGTTATGTTAGAAATTCATATTTCCTCATGCTCCAAAGCATGAGCATTTTGCTTTAATGCTCGAAATTATTGGAATCCTTCTCAGTAAACGAAAAGAAAGTAGGTTACAGATTTTAAAAAGAATTTAAGTCAAACTTAAGCGCTTAGTAGTTATCTAGAAAATCATTGCCTCGGTGGTTTTATGTCCATCGAAAACCTTTGATTTTTTTGAGGTAAATATATCCTTAAAGTCTCTTCAGCAGAATTTTAGTTCCTTCCACCATCTTAAGACCCATAATTGTTACGACCTGAGCAGAGGCGTACCATGCATATTGGGCGACCGGTGTATAAAAATTAATTGTCGCCCTTACCGAAAAAAATTTTCGTGTTTTTTAACAAAAATTTCATTTACCGCAACAAAAAAAAAAAAGGTCCACACTTTCAAATACTCAAAATGCAAAATGGGATATATTTCACGACAATTTTGCCGCTCCCTCAACCTTGCACCCGGCGTCATCACCCTCCCTCCACCCCAGGCCAAACTAGTCCACCCGAAGCGTGTTGGGATGAACCAGTTTCGGCTAGGATGAACTAGGGCAGTTATTTACTTTAACATCCTCACTTGCGATTTTCTTGAAATTTAAGTATGTTAGGGTAAGTGTTAGGCCTTTGGCCGCGGCTCAGAATAAACATCCTCCAATTAGTCCAATGCCGGCTTTGTGGCGCCCTTCGACCGCAGTTCACTATATTATGTCCAACACGGGTTTCGCTAACATACCGGAGTTGGATATACTACAGTGACCCGCGGCCGAAGTTCAACGCGAATCGGTGTCGTAAGTATTGAAGGATATAAACCCTGTATTATGACTAACAATATGAAAATATTTCTAGACGTTCTCTTAATATGTGTCTTCAGTCATTTAATGCGTTGAATGACTTAACTGGGTGTTTTCCTTAAGGAAATTTTAGTATTATTTTGAGTTTTCTTTGAAAATTGCTCAAATTCTTAGCAATGTTAATTTTTATTTAACTTTTGGAACGCTTGATTTTCATTCTATAAAAATGTCCATATAACTCTGCCTACACTTTATATGTCATAAATTGGCTTAAAGCTGTACTCTTTCTCTTTGACCATATCGATAAAGTGATAAATAAGAAAATTAATTAATTTTTTTAACACTTTTTTATAATATTGTAAAATATTCCCCACTCGAAAAGTAGACAAAATACCAGCATCAACAAAATATACTTAATATGTATAAAAGTTTACAATAAAAAATGCAATGGAAAAATTAATAAAATTCCTTAAACATCTGTTCGTCATAAATTGAATTGTTAAAAATATTATGAATCGATGAAGGGTAGAAGCCCCGATGCCTGGCTCGTTAACAGAGCGGATAAACAAATCGCGCTGGAATGCGTTAAAAAATGAATGTGACATATTTACATGTCAGTTTGTATGTATATGTGAATATCTCACATATATGAATAAATGTAAATGTGTATGAAATACAAAATATATATGTACACATTTATGCTCGTTTTAAATGTTTTAAAAATAATACAGCAACAACAGGAAAACGTTGTTTTCTGGATTATTTTTTATTCATTTGACACAAATAAAAAAACAAAAGTTTCTACATTTCGACATCACTTTCATATCTAAGTATGTGGTGTGTGCCGGATAGTTTTTAAACATTTTCAATATGTCTGCCAGCGTCAAGTTTCCGGTTGTTTCATTAAGCAAAATAACAATGCTGCGCTGAACAGCTGCATATTGAATTTATTAGGTGCCCAATATATTATTTATATTGTTTTTTTTTTTTTTTTTTTAAAAGTGGATGACTTGCTAAGCGGAAAGAAGCGTGTTAACGCACGCTAAATTGATGGAAGATTTTTATCCAAAAAAAATTACGATTAAATACTTTTGAAGAGCACCAACCAAATAGCATTCTCCAAATGGTACCGGTTGGTGCATACTGTCACATCCTAGCGAAGCTGCGAAGCTGATTAAATCATATAAAGACGTAAATACTAAAATGATTTATGTATATGATTTGATAATCAGCGCTATATTTTATATGTCGTTATATACATATATTTCTAATTAAAACATAAATAAAAAAAGCCTATCAACCAACGAAAAATTAAAATAAATTTTTAGCTATTGGCATCACCTTAAAAAAATCTGAAACCTAAGCATATTTTCAAGGAGCAAATAAAGAAAAATTTCGGTAAAAGGTATTATCTGCAAAGTTTCTGAATAATACTGAAACTCTCCTAATTACTTAAGAACTTTTTTCAATAATAAACTTTGTAGTGAATTGGTTCTTTTGTCTCCCTGAAACTTTGTGAAATAATTCAGATCTGTGTAAAGCCTATTTCGGAAAAGTTTTAAGAAACAAAGGCTTTGAAATGTTGAAATACCATATATATTTTGTATTTAACACCAATCATATATAGCTTATTTTAAAAGTCCTTTTCACATCATTACAATTTTTACGCAACAAAGCGTTTTGTCAAATACCAGAGGCATGTATGACATTTTATAAGAAACTTACAATTTTGCAACATTTGGAGATAAGGACATGATTTGACTAGTGCTAATGAACATTAACGTCTAGGAAAAATAATTTTAAATTTAGATTATTGATAGTTCTAAAACTTTTCCTAAAAACAAGTCATATTTTATTGGTATACTAAATAAAGTTAACATTTTAACGCTTAGGGCAGTCAAGAGAAAGTTCGAACTCAAGAGTAAAACATGTCGTATGAGTAACTTTTGTATTGGGAAAAGACAGTGATTGAATTAGGGTTTGTGGATCAGTGATGGCATTTGGGTTTTGTGGAAATGTACTGAATCGAGACTTGAAATGTACTTTTTAGAGGTCGAATGTACTTTTTTGTCTTGAACATCAAATTTTACTATTTTTTCATTTACTTAAAAAAAGTTCATTATTATAAATTATACAAATGTACCGAAAATATACTGAAAATGTGTTTGAAATTCGCCGAATGTACTAAAAATGCGGCAAATGTACCGAATGTACTGAAAACTTGTCGAATGTACTAACGACGATTTTTCAGGACGCAAATGTACCGAAAAAAGTACAAATGTACCGAAAATGCCATTACTGTTGTAGATATGTATGGAATCGAAACTTGGAATGTACTTTTTAGAGGGTGAATGTACTTTTTTTTTAACGCTTTACGTTGTAGTTAGACAATATGAGGATTGATTTTAAAAGGGGCTTATTTGTATGTTAAACAAATTTCAGTAATGAGAAAAAACCTTTAAGAGCATAAAAATGTTTTTTTTGAAAAAATACAAAAAAAATTTGGAAATATGCCCTTTTGGTGTAAAATTTTATTACTTTACTACAGATTATGCTTTAAGTCATAAGTTTGAATCGTAATCATCGCTAGGCGAATCCACTTTTCTTCCTATATTTTAATCATCAATTACACTCTTGTACCATGAAAGCTCCTTTAAATTCCTCCAGTCATCACCCAACTGTTTTTTTTAATAAGATTTTTACATATTTTTTTTGTTCATAGTTAATGATTTGGTAACTGGATCATTAGTTGGGATATTAACATAAATAAAGGTTACTTCAGCGACTATAGGAAATACGTATTTTTGTAGAAAAAAAAATAAATGGAAATGTGTCGTTTTGTATTAAACTACGAATTTAATTACGAGTTTCCCTTCGAAATATGTCTTCTTTGTTATAAATTTTTAACTAGAGCATACATTTTAGCATTAGAGTGGTGGTAGCATTCTTAGGTTTGTTCAAGGTCCTAAGTGTAAATAAGCCCTTTTGAAAAATCTCTGCTCATATCTGAAATTAGTTTGGTGCCACACCGTCAATTAAACATTTGCTTTTATAATAAACAAAACAAGCAAAGACAAAATTTACCAAATATACCCCTTACCCCACCAATAAGCGTTAAAAAAGAATTTTCGTAAACTAAATTTTAAAATGATTTAAAAAAAAAATGTAATTATATTTAAAAAAATATGTTAAAAAAATTGTATTTTACAACTAAAAAAGCTCACATGAAACTAAGTCAATAATTTAGAAAAATACAACAAAAAATTAGTTCAAGCTTTGCAACAAAATTAACAGAAATATGCCGCAAAAAAGCATAGATTACAAAATATATGAAAACAAAGTTATATTTCAATTTTTTTAAGGTCATTATTTAACTTATTGATACAAGCAAATGTTTACATTTGCTCACTCGCAAAATTTGTTATAGCTAAAAGTGAAACTTTATTTCAAAATAAAACTAAATTTTATATCGAATAAATTTTGTTTTTATTGCAACACAAAATTTGTATAGAAAAAATAAATAAATAAAATCAAATGATTTCGAAAACAATTTTATATACATATATTTTTTTGTTTGTTATTCTCAAAATGCTGCTCGTGAAAAAAAAAAACTTTCAGCAAATATTTCTTTTAAAATGACTTCATTGGTATATTTTGTTTTCGCAGCTGTTGCTCTATTCAATTTTTTAATTTACTAAATTTATTATTAAAACAAATAATATAAATTATTTTATGAGGTTAATTACTATTGCAACTGTAAATGATTTCTTGCTTAGTTTCATAATAAACAAAACAAATTTTCTCGGCCATTTTTCGCTTTCGTTCAGTGAACGCACAAAAAAATTGGCATAAAATCAAATTTTCAAAAATCAAAAGGAAAAAATTCAACAAAAAAAAAATACAAATCAGCACAGTTGTTTAATTCACCATTCAAAAAATTACTAACGGAAATCGCAATGACGTGTACTTTTCGAGAGAAGGCGGACGGAGCATTTGTTAATAGTGGGCGCATATTTTCAATGTCAAAATGTCGAATTCTAAAAAAAAAGTTTTTGGAAGTCTATTTTATGTATTGAAATTTTTCGATGTATTGAACGGTGACGTGATTTTTTTTAAATTTAAAATTTTCTTTTGACAATTCGACATGCAAATGCTAATTATTTGGTCTATTTGTAATTGAAAATATTTAAGACATTTAAATGTTAAATATTTTTTAAGTTCATGAATTTTTTCTGAGTGAAGAAAAATGTTATTTTAATGGAAGTGGGCGTGTGAATTTGACTTAGGGCTAGTAACATTTTGATATTCGATTAAATTAAATGAGTCAATCAATGCTGATTTGAAACCAAAATTTGTTGCATCTTATTTTTCAAGAACAAAAAATTATCTAAATATTGTTTTTACGAATATTTTTCACTTAAAATATTATGACTCATATTTATTAATTTAAGGTTTCATGCGAAATTCACTGATTTTATGTTCATTTACAAAAAAAATAAAATTAAGATGAAATTCTCACACTCAAATGTCTGGCATAAACCAAACAAAAAAAAATTTTTAAAACCGTGTTAAATATTGTGTTTTTTCTTCCAAATTACGTTGAGAAAATTAACAAATAACAAACAAACACGCATATGTATTAGTGCGCGCCACTGGCTCATTAACCATGTAAAATATAGACATGAAAATCCCTAACCAAGGTCATGAATATTTCTTCGTTTGCTATTATACCGCCCCCGCCAAAGCAAAATTATTTACAAATCTGTGTTTACACGCTCGAAGTTGAAGGACGTTACCGTTTTTTTTTTATTTTTTTTTTTTTATAACAAGTAAAGTACTGTATGAATATGCCATATATAACAATTACAAAAAAAAAAAATACCACGCTATGTGGTATTGTACTGTTTCTTTTGGCTTACAAACTCGTACAATTAAAATGTTTTTAAAGTACAACAATAAAAGAACGCAGAACAGAATACTTATGGCATCGCGCCAAATATGAATACTTTCTCTATGCTAACGAAAAATAAGTGAAAAAAAACAGAACACCACGCCTACTATTCCATAAAAATAAACTAAGAGCAACAACATCGCACTCCCAACTTCTGTATTAATAATGTCGATTATATTGAAAAGCTATGTTTACAGTGGAATAAAAACTGATATGAACACGGTTAGAAATTTTGGAATAAATTTTAATACTTTTGGGCTTAAATGCATATGACCACACTAGAATTGTATTAAAATTTAATAATGATAATGTTTTTATTAAGATTTTACAAATTTTTTTTTAACATATCTTCGTCTTCTTCTTCTATAATGGTGCTATTGTTGTAATCTATTGTTAATTTATTTGTGTTGCGTTTTTAATAATTTAAAGGAAAACTTAAATTTTTTACCTGTCACCGATTAGAATTGAACCTATGTGCTCGTTCTGCATCATGCTACTGTTAAAATATGCTCATCTTAACCAATTGAGCTACTGTCATCATTTCTATGATCGATTTAAACTTTATTTCTTTTCCGTCAAAATCAATTATTAAATTTTCATTTTACGTAGTTGTCAATTGAAAATTCAAATAATATACTTTAAGCCAACCAAAAAAAAAAAATACTATGTTGGCTGATGTCGTTAAACTGCTCATGCAACCATTGTATTAAAAGCGAACCAGGTTCAAATCCAAGTGGATACAACATCATTTTTTTTAGTATAATAAAGAAAAATTTTATATATTAAAATTTAATACAAAATTTTTTAACCTATTCAAAAGTATTAAAATAATCAAAATTGTATGAAAAATCTCTGTAATACTTCACTTGTATTAAAATATATTCCAAGATTTCTGACAGTGAATATCAAAATTTTCATTATACTGACTATAAGAATAACATCTTTACATATTGATGCATAAAAATGTCACTTTACTATATCACTTGGTATCGATTTGTGTTATAATCGACGCACTAACAAATCAAATTTTTATATAAAATTTAATATATCGCTATATCAAAGCACCAATATCACAAACCATCGATAGTAAAAAATATATCAAATCATTGATGTTTTCGAATGTTGACATTTAAATCACGTTTTCTTAAATATCGACTAGGCTAAAAGTTAATGGCAGTAGTGAATAATTAGGTATGTCAAATATTTCAATATTAAACGAGGATTAACGCCATTCGAAATATATTAAAAAATATGATACTCTGCGTGCCTTTCTTATATATTCCTGACTCCAATTTTTGCGCTTAAGAAAGTCTTGAACAAAACTCAATGGAATTGGTTTATCCAAGACTTACATGATTCTTTCAAGACCATTAAGGTTATCCATGATGTATAGTGACCAGTAATGGCATTTGGGTTTTGTGAAAATCTACTACTACTACTACTACTACTACTACTGAATCGAGACTTGAAATGTACTTTTTAGAGCCTGAATGTACTTTTTTGTCTTGAAGACAAAATTTTATAAAATATACTTAATTGTTCTAAAATTTTCTAACAAAAAAACAAAAAAGATCCTAGAGTAATATGAGTCTTTAGGACTTAAGGAAATTTATCCAAATTTGGACCAACATAAGAAAACAGAACTGGAATAGCTATTATATGATTATGCCAGGTGCCGGCTGCTCATATCTATTCATGAGTCGCAAGCCGCTGTTGCGTACACTATTAACTTTCGCTACACTCTACATATTACGGCATATTAAAGTCTGAGGTCTGCCCCACTTTTGAGAATTTAAATCTCCATAATAAAATACACGCGATACTGTCACAGAACTCTTATAGCATACCTATTGAGAAATTGTCTTTCGCAATTTGTTTTACAGAATTAAATGACCACTGTTTGGAATACCTCATGAGTCTACTGAAGTCATCAAATGCAGAGGGTTGAAGCAAAAATTACAATTAAGGAGACTACAATCAACATAAAGTCTCGGAAATAATTTTATTCGATTCTGACCGATAGCCTATGTTGCTCGTGTCAGATACCATAGTAGTATACATAGTTATTAATTATTATATTTCTAATAAATAAATAAATAATTAAAATTTTATTCGATTGAATGAACTCCCAAGGGAACGAAGGCCGAAGGCCGATTCTTTAGAGGTCACCCAAGGCCGATAAAGCTTTTCACACAAAAATGGTATGAGTACCAAAATTCTATATAAACGTAATGATTGTAAAGGACTTTTTCTTTACGTAAGATAAAGATAACTTTTAACGAAGTGGTACGTCAAAAGCAAATAACACGTTCAGTAAACAGTAAGCGACTAGCAATTAAAAACAGGCATACGTGTCACTACTAGCTATTTATGAAAGTTTTGCATTATAAAATAAATAAAAATAAAAATAAATATTTACAAAATTTATGAAAAAGTTTTTTTACATTCCATCCCACTATCGATGCTTCACTTTGTCGTCGTTAAGTGCGGCAAAATATTAATTTTTCCAATTAATTAATTTTAATTATCACTGGCAAAAACACCAATAACAACAACAAAAACAAGAAAGAAAAACAACTCATAGACAGACAAACAGACAGAAAAACCATTGAAGTGATCAGCAGCTCGCTTTGAAAGTATGGCCCTTGAGACCAATCGGCTCGCCATTGGAGCACTTTAGCGTTCTACGAATATTTGCAGTGATGCCTCCTTTGGCGCGTTGTTGTTTTTGCCGCTTTAAGTGCGCGCGCCTTTTAGAATTTTCATATGTTAAACAGTTGGCAGCATTGTCTGCTTACTTGCGCGATTTTTCTACAAACAAAAAAAAAATTATAATGATGCTGCCGGGAAACAAGGGACCAGCAGCACAAAGTAAACAACATTGCGCTCTGTTCAATATAATTTTCATTATCATTATTTTTGTTGTTGTTGTAAGTGTTTTCATCAGCGTTGACGTTTATTGAAACTTTTCAATTATTAATAAAAATTAACAAAAATGAATGGCCGCAAAGTACCCGAGCGTTGGAGAAACATTTTCCATTGAAAGCTTTTTGTTGAGCACTTGCAAAAAACCAATAGTCGTGTAAAGTTTTTTGTTTTTTTTTTTTTTTTGTGGTTGCGGTTTATGTCAGTGTTTGTCTGTTTTTTATGAAATTTCTCATAAGAGCAATAAATTTTTGCTCTCTGTTTTTTAATTGCAAAATTTAATTTCAAATTTAAATTTTGAGTAGACAACTTTAATTTCTATTCGTTTGTGGACCAGCCCGAAAAAAAATCAGAGGTGGTGACCAAAATTGTGGGCGATTTGACATGGAATATATAAAATGATTTGATTGAAGTAATTTTATGTGCTTCAATTTTATTAAGAATTACTAATTTTTTTCACATTTTCTTCTAATTTTTTTTTTTTTTTTTGGGCATTCATTAATTAAAAGAGAAAATTGCCCAATATTTCGTGTTATTTTCCCTAAGTCTTTTTAAAGAACGATATATTCAACTCTTTCATACTCCTAATAACCGATTTTGATGTTTTTTATTTGCGAACTTTTCACATCTACTTTCAGCCAAGAAACAAGGATCAAGAAGCTGAAGTTCTTAACTGGATCTTTGCCGTTTTAGGTGAAAAAGTACCTGCTGGCCAATATGAAGACATTCTTAAGGACGGTATTGTGCTATGCAAATTGGCCAACAAGCTGACTCCCGGTGCAGTAAAGAAGATACAAGAACGTGGCACAAACTTCCAGCTGATGGAAAACGTACAACGTTTCCAAGCTGCCATTAAGAAATACGGTGTACCCGAAGAGGAGATTTTCCAGACTGCCGATCTTTTCGAGCGTCGTAATATTCCACAAGTTACCTTGTGCCTGTACTCCTTGGCGCGTATTGTAAGTGATGATAGCTACTGAATCCGAGTGTTGCTATAAAATTCGATTTTTTATCTATATCTCTTTTGCTCGATAGACACAAAAACATCCCGAATTCACAGGCCCTGCTTTGGGTCCCAAAATGGCTGAAAAGAATGAACGTGAATTTACCGAAGCGCAATTACGTGCCAACCAAGGTGAACTTAATTTGCAAATGGGTTCCAATAAAGGTGCCACACAGTCTGGTCATGGTGGTTTCGGTAACACGCGTCACATGTAAATGCTTTCAGAGACGAAATGGTATCCTTATTTCACGTACTTCATTTCTAATGAGTTTTACTTTTAAAAATAAAAGAAAAGAAGAAGCGCAGAAACTCTCAACTCAGCAGCGCACTATATTCTTAATGGATTTTTTTTACTCTCCTTGTTTCGGTTCTGTTTGTATTAATTAAATAAATCTATGTAATTCTTATTAAGTTTATAATTAAAAGAACACACAAAAAATAAAATAAATTAAATTCGTATAAAGCAAAAAAAAAAAAATAAAATAAAATACAAAACAAACAAAATCATCTGCTTAAACTTGGCTGGTAGTCTTTGTCTTTGTTTTTCTCTTTTCCCTAAACTACACATTTTTCGTTCTATATCCTGTAGTGAATTTTTTCGTATTAATAAACAAAATAAATAATGAGTATAAAATATTTGTCTTGAAGTAAGTCAACCTTTGGATTAAGGGCAACGCCTGCAGAGTTCAAGATAAGCGCACAAGCAAAATGTCAAGGTCACCTTTTTCAGTGTTCTTGACACGTTGCCATATATACATTGGCCGACAAAGGAAAGCTTAGATCTATTGTTCTTATTAATACGAAATTTATTTTAAAACAATATCGTGGGCTTACCGTACAAATGTTGCGGGAATCTTAACTTAACTTTTCCCTGACCTGGGCTTCAAGTTCAGAAGCAATTGATACTAAATTCATTGGAGTCAAAAAGATATATCACAATCTTTAATTTAAAATATTTTGGAAGGTTCTAAGACTCCAGGTTTTGTGCCCACGGTTGGAGGTTTGAACGCTCATATGCTCAAGAACGGACAACTCTTGAGCACAGATTCGTGTGCAGCCTGCAAAAATCTATCGATAACACTTAGTCAGTTCCCATTAGCAATACCTTACCAGTGCTATTATTAATACATAAATTAATTATTGTTAAGGCTGTGAAACTTGCTTGTCGAATATGTGCCGACTTTTGCCATACCCAAATGAGTCAAACTCGATTTGTTCGAATCAACTCATCCGTTGTCCGTATAATACGATTGCAACTCATGAGTTTCAAGCTACTCGGTTATTCGATTTTAAACTTTTTTCCACCATAATTCTCATTTATTATTTTTCGAACGACTAGTGCGTTGGACAAGCAGAAGCAAAATAAAGAAATGTGAGCGAACATATCAAACTGAATTGAAACGAGTTGAACGAACTTGGTTCGGTGCAAAATTTTGCTAAAAGCTTCTAAGTTTCGATTTTGTTCGAACAGCCTTAATTATTATTAATATTAGCGAATGATTTTATATGCAGCACAGTTAAGTGACAATACCGCGTCCCTCGTATATGACCCTGAAAAAATAACCTTTATTTTTTAAAAATTTCTACGCACATACTAAAGACTTAATTTTGTCTACTAGTGTAATTTATCTTACACGTGTGTAAGTTAGCTAAGAGAACACAGTAAGATCACATGTTACAGGTAATTTTCATATTATAATTTCCTTTAGTTTTGCTCTCACTTAAATAATTCCATTGGTTGCGACGTCACTGCTTGGGTGTTGCTTTTTTGGCAATAAAAGGACATTCATTCTGTCCGTTTGTTTATGGCCACGCGCTTGTGTTTTGTAGTTGTCGTATGTTTAATTTTATTGACCTAACAAAAACAAAGTCAACAACAACAACAATAATAATACTAATAATACAACCAAAACTAGTAATACAATAGCAACAACCCAGTAAGCAATTGAACTAAGCATCTTCTTGAGAATGCTTGCTTGCTTGCTCAATTTTTTTTGTCTCTATATTTGATCACATGATTCGTTAGCTTTTATAGTTTTCAGTTAGCTTGTGGGAATTTTTTACAAGAAAAAATTTAGTTGGCGCTTAGAATCAATCAATCCGATGTGTCAATATCAAAAAAAAATTATTTTGAAAATGTCAAAATAGCATTGTTTTCTGTTTTTGTTTTTTTTTTTTGAAAATCATTAAAAAAGGAACTGTTTTCCTTTTCATAGTTGTTGAACTTTTAACACATCCATGGACATTTTAAAAATATTCATTACTCAGAAGGCTCACTTTCATTTCTACCTCGCAAAGCCATATATCCTTCCTTCCATGAAAGCCCGCTTTTTTCGGTCATTTCAAGTAAAAAATAAACTTAGTTTCGCAGGAGCCAAAAAGTCCTTTTTTTCCAAGGAAGTCTTCTGATAGCTTATCTAAGTCCGGTTGTTGCCTACTGGGTTGCATTAGCAAACAATCAAGCAATTTATTACGGATTTGCTTGAACGAAATTGACACTCGTGTGTTATTGATATTGATGACGTGCGATTCAGGATAATTATTGAATAATCATTGAAATTGATGCTGTTATGAAAAAAAGAAAGCCAAAGAGAAAGCAAACCTAATTTAGTTTTATTTTTATCGCTTGCACTTTATGTGAGAAAGGAGGCATTAAACTAATCCTAACCATAACTGATGAACAACTTATATTTATGATGGGAAATCCTAGGAATTGTGATCATTAAGGCGGGAGTACAAAAGTGACATACCATTAAGTGGCATATTTATAGAGTAGCCGTATAAGATGAACTTAGTGGTATTTTTATAGTTATTTCAAAGTACATATTCTAAGTATTTAGTCTTTTAATAAACTTAACTATTGCTACATACAATAGAAAATTAGATATAGCTAAATTTATAGATGTGAGCTAATCATCAAGTCACTGCGATCTTAGTGTGCATATTCTATTATAGAGTTTAACTACATACTTAGTTTTTGAGACTTTCTGCAAAAATAATAAGGAAGATCCTAAATGAGAGATTGGGTGAGTGATACAATATATGATTAGCTGTTGCACTGTATCCTCGTCATATACCCTGATCTTTCCGAAATTTCTGGGTTCACATGAACACAGACAAATCAATCTGATGTCCCTGCTGATTCAAAAAACCGGTGACAACCCATGTTTGGGACAGGATTGAACAATGCAACCTTATATATTCTATTAAGGCTCTTTGAGTTCTATCATTGACAAACATTCGAAGCTGTAATCTTATACACTTTTAATTAAAATAACAAAATTGATTGAAATTCGGATATTTTCGAGCACCAGAACGTGCTTTGGCAAGACCACCCTGGTTGGTTTAGTTAGATTGATCAAAACCCATTAAAATATTTCCTCTATATTTTATCCTGTAACCGCTCGACTTTTCTTTAGTGGGCTCTCCGCCTAGAAACAAAACATCTGCGGATCCAGATGTGTCAAGGTTTTTGACCAAAAATCGGTTGAAGATTTTGGCTCAACGTAAGTTTTGTCACCGATTTCTTGATCGCGTAGTACCAGCTGCATAAGCATTGTGAAATATAGGTGACTCAAGGTGACTATGATAGCAGAGCTACTAAGCGATCTCATTATTGTACCAAACCTAATTTGATCAAGAGTAATTTTATAATTAGGAGGTGCTCGGAAATTTAAGTAGACTCTTAAGGCATACTCTGTTGGTAACAGTACAGAGATTAATTCTATTGATGTCATCATGAAGTTTACAGTAACTGCTTATTATTTCTATCAGGACTCTATAGTTAGGGAAATAAAAACAAAAAAAAGGTCAAACTTTAGAAAAATTTCCGGAGCACTAGATTTTCGCTTGAACATAACTTTTTTGGTTTTAAACGAAATCCCAAAATTTCATTGTATACGTTTCCCCTCTAAAATGTTACACAGGGTCAAAGGTATAGCTAAAATCACTTTTATCAAATATTACTTTATTTCGTAAGACCAACGTAAGAAGGTTTCCAGAGAACTGTGCATCAAACATTCTTAAAAACCGGTAGTCTGCCGAAAATTACCCTTATCCTGCTTTAAGCTTTCTGTTTCTTTTTTTTTCTTTCTCATTCTTGATGACCACTATTTTTTTTTTTTTTTGATAGAAGTAACTGTATACGAGATTTTCGCGAAAGCCATTATTTGTGACTTTTGACCCCATGAGACATTTTTGGCGGTACACGTATCGATGGGGATTTTTGAGACAAAACGTTGGTTGATACGAAACACCAGCTATCCCTTAATTATTCTACTGTTCAATGCCTTAATTCCACGTACTTCTAAAGTTATTTGTGTTTTGGTTTATCAAAAGTTTAGACAGTTTCAGACGTGGCTGAGACCATATCAGTATTTCTGTCGAGAATATCGCTAATGTAGCTGCAGTTTTCCAAAAGAACCTTCATACAGCAATCAGACAAAATGGATCACGCAATTGATAATAAGTAGGCGAACTTTACAGTGAGTTCTGAGACTTTCTGGTACATAGTATAAACAGTGGAGCGCAGGCCCGGATTTAGAAATTTGCCGCCCTTTTTCATTGGTGAATATGGAAAAAAAATTTTAATATCAAAAGTGAGGACTTTTTTTTTTTTTGCTTATCAAATTTTTTTTTGGGTCGTTTATGGGTCGACATTCGAAGTATTCGCATTTTTTCTCCCTTTTACTCTCACCATCACCATAACCAATGAAAAAAAAAATTTTCAAAGTTCCCAATATTTGCCGCCCCTAAACTCTTGACGCCCAAGGCACTGGCCTAGTGTGCCTCTAAGGTAAATCCGGGCCTGGTGGAGCGGTTATTACTATCTGCAGACCTCCAATCGGTAGTAAATTACAGTCAAGCCATTTGCAAAGGCATCATGAGTGATGAGTTTTATTTCTATATATTCTGATTTGTGATGCCCAAATAAATCCTCTCAAATGCACCCTTTTATTCGGCGTTTACGGAGAAGAAATGAGTGGTCTATAATTTTTTCAAAGATCTCGTCACCAATACTTATAACTGCATTTCTTAATTTTGTTGTATTTTATATAATTGCAAGTTTGAAGAACCAACTTTGGTAAATAAAGTTAGATTTATTCAAGTTGTGGCCGTATTTAAGCTGCTTCTGACGGTTGGACTGATGCGTTGGATGATTCATTCCAAAATGAATTTGCTTCGACGCCTCGAAAATATTTGTATAGTTATCACAAAGTTTGTAATTTATAAGAGGCATACTTAAGTTACCATGCCAATCAATTGTCCATTAATCTGACCAGGAACAACACTGACTTTTATAGCTATGATGAAAAGAAAATAGAAAATTTCATTTTATATAGTGCCCCCAAATCACATTATACACTCAAAACGAGCAAGGACTTAACTATTTAATGTTGCTGTTATATTTTTCATCTTTTCGATGGAACCATTGACCTTTGGTGTTTCAAAAATAGAAAGATTTTCTTTCGTATTAATGGCGCAGAAAATTGATTTAACAGTGATACTAAATTTTCACACACGTCATAATTAGAGAGTTGTCAAATAATTTTGGTAACACTAATTCGCCAACTTGTGCTATGGTTAAGAAATATATGAAATGATATCTCAATTTTTTGAATTCTAAACTTTAAGGAATATGTTGAGAAAAAGGTAAGTGCCACACCGAAAAAAAAGACCGTACTAAATTTGCCTTCCTCCGATTTAGTGTGAAAATTTTCCTTAATCTAAGTTATTTTTCCTCATATTGATGAAAATATCGTCTCATTTAGTAATTGAGTCCTTTGAAATGAGTTCATGTTTCATTAAAGCAAGTTAACGCTCTTCCTCAAATATAGAGTTTGTGGTTTTAGTAAAACTTTCCTTTGAAATAGTAAATTTTTCTTTGGGAAGAATTTTTGAGGATAACTTGTTCCTCATTTGAGTAAAAACTTCCTCAATCTAATGGAGTGTTTTGTTTAAGGAAAATCGTACTCAGTTTTAGTTAGTTTCTTCAAAAAATTTACTATAATGTAGGAAAATTTTCCTTAATAAATGAGTGGCAACACTCGCTGCTTTACTCGCTGAAATTAATATCTATTCTTCTCGTAAGTATTCTGTTTTTGCCTATATATTTATAGTTCTCTACTTGTTTTTTAAATAAAAAATTAAAAAAACTAAAAAAAAAAATTTGATGTCGTCGCCGGGATTTGAACCGAAGTTTCCCTGATCAGACAATGGTTGTTACATGCGCAGTTTAACAACATGATTTTAGTATATCTTAAAAATGATGTCGGTGGCTGAGTTGGGTAAGATGAGCATCTTTGAACAGTGGCATTGCGCTGAGAACACAGGTTCAATTCTGTGAGCGGGTGACGACAGGTAAAAAAAAAATTAGCTTCTTCTTTGAAGTTTTAAAAACGTATTACAATTAAAATAAGAATGACTGACAATAAGTAACCAACAAATAAGAAAATAGAGGAAATAGAAAAATAACAAATTCTTTTTGAAATCAACGAATTTATTTTAAGTAAATTTCTTTCATTTAAGGATACCTTCATCCTTAGAAAAAGTAAAATTTTCCTCAGTTTTATAACCTTGTCCTCACATTGAGTAAACTTTTCCTTATTTCAAAGCAGCAACATTTACTTGTACTAAGGAATCCAACTTACTTATTTTGAGGAACCCATGGCTTTAGCTCGTATTGAAGGACATTTTTTCCTTACATTTAGGCATTTTTCCTTAAACGGAGTAAGTTTTTTTTTCGGTGTATGGAAGATAGATAATAGAGATTCTATATCATAAGTGGGATTTTAACCAACTGGATAAAATCTTAGCACGTGTAAGCTTAAGACTGAGATATTATTATATGACATATTTTATTCCGAGATTCATTCATTAACTTCAAATATTATAGAAAATTTAAATGCTTATTAATGAATGAAAACAGCACAAACATCAAAGACTCTTATTAAATAATATAATTGCGTTGAAAAATTAATGCAAATATATTTATGTTTGACTGACTGTGAAATTATCTAACTTACTGTCAAACTAAATACATAGTATATCTATGTGCGGTACTGCAAATAAAATCAAAATCAAATCCCATATCCAATTAAAATGAAACGAAATGAATTTGAAATTTATTTGAATATTTTCTAACTACCAAATGTCATCAACTCGTAATGTCAACACACCGCGCGCTCCCTTAGTAAAATGAAATCAACGGGGTTTAATTTGTTTACTGACAATAATGATGAGTCAATTGAAATTGCTATTGTCACGTTGTTTGTGATATTTTTGCGTTAATGTGGCTTATTTAATGAAATAAAATCGATTATCTTCACAGCGAATGAATAGCAAAAATACCAACGAAAGCTTAATCGACAGTTACATTTGATATATTCTATTGGTGGGTCGATTTCATTAGCAGCAAAATAAGCCAAATAGCTATTGTTTTATGCCAAAATTGTTAAGGTGAACAGAAAATATAAATTCAATTGGCAAATTAATGCTTTAATTTTTCTTAATGTTGCCCATTATTTCGTACGTTAAACTCTTTTACACAGACTGAAACGGTGAGTAGCATATGAGAGAAGTAATTCCGAACAAAAAAAAACTAGTAAAGATGTTATCTTCGGCCAGACCGAAACTCACATACCCTACACTGCACTTAAAGTACTTTCCAAATAAATGTTAAAAAGACGTTGAAAAAGTTGAAGAAGTCGAAAATAATGTAATAAGGTTCAAAGAGATTGAAAAGTGTTGAAACACAGTTGAAAAAAACTCAAAAACTCTAAAATATATGGAAACCATTGCCGAAAATTAAAAGAAATTGAAAAAGTCGAACAAATGTGGAAAATGTTGAAAGTGGTTAAAAAACTCAAAAATACTTGCAAGTAGTTGAGAAACGTTGAAACAATTCAAAATTCATGAAAAAGTCGAAAAAATAAAGAAAATGTCGAATCAAGAGGTTGAAAAAGTGGAAAATATATTGGGAAAAGTTAAAAAGTTGGAAAAGTCAAAAGAATGTGGAAAATGTTAAAAAAATAGAATAGAAATGCAGAAAACCAAATATGCCAAGCCCACTTCTCCAATTCCGCCTACTTTTGGTTCAATAAATCATTGATATCCACATACTAAAGTTTAGCAAATAGTTTGTATATTTTGCGATATACATATGCCTTAATTAACCTTAAAATTTAGGGCGGTGACACACCCACTGATACAATCGCAATTGATTTTTATTCAGGATAGTTTTCCATAAACAAACCTCTTGTACCAAATTTTGATTGCTCATATATTTCGATAGATATGCCACTTAAGATATTTTACTTGTATGAGAGGTGCCACGCCCAGTGGTGCTATTTTGCCCGCTTCTGATGCTGACATACCTCATAGCAAGTTAACCATCTACATCAAATTTCATGCCAATTGCTGCAATAGTTCTCTCAAAATATCACTTCCAACTTTATTGCACACTATCCATAGCATTAAACGTGTTTTGCTTATATGGGAGGTGCCACGCCCACCGGTTCTATTGTGCCAAATTTTTGTAAGAAGATATCTTTTAGCAATTATATCTACCATACTAAATTTCACTACGATTACGTTGTCAGTTCTCTAATTATTACGTTTATAAATATTGTGGGCTGTGCCACGCCCTTCAACACGTTTTTCCAGTATATTGTTGAAGCTTGTATTGATGACTGCTTTCAGTAGTATCATCCCTTATAAAAATCGATTGTGCCAATTTTGAATTATACGAAATCAAAATTTTTAATTGTTAAAAAAGGGCCACGCCCACTTTTCCAATTCCGCCCACTTTAAACAAAATTCAAAATATATGATCTGTACTCGTATACCAAATTTCATCACAATATCTTGCACGGTTTACGACTTATGGCGTTATTAAAGTTCAAATTTAGGGCTGTCCCACGCCCCTTTAAGAGCCTTTGCAAATTTAAAACCTAGCCCAATCTTAATTTTGTTTATATGTTCACCAAATCACCAAGTTTCATCAAAATTGCAGCAACTTTTTTCAAAATTGGCTGCGGTATATTTACATACAGTAAGGGTGGTAGGCGTGGTCGTGACCTGATTTCGCCCATTTTTATAGGCTAGCAGCTTGTAAGAAGGTGTGACCTGTGTGTCAAATTTGCTTAGTTTTTTCGTGATTTCAACAGACAGACAGACAGACAGACAGACGGACATAGCTATATCGAATCAGGTGGTGACGTTTATCAATAATATATATACTTTTCTATACCTGCCACGCCCCCTTCTATGCGTTACAAACGGAATGACAAAGTGAATATACTTTCTGTGTAGGGTATAATGAATAGCATTTTTCGGTGACTGACGAAATATATATGTTGCCGGCCCAGTTTTTAGGAAAAACTAGTTCATTCAAACTAAGTAAGAATGAACCACTTTAGTCTATGATGAACGAGGGTAATTATTTACTTTAACAGCTTCACTCCCGATTTTCTTGAAACTTTAGTATGTTCGGAGAAGTGAACGGCCTTCGGTCATGGCTCAGGGCTTATATTCTCCAATATGTTCAACTTATTTTCCTAAAAACTTTGGCTAGGAATGACATGTAACTTTCTTCGCAAATAGCTACTCAATTCTCAGACAATAACTACATGATAAATTTATTTATTGCTTGTAGTTGGATTACTAAAATTATGAACAAAATTGTATTTAAACGATTGAATCAACTCAAAACTAAATGATAAAAAAACTGCCATCACAGACTTTTAGTAAAAATTTCTTTATAAATAAATCTTTCATAATATATCGTCTGATTTGTATATTGACACATATACTCCCACAACCAGCTAGCTCTTCCAGCACATTTAATAAATTTTATTTCTTATTTTTGAAAAATAAAAATCCAACAAAAACACCAGCTGCGTGCTCTTGCATACTGCTCTGCATATCAAGTGAACAATTTATCATATTTGTTTCTATTTATAAAAATAAATAAATCATCAAAAATATGAAATGAAAATTAAAAAAAAACCAAAAATGTAAAAAATTCTGTATCTACTGGGTATCGTATCGTTAATAATTAAATTTTTATTTTCCCAGGCTAATTTTACTGCATACATCATCTCTATGAATAAGTGAATTAATGTGCAGCTTGAATATTATGGAAATTGAACTGAGTATAGCAGAAAGTTGGTATAGGGTCATCCAATAAGAATTATTACTTAGGTTATCCAACAATAGGTGACATTTTAATTCAATTGAAAAACATATTATTTTTTGCATCAAGTGGTGAAATTTTTATATATTAATTCAAAGTACAAAATCTGAGGTTAAAAATGAAATACAATATCTGCCAAATGCCCGCACCGGCTCTGCCTACACATACGAGGGTGGATCAATAAGTCCGTGAATTTTTGAATGGAACACAGTTTAGCAAAAAAAGTTTTAATTTTTCAACATAGTCTCTTTTTCAGGAACCGTAACGATTATGAATTTTATGATAGAAATCACTGCATAATCGTTATTCTGGATTTAAATTTTTTTCGATCAAAAAAAATCGTTATTTTTAATTTCTATTTTTTTCGATCAAAAATAATCGTTATTTTTAACTTCTATTTTTTTCGATCAAAAATAATCGTTATTTTAAATTTCTATTTGTTTCGATCATAAATAATCGTTATTTTAGATTTTTATTTTTTCGATCAAAAATAATCGTTGTTTTTAGTTTCTATTTTTTTCGATGAAAAATAATCGTTATTTTGGATTTAAATTTTTTTCGATCAAAAAAAAATCGGGTGTTCAAGACAAAAATTACATTTCAAGTCTCGATTCAGTATATTTTCACAAAACCCAAATGCCATCACACAAACACAAAGAGCATTTGTGATCGATCGAAAAAAATAGAAATTAAAAATTACGATTATTTTTGATCGATTAAATAAAAATCTAAAATAACTATTATTTATGATCGAAAAAAAATTTAAATCCAGAATAACAACTATTTTTGATCGAAAAAAATTGAAATCAAAATTAACGATTATCTTTGATCGAAAAAATAAAAATCCAAAATAACGATTATTTTCGATCGAAAAAAATAGAAATAAAAAAAAAAATTAATTTTTAATCGAAAAAATACAAATCCAAAATAATGATTATTTATGATCGAAAAAAATAGAAATCCGATATAACAATTATTTTTTATCGAAAAAATAAAAATCGCATAGTTGGAAATCATGTCATATATCTAGGCTTCTCGTCAAAAGAAATTATTCTGTATACTCAAGCTCACATTTCGACTTTTCCTTCATTGTGATCTTTTTGATTTTAATTATAGAAAATAACGATTATTTACGGTCCCTGCTCTTTTTGGCTCAATATATTTTTTTATTCCTGCCCAATAAAAAAATTTCTCTAGGTCCTCAAAATAGGCATTTGTTTGAGCACTTACTCGTATTTCATTGTTGGAGCTAAATCTCTTTCCACCGAGCCATTGCTTTAGGTTTGGAAACAGAAAATATCACTGGGGGCTAAACCCAGAGAATATGGCGGATGAGGTACCAATTTGTTGCCCCTCTTGCAGATAGCTTATAACCCAACTGATCATTTAAAATTGCAACCACAGTGTCATATGAAATACCTATGGCATCAACAATTTCACGCGCTTTTTCTCTTTCATCTGCCACTGCCATGTCGGGTGTATTCTCATCAATGGCCCGACCAAAACGTTCAGCGTCACTAGTGCTTGTGCAACTAAAACGAGACTCATTCAACCACTAGTAACTGATAGTACTTATTAAGCTTTTCCTTAGCTTGAGTGACGGTTTTTTTTTTCATGGAGCAGCAATTTGAGTTCAGTAAACATAAAAAGTTGTTTGATGATTTTGGTTGAGTGTTTGGCCAAAAATTCACAAATAAGAAGTAGGGTTTGAAAAGAATTAAGGTCATCAGAAGTTACTTTAAGCGGTTTTATAAATTTTCAAAGTTTTCTTTGATGTCATAGAAGGTCCAGATCGAAGCAGCCCTTCAACCACTTAACGGCTGTCTATTAATGCTTTATACCAATTTTTTTCCTGGCAATTTTATTCCTTGCACTTTTTTTTCATAGTTAAAATTCACTGAGATGCTAAATAATAAGACATAAAAAAACAGCTTCAGTTAGTGTGCTTATGACTTTACTGAGCTGAAATTCAACAAAGACTTAGATGTAGTAATGTAAACTCATGAAAGTGGTCTGATCTTGAATTCAAAAAAATTGTAGGACCATCAAGGAAAATAGCGAAGTTTCTTCATCACCTGCGAAGAAAGCAAATACGAACTGGTAGGGTTAATCACGGGGCATTAGATTTGTGTAAAGCACTTCTTTATCATAGAGAAGCTTGTTGAGTAGCGATGTCTTGGGTATGAATTCTGCTCATCCTCTTTCTCTTCCGATGCTTCTGAAATACCTAAAAGAAGCAAATAAGTTTGAGGTAGAGTAACTTCTGCTCTGTTTCCCTTAGAGTCCTCTCTATCTTGTTTTCTATTTCTCTTCACTTCCACTTCATCTATCGCGATTTAGTATAATGATCGTTGAACTGAATGCTACGGAAAAGTCTATTTCTAGCCTACTCTCAGCTTTAAGCAATAAATGTAAAGTTTGGAGAAAATAATTTTTTGAGGATATTTACATGAAAATCCAGATAATTTTAAATAATTTTGCTAGTCTATAATATATAGGTAATTCAATGGTAGTTCATCTACCACTTTCTGTTTGGAACTTTCACTCTTATAGAAAAATTATAACCCTTTTGCAAGCACTTTAAAATGCTTCTCTAAAAATATGAAATTTTCTTAATTATCATGAATTTAAGTTTACGATAACTTTATGACTACATACAGTATGCAAAAGTATATGTACACATATATGTATATAAATAAATCAATGTCAATTGCAAAAACTACTTATAAATGCCAAATCCTTTTCATTTTCCATCAAAAGGAAAGAAAATACAGGAAACCGTCTGCCTCACTTTTATCTCCAACAACTTGCTGATGAGTCATTTTGAAATTTATGAAACCCATTATGTGGAGCGAAGTACCCACTAAAAATGTGGCAGGTCTTTGAAATGGACAATAACAACAACAACAACAACCAGAAAAACAAATTAGAACCGAATTACAGCACCCTCGCTCTCAAGCTATTAACATTGATGAGGGTGCGGCATATGTATGTGCATATATATTTGTATGTTTATGTATAGTACATATATAAAATTTTTAAATTTTACATATGTATATGTATAAGGGTGACTAATAAAACATTTTTTTTTTTTAATTTGGAGACTAGAATTCTGACTTAACGTAGTTTCAGCTCAGTCGAATTTAAATTTTACTTGGATTTTCTTAAATTTTTTTACAAGCTTGAAAGCTTTCTTAAAAAAAAACTAAATTTTAAGGACCACCCTTATGCATACACATGTAAATATATTTTAAAAGTTTTAAATGCATATCGAAGCAACCTGTCATGGATTGTCCATATTCATATACCCCACAAAAAAATGAAAAGAGAATAGGACAAGATAAAAGTGTACAACATTAACATCAAGTTGAATGTAGCTCTACCAACCGTAACAAAATTAAACCAAACAAAACCTAAACCATTTACAGATAGATAACAACTCGGAAGTTTTTTTTTTCATTTTTACCGGAAAATGTTGAGCAAAAAAAAAACGAGAGAAAAAAAGCGCTAAGCAAGCAATGAAAAGACGCAGCATGCAGAATCATAACAAACAACAGCAACTACAACAACTACTCAGACAGATCTATATAGTCCATAACGTGGCCGGAACTACTCGCTACCACTTCATATAAAGCGGTGGTATTCAGCTAAAAAAAAAAAATGGAAAACACCAACAAAATTTTAAAATAAACGAAACAACAACGACAACAAAAAAAAAAAAAAATCTGCTCACAAAAAACCTCATAGGATTTACGTTGAGTTCTACTTTGGGTCGAACAAATCCGATTTACATGCAAATAAATAAAATTGAAGTCGAAATGTAGGGACATGGCAATAAATTTTGAAGTGCGCTGGACAAGTGGTTGGCTGAATGGTGTGGCATGCAAAAAAAAAAAAAGACGGTACGGTGTCCGGCTTAGGTATGTCGTATTAAGCGATTTTTTTTTTTTTTTTTTGGCGAGACTAAGCAAATGCTTGTTGCTGGAAAGTGTATAAAGAATGAATCAAAAAATTCGTGGTTATGTCAAAGGTGCGTTTACTCTTCTATTTTTTGTGCACGTATTTTTTAGTGTAAAGTTCGATTTATTAAATTTTAGCACAGAATTTAACGTGTCATATTGGTGAACATATGTACATACATAAATATGTGCCTTATACCAGGGCTTCCCAATCTCTTTCAGCCCGCGGCGCACTTACAAGTTTAGTATTTTGTCACGGCGCCCTTCTTTAGTAGACTATTTGGAAAAGATATAGTGACTATATATATTTTATAGTCGAAAGAAATAGGTACTTACAAAAATTAAAACATCCACAATATGAAATTGAGTTTTATTGTATATATGAGAATTCAGAATTGAACCAGAGCACAAAAAAAAACGACTTAAAAAATGGGGAGAAAAGAATTTGCAGACCATTGGGAATATGAATATTTTTTTTTATGGATAATACAAGAACAGTGATGGCATTTGGGTTTTGTAAAAACGTACTAAATCGAGACTCGAATAATGATAGAGGATCGGCTCACGGCGCTCCTCTTTACTTTTTACGGCGCACACTTTGGGAACACCCCTGCCTCATACAATAGGAAATTAAAACGAACAGAGTACGGAGTGCTGAAAAAATCGCAAAATTTAGTGAAAAAAAAGAGATTACACATAAAGTTAATTTTGATACTTTATCAGAAGCAATAGCGTTTCAAGTTAAGTGTCATTTTCGAGTATAGATATGGATGTGCCATCGCAGTCCCCATCATACCATATCATACTGGGGTTGGCCATTTGCCCTCCCGCGGGCGCGAGCAATTAAACGTACCATCGTACCGTCCCGCCATGCAGTTGCTGATCTCTATGCGCTGTTTCGTTTGTCAAATAAAGATGCAAGAGACCCAGTCGGAATCAAACGTGCAAACACAAAACAAATGTGCGCAAATGAATTGCGCAGTGCCAGTTATGAAAAATTCAGATTATTTCTGCAAATGAAAATTTTTTTCACATGTATTATTGACTTGTAAAAAAAATGAGAGACTAAAAAAGCTGCATCATTGTTGCAAAAAAAACGCATATTCACGGAAAAATAATTTTAATTCTCGGAAAAGTACTTTTTGTTGTTTTGCTCGTTTTTATTGATGAATTTTACTCTTAAAAATTTTTTTGTGTATTTGTGTGAATTTCTACTGGGTATGTTTTGCTTTCCTTTGAATTCCTTGATAGAAATCAAAAACTCGTAGGGAGTCTAAAGTGCATTCAGCGACACAATATTTAATGCCTCAAAGGACGTAGATGACATATCCATATCATGTATGTACCTATATCTGCTGCGCCCCATTGTGTCACTTCTTCGTCATTATGGCCTGCTTCTAAAGTTTGGCATATTTTCTCAAAATCATTTTTTTTATTTAAATTGAACATGTTTTGTGTCATTTTGCGATATCATAACTGAAAAAAAAAAATAATTGAAAGAAAGCACAAAACTTCGGAAATGTGACAAAATTTCGCAAAAAATTTTACTTAAGACCGATTGGGTATCATATGACCTCATTTAATTCTGTGAAACTTGGTGAAGTTACTAAACATGTTTGGTGATATCGATATATATTTTTAAAAAACACATCTAAATTCACGACTTATAATTACTTTTGGAAAGATTTTTTTTTTAATTTATTTGATATATATATAAGCAAAATACTTAGGTAACATAAACAACAGTCTTTGCTCGTCAAAAATCATACTAACAGCTCATTATCTGTCACATTGCTGATTAAACCAGATGTCTAAAAGCCTTTTTAAACCATATTCAGCAAATAGTTAACTGGAATAATTGTAATTAAAGCAATAATAAAGAAAAAACGTCTTGGGTCATATGTGACCCATAGCACTCAAAAGGTTAAAGAACGAACGATATATCTCAAGAAATTGTGATTTGACATTTTTAGACTTCTTCTTGTATGATTATTTAAAATCATTTGTCACCAGCCTGAAATTTCATATCAAAGCCGGTGGTCTGATAGGAATTGGTAAATTTCTGAAGTGACCATGTGACATATACTCAAAATTTTTGAATTGATTTTGAATATTGCTAACAAAAAAAAAAGTCATTAATTTTGTCCCAAAGAAAATTCAACTTTTTATCATTTTGTACTAAAGTTGTATAGGCCTTGAAGTGGTTCTTTTCAACTTGGCAACACTGTTTGTTAGTGCCAATAAACAAGCAGTATATGATGTATTAAAATTGGATACTGAACGTAACATTCGTGAAATAGGACCTTATTTATTGAATAAAATAGTCGAAAATTGAACTCAGCGCATTCTCCACTTCAAGAGGATCAAAGGTGGCCATTTGAATAATATGATTTTAATAAAATAATAAAATAAAATAATAAATAATAAAATTTTAATTTTAGCACATTAGAAAGTTCCAAATCTAGGTACAATAGTAGGGTATAGATGTTTAGTATAAGTATTTGTACCATGCTGTTTTCGAATTCTTACAATACTTTCTGATAGAAATTAAGGCAATGTTTTAATATTTTATACACTACCACAAAATTTTGCTATAATCTTTTTCATAAATATTTAATTGCAAGTTTATAGAATTTTTCTCTCTACGTTTTTTTTTTCAGCAATAAAATCTCATGTTTTTAAATTATGATTATTGAAAATATAAAAAACATTTTTCCTATCTATTTTTATCAACTTAATCTATACACTTAAAACACTGTACATTAGCGGCAAGAGTAGGACGTGAATACATTTCGGTTTTGTGGAAATCTGTTTATATTTTCTTCCACAACGCATTCGTCATTATGTTGCCATTGTCGATTAGCCAAATGAATTGTATAGTGGGTGGTGAAAAAAACTTAAAAGAAAAGAACCAATTTGTCTGTGGGTGCTATGCGGCTGATGTAGGTCTATGTGTAAGCAGCCAGCACATAGCAACATGTTGATTAATTTTTTTTTTTTGTGCAGTCATAGGAAAAATCAATGACAAACTAAGACAAAAGAATTTTTGAATTTTTTTATATGAATTCAATAGCAAAGAGTTCCATTTTATTTAAATATTAGCCGTATTTTTTTTTTTTTTTTTTTTTTTTTTTTTTGATGGAGTTACTTAGGTAAAGTTTAGATAAATTTCATCGTCGTTGGTGTTGATATGTAATATATAAACATTTATGCAAACTAGAAAAAGAGTAAAGTGAAGATAGCGCTGCCTTTGTTTTGTTACATGAATTTTGAAGTTAAAAAAATATATATATTTAATTATTTTATTGCGTCTGCCTCTAATATATTTTGTTAAGGGCATAGTATAGATAACGAAAATATAGAGGCAGACGTCCACACTGCTACATTTTTGATAACAGCAATTGCCAGAAAAATAATATGAATGATCAATGAAAAATAATAGAAAACTTGCACGGCATTGGTCTTATATAGATCTATCTATAATAGTATGCCATTTAACTACTCAGAAACGTCTGCATTGGAAAAATCAGCGCAGGATACGTCTGCTTTTTCTATTTTTAAGTTTTTTATAAGTAAAGAATCTGTCAGACAAGAGGCAGACGCAATGAAATTATGTATTACTAAATTATTTATTTATATATATTTTTTTAAAAAACTAATGCAACTTATCGATGCAGCAATAATACAGTGACAGAGATACATAACATTTATCTTTATCGCAATCTGCCTGACGATAAAAGCGCTTGAATTTATATGAATCAAAACGTTAGCAAAAAAATTTTATTACTCTTAAAAGTAGCAACAAAAACGTCTGCCTCTTGCATTTAACTGATTTTGTGTTTTGACACATTTTTTAAAATAAAAGTCAGACGCGTTGAAATTGCTTACCTATGGTACGTTTTCTTTAGCTTAAGAGGCTACCAATTAATAAATCAGAGATGACGCAATGACAGTGATTGTTTTTATTTCACACAATAAAGATATAAAGATATATAAAAATTTCGGTCACAGGCTCCTAACTAATAGTTATCTCAGGGGTAAGAGAAAAAACACATCTCGCTGCAGAATTTTTTCCATAAGTCAAACTTTGCAGCACTGTCAAAATAGAAAAGACAATCGGACAGTTTACATGATCCCTCTTGTAGTAAGTACATGATCCTAGAAACAACCGCTTGACACTCATGTTGTTTGGATTACAAAATTTTTAGATTGTTCTTTTGGCTTGCCCAACCGTACAGCCTGTGTGAATGCTCGCTGTCAAGCATAGTGCAAATTTTTTATCGCATTATAAATAAAATATCATAAAACATCGATTTGGAATAGATTTACCAAAGTAGCCACATTTTCCTTTTAATTGATGTACTAAATATTTACAGTTGGTTTTTTTTGTTGATTAAATTTTTCCACAGCACTAATTAAGGAATTCATGAAACTTTCTTGAAATTTTGGATTTGGATTGGAAAGCAACAACAACAAAAATTTCATGATGTATATGCATCATAATTTTTCTGCAAATGATGTTTGACAACATGCTGTATCATGTGAACGTAAAGCCACTCATTTTGTCAAGCCATGCTGTATAACATAAGGATCATGTGAACAATCCTAATTAGAAAATGCACATTTGACGACGAGAGATGAAATCTTTTCTTAACTATATTATGTTAACGCTTTACTTATATGGAAGCGGCGAGTAAAAACGCCAATACAAATTGAAAGAAGAAGCTTCAAGCTTGTACAGCGCTGACTTTGTAACATTTCCATTGTATACAGTACTACTGTCAATAGAATAAGAATTGTTTCATTCAATTCTAATGTTTGGCTAAAATATTTTTTATTGTTAAATTTGTTTTTGTTTACATGGTTTCCAAAAATCTAAATAAATATAAGTCTATGACTTAAAGCGTCACCTTTTGGCTTAAGTCAAATAACGCTTTGACGTGCAATATTTATTATTGATACAAATGTTATCCTTTAGGCTTTTCAAATATTTACCTTAATATATAGATAAGCAATACCTTCTGTGTATATGGAAATATTTGCATGAAATGTAAAGTGAAAATGGGCTCTGATGTAGAAAATGCCTTTTATATTTGTGTTGCTTTTGTAAATGAATTATCTTTGAATGATATTGATTTTAATTATTAACTACAGAATGCAGCTTTACATAAACTTAGATTATAAATGTCAGAGTAAAAACGACTTATAAGGAAAATTAAGGAAAATTCTGTTATTAGAATGCTAAGTATTTTCTTAATTCAATTACAAAATTGGATAATACTCAAATCAATAAACGAATGATAGAGCTTGTAGCACTATACCATAGCTGTTATCATTAAATATACTTTGCAATTTAATCATCTGCATGCCAACGTTAGTCAAACTTACACCTTTGAAGTACTGAGAGGAATGCAAGTGCAAAATATGTAAGCTTTAAGGGTGTGTCACCAAGAGATAAAGCTTCGACAAGCTTAAATGTGTCTGAGGCTTTAGCAAAGGTTTTTTTTATTCGTAGAATTAAAATATTGCATTTAACTGAAAATAAACCTGTACTGTATGGTTGGTTATACAAAACTCGATATAAATAATCAATCTTTGTGTGAGGTTTCGCAAAGCTTAATCCTAAAAAAAGGAAACATAACTTTAAAAAAATAAATGAAATAAGTATGCTATTGCCTTTTCTAGCCCAAATATATTATTTAAAAGAAGAAATTATTAAAATCGGTTCGGTACATTTTGCGCCAAAGCGTTACAAACCAATTCCATATAAGCAATTTCATATAAAAAGCATAGATATAGATAAAAATATGTAAATCGAGACAAAAAATAAGTATTTTTTATGCCAGCTGTAAGAAGCTTTGTGTTGTACGGGAGCGTGGGTTCAAAGCTCTTAAGGTGCCGAACAGTCACCCGGGTGACTATTTCAACTTTTTCGACCAAAAAAATTTATTTTTTATCAATTCTTTTAACCCATCTTCCTTGACATCTTAAACTAATGAATTTTAAGTGTCAAAAACACAAAATACTTGAAATTGTTATCTGTTGAAGTTTTATATTCTCATTTCGGCCGAAGCAGCCATATAGGATGTTTTTTTTACAAACCGAACGAATTGACCGACACATTTTTGATTTGGTTGAAATTTTTTTTATGAGCTCTGTATCGAAAAGGAAGAGATACGAGTTCGAGGATTTTTTTAAAAAATTTTTTTTTTTTTTCAAAATAGTGCGAACTTAAATTTAGAGAATTTCGTGATTTTTGGCTTGAAGACTCACTTTCAAAAATTCATAACTCCGGTTCTGTTAAAGCTAGAAAATTGAGATTATGTTCATTGTAAAACTAAGAAAATGAGCTTAAATAAAAAAATAGTTTCTTAAAAAAATTATTAACAAATTAATATTTTAATAAACAATTTAAATGTTTGAATCGATTTTTACCAAATGCTCCCACCCTGTATCAAATTTTAAATATCACCATCGTACTCTACGTTAAATTTCCTATCGAAGATGTTATGTGGCGTGAATACTTCGGTACCCATGTCTTGGAAAAACAATTTTAAATATTCAGTAGATAATCTGTTATACTAATCTGCTGTTAGTGTTGCCAGATAAATAACTTAATTGGTCCAATTTTTTTCAAAAAAAATTTTTCTCTTTGATTCAGAACTTTTAAACTATTCCCAATTTTCCAAAAAAGTTTCCTGTATATCCAAAATTTATCATATTTTCAAATATAGTCACCCGGGTGACTATTCGGCCGAAATGAGTTACAAAAATCTTCGGCCGAACTAGGGTTTAATGCATTTTTCTTACAACAATTTGTATATATTGCAGTGACTTCAAAAATACACATACAAGCGATTCGATTGGGACTTGAACCAGTCAACTTTATAGGTTTATTTTTTATGTCGACTTCTTTCAATATCTAGCTCGGTATATGTAAGTATACAGAATATTTTTTGACTCTTAAATTGTCTTAGATATTGTAAGCAGCACTTAATGAGCTATTAACTGGTGCTGAAATTTTAATTTACTAGCGCTTAGTATTAAAATGGCAAAAGTATTAAGCTTACACTAAACGTTTAGTAATGGTAATTCATACTTTCCACAACACTCAGTAAATGTCAATATTCTCGAGTAGGAATTCCTGTTAGACAAGCCCTACCATAGACAGCTCAGAATCTGGGTAGGATTGGCGGACCCTATTAACGGCAGCATAAGTGAATCATATCAGTATCTTAAAGATGAAAACATATTAAGGAAGGGTTAGCCATATTGCATCATATCAGCGAAGACCTATGAAATTTCGTCGAGTTCTGATCAGTTTTGAAAAATCATGAGCAGAACTGTACGATTCTGGTAATGACAATGAAATTTATTATAAAATGAAAATTTTTATTTGGCTCTTAATTTGAATTATACTTATATAACTTTGTATGTAAAAGCACACTGAACAGTGCCGCATCAAGCACACTGATCAATGCCGCATTAGGCTCACTGATCCGTGTCATGTTAGATTTGTCTGGTCCGGTTTGCTCGGTTTCATGCGTTATCAAACCTATCCGAGCCTGTTCTGATTACCCAAGACCACACCGGATGTCTATTAGGGCCTACCGTATGTGATCAGGATGAAAATTTTTTCTCGGGTTATTATGTTTGATTCAGGTCCGTACCCACCATATGTGCAAGAGCGGAATTTGCCCCCCCACGCGTGTTATTTGGTGTGAAAGAATAAAAAATCATGCGATTGGAATTGCATTTGTCCCCCACGCAAAGTCGGGTTGGTACGGTGCTGGTTTGATTCAATCATAAGTCATCATGACTTGCCGCCAAGGCCAAAAATTTTCAAATTGAAGAGACTCATTATTGATTTGGATTATATTGGAGTATATGATTCAAAGAGACAAAGACTAATGTTAAAGAAAATTGAGTAAATGTAACTACTTTGCAACTTCGAAATGTCATTTGAAGTTTTTTACGATTGATTTAAAGTTAAAAAATGTTATTTTCAATACTTTTTGATCAAAATAAATTGAAAGTTGTTCCTGATAAAAATAAAGGAAAAAAATTTTATTTTAACTATTTTCAATTTCAAAATAAAATTTTTTAATTTAACAATTCCAGTTTTTCTTTACTAAATATTTAGTAAAAATGGAATTTTGAATTCGACTAAGATTTTTAGTGAAAACAATGATGCACTGGAAATGCAATGGACTTATGCTAACTCTAACATTTATATATCAAAACCTTGTCTTCGGAAGCTAATAACTCTTAAAAATTAAAATCGTTTTGAAATACATTTGAGAGTTTTTTTAAGATTGAGATTTAAATAACTTTCAGCTGTGAGCAAAAGAATTTTCCAAGTCTGTCGAACCATGAAAACAAGAGTATAGTAATATGAAAATGAATTTTATCTAAAATTCAATAGCATGTAAATTTATGTGAAAAACTTTTTTTTTTTATTTATTTTTCCGGCATTTCCGTGGACTTATTTATTGATTTTTTTATATACATTTTTTTCACAATCCCAAAGGTTTATTTACTTAACTAAACAGACAAATAAATCTTTTTGTTTTTTTGCTGTCTTAAAATAAAATTGAACATTGTTAAATCAATTTTGTGCTACAAGTAAATAAATATTTCAACAATTTATTATTAAGGTGTAACGAAAATTAAGATCAGGCCTTAAATGTTTACCAATTGTAAGCAAATGACAACGAAAATAACTTTAAGTTTTTACCAAGAAGCTCTTTTTATTTTATTTAAGTAAACTAACTTCATCAGCGATTTATTATATCAGAGATAATTTTGACTTTCACAAATAATTTTGTAGATATACGCAAAAATATGTTCTACACTTAAGTAACAATTTATTTACAATTTCTTGCATATGTTTTCTTGTTTTGTTTTGTTTTTGTTCATGTTCATGTTTTTCTTATCCTCAAGCTTGTTTTATCGCATAATAAATTGCTAATAAATGCGCGTGTTGCATTATTTATGCCCAACACTGTATATGTACTTCTCTTTGCAATGCATACGATTTGTTTGTCTATCTGCATATGTATTGTGTGGGTGGTGAGCAGGTTCACATGCGTATCTTCTTTATCATTTCTTTTGTTGGTTTTATTTCTTGATTTTGCATAAAAAATTCATTTAGCTTTATACATATGTATGTGTGAGGATGTTACAAAAGAATAGCAACAGTAACAGTAACAGAAACAATAAAAGAAACAACAACTCACTTAAATATTTCTTTTGTTGTTCAACACCAAAAATAAAAATAAATAAATAATACTTTTTCACACATACATACATATAGAACATGTATGTAGTAGGGTGTTTATGCATGGGAAACATGAATTTGACCAAATGAATATTAAAAATCATAAATGCATAGGATTTAGTATGAAAGGTAAAGTCAAATTTCAATTGTAAAGAAGTTTCGAAAAAAAAAATAAAAGAATAAAAATGGGAAAAAAAATTACAAAAGTTTCAAATACTTAGGTTTCAAAAATAAAATTACAGAATGAGAAGATCAAAATGTCCAAAAGTAAAGTTTGGCTTTTTCCAATAGTTCCAACTTACCTTCTACCATTAACATTAAAATTTACACGAACTTGAAAAGCAGAAATTCGAGCCTTCCCAAAATAAAATTATTTTTCCTTGAAATGGTAAAAAAAAAAAATTTTTTGGGAAATAAGTGGAAGTCATTTTTTTTTTTTTTTTTGCACATTAAAAACAAAAATCATTCAATTCCCGGTTCAATGATTTTTCAGTAAAATTTCTGTCTTTGGACTGCAGGAAAAAAATTAAATACTCTGCGCTCTACTGTTTGTAAAAGTGCTCTTCAATAATTTCTATTTGTAATAATATGTTGTGCTATTTATATGTCCCACATACACTTTTTCGCAGCGACCGTAAATAATCGTTATTTTCTATAATTAAAGTTAAAAAATAACAATGAAGGAACTGTGAGTTTGAGTATACAGATGAATTTCTTTTGACGAGAAGCTTAGATATATGACACGATTTTTAATTATGCGATTTTTATTTTTTCGATCAAAAATGATCGTTATTTTTAATTTCTATTTTTTTCGATCAAAAATAATCGATATTTTGGATTTTTATTTATTCGATCAGAAATAATCGTTATTTTTAATTTCTATTTTTTTCGATCAAAAATAATCGTTATTCTGGATACATATATATAGTTATTTTAGATTTTTATTTTATCGATCAAAATAATCGTTATTTTTAATTTCTGTTTTTTTCGATCGATCACAAATGCTCTTTGTGTTTGTGTGATGGCATTTGGGTTTTGTGAAAATGTACTGAATCGAGACTTAAATTGTACTTTTCGTTTTGAACACCAAATTTTTTTGATCGAAAAAAATAGAAATTAAAAATAACGATTATTTTTGATCGAAAGAAATAAAAATCTAAAATAACGATTATTTTTGATCGAAAAAAATTTAAATCCAGAATAACGATTATGCAGTGATTTCTATCATAAAATTCATAATCGTTACGATCCCTGCTTTTTCGTTTCTTTCACTAAATGGCGTAATTTATTTAATTACTCCCTGCCAGTTCTGGCTTTGCTTGGATGGTTAGGTTAAGTGAAAAGTTGCTTTTTTTAGCTTAGACAGATTCTGCTTATATAGAAGTTGTCACGCCTATTTTGCGATTCTAAATTTGCTCATACCATAGTGCCATCATGTAAACAATTTTGTTTAAAACTTTTTTTAAACTTAAGCCACCCTTATGCATATTTCTGTTAAAGTTTTTTAACACTTCCATTCATCTTTTAAAACATTGGCCAAAATAACGATAAGCATAAAAACTCTGTATAAAAATTCAGTTAGAAAAATTGCATTATTTTGCATATCTTAGCGTTAGTTTTTTTACATTTTTTACTGCTAATAATTTTTCGCATTTTACGAGTATTTAAATTTTATTGTGTAAGCGACCAAATTACCTATAAGAAGTTTAAAATAAGCGATTCATGTGTCTGATTGAAAAAAAATTTTTAAGCTGGTATTGGTAGAGATAGATTTTATTGAAATATTAAAGTTCAAAATTTATCATATACACAATTCAATAATGCAGAGATATTTTTAATAAAAAAATTTATGTTAGGTTTGTTTATATGTAAATTAAAAGCACTCATTTCACACCAAACACAGCATATTAATTAAAAATTGGAAAAAAAATAATAACCATTTATACAAAAATTTAAAAACTTTGAGAAATTTTAATTTCATCATCGAGTGCAACAATTAAAATAAATTGACCGAATTATTTGCATTGCTGGCCGGGTTGTAAAATTCATTTTGTGTAAGTATGTACTCTTGAAAATTGCAAAAAAAAAAAAATAAATTAATTTAATTGTAAATTTTTCTATGGCTTTAAAGGGTTAATAATTTTAATAAAATAAACATAAAAAAAATATTTTATTTATTTGACAGCACGAATGTTTTGAATTAATTACTTTGTGCTTTTTATTATCCGCTTTCCTCACATTGTGGGCGTTTTTATTGTTGTTAATTGAGTGAAATATTTTAAGCGAAATTTTAATTATTTGTTTGTTTAAAAAAATTTTTTCAATTTTGGCTTTAGTCATGCCAGTAAGAGAATTTATTCATAAAATATTTGAAGTCTCTGTATACCATATATCGATGTAATAAAAATTTTGAGATAATAAAATCTCTAAAATTATTTTAACTGTTGACAAAAAATTTTCCAATTTTAATACATATTCTGAAAAATTTTCTAATATCAAAAGTGAGGACCATTTTTTTTTTCTTGTTAACATTTTTAGGTAATTTAGGGCAGTATTTGTACTTTTCCCCCCCCCCCCCCCAAAATAAAAAACTTCAAAGTTCCCAATATTTGCCGCCCTAGGCACTGGCCTAGTGTGCTTCTAAGGTAAATCCGGCCCTGTTCGTGAGCCAATTTTACACATTCTTCATCATATAATTTGTCTTTAACAAAGTTACCTCCGAAATAAATAACATGGCAAGTAATGACCATTCTAGTCCACAATATGTTTTGGGTTCCGTTAAAGGTATGCTGCAGTCTGAATCCTTAAAACAATGTGTAATCCATGATTTTGTTTGAGTGCAGCCTTGGTAATAGAAGAGAGGAACTTTCCTAACATCTATGTAATGCAACTAGCAGTAGCATCGATGGCATAAAGCTAAGTTTGTTATACTTTGAGACATTTTTCGAGTGCAATTACAATTCTGTTGTTATGTCTAATCAGCACCAATATCACAGTCGATCTAAGAGTCATTGCTACCCATTCATATCCACTATAAGTCCAACGTTACTCTAAAAATAAAACTTGTTAGCTATGTTGCCTCTGAAATTGTTAGCAAAGTAGAAAGTTCAAGGCATAAAATCATGAACCATAAATTCACCAGCTGGAAGGCAAGGGCTACAGTAAAGAGATTGCAAATTGCTTAATTCTGTTATATACATATGTACGTACGTACTTAGCCAATTAAATCAGCTATTCTGTAGCAGATTTTTGCTGAATATAAGCTTAAAGCGATGGATGATGACATAAGCGGTAACTAATTGCAATTAAACTCCTAACAACTACTAGACATGCCTTATACAAAATTTCCAAAAATTAGCGGATGTTTTCAAGAAGGCGTGGCTCCGCCTTTATAAAACAAAAGATTTGAAAAGCTCTGCTGAGAAAGTTATTTATCATAATGCAACGGGATTTGCTAAAATTATTAGGACTTATACAAATTGTAGACATAAAAATGAACGAGGTAGCATAGGTGGGCGTGGCAATTCACAAACAAATATATACAAGCGAATAGATTCAAACATTGTGTGCCGAAAATCTAGCTCTCAAATTGTGCCAAGCTCGAAATGAAAATTTTTTATAATAGGTACCAGCTCGCATTTCTAAGAATATCGGCTCTCACACAAAGCAAAAACTTTAATATGTTATACGTATGAGACTGTTTAGAGCAATTTTAACAAATTTGGTACACTGACCTTAAAAGCGGGTAGCGTTAGACAAGTAGGCGTGGCCCCAATTACAAAAGCTAGGGCTTCGATATGCTATGCTTAAAAGACTCTTATTGCTGATTTTACTACATCCACTGTGCAAGTGAGCAGGGTTCAAAAGCTATGCAGAAGATAATTCAATCACATGTAGGTCACGTCGGTTGGGGACCATGTGGTGACACAAACAAGCGTTGGACATAAACTGACTGTTGTCAGTAAAATAAGACTTCTTTTGTAGCAAATATTTTGCAGGTTCCACGCCTCTGAGGAAGCGTAACGCAATAAAATTTTTTAAGTAGATATTGGTGTTGTGTGAGAATTCGAATTTTATTTTTTGAGGGCTTAGCAATCTTGGCATATAAACCGAAATATGATGAAGTTACAAAAAAAGTAATTTTTATGTAATAAAATACATATATCGTTTAATGAAACAATTAAGGATAAACATTGTAAACCTATCAATTTCTTTTGTCTTTAAAGATGAATATTCATAATGATTTGTTTTAGTTTTTCATTGCTTTTGCTATATCCACAATATAAGTTATAAAAAATCTGAGTATTAAGATTATTTTGCATAGATACAACTATTTTTATGTAACGTTTATATAGAGCAAAAAGTTACCATCTGTGTTTTCATGTTTATAGTCTTTCTATGCATATCTCGAGTTTCTACTTACTTAGTTAACCCTCAGTCGGCCGAACAGTCACCCGGGTGACTATTACAACTTTTTCGATAAAAAAAAAATGTATTTCTTATCAATTCTTTTAACCTATTTTCGTCGACATCTTAAACTAATGAATTTTAAGTGTTAAAAATATAAAATACTTGAATTTCTTATCTGTACAAGATTTTTATTCTAATTTCGGTCATAGCAGCCATATGGGACATTCTTTTACAAACCGAACGAATTTTGACAAAAATTGCCCGACACATTTTTGATTTGGTTGAAATTTTTTTTTATGAGCTCTGTATCGAAAAAGCAGAGATACATGTTCGAGGATTTTTTTGAAAAAAAATTTTTCTTTTCTAAATAGTGCGAATTTAAATTTTGAGAATTTCGTGATTTTTGACTTGGAGACTCACTTTCAAAAATTCATAGCACTGGTTCTGTTTAAGCTAAAAAATTGAAATTATTTTCATTCTAAAGCTACGAAAATTAGCTTTGATAAAAAAATTATTTCTTAAAAAATTATTAAGAAATTAGTATTGCTATAAACAATTTAAATGTTTAGTCACCCGGGTGACTAATCGGCCGAAATGAGTTACAAAAATCTTCGGCCCCCTAGTTCGGGATATATTGATTATCACAAAAAACGATACTATGAACAAATAATTGAATTCAATTAAACTTATTATTTTGGTGTCCCAGAAAATAAATGTCTTCTATATTTATGTATATGAGGAAGCTGCAAGATATGTACTTCTTACATGATATCGAAGTTTGAGATACAACGTGCGTTTGCTTTTGTAAAAACTCCATAGTTTATATGAAATTTTTAACAATAGAAAGCTAGTTCGCTTTAATAATTTTTTTTTTTTTTTTTGAATATCATAAAATGTCAATCATCAAATACTAAAGTATTACATCCTCTAAAGCCAACTTACTGCAAGCTATTTTCATATAAAACTTTTTATCACTATGCTGACCAAGTTAAAATAAAAAAATCCCGGCGTCATTAAACTGTATTTGAGTTGTCAGGATCTTTACGATGAATGGCAGGGACGCAGTAAACAAGAAGGTATTATAGAAAAATTGTGCTAATGAAAAGCACCAACGCAGCTATTACCTGACTCGAAAACACACTTACACCCCAGAACTCGTCCTTCGTCCCGAAACATTAGCAAGTTTGTTAAGCAACCCGCACAATTCCAAAGACATCGTTGCTGAACACCTCCTGGGTTTGATGATAAATGATTGCACAGAAATTAAATTACGCCATTTTTTCATTTCTCATCTTTTCAACTTCGTTCCTTCTTTTATTTTTGTTTTTCTTTATCAGTATGGTGGCAGACAATTTAGAAAAAAAAGAAAATTTGAGGAGGAAAATGAAACAAAGCAAAAGATAAGAAGTGGAAGAAAAAGGAAAATTGGTTAAGGAAGTGAAGAAAAATGGTGAGTAATTCCCGGTCATTTGATAAAAACGAGAGGAGCAAATAAAAAATAAACAAACAAAAAAAGCATACAGAGCAAAACTACATCAAATGGCATAGCAAGAAAGAAAATGAGAAATGTGGTAAAAGTGTAGATGCGAAAATACGAATGTGTTGACAAAAAAAAACAGAAACAGCAAATAAATGCCATACTGTCGGTATGAACGCTTAAAACTTTCTACTTTTATTGCAGCTGAGAATGGGCGTAAGTGACAGCATTGGGTGTTTTTGGTGTGGTTTTGTCAACGCACTTTAATAGCATGACAGCGTAGTTTTGTTTTTTTTTAATTTATTTTTATTGTTTTTTTTTTTTCCTCTCATGTTATTGACATTTAGCATTTTTCATATTGTTGTCATTTTTTTTTTTTTTTGTATTTAATAATTTTAATGTAATATATTTTTTCGGAAAAAAACCAAGAAAGATAAAAGTCACATAACGACGGAAACGGAAATAAAGCTTTTGGTTTAAAGCGTGCTTCCGCATTTTCAAAATGTAATCATTTTATATGAATTTGTGTATTTCAGGTTACATGTATGTATATGCCCTTAAGTATGCTACAATTTTGACAGATTTTTGTACATAAATTGATAATAAACAACACTGCAAAAGAGAATGTGAGCAATCAAAACGACAATATCAAGAGAAATTAGAACAAAAGCAATTTATCATCAATACGAACACTAAAGGCACCTACAGACTCTCCAATCTGTTGTACAATCAAACCATGTTGTACAACGCATTTTATCGTTTTCAGAATTGTTGTATATACAAATGAATTTTGTGTTGATTCAACGGTTGTATTTAATTCAAAATGATTTGATTGTACAACAAGTTGCAACGTTTGTAGCGAAGATGATGCATTAGCATTTTTTTAGTTGTTTTTTATTCTGTCCTCGCGTAAATATTCAATGAGTGGCTATGGAACTATGGTGACTAAAAACGTTGAAAAGTGGCGTAGTTTTATTATTTCGCTTGGTAAATTTCAAACTTTAAAGATTAATTACACTACATATTTCGATCAAAATGTTCTACTGAGAATATTTTCAATTTTTGCTAAGTCCAGTTGATCAATAGGTATGCACTTAGATCAAGTATTATATGTGCATCGAAAGAGTTCTATTTAGAATTCTGCAATGCCTACTAAGCAATTTTTGAACCATTTAAAAAAGTCATATTAACGATCTTTATAACAGAGGACATACCTACACGGTTCAAAATTCAGGTTTAATTTTTCAACCGTTCTCAAAATTCTTTGGTTGAAAACGACATTTTTGCTTTTATTTCTTAAAATTTTCAACTTTTAAGTATAATTTTTCATCTTTAACAAGTTGAAATCATTACATATTTACTTATTTCAACCTGAAAGATGAATATTTCGACGCACAAGTTAATATTTTCAACTTTTTAGTAAAATTTTTCTACTTTCATGGTTGAAAAATTTTCTAATCAAAAAAATCTCAACTCTGAAGTTGATTTTTTAGACCAAAAGTTTAAAAACTAAACCTCATGGTTGAAAAAGTTATCCTTTTTGGTTGAAAATTCTTTTTTCAACTTTACTGGATACATTTTCCTAAATACTGTTTTCAAGTTCTAGAATAGACTAATTACAGCATTAAATAATATATCAAAATTAAAGTACTCATCGAGCAGAGTGTGCTGAGACTATCAGCTTCGAGATTGGCTAATCAAAAGCTGGGATAGAAGCGTGGAAAAATTTCCTATTTTTTCAATTTTGTTAAGCAATGCACTGATCAACTACCAAAGCCTTGCCATAGCGAGGAGAATTACGTTGGCATGGCAATGGCATGGCCTACCATTTTCAGCTGTATATTTTTAACAACAAGATTGATAATTTAATTTTATGATTTGTTATAACTTTTTTGCTGTCAACGTTGTATATATACGACAATAATGTAAACAGATTGTAAAGATCTGTGTGAATGTTGCCAGGCTAACTCTCTGGCACATGTGTGCGGCGTTCAAGCACAGTTGATAAGGGACTTGGAAATATTTTCGGACATATTTGTATGGGAAACTTAAATTTGAAACAATATGGACGGATTAGTGTGGTGGCAATCGATTGCTATTGTTAGGAATGGCCACAGACTGAAAAACGGGCAATAAAATGAGTAGTAGTGAGATCCCTTCCTTCCTTGTTGGATTTCGAGCTAACCAAGAAAATGTGAATATCCTATGGGGAAACTAAAGAAGCTGGGTCCGATCTGGACAAGAGAGAGAAGAGGTCTGCATACGTATAATGACAATGATTGAGTGCAAGCCCGCCGACCACGAGTTTTATTTATTTTCAACCGTATGAGCAATTTTTTCAAGTGTTACGGATGAAAAAGTAAACCAATTTTTCGCATTTTTCAACCAGCAAAGTTTTAATTTTCAACGCATGAAGTTGAAAATACTTTATGTATAACGTTTTCAACCTAAATAAGATGAAAAATTCAACTTTTTTGGAAATAATGTATATGTCAACTTGAAAAGTTGAAAAATTATACTTAAATTTTGAACCGTGTACAACGCCAAATAATTACAGTGGCATAGCTTGAATGAACTCTCTGTCTGAAAGCTTATGGAAACCTTTAATGAACTGAAAATCAATATAAGAATGGGGCTTTCTTTTCATTTACTGTTTTTGAGACGCCTTTGAGCGGAATCAATTGTATGTCAATACAAAGATTTTCATTCATCGCTTATTTCCATAATAATTTATTGGCTTCGATGATTGGTTTGACTTTGTACGATCTGTTCAAGTTTTCGGAAAGATCTGACATCCTCCCAAAATATACGAACTTTTCATTACTTTAAAATGCTAAAATAAAGTATTTTGAGATATATTCGTATGGCGTTCACATCGCTTGTTTCACAATATCAGACAATGCCAATTTGATCAACCCAATTATTGTATACTTTTCACATAAAGCTGGACTAATATTATTAATAACCGATTAACGATGACTTGGATTACACCGAAAAAAAAGACCGTACTAAATTTGAAGAACTGCCTTCCTCCGGTTTAGTGTAAAATTTTCCTTAATCTAAGTTATTTTTCCTCATATTGATGAAAATATCGTTTCATTCAGTAATTGAGTCCTTTGAAATGAGTTCATGTTTCATTAAAGCAAGTCAAAGCTCTTCCTCAAATATAGAGTTTGTGGTTTTAGTAAAATTTTCCTTTGAAATAGTAAATTTTTCTTTGGGAAGAATTTTTGAGGACAACTTGTTCCTCATTTGAGTAAAAATTTCCTCAATCTAATGGAATGTTTTGTTTAAGGAAAATCGTACTCAGTTTTAGTTAGTTTCTTCAAAAAATTTACTATAACGTAGGAAAGTTTTCCTTAATAAATGAGTGGCAACACTCGCTGCTTTACTCGCTGAAATTAATATCTATTCTTCTGTTTTTGTCTATACATTTATAGTTCTTTACTTGTTTTTTAAATAAAAAAATAAAAAAATTAAAAAAAAAATAAAAATTATGTCGTCGCCGGGATTTGAACCGAAGTTTCCCTGATCAGACAATGGTTGTTACATGCGCAGTTTAACGACATCATTTTAGTATATCTTAAAAATGCTGTAGGTGGCTGAGTTGGGTAAGATGAGCATCTTTGAACAGTGGCATGGCGCAGAGAGAAAGAGGTTCAATTCTCTGATCGGGTGACAGTTAATAAAAAATGTAAGTTCTTCTTTGAAGTTTTAAAAACGTATTTCAATTAAAATAAGAATGACTGACAATAAGTAACCAATCAAATAAGAAAATTAACAAATATTTTTTAGAAATCAACGAATTTATTTTAAGTAAATTTCTTTCATTTAAGGATACCTTCATCCTTAGAAAGAGTAAAATTTTCCGCAGTTTTATAACCTTGTCCTCACATTGAGTATACTTTTCCTTATTTCAAAGCAGCAACATTTACTTGTACTAAGGAATCCAACTTACTTATTTTGAGGAACCCATGGCTTTAGCTCGTATTGAAGGACATTTTTTCCTTACATTTAGGCATTTTTCCTTAAACGGAGTAAGTTTTTTTTTCGGTGTATTTATTTGCATAAACCAATGATTTAGCATAACCACTTAAAAAATAGTATAAATCTAAATCTGCCGCCCTTAGGCCGCACTCAAATTGCCGCCCTCTTCACTGGGGAATATGGAAAAAAAATTTTAATATCAAAAGTGAGCATTTTTTTTTTTTTTTTTTGCTTGTCAACATTTTTTTTGATAGTGTAACTCTCACCATCACTAACGCATTACCACTTAAAAAAATTAAAGTAAAAGTTCCCAATATTTGCCGCCTCTAAAATCTTGCCGCCCTAGGCACTGTCCTAGTGTGCCTCTAAGGTAAATCCGGGCCTGCGTAGCACCATCACTTAAAACATTTTAATCACTTTTTGGAAACAAAACCCCATTCAGCATTGCTCTATATCGAATTCCATGGACAGTAACGTTGTTACCAATATCATTCTTGCAAAAATATGATCCGATGAGCATGAAATCCACACCAAACAGTTAGTTTTTCTGGATATAATAGAATTTCTTCACATTTATGTGTTTTTGTTTTATCCTAATTGCGACAATTTTGATTGTTTAGATATCCATTCAACCAGAGGTGTGCTTGATCCGGAAACATAATTTTTTGATTGAAAAAAAAAGTGGATCACCTCCATGTGGTTCTAATACCCAATCAGATAAACAACGATGCATCAAATGATCATTTGACTTCAGTTCTTGCGTCAACTGGATCTGGTATGCTTTAAAGCCCATATCTTTTCATAAAATGCGTCATAAAGAAGCCTCAGAAATGTTTAAGTCTTGAGATCGACGTGATATTGATAAATTAGGAATTTGGACTGAAATTTGTGTACTAAACTTAACCCATGAAAGTTGCAATGTTCTATCACTTTCTTGGCTTGAGACTCATTACCTGATTCTATATAGGCATTTATTTAAAAATGATTGAAACTTTAAGAAGATGTTAATGTTACCTCGACAAAATTACATTGCACAAAATTGCTTTTACCTCAGAAGACCACATACTTTTAGTATAAAGGCAAAGTTTATCAAATTTAACAAACTGTTACTTTCACCAAGTAACCACTGCTGTTTCAGCTAAAGCAAATGTTAAATTTAATTAAAAAAAATTATAAGCATCTACTATAAAGCTCAAAAGATTTGCTTGTATGTTTGAGTGAATTTACCCTTGAAATAAGATCCTCACATAATAAGATTTAAACACTCCTTGAGCAAAGAGTTGGTGGCAATGGGGAAATTTAACTTTATAATGCAAGACAAAAGGCATCAGGAAGCACATATGCGATGAAAATCATCACGTAAAACCACAAGCAAACGTTGATGTGGTATGGAAAATCAAATGTGAACTTATTCAATTTATCAACACATAGCAACAACAAATACATCAGCAATAGCGATTCGTAATAGCAACAATAATGCCAGCTAATAACCGCGTCGCAGGTGCAGCAAATTCTCTCACAATGAAAATCCCTGGGGGGCGACGACGCTGTTACTTGCGGCATAAAAATGTGACACAGACCCATATCCACCCAACACTCTGTCATAATTTGCAAATGTATTTTTTTTTTCTTGTTTTGCTTGTTTTTGTAGTAGTGTAACAGACATATGTATACACAAGAAATAAACCACATCGTTTTATTATTGCATATATGCAAAATAAAGTATCGCGTAAACTTTAGCTGCAACTCATTTTTGAAATCGCTGAAAGCTGAAGCGATACCTTTTTGAGCATCGCAACTTTTGATTCGATATCATGTCGCTGAAAGCAAATACACGGTGTTTTTTTGTTATTTTGCAACCCTGTTGACAATAACGAAAAATTTATGTTACCATGCCACTTCAAAGCATGAATGTTACCACGTAGTAGTAGTAGTAGAGTACACGCTTCCGTTTCCGGTTGTCGTCAGTCAACATATTTGGCTTTGAATTAGCAACAGTGGCGGCAGTGGCAGCAGCAGCAGCAGCCGCATCGCTGGAAGAATACTTTGCATATGAAAGTAAGTGTCTACCGAGCCACATGCAAATGTATTCACACACAACTATGCATGCGATTGTTGTTGTTGTTGTCTCATATATATCATTTCTTTGTTGTTGTTGTTGTTGTTGTGCCTTACATATACATTTATAAACCGTGTCAGCAGCCCAAAATTCACGCATCGCTTCCAGCTTTTCCGGTTTTAAAATTGTCGCACAAAATTCTTTTGGGTGTCATAAAAATATTACTTTGCGCATTTACTCACCATAGAGGGAGAGAAGGGATTATGGTGTGGGTTAATATTTTTAAATTGAAGTTATGTTGTTTATTTTTTTTTTCTCTTTAAGTTTAATCTTAAGATATTTTTATATTGTTGAAAAAATGTACTTTTGTTATTTGGGTTATGGGTTTTGCTGCAAGTTGGAACTGTCTATCTATTTTGGCTATATTAAACCCAAACTGGAGTACGACTCACACATATGGACCACAACAACAAAAAATATTTTGTAACTGCTAGAACATCATGCGCTAAATTAATAAATAAATCCTTCCTTCCTTCTATTTTTTACCGACATTTTCAATCTCTTTCAATTTTTTTTTTCTTTTAACTCTTTAAAATTTTCAACTTCATTCAACTTTTTTCTACATTTTCTACACCTTATCGATTATTTCAGCCTGTTTCAACATTTTTCAATCTCTTCAATCTCTTTAATTTTTTTCAACTTTTACGATTTGATTTTTCGACTGACTTAACCTTTTTAATAAAATTTTTCAACCTTATTTTAAAGTTTTTCAATTTTTCCCGTCTTTTCAACCTTTTTAATTTTTCAAGCTTTTCTAAATTTTTCCATTAGTTTCCATATTTCGATTTCGATTTTTTCAGTGATTTTCAACTGTTTCAACTATTTTCTATTTTTTATTTTCGACTTTTCAACCTCTTTCAACTTCTTTCCTTTTTTCAAATTATTTCATATTTTCATCGTTTTTTACTGCATTTTTCAACTGTTTCAATTTTCTTTAACCTCTTCCTTTTTTTTCGATTTTTTCAACCTCTTTCAACATTTTATCGACATTTCAGCCTTTTTCAATTGATTCAATCTCTTCAACTTTCTTCAACTTTTTCGAGTTTTTCAACTTTATTAAACTTTTTTCAATATTTTCCATAATTTCAACGTTTTTTTTTCAGCATTTTCCAACTGTTTTAATATTTTCAACCTCTTTAAATTTGTTTTCGAGGTTTTCAACCTCTTTCAATTTCTTTCAACGCTTTATTGAATTTTTCAGCCTCGCTCAATTTTCTTCAACTTTTTCAAATTTTTTAACTCTATTCAACTTTTTCCAACATTTTATTTGTTTTATCGACTTTTTCTGCATTTTCAACTGTTTCAACCACTTTAAATTTTTTTCGAATTTTTCAACTTTATTTAACTTTTTTCAACATTTTCCATATATCATCTTTTTTTTAGCATTTTCCAACTGTTTCAGTAATTTTAACCACTTTTAACTTTTTTTGACTTTTTCAACATCTTTCAAATTTTGTCAACGTTAAGTCGACTTTTTCAAGTATTTCCACATTTTTCAAACTGAATGTATTCCTACATAAAATATAAAGGTTATGCTCGAGTCGTGTTCTTTTACTAAAATTTTCGAATATTCACTTTAATCGGTGATCCAGCTTGATTTACGGAGCTAGATATAGCATACTTAAGTCTGTACTTCACAGTTTGCTCAAGTCTGAACTCGAATGTTTACCAATCTCAATTGTCAATGTAAATCAAAACAAAGCTTACTAAACACCAATCAGTCCAATACAGTTGACTGTGAGGTCATTAGTTGTAACGAAAAGGAGAGGAAAAATTGTCTAACCCAACAATACCGAACTTTTTACCTCAGTCGGCCTTCAAAATAAAAACGATAAGTCGGTTTCCTCAAAAGAAGATTTCAGTCAACAGCCCTACTGACTGATGAGCATACAAAATACAATTTTTCAATAAGAATCAGTGCATTAAAATTGATATTTCAAATCATAAAGCGCTGATGATGAATAAGTCTTTCAAATTTTTCCCAATCAAGAGGTCAGTGAATTTTGAAAATTGTTGTTTAAAACCCTCCTCGAGTAGAGGGGGGGGGGGGGTTCGAAACCCAAAACCCCCGTGCGCACGTCCATTCGGAATAGGGTTAACTTGTTCATCATCAGCAGCCCTCAATTAGACGAAAGTGTGTGTACCTGCACATACAAATAAATAGATTTACAATCCTCTCTAATACGTAGACAATAGCAACGAATATGAAAATTATTGCTCATTCATTCGTGAAAGCGGAACACTATGAGTCAATGCAAGAAAATGATTGCTGATGCTCAAAACGAATTTCAGAAAAAAAAATGAGCATTGAGCTACGCTATCTTTACTGTGATGCAAATTGTGGCAAAATATAAAAAACAAATATCGACATCATAGCAAGGAGCAGTCGCAGTTCTCGTATTAAGTCTAGCGGTGTAGGATGGGGATCTTATGCTAGAACAGGTGAAGAAACTGGGTTTCACCAGGTGGCTGTAATTTCAAGCAAAAAAAAAAAAACATAACATTTTAATGACGATTGATGATGAGCCTATAACTTTCAATATCACGAAAAAACACGCAACTTTAACTCTCTACATATGTATGTATGTATATGTATAAAGCTCAACGTGTGTGTGATTGATTCCTTAACCATTCAACTGATCGCTTAAAGATTTGCAATATAAGTTTTATATGGTTTGCGGAAGTCCGTAGCATAGTTTGATAGTTGGATAAAATGGACAATGCCACGTCCTCCTTTATAGGAGTAAAATGAAATTCATCATATCTCATCAACTATTTAATGTATGTAGATAAATGAGACTTGATACATACATACATATGTATATAAATGGTACGGGCATAAGTAAATTTCAATGAAAATGGACGCAAATACATACATAGATCAGATTTTGTACATATGTATGTTTCTTTTGGTTTAAAAAAAAGTACGTAGCATATTTTGGTTTGGTAAGAATCATCAATTTTTTTAACACAGATAAATGAGAATTTGTACATATGTATATAAAAGGTATGGGCAAAATTAATCTTAAATTATTAAATGAATGATACCTCATAAATGGTAAAAACCAACATTTTTATGTATCAGCAACTATTTGATGCAAATTTGATGCATATGTTTCTCATGGTTTGCAGTAGGGATGTTATGGATACGAAATTTCGGATTCGGTTACGGATGTGGATATTAAAATATTTTTGTATCGTTTTCGGATACGGATAAGGATATAATTTTATTTCGCATACGGATATTTTGGTGAACTTTATACAGAAATCTATCAGTAAAAAACAAAAAATCATGTCATTGTATTTTTGTTTTTATTTACGTTTAGTACAAATCAATGAAATTAGTTTTTTAATTGAAGTAAAGGCAAATTATATTTTACAAAAAGTATGTTTGGTGCTTTTCCTGCTGCACTAAATAATTGTTTACTCGCCACATTTCTAGCAGGCGGAGAAAATTATTGCTACAAATATGATTGCACAACTGTTTATATCTGGATATAAGATTTCCGTTACGGATACGGATACTAAAAAATCTTTATTTCGGTTACGGTTACGGATAACTTTTTTTTTCAGATATCCGGTGGTTTCGGTTACGGATACGGATATCCATAACATCCCCAGTTTGCAGAAGGTTCATATCATAGTTTGGTTTAGGAAAACTGGACGATGTCACACCCTCCAAAAATAGAATTAAAGGAATTTTTCATATCTGGTCAACTATTTGACGTAGATGAATTAAACTCGATACATATGCACATGTATACATAAAAAGTAGGGGAAAAATTAAATTTTAATATAAGAATAAATGAAATTTTTTGTTGATATCATACCTAAATATATGGTTTTATATTAAAAATTCAATGTACGGACTTAAAGTTTGAATTGTCATTGTCAATGTTTAATTTTAGAAAGTCTAGAGCGAAGAGGTCATTGGTACATTTGAGGCGGTTCGCTTTGGCGGTTCAAAATCCCCCCACGAGGGTCTGTAACTAGCATTTTTAAAAATCTTTGTTAATATTTCTTCATTCATACGACCTGCAATCAGTGGCGTACCTAGGCTGAGGCTCAAATTTCTAGGGTTTTTGAAAGTCAAAAATGAGGAACTTTTTTTTTCGTAGGTGGAACACAAACAGTATTAGTGAAATATATCTCAGGTAAATAAAATACACAAAAATTCAGTAAATAATTTTTTGTCCCTGACGCCCAATATGCACAGTACACCAGTTACCTATCTTCAAATGTACCAATGACCTCTTTGGTCCAGACTTTCCAAATCTAACTTATCGCAGAAAATAGTCTACCAGGCGAGCTAGTAGCTGATAATTTTGATAATTTTGTGACCTGAGCTTGTGTAAAAAGTATTGAATTTTGTTGTCTTCACTAATCTAAACTATGCCTTATAACTAAACCCCGATTTCTATGCGATGAATAACTTTCTTAGACTTACTCGTTAATACGAGTGTATAATTAATAGTTTTTCAAATTTAGGTTTTGGCTTAGTTGAGTACAGGCAGGTTATCATAATAACTAAAATAAAGTTACTAGCCATTGGGGACTTTAACCCCTATATAACTCCCTTAGATCCTCCACTGGTAAGCAACACCAATTGCGAGTTGTTTTGCTCTATATAAACCACATAACGAAAACATTGAACGTTTGAATGAACGAATGAATAAATAGATGAACTACTGAATGTTTATATCAAATAGATAGGGAATTGCATAAAATGTTGCACATCCTTTTGTATTGTCAGGATTCTCAAAATGCTGCGCGTACATTTACTATGAACTTAGTTGCATCACAGTTGCAGCTGAGTTGGAGCAGCTGCTCTATGGCTTGACATGCTTGCTACCATGAATGCATGCGTGTGCATACAAATGAGTCGATGTAACACATATTTTATTGATGACAATAACAATGAGTTAAATTGCAATACAACACCGCTCTAAATACTGCAATGCATACAGGCATATATTTTTGGACAGTTTCATTTGCTATACCAATGCGTTTTAAGTCTAAATATTACAAGAAAATTAGCAAATGTTTTGCACCACAAAATAAAAAATAAGAGGGCTAAACTAAATGCCTTACAACTTTTCGATCTAAAGTAGTAAGATAAAGCACATACAACAACAATAACAGCAACACTTTAAAGCCTTAGATTTGACAACCTGTTCACTAAATGCTGATAACTTCAGTTTTTTATTTTCAAAGCACATTTCCGTTTCCGGCGACAGCAGCCGCATCAGCGTGGCGCTGATTTTTTGTATGATTTCTTCATTTGATGTTGCTTCCTGTAACAGCACTTTTTTTTTTTTGCCAGATATTTTTATTTTGTATATTTCGTTTCATTTTTCTTTTAGAACCAACACCACTGTCACATTTTACCGCAGACATTCGCTGCCCTTTATTTACCCGTACATTTGCTGTAAACCAACGTTGCGTTGGTGGTACCCATAAAATATTCAAATTAAAAGGACTTATGAGGTACGAGTACTGTAGGTACACAGCCTAAGTATGCAGGCACTCAGTGTTATGTAATAATGTGACATTGTTGTAGTTACATTGTAGCTCATGATGTTTGTGTTATTGTTGTTGTATTTGTGGTTGTAGTTGCTGCTTTAACTGCTGTTGTTGTTGTTCTTGACATGGAATTTTCCGGGTAATTTGAATTCTTAAGATATCCGTGACAGAGTTTATTGCTATAGTTGTTGTTGTTGTTACCTTTGGTGGGTTTACTTTGAAAATTTTGCAGGTCTCATGCAGCGCATTGGAAAAAGTGACGCCTTCTATAGTGACACTAAAGTGTTAGAGTGGTATTTAATTCCAAAAAAAAAAATTACAGCAATGATTTGAGAAATCAATCGTTAACTGTTTTTCAGACTGTTGTTTGATTACCAAGATTAAAAAATAGCTTGGTAAGAAAACTTCATTACCGAAACATTGGTGTGCATTGGAGAAGACATCTAAACTCGTAAATTAATTGGAGGTACATTAGTCGCCGAATATGAGTCGCTTCATAGATGACCTTTTTATTTGTTTCAAATTTCTTTCCACCAAGCCATTTCTTTTTGTTTAGAAAAAGATAATAACCGAGAGGGGCTAATAACTCCGGAGAATTTTGTGGCAAAGATACCAATTCCTAGCGCAATTCGTTCCAATTTGCCATGACGACTGCGCTCTTATGTTGTCCTGATGGAAATAAACTTTTTTTTTCGGCATGTGAGCTTCATTTTGCTTCAAATCAGTGTCGAATCGGTCCAAAAGCTTCGCCTTTTGCCTTTTTCAAAGTAATTGATGTAGACTCCCAAAAAATAGTCGTTTTCACCTTGTCAGCTGACAAAAACATCTTAATCCAATGAGACGTCAGTTCCTCAATTTCTGGTATTTTGTGGTAGATTGAAGTGTAATCCATAGTTACGAAACGGAAAAAAAATTTTGATTATTTCGGTTGAATATCGCAAAACACTCGTTCCGCTCAATATTCAATTTTATTCACTAAGTATAGTGAAAATCAAAAAGTTTGCTTTAAATTCCTACTAAAAGTACACAGAGTGACGTAGATATTTGAGCATTTGACAACAATCATCTGACGAATAATGATAACAAAATCACAGTGTTTGATAACACCAAAAAAATTACACAAAACAAAAACAATACAACAAAAAAATAGATAAAGTTAGTCATACTTCTCTCATCCATTGCTAACTGTAATCATCAGTGACCTTTCAGCCGATGCTGTGAGAGTTTCTAAGCCTAATATGCTATCTTTTTGCATAGATTTGTTGAAAATTGAGGAAACAATGAAAGAAAGCTAAGCCCGAATTAATTTTTCTGTTGCAATCGCAGATCTATACTATTTATATAAAACTACTACCTGGCTTGTAACGCTTTGGCGCTAAATTTACTGAATCGATTACCACAATTTGTTTTTTAAAGCCACAAATTTAAGCTGAAGAAGGCTATTGCATACTTATTTTGTTTTATTTTTAAAGTAAAATATACCTTTTTTATGATTAAGCTCACACAAAACAAAACTCAATGTTTTTTTTTGTTGGTCAGGAAAACGAGCTCTTAGACTGGCAGTATACAGGTTAAAATTACAGTACACATTACAGCCTCTGAATTATACTAGGTTAGGTTAGGCTATTTCCGGCAGATTACATGTCATCATAACTTAGACCACGAATGGGCCCGTTGTATACCCGATTTGTATAGAGTCATTCAACCTAACTGAACCATTCCGATAATTTTATAAATTCTGAATTATTCTAGGCTGATTGAAAAGTCCCAGGCCTGACACAGAGAGGGCGCCACAAATATCGAATTCTTGTTATTTTTGACAGCACCTATCCTTCAAAAGGCAACATGTGAAATTTCATTAACATCTGTTAAGTAGTTTGGTTTTCACAGCTGTCCAAAGTGCATCAATTCTGTGTTTTTTTAACTAAGGAACAAAGTGAATTTCGCATTTTGATAAGACATTGCTTTGTGATCGGAAAAAACGAGATGCGAACATTTAAACGGCTCTAAAAACATCTCAGCTCATCTGCTGTGTCGAAAACAACTGCTTACAGATGGTTTGTTGAATTTAAAATGGGTCGTACGAGCACCAGTGATGCACAACGTACGGGCCGGCCAAATGAGGCAACCACTTCAGAGAAGATCAAGAAAATCCATCTGATTCTTTTGAAAGACTACAAAGTTAAAGAGAGAGAGAGAGAGAGCTAGCAGAAATAATGAAGCTGTCGATCGGTAGTATTTTCAATATTTTGCATTAGCATTTCGAAATGAAAAAGATGTGCGTGCGATGGGTGCCGCGATTGCTGACAATTGGTCAAAAGCACATCGTGTCGGCGATTCAAATCAATTGCAAAATTGAACGATTTGCAATACGAATTGCTGCCCCACCCACCGTATTCTCCAGACTTAGCCTCCAGCGAATATTATTTTTTTCCAAACTTGAAAAGATGGCTCGCTGTTAAGCGCTTTCACTCGAATGAAGAGGTCATTGCCGAGACGGACGCCTATTTTGAGGAACTTGATGGCGACTACTACAAGAAAGTCACCAAAATACTCGAGGCCCGCTATACTCGTTGTATTGAGCTAAAACGAGATTATATTGAAGAATGAAATCAAATTTTCCGAAGAAAATGTGTATCACATCAATTAAATGTCCTACATCAATTAGTGCAGAAAAAAGGTTGGAATCATTTTGTGATAACTAGGCTGCTGTTTGGATGCGATAGTAATGAAATTCGATGCTATTTATGACAGTGTCAAATTATGTTGCTTTCCATTATCCCGACTAGAAAATATCTTTAGGCGCAAATTAGGTCCCCATTGGTTTTGCTTAGCCAGAACGTTAGGGCCAAGTGTGGATTGTAACGGTGTGCCCCAAATTTTCCTAAATAGGATTGTCCAACGCCCGCCTAAGTAGGCTCTCGTTGGGTTTTTGTACAAGACCCTAACGTTCTGGTTAGGCAAAACTCAACGGAAGCATGCCTTTTACTAGCCGTAGTAAGGCCTAACCAGGCAGTCGACAGGTAAACCTAATTTAGAAATTCCTTAGGATTGCCTAATTAGACTGCTACTAAAGATTCCTAATTTAGGCTAACCTCGTTATATCCCAGTTAGGGCCGAATGTATATTTAGGCATGCCTAAGAAAAATTCTAGTCGGATTGATACCTGAGCACATATTCTGTATGCTCCATATGCTTTTCACACACTTTTCTCAATATAGGACACCCTACACATGCATACGCTCCTCTTCACACACACACTAACATAATGTCACTCAAAACTCTAAGGTAACGTAATGACAGCATTTCCGTGTTGGAAATTTTCCGCACGTTTTTTTTTTCATATTTTTTGAGTGTTTTTACGTTTTTCGACACTCTTTTTTTATTCGTTTAACAATTTATTTTATGTCCTTTTTTTGTAAAATGTCGTGCGCAGTTAAGTTTCGCATTTTATGTTAAGTTTCCATTAAAGAAAAAATAAATAAATTGGTAAACTTCAGCTGTTTTTGATGTTGTTAAAATAGTTTATGCTTATATTAGTGAAAAATATTTTAATGAAATATAAGAAAATATACGAAAAATTAATTAAAAAAAGATGATTAATAATGGATGCAATAAGTTAAATTTAACTTGATCCTTGCGGAGATCGAATTAAATTGTTCACAAAAATGTTGTTTTAGTTTTGCTCTGAATTAATCATCATTACTCACAATTATTCATAGCCAAAAATAAATCATAGATATTCAATAATCGAACAACCATTAAAATTGATTATAATTTTTCATGACTTATATAATCAACCGTCTATCAACCGCTAAAATCGATCGTTAATTGTCAGTATTAAATCACTAACCACCTTTGCTAGTTTCTCAATATTTTCGGGTTAATTACACTGGTCTGCAAATGAGGGGGTCATAAATATTGCTGTTCAACTGGGGGTCCTTTCCGAAAAAAAATTTTTGGCTATATAACCGAAATATGGTTTCTTAGATTGTATTTGAGGTTATGTTCATGTTAATGCAATTAATTGAAAAATGACTCATATATAAAAAATTTGGTTAATCTTCGTCCTTACTGAAATCTCTCTACATAACACTGGCTTTTGATGTATTAAAACTCAATTCAATACTGTCACCCCTAGGGAACATAGTGTTGCCACCTGATGGGAAGCGTAATTCACTTTGGAATTTATTTACTTGAAACGTTTCAACGAGCATCATCTTATTTTACCTGAACAAACGAAAAAGGTAAAGAAAAACAAGAAAATAAAAACAACGCAAAATGTAAGCAAAATAAAAGAAGAAAAGAAAAACTTATAAAGGCGAAAACATGTGAAATTTACCACCTCAATAAAGGAGCGCAAAAAAAAAGGAACGGAAATTATGTTTTTCATTTCGTTGTAAATTGCGAACGCACAGGAAATTATTGACTCGGTACTTCTTATTTAAATTTAAATTTTTGAAATATGCGTGTGTGTATTAGTCACAGTATGTGTCTGTGCAGTAGACTTTGCACTTCCGTTCGCACACACACACACATACGGTACTCCAATATTCCCACGTTTACTTAACTACGCCTAATGACTCGAGTGAAAATCAATTTTAAAATTTATTTTATGAGTTTTTCGCTGAGAATTTTCGTTTGTATTTGCGTTACACTGTTTAACGTTGTTTTCTTTTTTTTTCATTTTATTTCATTTTTTGGCTTTATAAAAGCCATGTGGGTATAATTTTCCAGTAAATTACAAAATTATGCCAACTTTGCATTTTTTTTTGGCGAAAGTAGCTTAACTTAGAAGGAATATAAATGTATTATTTTTTGGTTTTTTTTTATTTACAATAAGGAATTTCCATAAAATTCTTAAGTTTAAATTTTTCATTAAAAATAAAAAAAAAAATAGTAAAAAAAAGTCTGAATTCAGCCAACCGAAGTAACTGTGAAACAATCAAGTGGTTCTTTCCTTGAAAAATTAAATTATTTATGAGTGGCACCCGCAGAAACTCTTACCTCTGAATAATTAGAAGATATTTTGAAAATAGCACACCGTTTCTCCCAAACAGCTTCCTTCAATGGTACAATTTGCCGAAATATTTTCAGAAAAAAAAACTACGACAGAAAAAGTTTCAAAATGGTCTGACAGACAACAACGCTAATCGGAGGGTTAAAAAATATAAAAAAAAAACGAAAAAAAAATAAAATAAAATTGAATATAAAAACTTTTTTAATTTAAAATTACAAAGGCCACTTTGCCGCTTCCCATACCTTTTACGGCAGGGGCGACAGTCGTCTTCGTCCTACTCATATATTCACGATGCATATGATCTCATCAATACTCTTTTATATTGTACGATCAATAACTATTCTTCACCCAACAATTATTTCCACGATGACAGTTAGTATGGTCGCATTTTCTACTACCTTAGTAGGGTTCCACTTCAAATCAAAAGCAATTAAATGTAGATGACAATTTAAAATAATGTACTTACTTGCTCCATGGTCCATGATCTCTTAAAAAATTGGCATATCTGTTGTATTTAACTTTAGCCGGAACTTTGAACAAATTTTACAATAGCATGACACTCCTGTATTTCTGAGGTAGTGATAGACAACCCTCTTAGCGGAACTTCACTAAGTTTCCTAGCAAGCAGTATTGATGCATGCGTTCTTCTTTCCAAATTTGAGTCAGAACATGATACACAAGTTAAGCGGTCATCATTCCTGCGAAAAAAACCGAATGGTGAATAATAACTACTTTAGTTGAGTTGGATGGTTCTTGGCTTTCGAAAAGTTTTCATTTCAACGCTTAAGCGTGTAATCTTCTACTTTTTTCCATTATTTTCTCACGGAGTATAGGCCCTTCTCACAACTCTTCCAACGTACACGATCAGTAGTGGGTGCCTTCAATTCTGTCTATCATATCCCCAACGTATTTCCTGCTCAAGCGAACGTTTCCAAGATGAATTAAGAGGGCCGGGTTTTTTGCTATCCTGAGGCTGCAATGCTTGCTGACAGGCTTTAGTTCTTGATTTACGCAATTTCGCTGTATAATTTGAATGGAAATCGGATCTTTATGGCATCTAGTAAATAATTCGAGATTGGAAATGATCTGGGGGTATTAATTTGATAAAACTAAATTACTTAAGTTATATTAAACCAGTTTTTATGTATCCGTTCTTGTTCCGAAATCTGGATAAGAACAGGGTACATATGTAAGTTTAGCCATGAATTCTGGGGAAGCTTCCAACAAGTATGTAACTATACGATCTGCGCCCTCTGCTTTTCTGTTTTTAAGAGATTTCAGGGCATTTGTTATCTCCATTCGTCAAAGCGGGCACTAAGGCGAGTCGTTGTGGTCTTCCCTCAGGGACAGGCATATGGGGAGCGCCTACGAGTGGAGGTGAACAATTGGTTTTTTTTTTCAAAAAATGTTCTTCCCATATTATAGGCTCCTGTTTTTGCTTTTTATTCGAGTAGTAAATTGGTACCCGTTCTTGCTCTCGATTCCACAGTTTTACTGACGTTTGTTCTAGTATTTGTATAAATGAATTTAAATATTTTGGTAATGATATGCCTTGGCTTTTTGAAATTATTATTGTCTCATGTTCTGAAATTAACACTTTCCTAGAACATTTTAAATGAGAGTTTTCAAATAATATTTGTTCTTTTAAGAGATCCAGTATTATCTTTATCACAATTTTTAAATTCAGTATTTCCTTTAACATAATCTGTATCAGTTAGTAAGGACATTAAATACATACACATATTCAATTCGACGCTATTGCTTCTGCGGAGTTTTGTGTATACTTCTAATCACTTTGATTTTCTACGTATTATTATTTAGACATCACTAAAGCTTTTGGCTTACAACATTCCGGAATGGCGACGTTTACATATTTTTTTAAATTTTGTCTTTGCAGTAAGCAATAATTTCATTTCAAGTAATCACTCCTTGCGCTGATTTGTAATTATTGCTTTCGAAGACGTTAGGTAAGGACCTGGTAGTTTTATTATTATACCAATATTTTAGATTTCTTAAAATACATACCCCCAAAAACATAAGTCTCATATGCTTTTAAGCAAAGTTGTGCGTTGTCAAAATACAAGATCATCTTTTTAGCGTTAAAGCCTATTATAAGATACAAACAATTCACTTAACTTCACTTTGTGTGATTAAGTCTTTGAAAATGTAGCTGATTTTTTGTTGTTTTTTTTTATTTTGTAACAACTCACTTGGAGACTGCTAAGATTTCAACAGTTTTTACATATGCAACTTCTTAGCATAATACCAGATTTATTGATTTTTTAATCAAACGCACGATACAATGGATCTGCTTCTCAACAAAATTTCAAAAACAAAAACTTATTACAAAAGTTTGAGGAAAAGTTAAATTTTTTGTTTGTTTTTGATTACCCAATACGAAATCAGAAAATTTTTAAAGCAAAAAGTCAAAAAAAACTGTACATGTTACTGTTATTTCGAGCCTCCCGCTCGTATACCATGATAATCAAAAGAAAAAAATGGAAACGGATATGAAGCTAAAATTTAACAGTGTCTGAAAAAGATGCTGCTTGTGTTGTTATTGTTGTTGTTGTTGTTATTGTGTATTGTTGTTATTGTTACTGTGTTGTTTGGTTATACGAGACACAGGTATAATAAAAATGTGTTCATTGCACTTTTAATGGCGGCAATAAACATGCGCCTAATACAACAACAACAACAAATAATAATGGTGAACCCGTCGATTTTTATCTACTACTGCTACGTAACTTAACACCAAAGCGTATAAAAATTTTGAATATGTGAGTCACAGAATAAACAAACATACATATGTACATACATATATACATACATATGTGTTTTTGTTTATTTTTTGGTATCTCTGCATCTATTCGATACGCATCTAAGCGCGTACTTAAACCATTTTGCATACGGCTATGACAAAATATCCTTTTGAATGACTTAAAGGTCATAAAATGCCTTTACTGATTTGAAAATTAAATGGACACAGAATTTCTGCTAAAGACGAAATCATTTGTTGCTCAATACATTTTTTTTTTTTATTGCCCAACCAATTTTATTGCTAATAAACCGCATGTTTTTTTTTGTATTTTTTTTTTATATTATTATTTTTTTTTTTTTTGTGACAATTTTTTTTTTTTCCTTTTACCTTATAGCTCATGAAAGCTTGACAGTAAAAATATTCAATTTTTTTATAATATATTGCGTAGCTTTTCTATATGATTTATTTTGTAGCAAATGGGTTAAAGTGTTTAACTTTTTTTTCCTATACATATGTACTTACATAAAAGCGCCATAAAGCGTTGTAAGAAAAAGCGCAAAAATTAAGTCATAATATATTTTAATTAACATAACAACGGAAAAACAGCAGCAACAGCAACAATACACTGTAGCAAAGGAAAGGATTTAACAAAGTATTATGCTATTAAATACACGCATACCATGGACAAAAGTTTATATGCAACTCATACAAACATGTGTTCATTTATGTGTATACCGAAAGCCCAGCTGGTAAGCAAGTTAAAGGTGAGTGAATAAACATTTGGCGGATGAGGAAATTCCTTTATGTTCGTTAATAAAAAATTATTTCATGAGAGACAATTCCTTCATTGAATATAATTTGAAAATTCGTTGAAAAAAATTTGCCAAAACATCGAACTACTGCTACTTTTATTCAATAACTTCGTTGGAGCGTGTGACCAAAAAAAATGTCTATACCTATTTTGATTCCAAGCAATTTATTATATCAATTTCTATCATTCGGTGTCATTATTATCTGGGTTTTCCTCTCCATGTGAGTTGCACCAATGTCGTTGAACGACAGGTTCCTTCAGCTAATTTCCTGATTTTATGGCTTATCTATTGCCAGGATCTTTTACTAACCGTAGCTGAGATAGCAGTCAAATTAGTAACGAATTTCTCAATACACGTTAAAGGCAGGAATTTCCAGCTCAGCCAATATAGCAAAACTATGCATAAGTGCTTATGTTCTGACCGCGAACGGTGTACAAACTCCGATATTCATAATTCATATGGTTCAAAATTCAGATAACGAAAAAATTTCAAATAATTCATAATTCAGACAACTCGGTAAAGGTAGTTTTTAGATTCAGATAATTCGAAATTCAGTTATTGTAAAATATAGATATTTGTTGAGGTCATGTGTATGTCTCTTTCGGAACATTTTCATTGAACACATCCCCTACAACATAGATTGGCAAAACTTTGGAAGCAAGAGCCACTTAAAACAAAAGCAACAAAAATAAAAAATACAACAACCGAAAAATAAAAGTCAATTCCACACCGAAAAAAAAAACTTACTCCGTTTAAGGAAAAATGCCTAAATGTAAGGAAAAATGTCCTTCAATACGAGCTAAAGCCTCAAAATAAGTAAGTTGAATTCCTTAGTACAAGTAAAGTTGCTGCTTTGAAATAAGGAAAAGTTTACTCAATGTGAGGACAAGGTTATAAAACTGAGGAAAATTTTACTTTTTCTAAGGATGAAGGTATCCTTAAATGAAAGAAATTTACTTAAAATAAATTCGATGATTTCAAAAAAAATTTGTTATTTTTCTATTTTCATATTTGTTGGTTACTTATTGTCAGTCAGTCATTCTTATTTTAATTGTAATACGTTTTTAAAACTTCAAAGGAGAACTTTAATTTTTTTTTACCTGTCACCCGATCAGAGAATTGAACCTGTGTTCTGCGCCATGTCACTGTTCAAAGATGCTCATCTTACCCAACTCAGCCACCGACAGCAATTTTAAGATATACTAAAATGATGTTGTTAAACTGCGCATGTAACAACCATTGTCTGATCAGGGAAGCTTCGGTTCAAATCCCGGCGACGACATAATTTTTTTTTTTTTAATTTTTTTATTTTTTTTATATAAAAAACAAAAAAACAAGTAGAGAACTATGAATATATAGACAAAAACAGATTACTTACGAGGAGAATAGATATTAATTTCAGCGAGTAAAGCAGCGAGTGTTGCCACTCATTTATTAAGGAAAATTTTCCTACGTTTTAGTAAGTTTTTTGAAGAAACTAACTAAAACTGAGTACGATTTTCCTTAAACAAAATATTCCATTAGATTGAGGAAATTTTTACTCAAACGAGGAACAAGTTGTCCTCAAAAACTCTTCCCAAAGAAAAATTTACTATTTCAAAGGAAAGTTTTACTAAAACCACAAACTCTATATTTGAGGAAGAGCTTTGACTTGCTTTAATGAAACATGAACTCATTTCAAAGACTAAATTACTAAATGAAACGATATTTTCATCAATATGAGGAAAAATAACTTAGATTAAGGAAACTTTTTACACTAAATCGGAGGAAGCAGTTCTTCAAATTTAGTACGGTCTTTTTTTCGGTGTAGTAGCATAAAATGGTTTTATAGCTTCTTTTACAGGCCTTTTAAAGATAAGTAGATAGAAAACATATTATTTTTATAAATTCTTTGAAGGGGCTTATAAGAGCCGTTTGGCGTATGGAGTATAAAGACATTTTCCCCTCTATGTTATCGTTTCAAAACACCTTATAAAAAGATAGCCGGATTTCCGGTTTTAGAGATTTTGTTGACTTTATTTATTATGCAAATTGTAGAATTTTATTATATATTATTGTATTTTATTATCAAATTTAATTTTTACTTAACTGAACCCATGTCCCAGTGATTCATAGTCCTGCGCGCTACCTACTAGTCTACCTGTCATATATTTGATTATATGTCAAAGGTGAATCATATCTTTCTCACATTTGTTTTGGTAAAGCGACAAAAAAATGGACAATAATGTGCACTATCTCTAGTGTCTGTGGTTACAGTGGCTACAGTAATAAGACATAAGAAATATGCGGTCTCTATATCATTATTTTAAAGCTTGTTCTAACAAGGCGCTCAGTCAAATTCACAACTCACCACTACTACCTATTAAAAGACAGAGAGCTACTCTTAGTAGCCGAAAAGTGGGGGGCTTGCTCCGCCACTAGCAATATTACCAAACATTTTTGGCCCTGTTTCCATAAAAGGCACCCAAAATATCTATTATCCTTAACTCGAAGTGAATGTAGTCTATTGACCAGGGTTAAGACTGGCAACTGCTTTATTGGACTTCATGCTTTCAGATTGGGCATCGTATCCAACGACTGGCGTAGAAATAATCGTTAACCAGAGAAAGAGGAAGCCGTGGAACATCTTCTATGGTCTTGCCCTGCTTTGGCAGCCATTCTTTATATCCCTGAATTAACTAAATAAAGTTCACCTGAGTGAAATCAATAGATTCGCTGTGACAACAGGCAACTTCAGGTTGGACGTGCATCACAATGAAAGGACCAGAATTTACTAATAAGACTGTATTAGAGAGTTTGTGGTAACACTATGGACTCCTGTGGTCTATGTAAGGCTATGGCCGCCACCAAAACCTAGCCTAACCTAGCAAGATTTTATAACCCCAAATGGTTTTTTTTTCGGAATGATGCAACAACAAAATTAATATAAATCCCATGCAAAGCGCGTATAGAAAAAACTACAACAATAAAAATAGAGGCGTGGCAGTGATAAGTGCATGTTTTTTTTTATTTTCATTATTTTTCTTAATCAAAACAACATGATTGTTGTAAAGAGCTAAAATTGACTCATTTTTCCTATTTTGCCCATCTCTGCTATAAACAATGTACAAATGGCTGCCTCTATTGTTTTGATGAATACTAACAGTGATAACTATAACATTGAAGGCATTAGCCAAATTGTCTTTAATTCAGAGCTGCCATATTTAGCATCAGGTAATTGATGACATTTCAGACTAGAAAGCTGAAAAAATATTATTAATTAGCGGGAATGCTGCAAGGTATGAACAATTTCGGCATCATATCTACAATTCAAAATGAAAATTTTTCCAAATCTAACAATACTTCGGACAAGAGATCATGAGGCATAAAAACCTAAACTCCAAAGTTCATAAATCTAGTAACTCAGTGCCATAAACCTGAGTTACCTTCTAAGTTAAAATTTGCTAGTTTTTGGATACATTTCCATAAAATTTCTCTAATAGCTACAACTATGATCCTTATTAGAGAACTGCAGTGAGCCACTCATCATTTTGGCATTCATGAATCTGTTGAAACTTTCAGCTGATTCACACAGATTCACGCTCGCAGAAAAAAATTTTTTTTTTGCTTCAATCGATGGGGAAAGGTTGAAAATGGATTTTGAACATCACTTGGAGAACCTCCGGACCCTGGAAAGGACCGTTTTTAACCCTTTTTCGGAAATTTTTTTTGCTCCAATCGATGGGGAAAGGTCGAAAAATGTCGTAGAACCGTTTTTGACCCGAAAATGTGTTCCTGGGCCATGGTACCCGTAATGCAGTTCTCTGATCCTTATGAAAATTAATGTCATCTTAAGACACTTTCCTACTGATCATTAAGCACTTTGGATATAAAAAAAAACGCAATTAAATACAAATATTCAACATTCGCTTTTTTTCGAATTTTTCATTTCTTATTCAAGTTTTTGTTGTTGTTGTTGTTGCTGTTGTTGTTGCTGTTACGTATATTGCTGTTGTTTTATTCGTTTTAATTACATGGAAAATTAATTAATATCCAAGTTTGAAACTTACAAATATTAGGGGTTGAATGTTTGGCGCCATTAAATGAAGGTAGGGAGGGCGCTTACATTTCAAGTTAAGTGAAGAATGAAAGCAATTGAAGTGAATAAATACGCGCGTACACAGCAACTCAACAACAAAAGTAGCAGTGAATATTGTTGGTACTTTTCGTGTATTTGTTGTTATTAAACTCGCACTTATTAGAAATTGCTTTTGGTGTTGGTGCTGCTGCCGCTGTTGTTTTGGGTAAATTGCTAAAGTCTTACGTTTGAAATTAAGTTGTAAATTAAAAGCTTTTTATGTTTAGCAGCGAGTAAGTATGTGTATATCTAAGTGAGCACTTTTTATGATAGTGTGTAGTTAAATTTCTGTGCTGCTAGCTGGTGGCACGAAGGATATAGCGCACATGGGTAAATGTGCGCGAGTTCTCTTACTGTAGGACAAATAGTTTGGGGCCTTCACAATTATGAAACAGTCGCTCTGTTTTAAGGAAATTTCAAAGCTTCTCCTTCATAAGATTGCATACTAAATATTCGCTTGTTTCCTCATTCTTGGCTCTAAGTAATATTAAAATTTTCATTTACCCAAAAAATTATCCATATCCCATTCACGAAATATTTTGTTGTGATTTGACGCAGGAAAATGCATATAACCATCTGGGAAGTGAACATTTTCTAGTTGATTGGCACTTGCCAAAACTGAATCCAGAGCGAGACATGTCTATTATTAGAAAAAGTAAAATGTTATATAGTAATTCATCACCTGATTTCTGAAGAGAAGATTTGGACTCTGAAACGAACTGGCAGGTTGTGAACTTACTATACAAAGCTTTAGAGTCTGTTTCAAGGCTTCACTTGTTGTCAGGCATTCTACCTCAGACAGAATTCATTAGCAGTCAATGCAACGATGATATAATATATAATTTTCGACTATTAAACCTAGATAGCTAACCTTCGTGGTTTTGACGAACATCAGCCAGAACCTTTCACGCTGTAACTATCGCGCCTACCTTTATGTACTCTCGGACCAACACAGTCGTTGCCGAAAACTTGCTTATCGTGATAGTGCGCTGGCGGTGAGTATTTTGGTATTCATGCTACTTGTTCGTCATTTCGACGAATGGTTAGCTTTTGTGTAAGTTTTTTTTTTTTTTTTTTTTTTTGGTCTATCCCAGTATGTTAGAGACTTAATACCGGCATTAAAATGTTGTTAAGTAAGTAACAGGGCTATATGCGAGCGTGTTTTCAAGCACTTCTTGTCATATAAGTTAGATTTTCTTAAGGATTCCCGAATGATGTGACTCTTTGTAAGTCCAATCCATTAACAATGTCTGTACGTATACGTAGTTCAAAATTCATTGATTATTTAATTTTCAAATCAGACTACTCGCACACCAGTTTCATCCCATTGTAAACACCGTTAACTCCATCGTTCTTCTGTAAATCAGTTAATTACACCATTAACTACATTCGTAGAGAATAACATTAAACGGAAAACACTAAATAATATTAGAAAGTAAAGAAAGCGTCGAAAAAGTAGAAGTAGCAGCAACAGCTTCTATATACATTGAAATTGCGCATACGTCATACAGCAAAGCAGCAATGTCTAACACAAATGGAGCTTGAGCGTTAAGCGCTTAGCATAAAATAAAAAGCGCGTTGGTAATTAAAACCGCTTAACGCAGAAAATACAATTTAGTTGCGTTTTAATTTAAAGCCACAACAAAATGACAACAAATACAGCACGACGCAAGACAGGGACTAAAGAAACTCATGGTGGGTAGGTACTTGAAAGACTCCTTGGCAATTGCATGAAGAGCACAATTGTGTAATGTGAGGCGACGCGACGCTCTAATTTATTAAGATGGCGGACATAAAAGTGACACATGACAAACTTAGCAGTACAGTGGAGTATGAGGCGGTTGGTTTTCTATAGCTGCTGCCTGTCGTATGTTTAAAGTGCTCCAAATCCTGCTTATGACGTTAATTTGAAGATCATTTACACGTAAACACATCAAGCCGTCGAAAGCGGTTGAAGTGCAGCACTGCGGTTGCTATGTACTCGTGTGTACGTGCGTATGACTGCTTATAGGGTGAAATAGTATATGGGGGGGGGGGGGAAGGCATTGAAGTGCTTCATGCGTTAAATGACAATAAAAGATTAATGAGTGAAAGTGCTTTAATTTCAGATTTTAATGAATAAACGATAGATATTGAGGATTGAGAAAGGAACGCTTAATTTTTATTTAAAATTAAAGGTTAAGGAAAACTTAAGGAATTGAAATACGACAATATATGTAAGTTTAGAATTAATAGCAGTATGTTCTGCTCTCTTTGAAGAAGTTCTTCAAAGTTAGGTCAATGTCTTAAAAATTTGGTAGAATGTAAAGGTTTGTGCAACTTTAAAAATGTCAAAAATGTTATTGAAATTCAAAGGTTAACTCAAATTGTTCAGCTACTCTTGTATTATCCCCGTTTTAATATATATTATAATTCAGCAAATAAATACATTTTTCTATTGTAAATCACAGTGTTCCAGTAGGCTTTTGTGATTATTAATTATGTGACCAAAAAACGAAAAAGGACTCTCACAAAGCTCGATCTCAGCACCCATGAGACTAATCTCAATCAAACGCTGCTTTCAGTTAATTATTTCTTTGTATTTCGCAGTTTCACCCGCATAGTTCTCTGAAGATTTCCCAAAATTCCGTCCAACTGTTGCCTTATTTTCTGACATCACTATTCAAATTTTATGAATTTAGTTTCGGCTCGGCTATGACATCAACTCAAATGCGTATCTCGCTGGGCTGGTCAATATAAGTAAAAGGCTTTCAAGTAGTATCAAGCATTCTAGTGTTTTCTTTATCTCCTCACGGAGCATAGGACCTTCACAAGGCTCTTCCAACGCGCACGATCAGTAGCGAAAGCCTTCAATTCTCTCCAACATTTTCACGGTTCACGTACTTATTTCCTGATTTAGCGAACGTTTTCACAGTGGAATACGACGAACTTCCTCTTTCACGGTATCATTTGAATAGAAATTGAATCTTAACGGCATCTGGTAAGCAATTCGGCAATTCAAATTCAAATTTTCTGAGTGCTGCGAAGACAGTTGTTGCTTAATACTACTAATAATTTTGTAGCAGAGTGCTGTTCGTTAGGCAGGTTTCACAACCGTACAAAAGATCTGGCTTCACCAGGACCCTTTTGTTTTATTGATTCCAGCATCAATGTCTTTATTGCCGCCACCATCAGGTAAGTAGGCAAGTGAAATGATCAACTTCTTCAATACTTGATTTGCCTATTTTTGCCACTGGTTGTACGAATGGACCCGCTTTAAGGCTTACTTCTTCCGAAGAAGATCTGATAGCAGTGAGTTTTTTTTTCCATGACGAACTACGTGATGGTGATGAGTCTTATATCATTGGATTAAGCAAGAAGCCTTATATCATCGGATTAAGCGAGATCATCCAGATGCTTGCTGAAAGTCCATTAAAATGCCACGATTTTTGGAGTCTTAAGCTCTGCTAAGTACAACGTCCAATACTATTAGAAAGAAGATTGGTGACAGCATTGGCGCGCACCAGAGTTGGATTCAAAAGGATCAAATAGTTTTGCGTCATGTGATATGCTACATTTGAAACCGTCTTTTGAGTCTTGATGCGTTTAATGATTTTGGGTGGTGTTTGTTCAATACATTCCAGATACAATTGGGATCCACGCTATCAAGTGCAGTACTGTACTCGATTAAATTTTAATTCAACGAGGCCTACCGATACGATAATGCGAAGGGTATTAATTTGATCAATAAAGGATCCGGTCTATTATTTCGCAATAAGTGAGTCTATTTTTGACAAACTTCGGTGAATTCTCTGACTCTGGTGAGTTCACTTACTCCGGTGAGTTCACTTACTCCGGTGAGTTCACTTACTCCGGTGAGTTCACTTACTCCGGTGAGTTCACTTACTCCGGTGAGTTCACTGACTCTGCTTAGGTGAGGCATGAACCATACATATCATGATGCCCCTGTAGTTCAGGCATAGCTTTTTTCACTAAGATTCCTCTTAATTAGTCTCTAAGAATTCGTTTCTTTTACCAAATTTGAATAGGGATAGGGCATATAAGTTCAGCGATGAGCTTCGAAAAAACTATCAGCATTTCGGCACTTATACGCTCGCTGCCTAGTTGCTTTTAAAAGATTTGATGGTTTTCTATATGCTTTATAGCGGGCACGAATCCTATCTTTACTTAGGAAGATGCATTTGGCGAGTACTAATGGGTAGGGTGCACGAGTATTGGTCTCTGCAAAATGTTCTTTCAAACCGATTAGCTGGTCTTCTTTAATAGTTAATAGATATTTTTATGATGCTAAAAATTGATTTTAAGTAAGATGTGCGAGTGTCAAACTTTTATTTTAAATTACTTAAATTACAGAAAATTAGTTACTTATTTTTAAGAATATTTTTTGGGCCCAAAAGCTAGAAAATGGTCATGTTTTCTTAGCATTTGTCTAGAAAGCAGTATATTATACAAAAAGATAAATCCCTCCGATATGCAATCACACTCAAGGTAAAACCCTTACCAAAGAATTGATTTTATTTTTCCAATTCTATAAGTGTAGCACGCCAAAAACTTTTAATTTTTTCGTTTACAAAAGTTTGTTTTGTTTTTCGTTTCTGTTTGTATGTATAAATCGATGCTGAAGAAAAAACTACGACATTCTGAATAAAGTTGAGACACACACAAAGCAGCAGAGGAATAATAAATATGTCACGTTTAGCAAGACGACACGACACAATGCCATGACACGTCACACACCTTAGGCTGCTTCATTGCTCACACGCATTGCGCAAACTTCTTTCATTGCGTCTTGTGCGCCTGGGGAGCTTTTAAAGGATTAGTTTGTCAGATTTAAGCTTTAAAGCTGCAATAAATTAAGACAAGTCGTAAGACAAGGCTGCAAATTAATTTGATTGTACTTTCACCATTTCATCGACTTTCACATGTGAAGAATACACTTATTGTTAATGTGTTTGAATAAGTGGAGTTTTGCTTCAACTTACCGCTATTGTTTTCCTCACATCAAAGTGTGAGTGTGTGCGTGCTGTTGGCAGTGACATTCTTTGTTTAATTTTGTGTAGCAAAAGAATGAAACCGAAATTGAAACTCTGGTAAAAAGTTTAATGTCAAGTTTTAGTAGCGAATTAATGCTGCATTGATATTTTGCGCCAAATAATTTCTAGAGATAAACAAATAAAAAGCATCAGAAAGAGATAAGAAAAAACGACTACATCTGTTGGTGATAACTTTTGTTTTGTACAAATTATAGCAACTTTTATACTTTAAGTGCCTATAGAACCACAAATTCTATTTGTTAAGTTACTAATACATACAAGTTACATACAAGTATTTGCGGGGTTAATGTTTTTTTACATTAGGCAACAAAAAAAAAGATAGTTTCGCGAACTACACTCAAAGAAACATGGCATTGCAAATTTGAAAGTTTTGTTCTTAACCCTTTGACGACCATTGGGACACCGGTGTCCCTTTTACCTTCGTATTTTTCCTGGAAAAACTATGGAATCGATTTTCGTCAACAAGGTATTATAGAGAATGAATGTGGCTTCAGAAAGAACCTAATTTTTAATGGTATATTCGTCCATTTACTTACCAGACCACTCGAAAGTCGAAAAATCTTAACTTTTTCTACCCCTTTTTTATGCTGGAATATTTTAAAGGTGGGTGGAGCTAAAGTTTTAAAATTTTTGTTCACATTGCTGGCAACCTTCTTCTTTCTAACAAAAACAAAATAAGAAAGATAGTCCACCTTGGCCACCCACGCGACCACCCAATCTGTTGGGACCTCTGTGTCCCAATGGTCGTCAACGGTAAAAATCAAATTCGAAGTTATTTATTTGGAACAAAAGTAAAGTTGTTTACCTTTTTGATCTTTACATTGAACATTCGTTTAGGGGCCGTCCATTAATTACGTGAAGTATTTTTTAGTGAAAATTCGGTCCTCCCCTCTCCCCTTGGTGAGATGTAAATGTACTTTGAACTAAAAAACTTGTAGTGGATTCTTTCAGATTATTAAAAATTTTAAAATGAATCCAATATTTTTCTTGGATTATAATCAATTTTTTTTGTCGCTAATATCATATATTTCATATGCCCGGGATTCCCTGATATGAAACATGCGCCGTACAACCGTGTCAAATGTCTTTCGGGGAGTTTCATCCTTGCGCGTTCAGTCAGTCGTGATATCTGCAACGCATAAGAAACTCAACACAACTGGGACGTGTGATATCGTCCAGATATTTCCTATACGTTAATAGTGAGTACAAAATTGACACTACAAAATTTACTGCAGAGAAATAGAACAAATTCTATTTTTTAGTGCGATTTGACACAGAAGCTAAATCGCACGTCCCAGTTGTGTTTAGCCTCTAAATTGATGTTATTGTGTTCAACACTAATTGTCGACATGCCAAACAAACCGAATTGATATGATACAATCTGTTATATGCTCTAGTAATGTAAATTCTCTGCATTAAAAAGTTGACGTGAGTTTTTCCTTAACCTCCACATCCCCCTTGGTGAGATTTTGCCGGATCCCCTCCCCCCTATTTTGACGTAATTAATGGACGACCCCTTACATGAATTTAAGTAAATGAATAAAAGTTCATGCGTAATAGAATGCGTTTGAGTTCTGAAAACAGTCGCATACATTTTTACCGTTGACGACCATTAGGACATATAGGTCCCACGATTTTTCACACCTTTGCAGTTAAAATATTTTTTTTTCGCGACACTTTTGTTTAGTAATTTGGGGTCGCTGAACACGAATCCTGTGTCGGATTTTTAAAATTCCCCACGGTTCAGGAGCGGATGTCAAAGGGTTAAAGCATAAATTTCAAAGTTGAAAATTGTAAAAATAACATTTTTTCACTTTGTTTTAAATACAAACAACTTTAAATTCATTTTGAGTGGATTCTATTTGATTTCAAATCTAAAATTTTCTTTTTTTTTTTTTTAATTTTCTTCCGTTAACTCTACACGGGTCCACAAAAATACACAAATTATGTTATCGCATGTTATCCTTTTCAATAAAACAAAGAAGAACGAGTAAGTCACATAGCAACAAAAAACATCGTTATATCTTTGTTTGAATTTCTTTAGCGCAATTGCTTGTGCTTTAGGTATTTGGTGAAAACATAAAAACCCGGAATAATTCGCCGCCAGCAATTGTTGTAGTATGCGGCATATACCGCTTATGTTGGCAACACTTTTTCATTTCCTTCTTTAGAGTAATTCAAGTGTCGTATGTTTGTAGCTGTTAACGGCAACCGCGCTTCTTGTAGCAAATATCTCAATAGTCATAGGAATTTTTGTTCTTACGGTTATGAGATTTTTCTACACACACACACACAATGTGTTTGTGTTTGTTACATTCTCATATGTACACAAAGGCTCATTGAAAGAGAAAAACATCTTTTGGAATTGAATTCTTAACGGCGCAATTATTTCCTCTATTGCGAATGCTTAACTGTGAAAATGAAATGTATCCAATGGATTTAATACTAGAAGCTTTTTGTATTGTAACTTTAATGAAATTGTAGCTTAGCAATATTGTTTACTTTAATATTTTTAATAAAGTTTTCAAAAAACGCAGTTTAACTGAGGTAAAACTTTATTAAGGATTTCTTCAAACTAATCTGACTTATCAGACAATAAAGCTGAGTAAGGTCCCTATTTTGGATAATTTGATCTTAAAATATTGCACTACATATATTGCAAAGTTGTTATTCCCATAAGCCTTAAGGTAAATGCAGCCAGAATTCTCTTATCCATCCTGATAGTTGTGAGTTTGTGATAAATTCAGCTGAAGCGTGTTCATAACATCATTCAATGGATTCGAGACAATGCAGTCGTCATACCTACCAGATTTTCAGTGTTGCTCTCATATATATATAATATATATACATATATTATATTATAATGTATACGTGTGCATGGGAACGCATTTGGCAAGTATCCAAGTAGGTAGGTTGATGGCTCCCAACCTGATAAGCTTACATATCAGGAAGATAGATTTATGGTGGTAGAAATAATAAAATCAGGCACACGGATCTCATTTTGGAGTACTATTTTGGCAAACTTGATTTAATGTGGAGTAACTGCATTATTCTGAAAGTGCTCAGAAATTTGAATAATATATCTGGGTTAGTCTCTGCAGGATTTCTTGTGTAGAAATCGGTTCACGGAACCGGCTACCGCTCATACAAGTAAAACATTTAATTCGCTATATTAAATAAAAGGATAAACTTAGCCAAGCTCTGGAAAAAACTTGAAAAATTTCAACGAGAGCGCGTGGCAGTCCCCAGACGCCGAAGGAAGTTGAGTATGCAAAATGTGCGAACCGCATTCTGTTCAAAGTTTTAAACTCATAAAAGCTTTTAGATTATGATTCTGGATGTTGCCAAGAGGTTTGTTGGTCTATTTATTTTTTATATCCCATCGCCTTAGATATCAAGTAATATCTCGAAAACTAGAAATCGGATCTCAAAAATTTCTGAATCAATATTGTAGCATTCATTCATATTTTGGAAATCAATGTAGGCGTTTCTGACTTATATAGATTTTTAGAAAAACTATATCCGCAACTTCCGATGGCTATATCTGCGAAATCAATTCCGAGCGGCACTTCTCGATTCCATATTTATTCTTAGAATTCAAAAGCACATAAGAAAATATTTGGTTAATAATTTCGATTGTGTGCTAAATTGTATTTGTTCCATTTACTTAATATCTAAGGGGATGGGGTATAAAAAATAAATGGACCAACAAACCTCCTGGCAACATACAGAATCATAATCTGCAAGCTTTTATGAACTCAAAACTTTGAACAGAATGCGGTCCTCATATTTTGCACACTCAACTCTATCCAGCTCCCGGTCTATATATTGAGAGTCATGAAACTAAATTTCATCAACTAATGAGAATGGGTCGAATAAACTCTGGACAAGAACTTGGCAAACTTGGTGGGCATGGCACCCTCCGCAAAAACAAAAACTTTAAGTGAATTACTTAAAGTAATTAAAAAAAACTTCGCATTATTACAAGAAATGGTTTGATAATGCATCTGTCAAAATGTTAGTGAGTTTCGAAATGAGAGCGTGACAGCTCCCTTACAAGCATAAGCTTCAAAATGCTATATAGAGAGTTATTTAAGTAAATTCTCTGAAATTCAATATGAGTACACTCAGCTACAGGCTGTGTGATGAAAAAATACCATTTTAATAAAAATTAAAACTCACACGCACTCTTTCCAGTGATGGCATTTAGGTTTTGTGAAAATGTTCAGTTCATTTTCGAGACTTGAAATGTACTTTTTAGAGCCTGAATGTACTTTTTTTTTGGCGTGAACATCCAATTTTATTAAAATGTACGAAATTTTTGTAAAATTTTCTCATTAACTAAAAAAAAAAAAGTTCCTCAGTTTTGTCATCTCAAAAACCCTAGGAAAATGAGATATATATGAAATTAACTTACAACAAATACACCTTGTAATTATTTATCAAAAAAAAAGGTACTTTTTATATATCTTCACATTGCAATTATTTTCATTTAATTAAACCGAAAACAGGTAATTATTATAAATTGTTCAAATGTACCGAAAATGTACTGAAAATGTGCTGAAAATTCGCCGAATGTACTAAAAATGCGGCAAATGTACCGAATGTACTGAAAACTTGTTAAATGTACTGACGACGGTTTTTCAGGACGCAAATGTACCGAAAAAAGTACAAATGTACCGAAAATGCTATTACTGACTCTTACTCTTAACGCGTCCTTTACATTCTTCATATTTCAGTTGCGCATATTTTAAAATATCCTGATTTTCGTTGTCCATAGCGACTAGTGATAATTCACTATAATAGCAAATGACTTTATAGAGCTTAATTTATTGCAATTACCAACAATTTAGAACATGTCTTAGAACAATTTGAACAATTTCAGAGGTCAAATGAAAGACTTTAAAGTATTTAATAAAACTCAACTTAATTGCCAGCAATGCAGAACATTTGCCAATTTCCATAAGCAAATTGATAAAAAAAAGCAATTCAACAACTACGCGAAGTTTTTTTTTTTCAGTTCAGTTCAGTAATAATAGGCAAAAGGAACATTCCAGAATAAAAGATAAAAAAAACTGCGACGACATTGTTGTGTAATTAAGTGTAAGAAAACAAGGCTCAAATTATTATTAGAAGAAAAGTGAAGACGCGACTATTTTTTACGCCAAATTGTGACATTTACAGGGTGTAACGTAGATATAAAACTTAAACTTTATTTAGTTATTCTTAGTTGAAACAGAAAAGCGCAGGATTATAATGAAAAATTATAGTATTGAAGAACCTTCGAGTTAGATTCTCAACAAACCGCAATGTTTCAAAGATATATATATAAAATTTCTTAATCATCCTGTACAGATAATTGCAAAAATATGCGTACAAAAACAAAAATGAAGAGAGAAAAAATAACCGCCACAACAATAAAAAGAAGGTGAGTAGCAGAAATGGAAGTGAAATTATGAATTTTTATTAGATGCATAAAAGAAACAACGCAAAAAAAAAAAAGATCTCAACCGAAAGATAGAGAATTAAAAATACCGTCTTGAAATAAACTGCAGACTATTAGAGCGGAAGAAGACACAAGGTTAAAATAAAGCGCAATACAAATACAGAAACAACAATAGGTCGTCTAAAATAAAAACAAATGTAGCATGAGAAACATCAGGGAGTAACAGCTACGCCATTGGACGGACACTGATGGGCCGGCCTAATAGCGACTGTATGGCTGGTAGGTTGTAAGTTCGTAGCAATCAACCAAAAGTGATGGCATGAAGAAGATAGAAAAAATAAACCATGAAAGAAAAAAAAATAGCAACGGCGACAACATTCAAAGTCTCTGCTTAGATAATCGTTACAATGATATTCAAGATGACTTAGTTAATTGTCAAGCTGACTAAGTTTATAAGGTGGAAATGGCGAAAAAAATAATTGGAATTGTTGATTTTTGGTGAGAGTCTCACCGGTTTTGTATGGAAATTTGGTATCAGTGAAATTTGTTGAAATTTTAGTATAAAGTACCAATATATAAACAAAATTCATTACTCATATCTATTATGGAATAGATAGGTTTGAAAATCAGCATTAATATAAAAAGTGTACATCCGTTCTACTCGCCCCACCATTAATTTCACGACAGACAAATTACTCACAGAGAAGTTTCATAAATTTAATCATTTGGGTAACATCATGGCTGGAAGAATAAAGGTTCACTTGATTTAAAGCTTCAAGCTCAATAGCTAAGAAGACTAATAGCTGCAATAGCTGAAAGCGAAAATCACCTGTACTAATTTTCGTTATCTCCTGTCACCGACAACGATCAAAATCCTTGACACAAATGTAGCGTAAGTTTTTCTGTACGACAGTAAAATCTAATTAACCAACAGCATTTGCAAAAGTTGACAAATAATTGCCATCGCCAACTTACGAAAATTTCGTGGTCCAGCATTACTGGACCCTTACGATCTCTAATGTCAATTTGCTCTGAAGAGCTAATGCGCTTTTTAAGAAACTCGGGGTGAGGTGGATCAAATGAAAACAGCTTGTCGCAAAAAATTGTCGTAAAGGTATTCAAAAAAAGGAGTCTTTTCCTAGACTAGGGCCCAGCAATTTTAAGAAACACCGCTAACGATATTTAGAAAAGAAATCGTGAATCAGGGAAATGAAAGAGAAATTGAAGGCACTTACTAATGACCGTACACAATGTAGAAGTCTTTTGGACGCCCTATGCTCTGTGAGAAGATAAAATACACAAAAATCACAGTCGCCATCACAGTTATCATCTTTCTCCAAATTGTGCACATTTTCCGATTTTAAAAACTTTTGCCTTCCTGCCTTGAATTCTTTGAGTATGATGTAAGTGCTGGCATAGCAATAAAGGGTTGGTGGACTTCCACGAGCTCCCAATGATCCACGAACACGTTCTTATATATATAATTCTTAGGCTTCTTATACCATTCTGGACATTAAAACATCTTCAACTCATAGTGTAGTCGTAAAAAGATTCCCTATCGCCCCCCCCCCCCGCATTCTCTCGTAAGATTTACCCTATAATTTTTAAGTAATTAAATTTATTTAATATGTTCATGTATTTTTCTTCATATCACTAAATAACTCTGCGTTAATATTGATACTTTCTACCCACTCCACATGTAACGTTTCAAAGATGTTTCATTTGAAATATTTCAAACTGAACGTTACAGAAATCTTTCTTACATATTTCTGAAACACATTTCACATGCAATCATTCTGAAGTGTTTCTGAAAGGTTCCAGATTAAATTTTTACTGAATTTTTCTAATGAAATCTAAATAATAATTTATGATTCTTAGTTTGATGATATCTTAAGTACAGTTTATTCTCAATTATAAATTAAGAAACATCACAAAAAAATAGCTTACATATCAACGACGCAAGTGATGATGTGAGTAAAATAAAATAATAAATAGTTCACTGACCCGATGACATAATAAATTAACAGCGCAGGTGACGCAGAATAAAAGAGAGTACGATGAAAAGTGTTTGTTTTTTCCCCGAAATGTTAAAAGAATTCTGTAGCGTTTCAAATAAAAGCAAAAGGTGGACATTGATACATTGAAGAAAGCTTTCTGAAATGAAAATGCAACATTTCTGTAACGTTACCGAAACCTTCGCTTATTCTTCACTTCATGGGTATTCATGTGATTTCTTTATTGTAATGATTCGGCACATGGCATCTATTTCTTTTGGTAGTGTAGAAAGAGGGTCATTAGATGTATATGTATCTACAACCTCCGCATGCAGCTACTCTAGCCTATCATCCACTGTTGAAGTTTTTAACGATTGAAGTTAAATTAAAAATATTACATTCAACATTTTTTAAAATCAAATTGAATTTAAAGTTGTTAGTGTTAAAAATAAACGGGAACAATTTTATTTTTATTATTTTCAACATCAAATTTTGCAAGACGAAGACGCTGCTATGATTGTAAGATCAAGTCTAAGAGCGCGAGATCAACACGAAGAGTGCTATGATTTCGGATTTACTCTTTCTTCATATTTAGTTTGCCTAAATAACATCCTTTTCAACACACAAAGATAAAACGCATAATAAAATTATGTAACCTGTGACTTTTTTTTTTAATTCTCTTATCTTTTTCAAGGTTTTTATGTAAATTAATTCGCACATGCCTAGGGTGCGTTGTCACTTCATACCATTTATCTTCAATGCTTAATTTTTCTGCTTTCTTTCGTTTTTTTAATATCCGGAATAAATTGCAGTTTTTCTACGCGTCAAGCAACATTAGAGATTCTTTTTTTTAATTTCAAGGATTTTCAATTCTTATAACAACAGCAACATGGAATGTCTAGGAATTTTCAAATTGATTAATTCATTGCTTTGACGTCAGCAATAGATTCTTGCAGTCTTATAGACTGAATAATTTCTTCTTTTAAGTTTCATTAATTGTTTATTATTAAAAATTTCCTACACCGAAAGAAAAACTTACTCCGTTTAAGGAAAAATGCCTAAATGTAAGGAAAAAATGTCCTTCAATACGAGCTAAAGCCATGGGATCCTCAAAATAAGTAAGTTGGATTCCTTAGTACAAGTAAATGTTGCTGCTTTGAAATAAGGAAAAGTTTACTCAATGTGAAGACAAGGTTATAAAACTGAGGAAAATTTTACATTTTCTAAGGATGAAGGTATCCTTAAATGAAAGAAATTTACTTAAAATAAATTGTTAATTTTCTTATTTGTTGGTTACTTATTTGTCAGTCTCATTCTTATTTTAATTGAAATACGTTTTTAAAACATCAAAGGAGAATTTAATTTTTTTTTTACCTGTCACCCCCGATCAGAGAATTGAAGAATAGATATTAATTTCAGCGAGTAAAGCAGCGAGTGTTGCCACTCATTTATTAAGGAAAATTTTCCTACGTTTTAGTAAATTTTTTGAAGAAACTAACTAAAACTGAGTACGATTTTCCTTAAACAAAACATTCCATTAGATTGAGGAAGTTTTTACTCAAATGAGGAACAAGTTATCCTCAAAAATTCTTCCCAAAGAAAAATTTACTATTTCAAAGGAAAGTTTTACTAAAACCACAAACTCTATATTTGAGGAAGAGCGTTAACTTGCTTTAATGAAACATGAACTCATTTCAAAGGACTCAATTACTAAATGAGACGATATTTTCATCAATATGAGGAAAAATAACTTAGATTAAGGAAAAATTTTACACTAAACCGGAGGAAGGCAGTTCTTCAAATTTAATACGGTCTTTTTTTTCGGTGTAATGAATTCGAAGGATTTTTGCTATTAAAAGTTCCAATGAAGCGTTAAATAATTTTTTCATTTGAAAATATTTAAATTTTATTTTTTTTTTTGTAATTTAAAATTTAATTTAATATCAAATATTTGCTAAATTTTTTTCTTTTGATTAAACATTAAAAGCTGATTCTAACGCAAAACCAAAATCATATAACAACGTATGTAATAAAAAGTAATCGTTATCATATTGCGTTTAGTTTTATGTTTTCATATGCCGTTTTTGTTATTTTAATTATTCCCTGCAGTAATCAAAGTTATTCACTTTTATCATCGCATCCCACAGGATTATTAATAGTAATTTTATACGAAGTTCACGTTTTTCTCTTTGTCGAAATGCAAATTTTAAATTTTTCCACCACACACATGTTTTGGATTTAGTACATTTTTTTTTTCAAAACTTTTATTTTATATCCTTTTTTTAATGGTTTAGCTAGCGGCGTTTTAGTGTTGTAAATTTAGTTGTTTGATAAGGCAGCAACGAAATTAAGTATTGTGGAAAATTTCCGACGGTTTTTAAGGATAATATGTGGAGGTTTAATGATGGTACCATATGTAAATTATGAAAAAATTTTAGTGCTCTACGTGTATGTCTAAATATTATACATATTCGAACTGACGTACCATACATGTATGGTATGGTATGGTATGTTTGCACCCTACACTACACAAGAGTGAATGATGGTCTCATACAAATTCAGTCGGTTGACATTTTTATTAAATCAAAAAAATGATAAAATAATACTGACTCATCTTTGGTCGAGTTGGTTTGAGGAAAGGCTTTTGGTTTGAGGAAAATGCGTGAGCTGAAATAGTCTTGGTAAAAACTTTTCTTGAATCTATTGATGTCGATGCTATCTAAAAAAGATGAGATTATTCCAAATTCGCTCTTTAATTGGAAAGTACTAATAAGGCAAGACAATACTAAAACTATTGGGAGCAGTTCTATATTTTTCTACATCAAATCACTCGCTAATATCTACAGAAAAGAGTAACAAATCTAACGTCGTGAAGATGGTCTTGAGAGTTTAATGACTGAACTGACTAAATGTCTATGAAATATACTTCATTTTAGTGCTATTAAGAGTGAAATAAATAGCACGAATATAAACAAGAGAGAAGTACCACGATTTAAAAAACGCTATGTGCTTGACCGTGTTTTTCGTCAACCCACATGCATTACATGTCCACCCAAGGACCGATTGAACCGATATGCCCAAAGCGTTAGCACAGCTTATCTTGTAATCTACGACAGCTACACTAAGCAGTATCGAGTAAATATCCTCGGAATCGCAAAAGTCGGACGTTTTATGTACGGCAACCCTCAGTCCCATCACAATATTCATTATTGTCTAATCGTTATTTATCAATTTGATTCAAAAATCAATTAAACTTTTGATAACTTACGTTTCAAATTCTGTCTGAAGGTAACATTTTCGGAACATTTTTCTCATCCTTCTGCAACATTTTAAATGAAAATTTCACATTTTATCTGCTGATATCTAAATTCAGTCAAGTAAATTATGTTTGTCTAGAAATGACTTTTTAATTTGCATTTTTCCTCCTAAGGTGTGCACTCAACAGAATTGTTTTTCTTGAGTGATTCTGTGTGTTACTTTTGTTTCCAACCCGCCACCTCGAAAAAAATGACAAATGATTTTTTAGCAACAAACTGCTACAACGACATCAATCAAAGTAAAAATTTGAATGTGATGTCGCCTACCAACGAAATTTGACAATTTGCCGGAAATACTTGGCGCCTTGTTCTTTTTCATTATGAGAAGGGTACAAGCTCATGCTATAAGCTGGCAGTCAGCTAGTTATAGTAACACAAGTGTAATGTTATATAGCTACTTTTAAGTTGAGAATGTCACACGAAGTTGGTGTATTTAGGAATAGACCAGTGCTAAGGTACAATTGTACTTTTTACAATTATATTCGCGCCTTAAAAGCAACGCAAGTACACTGGGCCGGATTTACCTTAGAGGCAGACTAGGCCAGTAGCTAGGGCGGCACGATTTTAGGGGCGGCAAATATTGGGAACTTTGAAATTTTTTTTTTTTTAATTTATTAAATTTATTTACACAGGGGGAAAAAAGTGCAAATACTGAGATTGTATGCACTAAATTATCTAAACTGGTTAACAAGCAAAAAAGGTCCTCACCTTTGATATTACAAATCTTTTTTTTTGTATTTACTAGTGAAGTGGGGCGGCAATTTCTGACTGGCCTAAGGGCGGCAGATTTCTAAATCTTGCAAGTACATGTGAGTAATGTGAAAGTAGTGGCTTAGGGAGCAAGCTAAAGTTTAAGTAGCACTTTTAGTGCCATTTCAACACCAAATATGTACGTGACCTGATACACTGGTATAATTTAGCGGAGCCTTTTCGATGGTGCAAATTTGTTGAGATTGTTCGAAAATGGCTTCTCTATAAATCTTATCCTATTTGTACCCTAAACGAAGCAGCTATACAACTGCAATGGGATTGAATGGTATGCTAGTTTTTTGCCAATAGGCCATGGCTGATTTGCAAATTTATACAAATATTTAGTGATTTATATCGATTTGATCCATAACGAATTTCAAGCCCAGCAAGTTCAGATATTGTGAAGAATTTTTAATAACAATATGTACCCGACTAGAAATTAGTTCAGGTTTAAATCCGATTCGGATCAGTTTTATAATTAGGAACGGGTCAGGCTTTCAGATCTGATAATGAAAATAATCGTCACATACATATGAAAAGGACCAGATCCACTCAACAGATCCGGTCCTGATCAAAAATTGTTTACAGAAATAGTGTTATAAGATCAATTGTGGAACATAAAACTAAATTAAGTAGTAAAAAGAATCGGATAGCATTCATCGCAGTATTTTAAATGTTACTTAGTGATTAAAAATATATTACCATTTTATTTTATATATATTTTAAATTTAATGAACATTTTAAATATTTAATTAAATTGACATTTTAAGTAGCTATTGAATTGACTATATTAAAAATTACGCAATTCACTATACATAAAAGTTATGGTAAAGAAATTTTCTGCTACATTTAGTTAAGAACATCGGATATAATTCTGACTCAAATAACGCACCGGGACTGTATTAAAGATTTTAGAATTGCATTCTGATTAGGAACTAATAAGATGTCTAGATCAAGGAATCGTACTAACGGTAATCAGGAGCTGATCAGTTGGACGTATTAGAGAATGAACCTGAACCTGAACTTATTTCTATTCGGTATTGTTTTCCATATGCAGTCAAGAGTGGCATAAACGTGGTAAAAATTTAATGTGAAAATGGTAAGCCTTACAAAAACAGTCTCACAACAAATACAACAACTTTCATGTAAGCAAATGACAAATTTAAAATTTGGTGAAAAATCGAAACTAAGCCACTTCAAACTTTTTGGGGTGCTGCCGACCCCCTGAATATACATAACTTATGGGATAATTGGTTAGGTACAGAATGGCGTAGAATGTCTTTTATGATTGGAATTTGTTAGCTCTTTCATTTCAAAGAAAATATATTCGTACATTTTCAAGTATGTACAATATACAAATGTGAAATTTCATTAACTGAAATATTACGTTTCGCAAATGGTAGCAATTTCTATTTCGCATATTCATGCTATTTCCGGAAAATTTTCCCTGACATATCACAAAATATCACGGCGCGGATTTCATTACGAACATTGGTTTTCAGTTGGTGGATGATCACTGGCTTATTGACTTACACCGCTTAATCGTCGAGAGTGCTTCGGACGATCCACCATACCAAGCAGTACTCTGTGAAGGGTATGCTTCGTTTGGATCCTACATAGCTCATAGTCTGCAAGTTTACTTGTTAACGTGCCATACAATTGGGAATTGACTTCATCGCGCTGTGTCAAAACAGTTAATTGGTTGTCAAAATACAATTCGTTGAATTTTTCCCAAGTCCTTGCAAAATTCTAATAAAAAAATTTTAAGCGAATTCAAGATATACAGTCGTGGACAACTAATTAGAGACAGTTTGTGCTCTTAGCTTTTACTACATTTAAAAAAAAATTTTTTTCAGCGAACGGTTGTTTTTGTTGTTGTTATTGAAGAAGTGACCTTTGGCTGATGTGAAAATCAAGAGATGTGCATAATTTTTTTCTTTAAAGTTCTAAGGATGACAAACCTTTTTTTGCCTATTTTTAAAAAAAAATTGCAAAAAAAGTACATTTGACCTCCAAAAAGTACATTCAACTCTAAGCTCTATAAATTCACAAAAATTTCAAATAACATCACTGATTTTGGTGTAACCTGCTTTGGCATTTTTAATAAAACTTGACAGTTGTAATTGTGCCGAATTGCCAAAATACTTTGAGGTTTCTACGCCACTTCAGACATATTATGACTGCCGTTTTATATAACTCTCTGTTTTCCTCACTCTCGCAGTCGCATTACATAAAAGTCACACTGTTTCGTTTCGTTTCACTTTTGGTGCTTCTGTCAAAGAAATGACGCGCGTCGCGTAGATGTTTTGTGTACAAAATTTTTTGATTAATGGCGCAATTATGCAGAAACTTCATTAAATTCCTGAGGTTGTTAAGCAAAGTCTCGCATTTACTCGCGTATGTATGTAACTGAGTAAAGTATATTAACCCTAGAAAAATAATCATATTTTACATATATATAAATGACAAAAAAATCGAATATTGTCGAATAGGCTGAATAATGTGGAAGGTTTATATATGTACATACATGTAAAATATGATAAGAATGTAGAAGTAAATCCAGCAGAACCCCTGTGACGCTAAGTGTTAATATGGCCATCAAGTTAAGGCGTGATTGTAAACAATCTGAACATTCACACTAATTTTTTTAATTTTTTCATGCCCACCAGGGAAGTTGCTAACACACCAAAAAATCCAAATAGACAAAGATTACCTTTCTAGGGTTAATTTGGTGGCTTAAGCCACAACATTGCCTTTTTCGCCAGTATATGCATGTGTGTGTACTTCTTCTTAGGTGTTGGTAATCATATTGTAACCACAACAGCAGTTAAATTTATGAAGTCACTTGTACCTAATCAAGTTGCTTAGCTCTTAATTTCGTTGCGCTTGGCAGCCAATTGTTTGTAGTAGGTGTGGGTTACATTTGGGAAGGTCTTGTTAGCGTTGTATTGAGTTGCATTGTATAGTTTTAATTTACAATCTATTTATACACTGAAAGGATGTTAATTATTAAATTAAATTTATAAATTGATTTCCCCAATTTCTACGAGTATTACAAAACATTTGCAATATAATAGGTATTGACGCAAACATAGGTGTACCATCTACCTTCAAAGCTTATTTTACTTTCATCGCTTTCAAAAGCAATTCCGTCGTTAGTAAAGTGAAGTGAAGTGTTGCAAAGAGCAAAACAGGTTAAAATTAGGTATCAGAAAATACTGCGCAAATTCCTCAAGTGTTCCTTGATTTTTGTCCCGCTGAAAAAAACAATCTCAAAATATGTTAATTTATTACGCCACTACTGTGGTCTAATGAGGGTCAAGAATGGAAAATCTCATTTTCGCTCTTGTTATCCAGCCATATCGCACCATCTGTGGGACGATAATGCGCTTTTTTATTAAGTTCAGCACTCAAATCGTCGAATGACAAGAGCGCTGGTTTGTGTACAGAATAAAAAAAAAAAAAGTAAGACCTCTAAAACAGTTTGAAATTTGCAATGATTCGTTGGAGCACAATTTGAAGAGTACTGTAAAATTGCATTTCGCATCGGTTTGGGTTCGGTTTTTCTGTACAATTTTTAATTTGAATTGATAAAAATGTTATAAAAAATGAAGTGGGAAACTTACGCAAAACTAAATTATTTCAATTATTATCGTCACTTTGCACTCACACGCGTTTGAATTTAATCGAATTATATGCTTTAAATTATTAGCAACTTTCGTTAAAATCACAAATGAACGACCTGCGGTTGGACACTAAAACTCGAACTGACGAGTAGCCAGTGTTGCCAATATGCCCGGTCATGAAGAATTTTCTAGAAACTTAGGTGATTTTGACATGCGAATAGGATCAGCGCGCACATGGCATTGAGTGATTGGTGAACTATTGGATGCAAATTAATTCCGTTCGATAAGACTGCTATTGAATGTTAATTAAATAATTTTACGCCTAAATATTTGGACGGTGATTGGAAACATTTCGCGTTTTATAATAAATGAAGTACCACAAAACTAGTACATATGTAGTTTGTGCAATTATTAACAAGAAGAAATAGACTAATAATAAGCAACCAATTTATAAGTTGGCCAATTATCTGATACAGATATGCACTTGCATTTATTACTTCAAGCAGTTTTGAAATTTTTTTAATTATTCACATATTTTGCAATGTCTATTAATCACCAGAGAAATTCAAACCCTCAATTAGTTAGGCTTAAAATGACCCTTATACACGAATTTCTGACAAAATGCTTTACATTTTCAAAATCATAAGAGACTTATTTGACATATTATAAAAGAGTATATATAAAATCGGGAAGAATATTTCAAAGCAAACAAAAAACTTTATTATTCTTATACCAAAAATTTATATAGTACACATAAGAGCCATAGTAAATATGTATAAAAATCGTTGAGAGAAGAAATGCAGATTTCTGAAAGTTTTATGGTACTGTCGCATAAGAGGCGTAATTTCGCTTAAAAAAAGCTAAGGCTGTTGCTGGTTGCACAATAGTCGGACGATTTAATTTTTTATTATTCGGTTAATAGTCAATGGCGTACCGTGGACATTCGGCTTCCGGAGCGAAACTCCAATTTCCTGCCTAGAAAATTGGTCTTTAAAAAAATTTTTATTTTAATTTGCATTTCAAAAACTCTTTTAAAAGAACATATTTTTGGCATTACTACCCCTCGTAGGTCCCATACATAATTTACTAAAAAAAGGTTCACAAAATTATTTGTATATGCTAAAAATCATGGACCATAGTGCTACTTTTGAACCGTTGACCAGGAGCGGCCCTTACACTACTGCCAAAACTCATATGATTAACTCATTTTTATTAAAGAATTTAAAGCATATGAAAATAGGACGAATAAATAAATACTAATCATCCAATTATCGGACTACTAGCCGCTAAGATTATTTTTGACCAATAGTCGAATGGCATAGTTTTTTTTAAGTCATCCGAAAGTTAGATAATTACCTATTTGTTAATATAAAATAATCATCCAACAATCGGACGAACAATTCAACATTGATCAGCCATCCAACTATCGAATTACTAGCCTGATTTACAAGACCGATAGTTGGAAGATTTATATTCTTTTTAGTAGTCCTATTTCTATTTGAAAAAAAGGGAAATATGCGACTATGTACAAGACGATAAAATTGAAATTAATAGTCCGACCATCAGATAACTAGCAACTCTGAATATTAAATTTACCGAATTTTTGTCTAGAAAATTTTTACTTTTCTAAAATAATTTCTGAATCTCTGAAAAAAATCGGTTATGAATACGTATTAATTTTCCAACGATATTATTGTTTCATTTCAATATTTCTCCCATACACTGCTTGGAGTTAAGGCAAAAAGCCATAAGTCCCAAAAATGTTGCTCATGTGTGGGGCACTTAAAAGAAATTAAAACTGATTGGCAACATTTGTCACTCGTCAGTTTCCGGTGTTAAAGCGCAAGTGGAAAAGGTTTTCGTGCACGACGACTTAAATTACATATTACTAATAAAAGAATTTAAAATTAAATATAAAACTATATATAAAGTGTTGATTGTTTTAAGTGCATGAAGTGTTAAGTGTTGAGAAAGTGTTTGTGTAAAAGAAATAAACAGTTTTCATAAAAAAAGAAGCGATTCTTAGCATCAAATTCAATTTCATATATGCATATGAGTATGCGTGTGTGCTAGTATGTGTTTTGTTTTAAATATGGAAATCGCTGCAGTTAAATTTATGAAAAAAGCAATAATATACCAGATTCATTTGCAGCTATCATAATACGGCAATTAATGTAAGTTTTTCTATTTAAAATAACTCATAAAATATTATTTACAAAGCAGCAAAATATTCTTTTTAAAATGGCCGACTTTTTTTATTCAATAAAACTCAAACTATTGCTCACAACATCAAACTGTGCTAAGTAAATTGTCTTATTCTATACACAAATCAATTCTCTCCTGTTTGTTTGTTTGCTCAGCCTAAGGGTATACATCAATTTTTTTATATAATGCTACAAAATAATTGAATTGCTATTTTTCAAAAATCACTTTATAAAATTTTTTTTTTTAGAGAAAGAGCAGAGAAGCGCCATAAAAATTCATAAAAATCACTAAATGGAATTAAAATGAAAAATGTAATTAAAAAAATCAGTTGCAGGCAAAAGCAAGTTAAAAATTGTAATAAAATTATAATTTTTTTCCTGGAAAAATTAATCCGATTATTCGACCGGAATATGTAAGCATTTACATGTATGTTTGTCTTCAGAGCTGATATTTATAATACCGGGATACAAAAGACTTAAAGATATTTGAAAGAAAAGTACTGTGTACGCCAAGAAAAATCTTATTATTTTGACCTCAACTATGGTTCAAAGTTACCTTTAGAGGAAGACTAAAATAAAGCATGGTGTTCGAATGGAGGACTTTAATGAACCAACCAGAAAATCAATTTTTTTTTTGAAACTTTAGAGATAACATCTAGATCCAGAAACGAAAAAACTGTATTTCGAATTGATACAGTGGGGAAGGATACTCAGCAGAGCGGTAAATTTAAAAAGAAGGAATTACCGACCTTACCAAAATTAAATAATTTTTCCTTCAAATGTTAAAAAGTAAAATTTTATGTGGGATAAAGTCAACTTGTTTTTTTTTGAAAAAGTTAACCTTTTTAAAAAAATTTAAGTACATGTAACCAAAATCATCTAAATACTGGCATTATTTCCAAAATTTTTCAATTCCTGCCTGACCCGCGGGTCTGACATGAAATTTCGGGCTTGGCTGAATCAAAACTGGCCACTTGGCAATCCTGATACACAGCATCAGTTGCAGAATCGGTAACTTTCGTCACTTATCTTTTTCACTGAAAACTTTGCTCTGACATGACAGAGTAGTTTTCACTGATCGCATCACTTTTTTGTGTGAAATTTATTTGCATGCATTCGGCTTTTAAGGCTAACTTCTTTTTTATTTAACTATGTTTTCCTTTTATGTGTTACTTTTGTTGGAAAAATTCAGTGATTTTAAATAAATTTCATAAAGTTTTAATTACCAATTTAAAAAGATGAAAAGTGTTAATTTTCTATCAAAAAAAAACTCAAAAATGTTTTGGATTAGAATCTGCCTTGATAAGTTGTTATTCGCAAGTCAATATGCCATACATCTTTCTTTGTCATAGAATGCTCCATATATGACTTATAGTTTAAAAGTGAAAGCAAAAGTCAATTCCCGAATGACTTTTTCGAATTCTCACTTTATAAATATACTAGAATTACGCTGTGCGCTTCGTTCCACCTTTTTTTTTTATTTCAATAAAATAAAAAGCAGAATCAAATATTTTTTAAAATATACTTTTGTATGAGGGTCATCCTAAATTGTGCACCCTAAATAAAAACTTATAGCCTAGGATATGCATCTTAATATAAAAGACACGTAGTATAACTTCCATGTGAATTGATTAAGTGGACTAGGTGAAAATGCTATTAAAAATATTTTTGTATGAGGGTCACCCTAAATATACAACCTTATTAAAAGTTTTATAGCGTGAGCTATACCCCTGAATATAAAAGAAACGTGGTGTAAAGTTCATTGTGAAAATGCTTTTTAAAAAATATTTTTGTATGAAGGCCATCCTAAATATGCACCCTTAATGAAAGTTTTACAGCCATTCCTCATCACATAAAAGACACGTCGTGTAAATTAAATGTGACTCAATTAAGTGGTCTTTCTGAAAACGCTATTTTAAAGATATTTTTGTATGAGGGCCACTCTAAATATGCACCTTAAATAAAATTGTTATAGCCTATGATATCCGCCTGATCAATACTAACGTACTTTAAAAATTTCATCAAAGTCGGCCGGATAGTTTCCGCGTCCACTAAAGGCAGACAGACAGACAGACAAACACACAGACAAACAGATAAAAACTGAATTTTATATAATAGATATTTAAATTCCAATTTTTTTTTCGACGCTTAGAAATTTTTTGTTTTATTATAGAAATGTTTTTTTATTCCAAACAAAAGAATTTTTTTAGTAGACTTTGCAACTCTAAGTCCGATTTGACCGTTTTGTTTTAATTGTCTCGTATATATAACTAAAATAAAGACAAAAAATATGACAATCTCAAGAAGTTTTTAAAATAATATTTATGGACAATATAATTCATGTTTCAATATTTTTAATAATTCAAAGGCACTGCTTCTAACAGCAATCCCTCAGTTATTCTATCTGCCACCATTTTGGTAAATATTAGTTTTGACAGTTCATATTTGACAGTAGTAAAAACATTGGAAATTTATTATGGAAAAATATTTGATAAATTAACGTGTTTTAAATGTTGAAACAAGTTTACTACTAATATATTCTTTTTACGATTGTCAAATCCATATAATGTTAGTTGTCATTGTTAAGGTGGGGTATGAGACCACTGGATGTTTTAATAACAATTGAGTGAAGTTTTTTGTTTTGTTGGCCACTGAAAAAAAATATCAAACAAATTTTAATTAGTAACTACGATTTGCTTTATAAACATTTTGTACACTAGTATGTTATTAAAAATTATTTCCTTCGTATAAAGCCAGTAATTTAGCATATGCGTTTTTTCGAGAACATTCCTCTAAAGAAATATGCTACTTGATTTTTAAAGGCTAAACTAGTCTTAAGTTCTAGATGTTTAAATCAACAAAACATTCAACATTACTTTAGTAGGCAAACTGGTTCCAATAGCAAAAAAAGTATGTCATTGATATCCTGCAGCTAGCAAATCAGCCAACATGCAAGCGATTTTAATGACATTTAACAAATTTCAAGCTCAACAGGAGTTCAAAAAAGCAAAATTCTAAATTCTAAATAAAAGAAATAAAAGCATAAATTTACATTGAAGCAACACACATACATACATACATACGACTAGTTATTGATGTCAATGTGTAGTGAAGCCAACTTAACATATTCACATGCTACATTAAAATTTCCATTAGATGACACAGAATTTTATGGTGAACAGCAACTATGAACTATGAAAAAGCAAATCGCATATGAGATATACATACATATAGTATGTATGTACATTAGGGTGTTTTACATTTTTAAACTTTTTTTTTGTAAACTTTTCCTTTTTTGGAAATATCTAAAGAAAATTCAAGCGCTTAAGAAGTTTCTGATATGGAATACTTAGAGGACATCAGCCTTCACTCACAATCATCAGTCGAACAATATTTTCTGTGTACATAAGATTCAAATTTAAAATGATTCCACATTATTCCAGATTATAATTTTCAAGATAAAGAATTAGATACCATTTTCGATTGGCTATACCAAACTATGCTATACAATAAAGTTTTGAGTATCTCCCTTATTTGCTTGCTGTTTTATTTTATAGCTAAAATATACCCCGCTGGGTAACACGTGTTACATATACAATACATATATAACTATTACATATTATGTATATGAAAAATATTCATTGTATTTAATTTGAGACGATAAAGCTGTACTTATATGGTACTTCACTCGCCACATAGACAAAACTACGAACTAAAGTAAAGATGTGCGATCTCTCGTATAAATGATACCCAAAGACCATTCACTTAGAGAGTTATGACATAAAGAGGATGATACTGATGATGATGATGCTGCTATCGAAGTAGAGAACGCTGCCTCTGCCGTTCATGTGTATGAAAAAAGTTGAAGGCATCACAAGCTTTTTATATGCATAACAGCAAAATAATTGATTTGTCTGGTGTTCACACAGCCAGCATGGTGAACAGTGTTCTGAGTAATTGCATGGTGTTCTTGTGTATATGTATGTTAGATATAGTGCTGGTCTTTGTCATGAGGTTAACAACTTTTTTACAAAGTTATGAGATAAAAAAAAAAAAAATTAAATGAAATAAAATCTGAGCCAAAAATGTACAAAATAATTGGTAGAGAATTTTAAGAAGAGAATGTCACACTAACGACAAAGTATACCAATATGTAGCATAAGTTTTAAAAAGTATTGCACAGCTTGTTTGGTTTTTTAAATATTTCTTTTTTTGTTAAGACTTAATTCCAGTGAGATGTATTTTATTATACTTATTTAGTATTTAATCCTTATATGGCGCATAATTTGCCAAACGCCCGAGCCCAATAAAAAAATGTGCGATAGGGCTTAAGATTTGGCTTATTATTGTCCTATTTAATGGTACTTCTAACAACAAAAATTTATTATCTGGATAAATTTAAACTAAAAAAAAAATTTCATTATCCCAATTTTCAGCCTTATCGAACAAATGTTTTTTGGCCAGTGAAGTTTGGAAAATGTATTCTATGTAAAGTGTATTCTATGGTAAAATTTGGGTTCGAAATGCCAGTAACAATCCTTCTCTTATTGGTTGATTCAGCTTATACTATTACAATGTTTAAAAAGTTCTTAGATTATCGTTTTCGCTTTTTAAAAGTTCGTCCTTAGAATTGTGATGCGATCAAAAGCACAATTTTTTTTTTTTCAGGAATAGTTTTTAATTTGATTTTCAAATTGTTTGAAATTTTCATAAAATTATGCATTTTATTATAAGAGCACTTTCTTGTAACACAGGACAATTTTACGTACACACTGTTTAGGACATTGAGTCAAAAATTCAATAATTTGAAAAGCGTTTTCGTAACATTTGCCTTTTTCTCGAACCCGATGGCTTGGTATCTTAGCTATGACCAGGGACATAACTATTATAAGTTTTTTGTCAAAAAAATTGCTTTATAATTATTTTTCAATAAATATTTTTTACTTTGATTCATAACTATTATGCATAAGAAATTGTTTTTCCGTTGTCTATAACTATTATTTCGCAATGAATTCTTTTTACGTTGATTCATATCCATTGCCAATTATTTTACAATGGTGGTCCCTGAGTCCCAAAAATATCCGATTTTGGTCGAATTTTGGGAATTTTTTTTATGCACCAAATGATGGAAAGAGGTCGAAAATGAATTTTGATGGATTGATTCCTCAACAGTTAGAGCAAAAAAAAAATTTTAGGGTGGTTCAAAATAAATTTTTTTTTTTTGCATCAATCGATAGGGAAAGGTCGAAAATAGCCATTTCCGAGTTCAGTCTGGTGCAAAAAAATTTTTTATTTTGAATCACCTTAAAATTTTTTTTGTCCCAACCGCTGAGGAATGGGCGGTAATGACTTTTGGATATACCTTAGGGCGGCTCCGGATCTTGGAAAGCACCAAAAGGGTCAAAAACTGTACTTTCCAAGGTCCGGAGCCACCCTAAGTGAAGTCCAAAATTATTTTTCGAACTTACCCAATCGATTGAGACAAAAAGAAAATTTTCCGTAAATGGGTCAAAAACGGTCCTTTCCAGCGATACTCCGGAGATACTCCAAATGATCGTCAAAAATCCATTTTCGACCTCTTTCGTTCGATTGGTGCATAACATTTTTTTTTTGAAAATGGACTGAAATCGGGGACTTTTAGGACTCGGGACCACCTCTGATAATGGTCAAAATCCATTTATAATAAATAGTACGTGATTTCGAGCAAAATCCAGTAGATTTAAATTTTTTGTGAAAAAAGAGCTAATTTCGTCTCGATTTTGTGTTTCTAGTTTTTACCTCGCTTGTCAAAAACCAATTAATTTTTATTTTGACTGAACTCAACAGATCCCTAGCCAAAACACTTAATGTCATTTGCATTAAAGTGAAATTCAATTTCAAAGTGCAGTTGTGCATTTGGTTATTGCTGTTTTTGTTTAGAAAGGTACGTCGATGAATGATAGCGCATGCAAGCCACTTGATATCAAGAATTTGTCATGTACAAAATTAAAAAAAATAGAGAGTTGAATTAAATTGCCAAATGGAGATAAAAGATGACTATAGAATATCAAGAAATTTGTCCTTTTAAGGAAAATGCTCTTTTAAAATTTTCCTCCGCATAGAGAACAGCTTGATGTACAACGCTTTACAAAGTGCAAAAAAATTTCATTAATGAAACCCAACAATTTCTTATGAAATTGGAAGTGCATCATAATGGGTTTAATATTAAAAACAAAAAAAAAAAAAAATCAATGCAAATAACTAAGCGCTTCAAGAACCACAAGAATTCTTTTAACTAAGAACATAATTAAAATTTCATTTATGTTGTATGCACAAGGAATTTTCAAAGTTGCCACAGTAAAAACCGCAACAAAAAAAAAAACCAGTCACTAAAGTATATTACCAACAATAGAGGTAGAAGTGGTTGTTGTTGGTACCAACCACTTACCATATGCCATAAGAGCAGAGATGCCGCACAACAAGAAATCATGCAGACAACAGCATCGACATCGGCATATCAGAGCATCAGTCAACTTTGTTGCAACATATACTTACATACATAAGCACAAACAACTTCAACTTCAACTCATTAAAAAAGCATGCAGATGGGCAGACAGGCAACATCAATCTATGAAGGATGCAAAATTAATTCAAGGATTCAACTGTGCGAGACAATGAGTTTAATTACAGCAAAAATCAAGTAAAACCAATGCGGATGCTGAAAGCTATAGTGAAGCGTAATGCAAAAGATATTGCATAATTGAGATATAAAGCCAAAGGATAATCAACCACACACACTTACGCTGAAGTATTAGGCATGTAAAGTTTGAAAACAGCGGAATTAACAGTACCACAAAATGCATTGTTTTGATATTGAAAAGGCGGAAACATTTTCAAAACAACTCTGACTGATCTATCAAGTATTTTTTCAAATATAGAGAAGGTAATTGAACATATCTCATTGGAACTTGATATGTCAGTCGTTGATTGCGAAATAAAATTAAAAAAATACCTGTTTAACTATTTAAAGAAACCTTATTCACATGGACGCATTAGCATTTTCGTAGCAAAATTTAAGATGTTGAAAGCTTCCCCGGAGTTTACCGCTGAACTTATGCTACCTGCTCTTAACCTAATGTGGGAAAAGAACGAATACTTGAAGACTGGCTCATAGCAACTTTAGTAAAAAAAGCTTATCGCTTTGCCAGAAGTAGAGAGGCATTAAGATTCTAATAAATTCGACCAAGGTCTAAACAAAAATACTCCTTACCAGAGCCAGTGAAAAATTAAAACCACTTATTCGAAAACAACAGGTATCATTTCGACCGAACAGATCATGTGTCGATCAAATTAATACCCTTAACCCCATCGTGTAGCAGATCATACTTTCTACATTACTGTGTATGCAGTATTGCTTTTGACACCATCGACCTAAATTGTATCTGGGATGCATTGAATAGACGATGTACAGCACCCAAGACCTCACCAAATCTCAATACGAAGATTTCAAATGTAAAGTATTAAATAACGGGAAGCTTTCTGACCCTTTTGTGTCCCTCTCAGGTATGCGCCAAGATCGTGTTCTGTAGAAATCTCGTTTCTGACATCACTTGTCGATGTTCTCAGCAAACTTTAGATTCTACAAATCACGGCATTTAATGATGAACTTGCAGCGAGCATCTGGAAGATTTCGCTCAAACCGTTTACATATGCCTCCTCGTGTCCAAGTAGTCAGACATATAAGAAAAACTCCATAAAACAAAAAACCATGTCTATACACCCAAACAGTGCCATCAATGGCTTCCCGATAGGCGAATCCAGCATAGCAGAAGTAAATTACCTTCCTTACTTGGACAACATAATAGCACCAGTTAGCGGTACCAATAAAAACAGCCATGTCAGAATCAATAAAGCAAAAATTACCTTCACTCTGCTTCGTAACATCTGGCAGTCTTCGTTTTTATCAATGACAGCGAAGCTCAAAATCTCAATGCCTGCTACTTAATTTACAAGTATTCATCAACAATTGTCTTCGAGGAATTCTGAAATTTTGTAGGCTTAGCATCATTTCCAATGCCAAACTATTTACCAGATGCTGTCAAGCTCCAATTTCCATTCAAATCACACGACGAAAGTGGAAATGGATTGAGCACACGTTGTGGAAATCACCAGTCTGCTGGCAAGTATTGGAGTGGAATCCGCGGGTAACAGAAGGCGCGGCCGTCCTGGAATATTGTCTAAACGATCTCTGCAGCAGGAAATACGTGAATCGGGGAAATGTTGGATAGAATTAGATACACTTGCTATTGTTCGTGCACGTCAAAAGAGTTTTGTGGAAGCCCTATGTTCCGTGGGGAGATAAAAGACACAAGGAAAGGATGGGAGTGTTTCTGGAACGACTCCAGAAACTCCCTAGAAAAATTGAAAGCAATTCGCATTCTGATATTTCACTACGCTTCTCAGGACTCGAAACGACGAATTCACTTTGGATTGTTTTAACTCAAGTAGATTGATAAAAAGTGTAAAAGTTGGTTTCTAAAATTTGGTGGTATATGACAGGCTCTAGAATAAACTGTGCTAGACGGGCTTAAGAACTCCTCCATCCAAACGTAGCTGCCAGTCTCGTTGACGACAATGGCAATTAGTACGATTTTCACCAACGACGTCTCTATTTGCTGCGTGAGAAGCTTAACCCTCCAATGGGCGATGACGTACGAGGCGGTAAGTGGAGCGCATGGGTCTGGCTAGACCCATTTATACTTCGATGGTTTAAAATATTAAAGTTGCTCCAAACTTCGCATCCCCGGGCACCAAAAAGTTTCGTATTGGAGCCAATAAGAACCACGGAAATTTGATCTATTTCAGAAAATATTTGATGGACCCGCCACCGTTTTGAAAACTGGAAAATGGTCCTTAATCTACCGAAAATCATTAATATCTGCCCGAAGCTTCCACCTAGAGGGATCAAACGTATGACAAGGTCCCATTATTTTTATTCCTCCAACATTTTTGCCGTACATACTTACTCCCTATCACAACTCCTTAGGGGGGCTCCCCTGCAAAAATGACATTCTTATGAAATTGACTTTCCCCGTTCTCAGATGCCTCTGGAGGGGTAAAATGCTAGACGAACTCGCATTATTTTTACTCTGCTAAACTTTTCCCTTGATACAGCTACCCTCTATATGCCACCCTTTTGGGGGTCCCCATACAAAAAACACAAAAAATTGGAAAATAATTCATAGCTCCCCCGGAGTGACGCGTATTTTCTTTTCCAATATATTTCCCCAGCATACTTATCCTCTATATGCCACTCTTTTGGGGGTCCCCCTACAAAAAAAAAATTAAGAAAATTTCGAAAACAATTCATAGCTTTCCTGAAGTAACCCATTGAGGGGTCAAATGTATTACCAGGTCCTTCCTACATTCAACCCCTTTGCGGGGAAAAATAATTCATATCACTAGGTTGTATTATATTCCTTTTTATTGTGTTCATACTTTTACGATTTGTAGCATTAGCTGTTTTTGTTCTCCATCATTTGACAAAGCGCAACGCAACACCTCTTTCAGCGGTGATATTTACGAAAGCTAAATCTTTGCAAAAAGATAGAACATTTTTGAAATGATCTTCAGATTCCCATGTAGATGGATGATTATTGAGAAATTCTGTATTCAATCCAAAGAAAACAAATCTTCTCTGTAAAGTTTCTCCACATCGTCATCATCGTAATAATCCAAAATATTATTTCTTACTCAATATTTTTTTCAATATCGTATGATAAAATTTGTTGGGAAAAAAGTTTAAAATTAAATTTTTTATTACAAAGATATCGCAAACGTATCGTTTACTGTTCTATTGCGTTCGCCTTATTTTATTTGAGGAAGTCATGGACGGGGATCACTCAGAAATACATAGAAAAAGAGATATATCTATTTGAAAACCGATTGTGCCTGGCCAGACCCATACGCCCATCGGAGGGTTAAAGAGTCATTGTGGCTATTGTTTAGTGAACTTTTCTATTTATTAGTCAGTCAAGATTTCAGAATCTTTAACCGCTTCGCAACAATAAATTTAAATGAGTATTTTAAATGATCGCGCACGAAATAAGACAAGAAAAGTTGAAGGTGCACTAAATATATCAATATTTTCCATACATTATTCACTGTCTATTGTGTTGTCAAAAATGCAAGCGCATTCATACAACATGCATGAGACACGAGTGGCATACAAAAGGCCACTTTTATTTGCTTGCTAGTCATTGCTTCTGATTGTGAGTATGAGGAGCGAGCATAAACTAAAAACTTTTCCACACAAGCAACAAACGGCAAACGGCGGCTACCAGCAACATTAAGTGCGTGTTTAGGTATGCGTAACTATCATTGTGTGCGTAATATTGTGCATTTGCGCTTACAGCGCTACCCTTCAACTTGTCCTATTTTCTAACACTATGCTGCATGTTGCATGCTTATAAGAGGGGGTTGTTTGAATGCACACATTACTGTTTGACGTTTTGCAATAGAAATGCGCAGACAAATTGACTTGTAAAATACATTGCTATCAGCAGTTGCAGCGTCTTTGTAATATGTGTTGTCACTTGTTAGTTTGATTTCTATAAATTTTTGTGGTTTCTTTTTTCAAAACAATGATGGCTTTCAGGAATATATATGCAACCAGTCAACGTTTGAAAAATTATTCAGTTTTCTTCGATCTAAGAAACTCTTCTAAAAGAATTATATTTAAAATAATATTTTTATTGCATACTCTTAGGCATTTCTTAAACTTTATTTGTTTCAATGCCTTATAATTCGATATAACTTTTTTGTTATTTGCATTGCACAAAAAGGACATCGAAAGATTTGCATGTTATTTAACCCTAATAAACATTTATATTTCACCATCAACATTAATCATTTGAAGCGTTTCCCAATGATTCACACAGGAAACACTTTGGTGAGTCACAACAACCTGAAAATTTCTTTCGAACAAACTATCACTCGACATTGGAGTATGTTCTGAAGTGCATTTAAAACCATGGCCGCCCAGATTTGAATACAACTCTTTGGCAAATACAAAAAATATTTGCTGGAAAATAGAAGTTTGCTAAAACTTAAACACTTAACTTAAAAATCTTGGAGAAAGCAAACTCTTCAAATTTTATTTAAGAAGTCAACTTGGAATTGTATTTCAAATTGAAATCCCCGATATAAAATCTGTTTAAACTCAAGTTCAACTCTTGAATCATTCTATTTATCCATACTTTATATTTCGATTAATTTAAATTCTATTTTGAAGCAGCCATTGCACTCACAACTCACAGTGCTTGACAAAAATTTGTACAACAGCCAGCAGCAGCGAGGAGCAAACGTCTTCCATTAAATTTGTATTTTGTTAGCATTCATTTTAATGCTTCACTGAAGTATTGAGTGCAGTGCTGCTGTGCAACATGAATGGCATCGTCAGTGATGACAACGACGACTTCGATGAAGATGCAGCAAAAACATTGACAGAGTTGTTGTGCTGTCGCTGGTATAGCACTTGAGAGATTTTCTTAATTTTGAATTTTCTGCATTTACTCACGCAAAGCGTAAAAAGGTTAATGGAATAAAGTTTATCTTAAATTAAAGAAGCAGCAACAGCAATGACGTCTTTACGCTGCAATCCCACTGAGATATAGTGACACAAAGTAGTGCGCAGCAAAGCTACAAAAATATGTACTGCCACAAAATAAAAAAATAGAGAAAAATAGCGTTGAACTATTGTTGTTGCAGCAAATGAGTTATCATTTAATAAGATAACCAGCAGTGTTATTTCTTGGCCCTGCTTTTAAAAATCGGTTTTTATGGTACTGGTTGGATAGAAATTTAATATTCTGTGCAAAAAAATATCAAATTGATCAAACACAATTCCGTAATATGTCATCCTACTTCTGTCAAAAGTAGGGAAAGTTCGGTAAATCGCAGAACAACAACATCTGAGAACGCTGAGAGTTTAAATTTATTGAATTCGACCAATCATGATCACGTGAAACCCCTTGGTATAGTTTCAAAACTGGGCAAATGAGTTCCACTTGTTGTAGCAGAGAGAAATTTGCTTCATCGTATTGACGTCTGTGATTTGCTTCTCAAAAAAGATGAACCCGCTCAAAGCAACTCGAAAGCCGATATTCATTAAAAATAAGGGATGCTATCAATATGGTAGGATTTCAAGTGAATCGTTTTCTTGTTTAGCTCCTACTAGATAATATCACGATCATTTTTTAAGTGCACTGTCATCAACTGAAGTTGTAGTGGCCCTATAAAACTAGTAAAAATATTGTCAGGAGATTTTAATAAGGACTCTGGTAACGATAAAGGTTATATACAGTTAGTCCTGTTGAGAGATAGTTAAAGAAAGCTTGTCCTTGATATCTGAGTCTAATTCAGGCTAGGACCGGACAGATGCAGAGAAATTGCTCAATAGATTCTTTCTCATTTAGTTACATTCAGACCACTGCGGCAATAAGGGTTGAATGGGATGCCTAATTTTTCAGCATGCTTGCCGGTTTGCAGTGATCCCCAGTTCTTTGCTGCCTCGGAAAGATAGAGCGAGAAGACTTTTTCCTTCACTATACTAATCGGAGTATACACGAAATCTGAGGCTCCGGTTTCATCATGGGAGGAACCGTGCCTTGCTTATTCGTCAGCCCTTTCATTACCCTCAATGTTCGTGTGTCCTGGAACCCATATGAGGGTTATGTCGAGCTGACGTCCTAGCCTAGCTAATTCTAATTCTGCATAGTAATACTAATTTAGATTTTATCGTCTCCGAGTTTAGATCCTTGATGGCAGCCTGGCTATCGGAGAAGATTGCAAAACACTAGCTAAGTTGGGTAAGCGGAAAGATTGAGAAATTACGGGGTCTTTTGAGTAGAACCCCGCACCTACACCGCAGTCCATCTTTGACCCATCAGTGTATATGGCGGTTTCAAAAAATTAAAGTCGATAGTGCTCTCCTCCCATTGAACGCTCTCCGGAAAATTCACCTGAAAGTTTTGAGTGTAGGGCAGGTGTAATCTGTTAGAAGGTTAGTTAGTTCTTTTGGCAGTTTTTCGAGGATAGAGCAATGCCCGTATTGCTTCGCTACCCAACTACCAGCTTCTCTAAGCTGGATCGCATTACAGGACGCTGTTGCTTTGATGATTGTACTTGGGGGTACTAGGTGTAAAAGGACTTTTAAGACTTCCGTGGGGCAAGATCTCATTACCCACGCCTACACATTGCAGTCCTTTGAACTCTCGCTAACTTTTTTTGGTTATAGCCCTTGCTAGTGGCTGACCACCATACTAAGCAGCCATAGCTGAGGATCAGGCGCACTACGGCTGTGTACATCCAAAGCACCATTCTTGGTTGAAGTCCCCATTTTTTACTAAATATTTTTTTGCAACACACCCACCAAACTCTCCAGATATGGCGCCTTTATATTCCTATTTGTTCCGGTTTCTACAGATGGCAAAACCATTAATTCAAATGAGGACTTTCAAATATTTTGTATCAGTTTTTTGCCGACAAAGATCTGAAGTCTTATTAGCTTGGAATCATGCTACTACGAGAAAGACGACAAAATGTATTGGATCAAAATAGAGAGTATATATAATTCAATAAAAAATGTATAGACTATAAGATAAACATCTTCCGTTTTTATTAAAAAAAGAATGAAGTTACTTTTCAAACAACCCAATATTTCGGACTAATCCTTTCCAGTCGGTGTAGGTATCTTACTTGCTGTATAAAATCATCTGACTAGGTAATGGTCGTTTTCCATGCATCTTATATTGAACTGTATTTTGTAAAGCTAATTTTTTGCAAATCAAATGTATATCTGTAGCTCCCCGAACTAAGAACTTACATACCAAAACCGTTGATTTTGAAATTTCGTAATGTTAAAGTATCAAGTTAATTGCTGCATTTAAAAATTATTTAGTTCATAAGGATATCTATATTAGTTAAGTTTTTAAAATGCGTATAACAGAGAAGTTTTTAATAATGTTTGATTTTTTTTTTTAATTTCACTTGAAATCTTGGAAAAAGATCAAAAATTTGCCTGTAAGAAGCTTCGAATTTTTGAGCCTTTATGAGTTCATTTCAGTATTATTTTTCCGATTGTTCGCATCAAGGTACTGCAATTTTTATTTATAGTGACTCCAGATGTTCTGCAAGGCCATTATTCAAATTTTCAAAAACTTTCGGGTGGACATAAACTCATGTTAAAAATATATTTGAACTGAAACACGTGGTCACTTTATGTAAAACAACAACAACTCGCAAAGTTATGCTACCAAATCTTCAACTACTCTTGCTGTTATTTCTAGTTTAGTTTTATTGAATAAAATTATTTTTCTTCTCCATTTTTTTCTTATTTTTTATTTTCAAAATGCAACATTCACTGAAAATACTGCAGCATCATTTCTACTTTTAGTGGATGACAACAAAAGTTTGTCAAGGAAAATTGGTTAATATTTAGGTTGTTGCTGCTATGGTTAGTGGTAGGGTAAATCGAAACCATTTTGTTTGTTATGGCATTCAATTTGTGTATGACAGACACATCCGGTAACTGCAATTCAAATATGGTTTGGCTTTCAAAACTCAAAAACGCTGCCGAGTAACTCGATTGCAACTTTTGTGGTAGCTAGTTTTCAATTGTCGTGCAGTTAACTGTATCAAGAAGCGGCTATCAAAGTTATGGCACACAGTTTGGTAACAGAACTTGCAATGAATGCACTGCAAAACAAATTAAGTGCAGGGACATGATTCAAATTTAAGTTGCAATTACCAGCATAGAATTTACCTGGCTGCTTCTACAGATGATTTTGATTTCTTGACGTGGCATTTATTGAATTTATGAATGCAGAGACCAGATATTGAGACAGTCATCAGCGCGCGAATGAAAATACCAACTGTGGTAGTGATTTTCGAGGGAGCATTGAATTTGGTTGGCAGTCATTTAGAATGGTTTTCAAGCACCAATTACCACAAAATGATAGTCAGTTTTTGCAAAAAATGTTGGTAATTTCTTTTAAAAATGCACGAAATGATGATGAAAAAATGAGCGAAATTTTAAGTGGCGCAAGTTTGTAGAAAAATTTTTTATTTAATTTTTTGACAATTTTTTTTTGCAATAAATAAAGATGACTACTAAGTATATAACATATTCACATACACTTGCAAAATACGAATGTGACTTGACAATCAATAAAAATAAGTCACATTTGCGTCTGCTGCTTGCAATCAAGCGACAACAAGGCAACAAATTTTCTAACACTGTTAACAATAAAAAAGGATATAAAAGACAGTTTAGGCCATACCATACAAGAAACTGTTAATTGCATTGAAAAATACATTTGGGTCAAAACAACCAAGTCATTCATCATCATGAAAGACAAATGCAGTCACATTGAAGGAAAATATTTGAAAGCAATTTTTCATTTTCAATTAACAGTTATTGCCTTTAGTGGTAGATAAAGGATATACACAGGCTGGAATATCGCACCACCTCCTACTCAACAGCATTCAGCATTCATTTCAAGGCGGCAATACAACACAAGTGACAAAGAATACAACAAGTAAATGTGAAAAGCAGCAGCTGCCTAAAGACAAATGGAAAAAAACGTACTGTCTGTTTAAAGTGTGAAAAGTGAAGAAAGTTGTTTCAGTAAGAGCACCCAGTGTTGTATGTTAAAAATGAAAAAAAAAAATGTCAAATGAAAGCATAGAACTTAAATTGAAACAGCTCTAAGATCATCGTGTAGTATAAATTTAATTCAAAGAAAGTAGCCTGAGTTAATATCATCGTTTTTTGTTGCCATAACTGAAGAGATTCAATGGTGTATATATGTAGTTGGCAAATTACCTTGATTTTTGTAAATGATATTGACATACGCATTCTCTCTGGAAGACCTTTTTGAGTTTGAGTATATGACGATACGAGCTAGTTATCAACGATGATAAGAATAACTACATGTTAAATGTAGCAAGAAACCAATATATGTCCACAAGGGCAGGTCGATTCATTTTCGCAAAAATGGTATAGCAAAATCGTATTCTACAGAAAATTCTAAGAAAATTTCCCTTAGAAACCATGGTCCTAAAATCAATCCCTGTTTCGCGCAAATCGAGTTCAAAATTTGTCTATTTGTGCTATGTCAGCAAAGAACAACAGCTTATCATGAAAAAAATGCAATGAATTGCGTGCAAAAAACCAAAAAAAAAGCAAAAACTAATACAGTTAGCTTAGGCGAAAATTCGAAATATAAACTTACTTTGTTTACTATTTATTTCACTAGATTGGTTTTTAAAGAAATGTCAAAAAAATTTTGAGGTTGATTTGCGCGGAAGAAGGATTGATCTTTATTCTTTTTCCACCCATATAAATCAACCGGCCCTAATGTCCACCAAAGTGTTACCATAGCTAGCAATAACTTCGGAGTAGTCAAGAAGTTAATGTCAACTTCAACAAACTACATCTTGGGGAGATCCAAAAAGAGTAAGATGAGACCACCATTGCAGTTTCTGACTGTCAACTCTGTTGTGCTGGAAACTTTCTTCTCCAATGATTTAATTGATTATGTACGACATATCTTCCTTTATGGAAGATTAATGGTCTTATTAATTGAAATTTATCCTATGCTACCTAAGACCCATAAGTACTCGCAAAGGCGTCGATAGTGGAGATGATATCGTCATTCTCAATTAGTTTCATCAAAAGACGCTTAACTTGATCAAGCATCTGGAGACATCGAACATATGATCTATCTACTTCAAGTCTATTTGAATCGATATGCCCCGATTTATCCTTCTCGTTTTATCTACGCTACCAGCAGTAAAGGGAAGGGGGAGCAATCCATTTTTCTGTGGCACAACAGACAACATTGGGCCTTACTCAATACCGTCCTCCATTCTCAAGAGGCCCCAAAGGATCGGCAATTTCTCTCACACTTATCTTCAAAACATTTTTGTCGGGCACAGTAGCAGTTAGCACCCGGGTTGAAAGTCTTAAAATTTAAGTCAAAATTATGTCGATTTTATTTAACAAATTTAGACAAAATCGAGTCAAACTTTGTCTTTTTTTCTTTTAGGAGTGTAAAATTTCCATAACATTTGACTTGATTTGGCTTAGGATCGATTTAACCCATTTCCAACTGCTGTTCGATTAATCGAACATCAAATTTGTCCACTTTTCACACAAAATTTGCGTGTTCTGGAATTTTACATAATATAAAATGTGGCAATTGAGAGTTCTACACCTATTTTCGCGATTGTTTTTCCAAAAAAAAATCGTCACTGAAAAGTTGATTTGTTCCAATAACTTAAATATTTTAAATATTTTCGAAAATTCAGTGGCAACTGTGCGAATGCAATATATTTGCCAAGAAGAGCAAATGGAAAATCGTAGAAGTCTGGGCTTAAGTAAAAGTGAAAAACTGCTCAAAAAAGAAAATAAACTATAACTAAAACTATCCAAAGAGTGATCCAAATACGAATTAAAAAATGTGCTTAGTGTGGGCTTAAAAAAATAGGAAACTTAATCACTATAACAGAATATTTTACTACCATAGGAAAATTCTCTTTGGATATGATCTAACTTTTATAATATTGTGTTTTCCTGCAATCTTTTCTTATACAAATTTTAAGTCCTTCTTCGTAGAGAGTACCTATTTATACTATTAAGAAACTCGTTGGCACTGTCCATTCGTATGGTATATCATTTGATAGATCATTTATTTGACTATATGTTCTTTGTCATGATCTTTTATTGACAAGATTTTCCACTTACTACCACTACAATCTAACTTTATTTCGGCAATAATTTGATGGAGAAAAACAATGTTCCTTAAATACTTTTAAATCGATACTATAGTATATATAATATATTATTTAAAGTCAAAGATATAAAAGAGTTATTTTATGCTATTGTATTATATCTACGTCTAGCAGTTGAATTGCATAAAAATAAATTTTTACTCAATCAACCTGTAGTACTACCCTTATGTAGTACATTTACCTACATACATTTGTGAATAACGTAATTGTTAAATGTCTGTTGGTATGTGTTTCTGAAAAATCTTTTAAATTGCTTTTGCATTTGTTCATATATTTTTGATCTCAGCATATACATATGTAAATTAGGGTGGAGTGAAAAAAAAAAATATTGATCGGCCCCAACGGGGAACATATGATCAGTAGTTTGTGGGTAAAAATTGTTTAAATTTGGTCAAACTTTTGGCTTAGCATTATAGAGGTGAAGTTGGCCATGTAGAAGACAAAATTTTTCGAATTTCAAAAAATAGTAAAACGAGTTTATATTGTATTTTGCCTATAAATTATCTATCAAATACTTTCCATTTTACATAATTATTAAGTATGAAGTTGATTAAATTCAAAAAATTTTACTCACTAACTACAGACACGAGATTCAATATTTCTCAGGATGACCAGCAAAAAAGCACTTCTTTTATAATCCACCCTAATGTGAATATATACATGTCTATTTGTTTGTTAGTGTGCGCGAACAACTGTGCCTGTGTGTCAAGCAAAACGATTATACAATCATCATTTATCACATTATGTCACAGCCTTGACAGCTATAGCAGCGACCAGGAAAGAATCCTAGTAATCAAAAGCAGTAGTAAGAAGCGCTATTAGAAGGCCTATCTTGAGAAGCAGCAGACTTTCCTAACACCTTTCAAACTTACTTTTCATTGAATATGAAAGGACTCGGTTGAACAATCCTTCCAAAGTAGAAGATAAGAAAGTCTTCCATTGAAAGGAGCAAAGAACGAATTCCGTGGAAGATATAAAAGTTAACCTTCCGTGGAAGAGCGAAAAAGAGGCCTTCCGCGCTCACTTCCAAAAAAAAAGCAGTGCCGTTTTCACTCCCAAAGAAAAAGCCCCGATTTTATGATTTTACTTCAGGTCGTGCTCGCAAAAGTGCTTACTAAAGCAGTCGCACTATTGTAAGATACATTTGCATAAAAACTGATTTTGAGAAGACCTTCTGTAAGCGCATACCGGGCATCAGAATTGACGCAGCTTTCAGCAGTACTTTGAAAAGACTTTCTTCGTTAGAGACCTTGATCAACTGCCTACTAGGATAGGGTTGGGTAAAGAGATGAAGACAAACAAAAGTGAAAAGTGACAGCAGTGAAATCAAAGGCGACACACAAGGACAACAACGTAAAACGAAGATATCAAATGTAACGTAAAGAAGTTACAATAATGCAAAAGTGTCAACAGAAAACTCCAACAAACGTTCTGCTGCAATTCCTTCGAATGCTCCTGCTTCTGTTGTGCCTACAGCATTAGAGCATACAAACAGGCTCACATGTGTGAGTACAAAAAAAAAAAGACGTCAACAACGACAACAACAACATTAAAATTGCACACTTCTACATGACTGATGACTTTAGGCAACAGAATCACTCTTGTCACTCATATAATTCAACATAGTTAGCATAGGCTGTGATGGAGAACAGTGCTTTGGTTATTGTCCTTTCTTGAGAAAGGATAAAAATTTATTTGCCTATGGTTTTTGAAAAAGATCGTTAGTTGGATGCTTGGGCAAATTGCCTGAACTCTATTACTGTGCTCTCTTAAATAGAGAGATCTCACAGAGATATAAAATCAAAGAGTAATAAGTGAGCAATGACTTGGGTCGATAAGTTCGGTTGATACGATTAGCCTCCAAATTTAAATTTTTAGTCTGCTTATAGGTAGTAACTAGGTGTTTTCGATAGATTTTTGAACATTGAACATAAAACTGGGCTCAAAAGTTGCATATTATAGTTTTTGAGAAAATGGGGGTTGCAACCCCTAAAAATACGTTTTTGTTATTTTTAGATCATGGGCACCTAACCCGGAGCCCTATGACCTTCTAAAATGTTCCAAATTAAAGTTTTTCATTTGATCGTTCGACTCCAATAAAACTAAACTTAATCACATCTGACCTTAAAGGCCTGTGCGCCTTTGAGCGTACGCACAGTGTGTGTAAGAAAGAGAGCGCAATGTACGCCAATCTATCCAAGTTTGGTTTAATGGTAGCTATACAAACAATATCCGATCCATTTTCAGACTTGGAACTTCTTATATTGTAGATTGTAAGAAGGTACGATGTGGTGTTATCTAAAACTGCCAGCTTCGCCTACTTTGAAGGTTTCAAGCTATATTTTCTCAAAAACTATACGTGATGGACAACTTTGGAGATATGAATGCAAAATTTGGCGCAATTCGGTTACTTAATATTTGTCCACTCAATAAAGACTGTACACAGCAACTATCGCTTCCTTGTAAAATTACACTGTCTATCCATACATTTGCCCATACGTATGTATGTATGCCGAGCAGTGCGTATGTCTGCCTGTGTCTGTCCAAAAGCAATTTGTCATCCAGTGATGATTGACATGATGGCAAGAGCAAGTGAATGTTGGTAGACAAAAAGTAAGAAAGGAGTTCTTTTAGAGAGCACCAGCCTTTAGGGAACTTTTGCGCTTTTGCTAAGGAAGCGTAACAAGCACTCATGACTGTGGCGTAGCGTTGAAATATTTTACATTACTATGTCGATAGCAGAGTTGCCAAATAGTTTGGTGTTAAAGAATTTACATATGCAGATGTGTTGGTTATGGAATAAAGATGGAGTTTATAAGTGCACTCAGTAATACACAAGGAGGAAAGCGTTCAGCAAAAAAAGTACGATAAATTAGATAGGTGAAGACTAAAATTGAACCAAGTAGCTTATGTTGTGTTGAGTGTGAAATGACATTTGATTTACTTCAAGTTTCTCATTCAAATGTCTTTAGAGCCTAAGATTTCAAAGTAGAATTTTTCCTCCTTGTCATCTGGCAACTCTAATAACAGCACGTTGGCTGGTATAACTGACTAGCGCCAGCATGTTGTGCTCTACAGTAGGTACGTACATTCGTACTGTAGTAGTAGTGGATAAAACCTTGAAGCTTTTATTTTTGTTGTAACGTTGTTGTTGTTCGTTGTATATGTCGAAAGTTTGCTAACTGATTGCAAATTCAATAAATTGAATTCGCAAATTTGACAGCGCAAGCGGAAGAGGAAATTAATAATCAATTACGTTTATATAACTTTAATAATGTTATAATAAAGTTGCTGGGTTTGGTCTTTTAGACGAAGGGGTAGTGTCACAGTTTTTATAATCTTTATCTTAAGAAATTTGATATTTGCATAGTGACGTATATACATATGTATGTATTATATACGCCTTAAATATCCTTAACAAAATGTAAATTGATGATGCCAGTTTCTGCTGCTACTGTTTGCTGCCTTAAGTGTATTCGCATTGACAGCAATGAACTTGTCAATAATTTGCTGCCCACCACACACTTAAGACACAAGACCTTAGTCATTGTTAACTTGCCAATAAGTTAATTATGTAGACCATTGAACTATTGGCTATTAAATTGTATTTTGATTACTTGATTGGATAGCATGAGTAACACCTGATAGTGACAACCAAGCTTAATGAGGTAGCTTCATTTAAGCTTTGTTAGAAATGTGTCAATATTACGTGGCAAAATAAATTTTGGCAATTTATCATTAACTAAGGAAAACTGTTAAGTTTACTTAATTTTGCTTGAGTATATGGAATGAAAGGGAAAAGCAAAAAAAATTATCGAATTATCGGAGCTCAAAGTCAACTGGATTGTAAATGAGAGACAAAGTTCATAAACGGAGAGGAATTTAAATTTAGAATTGATTCATTCCTTGAATACAAATCAACTGGGTTCAAAATGGAATTCAAAGGATATGAAATAAGAGCCTCACTAGTTCATAATTGCACACCTATGTCTTGGCGCAAGGTGAAAGTAGTAATGAGTAATGCGATATTATAAATTTTTGCCATCTCAGCCTTATGTTCTTCTCTCTGAAGACACTTGAAAGTCTCTTTGATGCCTTCATTAGAGAAGGCGTAGTCGTCAGGCAGACTGCGATTATTATAAAAAATTATGTTATAAGAAGGAAGAAAAATAACCTCTGCCACCGCTGTCTATTGATCGAAATTCCTAAAAAAATAACTTTACTTTTTGTATTAACTTTAAACAAATCACGTTTCAAAGCTTATCCTCTAATATTGCGATTAAAGAAAATTCAAAGAAAATATATGTCATCACTGTTTAGAGAGCATGCCGGACTCCATATAAACCGCTCATATACGTATCATAAAATCACTCTCTCCATATTATCCTAGACCAAATTTACGAATGGAAAATGAGCCTCTCTGTATGGTTCGTAGACAATTGCCTTTGATAGCACATATAAAGAGTCGATTTGAAATACACTGAAAACAATAAATTATGCTACAAAACATAACAATAATTTCTCGCCGAAAATCTTCAATTGAACCAAGATAAGTAAAGTTGATTGATGTATCCTTGTTATTTTTAATTGCGTTGAACGATGAGTTCAGCCACTATCTTACTAGGAATCATGGGATTTTATGGAACTTATAAAGTTGACTGTAAGACTTACATATTCCGACGATATTGCCCCATTGTTGTGAAGATCTTCCGATATGCAAGCCAGCTATACACAACCCAGTGAGCAGGCAATCACTGTTAGACTACGTATTAACTAACTGAAGCAATATCAACAAGAATGCTTCCATCAAATTTAAAATGGGCAGGGGCAGTCAAAGGCGTGAAAAAAAGAGCATTTTCAAACATGTTTTTTTTTCTTGTATTAATTTAATTTATTTAATAAAAGTGATTAATATGGCATCATTACATTATATTTCAACTTGACTGGACGAAAGTTTAAAAAAAAAAAAAATATTAAAAATAAAAAAGTTATAGCTGGCTGTGTTGGACCCTGTTCCATACAGAGTGCCTTGCGGTGGCCATTACAAATCCGTGAAAAATCATCTAAACTCAATCGGGAAAAAAAAATTAGTTATAATAAATAATTTAGTGCCTGATCGGTGGTTTTTTTTTTTTAAATCAACAAAATGACGGCCTCAGGAAATTTACCTCCAGATTTTCGGGAAAATACCAACAATTAATTGTTCATAAAAAATCGATATATAAAAAATTTAAAGTTCATTGAAATTTACAGAGCGGTTCTCGAGTTACAGTGGTCACCAGTTCCGAAAACATAGTTTTGAGAAAAACGACGAGAAATACATGTAGGGCAGAGGGGGGCTAGTGTGGACAATTTTTACATAATTATTAAATTGTATATGTAGTTATTTATTTTTTGTAATCAAGTCATTTTTAGTGATTAATTATACCTCTTACAGTTACAGTTTTTTTTTTTTTTGAAAAAGGCATTTTTAAATTATTTTAAAAAGAGCTAACATTTCACACTAGCCCCTTCCACGAGGAATTTTTTTTGGTGATGGAGAATGCAAAGGCCTACTTAAAAAAAATTCAACGGAAAACATCGATTCAAAACGGCGCGAGAATTTGAATTTTTCCACACTATCCCCCCTCTCCCCTACATATTTCCGTACCTCTTACTACCGAGACTGCTTTGATTATTGCCGAATAAGCCCAAAAGTAATTGTCAGATGGACTTCAAATTTTCAGAAGAAAATGCAAAACAAATTTTTTTAAATTCTCACTGCCCCTGGCCGCTAAAACATAAATGAGAGGAACATAAGCACCAATACATCATCCTACTACCTTGGCAACGTTCTGGCAACACTATAAAAGATGGTAGCAAGAAGTATTTTTGTGCAACCCCATAAAAAAATGGAGCATAATCTAAACTGCGATTATTTTAATTAAAGTTTCAATCCGTGTTGCCTTATGCTTGCGAATCTTGACCCCCATCCAAGATAAGATATTGAGGAGTTGATGGCACCGCACAATCTTAAATCCAGATCTTTAGGCTTTACGATCCAGAAAGTTGCAAGGGAAAATTTTTGATCAGCGATTTTGTGGAACCCAGCAAGGAGCCCCAATAGAGCCAAAACATTATAACGTCAAATTATGAAAAGAGACATACAAAAAAAGGGATGAACTAGAAAAGCACAGAGTGAGCAATCGAAATTGTTATAGGTTTCGTTTAGTTCCTACACTCGCTATGAAATTATTGAATAGTAGATATTAGTAAGGGTCTTCTAAGATTTTACAATATTAGCAAGAGTTGCAAGGTGTCAGCAACTACCGCAGTACAACTGCCTCGATCAGCACAATGCTAGTTTTCCTTTAGGCTCTCCAATCTGAAACTATAATCATAAGTGTATTTAAAATAGTATTCAAATTTAAAAATTGGCTTTAAATAAAAGTTAACTTTTAAGTTAAAAATTGGCAATAAAACCTATATATGGCATAGAAATCAATTTGAGTTCATCAAATTTATGCCTACACAGCAATATTCAGCAGCTTAACATCCCTTTACAAAAACAAAAAAAAAAAATACTTCAAATTTTACCACACAGAAATTGAAATCAAACTTTTTTTAGGCCAATATTTGCACTTTTACATTCATCATATTCCTCACAATGCTTATCGCGCTCTGTTTGCTCTGAAACTACCACAAAATACTGTAGAACGCAAACCATTCGAAACCAAAAAAAAAGTTTTTTTTGGGGAATAAAGGGAAGATGTAGAATTGTGTGAGGGAGAAAAACTGAAGAAAAAAAAATTTGTAAAATTTCCCATGTTGTAATTAATGTTAACTCATTAATCAAATTAAAAAAATTTTGGAAGAGTTGGAATAAAAATTTCATACTTTTCAAACTTACAACATTTTCTCAAATTGCAACGCCCACTAACACCCGTTTGTAGGTTATGAGATTTGATTATTTTCTTTTTTATTTTTGGGCGAAAAATCAATGTTTTCTCGTGGTCAGTATTACAGCACCAGCAAATGAGATAACTGCCGGAAAAGTTTTGTTATTCTACACAGCTTTAGACAGTAGCGGATTTGGCATTTGAGGGGTCTATCTGCTTAAAAGTCAGCTAGTTTATTTAACAAATGCAAAATTCTTAGTCTATTTGAAACCTTACCTTCTGAAGAAGCAACTAAATTAAATGTTAAAGATTACATTTCCAATAATGAAACGTGAAAAAAGGACACAAGTTTCCATTTGACAAATATGCTTAGCTAAAGAAAAACCATCTGGCTTGATAGTTAAGTTCGAATAAATAAATTAGTGGCATATTTTTGTTCATATTTTTACGATGCTTTTTTGTAAAAATATTCTTTCAAAACTATTTTAATTTTATATGATTCGGGCCTTATTTTTGTCATGCATTTATGTATATGAGTATGTGTGCTTAATTATGTGTCTTGTCCCAATATTTATGTACTGACAAAGTATTCATTAATGATGTGCAAAACAAAAAAAACATAAAATTTTTAATGACATTCACATTTTTTTTTTTTTTTTTTGGGATTTTTCATGTTCATCACCATCATAGTTGTAGTAAAAAAGTTTCATTAGTTTCGGAAATACTTTAATTTCATTTGGGATTTTTATGCCATTTGGGAAGCACTGCCACAAAACGCTACCGCCAACGGAAGTGCGAATATACGGAAGGAAACATTAAAATCTCAGTTGACCAACGGGGTGGTCATTCAACGAAAGTTGATTTATTTATTTTTTTTTTTAACTTCAGCGCATGGTGTGATTAAAGTTTTGGCAAGAACGGTGCGAAGCGTTTGAATTGAAGGGAAATGAGAAATTTTTTGGTTTATTACTTTGGTTTTAATGTGCGCGTTTTGGGGTTAATTAGTGAAAATTGTGTGTCGAAATAAATGTTGTTTGTTCCTCAACAATAGCGCGTTCGCTCTGTACGTAGTTTGCTATAATATAAAAAGATTTTTTATGAAATTTGAGACAAGAAATTTTAAATGAAATTTAGTAACTGTAGTAATAACGAAGTTAACTTAAGCTTTAGAAAAAAGTTCTTTACACAAGGTTTGGTTAAGCAGGAAACTTACCATTCAAATGACAAAGACAATCGGTAGCCTTAAGAGCCCATTATGATGCCCAAAAATTTTCTTCGTCTCTATTTTTCCAGAGATGTTCGAAGCCATTCTGAGCTTCGTATGAATCCCGCAAGCGCTTCCAATAATATATTTATTACTCCTGCTATTTACATATATTCAATTGAAAGAAATTACTTATTTAACTTATTCAACTGGTTAACACAAAGTTTAAAAAACAAACAAAAAAACGTTTCGACTCATCCACAGACATCCTTGACATGTGAGTCGTATATGCAAATGATACGCTGGCATACCGTAAAAGCTATGGCTTAAACAAAAGAAACCCAGACTGATATTCGGTCAGTTGGACTGACGCTGACATGTTCGCAAACGCTATGACATAAACAAAAGAAACCTAGACGGATATTCGGTCAGTTGGATGGACCCGCGGCAGCGTAAAATTCAGACAAATGACGTCTCGCTGTGTATGACAAGAGGAACTGGGAACAAAAATGCCACAAAAGCTTAAAATTCGAATCACAAAGAACGCGCTCGAATTACAAAAAATGGTGGCATTGCGGAATGCTACATTTTCTGATGGTACTTAAAACTTTAGTATCATCTTTTTTATGTCTCGTGCGTAGTAGAAAGGAACTTAACAAATGACCATTTTTTTTGCTATCTGTGCAAACGCTAGCATTTTTGCAGTGGACGTTTAGAGTTTCAAAATTTTGAAAAAAATCCATTGTCGATGGGAAGCTTAAGTCTCTAAGATATTGTTCTAACAAAACTCAAAATGCGTGTACCAGAAGCTTTTTCTGGTGTAATGCTGTGGAATATCTCTTGAAAAAAATTTTATAGAACAATACTCTTCTCTCCCGGATATCAATTCCTGGCGATATGCCTTAAATTTAGCATAATTGCAGCCTATGTCATTCCGATCATATGCCTCATAAGGTAGTCAGAGAAGTTCAAAAAGATGCAAGCTTTATGTTTTTGAGTTCAAGAAAAATCGCCGGTAGCACAAGATTTTGTAATAAAAGTGCGTTTTCCCTAAAATTATTTCACGTTTTTGGTCCACATTTCACTCTTACATGTGAATGGGAAACATCAAAGCAATCCAAAAGTAAACCAAATATACAGACGGATATGCAAAAGCGAAACTAAAATTTGCAGCGAAATGCTTTGCATACTTACTATCTAAAGCTGGGGCAGAAGAAAAAAAAATCAATAAACAATTTTTGTTTCTATGACGCACTAACTGAGCTGCAGCAAAAAATTCTGACTATCAATTTTGTATTTTATTTTTGAACATACTATACGTTCTGCCATTTTGCACTGCTCTTAAGTCCGTGCCTTTGCTGCAGCTCAAGAGTCAACATTGGCTGCCAATCAAATGTCTGCTGCAGTTTGCAGCAACGTTCTTTGTTACTCATCTGCGAGTTAAATCTTTTTTGCGTTTCACGGTAGGTACTGATACCACCATTCCACCCACTCGTATGAGTTACACATTAATACCCAGAAAACATTTGGAAGCTTCTCTAAACTTTAGCAATTAAGGCGATGTGAATGATTCAATATGATGAGAGCGCTTCACTATAAAATTTGAGTGCGATAAATTCGCTAACCTCTTAACCCACTCCCAGATGGTTATTAATAAAATATAAAAAAATTATGAACTTTGAATCATACATGCGATTATTTAGAGAGTTACTTGAAACTACAGTTTCTCTTGAACAATCAATCTATCGCTTGGCATCTGAACATGAGCTATAGCGTAATCGAAATCCGCGCTGAAAAATGCTTGCTGGGCTGTTATGGCAACTAACAATGCATATGTATGCGTGAATTCTTATTCTGGCTGAGATGAGTATGCGATTTATAAGCGAAACTTCAGTTTAATCACGAAATCCTGCGGGTAATATTTTAGCCGTACATTCTAAAGGATCATGGAATTTATGCACGTAACTATAGAATAGGAAGCTAGCGAAGCATCTGGAGTGTAGGTGAAAGTATAGGAAAGAGAAAACAAAGACGTGTTACATGACAAGAAACAAAAGCGAACGTTGCGCGCTTGCATAATTTTGTACGTTATTTTTTCTAGAGAAGGTGGCAAAATGAAACCTACGGGCACTCGACAGCACGTTTAATACCACAGCTAAACATATGGTTGAGTAGAAGTTTTGGAGAGATAGGCTACTACATCACGCCGCTCCTGTCTGGGCATGGGTTTTTCCAAAAATACCTGCACAGGATGGAAAAAAACGAGACGCCAAACTGCATATATGATGACGCAGATGTTGATAATGCGGAACACACGTTCTTCAATTGCAGGCACTAGGCTGAAAGAAGGGGCACACTAGAAGAACAAGTAGGCCCGCTAACAGCAGAAAACATCGTGCCGACGATGCTAAGAAGTAAGAAGTACTGGTTGCTGATAACGAGATACGTCGAAAGCGTACTACGGATAAAAAGAATGGACCTTGACATTTTTCAAAGAAGACAAGATGGAGGCGGAGGCCAGGCCGCAGGCTTAGAAAGGATGCCTAAATAAAGGGAACACCTCATTGAAGTAATGCTCAAGAGAGCCTCTCAGTGGGGAAAGAAATTCCTCGACAACGAGAGAGGTGTTTTAGTGGGTATACCACTGCGGAAGTCCCACACACCGACCAGGTGACGACCTAGTTGATGGTGCGAAAATCATTCCACCTGCCACAACCGCAATAAAAAAAAAAAGTTCACTTCACTTCATCACACAACCCACTGAAATGGTCCTTAAAATCCATAGAATTATCATTGATGATCGACGAGTGAAGGTGCACGAGATTACTGAATGAACTGCATTGATATTTTGGAATGAAGAAACTCGAAGAAGTGTTTGGCAATAGGCATTCGTGAAAAATACTTTTGCACCATTTCGTAGCCGTGAATGAAGCGTTAATACATCCGAACATACCAGAGACCAAGGAACTGTCAGAGCGTTGAACTGCTCTTGGATAATTGAAGCCAAAGAACGACAAGGTGGCCAACAACATGACAACATCAAAGAATCCCGACTCCTTCTGTTTTCACATGGTTTTCGACAAGGAAATTATAAACTCTTTTGGTCAGCAATTTAAGTGTGACGGTGAAAAGGGTGTTATGGACATTTCTTTTTTGTTCATTATTCTCAGAAAATTTGAAAATCTCTAGGATAGGAACTCCAATGATTCGTTAACTTCAAACCACGCACGGTCATAATCTGTTGCTGCTTTCGTTATTTGGAGCCATTTTTTTTTTCCTTCGTCCTCTAAAAGTATGGTGGCTCTAAATCACACATGTCATTGTATTGTAGTCCTTTTTTTATGTTTGCATTGGTATTGCATTGCATTGAGCTTATGAGTGCGTGTATGTAGGTATGAATATTAATTTCAAAGCAAACGTTAATGGAAAGGATGCTAGGTTGAATACATACAAACATTCCTTTACTTACGGTTTCAATTTTTCTTAATTTCTGTTTTTTTTAGCGTACCACAGCTACAGCAATTTTCATTCATATCGTTGTTGTTGTTGTTGTTGTTATTATTACTACAGCATTGGTACGCTGCTTCTTGATTAAAAATTCAAATGCTGATTGATACCCTTGCAAGGATATAGCTTACGTAGGTATGCGCACAAATGTTAGTTGTCATTTTTTGCACTAAGATGCATTTGTATTGGTCATGTATATGTATGTATGTACATGCTGTAGAAGGATTTGCGGTTGTGTGCAGTAGCATTAACCAGCTTAAGCAAGCTAGCTTTTCTTTATAGAAATGATTATTTTTCATTTATGTGCTGGTATTAGCTAGTTGCACAATTAAAAAATTTAGATTAATGAGTTCTCATAAGTACGGAAGGATATTTTTAATTTAAAGAAATACACATCAAAACGTATCAATGTATATGATTGGACTTTAATTAATGAAATTGAAATTTTCCAATAAAATTTTATTATATTTAGAACATATCTTTTGTGTCGATGAGTTTGTAGCACAGCGAAAACAAAAATGATTTTGTGAAACCTTTGAACAAAGAAGCAAAAAATTGCTGTTCAAAAACAGCATTTAGCTATCTACAATTTCTTTTTGTATATGATACAATAATAAACTTCAATACAAATGGAATCTTTTCTTGTGCAGTAAATAAAATTAAACAACCAAATTCCGACTTTACCATATTATTTTTACATAAATGCAAATGCATTCCCAACCTCACAATAAATGAATTTTTTATGAAGAAACAACATGCATTTAACAAACTATAAAAATAAATGCACAAAATTGTTATTGCACACAACAACTCTTTTGTCAGTTTTGTAAAACCCAACAATGTCGATGGAATGCATTTCTTTGCAGAGGTGTAAGAAAGTTAATGCATTTTAGTAGAATTATTACTCAATTTTTAGAAAAGATATAGTTATAGGAATTAAGATATAAAAAATAGTCATTATAAATTAAATTCGCTTTTTCACATTTCGCATATATAACTCATATAAAGGTTATGTCTAATTTCTAAAAATTTCCCAACTAATGGTGTTGCAAAATTATCTTAATTTCATCTTCCGGTTTTTTATCAAAACGCTGCTCAAGCGATAAAAACTTTTGAGAAGAAAATATTCCGATACCACATATATTCGAAATATTTTTGTGTCAGGTTTTGCAAAAACTTAATCCTAAAAAATTGATACTAAGGAATAAAAAAAATATTATTATGCAGTAACCTTCTTCAGCACAAATATGTTGTTTTAAAAAAGAAATTATTAAAATCGGTTCAGTATATTTTGCGCCAAAGCGTTACAAACGATTTCCATGTAAGCCACTTCATACAAATAGTATAGTAGAATATGGATAAACAAGTCACCCAAGAGCCTGCAATAGTTTTTTTTATATAAATTTTGGAAATTTCACTACAAAATTTACTAAAAGTATAATACCTCTTCTTAATTTTTCAAAATCAATTCAATAGCTTAGAGGACCTTGCTTTAATCTCGTGTCTTTAAGCAACAAAAATGACACTATTTGTTGAAATCGACTCAGAATTTATCATATTCATAACCGCTATGGACTAAAATCACAGAATTAATTGGTTTACCTTGAACAAAGAAGCGAAAGCCAGCAAATTAGCAGCAAATGGTGCCAGTGTGGTACCAGTTCATATAAATTGAGTTAAAAAAATAGAAGGAATCGCCGTTGAAAAACGAATTTTGACAAGGACCTTTCTAAAGTCAATAATAAAAAAGTTCATTAATATGGGCACATTAGATCAACTACCACGCCTACTTCCCAATTGGCTTTCAAAACGACTATAAAAAGGAAAATAAAGCCACGAGTTTGTAAGGATTGGCATGAAAAATCTACTCTAACTGGCATGTAATGATCAGTCACGCCTACCTCCCATAAAGTAATAATTATAAAAAAATTTCTAAAAGTGATGATAAAGCAGCGAACTTTGGTACACACCCCTTTTAGGATGAAGAAAAACAAAATTTTACATTAATTGACGAGGCAGATCAACAGCAGTCAATCAATTTTTGAAAAAAGCTTTCATAAGTCAGGAGAAAATAAATTTATAAAAATGGGTATAACAGATCACTATATAATAAAAGTTTTTCGTAAACTGAGGTCTTTGGAGTATATATATTTCGAATTTTGTTGGGCGGACACTATATTAAACGCGGAGCTGATCCGGAAGTTAAAAATGGACCAACTTGACGTATATAACGTATGAAAGTAGCTAAACTACACTTTTGGTTAGCAATATTATGAAGAAAACCTTGCAATTGAATCCTTTAGTTGAAAGCAGTTACTCCTGAGCTTCTGTAGAAGAACAGAAGGTATAGAAGCTAGAAAACTTGGACCAAGCGGATAGCATGGTTTGTGAATTTTATCTCGCTTGTTTTAATAGAATCGAAAAGAAGAAGTAGTAGTATTTGTAAACGTAAAGCGAATGATAGGAGCACGCCGACTTAAGCTACTGGTAGCCTTTGAGGCACAGTATCGGAAATGTGGCTACTTAATTTTTTGACAGTAAGCCAATTCATTTCACTTGATCAATTGATAAATCTTCTAAATCAGATCTAATGATTCAATCGTTGTAGGCTTAACCCTCCGATTGGCGATGACATGCGAGGCGTTTAGTGAAGCGCATGTGTCTGGCCAGACCCATATATGTATATCAGGGTAGTTTAAAATATTAAAGTTGCTCCAAACTTCTCATCCCCGGGCACAAAAAGTTTCGTATTGGAGCCAATAAGAACCACGTAAAATTTTGGTCTATTTCAGAAAATATTTGATGAACCCGCCACCGTTTTGAAAACTGAAAAATGGTCATAATCTACCGAAAATCATTAATATCCCTCCTAAGCTTCCCCCTAGAGGGATCAAATGTTTGACAAGGTCCCATTATTTTTTCTTCCCCAACATACTTACCCCCTATCACCACCCCTTAGGAGGGCTTCCCTGCAAAAATGGCATTCTTGTGAAATTATGAAATTGACTCCTCCTCTTCTCAGACAAATAAATCATAGCTCCCCCAGAGTGACCCTTGGAGGGTTCATATGTATCTCCAGATCCTATTATATTTTCTTCTCCAGTATATTTTCCCAAAATATTTACCCTCTATCCGCAACTCTTTTGGGGGTCCCCCTACAAAAAACACAGAAATTGTAGAAAATTTCGAAAACAATTCATAGTTTTCCTGGAGTGACCCATTGTGGGGTCAAATGTATTACCAGGTCCTCCCTATATTTTTTCCAGACATACTTACCCCCTACCTCAACCCTTTTGGGGAGATCCTTTGCAAAATTTCCCATGTAGATGGATGATTATTGAGAAATTCTGTATTAAATCCAAAAAAAACAAATCTTCTGTGTAAAGTTCTTCCACATAGTCATCATCGTAATAATCCAAAACAACCTCTTACTCAATATTTTTTTCAATATCGTATGATAAAACTTGTTGGGTCTGCTCAGACCCATGTGCACTTGACTGGGAAAAAAGTTTAAAATTAAATTATTTATTACAAATATATCGCAAACGTATCTTTTACTGTTCTATTGCGTTCGCCTTAACTTATTTGAGAAAGTCATGGACGGGGATCACTCAGAAAAACCAAGAAAAAAAGATATACCAATTTGAAAACCGATTGGGCTTGGCCAGACCCATACGGCCATCGGAGGGTTAAGCAAATGAATATAGATATATTAGAGCCAGAAATGAGATTTATCACCAACGAAAACTTTTTGATAAAAATATGGGTCTATAGTTGTCCACTTCATCATGCCTTTGATGACTCCGTACAATGCATTCAGAATTTTGGATATAAGTCGCCGTTGAAGAAAAAAGACAAATACCGAATGAATTCAAATATTATTAAAATGCACACAAATGAGTTTACTTTCTTACTGCTCTGATCTGTGCTGAATGCAACAAATAAAACCATTTTTAAATATTTAATTGTATTTCAGTTGAATGCTGCTTGTTGCATATGCCGCTGATGCTGCTTTGAGGATGTTGTTGTGGAAAGTTTAACAATTTGGCAACAGAAAGAAACAGCAAAAACAGCATCAAACGAAGAAAATAGCAAATAGTAAATAAAAATGTTATAAATGAATTTAAGGAATAAGTGAAGTGAAAATGGCTAAAAAGTCTGGAATAAATTTCTATACAAACTGACTACACACTACATGACCACACCAGAAAATGTATTAAATTACAAATACATTCTAAGTACATATTACAATTTTTTTTTTTTTTTTAAATAAGAAGTAATTGAAATGTAATACACTTCTAAATACACTTAATTAATGGCTTAGTAAATAGTATTGAAAACGAAGATACCCGTGTTTCCAATTCAGTTGCAAGCAATTATTGTTTTTAATATTATTTTAAAACTTTTTTTATTAAAAATACTCATCGAATTTACCATGAAAAAAATTATATTTGGAAAATATAATTGATGTTATTAAGAATCTTTACCCTACAGGTATGCGACACATTATTTTTATATATTTCATTGCAAACTCGGATTAAAATTCACGATACCTTTTACAGAAGGTTTATAACTCTGTTCAGCTTGCGCAAATATGCGCAAAAATTTTTTCAAATTGCATAAGCTGCATTTAAAAGAGGGATATCTTTTAAACCATTTATATAATCCAGATAATTTTTACAATAATTTTTCAATAAAAAGATGAAATAAAAATATTTTAAATAAATACACTACTGAATTGCATGAAAAAGTTAATCAGTTTCGTATGTACAATCGTTAAGTAACTTTGGTTCATTTTTTAAAAGACAAAATATCACTCCTCAAGAAAATCATTAAAGGCGTCTACTTAATGAAGCATTTCTCTTTAAAACTGCATCATTATATTTTGGAAATTTAGTGGTTGAAAATAAATTTTTTCCGTCAAAATACCACTGTGCATTCTGAGAGAATGTTTTCGATCGCGTGCGACATGATGACAAGCGGTACTTTGTTCAGGACAAAAATGTCCTCCCCGTTGCTTTTTGCCCTAACTATTGATGTATGATTCGTGAAAAAGAATTCTAAGTAATATTTTTAAAAGCGAAATGTATAAAAAATGTAATTGCAAATTATAAAGGGTCTTTTTACATTGTCTAATTTTCCAATATGAGCTAAACGTCAAAAATTTATCAAAGACTTCAACCCCAACAGCGTTTGCAAATTCTGGAAACTTACTAAATTCAAGAACTCTTTATCTATAAATGTACATGATTTCGAGAAATAATTGTACCAATTAGCCAACAAAATTGACTGATATAACAACTCTGGACCAGTTCCTGCAGAAAGATGTGAAGTCCCATATTTACACGAATAACCAAGCGCCGTTGGATCATTTGGCGTTTACTTCCGAAAAACGGCCTTTGATGTGGTTGAAAATTAAACCTTCAAATAGCACTTTATTCGAGGTGGTCACAGCACTTACATATATTCTTATAATCAAATGCTTATTGGCATTAAAATATCTACCGATTAAAGCTCAACATCAAGTCATTTTTCCATATATATATTTTTTTGTGTTTTACATTCTGTGTAAGAAGTATCCAGTATTGAAAAAATACGAAAGAGAAATACTTAACTTTATGGTAAGACCCAACTGCCTGCAATACAACTATGGCTGCGCTTGATCTACTCCTCCATTCAATTTTCATAGGCTGATTAAGAAATAGCATTAAATTTTTTCATCGAATTAAGTTTCGCAGCTTCAAAAAAATCAAAGCGCCTTCTTAGAAGTGGTATCTCAGCTTTGGGAATAGGGAAAAATCAGACTGGGCCATATTTGATGAATATGGTACTTAGTTGATGATTTTCTTTGCTTGTTGGCTAAATCGCTGCTTTTTACGGTGGTGCATTTTCATGGTACAAAATCAATGAGTTGCTTTTCATAAATCTGGTCGTTTTCAGCGGAAATTCCCATTAAAGTGGTTTATGTTGCCTAAGCAATAACCTTTATTAATCCCATAAATTTACATTGGATGTCGTATCTGTAAAAGTATGAGTCAAACATCTTATTACGCCCAAGCTTTGTACTTTTATTTGTTATATGGTTTGTATAGGGTTTTTATTAAAAAATTTCAAATAAAATTTCAATAAAAATATTATATGAAACAAAAAACTTTTATTATAAAATTTCATGAAAGTAGTAAAAAGTTTGTTTCAAAAATGCATTAAAAACTTTCTAAATAAATATATGTACAAAAACACAGAAATGTATGTATTTTAAAAACCACTTTATTGTATGCTGGGCAAAATGGTTGAGATTTTTAATAAAAAAAAAATAATTGGTTTTCTTTTCTAGCATACCCATTTCGGAATTAAATATAAATTGCCTTTATATGAACTGCAAAATATTTGAAAGTGTATGGCTTTAGTTTTGCGTTTGTTAAATTTTATAAGTCCTGCAGGTTTTCAAAACATTTCGAATTTAAGACTTTTTAGAAGACCACTACTTTTATTACTGGAAGAAAAATTAGAACAGGTGAAAACACTTTGCATTGGGTGCACCAACACATTTCAATTATTCACATCCTTGTAGCATGTGGGCAATCATGATATTTAACAAAATTTTTAACGAAATTTGCTCTCACTTTTTGCTAAAAAAAATAATTTGCAACATGTTGAACAAATAAAAATTGAAAAAGCTAAACTGCATTTATGAATTGAAAAAAGTAATTGTTGTGAGAAAGTTAGATGAATATCTCAAACATGGTACATCAGCTTTGTTAGATAGTATCGCATGCAATAATTGATATTTCTTAATACTTTTACTTAACAAATTGATACATCTAGCCGAGGCCAGCGAAAGATGAAGAACATTACGGAACTAAGTAGCTCCAAGGCATTATATACGATACAAAATTTAAACTTTTACAAAAAGAAAACGTCAGAGCTTGAAGTCATCGATTCGCTCACCGCTAACTTGATATGAAAATTTCAAGCTTTAACACCGGAGGAAGATCCTGATAACATCTCTAATGAGTTTATTTTCGAGAATATTTTCTGGCGCTCCATACATACATATGTATATCACCCTCTTTATATTAATATGCAAATTTCACATTCCTAACACCAATTCAAAACGATATATAGCCCTTTGCAACACAGCTTAACCAGCACGAAAAGGTCGTCATTTTCATTGTAAGTTTTTTTTCTAGTAGTAACTTTTGTTGTTGTAACTACTATTCAAATGATGTTGTTGGCAGTTGGTAGTGGCCAAAACTAAATGCATTTTAAGTTGACTGGAACAACAACAAGGACAAAAAAAAAAGGAAGAAGAAAGAAAAAAACGAAATCACAAGAAAACTTTTATAATAGCATTTTCGCTGCCCTTTATTTTTTCAACAAACCAAGCAACAACAACTTTCTGATGTTGCTTCTTCTGTGTTGGTTGATGCTTTCAATGCTCCTTGGTCAATTTACTGAATCCTTAGCTGAATGAAGGAGCTGGCGCATACTCAACTTTCATGGTTTTCATTGTGATGCTGCTGCTACTGCTGTCCATACTGTTGAAAGTTTAGTATTGCACTTTGAAAGCACTCACCGAGACAGACATACATACATAGATAAAATGCACACAAACACAATCATACTAAGCTACGCATACATCAGCAATGGGTTAAGCGAAAAAAATGGCTAAAATGCGAAGTTTAACCGACAAACAGTTGTATAAACAACAGTTTGAAAGGCACCGCAACAGCGTTATTGTGTTGATAGCGTTAAGCGGGGGGGGGGGGGGGAAGAAAAAGTGAGCAGAAGCCAAAAACTTCTAACACTACGGTGACGATACGTAAATGCAACAATAATAAAATTGTAAAATAACAACAACACAATGCCAATAAATCGAAGTTTTTATTTGTATTCGCTTGTGTATTCTTTTAAGACAACGTACTTTAAGTGACCTCAAGTCTACCCGTGGGGATTGCAATGCCTTACAGTTTTGTTGGATCTTTCCAAATTAAGAATATATTCAAAAGTTTTAATAATCAAATAATTTGTGATCAACTTAAAAAAGTAATTTTGTATTGATCAACTTTCAAGTGACATTTTTTTTTAAGTGTACTAAATTTTTTTGTTTTTTTGTACTAAAATCTAAGAATATTAAAATTTTCTCAAGTAGTTTAGAAAATATAACCATATGGGGGAACTTACCTCAATAAATTTATGGTTGATTTCGAAATATAATTATGTACTTTATATTTTTTGGGTCGCTGAATCCGAGTCTTTAAATACATTTACCATATATTCCACTCCCCCCAAAAAAGTTTTTGAAGAACTCCTTTATTTTTTTTTTTTTTTTAAAAATCTAGAAACTCGAAAAGAAAAAAAATTTGCAACAAAAAAGGTTCTACGATATTTTATGGTAGGACGAATGCTGCCTAAATGCCACAACGACGCAGGGCTGCATGTACTAAGTTACGCAACTCCGCTTAAACACTCACGTCATTTGTGCTCCCTTTCCCATCTTTTGCTCCAAATGTGTGCCATCTCTGCCTCTTTCTTCTATTATTTAACATTTAAAGTCCCCAATCTCATAGGTCTTCCTAATACGTTGAACAGAATTGGGACGGGGTCGGGAAAGCGGCAACGATTACTCGCTGTCAAAAAAAAAATTAGAATTAAATCTAAATACACGGGTACCCGTCGGCAGGTTACCAGTCGTGCGCCGCAATTCTGTTCAATTTGAAAGCGGGTAAATGTTGTCGCATTCCCGTCCCCGTCCCAATTCTGTTCTTCGCATAAATGACATAAAATGACGAAGTAAAACTCTGTTCCCCGGCTGAAATTTTAACACAAGTTAACTAATTTAGCAATAGCTAACACATCAAAAACTAACGCATGTAAAAAAGACGTCTTTTGAGATCAAAAGGATAATAAAGCTTATTAGCTATTCTTGTTATCCCTGCGTATCTCTTTAGATAATTGGACTCAAAACTATATAAACTTAAAGTTTTATCTTTCAATAACGTTAAAAATGTTTTCCTGCGATATGTGTGTGAATTTTAATGAATTATTTGAAAAATAAGTCATATGTATCTCATGAACATATCATAAAATGAAGGAAGTCAAAAAAGTGAACATTGAGATAGAAAGAATAACAAATTTTACTGGCGGTCCTTGATGCCATTACAAATCTTTTATCATGTTTTGGCTCGAAACTATATAAATATAGTCGTCCTGTGATGTTTATGTGAATTTTTCAATATACAAAAATCGGTTTCTTCTAACGTTTTCAAATTGGGACCAGTTCCAAAAAAGTTCTAAGCACCGCCATCGTGTTCAGCATCCTCGAAAATAGGGAGTGACAAATATTTTACCGATAGAAGTCGCGGAATATGCGATTCCCCCATTTTGTGGCGGTTTTTAGCCATTTTAGTGGTGGGTTCAACTCCAAAAGAATTTTAAACACCACCATCGTGTTCAGCATCCGCGAAAACAGGGGGTGGAGGTGGTCTGGTTGCTACTTTAAGTATTTGTATTTTTCAAGTTTTTTTCCGACTCAAAGAATCCACTATAAGCCCATTGTGCAGAGTTACAAATATATAAATAAAAATTACGTCAAAAGCGATCCATTTTTTTCTCAACCGAATACTGTACTTTAATATTTTTAACATTTATATAAAATTTTTTCGTTTTTCGATCGGACAGAAAAGGCTGTTTTTCATTAACATTTAATAAATAAACATGTTTTAAACATTGAAAAACACATTATTTAAAATTAAAAATTGAAATCTCACTTATACTCTATTTCAAAACAAATCGAACACCGTTAAATTTATAAAATTCGTCGCATCCTTTCAAAAGTTATAAGCTTTTGAAAAAATGTTGTACCCGAATTTCAATTGCCTATAACAACAACAACAAAAAAATAAAAAAAAAAACAATTACACATTTTAATTTCTAGCACATACCACTATCTAAATAACAAAATTTCATTAAAAATAATTTTTTTTTTTTTTAAAAAGTGGCCCAGTTGGTAAATTCCGACCAAGTTTACAGATAGAACTTCAAGGACATAGGTTGATTATATGTATCTTTCATTGATATGAGGGATATCTTGGAATGCCTCCGCTGTGGGTGTTGTGCCTGTTCTATTTAATTAAACTACTTTTTTGGTGTCTTACCCAATAGAGGTCTGCATGAGTGCACTCGAAACGAACATCAAGTCACTCGCACTCACACGATAATGAGTCCACGATAGCAAGCCCTTATGTACGAAAATCACAAATCAAAACAAATCGAAACACCCAGCAAGAGAGGTGAGTGCTTCACTCAAGTTCAAGCACGCGAAGTTTATTGCATTCGGAAGTTTAAATAATGACCGTTTCGAGTGCACTCATGCAGATCTCTATTACCCAATATATAGATGCATATCCGGTCCGTCGACATTTACAGATTCACTAAACTTAAAATTTAAGAGCTTCCTACTTAGTTGTAAGGCCCATAAACCGAAATTAAAACGTACACCAATAACAGCCGGCTTCAATTCTTGTACGACCTGTATTTTATAGGCCTTTAGACCAAGATCACGCCTCAAGATACGTCACAATGATCCATATGAGATGCCTAAAGCCTGAGATCGGCGACGAATCGATTGTTCGCGGTTTTCACGAACACTCTCTGCTACAGCAGAAGTATTCTCAAAATTACAGGCTGTATGCACTCTGGTTGAGTGATGAATGTCCAATAGTGTAAAATTGGTTCGAAATTTGGTGATGGTGTTACAAAGAGTGCGCTCAGTTGGACGCTCATAATGACCAAAATGATGTTGAAGAACTCTATAACATTCTCTAACAGATGACTGAATTCGGTAGTAAGTTTCCACAGTTAATAAACGTTGTACTCCTGTTCATGATTGAGTCGTATTGACAAGCCATTTGACACATGACAGCTGTCAAAACAACCCAGTTGGAAAAGGGACCTCGTATTGGATCACCCTAATCAGTTGAATGTCACTTTTCTGATTTTGTCAGTGCAGTTCTCATCAAAGGCCAGAAATATTTTTAATTGGGCTCTCTTCATTTCGTTGCCCATATTAACATTAACAAAATACGAAATTTATTTATTTTTTCGACCCATCTTTATATACTTACACAGCTTACACTTATTCAAAAAACTTTTTCTTCTAAAACAATGCCAAAACGTAAACCTAATAGGAATAGAGCTACCTACAACTTTATTTAGTAAGAGACAAATGATTTTGTGAACTTTTTTCATTATGAAGGGTGTTACCATGGCTTTAAATAAGACAAACTGAAATTGATGTTAAGCGAATAATAGAAGAACTACACATTTCAACTTTTATTAAATTAAATAAAAAACAAATTAAATTGAATATTGCAATTGGGAAATAATTGCTATTTAAATGACATAAAGTTTTCGCTAGTCTTTCGAGAACAATGAAAAGTTTATGTGTCATCAGCAAATTGCTAAGGCTTTATTTTCCGCAGGTGCAACTCGTTAAATTTATATTTATCACCTGAACAGCGCGCGTAGTCATATTGTTTTGTAGCGCGAATGCAGTTGATGAAAATTAAGCAGCTTGGTTTTGAAGCACTTAAAATTTTAATAAGATTATAATCCTAAAATAATGAATTGCAAACTTTGTGAAGCTCGCACGCTAAAATCCATAATTTGATATTTTATATAAACTAATTATGTTTTATTGTCATAGTTTATAAGTTTGACGCTAAAGACTGCTGCTGATAGTAACTTAATTTTAAATCAAAAAAAAAAATCATTATACAACATATCATTTCGTTTTAATTAAATTTCATTTAAAAATTTTAATGGAAATACAATTTATTCTATCTAGTGAACTATAACAAAACTTCTTTAAGCCTTTAAGCTTGGTACTTTCTTTTAGCAATGTTGTAAATTTATTTTTTCAATACAAAACACACCAAGCAGAAAACTCTTGGATTAAGTTTCCCCTTCATTCAATGCTCTGTCACTCGAGGCCAAGTTCATGCAAAAATTTTCTCCATACATCTATCTAATGATCTGCTATTCAACGGATGACGACGACATGTCACGAACTATTTGACCCACTTGCATTGATGTTACTGAGGCACCTTTCGCAACTAAACTAAAAAAAAAAGAAGAAGTTACATAGTGAGTGTTAACTTTATCTGCAAATTGTTAAACCATTTGCCAAATGACCTCACGTACTTACTGTAGCGTTTTTTTGTCTTCATTTAATTTTTTTTTTTTTTTTCAAGCACAAGTTTCTTTCTATTGCTATAATCCTTATATGTATTTTTATACAGCCGCCTTGAGGCTAGTGTTTCCTCTAATATGTTGCCAACGTCTGATCCGTTGCTTCTTTCCATCAGAAACGTGACTTAGACTATGCACAACAAGATTTTAGTTAGGAATACGCTCACGTATATCCTGTACTTCCTGCAGTTCAGTGCGTTGTTGTAGTTCATCTAAAACTAACTTCGCCGTGCATGTTGACTAAAGGGCACATTGAATTTTTTCGTTCTTCCTTCCTTTATCATAATTTTTCATTTACTGACTTAAATTTCTGATTTCAGCTTATAATTTTAGGCATTTTATTTTTGTATATTTTTTTGTATCATTGCGGTCATATTTCTAGTTTGGAAAACATTTTGCTCTGATTTTATCTATAATGAGAGGAAATTTTTAATTTTCAAATTATTATTTGTATAGAATTGTTTTGTACTACAGGGTATACCAAAACTTACGCACGATTTGAGTTTCGCGCCATTTGGGTGGAGTAGTGTTTTTGTTGTTCAAGAATAGCTGTGACTGAACAGCTGATAGTTCATGATTATTAAATGGAGAGCCATACCCTATATTGTTGAGCAATATTTTACAAATATTGAAGGTTTGGCAGCTACAGTTGACAATTTTTGTATAAAATATGGTCATCTGTGAAGAGATTAATTACAAAATTCAAGGGGTCTGAATCAGTTAGTGATCTTAGACACTCTTATATAACCCTATGCTTTATAAATCAATAGAAAAATTATAATTTATAATGAAAAACCTATGTTTTCTTTTCATATTACTACTCGGTTGCATTTTGGCACACCCTTTATAAACAAACATTTTTTGATGTTTCCTTTTTTTCATTATTAAAAAATGAATTTTTACAGCTGTTTCACGTCCATGTAAAAAATGAAAAAAATTAAAAAATTTCTTGCTTAATATTTAAGCGCAAAGTATACGCAATTTGCTGCGTTAAAATGTTTGGAAACTTTTTTAATTTCGTTGACTTTGTGAAAAAAAAAATGGTGAAATATTTAACGCAAGTTTTTCTTGCTTCACTTTCTCCTTTACATATTTTTTATACTGATTTTATTATGAACTTTCTTACTTGTTTTAGTTTGGACTTCTTTTGCCCAAAACAAAATTTACATCGAGGACATATTTAAGGTTTTTTATAAACTTTCTAGTATTTTTATGTTATATGCAGTTTACTTTTATGCACCTCATTCGAAAGGTCTGTTTTTGGGCCATAGTGCTTACTTAGAGCACCAAGTCATAAGTTCTATATCAGAAACTTCACAGTTTAAGATTTGTAATTTTAAGAATTTCTTGATTTCGTTACCAATGATATATAAGCGCGTAGGTGAATCCGCAGAGACACATTGACACTGACACATTTCATATCAAATGTCCAAAACCAGAATCGACATTGCTTGTTCAAATTGTCCTATTGTATGAACTGTAAAAATCTAAGTCGAAGAAGTGCTTTCGAAAAATTTTTTAATGACCTTTCGAATGGTTGTTATTTTTCGTAAATTTTAAAATTCAACTTTTTTATGAAAATTGATAGATATTCTAGAAAGAAAGCTGAGGTTTATCTCCTATCTGCTATTATATTAAACGAGCAATAATTGTATGTATATATATATATATATATATGTATATAAATATATATATATGGCTGAACCTTATTTCAAAAACGGCTGCAGCGATTTTGATAAAATTTAGGGATTAGGTACACAAGTAAACAAAATTAAGATCGTGATATCTCGCAAGCCATTAAAGATACTGTAATGAAATTTGGTACACAGATGCTGATCATAAATATCTTAGATTTTGCCAAAAGTGTGCGGAATCGGAAAAATGGGCGTGACACTTTTTAATAATTGAAAATTTTGTTTCAATATTACTCAAAAAAGGCATTGACGATATTCATAAAAATTTCACAGATAACACCACTAAAAGCAGACTTCATAACATGCTATGTCACTATGCTGGCAAAACTCGTAGAAGGGCGTGGCACAGCCCACAATATTTATAAACTTTATAATAAGAGAACTACCAATGCGGTTGTTATAGAATTTAACATGATGGATTTACTTGCTATAAGGTATCTTATGACCAAAAATGGGCGCATTATAACCTGTGGACGTGGCACCTCCCACACAAACAAAAAACGTTTTGTCTTATATTTGGTGTATTATAAAAGTAATCCTAACAAAATTTGGTATAGAGATGTCGGTTACTATAAGCTCTAAAATTATTTGGATTTCGAAGGGATTGAATCAGTGGGCGTAGCACCTCCCATACAAGCAAAACACGTTTTGTGTTATATTTAGTGTGCTATGAGAATTATCTTTTTAAAATTTAGTATAGAGGTGTCGACTAGTAAAAACTCTGAAATTAAATGTATTTCGACGGGAATGCATTAGTGGGCGTGGTACTTCCCATTATAACAAAATGTTGTAAGTGGGTCATTTTGTGATTTATTTAAATATTTTTTGACTGTTTCAACTTTTTTTAACCGCTTTCAACTGGTTTCAACATTTTCCATATTTTTTCGCCTTTTTCAAACTCATTCAACTTGTTTCGAGCTCATTCAATTTTTTTAGAGATATTCAACTTTTTTCGAGATTTTCAACATCTTTCAAATTTATTCAACCTCATTGAATTTTTTCGACTTTTTCAACCTTATTCAACTTTCTTCGACTTTTTGAACGTCATTCAATTTTTTTAGAGTTATTCAAATTTTTTCAACAGTTTCAACATTTTTCAACCTCTTTCAACTGTTTTAACATTTTCCATATTTTTCCGACTTTTTGATCGTCAATCAACTTTTTTAGAGTTTTTCAACTTTTTTCAACAGTTTCAACATTTTTCAACCTCTTTCAACTGTTTTAACATTTTCCATATTTTTCCGACTTTTTGAACGTCAATCAACTTTTTTAGAGTTATTCAAATTTTTTCAACAGTTTCAACATTTTTCAACCTCTTTCAACTGTTTTAACATTTTCCATATTTTTCCGACTTTGTCAAACTCATTCAACTTTTTTTGACTTTTTCGACCTCATTCAATTTTTTTAGAGACATTAAACTTTTTTCGAGTTTTTCAAGCTCTTTCAATTTATTTCAAATTTTTAAGCTCATTCAAGTTATTTCGAGTTATTTAATTTCTTTTTTTCTGTTCAACATTTTTCAATCTCTTTCAACTGTTTTAACATTTTCCATATTTTTCCAACTTTGTAAGCCTCATTCAACTTTTTTTTGACTTTTTCAACTTTTTCCGACTTTTTCAACCTCTTTCAATTTATTTCGTCTTTTTGAACCTCATTCAACTTTTTTTGAATTATTCAATTTCTTTCAACTTTTTCAACATTTTTCAACTGTTTTTAACATTTTCCATATTTTTCCGACTTTGTCAACCTCATTCAACTTTATTTGACTTTTTCAACTTTTTCCGACTTTTTCAACCTCATTGAATTTTTTTTCGACTTATTCAACTTTTTTTAGAAATGTTCATCGTCTTTCAACTGTTTCAACATTTTTCAGCCTCTTTCAATTTTTTTTTAAATTTGTCATATTTTTCCGACTTTTTCAACCTTATTCAGCATCTTTTAGCTGTTTCAACATCTTACAACCTCTTACAATTTTTCTCAATATTTATTCAACTTTTCTTGACTTTTTCAACATCGTTCAACTTTTTTCGAGATTTTCAACTTTTTGGAGATTTTTAACCTATTTCAACTTTTTCAAAACTTTTCATATATTATCGACTTTATCAGCCATTTTCACCTGCTTCAACCACTCTCAACATTGCTCATACTACTTTTTTAACCTTTTTTGACGTTTTTCAACCTCTTACAACTTTCTTAATTTTCGGTAATTAAATTTATTAGAAAGAGCCTGCCTGCTGAAATTGAAGCCTTTTTTAGAGCGTGAGAGCAAATTGATTTTTGAAACAAAATATGAAATAAATAGTCATGGCGCTGAGAGAGCATAAGTTAACAAATTCCGTGTACAAAGTCTTGGGAACAGCTTTTATTAAAATGAAGGTGGTTCAAAAAGTAAAAAATTGTAGAAATTTTACTGCGCATAAAAAGATCAATCGAACAAGACACAATCGAAAAAAATATAATAAATATTTGTTTCCAATGTGATGTACTGGTATTTTAAAAGGATTCAATAATGAAATACTTACATTCTCTGCAATTTTAAAACATGACAATAAATTTCTTGCTATAAAAAGCATTCATTCATTTTTTGTAACAATTGTTGCCTCAATTAAAATTGCTGCATTTCATTCATTTATTTTATACAAACCAATTATTTTGTACAAAGAAATCCCCACCCGCACTGCTGCCAATACAACTCAATGCTTTTGAAAAATGTAAGCACTTTACAGCAGTCACAATTCCGAGAATGAGAAAAAAATATTGGTAAAAAAAAAAAAAAAACTTTAAAAATGTGAATGACATAGCTTTGGATAAGTGGCGGTGGAGTGGAGTCGCCTAAAATGACGCCCCCAACGTATAATATAAGTGTTAACTGCCAAAAAAAGTTAAACAATTTAATTGTTCACTAAAAGCACAATGACAAAAAGCAAAGCAAAAGAAAACACACAGCGCCGAAAATATAAAGTGAAAGCACTGAAATATCCTTTTATTCCCTCCTTGGTAACCCCCATTAAGCAGCGTAAAGCGAGCTCTCCTCCTCATCACACTTAACAACTTTGATAACAAACGTTAGTAACGGCGAGTGAGGATCAGGCAGTCAGCCAGCCAGGGTCAGCAGTCATCAGCATCATTTTTGTGCTGTTGCTATTGGTGCTGGTGTTGGTGTTGGTGCTGGTGCTGATGGTGCTGCTCATTGTATTTTTATTGGAAATGAAATACTGGCACTCGTATTTTTCCAGCTGTGCGCTTAAATGAAATTATTGTCTTTAATTCATTTTGGTTTTTGTTGCTGCTGTGATGTTGAATGTTGCTTTCAATTTTCGAATGATTTTGCTTTTTTTGTTGGGATTTATTACATCGAGTATGTATAGCTCTTTCAATTTTTTTGGTCAATGTTTCTTTCCACTTTTGTTGACATTCTTTGTTTTGTTTTCACTTACTATATTTTTGATACTACTTATTGATCAACTGCACAGTGGGCTTATTTTGATAAATCCAAAAAGGATTTAAGAACAAATTCAAAATCATTCACTCATATTCATAAATTTTATATAGAACTGAAGGATTCAAAGGTAATTTTGATTTTTATAATTTGTATGTAATATGAAAAGTGAAAATTTTATATATAATGTCCAGCAAAGGATAAAACCCATCTGCTGATGCAAAGAAAAATCATTTCCAGTAATCTTTCCTTCCATTTTTCATCTTTCCTCTAGGTCACTGCTTCTGCCGTGCACCCTGAGGATTCCATTCAAAAGACTGCGATATTGTGATATTGTCATTTAGTTGGTATGACCAATTCAGCGTTAAAACTTTGACAAGTCTTACGTTCAATTCTTGGTTGCGTCCATGAATCTTTAAGATGTATGGCACACAGCGATTAACAAAGTCTGTAAATTTCTTTTGTTGTTTGCCGAGACTTTCCTGGTTTTATAAACATAAAATAGCACAGATTCCACGTTATATTTAAAGACCCTAAGCTTCGGAGATTTGATTGCATTTTCAAATTGACGACAGGATTCCAAGGGCAGCGCAAACTTTACTAATGCTGCTTTTAATGTCTAGGTCCGTTCCATCATCGCATAATATGGAACACTCCACAGTTAAACCGTTGGACCTCCTCAATAGACGACTGCTTCAGAATAATGCGCTGATGCCTGAAGCGGGCTTAGGGCACTATTTATATCTTTTTTTCCATTGATCCTTGGAGCGACCGACTCTCCATTTATCCGCAGTGAATGACCCAGCTCACCTATCCCGCTGGGAAACAGATATCATCCAAATGACTTTGCCTTTCAAACGGTCTTCATTGGATGTCATATCTCTCAGTTGTACATATGGTGGCAGGTTCATCACTTATGTCCCTTGTCTCACTTCTTGATGCTCTTCGAAAGAGTCGGAGATATGCCCATTGTGTAGAATGAAACACTTTGTGTTATTGTAGCATTCCATTATAATAGCAACTAGTTTAAAGGGATTCATCTCCTGATAAAAGATCTCCGTAAGCATTCGCGATGTACTCGGTCAAAAGCCTTCTCGAAATCTACGAACATGAGGTAAAGCAATGACTTGAACTCGACGACTGATTGCTCGAGAGTGATACGCAAATTGTTGATGTGGTCGACGCACGATTGATCACGGCGAAAGCCCGATTGATATCTTTTGAGTGTGGTCTGGACTCTAAGTATTTTCCGCTCAAGGAGGATAGTAGCAATTAGTTTCGGATAATCATGTCAGTTGTTGCAGTTCTTAAGATCGCCTTTCTTTGGTATCTTAGCAAGTTTTTAGAAGATTGATCGCAGTTTGAAATTCTGTTTGAAGGTCTGGTGTCAATACCTCTGTAAGCTCTGCGCATGTCGAGAAACTTGGAGCTCATGGCACTACTCTGCAAGCTGAGATCATTATTACGACGAGCAATAAAATGTTCCTTAAAAATGTTCTGAGAAAATGACATGAGTTTAATGCTTGTTAAAACACATTTGAGGTTGCTTTCAAAGTTGTAGTACCGTAGAGTGGCTTGGCAATGATGAAAAAAAAAAATTAACATTTTGATTTTGGGGAAAAAAATCTCCTGACTTCAAATGTGTTTTAACAAGCATTAAAGTCAAATCATTTCTCTCTCATATTAATACAAATCCACAATAAAATTTTAAGCTTAAAAAAAATTAGGGTTTTTGAGAAAATCAGCCATGTTTTGTTTTCATGAAAAGCGCTATAACTCCGCCAATTTTCAGCAATTTTCAAAATTTCTTAAAGATTCTGACAGAGGATCAGAACTTCTATTAGAATCAAAAGACTAAAGTTAATTATTTTGATTTGGATGAAAATGCGACTATTTTTCAATCACATCGGGGGACGGTATATTCCCTTAATTCCTTTGAAAAATAACATATTTAATCGGCAACCAAATCTGCAATTTGAAGTCACTCCGACTGCATGGTTTGAAATGGATTTGGTCCATAGACAATCGATTGACCATGGGTCGAGCCACTAAAGTGGCTTCCCATATGGTGAATAAAATTCCACAAAGTTTCTGGACTCAATTAATGAACCACGAGTATGGTTTCTCGTGAGAGGCGAAAGACTCTCTAAAACAACGGAGGGTACGGGAATATAAGCTTGGGCGAGTTTCAAAGATGTTTGTTAAAATTTTTTTGGAAACCATAAGCACTCCGACTACAAGAAAAAAGTTGGGAATATGGAAAAAAATTTTCAGAATCCAAAATCAGCAATGAATCTGAATCTACATTTCCTTGACTTACATATCGATAGCTTCCCACAAAATTTTTCGTAAATGCAGTGAGGAACACGCTTCTGTTCAAGGGGAAAAAGAAAAATCTGTTCAGAGAAACAGAGCTCTGTAGCCAAACGATTATCTCAAAGTATATACATATGTATGTACATATATAAATATGTATCTCTCTGCAAAAATATTCCTCGTATTAGATAGCTTTCCAGTTGTATGATGAATTTTTATCTGATTTAAAATAAACCTCACCCACAGCACATCAAACCGCTATGTCCATTCGGTCAGTGTCAGCTTAACTTGAATTGACTTTTTTACATTTTATGAGCTACAGGAATAGCAGAGTAAAACGATATGTGTTGGCATGCGTGTAAGCTTGTGCCCAACGCTTGAGTACAGGAGCCTGTGAATAAAAATGTGCTCATGCTTCCGAAAAGATGTAAGGAAAAAAATTCCAAACCTTCATCAATATAAAAAATAGTTTGATTTCGTTGAATTCCTGAATATGATCAATGAATGAATGAAAATGTAACATGGAATGTGAGCACAACAGCAGAGTGTCATATTACTCGTAATATAAAAGAAAAGAATGAAACATAAATGCGTTATTTTTCCAATTGCGTTATTTTCCGTTTCCGGGCGTAGAACAAAAAATGTTTCATTTCTCTATAGATGAAGCTTTTTTCCACAATAATACTTTTTTAGAATGTTTATGATGGAAATGACAACCCGAATGGGTAGCATACGGGTATTTTGTTTTTACGCCATGGCTTGTTTGTATGTTGGCTTGTAAGTGAAAGTGTTTGTTTTTTCTACTTATGATGTTTTCAAATTATACGTTCTCACTTTGTGGACAATGGAAACTGACATTTTTTTACCTGGTTTTCACAAAGAAAGAAAAAAAAACTAACTACAATTTTTTTAATTTTTTTTTTGATATGTTTTAATAAAATAGGAACATGTTCGAAAAAAAGGAAAACATTCGATATTGTTAAGGAAGTTAAAGAGTTAAAAATCGATTATGTATATCCTGGCTGTTGAGTTTTTGAATTTGAAGGGGTAACGATTCGTCGATTAAGAGTTTGGTTTGCTAATGTTCAAGGCTTAGTTAAAGTTTATATTTCAAAAGAACTCTTGAAAAATATATACAACGATGTTAGTTTATCATTTTGAAGTTTTTACTTGTATGGGAGGTGCCACGCCCTTTTGTCGGAACTTTTGTTTGTATAGTAAGTGTCAAGACATATTCTCAAATCTCATCAAATTCTTGTTGGCGGTGGCCATTTCCGTGAACCAATTTCGACCATTTTCAATCACTTGAGCTATAATTAAAAATTTACTATATTTCAGTAAATTATCTGGCTTTGTTTTTTCATAATCGTCATTTTCACTTTTCCATACCTGCCACTCACTAGTTCAAATTACATGCCTGAACATGCTGGGTATTGGACTAAAGATCCAGATACCACCCAAATAAATCAAGTGCACCAAACAGTGAAACAATAATTATTTATGAATGCATTTATTTCGAAAAATGAAGTAAAACTATTGATGCTCATCGATGGAATTATGCGCAAAGAACAGTATCCTGTGATCTTTCAACAAAATCTTCCAGGTGTAGTTGGTATGGGCTTTGTTGCTCAAAAATTAGTTTTTGAGCAAGACAATAACTCAAAACCCACCTCAAGCTTGGTTTAAAAGACAGAAATTTTATGTTTTGAAGTAGTCTTCATAGTCTCTGGATTTGAATCCAATAGAGAGTCTATGAAGTCACGTAAAATCACAGCTTGGGACATATCATAGCACACCAAAGGGGGGTCATGAGCTGTGTGAGCAAATCCAGGAATTTTGGAATAACATTTTGCCTGATTTTGTGCTGAAATGTCCAGTATACCAAATTGCATTAAGGACCACAAAAAAGACAAAAGGATTCTGGACTAAATACTTAAGTTGTTTGTTTCTTATGGGTAAAAAATAAATGTGCAATGAGTGCAAAACTGTAACGTTTGACGTTTTTTCTTCATTTTGTTGTAAGGACATATTTTGTTGTAACCAGGCAGCCTAAATTAATTGTAGAGAGAGATAATAAACGTACCAACAAAACAACAAAGCAGAAAAAGCCACATTAATAGAGAATTAGCTAGATAGACCCTGTTCAAATGCTTTCCATTTTGCAGTATTGCTCGTCAGTGAAGATGTTATCCTCTGAAAATACGTATGTATTTATTTCCATCGGAAGCAAGATGTTCACAATGATAAAGAAAATTTAATGATTTCCCTTGGCATATGGTCTGATCATTTTGAAGTAATTTTTATTCTGCAGCAACGCTTAATGCGGCATTATCCCTGATACTTTCCAGCGCACTGCTGCAAAAGGACTCTGCTAGTAATAATTGTATGGAGCTTGACAAACCGGTTAGGGGACGTCCATTAATTACGTGAATTATAAAAGGGGGCCCGGCAAAATTTAACCAAATTTCAACAAGGAGGTGGGGAGGGTGTCAAGGCAAACCTCACGTTAACTTTTGAATGCATAGAATTTACATTAAAAATTATAATTTAAATCTCACGAAAGGGAGAGGAGGGCTCCCGCCAGATCTCACCAAGGGGAGGGGGAGGGGTCCGAATTTTCAAAAAAACACCTCACGTAATTAATGGACGTCCCTTTAGGTATTTTGGCACAATATAAGTGATATTTCCAACTCAATGGTAAGATCAATAAGACTTAATACTTGTAAGCTATTGGAAAACTGACGTGGAATCATAAGACTACAACTTTTACTAAGAAATCGAATAAAGCAATCATACACAGCAGGTTTTAAAATTAAAAAATTATATTCATTCGGTGTAAAAAGTATAGAGAATTGTTAAATTAAATTGAAAAAAAAAAAAGTAATTTATATATATTAAAATTTATGTTGTCACCTTCAAAAAATGTCCTGTCGGTTGAAATACAATAATATAACTACGCCTGTGCTCATCTCTCCAGTACTTCATACTTTTTTCGTAGTCTGATTGAGAAATAGTCCTCCATGCCTTTTCCATAGTCTGATTGAGGAATAGTCTTCAGCTTCTTCAGCGAATTTACTTTTATGGCTTCAACCAAATCAGGGCGCTTATACACCGAAAAAAAAGACCGTACTAAATTTGAAGAACTGCCTTCCTCCGGTTTAGTGTAAAAATTTCCTTAATCTAAGTTATTTTTCCTCATATTTATGAAAATATCGTTTCATTTAGTAATTGAGTCCTTTGAAATGAGTTCATGTTTCATTAAAGCAAGTCAAAGCTCTTCCTCAAATATAGAGTTTGTGGTTTTAGTAAAATTTTACTTTGAAATATTAAATTTTTCTTTGGGAATTTCCTGGGATTTGAACCAGGAGCTTCCCTGATTAGACAATGGTTGCTACGCAGTTTAACGACATCATTTTAGTATGTCTTAAAAATGCTGTCGGTAGCTGAGTTGGGTAAGATGAGTATCTTTGAAAAGTAGCATGGCGCAGAACACAGGTTCAATTCTCTGATCGGGTGACAGGTAAAAAAAATTTAAGTTCTCCTTTGAAGTTTTAAACACGTATTGCAATTAAAATAAGAATGACTGACAATAAGTCACAACAAATAAGAAAATAGAGGAAAAAAACGTTAAGGAAATTAACAAATTTTTTTTGAAATCAACGAATTTATTTTAAGTAAATTTCTTTCATTTAAGGATACCTTCATCCTTAGAAAAAGTAAAAATTTCCTCAGTTTAATAACCTTGTTCTCACATTGAGTAAACTTTTCCTTATTTCAAAGCAGCAACATTTACTTGTACTTAGGAATCCAACTTACTTATTTTGAGGAACCCATGGCTTTAGCTCGTATTGAAGGACATTTTTTCCGTACATTTAGGCATTTTCCCTTAAACGGAGTAAGTTTTTTTTTTCGGTGTATGATAGTGCAAAATCTATGGAATGTTCTTCCACAAATCTGTCCATTTTTGAGGCATTCATTTTGAGGTTTGTTACTATTGAAGAAATTCAGAATGCAGCACTTTGCAACCATCGATAAAATCTCAATTTCAAATATTTTTTAGACAGTAGGTATAGTATAAGAGCATTTTTCTTTCGATTCTTGTAAATTCAATGTTAATATTGGTAAGAGCTTTTAATGAAGGACTATTTTGTTGCTGAAAAACAAGCGTTGTTCTTGGAAATGCTCAGAACAAAGTAATTTTTAGCCATTAACTTATGGTATATATCAACCACCTTAACCAAATGGTAGAAAGATGGCACTTCATTACTTTAAAAAGTGGCTTTCTTGTCAGTCTGAATATGTTGCTACAGACAACGTTTTTAGCTATAAGACTACTCTTAATGATGCCAGCCCCATATGTCTCTTTAAAAGGATTATTTTTATCAACACAAAATTTGATTTAACGCGATCTAAGGTGGCTCTTTTTATAGCCATTTGCTTTGGCGTGTTTATATGCAAAAGTGTTAAAATTGTCATAAAAACTTCATGTTGAAAATGTAAAGGATAAAACAGTATGGTTGCTGGCACAGTCACTTTTATTTAGGCAGGAAATTATGAGATATAAGATCTGCGCAGGACGTGAACATTTCTAAGGAGAAAAAAATATCAAAGGTTCAAGTTGATGGCAGCAAAAGAAAAACGACTCATAAACGCTTCATTTTTCATTTATTTAAAGTATTACCTTACTGTTTTATGTACCACTAAAATTTATTGCTGTTAAAATAAAGGTGGTAGCTTATAATGCAAGCGTTACGTGCCCATTATGATTTTAAGAATATTTATAGAAAAAGTTAGTGCTCGAAGATAAATGTGAGCAGTCATTAAATACGTAGCTATTTGTAGCTGAAGTCAGGAAAATTATTTAAAATTTGAAAGGCCGCTTATTACTGATCCACATATCTCCTTTAACAATAATGCAGATTTTGAGCATTATGCGTTCCCATATTTAATGAGATTGCAACAATTTATTTGTGGTATAAGAGGGTATGTTTTTTTATGTACGGATATTATTACCATTATGATCATTAACGTATGTACATTTTTCAATTTTATGGGCCTTCATTAAGCTAAATTAGCATGTCTACAAAGAATTTAGTATCTTATGTGAAGTATGGCATAGATAAACTGCTACACAATTCATTGTTTTTATCTTTTGTTTTGTATATTTTATATGTATGTATGTATGTATGTATGTATGTAGTTCGTTTGCTATAAAATGAATAAGGCACTTTATATCCTTAGCTCATAAATTCTAATTTGACTCTCAAATTTTAAATTAATTGTTACATTTTATGTTTACTTCAAATGGCAGGATTAAAGTAATTTAAGATTTAATACCTTCCGTAATGTTAACTTTTTACTCATGTACATAATAAAAGTTATGTACAGTTTTAATAACCATGTCATTTGATTTTAATTGTTAAATTTTACACAAACAATTTTGGCTTCCGGACAAAACTTGTTGTTATTAGCAATTAAGAAAGGAAAGCGTCATTGACGAGCGTTGACGTCATATAACTTTGAACTTTTGAAACATTTTATTATTTTGCATAAAATTATCTTGCAATAGCTTCACAGTTAACTGAAGTTAGGGCAATTAAGTCTCATGAAAATAATATATAATTAAATTAGGTCAAACTAGATAATTTCGAAAGATTTTTACACGTCAATATATTGTGAAATTCTTGCATTAAAGTGTGTAATATATTATTTTAAGGCATTTTTGCAGGGATCTTACCATTGCTAATAACCGGAATTTAAATTCTACTTATCCTTGATCAGTTATTTCTAAAATATTCCAAAAAAATATGAAAATGTTCCTGATCCTGATTCTTTTATTTAAGTTCGCCATTTAAGCACCGTCTATAGCGAATAAATAAACAAATCTCAAAAATTTTAGTTTACAGAAGAAATCAGATATCAGTAGTTTGTAAAAAAAAAATCCCAAAATTGAGTTGAAAGCTTTCATTTTGGTTCATGGTTTTTGTTAGATAAAGTACTGGCTAAAATGAAAATAAAAATATAAAGGGAATAAAATGCATTATTCACTTGTGTGAAAGTTTTTCAGCAATCCACCCTATTTGATATTTAGATTAAAAAGCAAATTTGCAACATTTTAACACAAACGCAAAAACAATAAAGATATTAAATGGAAAACAAGCAGTCGGTAAAACAATCTTATGTAATTGAATTACCAAGGAAACACATCTACGCAAATGTGGCATGGTTGCCCAGCAAACAATTTTTTTCCCAGAAAAATTATATTTGAATCGCTTAGGCGATGATTTTGTTAGCATCATATTCTGATGTTAAGCGAAAGTTTCTTCTGGAGAAACTGTTTGCAACTCGTTAATGAAATTCGCATATCGATTGTAAGGAAGAGTTTATCATGATTTTTGTTTAGGGCGAAAACATCGTGCTTCATTTTATTTGTAGTTAAAGATGGAAAATAAAATTTTAATAACGTTTCATTGGACTTAAAATTATTGTTTTATATTATCATAAAATTTGTTAAAATATTCAGAATATTAATTTTTTTATCAATTATCCCGACCACTTAAGGATACATTGCATGCATGAAATTTGCAGCGGTACAGATGAGAGTCATTTGGAACTACATACTTACTTTCATATGGATTTCGGACACACTGGAGAAAGTGAGCTTTAAGTGAAAAGTTTGAAGGCAATTCCAACTCGCAACATAAGTGGAAAATCGTCTCTTTAATTATTGGGTCATTATATTCTCTACATACAAAGCACGTCCACAAAAACATGACTCGCAGTTTCTCAAACTACAAAGAATAATCATAGCAACTAGGAAATATATATAAATATTGTACGCAAATATAGCAATTTCGCTGACTGTACTTCTGTGGGTTTTGAATGTTTTGTTTGCTTAACTTTGTCAGCGAAAAAGCTATATGTGCGTACAATATTTTTAAATAAAATGTTATTGCGAAAATAACTGTGAAAAAAAGTAAGCACAATGCAAGCAGGATTTGCAGAAAGTCATTTGAAATGTTGCTGTTGTTATTTGCTTTGAAAATAGTACCGTAGAGTGGCTTGGCAATGATGGAAAAAAAAGTTAACATTTTGATTTTGGAGAAAAAAATCTTCTGACTTCAAATGTGTTTTAACAAGCATTAAACTCATGCCATTTCTTTCTCATATTAAAACAAATCCACAGTAAAATTTTAAGCGTAAAAAAAATTGGGGTTTTTAAAAAATCAGCCATGTTTTTTTTTCATAAAAAGCGCTATAGCTCCGCCAATTTTCAACAATTTTGAAAATTTCTTAAATATTCTGACAGGGAATCAAAAGTTCTATTATAATCAAAAGACTAAAGTTAATTATTTTGATTTGGATGAAAATGCGACTATTTTGAACCAATTTTAAGCGGCTTTTCAAGCTCTGACACTAAAACTTTAAATGGGCATAACTTCGTAAAAAATAATTTTCAATCAAATCGGTGGACGGTATATTCCTTTGAGCACTTTGAAAAACAACATATTTAATCGGCAATCAATTTCGCAATTTGTAGTCACTCCGACTGCTTGGTTTGAAATGGATTTATTTGGTCATATGCAAATCGAGATATGAAAAATATTTACAAAATTAATGCTTCATAAATTTTGGCAAAGTATAGCGCAATAATAGTTCGACTTATGCCGAAATAATGTATGGCAAATCATCAACTCTTCAAAAACTATTCACGAAAAAAATTCAGCAAGGCCAAGAGACTTCAAAATCCAGCTCTTTTAAGTATTGCAAAAAATAACCAATCTATAATGCATACATTTTCATTGTTTAATTTAAAAATTAATATTTAAGAAAATGATATGATATGATAAAATGCATAATATCAAATCAAATATACATAGTTATTCACAAAAAATTATTTGCGTTGTTTTGCCACTGCTGTATTTTGAAATTTCGATTGCAACTTCAATAGAATTAATCGAATATTTGGCATGCATTTGAAAATAAATTTATATGCAATTTTATGCAAATGTAAATTAAGTTCAATATCATAGCTATACGTTTTCACAAAACTACTTATATTATTTAATATTTGTTTAGGTAGATACTACATACATAACTACATGGGTAATGAAAAACTTTAATTAGGCAACATATTGATTTGATATTTCGATCAAATCGATTTGCATGCAAATTTACTTTCATAAGTCGATTAATAATAACAAGGTGCTATAATATTAAATTTTGTAATATTAAATATAAAAAAAAAAATAATATTAAATAGTCAGAATTGATATTAAATCTGTCCAACGGCTGTGACAAATAAAAACACTTTTTTTTGGTTTCATGTTATACTTCAATACAAATTTTTCTGTCAGGACTGAGACACTACATTGATTTTGAGCAAATTTTTTATGAAAATAGATAGATTCCTGAGTAAAGAGTGGGCGGTGTTACGCCCCTAGCCATAAAACATGAACTGATTTTATTGATACTTAGTACGGAGAGAGATTGAACCTTGAGGATAGGTAATGTTTCTAAGCGGGCGGTGCCACTCACCTAACAGGTTAATATGTTATCACACCTAAACAAATTGAACGATGTTTAGAAATTTGGTATGTAGACAGATTGAATCTTAAAAAAGAAGCAGAGATAAGGCAACACGTTACCATGGTTTCTGGTTGGTTTAACGAGAGGGTATAGTCAGACACCCTGTGGTATCACAATGGAACTAAGTGAATAAGACAAAAACGTGTACTCTCGATCAAAGTTCATATGTATATATGTACATAATTATCGCTTATTGGCTTATTGAAATTCTGAATGTGATGCGATATGGCTAACCTATTATTCTCTAAATACCTTCATTACCAATATATGTAGATATGTATGTCTACAATGAATCAGCGGAAATTTGGTTATAAGTTTTGTCCAAAACAAAACCACTACCAAAGAAAAAAAAGCTATAAAAAAATTAATTTAGAACAAAGTCATAGCAAAGATAATGAAAGTATGTCAAATAAAATATATAGCATATATGCAAATGATTGTTGGATACCCCAGCGAACACTCAGTGTGCCAGTTTCAAATTAGTTACGTGCTGCTAAATAGAAACTCTTTCACTAAAAAAAAATATAGAGTTGAACTCTCATCGACAACAGCGCTGAATTTAATGCGCCAAGTCATAAATTTAAGCAAGGAACAGGACATAAAATTGAAAGAAAAAGAAAATTACGCACTAAATGTAAAGGCAAATAACAAAGAAATAGGGGAAGAAGAAGAAAAACTTTGACATAGTATAGCAAACATAAAACAAAGTAAAACTTTATGGACAACAAAGTAAAGGCATACGATGCGATACGATAAACAATGCAGTTAGGCCCAGACAACGACGTCATGTGGATCGAATTCACAAAAGAGGAGTAAACGTTTGCTAACCACCATTATAGCTACATATGTACATGGTGAGACAAATTGATGTACAGTGATTTCATTTTGATAGCACAACTATAAGACCAATTGAACGTTTATTTTGGGTGGCAAAAAAGAATTGTTGGTTGACTAGTGCTGGTTTGTAACGCTTTCAGGCAAAATACACTGAACCTATTTTAATAATTAATTTTAAAAAAATATATATTTGTGCTGGAGAAGGTTATGGCATACTTAGATTTTTTATTTTTTTAAAGATAAATATCCTTTTTTATTGGGATTACGTTTTTGCAAGATCTCACACAAAAATTGTATTTTTGCATTATCGTTGCATATGCTTATGCGACTTCTTGAATTCTGTGTTGTGTATTCCACGAAGCCCAAAACCCCCTCTAAAAGATTGATTTTTAAACAATACATACGTCCCCATATTGAATCTGCCATTTTGAATTGAATAATTTTTAAAATATAGCCTCAGATTCGTAATCGGCGACCCTAAAAACCCCTGTATAACAAATTTGGTACAAATCGGATGATTTTTAAAAAATAAGTCAGCCATCTTGATTTTATAAAATCTGACTTTGGTTTCGTGATTAGTAGCCTCCAAGACCCGTGTATACCGAATTTGATGCAAATCGGTTGACTTTTTGACCGCCATATTGGATCCGCCATTATGAAATTTTGTCAACCTTCCACGCCAACTTTTTAAGAGCTACAATATGAGCCAAAGAACGATCCGATCGGTTGGGAATTTTTATTTTTACAAGCTTTTTTTTGCTGGACACTCGATTTTTCTTCGGCTATAAGGCGCATACGGAATCTTAAAGTAGATGTCCTAAGCTTCAAAATGAGCCATTGGGCGATTTTTTTGGTCACTCCAAATTTTGGACACAGCAGCACTGATCCGGTTGGCATGGATCGTCCCGTACATATATTATATTCAAGGCCATGTTCAGGTGGTTTATGAAACATAATTCGGCTCTCAGCCTGTATCCGAGGATGGTAAGAAAAAGATTCAAATTAAACATCTATAAGATGCTTTATGTGGTTGAAACTCTTAAGGTGGAAATCATTCTCTGGCTTTTAAGTTTTCGTCTTACAAAAAGTTCGAATGTAAAGCTATGGCCAAATCTTTGTGTCAGATATTAGATAAGTAAACGTCGATATCAGATCAGGACTATGAAATTGAAATAAACTCACCAGGATACAGGAGGATTCAATAATATCGAGCCATGGTTGCATAAGGATTAGTGGAAATTAAAGAAAGTATATTGTACTGATTGTCAGATTTTAATTAGAGGCCATTTATATAAGACATCTGCTGCAGGGGGAGGGGAGAAAATCGCCAACTGAAGTGGTACCAGAAAATCACGATCGTCCTAAATCATTATTGCAACATTCGCTAGAGCAGAAAATACGTGAACCTGGAAAATGTTGTAGAGAATTGAAGGCACTTTCTATTGATCGTGCACATTGGTAGAGTTTTGTGCAGGTCCTGTGCTCCTTAAGGAGATAAAAAACATAAGAAGAAAATCAAGATTTATCGGAAAAGTTTATATTTTTCTCCACTGTGCATTTTAATGCAAAATTTTCCGGCAGCAAGAGCGTCGCAACATTGATTTACTTGTTGTTGTTGTAGCTATTGCAGCAGTGCAAACAATCCAAGGCACTGCGTACGAATTAGCGTCATGCGGAGCATAAACTTTGTAAGCAAATAACTTTAACTTCAATGTTCCAGTGTTTCAAGCCAGCTACCAGCTATTACAGCGAGACACCACCGAAGAACACATGACAAGCGCCCTGCAAGCGCAAAACTTCAGGTTGTAGGTCAGTAGCCAATGTAGATTTTGTGTGTGCATGTGTGCATATAGTGTTTGTTGGTGTTTGTGCACTTTTGATGCTTTTCGCAAACAAAAGAAAAAGATGGCTACGCCTGCAACGGTAAAACAACACCAACGCACAACGTAACATTCATTGGCTGAGCAAAACTTTTACATCGATAACAAATTTGTGTTGTTGTATTCGCGCGCCTTCCGCAATCGCGTAAGCCGCTCGTTCGCTCATAAATCACATAGCGTATAATCTGCTCACACGGCTGGCCGATGTTGCCTATAGGGAAGTTGTTACGGAAAAAGAGGTTGTGGTGCTGGTGGTGCATCATTGCGGAACCAGCCATATAATAATAATTTTAAAAAGAAATTCAAGTAAACCAAAAGAAAAAAATTGGTTACCTACGCTGTAAGTAAAACTCATAAATTTGTCATTTTTTCTACAATTTATTGTGTTAAAAAAGTCGTTTCGCTTTTACGCTCCCACAAATCGCAGCTATTGTTTTTTTTTGTTGATTTTTACGTAGGGCAAAAGAAAGCGCGAAAACGTTAGCGTGGTTGAACGCTGGGAGTAAATATATTTTATAAGAAAAATTTTTAAATTTGTAGTTGAAAGTTAATAAATGAATCGTGATTGGGTTAAGTCCAGACAGATAATGTATGAAACATAAATGATGCTAGACAATCAAGATAGCCTACATATAAACAGTACTGGCATTGCGTACAATTAAGACAATAGAGACAATTAATACAATGAATAAAAACATCAAAACCAAACTACCACAAGACAAAATGATAATGACAACAGTAATGACATTAAACCAAAGTTCGGAAAAGCTCACGACAGCACGCTTTTCGCTCATTCCAAACGCTCTCGGCTTATTGTTTATTGACTCTCGGCTCGCGACCGGATGCTGAGAGCTCCACTTTTCTCGCGAGGGATCCCTTGGCTCTCGGCTCGCGAGCTAACCACATCTGCCATGTAGAACCGAGAGCGAATGCAAGCCTAGAGCCGGATAAGCGCTTGCGTCTATGATTCATTTCCAGCGAAAAAAAAAAATGTTGCACCAATAGATAGAGAAAAGACATAAAAGGGATTTCAAACATTACTTGGAAAAGCCCTGAACCAAGGAAAGATCCAATCGATGGGGATTTGACCCATATCCGGAAAAATTTATTTTTGCTCCAATCGTTGGAATTGGTTGGAAAATAGATTTTGGACATCACTTGTAGTGGCCCGGGATCATTGAAAGGACCCATTTTCGGAAAAATTTATTTATGCTCCAATCGATGGTTAAGGTCGAAAATTGATTTTAAACATCTTTTAGAGTGGCCACGCACCATGGAAAGGACCATTTTTGGCCCATTTGCGGAAAAATTTGTTTTTGCTCCAAAATTCATTTTCGACCGTTACACATCGATTGGGACGATAAGTCAACTAGCACTGATTAAATTTGATATTAAGCTGTGAAGTTCTGTCATTCTAAATAAATGATATAGGGTAAAGTTGGAATATTTGGCACCCCCAGCTAATATGGCGCCCATTTCAATTTCAATACTTGCAGCTTTCATTTGGCACACCGTATTTTACTCTGAAAAAAAAATACAAAAGGAAGCAACAGCAAAGAGGCAAATATTGCAGAAAGCAATGCATAAAATGTAGACCAAGCTATGAGTTCGCTGCTAAGCAACGCAACAACTACAGCAGAAACAACAACGATATAAGGAAGAAAACTTTAGTATAATAAAACGATATTGGAGATGCGCTTCCATTCTTTAGAATTTAATTGACTTCAAGTGAAATAAATGGTACAAATTTTTTCAGTGGACAACCGACCCCTCGCTCACTGCAGATTTCTTTATATATTGCGCTTTAGAAGCAATGTGCCAGATTAAGAAATACAACATTACATGTTCAACGGAAATTGACAATTCAGCAAACAAGTGCATTGATGTTTACAGCCTTAAAAGAGAAAGATAGGTTTCAAAGAGATAAAAGGTTTAAAAACGATATTGCCATATATTCAGTTCCTTTCTAAAAACAACATTATAAAGTTACATACTTTTTGATGTTTGGAGCAATTATCAAGAAAAGGACTTTCATTAAGTCAATGTCACTTAATCCATGCATATAGGGGAAAGTGGGGCAAACTGGTATATCTAACGAGAACGAAGTGTTCGAGTCGAGTTCGATCTATATTGAACCTATTAATGTAATTAGGCGCATTATTTTCTCAACAGAAGATGTTTATTATTACTATGCAAAAAAATGTGCATCTCTGCTACCCGTGAGGCAAAGCGGTATACGAAGTGCAATGACCATGCAAACATACAGATTCGCAAAACAAAAATTTATCAACATAAACAAATCGTTGTCAACAAAAATGAATATCACTAATACTATATACTACGACGTTTTTAATGATTCATATGAAATGAATTTACTTAAGTAGAAAATCCTCGAATTTTACGTTGACCGCACTCATTTTGATGAACGTCGTTGTTCTCGAAAACGGAAGATCGAAATGTCGCTATAACCTGGTAGAAACAAGAGCACTACTCAAACATAAATTCCTTATAACTACATTAGATGGCGTTGTAATGAAAGGATAAATATACCCTTTGTATTGCTTTGCCCCGTGTACCGCTTTGCCCCACCTTCCCCTATGTGATAGTTTGAAAGCCTGAAGGTGGCACATTGCTTAAGAAAAAAATAGGTTTCAAGGCGAAGCGAAGATTTTGTTAACCGACATACAGTGGCATACTGTGCACATTCAGCAGCTGGAGCGAAGAAACAATTTACCGCCTCCTATAACATTATTACTGTGGAAAAATATTCTTTACTAAAAGCAGAAACGTCAGCAGCTTTTACATTCCAAGAACCCTAGCAAAATCTCATGGGAAACCTGCACACTTTAATATTTACTAACAAAAAATAAACGTCTACAAATTAAATTCAATATGCCAAAAACCTAAGAATATTTATCCGCCCCCCAAGCTGTTGTGCCGGGGTAACCTCCCCCCTTAGGTACGCTAATGGTCAAATATTCAGAAAAAATTGGTTTCTCCAACATAAAAATATGGCGTTTCCGAGCATTACAAGAGTCCCACACATCTACAGAGACTCAGCGGCTGATTAAGGTAGAGCTAGAGGGGGCTATAGCCCCCAAGTACCTAAGTAACAGAATATTTAGCTATTTGCTAGCGGTCAGAATAAGGGACTAGTGATGTTTTCAGAAGAAACGAAACAGAAGTATATTTTTTTTTTTTTTGTTACACCATTTATACACAAAAAAGGGCCCATTTGGGGTCCCTTTCCATATTTGGTACATTGCAGCAGGGAAAGTTATTAATATTTTGAAAGATTCTTAATATGTTTTTTTTTTTTGTCATCAGTATAAAATTATATCTTTTGAGTGAGTTATATAATTTGATCCCTATTGTGGTCATAAAATTTATGTTTTAATGATCGCCCATTTCTAATTTTTAGCCAAGAGCCTCGCATAGTTTTAATCCGTCGCTGCAGAGACTCCAAGCTTGTTGAATTTAATCTTTTTCCAACAATTAAAAATTTAGGATTTCTGTTAGGTGTAACTTTAAGTTTATCCGTTAAATCGACCATTAATCATCGTTTGAAGTTACCAAACTCTTGGAAGCAGTTAGACACATCTTTTTTCTTAAACACTTCTTATTCCTTTATAGAGCTGATGCTGCTCATATTATAATAAATATCATGTAGCCATAATTGCTCACCAACAATAATAATTAATTTGATCCATATACGATAAAGTGAACACCCAATACTTTGTGCAATCAAGCGAACAAGGTAACGTTGTGTAACATGAGTTAAAACAAAAACAACAACAATAAGAACAACTTCAAAATTGCTACCAACAACTTAAACAAAAAATATTAAAAAAATCTGAAAAAAATGTAGAAGAAGTGGAAGTATAGTAATAAAAATAAAGAAATATGAGTTTAAGATTTATTGTGCATTTATTATTGGTTGATATATTAACGACGAAAAACGATGCCAAACAGAAAAAAAAAAAGGAAAAAACTCCTTTCTACTGTTTAACCAGAACAACAGTCTTTACAACCACAAAGAAACACCAGGGTCCTGTTGGCCTGCCTGGTGACTATGTACGTGAGACAACTACAAGCGAAGTAAAAATAATTTATAGCTATTTTGTTTTATGAAAAGTGTATATGTAGGCAAATGAAACGCCCGCACTTAAACTCACAGCAGCACTCCTTCGCCCCCCCCCCCCCCCATCTCCTTCCGCCCTTAAAATGCACGGATATATGAAGCTTTCGACGCCCAAGGTGCCATCAGTTGAGTGGTTTTAGTGGGTTGCCTTAACATTGCAACAGTTGCGGTCAAAACAATGGAGCGATAAGCAATGACAGTAGCACACGCGGTAGAGAAAAAACAAAAAAAAATCCTCATAATTAACGCTTGTAATAGGATCACGATTAACTGTGCAGCAGTCAGGACATGATGAAACTTTGCAAACAACATTTTAGCAATTTTTTTTTTTTTTACCCCTACTTTTTATTCATTCGCTTGCAGCTTAGAATAATTTTAATGAATTTGCAAATGCAGCGAGAAGTTTCTTGCAGATCAGGAAGAAAAATGAAACTCGTGGCCATTAAGCTATGACACAAGTCGGCATAGTTCGAAATTTTTTTTTCGAAAATGAGATTTTCGTCGAAATTTTTCAAGCATTTTATTTTTATTTTTTTCATATCAATAGTATTTTGTAGTAATTTCTTTTTCTCAATTTTGTAGAATAATTTAGAGTTTTCAATTATAATTTATTTTGTGGCTTTTTTTTTTTTGAAACAGCCTTGCTAGTTTTTTATTCAATTTTGTCTCATTTGTATATCAATTTTCTCATCACTTATTTCCTCTATATCGTTAACTCGTTTTTATATGTTGGATTTGATTAGGATTGCCTTAAAATTCATAGTATGTTCAAGGAATTCTTTAAGGGTTACCATTAGTCTCTATCACAAATAGGTTAGGACTCACACTTGAAGTTATTTAGACAAATTTGCGCATCAATATCTTAACTCGCACATTGACTTAAGAGACTTTCACCAGAATACTATCAATAACTCATACATTTTAATAAAAAAAAATTGAACTGTACCTTACACAAGCAGGGTTGCCAAGTGTACGCTTTTGACGCGGCAAAGCCGCCGAAAAATGGCGTTAAATGGAGGATTTTTGTAGTGCTGTAAAACCTGGTTATCCACCTAAAATTGTCTTCATCAAGTTCTGAAAATTTTGTAATGTCGAATTGCTCACTAAATGCCGCCAAGATCGGATATCCATTCAAATCAAACGGCAAAAGTGGGATTGTGTTAAACACAGTGTTACCAAGTCATACAGAAGAAATTTCCGGCCATCAAAAAAAAAAAAAGATAATTTTCCCTTAAATGGTAGAAAGTATATTTTTTATTTTTTTTTGGGGAAAAAGTTGATGATTTTATGAAAAAATTAATTCATTAAATGGTTAAAACTTAAATTTTTCTGTGATATTTTTTTTTATGCTCATTAAACAAAAAGTCTATGTCACAAAAATAGTCTGATTCCCGGCCATACGAGGCTCTTTGACCTGAAATTCTGGTCTTTTGCCGGCTCAAACTGAAGTCTACCGGCACGCATTGAAATGAATTCCTTGGGATAGCAGAAACCGCGAGCATCACAAATCATCGTGGAAACGTTCGCTTGAGCTGGAACTGCAATAATCGGGGAAATATTGGAGAGTACTAAAGGCACTCGGTACTGAATGTATGCCAAATGGCTTGACATTTTTGAAATAATTTCATTAGACATCTCCCAGCAAACATTTTTAATCGCGGAAGAGTTATATTTCAATTACCGAGGCTGTTATTTCGTTCATGTGCGAGCTCATATGCTGATGTTTATTTGGGAGGAACTATCCAGAATCAGCGACTCGCGTATGAAACATAGGGAAGCGTTTCAAGTGATTGTATGAAATGTGCGCCATACATATGTGTCCTTGCTTGTTTGCTTTTGAAATTGTTTGTGCTCTTAATACCAAGTAGAAAATCGTACGAGATCTCTTAAAATGGGAGCTTTTCGTGGAGATTTTTAATTGTAGACCAAATCAATCTCAAACCATGCAGTCGGAGTGACTTCAAATAGCGGAATTGGTTGCCGATTAAATATGTTGTTTTTCAAAGTAATCAAGGGAATATACCGTCCACTGATTTCATTGAAAATTATTTTTTACGAAGTTATGCCCATTTAAAGTTTTAGTGTCAGAGCTTGAAAAATCGTTGAAAATTGTTTCAAAATAGTCGCATTTTCATTCAAATCAAAATAATTAACTTTTGTCTTCTGATTCTAATAGAACTTTTGATTTTCTGTCAGAATCTTTAATCTTTTGAAAATTGTTAAAAAATGGCGGAGTTATAGCGATTTTTATGAAAAAAGACAAGGCTGATTTTCTCAAAAACCCCAATTTTCTTTCGCTTAAAATTTTATTGTGGAGTTGTATTAATATGATAAAAGAATGATATGAGTTTAATGCGTGTTAACCCACATTTGAGGTCAGGAGATTTTTTTTTCCCAAAATGAAAATGTCAATTTTTTTTTTTTTCATCATTGCCAAGCCACTCTACGGTACTATTTTCAAAGCAAATAACAACAACAGCAACATTCCAAATTACTTTCTGCAAATCCTGCTTGCTTTCTGCATACTTTTTTTCACCGTTTTTTTCGTAATAACATTATATTATGGGAAATATATAAAAACATTGTACGCACATATAGCTTTTTCGCTGACTGTACTTTTGTGGGTTTTGAATGCTTTGTTTGCTTGACTCTGCCAGCGAAAAAGCTATATGTGCTTACAATGTTTTTATATATTTCCTTTGATAAAATGTTATGCTTATTTTGATTTTGTTGCAAATTTAATGTTAGAATTTATTTCTTTATATTTTGATTTACCTAATATTTTAATTTATAAAGATCTAAACGCAAAACTTATGAATGCAATCGTAAATTTTGGCATTGAAGGTGAATAAAATTGTAGAAGGGATGAAAAGAGACAAAAAAAAAATCTTTCATGATGATTATCGCTTAATATCTGTGCACAAGAAAAATTTATTGACATACATTCACTCTCAATTCAATCGAAGTACTAAAATCAGCAAAAGACCAAGCAGAAAATGAAGAGGAGAAGCAAGTGATAAGCTTAATTGTGTTGATTAATAAAAACTTTCGGATCAATTCTGATAAGCCGCCAGTTAATAGCACAATCCTATTATTGACTGTTCATTGAAAAAAAAAATTATTGTATTAATAGATTTCATACATAAGGGATTTCGCCAGGGGCGAGTTGTACAAAGTCTCAAAATAGTGCATGAAATCAATTGCGAGGAAACTATTCAGTTATTACTTTTTTAGTGAAATATGGAAAAAATAACAGAATCTTTCGTCTGATAAGCATATGAGCAGCGTTTTGCCAACGTTATGTTCAAAAATTCAACTGTTTTTTAACGAATTATTTTATTTTTATATAAAGTATTTTTTTGAAGTGAGAACTTCTTTAGGCACGTTGTGCACCTCCGTAAGAAAGCATTTGCGGCTGAGGAAAAATGTATAAACTCGCGACAGGCCACCGACAACGGATGCGTAATCGTATCGTAATCGTATCGTAATCGTATCGATTATGCTTAGAGGATTTGCGGCTGAGAAAAATGTATAAACTCGCGACAGGCCACCGACACCGACACCGGATGTATATACATATTCTATATACAGTACATATATGGGCGACTTCGCTCTCTCTCGCTCTCTTTTCTATATATATCATATATGTTTATTTCATAAACATTACAAAACATCATGAAAACAAATTTCAATTATATTATTTTAAGTTTTCACTTCTGTCGGCACTCCCAGAGTGCAACCCGCCGGTTTTTTTTATTATATCTAGTCAAATGTTAAATCTGAGTTTTGTAACTCAAACGGTTGAATTATTTTAATTTCTTGTTAAATAAAATATATTTTTATAAAAATTGTGCTGTCATATAACCTGAAAAATTTTTCATCAACACAATGGAATTTTTTCAAATTATGATGTATAAAATTGAAACTTTGTCGCATAGTGTATGTTTTTCTTTGAAAAATTTTTTAGCACATTGCAAGAAAAGTTTTTAGTCTTAACGTCGTTGTTGCATTTTGTACAAAACTCTAACGTGAAGGCAAACTTAATTTTCCTCAATGAAGAGAAAATCGCCGAAATGGTTAAGAGAGAAAAAAAACGAAACGAATGCCTTGGCAAGAAAAGACAAAAAAAAAAACAAAAAGCGCATAAACGGCTAAATGAATGCATTAAGCCATGCTCGGGCGGAGGTGGAGATAATGGTTAGTCTTAAAAATGTCAAACTGTGCAATAAAAAGAGCAGCAACAGCACTTTATAATATCATGTCCTGCTCAAAAATGAATTTTTCATTTACAATAAAAGAATTCAAGAGATTTTTAATTTATGCAAGTTCGCAGCATGCGCAAAATTATAATGGAAGAAGTGCCAGCTTTAGGGTACGGAAAAAAAAGTTATGAAGTACAATTTTAATGTGGATCTAGGCAGCGCAAATTTGTTAATGCATTGTTCATTTACAACTAGAAATATTTTTATGTTTCCTACGCTGTTTTTAATAATTGAACTTTGGCAAGATTTTGCCATCAGTAAGTACCAAAATAATACTGATAGAACATCTCGGAAACCAATATATGTTTCATATAACCAGACCTTTTCTAAAGTCCGAAATTGAATTTCAATAGCTCTTCAAAGTCTAAAATTTCCAAGGAAATTTATTTTTTTAACTAAAAACTTGAGCTGTTATAGTTCCGATAATTTGACGAATTACTTTTTTTTTTATGATATTAAAATTAACTTCGAAATTCAATTCCGTTTCCGAAGCAAATACCTCTTCTCTTTATTTTGTTTTTAATTCATACTAGTTTCTTATGAACAAAAAAATTAAAAAAATCACGACTGATATTTTAAAAATGAACGTCCGAAAAGTCCTTGTATGAGCATGCCTGTATTTTCAATAATATGGGAAAATTGGAATATTCAAAAGAAGCTTTGCATTTTACAATGTGACGTAATAGCCCAAGAGCACGCTGTAGAAAAGTCGAGTGTATAAGATTGCAGGATAAGATATACGGATAAAATATAACCAACCAGGGTTGCCACGCCAAAGCCCGGTTTTATGGGTAAATTTTCATTAATGAAGATGAAAATGGGTGGACCTTTAATATTATATCTAGGCATTTTCGTGTTCTATCATTTGGCATACATTTCAAGCTGTAATATTATACAGTTTTAAAATACGGGCATCGGGAAGGGCTTTGGCAAGGCAACGCTGGTTGGTTAGTTTCACCAAAATGCATTACTATCTTTCCCGTATACCTTATCCTGTAATCCTTTACACTCTATTTTTCTACAGGCGGACTATACGCCTTTACAAATAAGCTGATCCCCGCCCCATCCATCGTCCCTAGTCGGTTGATGTAATATGTAAGTAACTCCTTAATAAAAAATCATCAAAATAAGTTCCTTTTACTGCGCCGTCGAAATTTTGATTTCTTTTGTTATTACGAACAAAAAGTTCCTCAACGACATACATACATAGGTCTAAAATGAATTTCGAGTCTCTTGAAATGGATTTTTATGCAAAATGTTCGGTTTATATAGAATTTTCGAACTTACATATCTTGCAAGAAATGAAAATTGAGACTATTTTTATGAAGAACAAAATAGCCCATAAAATAAATCCTAATTTAGGGATGAAAAGCGTTATTTTATTTTTATTGTGATTGCATTTAAAACTTAAAGGAAAATCCTTTTGTAAACACTTAAGGACTTATCTCGCACCAGTTTTCAAAAACTCACCAATAACTTTACTTCAAAATATTTTTGTTGCTCTGCAATTTTGAAAACAGTAAGAGCTAGGGGATTTGGCAAATCGAGTTTGCTCAGTAAGTATTTATAATAACGACAAAAATCATCTTTTCGGGAGTTTTTCCCCAGCTTTCTCTCGAAAAATCCTACGTGATGAAAGATTTTCGGCGGCGAATTAAAGCTGAGAAAAACTTCTACGTACAAATTTTCAAAAGCGGCTAAAAATGTGTTTTTTTTTTGCATAGTGCTTTTTTATGCGATCGTTTGCATATTTTAAAAAAAAAAATTCTATAAGGGTGGTTTTCTTGTCTTAAAAAAAAACAAATTGAAAATGTGCCTAAATTCATAAGCTCGTGTACTTCAATCATGTACTTATTAGAGAAGCAAGGTGTAGTCCATTCTCATGTGTATTTATTAATTAGGAAGAATTTATTTTATATTTATTAAGATTTTACAGTAATGCCGTGGACTAAGAGCATAAAAAATTGCACTCTTCTTTTTCAGTCCACAAAAAATAATCAATTTCATCAAAAATTCGGTGGTCTCTTCAATGAAATGTGTTGACTGAAGAACACCGGGAAGCGCTCCATTCGACCCCTTTAGGCTTTCTTGTTGTGTTCATGTTTTCAGTCCTTTCAGATGTATATATAGCAATTGGAGCGCAAGACCACCTAATATACAACAAGTCTTATATAAGCAGAGTTGTAACAAAAAAGTTCTTACGAATTATCTGGTATTAAAAAAAAAATCAAATGAAAACGTCAATGCACTTCACCACCTACTGCTATATTTCACTGATCAGCTGATCGTACGTTCGTTCAAAGGCAGTGTTGCCAGTAGTTTTAAGCTTGAGATTTTAGTTTGTTACCAATTGTCGAAAAGGTAAAGACTTTATAAATGCTCAAAAATTTATTTTTGATATAAGCTTTATTTACTATCTAACTTTAAAACTAGAAGGAACTTTAGTTAAAATCAATTTCCAGACGACCGACCATGATTCGATTTTTCGTTTTGAATCTATGATTAAGATTTGAGTTCAAATACAATAAAAAATAAACGACTCACTTTTGGACCAGGGAGGTGTCACGTCCACTGCGGCGGTCCCACACTTTTTAAGGGGACGTTCATTAATTACGTGAGGTGTTTCTTTGAAAATTCTGGCCCCCCCCCCTCCTCTTGGTGAGATTTGGTGAGATCTGGCGGGACCCCTCCCCCCTCCCGTGAGATTTAAATATTAGTTTTTAATGTAAATTCTATGCATTAAAAAGTTGACGTGAGGTATTCCTTGACCTCCTACCCCCCTTGGTGAGATTTGTTGAGATTTTGCCGGACTCCCTTCCTCCCTGTTTTAGCTCACGTAATTAATTGACGTCCCCTAAAGAGTTTTGCCAGTATAGAGATTTGTTTTATATGAAGGTATTAGGGACATCATCCCCTTAAGTTTTGTTACACCTCTTTGTCGACATTATCGATATTTTATAGATTTTTTGAGCTTTATTCAACTGTTAAAAAATGTTTCCATATTTTTTTTTTTTTTGACTCTTTTAATTTTTTTCCAACTTTTTCAACAGCTCTCAACTTTTTTTCGATATTATCCATATTTTATCGACTTTTTCATCGATTTCAACTCTATTTTAACATTTTTGATTTCTACATTTTTTCAACTTTTCGGGATTTTTCAACATTTTTCAACCTCTTTCAATTTTGAACCTCTTCAAACTTTTTTCAAAATTTTTCATATTTTTTCAACTTTTCGAAATTTTTCAACTATTTCAACATTTTTCAACCGCTTTCAATTTTCTTCAACATTTTCCATTTATTTTCGACTTGTTCAACATTTTCAGCTTGTTCAATCTTTTTAAAATTTTCATACTTTTCAACCTCTTTCAACTTTCTCCATATTTTTGCGTCCATTTCAACCTCTTTCCACTTTCTTCACGACTTTTTCAGCGATATATAAAACAGAGTCTCAACATTTTTCAACATCTTTCAACTTTTTTCGAGTCTTTCAACTTTTATCAACACATTCCATATTTTAGAGATTTTTTCAGCCTTTTTAACTGTCTTAACATTTCTCAAGCTCTTTTAACTTTTTTCGCGTTTGTCAAACTCTTTCGACTCTTTTCAACATTTTCCATATCTCATATCATTCTCTCCAACACTTTTCCACGACTCCATCGATTTTTTCAAACTCTTTAATTTTTTTTAAATATTTTCCGTATTTTTCCTACTTATTCAACCTTATTCAATTTTTTTCCATACTATTTCGAAATTTTCAAACTGAAAACGAAAAACCGTACTATATATAGTTCCTTTTGTCCAACTTTATTTGGCTTAAGACAATTGACAGTGTTTTTAACATAACTGCTGCTATGAGTGGGACTACCTTCACTAAGAGTAGCCTCTAATTTTTGCTACTAACTAAAAGCCTCATGCTATTCAACTACAAAAGCCAAAGGGTTCATTCAATGTCGCGTGTCTTTGTTTTGCCTTTGACTTTGTCATTTTGTCTAAATGCATAATTTTCAATTCTCATTACGAATAAAATTAATTTATGCTGTTGCTGCTGGTGTTTCTGTTAAAACGCCTATACAAGTCAGGACGAGAAATTATGACTATGGCTGTCGTCGACAGCGCATTATGAAAGTTTTCACCCGCTCGCCCGCATGTGATTTAACTTACATAAAAATTATTTAAATTAGGTGGCAACGTCCAAATTATAAATTATTCGGTTGTTGGGGTGAGTGCTAGAGACTGGATTACCAGATATTTCGTTTTGTTAAAATATTTGGTATATTATTGCAAAAGGTTTGAATTTATTCAAAAGATATGATTCTTAATAGTTTCCAAAATTATGAAATAAAAGATATTTTTATTTCATGCATTTCAATACTGCATTCAAACACCAAGCTAAGTAGCGCCCTCTTTGGAAATTCTGGAAAGTATCACAGTACCTCTTTTAGTAAATATTTTAGACTATTAAGCGTACTTTGATTTAATTCTTGGTGAGGCCAAATAAATAGTTTTTCTAAGCTTGGCAACTCTTGCAGCAAACGTATTTGAGTGTGGCAAACTTTTAGCTCTTTGAAATGGTGACGGATTTTTTTTTGTTTTTATTTAAAAAAAGAATGCATTTTGTTGGTCTATTTGTAACAAAATTTTGTATAGGCTTAAGTCAAGTTACTACCTTTTTCCAATTACAAACTAATGGAAGTATGAGAGCATAATTTGTATGGTCACAACTTAGCAGCAGTCACATTATAATTAGCTACATAAAAGCTTAGTTGAGCTTAAATCATACAAAGTCTGTATAATGAAGCAGACAAAACAAAGATACCCACCGAATTCCAGGTAATGGGTGCTGGTTGCCAAGGGATTAGCATTAATTTGACATGAATTAATTTGTGACAACAGTGTGGCTTATGAATTTTTAATCAGCTTGTTATGATAATTTTTCTGTGATATTTTTTGCATAAATTTATTTTGTATGTTTAATGAATTTGGAAATTTTTTCATTATATAATTTTGACATCAAAAAAGTATCTTTAAGTTAAGTTAAGTAAAAAGTTCAAGCACAACTTGTTAGTGCTGTTACCCAAATATAAAATATTTATGTTACACTTTTATCACTTGTAATAAAAATTTTTACACATACTATATATCAATTTTGAGCTCAAGGATACACAAAAGTTGAGTGTGCTACAGCGTGTATTGGATAAAAGAGAAAAAAAAAACAACAACAACGACAACAGTAATAATAATAAAAATTATGTGTTATAAATTTTTACAGAAATATTTCATTTATATCATCGTCACAACGATGATATATTGCTTATAGTGAAGCATGGTTATCAACACATATCCATTGATTAAAAGCTTTGTGTATAATTCGGGCCGGGTGGCTGGACTCATCAACCCTTTTGTACGCTTGGAACACTTCGAAAGACTAGGGAGTTTTTGGAGACTCTCATGATTTCTTATGTATAATAAAAAACACTAAGAAACTAATCGTCTCTTAAAAAATTTGAATCAAAAACATTTGTCGAGATCTTATGGTATGGGGCTGATGAAGCTAGTCTGCCTCCAAAAGATGGGCCAAAACAAGAAATCAATTACGCAGCTGAGATTAGAGAGCTGATTAAAACAACAAGAAGAACAAGGCCTTTTCTTCCTTTAAAAATCCGGAAATCCAAGAAAACCAGCTTGGAATAGCACACCATTTGAAAAAACATGAAATGCACTTTCTTATGTATTAATTCAAATTTTTACTGAATAAAAACTTTTCCAAAAAAATAACGCTTTTTAACAAAATAAATTGACCAGAAACTTAAATAAATTGTAATATCTCGAAAATTTTCAAAAACTATAGCTGAAATTTCAAATTTTTATGAGTTTATATTATAGTTCATTAAATTATCTTTCATATGGCATCCATATTTTGAAAGTTGATCCAGGGGTTCCCAAATTATGACAATGATTTCATTAAAAGCTATATCCCCGACATCTGATGGCTATATCTCCGAAAATAGATGCGTCACCCAACTTTTGATTCCATATTCGTGTTCAGTATTGAAAGCCTCGTAAGAAAGTAGGATTTTATTAAAATATGAGCTGCACTCCCAAAGTAAACTTATGCCATAAAAATTGTCAAAATACTTATGCCACCCACAAAATGGTTTTTTATCTTTTAAATATACTGCAGCACTTAAATCAGCAGAAAAAATACGCAGCTTTTTTGTTCTTTTTCACACCTAGCATGTGTTATTTCTCTTACATACGTATATAGTACCGTTAGCATTGACTGTTAGCCATTGCAGAAAGAACACTAAAACGCACATATTTGTCAAAATATATATGCCGACCACTGTATACGAATTTTCAGTAATTGGCTCGATTTTGTCAAATCTACTCAGACTTGAAGTCTATTATCTCCAGTTGTACTGGTTCGATCAATGTCGGATTTTTTTTTACTTAATAGCCCATAACGTTAGCTTTTGCAATAAGTTTAAAAAAACATTTATATTGTCAACAAATAAAAAATAATAACAAATTAAATGTTTAAATAATTTTTACATGATATCCCCCCAACTAGAAGTAATTTAAAAAAATAACATTTTGTTCTTTATTCTTTTATCTACAAAACCCATTTTACAAAAAAGGGGAGTCTCTGTTAAATCGGAAGTTATGAAATATTTTCGACCGCAAGTCATGAATTCCAGAAGGAAACCGTGCAAGAGTGCAGCGTGCGACGAGTCACAACAAAGGAGCGAGTATCTGATACTCGTTATTAAATTTTGATTCGTCTCACGCTGCACGCTTAAATTGATCGAATCAGCACAACTGGAGATAATAGACTACAAGCATGAGTAGTTTTGACAAAATCGAGCCAATTATCGAAAATTTATGTGTGGACATTTTCGAAAAAAAAATTTTTTCAGCAAAATCTAAAAATATGCGTCAAGTAATTTTATGTATATAAGCAGTAAAAAAAATTTCGAGCGAGTAAGGTACAAATTTCTCAAAAGTGCTCAGACATATATTTGAAGCTCTATTTGGACAGCAAGCTCAACTGGAAACAGTACGTACTACAGAAAGTTGAGCAAATAAAATCAGTAATAGACAAATGTACTGGCTGATTGGTCACAATTTCAAATTAAGTCTGTATTGCAAAGCTCTAGTGCATTAAATCAATCTGGACATCCGACAAGGAAATTCAAATAAAGTTTTAAGAATGCTTGATAATGCTTACCGCTACGTAACTAAGGTGAAATTACACAATGGTCTGCAAGCAGCTTATAATTTCGGTAAATGAATAAACATGACTTGATTTTTGAACTTTGAACTTTCTGGTAACATCAAATGTACCTTATGTTACGACATGTCGTTGAGAGAGATTCTTTTGCATTCGCACAATCCCAGCAGGCAACAGAGCAAGGCAGACCCGGATTTAGAAATTTTCCGCCCTTATGCCGTTCATTAATTGCATCCCTTCTTCTGGTGAATATGTAATGGTATGGTATGGTATGGTATGGTGAATATGTAATATCAAAAGTGAGCACCTTTATTTTATTTTTTTTTTTCTTGTCAACATTTTTTTTAGGTAGTTTAGGGGGCGAAATTCCAAGTATTCGCACTTTTTTCCCTGTGTAACTCTCACCATCACCAATGCATTACCACTTAAAAGAAATTTAAAAAAAATTTTCAAAATTCCCAATATATGCCGCCCATAAATTATTGCCGCCTTGGGAATTGGCCTAGTGTGCCTCTAAGGTAAATCCGGCCGTGGAGCAAGACCTGTCTCGGAGAAGTCCTGCTAGAACTGCTGCAAATGTAATTTAATTTTTTTCCAAGTACTTCTGAGATTACTGCTACGGCAAGCGGCTTTAGGAGGCCTGTTTTATTGGGACATTTCATATAAAAAAGAAAGTACAATTGAAAGGAGTTGACAAGGCCTTATACTTACCAAGGAAGGCCTTATAGATGCGCTGCTAGCTCCTGTCCTTACCTACTGGGATGATATCTATATAAATATATAAAGCTCTCTAAAGCTATGTTTGTGCGTGCACCGATCTTATGGTTTGTAAAAGGTTTTTAGCATAGTTCGGATGAAAAAATAGGCAATGTCACGACCTTTCCTAATAAAAGAAAAATTATATTTATCATAGCTCATCAACTATTTGACGCAATGGTATGGTGCTTATGGTTTGTTATAGGTTTTCTGCATAGTTTGGTTTGGTTTGGGACATATGGCCTATGACACGCCCATTATATAAGAGAAAAATTAAATTCAACAGATCTCATCAACTATTTAAAGCAGATCAGAAACATACATATATAAACAGTATGGGCAAAAGTAAGTATCAATGAAAAAATGTGCGGTACCGAGCCTCTCAGATGAGAAAAAATCAAAATTTTTTAAAGAAAAAAAAAAGACAAGGGCTATAACCAAACTCATTGCGGCAACTACCGATAAGAATAGAAAAACGTTTGCCAGGCCTGCTGGCTAAACTTTAATTTTGATAAAAAAAAAAAAGTATCAAAAAATTATCTCCATTATAGTTGTTGTTCCATTTGCTCTACTCAAAATGTCGTTCACACGCGCAATCGATATTGACGTGCAGTCAAAACACGCAGTCAGTCATTGTTAGAGCGACACGTAATCTATACATTTTCGAATGCAATGACGTATAAAGAGCTTTTCAACCACATCAACGGATATAAAAGACTTGCAACAAAATTCATACATTCTATCGATGAAATAATAAATTCACTTTTCGACATATATACGTACATACATAACTCATATATGACCCGTATATTTTATTCAATTGCAGAAACGACGCACGCTTGGCCACTCAATAAAATGATGATGATGATGACGATGACGATGATCTGGATATGAAAATGGATAAGCTATGGCAAATTTTCAATAGCAACAACAATTAATTATGACTCTAAGCAACATTGCTAAATGTTATACCACATTAAAAATGGTAAGTTTTTGTTCGATTGGTTTCCATTTATATGTAACTTTATGCAATCAACCATTAATTTACTATGGAAGTATAAATCACAAAAATGCTACATTTACTACAAAAGCCACAAAGGATCGCTCCGCACAGTACGTTATGCTGCTGGTTTGGCCATTAAATATTATTTCATATTATTTTATTGTTTTTGTACGTTATATGCCAACAGACCACCAACTTCCTCCCTAAGTACTATTGTGAATCCAAGTTGTCTTCATTACTTTTACCAAACAATTGTGCTGTGCATTTGTTGCTTCAGCAAAATACAAAAATACAAAAAGAAAAACCGTAACGAACATCAAACTCAATAAATCCAAAATCGAAGATTTGTATTCATCCTTTCGTTTTGTTTTCTTGTGTGTTTTTTGTTGTTGTTTTAGCTTATTCCGCAGGATATGGCAGCTACTCCCTAGAAATTAAGGCAAAATAAATGTTTCGCCATCAATTTTGTTGTTAAGTCGACATCGTCGTCATTGTTGAGGCTGAGAATAACAACCGCAACGAGATTTTGTATAGAGATGGTTCAGCATTGACAATGGGTTAAGTCAAAAATAGGGTAAAATCTGGGAATCTTTTACCGATTAATAAATGCAAGCACGTTTTTTTCTGTGTCCTTGTAAGCCAAAACTGGATGGATTTTAAGTTGCTTCAAAATGGCCACAGGACTCATATAACTAAAAATTTTTAACCAAAACAAAAGTCAAATATTTCTTTATTCTTACAATTTCCATCTCTAAATAAGCTTTCAGCCACAACATTTTCATCATTCTACACATCTTGTCTGTTCGTACGTTTCTTACTTGCGCCACAGCGTTGTCGTCGGTTTACCCGTCATCATCATCATCATCATCATCATGGTCAACAACATACTGACTAAAACTATGCTGTGCTTAGTATGTACAAGTTGCAATTGTGGTCAGCATGCGAAACGACCTTATAACGTGACGTACCGTTAGTTTTATCCTCAATGACATTGATTTCTTGTAGTTTGGCAACGCTGCATTTGATTGCTTTATATGCGATTTGCTACTATGTATGTATGTGTGCGCTATACGACTGTGGGTTATCGCAGTATCGCATCACATGGCAACGCATCGAAATGTCACAGTTATCAAACGAAAAGTTAAAAAGATGGAGCAATGGTCTAATGTTGACACATTGAATTCATTTAGCCTTAGATTTGTTAGCTAGCATTTTAGGCTTGGAATTTAGTTGGTCATCTTAATTCAAAAAAAAAAAAAAAAAAAACACAGTAAAACAAAAAGAAAAAGCCAACAAAGAAATATACTATGATGCAGCAAAGTTAGAAAAATGAGGACAGCGTATTGACAGATAAGAAGATTGCTAGTTTTTCTCTTGGATTTTGTGGTTATTTATTAAGACGTATTTAAAAATCAATACAACGTTACAAGAAATATTTTGGTCTACAGCCTTCGTTATTTATGAAAGGTTGAACGCTTTGCTATTGTGAGTTTTAATAAAAAAAATGTGTTTCTTACTTCAACAAATATTATTTATTAAATTCATCGTTTTTCCATTATGAAAAAACAATGAAGTATGGAACTTAGTGAAATTGTCGAAAGTCTATTCTCTTGAAGAAAAAACTTCTAGCACACAATCCACCGTTGAAAACTGAAATGCTTTGCTTCATCTTTTTCTATATTTGCTTATTACTTATTCAAAACTTCTCTGCTTCACAAGTTTAAATGTATATCTTTCATCATTAAAGACATATGTAAGTGAATGAAGGTGATAAGAAATAAAATTAAAATTTTACAGAAATGAGCCTTAAGGCTATCATCATACATGTACTATGGACCTAATCATTTTTGTGCGCTTATTCCTTCAATTTTTAAGATAAAATTGCAAGGTTTGGGTATTTCCTGAGATGCTCATAAGCATTAAGATGACATTCGTGATAGATTGAGAAATTTTTACCAGTTACTAAGATGGACGTACATATATCTCAATGTTTCTTAAAATAAGTTCCAATGCAATGGGGGAAGATAAACTGCTGATAAAATTAACAAAAATTATTTTACCATTCATCGTAAGGTCACTTGTTGATATACGTAATTAATAATTTTAACACCACATCGTCTTTTCAAACCTTTGAAAATTTGCTACTATGACACCAGTGTTCAAACACAAAAAAACATCTACTCCTAGAGATTTTAAGCCTATTAGCGTACTTCTTGCTTTATCCTAAGTGTGAGAAAGTTTAACTGCTGAACAACTGAACTCAGTACCTTCCCAGTGTGCCACACGGATCCGTTTCGGATTCGTTTAGAATCCGCTTCTTCGTATTATTTATCCGAAATGGATTCCGATTCTGATACGATTCGGATGCGAAATCGTTGGTGATTCGCCTCCAAACAGCGGGATGGATCGTCCGCGTTGTCGGATCCGTTTCGATCTCGGAACGGACTTCATATAAGGATCCGTTTCGGAGTCGTTTTTCTAAATAAAACGGATTTTACTGTATCAAATAAACGAAATTAAAAAAACATTTTTCTTTTTTGATTATTTACTTTCCATCTATATTTCTAATGCTGTTGTTGTTACTTATTGTTTATTAGTGTAATTAATACGTTTTTAAAACTTCAAAGGAGAAATTCAATTTTTTTTTTACATGTCACCCGATCACAGAATTGAACCTGCGTCCAGCGTCATGCCACTGTTTAAAGATGCTCATCTTACCAAACTCAGCTACCGACAGCATTTTTAAGACATACTAAAATGATGTCGTTAAACTGCGCATGCAACAACTATTGTCTAATCAGGGAAGCTTCGGTTCAAATCCCGGCGACGACATAATTTTTTTTATTTTTTTTTATAATTTTTTGATTTTTTAATTTGAAAGTATTTAAAAAACAAAAAAAGAACTATATATATATTGAAAATATCTTGAAAACTGGCTTTTATATTAGTAATTAAAAACGAGTCCGGATCGAACCCGTTTTAATAAAAAAAAAAACGGATCCATAACGGACTCGTTATTTATTATTAACATAAAAGGCAGTTTTCAAGATATTTTCAATATATATATATGATATTAATCTATGTATGTGTGTATGTACTTAATTAGAAGCTATCTGTCCAGTAGACTGCAAAGAGTGAAATTAGGTAAAAAAACCTTCACGTTTGGTGATGCTCTGGGGTACCACAAGGATTGACATATATTTGGATCTCTAATCTATTCTATGTTCATAAATGATATGTTCTTAGTCTGCAATCATTCAGACTTGTCAAATAATTAATATTTTCTATTATAATTTATATTGAAATTATACTACATGTCAAGCATAATATCTATTAGGATCTATTGAATAGATTTCATTTGTTAATCATAACATATGGTATGGTAATCCTATTTTTATTTCATTTAAATTTACATTAATTTGTGTTCCTTATATTTCTAAACATATTTATGCAAAATTTGTTTAATTTTTTTTGTTTTTTTTTTTTTTCTTTTTACCTTCTGCTTAGTACACAATTGAGGTATTTATAACTCGATTATGACGCAGATTTATTTATGAATCGATCTTTTAAAATATTGTTTTACCTAAATCAATATTAATAAATACAAACGTACGCGACAGCATAATTATTCTTCCGTCAAATACATGATTTGGTGATTATTAACATCTGAATACTTGCAACAAACAAATATTTGTTTCAAGCGAGTCTTTATTTGGTAAATTTAACCAACTATTTGATATAACAAAATATAGTCAAGTATGATTAGGTAATTATTACCCAATATATGATTAATTCAATAATATTATTCCTTAGGGTGGAATGTGTAACATATGTATATCAAAAAATTTATTTTGCATGTATCAAATATATAATTTGTTAATTAATACAAATTCTTTATATAAAGATACAAATAAATCGTTTGCTCTGTGTAGTATTCGATTTTTGTTTTTACTTTACCTAAACGATTGTTCCTATCTGATTTTAAAGCGCTGCCTACTTTATTAAAAATTTGTTCACTCTATTGATTTTTTCCTTGTTAATTATATTTTATTTACCTACAAATAAAGAAACACTGATTAGGTAATGTGCGGTTATGCAAAAATTCAACTTTTGCACGCAAGAAATGCTAAAGTTTTCTTAATAAAAAGAATCTTTAATTATTTAGGTTCCTAAGACGCACTTTTTCATCTTTTTTTCGTTCAATTTTTTTCTTAATTATTGCAGTAAATTAAAAAAAAATTTTTTTTTTTCATGCGGAAGTTGCCTACAGTAGCAGTTGGCAGTTTTTACTTGACGCCACAGTTCTTACCATCTACATTTTTTATACCGCTAATTTCAAGCAACATGTTTACTTTCTTAATAACTTTACAGGATTTCATATTAAAGGGCGCTTTGCAAACATATACATAAATACAGGGACTCATTAATAACCCTCGGAAATGCGTATTCAGCCATTTTCTGTTTGTTTTGGCGTGATTAATTTTTGGTTAATCCTTTGCAAAGATTTACTTAAGCACAAGTAACATTTTTCTTAAGCTCCTTTTTTCACGAATAAACTAATTTCGAGCAATTTTTTGTTTGTTCTCCTCTTACTTAGTATGGTGGTTGATTATATGTAGGTGGAGAAGCAGAAAGAAAATGGTGTTTCAAAGAAACTGTTGCGGTATTACTCAATAGCCACTTTCTGGGTTTTCCGTATGAGCCAAACATTAATACATTTTCCGAAAAAACAAAATGAAATGGGCAATTAAATCGATTAAGCCTTACATTTCATCAAGGCTAGACAGGATTTTGCCGCCAATGTTTCAAAATATAAGGGCATCATACTTGCAAGATTTTGTAAAATCTGACGGTAAGCAGCACTATGCCACTGCATAGCATTAGCCAGGCGCATATTGGTTTAAACGAAAACTGCAAATAATTTTAAAATGCTTTCAAGTTTCAACTTGCAAGAAATGTGTGCAGCCCAATTGGTAGAATAATTTTTTTTAATTTACCTCTTTTTAGTCACACAGTGTCATGAATCAAACTCAATATCTTTGTCATTCAATTTAAATACATGGATTAAATGTAAGCCCGCAAGTCTAATTGTAAATTTTATTCTATGCCACCACCATAACGCCACATTGGTAGAATTTATTTCGGTGAGAGTTTCTATGAAAAGTTTCGAACTTTGAATTTCAATTTTAATTAGTTGGAAAAGAAGAAGTTGAAAGTTTTAAAGCCGTTTAGAAACAGAAGAAGCATTCGAGCGAGCTGGCAAACCAATTCTGCCAACCTTAACTCTTTTGCTCTGTTGTATTGAAATCCAATTTATGGGTAACAGTTTTGGCTAACAAACGTTTGAACAGATTAAAAGCAGCCATCACTAATGATGAGAAGGAAATGGTGGAAATGCTAATATTTGGCAAAATAAATTATTGAAAGGAAATTTCTAATGAAGTTTTGTTAAATTTGGAAATTTTATTTAAATGGCAATGGCTATGAAGGCGGTAATTGATAGCTATGATGCATATTTCCTTAGAAAGCTTTTTGAATTATCATTTTTCATACTTTGAAGGCATTGACTTCGCATAATTATAAAAAATTGGTTTTTAAAATCAAGGATTTGTAGAAAAATTAATTTTTTACAAAACTTTAAATTAATAAGTATATACGTTAGGTGTTTTATTTTATAGAACAATAATGGCTTTTACCTAAATTGCCATTAAATTCATATTAAAAATCAAAAAGTAACTTTACAATTGGTTGCTATAGTGGGTATAACAGTCGGGTTAGAAAGGCCTATTATTTGACAGCTGATGGTTTGACAGTTGTCAAATGTTGACATGTGTTATCTATAAGCGTGGGAAATTTATCATGGAAAGCAAAAATAGAAATCGTTGAATTTTATTACGAAAATTTTGGTTCAATTACAGTTATGATGCGAAAAATGGAGTAAATTATGGTCGTAATCATATGCCTTCTGAGACATGTGTCTGCAACCTAATCAAAAAATTTCCAAAAGACTGGCTCAGTACAAGATGTGAAGACACCGAAACGTCTTCGCCATGGACCAAAAATATCACCGCAGTGAAGGAAAGTGTTGAAATCGAAGATTTGGCTCTGCTTGTGTACAAGCTCCAATTGTTTGAAGCCACCGTACGTTCTCTGATTAGATCTTGGAAAAAAAACATGAATGATGAAGGTGATTTTTGCAAAAAAAAACTCGATTTACTGACTAAAGCTAATCTTCAATTGCGGCACTTGAGAATCTGAAAACCCGCGAGTGATGCCGGACAATCCACTCACAAAAAATCAGTCATTTGACCGATATTGTATTTTATACATAGTCCTCATGTACATATCTTTTTCATAATGCAATACAAATTTCATTGACGTCTAAGCCCTTTTTTCGTTTTATTTAAAAAAAAAAAATCCTTCATCTCCTGTTGATACAGCTTCGTTTACATGCGATTAAGTAGTTAGTCAACATAAACTATCATACTTAAACTATCATTTGCAAAAAAAATTAAGTGGGGGGAAATTGCTTCGAAAAATGCAACGCTATCTCCCGGACAATTAGCGGAGTGGTCACTAATTAACAGTTTGTCAATTATTAAATCGTAATTAAACAAACCCTCTCCAGCTAAGTTGAATAATAATTATAATTGAGGAAAATGTGTAGTCTTCAATAGAAAGAGAGGCATTTGCTCTCTCAAATTCTCTACATTAAGACAGATTTAACGACGTTCTCTTTCTTTCTCTGCCAGTTTGAATGACATAAATTTTTATCGATTTTTTTTTTAGCTGGTAAACTTTAACTGAGCATTGTGAAACCCTCAAAGTTTAACAAAAACTTTTAACAAAAAATATGAGAACAAATCTATGTATCTGTTCTTGAAATCAAATGACTTTAATCAATAAAACCTCACATCACTAAAAACTTCAACTGACATTTCATTTGTAATCGATTGATCGTTGTCGATTTGTGTACATCACTAACAACCGCAAGTTAACGGTTCGTGCGTATTTATTTTCGGCTTCTTTGTTTGCTTAAATTTTTATAGTTTTCGTGAGTGCATTTGGGAAAATTCAATTTGCTGCTTAATTAATAAGTGCTAGTGAAAAATTATTCCTCTACAAGAATCACGTTGTTTAACATTATTGCAAAAGTAAAAATTCTATACAAAAGCGCAGCAGGCAGTGATGCTTCAATTGATGTTGTTGTTGTTTCGTGCAAAGAACTCATGCTCGTGTCAAATTTCGGTTTTAAAAATCAAAAGAAAAAACCAACAACAAATTTTGAAAGAGAGTACGCTGCGTCAACGTCGGCAGAGACAACGTGTGTGTTTTGTAATTTTTTGCATGCAAATTAAATTGCATTCTATTCGTTTGTTGTTTCAAATTTAGTTTTGAGTTTAAATACATATTTATTAATCGGAAAGTGCGTGTGAATTGAAAGTTTTTTGTGTTGTTTTTATACACTACATGTATGTATATTGCAAAAATCAGCTGTTGGTTTGAAACCCCAGCTGGAATTGAGCAGCTGACTGTTAATTTTTGTGACATTTGGTTTGGAAGTTCCTCTTTGGTGAGTGCACTTTTATTGCTTATTATATTCTTATTGACAACTTTACCTTTGGGGTGTTTGCCAATAAACTCTCTCGATTTCACAATGCTATCTACATAACGTCCCAATTTTCTGTATTTTTTTTTTAACCAAACGTTGCTTCTGCGGCTTGCAATCCTTTTGATTGAAGCAGCAAGTTTACTTTAGCGGCAACTCTCCGGTTTTTTTTTTAATAAATAATAAGTCTTCAAAAAATTATTACACAACAAATTTTAAATATTTTTTTTTGTCGATTTGATACTTCATTACATTACCCTTTACTATCCACAAGAGTTTTCAAACTATACCGGTTTTTATAAAAGCAATATCCGCAATTTATGATGGCTATATCTCCGAATCTAGATCCGAGCGATTCTCTTTGATCAGATATTATATTTTACAATTAAAAACTACGTAAGGAAACGTTGGTTTAAGGAAAAAACAAGAATTGTCCCTAATGTAAACTTAAGCCAGATTGAATATTCAAACAAAAATAGTCCCACACATCTAGTATAGATATACGAAATTACGGATGTAACTTTTCCAAAAATTATTTTATGTTGAGAGCTGCTAGATAACGCACAAATAATTAAATGACTTCAAATATTGACTCCATAACCTTTAAAATTTATTTTGCAGTTTTGGAAATTTTGACGATTTTTCAAAAACTTAGATCAACATGTTTTTCCCAAAAACTATTATTTTTTTGCAAAAAATAGGGACAGTCAGGTTTACATATTTACATAAGTTATCGGTTGTCTGCATGCGGTCGCTTGACATTCTATTTTCATGAAATTCGCAGTTACCCCTTGTTGCACCAAGGTCTTCAACTGAAGTTTAATTGTTATTACAATTTTTATGATCAACGCTTATTGATCGTCTTTTCTAAGGGTCCGTATCGGAATATGATCCAAAATCAGTGGCGTCAATTCGGTAGGGCTGAGGAGGGCATTGGCCCTCCCCCCCAAGGATCTGATACTTGGTATTATTCAATACAACAATTCAATAAAAGCATCTAATAGTGGTGAAATTATAATTCTTCCCCCCCCCCAAGGTTTTGGTGAAAAGACGCTTCTGGTCTAATATACCTTTTTTTCTTGTAAAATTGTGTCCATGTCATCTAATTTCTAGCCTCATCTACTTCTTTCTCAGTTGTTCCTGCAGTATTTTTCAAAAATGTCTCTTAAGACCGCTACGAATACAGATAATATTTTTTTTTTTTTTTTTGAAAAGAACACGATTTAAAAATGTCATTGCCGTAATGTAACGCTTCTCAACCAGATCTATAGCTTACAAACTTCTTTGTGATTTCTTGATTTTCTCAAATATAATAACGTCCACAAAAAAATTAAATAATACCCATAATTTGCAAGCATCATCGTCGTCTACATTTGTGGGTAAGTAACCGTAAGCAAAGTAATTTTCAAATATCCAACTTATCAGTTCACCAAATTTGTAATTAATTTCAAAGGCAACAGGTTCCATAGTAAATCAGTAATCATAATAAATTAGGTTTATGTTCTAACAATTTTGAAAGCGATAAAAGTTACGCTGAAACCCAACAATTATATATATAAAAAATCTGATTGCTATTTTCTTATGATCGAAAAAAAGCTCGAATTTTACCAAAGCTTTTATGTAGAACTTAAAGGATTTTAGTTCACATTAAAAATGAACCCTTTGCGAAATATATTGAACGTACATAAAATTTTATCACCATTTTAAGTGCTGCCATGACATTTAGTTTAGTTAGTAGGACAATACTACTCCTGTTCTTTTCGGAGCAGAAAACAACTACATACAATCGTTTGCTATAAAATAACTACTTTTGTTTTCTTTAATATGTATTTGTAAATGGGCGCATACACACGAGCGCATATACAGCCGGTGGGTCCTGGGAGTTATGATCCACTCGCCCAAGAATGTCACTTTAACAAAGAATTTTAAATAAATGTAGTAAAAGGAAGTTGCAAAGTATAGGCGTGACAATCGAGAAGCAGTGAAATGAATGGTCCCTGTTAAACAATGCATGCTTTATAATGCAACAACAAATGTAAAAAACATTGACAATGTTGCCAATCAGAAAAAAAAAACAAAAACAAAAACAACAACAATATCCAATGGGAAATCTTTTATTTACAATTTTTGCATGAGTTCATTTTATTTTTGTATCCTTTTTTCAAACTCATAATATGAGTACCACCTACTTACTACCTCTACCTCTACCTCTCTCTATATTTCATTTTACCGATTTAACTTCGAACATTTATGCTAGGCATTATGAACAAAACTTATGTTGATTTTTGTTGTTGCTTTTATTGTTTGTAAAAGTCCCCAAAGACCAGCGACATATTGTTGCTACCAAATGAATGAATAAACGCCCATAGAGAAGTCAGACAATGGAATTGTAGAAAGATATTTTGAACAAAAATTTCCAAGAACAAATAAAAGGAATTCAATCGCAGATAATAAACGGTTTATTGTAGTTCTTTTAGTTAAGAACATACTATCCCGCAGATACTACGATCAGTCACAAGCATTATCGTAGCCAATTCAGAAACATTTACGCTGTTGATCGGCTGTACATTTTATCAAAACTATCCAAACCGTGAACTAAAATGTGGACTTATGTGACTCATCGAATCTTATTGCCATATACATGGTGATCGACACTATGCTTCTGAACTTTTGGTCTTAGATTTGACTGAAGTACTTCCTGAGTAACATGGATTTTAAATAAACTGCTTGAGTCCTAGCTAAGATTATATTTTAAATTCCAGAACTTCGAATATTTGCCCGTGAAAAACATCGTTAATTTCCACTGTTCATTCATTGGTCTTAGCCAAACAAATACAATAGTAATAATTGTGAAACAGCAACAACAAAAACGCTGGCTATTAAAAATACATTGACACTCTCAGGGGAAAAATTATTGCCACTTGAGTGTGAGCGTGTGAGTGTGTTTGTATGCGTGTGTCTGTTTATAGGACGACATTGTTTCATGTCGCAATTGTCCAGCCTTAAGCACTTTAGCGCATTGGAACAACATATGTAATATAAATTTTATTGTTCGTGTTGTTGTTGTTGTTTCAGTTTTGTTTTTTTTTTTGCATCCAAAAGGTGTTGTTGTGACATTTGAAACTAATGGCAGGTTCATTTTCAACTTTGCTTTTGTATTGTTCCGTGCTTGGAATTAACCAATTTCTTTCATGCTTGAATTTCACAATCGTTGATTAATCAAGATATCAAATTGGAATGGCGGGTGATAAAAGCAATGTTGCCACTTTATTTTATTGTTCCCTTTTTTCTTTTTAACCTTGATAATTTCAACACGATTATTATTTCTGTTAACAATGGATTTTAAATTTTAAAATTTTAATATTGTTACTTTATGGGGATCGATTCAACTGTTTGACTTTAATAACTATTGGGCAGAATTTATTCCCTCCTTATTACGAAGATTATAACTGAGTTTTGAATTGTGACATTTGAAAGAATTTAGTAAGCAATAAAAACCTAGTCTGAAAAAAGTATCGAAGGAAAATATATTTATTGAACGCCTGATACTTAGAGGCAAACTAAACAAAAAAAAAAGATGATGATTTAATGGTATTCTCAAGATATATGGAAACCATAATCTAAACAGATATTAAAGAATTAGACTTTTAGTACTTCTATGGTTAATTTCTGAAGAGCATCTGACAGCAACCCCATCTGTCATTCGCCACAGAACCGTCGTTTGATAGCTTTTCAAAAAATTAATTATTTATACCATTTTTGTGACTAGACAATTTTTTTGAATAATTCAGTCTGTTTTAAAAAGCATTTTGCTCCTTACACCTTTAATCAAGGGTTGTTCCTAAATTTACGTCAATACGATTAACTTTGAATGCTATTCACACATGAAAATTAAATCTTCACAAAAGCTCAAACTCAATATTTACTTACTGTGGGTAGTTACTTTGGCTGATCAAAAAAGAAAACTTATGGCAAAAAAACTACCCCACTTATTAATCGTGAGGAAACTCATTTTCTCGACGCCGTACATATTATGAAAAATTGGCAGAATTGAACATTAAGGACTAACACCTCCTAGAGAAGTCAAAATTTTAAGTAAGCAAAGACATAAAATGATAATGGTATGATCTAAAAGAAAAATGGGTGGGGTTGAACAAATATCTATTTTACCTTCTATGTACTTATATAAGCAAAGATATTAGGTCTAAAGATTTTTTCATCGAAATGCAATTAAAAGTTATACGGATATATAGAGCATAGGTTCCCTGGGCTCAGAGTGAAATCTTTCCAATTCAAAGTACATAATTACTTAATAAATTGGCGTAGTACTCTTATAAAATTGAAAACTTTACCGTATAGATGTGCAATTGAAAAAAAAAAAATACGGAACACAGAAAGATAAACACAGGGATAAAGAGTCAAAATCAAGGAAGTATAAATTTAAAAATATGACTAAGAGCAAGATACATAAAACAATGTGCTTATTATATATAAGAGGTTGTGTAATATGCCAAAATTTCATTTCGATCTGAAAATTCATTCATTGATAAGCCATTTAATGTCAGTATATATTTTAACAATAGTTAATAGAAATTGAACATCGTGCAGTAGTAAAATTCTTTATAAAAAAAGATTTAAAAGCAATGGAAATTCATACCGAAGTGGTAAATGTGTTAAGTTAATAAACTCCTTCAAAAACAATGATTTTGTAAGTAGACTGATTTATTGACGATCCACTTAAACGACAACCAGAAATTGACGGAGAGAGATTTAGTGAAAGCTCAAAGCATTCCAATAGGCATAAGGAGCAATATTTTAAGTGAAATTGTGGGTTGGGTGCCGCATTCGCTAGCAATCAGTGGCGTCACTTCACCAAAACCTTGGGGGGGCCAGAATTATAATTACACCACTATTAGATGGTTTTATTGAATTTTTGTATAGAATAATAACCTGTATCAGATCCTCCCCAGGGGGCCTCCCCATCCCTCCCGAATTGACGCCGCTGCTAGCAATGCAATAAAAAAACAATTTTGAATGGAATAGAAATACTCAATTCAAGAAACATTGAGAGATGAATTAATTTTCGGAGCTGAGGCAGAAAAACAGATGAAACATGCAGGCAACAGCTGATTTAAGGCAAATACTATAATACCGCTGGTGACATTAAAAATTTTTTACAGGGTGGGGCAATTGTTAAAAATCGATTTAGTCATTTAAATTGTTTATAACAATATTAATTGTTAATAATCTTTTAAGAAATAATAATAATTTTTTATTAAAGTTCATTTTCTTATGTTTAAAATGAAAATAATTTCAATTTTTTTAGCTTCAACAGAACCGGAGTTATGAAGCCAAGCCAAAAATCACGAAATTCTCAAAATTTAAATTCGCTCCATTTTGAAAAAAAAATTTTTTAAAAAAAAATCTTCAAACACGTATCTCTTCTTTTTCTATACAGAACCCATAAAAAATTTCAGCCAAAACAAAAATGCGTCATCAGAGAAATGTTCGGTTTGTAAAAGAACGTCCCATGTACAAGAATTTCAATCAAATTTACGCTTACCAACGATTATGACCAACAGGCAGATTGGAGGTAAAGGTTTTTTATGACAAGTAGTAATTTGCCTGTATCACTGCGAAACATAAATTGCAATTTTAAATTTGTCTTGCTGTAAGGCAGTCTAAAAGGTGTTTTCCTTAACTTATTTTGAACCTTGCCACCGCAAGTATCTGATGTATATATACTTTGACAATAATTAAGGTACTACAGAAGGCCGAGAAACATATTTTTGCTGTCAAAATCTACTTACGATAACGGTACATGAAACTATTTTCGACCAAAGACTCTACAGCCTCCGGAAGTCAAAAGCATTAAGAAAGATTTTTGAAATTATGCTTATTGAAATCAAAACAATTTCGCATCTTCAAGGCTTTGGAAAAGATTGTTATCACGAATTTTATTTTTTTTTTCAATAAAAAATTTGTTTCCTTTAGCTATCTTAAGTGATTGTCCTCATCATGATTTCTAACCCAACCATCGGACACTCTTTTATAACAAAAGTGGGTTTGATTGCTCAACTTGACATAAGTAAGTCAATAGCTATAATCCTATTAAATCGATTGACACACACACTCTATTGACACCAGCTAACATATGTATGTGTCTGTAAGCATATTAATTTTCTACAAAATTAATAACTGAAACCTATGTATGTGCAAGCGTTCTCTCTCAATTTCTTCGTTTCTCTATAATTTGCCAGACATAACCAAGTTAACGTTGGTAAAATTATAACGCGATGCCAACATTTGAACTTAATAACCTGCAAAATGCCCCCTAGCAGCAGCTACAGCATCCAAGCAACTGCCGCTCTTATGTGCAGTTGTTGCTGACCTTTTGTTGTTGTTGTTGCTCGCGTTATACTCGTAGTTGCTATTGCTAATACCACTCCTGCTGCTGCTGCTGCTGCTGTGGCAACAGCATGAATTGTGTTCTTCTCATACTGATGAATCTAGTACTTCACATGATGGAATGCTATAGTTCTACGATAGTGTTGATTATATTAAATCACAAGAAACGACCAGTGCTGCCAGACTGCAATAACTACTTATATATAAGAATAATTAAGATACTAACCCACTTTATGTGAAGGTGTATTAAATGACTACTCGAAGTTGATACTTATGAAGAGGTCGAAGTAGAAAATGTTGACTAGAAAGTTAATAACTCTCGAGAGTGTTGAATAGATTGTTGGTACAATTGAAGCAGGCATATTAAACGATGTCTTGATTTGCTAGTACGGACTAAATTAATAAGGGAAATTATAATGAGTGGAGTTATAGAAAATAGCACTGCTAAGTTTGTTATGTATACTTTGGTACCGTCACGTTTAGTTTTGAAATAATTTTTACATACAAAATAATTCTCTTAATTAAAATTATTTCATAAAGTGAATTCAAAAAGGTAAACATCAGTACAAATATATATTTTTCTTTAAATTAAGCTGCACCCATACTAATTTAACGGAGCACAACCCAAACCACACTGGGGAGACATATTTTGGGCTGCACACGATTATAGCAAATTAAAAACACTTGTTTCGTAATTGTAACAATAGAAAATTAAAAGTTTTAATACATAGTATAACAAATTAATACATACTAAAGTTCACTCACTGATTGAAATTTAAACGTTATGTGACAATACAAAACAGTTTAATATTATTTTAGGTGACGTCCATTAATTACATGAGGAGTTGATTTGAAAATTCGGACCTCCCTCTCCCCTTTGTGAGATTTGGTGAGATCTGGTGGGACTCCACCCTCCCGTAAGATTTAAATTATAATTTTTAATATTAGATACTAAGCATTAAAAAGTTGACGTGAGGTTTTCCTTTACCCCTTCCCCCCTTGGTGAGATTTGGTAAGATTTTGCCGGACCCCCTCCCTCCTATTTTAACTCACGTAATTAATGGACGTCCACGTACCTGATTAGATGTCGTAGATCGCTCCCAAAAATAAAAATCATATTACGGTGCCCTATCCATATCTCAATCCCTTCCTTAGGGTTCAATCTATTTCTATACCAAATTTCATTAAATTCATGCCACTAGTTTGGCTATGGAATCATCTTTTTCTGTTTGGGGGGCAGGGGGGCACCGCCCTCTTTAAAACAAATACATTTTCTCAGATTTAATCTATCTTCATATCGAATTTCATCAAAATCATTCCATTAATATAGTATAAGAACATATTTTCCGGTTAGGGGCATGACACCCCATTTTAAGAAAACAAACATCATTCGTCTGAACTCAAATTTCATCAAAATCGGTTTATTAGTTTAACAGTAAAATGTAATTTTCTATAAGTGGCGTGGCATCGCCCACTAAAAACAAATTTCTACTTCGGAATCAATCTTTCTCTATTTAAAATCTCATCAAAATCGGTGTAGCGGCTCATCTGTTATAGCATTTTTTTCTCATTAGGGGGGTGCCACGCCACGTTCCTTTCTTTATTAAACCATTGTTTCCATTTACGAGGATTTTAATACTGACAATGAACATGGAATTAGAAGTTAGGAACACATCTAGTTTCGAGATAATATCTATATTATAGACATCAGTAGTCAGGGTTTTAGCTTCTATTAAAATCATTATTAGTGGAGAATCCTGGAACGACTTTCATAATATTGGCTTCATTTGAGTTCATGGAACCTAACCTCATAAATACACTAAAACTAACTGGAACTGGCTACGAATAAAAAAGGATGAAAATGAGGATAAAAGGATGTGCTCCACCCCATTCATACAAATAGTTAGATATGCCGAGATAGTTATTTTATGTAATGCAACAAAACCGAAGTGCACACGATTACTACGAATGATATAGGCAAATATCAGTGAGTGTCTAAATCTTAAAGCATTTTACTTTCATGACATAAGTAATCATCTCAACCACCCTGTATACTCAAGATCATATACATATATATTAAATTTCTGTACATATTTATAAGTATTCATGTGTGTCTTTAGTAATTAAAGGCAAAAATTGCGTTGAAAATGATAATGATGACGGTGATGCTGACTATGTAAGGAAATCAAAAGCAGTAACTACAGCAACAGAAGATGATGAGAATGTTGATGATATTTAGTGAAGAACATGAAGCACGTGCTACATACTACTTACATTGTTAAGGTACAGGTATTCAGTATTGTAGGCTTTTGACTTAAATGGCCTTTGCAATTTAATCAAAAACTACAACATCGCAGTTGGTAGTTACATGTGACACGCCTACATACTGTTAACATTGAAAAATATGACAACAACAGAAGCTATTGACATGCATGTACATAAGAACATAGCAGTAGCTGACAGCCTAAAGAAAAGACAGTGGAAAATATTTTCAATAAAGTTAAAATATTCAACTATTCGATTTTTCCAAAACATATTTCGTTTAATTTTACCTAATATATGATGAGTACGGAAAGACTGAATGATACAAAGCAAAGATAACTTTCCCAAACATATGCAATTTTTAGTTATTTATTATTTTATTTTGGAATGTAATTTAAGGTTTTTTTTTCACTATTATGAATATACAACAACATACCTCTCATTACCAAAGTAATGCTCGCAAATACTTACTCTGCTGGCAGCATTTTCTATGACTAAGGTTTCAAATCCTTAACGTCAGACCTCGGTTCAAATGTTCTACTTATGTTCTGGAATTGTTCGAGATTAATTTAGCGCCATTAAGTCAGTTTACTCGCTCAACGTAAAATTCTCTCGTACCAATAGCCACGCACTTCTGAGTACCAATGCTTAGATAGTTTTGGAATCCTCAAAGACTCGCTACCGTAAAGTTTTTCTCGTTGCGATAATGTGCTCAGAACCTCTTTCCAGAAGATCGGCAACTCATTCACTTTTCTGAAACCAAGCAATACGATATTGAACCATGATATCACTTAGAGGCACAAAATTTATCTTTCACTAGATTAGAAATAGCCTTACTAGCTCAACAGTACATCTAGGCGGTATATAATCTAGTATCTGCGCTTGAGGCACTGACTCCACGAGTATTTAAAAACAGCAAAGTTAACCAAGTAAATTGATCAATACTCTTTTGAATCATTATAGGTCCTTTGACTTTTAACCCAGACTTGCTGGAGTATACATTTTGTATGAGTGTTTCTCTCAGTGTTTCTTAAGTGTGTTTTTTTTCCATAACAAATCCTTGTCATTGAAAAAATTCACTTTTTTTTGCACTATGCTATAAATTGATAATATAATTTAGCTACTACAGCTATTAGCCATCTTAGCAATTTAGCTTGAAGCTTTGAATCAAGTAGAAACCTTATAAAAAAATAAATTGAGACAATGAAAAATCATGATTTTTATAATTTTTCTATTCAATTTTTATATCAATTTGATCACGCATAGGCTTTATAGGCTTATTAAGAATCTTCTGTTTAAAATTATAAAAGCATGCTTGTTACCATCCCACTGTGCAACGACTGAGCTAAATGGCAGCAACTTAAACACGTGGATTTCCATAATCCTGTCAAACATTCAGGTGTAGCAGCCTGACAATGCAACTTAGTGTTGGCCTAATGACCTATACATTCTCATTCACACAGCTATACACAGACAATTCATGCACATTAATGTTCTGTATTTATTTACACACATACACGTAAGCACAGTTAAGTATTATATTTCAGCTTACACAGCAAACATTTTTCATCGCGAAGGAGTCATATGCATCATAGGGATTATTTCATTTATTTAAGTCAATGGAACAATATTTCCATACAGTCTATATTGATAAACAATAATAACATCAATAATGGGAAATACTTATATGTATTAATTATTCAATTATAAAGAAAATTTATTAATGTTAAATTTGATCGCGTAAAACTCATCTAGAAGTATTAAAAACTTATCGCCTTTAATGTGAAAATTTTAGAAATCTTCCAAATGTTTGCTGGGTGCAAACGTGCTTAGAGGCATCAACAAATTAAAGGATTCTACTTTACATGCATATTGGTGTAAGTGGAATGTGGGTATGCATGTATGTATTTAATTGTGTATGTATTGTTATTTTGTTATTTGAGTAAAATGATGAGTTGTCATTAAAATTAAGCAGATACTTTTATATTTGAAAAATGACAAAGGTTATTTGTACATGTGGAAGAATTTAATTAAACGGGGGGCGCAAATTAAAATAATTACCAATTCTTTGATTAAATTTGTACAGTTTATTTCACACGCAAAGAGGTTAAATGATTACTAAAGGAATGCATGAAAATTGGAGCATTTAAATCAGAAAGTTATTCGAAACGTAGCAATTTTTAGATAGACGAATTTCATATTTTGAACGCTTATATTATGTTCCTATATTTCAATTCTTCTCAATTTTTGCCATTTTAAATAACGTTTTAGCAAATTTTAGTCTGCTAAAAATTTACTAAATTTTACTAATAATCAAATTCAGTAAAATTTATTTGTTATGCAGAAAAACAAAATGTTGTTGAGGCTAAAAAAGTCTTAAAAAAGTCATTGTCAATTAGGCATAGAATTTCAAATGGTACTTAATTTATGGAAAAAATTGTACCTAAAAGTGCCTGAATATACCTAAAATAATAAACTACATTGATTGGTATATAATATTTTGAATGGAATTTTTTTTGTTACCAAATTTAACACAAAAATATTAGTAGACATAATAAAAAAAACATAGCTTCCTATTGCTGTTTTTTCCTGGCAGTCGATCGTGCCGGTTATAGATATTTCATTAGGGCATTGAAATTTTCAGTCGACAGACTTGCAAATTTTTTTCCGAAGTTAACAATACAAAATCTTATGTAGGTACAAGGTGCGTTTTATATTCAAGGTCAGATTTTGTTTGGTCAACATTTTGGCTTGGATCAAGGATGTAGCTCGAAGCTCGTTCCGCTAATCAAGCTCTTACAACAACAACAAAAAATATCCAGCTGTTCTCGAGCTCTTTCCATTATTCGAGCTAAATCATTTCGGTACACAATCATTGCAAGCTTTTTGTTTGTATAATTTTGTCTTCAGCGCATTTACTGCCTACCCTAAATTGTTGCATTTGTATGGAGCTAACATAAATACCTTGCGTACGTACGCTATGCTAAGTGAAGTTGTTGTCGTAGCTATCGCAGCAAGCTTTTTGTTTGTGTAAGAAGACATTCATTAATTACGTGAGCTAAAATAGGGGGGGGGGGGGGGTGCGGCAAAATCTCACCAAATCTCACCAAGGGGATCAATGAAAACCTCACGTCAACTTTTTAATGCATAGAATTTACATTAAAAATTATAAATTAAGTCTCACGGGAGGGAGAGGAGGGGACGCGCCAGATCTCACCAAGGGGATGGGAGGGTGCTCCGAATTTTCAAAAAAACACCTCACCTAATTAACTTTCTCTTGAAGGCACTCAGACTTGCTCAGCTTTTTCCGTTACTCAAGGTAAACGCTTTCAGTTCGCAATCGCTGCGTGCTTTTTGTTTGTGTGATTTTGTTTTCAAGGGTGAACAATATGTGGACATGTTGGAATACTTTCTAGAGCCCGATTTGGATCAATTAGGACAACAGAGCATGTAGTTTCAAAAAGACATTGTCACAACACACAGAAATTTTTCCCAGCCGAATAATGTCGGAAAGTGATGATATCAACTACATAACTCCCACAATACCCTGATTGGACTCCATCCGATTTCTTCCTATGTAGGAAAAGGTTTACACCAACAAACCAAACAAAAAAACGCTGCTGAAGGACAACATTCGAAACGAAATTGCAGAAATAATACCAGAAGTCTGCGAAATTGTTAAGAAAAAAAGCTCTCATTTACGTCTTGGCTAGAGGCGACCAAACTCAAACGATGAAGAATATTAATGGATATATTTTTTTTCTCATCTCTGTAAGTTATGAAATTACTTTTCAAATAAGTTTCATATTGTTTTAATCAGTAGAGGAATTTTGAAAATATTGCGATTTTTATTAAAGCTGTACGGGATCATTCAAATAGCTATATATCTGAAAGTGTTTCGAATCGTCCGAATTCCTTTGAGGGTGAGATTTGTAAATAAAAGAAAAAGCTTCGTTCAAAGTTTTAGCTTGATAAGAGATTTTTGCTTGCGGAAGCATATCGCAATCTATAATTTCTTCTACTGCGCGGCTGCCAATAGACTTATGAGGACTCATCTAATAGCAAGTAATATAAGTATACCTTAAATAAGGAAACTTGGAATATCAATCTAAAAATGTATGTGATTTGAAGGACGGAGCCAAATCTAATATTTCTTAACTCTTAAAATTGCAAACTTTTGGTAATTTAATGGCTCTGATTTAGTTCAAAAATTTATTTGTACCTAAAATGTGCTTATTGTGCCTTTTACTTTGAAAAAGTCAGAAAAAGGTTCAATTGTACATACCTACATTTTCATCACTCCTTTTAGCTAGATAAATATTTGAAAACACATCCATTTACAACTCAATAGTAAAGTTGAAAATAAAAATTTAAAATATAAAAATTTACAAAAGGTAAATCACACATCACCCGCATCAACCAACACCTTTGAATGGAAAAACTTTATTTAAGCCAAACAGGCTGCGTGTAAACAACACTAAAAACAACACACAAAAAATGGACAAATCAGTGCTGTTCCTATGGAGCACGATTATTGACAGCCAATATCAATCATTTTTTTTTTTGTTTTTTTTTTTTTCGTTGGCCCTAAATGTGATGGCAGGATTGTTGAAAAATGATTAGCTTGTGTTGACGGAATTTGTAAATAGAACCTGAATACAAAAGAAAATGAATGAGTTGTTTTACAAATGAGATGGAAAATATTTGGTAAAGGTATTTGCGCTGAAGGTGTGCATACTAAACGTTTACACGAAAAATGATAAATTGTTGTTGTACATGGAGAGAGGTTGGAGTTTGTTGCTTTTGTAAAGATGAAATCATTTTGAAAAGCAAAATAAGTGACCTTGATTTTAAAATTTGTAAAAAAAAAAGAAAGTGATGCACACCTTCTTCATTTAAAGCAATTTTTTAACTTTAATAACTTGATATAGGAATATTGTTAAAAATTTTTATCGGAGACTAGTGGTATCCGCGGCTTTGGACGCGAACGTCCCGATGTTTCATAATAAAATTACTCTCATAAGATCACATTCTAAACTCTCTCTTAAACAGTAAAAAAAAAAACAATTTAAAGAGATTTTGCTCTTTGAACTTCGAAGCCAAGTACAAGCGGTAAAAATAAGAAGAAGAAAAACAACAAGACACAGATTTCAAGAAGCAGCAACAGCAACGAAAAATCAAACGACAATTTTTGTGTGAGGTTTTGAAAAAACTAAATTCTTAATAAAAATTATATTGAATTTTAAAAATAAAAAATAAGTATACAATAATCTTCTTTACCGCAAATATGTTGTTTTAAGAAAAAAAACATTAAATTTCGTTCAGTATATTTTGCACCAAAGCGTTACAAACCATTTTCACTTAAGCAATTTGAAATAAATGGCATAGATTGACAAAAAAAACTAACCAAATTTAATCAACATCGTTGCAGTTGTTTCTGCGTGATGCAAGGACATCGATGGTCATGCTATGATTTTACTTCATTGGTTACGAACAATTTCGTTGCCAAAGGTCAGCATAGCCCTGCGTTGATTATATATTTCTTTGATAAGCTAATTCTGATAGAAATTTTGGTAGATACTATAATTTTAACTATAATACCAAATTTTTTTTTTTTTTACTAAGGTAAGGATACGGCATGAAGCCTTTACTAATCGCAATATTCCTTGAAATTTAAGTTCCAACATAAACAATCCACTCGTAATCTGCTTAATTGCTGCAACTTCACGCACTTCTGCATAGTTGTATTTTCTACCTTTAAGTGCACCGCATTCTTTTAAAAATACTTTGAAAAAACAATTTTTTGCTATTAAAATACCAAACTTCAAGGTAAAGAAGAACAGAAAAAAGAAAATTAAAACGGTGGAAGTTTCTTGTGAGCTGAAAAACTTTTAGCAGGTGACACCGCACCATTGAATTAGTGTACACCACGTGATATGACAAAAACACGCATATAAAATTTATATCTACATAACTTAAACCCGAGAGGAAAAATAATTTTTTATGAACTATTGATGATTGATGATGATACTACTTGTTTTCTCTATAACAAAGCTAACCTAAAATCCACCACTATGCATTTTGGACAGTTAAAATTGATTGCTAAATTATTAAGAGAACTACGAAGGGAGTTTTCGTTAATCTTACTTTGTATCACCTAGTGGTAGGCGTGCCAGTGATATGTTGGTCCGCATTTAAGTAAATCAAGTAGAGTTTATCATAAAACAATGAATTTTTTAACAAAAGTTTCGGTAGAGCTATAATTTTTTCTGAACTATTTTACATTATCTAGAATAGGGGCGTGTCAGTAGTTTGTGGCGGATTGTATTCCATAGATTTATGTTAATATATATCCTCAATATAACTTTTAAGTTTATTGTTTGTCCAAACTCGAGCAGTATCTTCTTGTTTCATCTTACAACACGTATTGAATTTTATTAGATATAATTAATTTTTTCCTGTAGTATAAAGTTTCAGAGTTTTTGCTTATATGGGAAGAGCCACGCCCAATTATTTAAAACTGCATATTTTATCATTTTTTATTGACTTTACTTCAACTGCTCTCACAGCATAGTGAAATTGAGTAACTGCTTGTGTGGTATGTGTAGGGCTTGTCTGCTAACTGCTAACTTTGATTTTAAAGGAATGCCGCGCCCGCTTAAGCTCAGAGTTTACTTTAATCAATTTTTGTATCAAATTTTTTTTTTTTTTTAATACTTTAAATAGATCTTCAGTATGACGTTTCAAAGGATCTTTCTTGTAAGGGAGCTCTCACGCGTAATATCGTAATCGAGCTAAAGTAAAGAAATTGTTATGAGAGTTTATTGTTTTCTTACGGTAGAGATAACTATATTAAAGAGACTTCTTATTCTCTCCTTATAAGTTCATACATCAAATACATCAGTTCTCAGACAGAATCATACTCAAAAAAGTTACATTAATTGACGGAGGTGAACGAAGTTCGATTTTTTTGGCAAATTAACTAATCAGATTGCAACGTCTTAATGATTTATTGTCTCTATTTACGGTATCGAATTTCTGAACTTAGGTTAAGTAGTTTAAATTATAGCTTTTAATATAAGAAAAACCTCAGTTTAGGTTTCGATTTTTCGACCACTTTTAATCTTTTTTTGTACTTAAGTAAGTCACTTGCGTAAAAAATTTCATCAAATTTCGGATATATCTAAGTTGACTGAGTTTGTGACGCTGATCCAGACTATGACTGTGGCTGAAAGGAAGAATAACTAAATTCGATCTAAAAAATTTTATTTTCATTAAAGGAGCCGTTCATTAATTACGTGCGTCAAAACGGGGGGGAGGCTGTCCGTCAAAATTTTACCAAATTTCACCAACGGAGAGGAGGTGGTCAAGGAAAACTTTACGTTAACTTTTTTATGCAGAGGATTTACATTATTATAGCAGATAACAGATTATATCATATCAATTATTTCAAAATTATAATTTAAATCTCACGGGAGGGAGAGAAAGGGTCCCGCCAGATCTCATAAAATCTCACCAAGGGGAGAGGGGTCCGAATTTTCAAAAAAACACCTCACGTAGGTAACAGACGGCCCCATATATATATCTGTATATAAATAGACGAAAGCCAAACGGTTCCATCCTTTTTCCACTGCCATAACACAACACAACAGAATCGTTTGGTTTTTGATTTATTGAAAAGGTTGTAAAGAGGGACAGTGCTAAATATAATTCTTTTTTCAATAAGTTTCGGTGCCACGCCTCTTACAGAAAAAAATGTTCTCACGGCTAATATACCGATTTTGATGAAATTGGATATGAAAATAGGTTGGACCCTAAGAAAAGGGTATTAATTAATAACTCTGTGTTCCTATAGTGGGAGTGGCATTGCCCAATAAAGGCTATCACGGCTGAGCCGCTACACCGATTTTGAATAAATTTGCTATGGACATAAATTTATTCCTGAGTAAAAACATTTCTTTTGAAAAGGGCGGTGAGACACCCCTAACAGTAAAATATTGTTTTATTGCTAAGCTAATGAAGCGATTTTGATGAAATTTGGTACAGATATAGACTAAGCCCTAAAAAGAAATATTTGTTTTTAATGGGTAGAGCCGCGCCCCTAACCAGAAAGTATGTTTTCACAGCGATACTAATGGACTGATATTGATGAAATTTGGTATAGAGATAGACCGAACCCTGAGACAAGATTTTTGTTTTTAAAATATATTCCCATAGTTAAATAAATCAACCGATTTTAATGATATTTGGTATGGAGATAGATTGAAACTTAAGAAAGAGATAGCAATGGGGATTGTGCATGATTTTTATTTTAAGGAACGATTTTATCAGTTACAATGGTACGGAACTATTTTTTGTTGTCACTATAATGGTTGAATTCAAACAAATGAGCGAACTCTACTTATTATTATATTTCATTGCTCATAGCTCATACGTTTTCTTGATTCTCGGGCAAAATTGATAAATGCTACGAAAATGTTGTATAGAATGTAATGAATAGGCTAAAAATAAATTAAAATAAATCATAATAAACAAATTTTATGTGTTTATATACGGTAGAGTGAAGTAGATGTAATTAAGTTGGTCATCATTAACTCACTTTCCTGCTGGGAAGTCTCTTTTTTAGTATATGAGTGTACCAGAAATTTTGTTTATTTATGCAAATCTTCTAAATTAAGTGACGGCGAAGTTTTTTTTTACTTTTAGTAACGCAAAAAATAATGTCCTTGGAAAAAATACCAACCCATATCATGATACCGAAGAAAATATTTATTTTTTTTTTTTTTGCTATGCAAGCAAAATTAAATACCGCTACATTTTTTAACTTTAATTTATTTTCTTATTTTTCATGCTCTATACAACAGAGCGTTGCAAAAGCCGGAAAAAGTTTTGCATTCTTTTAATTTCAACTCTCACTGGGGATGCCTAATGCGCCTTCGTCTTCTTCGTTGTCGTATTCGTATCTGTGTATCATCAGCACTCATTTAGCTGCTATTTTTATTATTTATACTTTATTATTTTTTCGCTGTCTTTTCTGTACTTTTTTTTTATTGTTGTTTCACCTCCTGTTGTTCTGCATGCCCGCGCACACAAACACACGCACACACACATATATAGCGGTTAGACTGCTATTTTTGCCTTTTGCAGTTTCTTTTGCATACTTTTCGGCGTTTGCTTTCTGCTTATTGTTATTTTTATTATTATTATTATAATTTTCTTGAGTTGTGTGCTATAAATTCGCACAAGTCTGAAAACTTTTACGTCGCACTGTTGTGATTCTTTGTTAAAACTGCTGTTTCAACTTGACTTCTGCAACTTTGGCAATTTATTTAACACAGTTAAATGTTGCAATTGAGTACGCATAAATTTTGGTAAGATTTTTTCCGTTTTCAAGGTTAACAGCGCTAAAATATATCACAAAGAATTTCTGGTAGCAATTAAATCTTTAAGTTAATTTTTTATAACTTTTTTTTTATCATTACATTTTTGTGGCAAGCCATAACTCAATTTCATTTGCTTATTAAATTGCCGTTGAAAAGTTAATTGTAACGATATTTTTCACGAAAGTCATTTATATAGCTAAACAACAGGTGGTAGCGATTACAATAGTAACCTGGTGGGCGAAGAGTCTTGAGCCTGAAGCGCACAATGGGAGATAGAGGCCATTAATAAAAAAAAAAAATAAAATATTGTGTTGACAACAATCGTCAGATAATACTTAGGGAAGCAAAAAAAAAAATATTTATAAAAATTATAAATTGTCTATGAATTTCCTTGCGTTTCGATCGGTAAGCTGACTGCTTAACTCTAATACATTTAATGAGACTTTTTATAAATAAATATCATAATTTTTTATCTTTTTTTATCTTAATTAAATTTGAATTATCAATTGAACTATTGTAGAAAAACCTTAAAGAACAATTAAGCTCATGTCAAACACTTATCCTGCAGCATAATGTTGTCAATGCTGAGGACTTAAGCTCCATGTTTTTGCGTTAATTTACAAAGACCAAATTATATGCCTCAGGGAAAAAAGTTCGATTTAATGGTCATAATAACATGTTTGTTGTCATTGTTAATTAATATTTTCCTACACATACAAACACAATTCAGTTCAATGCAAAGTTGCAACTGCAATTGTCAATGCATTCGCTGCAGCAATGCCCTCATGCGTTGCTCATTTGATATATTAAATTTTTGTATAGCAAATTAATTGCTTTGAAATGTGTGATGGCGCAATAGGAAAATTTCCCTCAAAATATTAATTAATTTGGCGCGAATATATACATACAATATTGTCATTTTAAATCTTTGCAAAATTAAGTATTTTTACATAAATACATATGGAGCATTTCGTTGCCAAAACGAAAGGAGTATAACCTTGAGAACCGCGATTTTACTGACTTATTTTTTGGAGGAATGGTATTTGACTAGTTGATGAGTTACAAAATATTTCACTTATGTCGAATTTACTTATATTCGGACTAGTCACTCAAAAAGCAGATCACATGTTCACGTTATGCTACAGCCTTTTATCAAAATGCGCCTAAATTTTTTTTGTTCTAAAACTGAAATAATTTTCGTATTTGTGTAACATTTGATTTCATGACATAAAATTGTTGTCTCATTATAGCATACTAAAGTTTTTGCTTCCCTTTCAATTTCGCCAGTTTGTCGTCTAGACTTTGCCCGAGCAGTTCGTAGTAGGTATTCGCGTGAAATTTATTTATATTACCATAAATATCTCTGTAAAAGATACAAGGCTTACTACTTGTATAAGAGCTAGCTGGCCGAAAAATTAGTTCAGGTTTTTCGGATTATGATCAGATCCGAATCAGACATTTCTTAGTAGAGCCATTTGATTAGTGTTCCTGATCATTGCATAGCGCGGTATGCCCTGAACCGGACATCAGATCAATTACTCATCAGAATAGAATATTTAAAGCATTTCTACGGTTCCGATCGTAATATGAAATAAAGCTGTTTTTTTATCCAGTCTGTATGTAATATACCTTATCAAAACTTTTTTCAAGGAATTTATTTGTTCTCAACAATACAGCAACTTATAGACTAAGAGCTGGCTACATAAGAATGAACCGATCGACTATACTCATGATTTTTGTTTTATAAGTTTCCAATGACATTGTCAAAACAAGCGTTCATTTTGCAGAAGTCTCATTGGAGGGGGAGAGCGTGGGTGGTCGCTCAAACGTGTCAAATTTTCGTAAAAAAAAAAAACCGATAAGATATAACTCTGAAAATTGGTATAGTATTAGATATTGAGTATACAAACGACAAAAAAGTATTCCCAGAAGTGTAAGTGGGGGATTAACCGCTCCCAGAAGTGATAAAGTGGTAAGGTATATGTCGAAAAATAACTCATAAGATATATTTCTGCAAATTTGTTTTTCTGTAAGCTTACAATACAATTAGACAAATTAAAAAAATTGGCAAAAAGAAACGTATTTTTCACCGAACGCAGCGGGTGGTTCAAAATATTAAAGTTGCTCCGATCTTCGCTCCCCGGGCATCAAAAGTTTTGTATTCATGCCAATAAGAACCACGTAAAATTTGGTCAATTTCAGAAAACATTTGATGGACCCGCTACCGTTTTGAAAACTGGAAAATGGTCCTTAATCTATCGAAAATTATTAATATCTCCCCGAAGCTACCTCGTAGAGGCTCGTAGAGGGATCAAAGTATGACAAGGTCCTATTATTTTTTCTTCTCCAACATTTTTTCCGAACATACTTACCCCCTTAGGGGGTCTCCTCTGCAAAAATTACATTCTTGTGAAGTTAAGAAATTGACTCCCCCCTCTTCTCAGACGTCTCTGGAGGGGTAAACTTTTAGGCCATTTTCAAATATTTTTACTCTCCCACACTTTTCTCTCGACACACCTACACCCTATCTGCCACCCATTTGGGGGTCCCCCTACAAAAACACAAATAATTTGAAAAATAGTTCATAGCTCCCCCGAAGTGACCCATAGAGCATTCATATATATAATCAGGTCCTATTATATCTTTTTTGCAATATTTTTCCCGAAAATACCTACCCTCTATCTGCCAACCTTTTGGGGACCCACCTACAAAAACACAAAAAATTTTGAAAAATAGTTCATAGCTCCCCCGGAGTGACCCATAGAACGTTCATATGTATAACCAGGTCCTATTATATTATCCAATTCTCATCACTACATAATTTAGTTTTCTGTTCAGCTCCTGAACAGAAAACCTGATGATCAATAGATCCTACAAGCTTACCCGATTAAGAAAACAACTTGCGATCAGGACCGGATCTGTTGAGCTGATCCGATGCAGTGCTATCTATTACTCTAAATGAAATTTAACTTAAAGCAATGAGGAAATTTTTTTAAATAGCTGCGGGAAGCTAATAGCATACAAACAAAACACAAAAAAAAACAAAAAGCAAAAGTTAAAGGAGTTGAAAAAAGGACTTGACAAAATTACACCAACAAAAAGCATGCGGTAATTGCGAACCTATCGATCACTTTTTCAACGATATCATCTTCAGCATTTAATGGAGGAAAACCAAATGGTCTTATATAAAAAAAGGAAAGAAAATCGTTGATTTTTAGTTAGAAAAATGTTATGGCGATATATATCAAACAGCGACTGTACCAACATGAATTGCAATTGTCAAGTATTATTCGCTTGTTAGCAAATGGGTCAAGAAATATGCATATGGTATGCACCAGCATCTTTTTCTCATAGTGTACTTATATTTAACCATAAATGTCCGAAAATGCCTTAACTTACTTCATTATGAGTGATAATCAATGAAATTATCGAAAACAATCCTTCCAAAGAAAAATTTATATTACCGCTATCAAGTTGAAGAAGTAAAGAGACGTCAAATCTTTCTTTGAAAAATTAGCTTATGACTGTCTTTACATAACTTGCTCTAGAAAATTAGAATAATCTCGAGCGGAATCATGGAAGATGAAAGATAACAAATGATTGCTATTTTAAATCAATATGATAATTATATAAAAAAAATAAGAGCCTTGAGCATTTTAATGTTAGGTACACACAAAAAACCTCATTGTCAGTATATTAATTAAAAATTTTGGTACAATATCAAAGCAAACAGTCTAAAAGCAACAAAGAGATCAACATTTTTTTAACATAAAAACTGCTATTCATAAAAAATAAATTTTGTCAGCACTTACAACAAAAACAACAATAAAAATATTTCTACATTAAATATAAAATAAATAAAAACAAAACATTAGTCATATGCATAATAACGAGACAACTTAAGCCATTAATAACTGTGGGTTCCAGAACCACAAACATATGAAAAAAAAAAACCAGCAATATTTAAAATGTTGCTATGAAGGCAAAACACCGGTTGAAACTAAATATAACTTGGACCAAACTAAGGAAAATTATATCGTTTAAAAGAGCTAAAGCACAAAAGATAGATAGATAGAAAACGTAATAGTAAACTCAAATGAACACGTAATAATGCAACGTGTGCACAAAAACAGAGAAAATATTGGTAATTACTGTACCCCAGTACAATAACAAAAATCCTTTAAATATGTTGCTTAAACAGGATTGCGGCAACAACAGCAACAACAACAGCTGCAGCAATAACAACAACTAGTTAGCATGATAATTGCAGTATAAAGTAACAAAAAAAAAAAAACAACAAAAACAACAATGTTAAAATTTCCAACAAACAAAATAAACAAACAAAAATTATAATGAGAAAATGAAAGATATTTTCCACAGGAATGAAGTTTTTTTTTGTAATATTTTATGATTATGTGATAGCCCAACGAGAAAATATGATAGCGATTACATTTTTGTAAAAAAAAAAAACAAAGAGAATACAAACTCAAGTACGACAGATTATTATCTGTTTATAACCTTTATTCCAATTTCGTCAAGTTCAGTGAGGTTATTGAAAAAAAGTTTTCCTAGACTTCTACAGTAGGGTTCTGAACAAGGCTGAACAGCTGCAAAGAAGGTGCTCGAGTGATTCATTTTCGTTTGCATTCAAGCAGCTGTGTCATACCTAATTTTTCAGCATGCTTAAGCTTAAGATGCGGCCTATTTTGGCGACTTTTCATGTATTTTTTTTTTTTCATTTTTCTTTTGGTTTAAGGATACTTGCTTGGAGAAAAATTTATTCGTTAATAAAAGTGAATTGCCTGAGAAAAATATTCTTTGCAAATGGTGTTTAATTTTGGCTACTTCTGATAATGAAATAACGCCCCAACCTACGGTATCCTTTATAAAGAAGAATTTTTAATTTATTTTTGGCCAATTCTACAATGGAAGCATTGGCCTATAGGTATATAAAATAATACGCCCATAAAAATTTATTTTTTTCAGAAGGCCGGGAATTTTTTAATTTCTTGTTGACAATACTGGATATGACCCCATTTCGTATGCAATTTTTTTTTGGAATTTGGTCATAAAAACGGACATGTGGGAGGAGAGATTGAGGCCACTTTTGATGTCCATTTTTTAAATATCATTTTCTTTGTTTTTTTTTTTTTTTGTTCATAAGAAACATTTATAAACTAAAGAAAACGCCAAAATGAAATGTAAATTGTCCAATAATTTTTGTAAAAGGTTTCATTATCAAAGCTATTTCAATTGAAATATTTAATACATATTTTCAACTTCAGCATAAAGAAAGCCATTCAACCATATAAGCTTTTGAATTACTTGCAGCGGAACTGTACTTGCAAATAAACGCAAGTAGCACAATCATATAAAAACTGACGCTTGCACAACATTATCACTGCTATTTCAAAATAACAGCAGATAGTGGCAGAAAATGCATTAAAATAACAACAACAATAACATTAGCGCAGTTTCCGGACTTAAGCGAAAAATCACTTAGTTTCTTTTTAAGCTTTCCTTCAGCGTCATTCCAAGTCCTATGCTATAAAATATCTGCAACTCTACAATGCGTGCTCTCATCCAGCTTAAGAATATTATGCTACAAATAGTAAACTATAAAGACGATAACAGTGAGGGGGGGGGGGGGGGTTAGAGGGGTATAACTTAGCCAAAAGGCTGGTCAAAATCCGCATAGGAAATATTCATCACAATAAATTAGTGCAGTTAGTGTACTTAAATTTATGTGAGCAACTAAAAGCAACAAAAATAAAAATAAATACACTCACAACAATTACAACTAATGACATGAAACGAAAACAACAACAACAACAACTATTACATTGCAAGTCCTGTCGTAAAATGTTATATACCAGTAAATAGAAAATGAAATAAAATTTCCAAAAAATTTCGGAATGAAGATTTCACAATCGGAAGAGACAGCAAGCCAGTTCACATTGATATTTTCCTTTTTATTTTATGTTGATTTTTTATTACTTTTTCATGTACATATATATTATGTGAGCCCAGCAAACATTTTAACTAGTGGAAGATATTTTGACGCTGAGACGTTGCTTACTATCGCGCTCTAGCTTTCATGCTGATGTCAAGTGATAATAAGAAACTGCCCGGAGGTAGCGACAGCAATTTACGTATGAATTTCAAAGGATATTTGTTTATGCCAGGATGAAGTAAATATACAAGGTGTTTCAACGTGTCATAATGTCTTAAAAACTTAATTTTGTCATCCATTTATACTACGTATACAAAATTGCATATAAACAAATTCTTTGTAACGCTTTGTCGAAAAATATACTGAAGCGATTTCAATCATTTCTTTTTTAAAAAAACATATTTATTCTGAAGAAGGTTATTGCATACTTTTTTTTATTTTTAAAGTTCAATATCCTATTTTTGGGATAAATTTCTTGCAAAACCTCATATAAAACTTCGTTTGATTTTTCGTTGCTTATGCCGCTTCTTGAATTATATGTTGTTATTGTTGCTTTTTATTTTATTCTCATTTGTACCGTTTATATTTGGCTTCGCAGTTCAAAGAACAAACTCTCTTTCAATTGTTCACATATGAAGGCGATTTGTGCAAAAAAGTTATATCGAATCATAAAGCATTGATGTAAGCAGCATTTAAAAAATGTCTTATATTCATTTGAAAAAAAATTTAAATTCATCCCTTTAAAGTTAAAGATTCCAAACTTTTCCAAATGTTCTCTGGGAACTTACTTGCGTTAACATCAATGTGAGTTACTTAAAGAGCCAAATAAATTAAATGGCGATCGCTTAGTTTCCGGATATTTTTGTTTTTTTTTTTGAGCTGCCAGATGTAGAAAAATTTCTTAACTAAAAAATTTCTTTAAAATTAATAAGAAAAAATATCCACAACAACTGACGTACATAAACTCATTTTATGCATGTCCACCAACTTTTAACCAGAAGCGGCACAAAATTTTACTGAGGAAAACAGAACAAGACGAAGAACAACAAAAACCTGAACAACAACAACAACAACATCCTACAAACACAACATGCACCAGCATAAGGACAGCTGTTGTCCACTTGTTCTTGTACTCATAGATGTATTTTGTATACTGTGCATTGCCTGGCATCACTAAAACTACGTCCCAAAGCTTTTGTCATCACCGTACTGTAGCTGCTGAATTGTCTGCACGTATGTATTATACATGTATGTATACATATGTGCAGTTGTGTAAATATACCCAGCCAACATTAAGAAAATTTTTTAATTTTTAAATTTCCAGACGATAAATTTATAACTCTTCTATAAGAGTTAAATTGAAATTTTTCATTTCATTGCATATTTTTAGGTGTTCATTTAATTTAATATGTTTCGCACATTTTTTGACGATAAAAACAATAGTTCCAAACCAAGCCTTCAACAGTAATCGTTTGAAACTCTTCCTTATGAGTCATCAATAAGGCGAATAATTTCTCCCAAATGACTCATCCATCATTAAAAATGTTTGCTGGGTGTATGCTTTGGTAATAACTTGCTTGTGTGTGTGTGTGCGTGTGTGTGTGTATGTGCGTAAGTAAATTGCGCTTCACTGCTTTTTTGGCTACACAATTTTTGGCTAATTCGCATGAAATGTAATTGGTGCTGCTAGTACACGAACAAAGTACTGCTATTTTGCTCACACACAATTATTGCCATCTCATTCTTCTCTGATTGCTTTATCTATTTGACTATCTATTTCAGTGTGTTGTTGTTGCTGTTGCTGTTGCTGTGAGTGTAGTTGTTTATTTGTTGCTTTATTGTTACGCAGTTGGTTGTAATTCATTGCGCATACATACTCAAGCTGATATGCACTTATAACTACCCAACGGGAAAATGGAACACCATATGATTAATTCTGGATCAAAAATATTTTACTTTTTCCGCTGTACACGCCATCTTGAGCCGTCATTTTGAAATACGTAAAAACGCCTCACGACATTGTAAAGCATTGCCTCAAAAAAATTTTAAATCTGGTTAGTCTTAATTATCCGAAAGCTGTGATATTCGGGTGGGGTGTATGTATGTATGTATGTATGTAATGTATGTATTCTTATAGCAAGTCTCAACGGGAAAAATAATCGATCCATGATGCCTTTTGTGACGCTTCCTCTGGATCAACAGAGCGCTCTGTCTGTGATCCACGTCCTTATAACAATATTTACATTGAACCATTGAGTAAAGCTACACGGCCTTCGGTTTCGAAACCAAGTGCAACTACAGTCGTTTTTTTTTCAAATTTAATTACTATTAAAAAAATAGACTTATCAATGAAAAATATTGTATTATTTTTTACTGTAAAGTTTTGGCGCACTATATTTATATTTTGCAGTGATGCTCAACTGATCAATGCAAAAAGTGAAATATAGTATGCTTGTTAGCTCTTAAACGTCGGCTAACAATGCTTACTGATGATACCAGGTAGCAGTGGTTGAAACTAGTATAAGCAGCTACTTGAGGCTCATTTTTGTTTTCTTTAATGCATTTTGCGTTGTAATTTTTTTTGTGTTTTTTTCACTTACAATACTGAACAAGAGGCTCCGTAAAAAAATATAATATTAAATTATGATATGTTCAAAAACACAAATATTAATTAAAATTATCTTAAAAATAATTCACTAATGCAAGCATAAAATGTGCAAATATTCCCATTTTTTGCATATCGGTTAATGCATCAACAACTTTTTTTTTCCTTAATCATTTTCCTACTGGGTGCTTTCGAATTTGTACTGTTTGTTGGTTACACAATTCTTATTTCCGTTTCTCATTTTTCATGATTTGGTTAAATCTGTGGCAAATGTTGCCAATTTATTTCCCTCATTCTACTTCATACTCTAAACACATATTTTCCATGTGGTCAGCTAATGTTTTAGCATTTGTTTTGTTTTTAATAATGCTTACACAAAAACAGAGCTAAACTGTCTTTCTCACTCTTTGTCGCTCTACCCAGCAAATATTTTTAAACGTAGAAAGTGTCATACATATATCAATCGTCAATATAGTAGTTTCGATCGCTGGTGAGCTTTTTCCATTGTCAAGCGATATAGTTTGTTCGAGTGGAACGGGGGATATCGACTCGCCAAAGCAATTTGTTTCTGAGTTATGAGCAGCAGTTTCAAGCGATTATTGTTCAAGGTGAAACAAGAGTGTTTGACGTCACCTGATATGAAGTTCCTATGCAAAAGGTCGATTGTTGAATGGCTTGCGTACGCGCCATCCTGTTGAGACCAAATGTTGTCCAAGTTCATATCCCCGAAAAAAGGCCACAAATAATCAGTTATCAATGTGAAGTAACGCTCATCATTCACTGTTATGCATCTTTTTTGCTCATCTTCAAAAATGATACCGCCGATCCAGATACCACACCAAAAAGTTACTCGTTGAAGTTGTATTGACTTCTCAACAATCACGTGTGGATTTTCCGATAGTAAAAAATATCAACCTATTTCTTTAACCGGATAAATAAAATTAACTTTCTGCCTTAATACTAATGACAATAGAGTGGTAACATTCAAAAAAGCAGTAGGTCAAATCTCAAACGCTAGACATTTTTACGTTTAATTGTTTAGGAAAACTTTAAGGGGGAGCAGAAAGGGGTAGATTGATAAAAAAATTATAGGTGTGTAAAATTAATGGGGATTCATAATAACATCCAATAGTTCGTAGCGCCTTGGTTGGTTGGAAACAGTCAAATTCCGTAAGAAAATTTAATTTTGTATGGGGAACCCCTTAAGGGGTTGAGACAGGGGGTTAGTATACTCTGAAGAAATGTTGGGAAAAATAAATTAAGGGGGGTTTGACATATACTTGAACCTTCTAGGGCCACGCTGGTAGCATTGGGAACGTTGGGAGTACATTTCATAAAAACACCACTTTTGTATGGAAACCTTCTAAAGGGGTGGAGAGAAGGGATTAAAGTGTTTGAAAAAATATTTAGCATGCAATGTTATTGAGGGTCGGTCATACAACCCATCGCAGCAGTGGGCTTATTTCTATGAAAATCTGCAAATTTTTAAACTTTGACCTTGATTAGACGCCATTTACTCCCCTCCCAGTCCCCTTAATTTTTTGGCTCACGCATTTTTTTATCAAACCTCACAAAATAAATGGTCCCAGCGTATCGAAATCGAAAAATCCTTCACTTTTCCATAGCTAATATACATATGATGTCGTATACGTACAAAGCAAATAACAGAAAAAGTATCTTCGAATCATAAGGCAGTGAGACATATGAAATTTAAGTAGTGACTAAAATGCCAGTTTCTATTAAAGGAGCTATAATTTATCACCTGAAAGCAGTGGCCTAACTATAGAGGAGGGGGGCGAAGGGTGTCACCGCCCCGGGCAGCAGATTGGTCCCCGGTATTCACTGAAATATGAAAATAATATTAAAAATTTGTATTGATCATAACATAAAAACTTCGTTCATTTTTATCCGAAGTCCTTTTTTTAGTAAATTTAAATTTTTTTTTTTGATAGTTTCAATAATTTTTTCTGGATGTGATGTGACCAAAAGAAAAAGAAGAGGGGCGGCATAGATTGTTCTTCGCGGCGAATAAAAATTGTTTAAAGTACGCCACTACCTGGACGATTCAATTACATATCTCCCAAATGTTGACTGGGTCTCGATATTTTGTGTGTCATTTAATGTGTGTGAATTTACATTTGTCATTGTATTAGCATTTGTATGGGCGAATGTAATTTATACTTTGTTGATTTCAATTAATTTTTGTTCAAAAATAACAAATCATGATTTTGTTAAATAAAACTATTATTGAAAAAAAGTATTTTAGAAGCAAAAAATTTAAATTAAAGGCGAAAATCAAAATAAATGCAAAAAAAAAATATTAATTTTATATTGAAAAAATAAATAAATTTACATAAAAACAACAAAAACAAACAAATAAATTAACTGAATAACAAAAAATTTCATTGAACAGCAGACAAGTCATTGAATGATAAGTTAAGAACTACAAGTAATGACTGTCAAACAATATAAAAAGTGAGATTTTTATGCGGTAAAAATTTAAATTTGCATTCAGCAACTTATTTTGCATAATTACAATGTCAAACAATGTTGTAATGCTGCTAACAATTTCAATGGCACAGCACAATTTTGCACTTTTCACTCACTACACACAGCACACACAAAAAGGATATACATTCGATATATCATTTCCAATTTACATCCAAGTAAACTTGCTACCTATGTAAATTGTAATAAAACGTGCAATAGTAGTAACATAGCTGTGAAGAAAATAAAGGGTGCTTCAATTGGAAATTATAATTTATATAAATCTGAAATAAAATACATTGAATTTTGCTAAACTGTTAATATTTTTATTTGAATATAATGTTGAAACATTGCCATTAAACATCGGACCACGAGCAGCACTGAAAATTTTCGCTCTATTGATGTAATTCTCTATTACTTTTCAGCATATGAAGGCTTTTGCTTTACTTAACTCCTTAGAAAAAGTGCCAACACTGATCCAGTTCTTTTGAATTTTTCAATTAATTTCTCAACCATTTTGGAATGCTCGAATAATTTAACTAAAAATATTAGACCTTTCTGTTGAATGGTTATTTAAAATATCAACACAAAATCAATATCACATGTAAAATAACAGCTGACACAGAAAACAAAGTTGCCAGATTGAAATTATAACCACCCATTGAATGAATCACCCTTTATTTAGTACAAACATTACCGACGTGATGTTGCTTAAGCTTGTGGCAATAATTTCATTTGTGTTGCGTGTGGTTACAACAACAGAACAGCAACAATAAAAACAATAACAACTGCAATTTCTACCATTTGCGGTTCATTTTCATCGGTTTCCTCTATTGGTTGTGTTGTTACAATTGCTGCAGTGCACACATTTGCAAACTTTGTTTTTCCTTTTTAATGGATTTTGGGATTTTTTTTCTGTTTTTTTTTTTTTCAACTGTTACAATCAGTTTATTTTTACATAGTCATGTAGAAAATGAAATAAATGTAATGTACATACTGAATTACTGTAGCTTTTAATTCTCTACATTCCCAGTTATGGTTAAGCCTACCGGATAAAGGCAAAGTCACCCAACAACTCATCATCAAAAAAACAATTACAAAGGACCTCTTTGGCCTCACCAAAAATTAAATAATAAAATACCCTACATTTTTATTAGAAGGATATTTCTTCCAACACACTACGTGCAGTCAGATTTAACTAAGCGTACACATATTGTATTTGCCAATACTAACTTTAATAGATTTGTGATATACCACGCCGTCATTTCAAAATTCGCCAACGTTTTGGCTGCTGCTAGAACGAACCATTTCTAATATTTGTGTGAAACTTATTTCCATTTCCTTAAATTATTCTATCAGTATAGCGTTTTAAAGTTTTTTTTTTTTGTCATTGAGGGTGCCACACCCACTTGTCGAAATTCGCCAAGTTCTTCTCTAGAGTTTTTCCCAGTCAGCACTACTGTTTGTGGGTAATTTGATGCCATCGACTTAGATATTTCGCTTAGTATAGCGTTTTGAATACTCGTATTTTGCTTGTATGGGAAGTGGCACGCCCACTTGTCGGAATTCTCTAACTTTTTGTCCAGAGTTTGTCCGAGTTATTCTTAGTAATTGTGACAAACTTGGTTTCACTACATCAGTTATTTTCAATATTTTATCTGTATGGCTTGTGGGCGTGCTCGTAACCGGTTTTGTTCATTTTGAGAATGTAGCCCTCACACCGAATTTAATTCAATTATATCGCTTAGGGGACGTCCAATAGTTATGTGAGTCAAAATAGGGGGGGAAGGGGTCCGGCAAAATCTCACCAAATCTCACCAAGGGGGAGGAGGAGGCAAGGAAAGTCTCAAGTCAACTTCTTAATGCATAGAATTTACATTAAAAATTATAATTTAAATCTCACGGGAAGGATCCCGCCAGATTTCACCAAATCTCACCATGGGGAGGAGGGGGGTCCAAATTTTCAAAAAAAAAACCTCACGTAATTAATGCACGTCCCCTTAGTTTACCCGTAATTGTGATATCTACAGAGAGATGCACAGACTGACGGACACATAGACGGATGTGGCTAAATCAATCGAAGTGATGATACCGATCAACAATGTATAGGCTTTACTGTAGCTGCCACACCGTATGCTTTACCAACGGAATGACAAAGTTCATATATCCTGAGTGTAGCGTAGCTATTGCTTTGCATCAAAACTTTTGCTTGTATTCAAGCTATTTCTTTATTTGATAAAACATGATCCAAAATTAAATCAAAAAGTGTTTTATACACAAATCCATTACTGTCTTAAAATTTCAACACAATCTACATATAGTTTTCGAAATCGCACAACACTGACGCAGTAAAGCCGCTTGTGGCTTTAATAAAAATTCTTTCGACAAGCGCTTGAACTGCAGGTTGTGTTCGCTTCTTTTTTTTTTGGCTCATTGTTGTTGGCTAAGCTAACTGTGGTATGAGCTGCTGATTTTGATTTTATGTTGAATTGTTGTTACGTTTGTTGACTCGAAGAACAAAAAAAAAAAAAAGAATAATAAACAACGCAAATTTAAACAGCGGGCTGAAATGCAATAAAAATGTCAACAAAACCGGAGTACACCGTCTTATTTCTCGTAGCTTAGAGGCTCATTTGATGTTCCAAAGGAAAAGATTATTTTTGTGTATTATTTCCACATATAGCTCTGTATATAAGGTCTACTAAATGTATTTTATGATGTGATCATACATATTTTAGGTATAGAGAGAGAGCTTTGGCTTACAGGATTTCAAATATCAAATTTCAATAGTACTTTGTTTAGTATTTTGCTTAGTACATGAATTTAAAGTTTGTTGTTATATGGGAGGTGACACCCCCCTTTTATTCAATCTTCCGGATTTTTACTATAGTGAGAGATTATGACAACCAAAGTCTTTTTATGGATTTTTATCTTAACGGCTCTTCTCGTCTTCAGCTGTTTATTGATATGGGAAATACCACGCCGACTGATGCGAAGCTGCTGATTTAAACGATGAAAACTATGGTTTACTGGATTCTGAATATCGAATATTATCAAAACCCGACTAGAAAATATCGTAAGGCGTAAATTAGGTCCCCATTGGTTTTGCCTAGCCAGATCGTTAGGGCCAAGTGTGGATTGTAACGGTGTGCCCCAAATTTTCCTAAATAGGATTGTCCAACGCCCGCCTCACTAGGCTCTCGTTGGGTTTTTGCACAAGGCCCTAACATTCTGGTTAGGCAAAAGCCAACAGAGGCATACCTTTTACTAGCCGTAGTAAGGCCTAATCAGGCAGTCGATAGGTAAACCTAATTTAGAAATTCCTTAGAATTGCCTAATTAGGCTTCTGCTAAAAATTCCTAATTTAGGCTAACCTCGTTATATCTCAGTTAGGGCCGAATGTATATTTAGGCATGCCTAAGAAAATTTCTAGTCGGGAATTTATTCAGTTGATTGCTTAGTACTTATGTAGGTTAATAACGTGAACTTGTGGTCTTATAAGAGTAATTGGTAATCGAAAGCTGTATACTAAATTTAAACAAGCTATCATGTAGATTATTTTAATGATGAGTGCTTACGATAAACCAAACTTCTTTTCATCTCTTAACAGCTACTTATAAAATTCTTATACTCTACACTCTGTCATTCTTGCGTTTGTAACGCATGAAATGGGTCGTGAAAGGTATTAAAATGTAAATATATTCCTGAACATTCTTAGTCGACTTAGTCTGTCCGTGAATTTGGTATACAGGCCACACTTTCAAGCAAGCTCCTTGGGATTAAAAATGGGTGAAATAAATTTAAGGACACGCCTACCACCTATACGGATATATATACACATTTAGCACGCTATATTGAGAGAGTTGTTTGATGTAGTGTAACTAAGTTTCTCAAAAATACTATGTAGCTTTGACAAGCTCTTGTGAAAAAGTTGGATAATTTCGGCAAGAGAGCGTAGCAGCTCCCATATAAGTAAAAACTTTTAAATGCCATACTGAGAGAATTATTTAAGGTATGAAATCGCATTTCACATAAATTGTAGGAATGATTGGGAAAAGCTTTGAACAAGAACTTAGCAAACTTCGTCGGCGTGGCATCATCCATTTCACCAAAACCTTTAAAAGACTTTTCTGAGTTATTTAAAGAAATAAGACCCATACAAGCATAAAATTCAAAATGGTACCAGCGAATTTAGTGAAACCACGCAGTACGTAGCGAGGTGGAGAAGATATCCATTTAAGGGGGCAGAGGCAGTCATAGCCGTGAAAATTAAACCATTTTCAATAATTTTATTTTTTTGTATTAATTTAATTTATTTAATAAAAGTGATAATCTGGAATTATTACATTATGTTTCAACTTGACTTGACGAAAGTTTAAAAAAAAAATATTAAAAATAAAAAAACTTATAGCTGGCTGTATTGGATCCTGTCCCATACAGAGTGTCTTGCGGTGACCATAACTAATCCTTGGAAAATCATCTAAAATCAATCGAATAAAAAAAATTAATTAGATCAATAAATAATCTAATGCCTAATCGATGGTTTTTTTTTTAAACCAACAAAATGGCGGCCTCAGGAATATTTACCTCCAGCTATTCGGTAATAAACTAACAATTATTTTTTCATAAGAAAAAAAAAATCCATTCGATCAGGCACTAGCTTTTTATGTTTTTCAAAAACTGTATAAGTTTCATTGAAATCTATCGAGCGGCTTTTGAGTTACAGTGGTCACTAGTTCCGAATACATAGTTTTGTAATGTAAAAATCGATTTCTCAAAAATTATGACTGCCCCTGGCCCCTTAGTAAAAATGTTGGACTTAAGTATCGAATTTTCGGCGAGGCAGAGATAACACCCTTAGACTTAAAAACAATTTTCAAGTGCAACATGATGAAACTTTTCGCTGGTATAAAAATTGCCACGCTTTCTTTTCGATTTCGCTCAGATTTTACGAGCCAGTATAAATGGCGTTTTCAACCAACTACCAAATTTCGCTTCATTGTTCTCGAGATAATAAATCTGCTCGAAATTTGAGTCCAGCAATCATTTTAGTTACATAACAACAAACTTCAGCCAGCCACACTTAGTACTGTGAGCTATCCAAGTGAATTCTATCCAAGTAAAATCAATTTGGCACCACTATGCGCTGAGTCCATATAATTCCGATTTTTTAGTTTCTTAACATTTTTAAGTTTGCTATTTTAGCCATCACTATACCAACATGTAACATAACTTGACATGCATATGTTTTTCTATTAACTTGGCCTTGTTGCATATTTTTTAAAAGAAAAAAAAAATTTTTTTTGGCTCGCAGCGCCTTTTTCTATGACCACTTTTTATGTGATTTCGTTACCATGGAATGTGTGCGGATTGTGCAATTTTTTCCTATCCAATCATGTTGAACGTTTATTCACATGCTTATACAAGGGTGTGTGTGTGTGTGTGTATTTACGTTTGCATGTGTAAGTTCAAATGTTGCTTCCTGCTTTACTTTATTTTTATGTTGCACGTTGCAATCGCATTGCGTGTCGTGCATGTGTTGCATGCATGTTTTTACTTCGTTTCCTTTTGAAATTGATTATCAAATTGCGCCGCATTCATTTTGTTGGCCAAGTATTTTCTTTAAATTTTTTTTCTTCTTTTTTTATTGCTTTTATTTTCTTGCTTCGTTTATTCGCTTACGTGCACATGCAGTTTTGTGCACTTTATTGAGCTTTTTGTATTTAGTTTCCTCACCATTAGATATTTTACAGGAAGTTTTTTAGACAAATAAACGATTTTTAAAGAGATTGATTATATGTGAGCTAAAAGCATAAGGAAGTATTAATTTAAAATAGTTAAAATGTTAAGTTAGAGGGCCAATGCTTCGGTGGGAGTTTATCTCTCGACACTGGGTAATATTGTGCTAAATAAGAATTTTGAAAAGTTTATGAAAAATCTCACGAAGAATTCATTTTCAAAGAGAATGAAAATGAGCCTAAAACTTAAAAGAAAGTTTTTGCCAACATCTGGGGAAAAATCAACCAAAATAATTTCTTAATAAAAGTCATAGTTTTCCAATGAAAAATCGCCCAAAAATTAAAAAAAAAGTTACTATTTTATATAAAACTTACACAAACATATCAGGGAGCCGGTGAAAGTTTGAGGTCTATAATTTCATCGTTCTTGGTATTGATATGTAATGTAAACGTTTATGCAAATTAGAAAAACCAAGAGTAAAGTGAAGATAGCGCCGCTTTTTTTTAAATGAATTTTGAAATTGCAAAAAAAAAAAATATTAAATTATTTCAGAGGCGTCTGCCTCTGATATATTGTGTTAAGGGAGTAGTATAACTAACGAAAATATAAAAGGCAGACGTCCAAAATTGCTGCAAGTCTATTAACAACAAATTTTGACTTATTAAAAAAAGCTATTAAATAATTTCATTCTTTTCTTATTTCAGTATTTCGTTGTCTTCAGTATTGCACCTAGAAACTGAAAACACATGAGGCAGACGTGTAATTTTTTGCTTATTCAAACTATATGAGTTGTATATATCAAAATCATTGATTTTGGTCAACTTTGTAAGTAAAAACATTAAAGGACAACAAATTTTTCCAAATATATTTAACTATATAGTTCAAAGCTTTAACATTTTTCCTTCTGAACTCAATTTAAATTATATCGATATTTATATATCCTTAATAGTATGCACCTTAAGTGCTCAAAAACGTCTGCCTTCGCATAAGCAGAGCTGGAATCGTCTGCCTTCTCTGTCTGTCATCGAAGAGGCAGACGCAATAATATGATACGTTTCTTGTTACTTACATTGCAATTTTTAAATGCAGCAATAACAACGTGGCAGACGTCCAAAAGTGCTGCAAGTCTATTAACAACAAATTTTGACTTATTAAAAAAAGCTATTAAATACCTTCATCCTTTTCTATTTCAGAATTTCGTTGTCTTCAGTATTGCGCCTAGAAACTGAGAACACATGAGGCAGACGTGTAATTTTCTGCATTTTCAAACTATATGAGTTGTATATATCAAAATCATTGATTTTGGTCAACTTTGTAACTAAACATATTAAGGAACAACAAATTTTCTGAAAATATTTACCTACATACCTATATAGTTGAAAGCCTTAACTTTTCATCCTTCTGAACTCACTTTAAATTACATCGATATTTATGTATATTTAATAGTATGCAACTTAAGTGCTCAAAAACGTCTGCCTTCGGAAAAGCAGAGCTGGAAACGTCTGCCTTCTCTATTTTTATGTCTTTTATGAGTAAAAAAAACAGTCAGTCAAGAGGCAGACGTAATAATATGATACGTTTCATGTAAGTTACATTGTAATTTTTAAAAACAGCAATAGCTAAGTGGCAGAGGTTGTTTCACTCGTTTCTTATTACATAATCTCTATGATTATCGCAATCTGCCTGAAAATCAAGTCGCTTAAGTTTGTTTATATTAAAAAATTTCTTAATAAAAAAAGTTCAGCTTTGCTTTCGCTATTTTTTTTATTACAGAAAAGTAAATTTCTTTTAATAATCCCAACAATGTTGCCAAAATTAAGTAATAAAGTTGCGTACAAATTTAAATTGCAAAATAAAAAGTACATAGTAAAAATTAAAGAATCATTGAGAAAAAGTTTTCGCTTACCGAGAAAAATTATGAAAATGTGATAGCTAAACTTTTTCTCTTATTACAGCAGCTGTAAATGTTGCCAATGTTGCACACCAACAACATTAAATCATAATATCAAATGTTCAGCAAAATGAAAAGTACTGAAAAATTATGAAAGTGGAAGTTGAAATTGCAGTTGAGGTAAAATTAAAAATAAATAATGAGCAGATCAGCAGAAGAAAAAAAAACCAAATAACAATAACATAAATAAAAGCAAAAAAAAAAGTGCGATAGCAACAACCAAGGTGTTGAAAATAATATTACAAGCTTACCAGCAGCATATGGCAGCAGCAGCAACAATTGCTGTTGTTGTTTTGCGGTTGCGATGTTGTTTTATGCACCTCAGGGGAATAATTTCAATTTCAACACGTTGCAACGGTGAAAATGCTATAAGTGTGCAGTTTGGGGGGGAGGGGGATGGGGAGTGCGGTAATGTGAGAATTCGTTGTAAGTTGCAACACAGAGGAACAGAGAAGACTTGCAACAGATGCTCCATTAATGTGAACGAAAGCTTTGAGCTGCATTAAGTATTAATCAGAGTTGTTAAATACTGCATTCGTTTTGCTTCAACCTATATATTAAGCCATGACTTACGGTAAGTCAATACCGAGTACCAACCTTAGAAAGTTATTGGATAATTTTTGTTTGTAAGTACATAGTCTAAGCAACTTTGTGAAACACCATGTAACTTAGATAATTTTTTGCTTACAATGAACCAATGAAGCAAATCATTTCCTGCAAATCCTTTATATCTTTTAAGCTTTAACTAATGCTATGTTTTACAGCACTGTTAGATTTAAGCTGTATTTTTTTATTGTTTGTAGTTGCTGCTGCTGTTGTTGTTCGTCTTGTTGTTATTATGTATTGTGAAGTTCAACAACACAAAATTTTTGTCGATACCAAAAGGGGTGTGGAAATCCATTAAACTTTTATAAAAACTATATTCTTGCTGTTGCAGCAAAATTTTTATTTTATAAAACTTTGCACAGTTTCTTTACTTTATAAATAAGTGAACAAATTAAACTGAAAGTGTAACCAGGTAAAGCTTCTTCAATTGAATTCGAACCTTCTAGGGCTGGAATTTGTGTTTTTCTTTATTATAAAAAAGGCCATTTTCAAAAAAAAAAATTTAAATTAAAAAGATTGCTATAGTTTTATATAAAACTTCGTTAATACAAACTAACGCGCAATACAGGTAAGGGGACGTCCATTAATTACGTGAGCTAAAATAGGGGGGGAGGGGGTCCAGCAAAATCTCACCAATACTCACAAAAAGTGGGGAGGGGGTCAAGGAAAACCTCACATCAACTTTTTAATACATAGAAATACATAGAATTTACATTCAAAATTAATATTTAAATCTCACGGAAGGGGTCCCACCAAATCTCACCAAGGGGAGGGGGATCAGAATTTTCAAAAAACACACCTGACGTAATTAATGGACGTCCCCTAAGCAACAATTCCAGAGCTAAAATTAAGTAAATTAAGAAATGTCATCGAAAACATAGACAAGCGAATGGAGTTTTGGCACAAAAAACCTGGCGGTAACATAGTGTAGCCTTTATAACTTTTCACAAATAAGTAATTTCCATGAACCAAAGAAGACACTTATTCCACACACACTTTATCATATGAGACCTCTCTCGTAAACTATACTTAAGCCCAAAAACATGTTTATAACGAAGAAAGTTTCAATCTGAAATGCTGCTTGAAACTTTGTGATTTTTTTGGTTTTGTGGATATGGTCCGTGTTTGTTCATTTCCTTCAAAATATCTAGATCTATAAGCCTCCAATTTTTTGGAAATGTGTTACAAAACTCATTCTTTTTTGCTTTATATATCATTAACATCTATTATTGAATCCTTCGCAATTATAATGTCATAATAACTTGTGCTAAAGGTGGCCAAAATTTTTATATGATTTTATCGTGCGGCAGACGTTGAAAATCATAAAAATAATATGAGCCATCTCTACCACTACGTTATTAAAAAGGTATCATAAACAATTTTATCGCGTCTGGCTTTTATATAAAAAAAGTGTAACTATACACAAAAACAAATATATGCAAGAGGCAGACGTTTCTATCGCTGCGTTCAATATTAATTATGATTTTTTCAAAATCTTATGTTGTAAGCAAACTTAAGCAATTTAATCATCAGGCAGACTGCGATTATCATAAAGGATATGTCATAAGAAACGAGAGAAACAAAGTCTGCCACTTCGTATTTACCAATTGCAATACATATTACAAAAATGAAAAAAAAAAGTTTAACAATAAATCGCGTCTGCTGCTTGGCTGATTGGTTCCTTTATTTATAAAAAGCATAAAATACAGAAGGCAGACAATTTCAGCTCAGCTTCTTGAAGTATAATTTCGACATATGCAACCCTATATATCTTTAAAGAACAGAGACGTACACGTCTGCCTCTTGTATTTTTGCTAAAGAAGAAAAAATTTATTTAAAATTCCAATCAAAGCAATTTCCGAACACAGTTGTTTCTTATATGGCTCGAAAGGTATTAAAAGGCTAGCAATTTGAAAAGTAACATCGTTCTGCTTATTAGTTGAAAGATAAATATTTAGTGAAAGTCTTAAAACTGTTTCACAGATTTTGTTTGGCTCTTTCAGTTAGTACAAATTTTTACAAAGTGTTAAATTTAAAAGATTTTGTTTGTGATCTATTGAAACAGAAAATAATATATAATTATTTTATTGAGTTTACTGTTCAGTACAGTGTATCATAGCACCAAAAAAATTACATAAAACAAAAGCAATACAAAAAAAAGGGGTGAAGTTACTCATACTACTTTCATCCATTGCTAAATGGAATCATCAGTGACTTTTGGGTCGTAGAATGAGAATTTCTAAGCTTGATACGTTTTCCTTTTTGCATAAATTTGTTAAGAACCGAAACATAAAGTGAAGAAAAGTAAAGCAAAAAATAATTTTTATGTTGTGTATTTTCTGTAACTTTTTTGGCTCAAAAAGGTCACTGAAGATTCCATTTTGCAATGGATGAAAATTGTATGACTAGCCTTAGCCGTTTTTTTTTTTTTGTATTGTTTTTGTTTTTCGTGTTACATATCACACATTATTCTGAACAGTACAGATCAGTAAAATAATTTCAAAATATTTTGATTTTCGTTGTCCTTCGTTCCACTGTGAAGCAATTTTTTCTTTTTTTTTATTTGTATTACTAATATTATTGTTATTGCGGCTGTTGCACTTGTTGTTGTTTTTCGTGAGTATGTGTGTTTATATATGAGTGTTTTTTTTTGCATGCATTTACCTTAAATTCACGCGCAATCATGCACTTTTTTATATGAATTCTCCCGCGGAGTAGCAAAAATAACAACAACAATTGAAGTTACAATTCAGTTGCAATGTTGCATGTGCAGTAGCAATGCTGCCAAAGTACTAATGGCAGCAACAACGTTTTGTTTTTGCTCGCTTTCAAGCATACAATATGTGGTTCTTAAAATTCTTTGGCAAAAGTAAAAACAGCTTAAGTTGACTTAAGATAAATGGGGCTAAGTTTTGGCGAAATTTTTTAGGTTCTTTTTTTTTGCGTGAATTGTTAGCACTTTCTCATTTCTAAATAAAGCAACAAAAATAGAGAGCAAAATTTTAATAAGAATTATTGTGAATAGACATAAATTGACTTAGACGGTTTTGACTTTTTGTTATAACATATAAAGTAGTAATATTCTTTGGAACTACTAGTGCAAACAGGGTTAAAGTAGATTTAACCATTAAAGGTTTGTATTGGCATTGCTTTTTGTGGCCAATGCCCTCGCTAGTTCGGTTGCAGGTGTTGCCATTTCTTTTAGTACCTAATTTCTTTATCGCTAACGCCATATCGCCACTTTTACCTTACGAACATCAGGAGTCAACACCGCGTGCTGCATACACTTACACATATACAAACGTGCAACAAACACAATTGGTTGTTGGTGTAAGGATATGTGGTAATGGTGGCAATGGTGTCGCTGTTAATGCGGATAGATGAAGTTTGTTCGTGGAACAATTTAAGCCAAATAATAAAAACAACAACAAACGACGAACAAAAGATGCATCAAAAACAACAACACCAGTAACAACAGCAAAAACTTTTTCTTATATATTTTTATTTCTTCCATCTGTTGGTGGCTTGCGGATTGTGTTTCCTTTTTATTTTTGTTTATTTCCTTCAATTTTTTTTTTTTTTTTTATTCTTATTTTTTGTTTTCACAGATTAAATCCGTAATCAGTTGCATTGCAGCAGCCGCAACAACCAACTGCTGCAGTTGCAGTAACAATGGGTTAATGGCCTGAACGTAAACCACAACCTGCTGCTATTTTGCGGAATTTAACTTTTTACTTAGCTTGCAACGCTTGTTGTAAGAACCTTGAATTGTTTTTATTTCTGCAGATGGAAAAACTTTTTTGATTTAAAGAATTTTGGTTTAAAATTTAAGAGCATTTCTAATATTTATGTTTTTGAGAGGGGGGATTGATAACATTCACTCTCTTACTTGTTATTAATTTAAATTTAAGGTTTTTATTTCTTGTTCATTGAAAAGGTGATTTTGATTTTGATTGAAATTTGATCGAATTTCTATGAGATATGCATAATAATAAGAAATTTTGGCCGAAATAAAAATTCTTAATCAAATTTAGTTTCACTACAGTAGTTTTTGCCAAAAAAAAATCAAAAGAAAAGCAAATCGAACTCAGTTTCCATACAGGAACTTTAACATTTAACATGACGTATGAGTAACATTTAATTAAGCAAGACAACAGCTCTAAAGATTATTTAACCTGCCTTATGATCCATTTGTTCAACTGAATTTAAGAATATGCTTTAGCCAAATTATTTTATCTAAGCCAATTACTTTTCTTTCAAAATTTATCGTCCGTTGGCAACTAAAACTTAATAAGTCCCAAATAGGAAAAATAGAGTAATTTAGAGCTGAAGGTTTTTGTCCACTCATAAATCGTTAATCGTTTCCAAGACTTACTGATAAATGATTTTAACATGCTTATTCATTAAACAGAACACTGTGTTAATATCAATGTTAGCCAAAAAATTGTTGTATTTTCGTAACGCTTAGTTTTCTCCTCAGCTAGCAATGATTGCTGTAAAAACCTGGAATTATTTCGATTTTTATAGACAGAAAAACTTTAAAATTTTAAGGATTTTCATTCGAAATTAAGTAACAGTTTTAATAGTTATGCTTTTCACAATGAATTTGTAAGATTCACGAACATATGTACGTATTATTAATATTAATATATTAAACTAGATTTAGCCATATTTTTCTTGTTCGTTGAAAAAGTAATGTTGCACTCGAGGAAAAATGTAATTTTTGAACTGAGCTTTGAGGTACGCATATTATATGAGCCATACATACATATATACAAACAAAAATAACAATTCAATTTAATTTCATTGCAGGTTATTTGTTTTTCACATGAACTGCAGCTGTTACTTTATCATACAACATGACGTATGAGTAACATTTAATTGTGAATGGAGAAAAATAAAAAATTATTTATATAGATATTGTTTTAGGATGCTTAACATTTTTTCAAATTTATCATCAGTCGACAACTAATGCTGATTAAGTAAGTCGTTAATACCATAAATGGAATAATTGAGACTTTGCGGGTAATTTTGCCCACAGAAACTGTCAATTATAGTCTCTTTTAAAACTGTGACTTACAATTATTTTTTTGCATATCGAATTTATTGCGTACTAAACAGGACGATGTGTAAATGGCCTGAACGTAAATAACAACGCACTGCCAAATCGTGGTTTCTGTGATTTGAAACCTGTAATCTTTCGACAACCCAAATCAAAATATTATTTTTTTTTTAATTTTTATTCAAATCCTGCCGCATAATATTACGTTACTAAGCTTGTCAATTAAAATGTGCTCAGTGGCTTGGACAGCACTTTTCTTACGGTTTTGGAAATGCTACAGCTAATTACGGTCATATAAAAATCTCTAATGCGTCCGTGGTTTAAAGCATCACATTCTAAGCTTGTCAATAAAAATGTCATAACTCAATGGTGAGCAATTGAAAGTGGACTTCGAACGTCATGTGGTATCGCAGAGTACCTGATTCCGACTAATGTCTGTAAATAAATTTTTCCATCATTCGATGTAGAAAAATCAAATCAAAATTTTCAAAAAAATAAGAGATGCTAAAGCAAAACGGTGTCCAATTTGCTGTCGAATATCCCATTTGAATTCGATGAAATTAATTTGCTTTAACCCAAGACTCGAATTATAAGATTCTTTATTGCGGAGTAAATTTTGCCAGAAATCGATTCGCTTGATTTTTCGAAATTATTTGACTTGCATCGATATACCGAATATATTTTCAGTTTGGGCGATTTTATGAATAATTTATATAATATTTGAAGCATATCAATTTCTATTGACTCCTTCATATTCCTATTCTGTACCACTCTTTCGAATAACATCGATTTTTCAATATCATTATATGTTTCTATAATATCTATACTATTTATATAAAATTGCTTGTATGAAAATGGTTTGTAACGCTTTGGCGCAAAATATACTGAAGCGATTTTAATAATTAATTTTTTAAAACAACATGTTCTGGCCAAAAAAGATTATGGCATACTTATTTTTTTATTTTTTAATGTTTCATATATTTTTTTTAAGATTAAAATTTTGCAAAATCTTACACAAAAATGTTCGTTACTTATGATGTTTCTTAAATTCAGTGTTATTGTTATTGTTGTTCTTTTCTCTCATTTGTTTGTTCGTTAGTTTTATTTTTCTTCAATAGAATGTCACACCAACTTTTTAAGTCGCATTAACTATTTAACATCTTTTTTTGTGTTTTAAAAAATCGAATATTTTCGAACACTATTAATTGCTAAAGACAAAATAACATTTTTTCCCCTGACAACTCTTTTTGTATGATTTAACTGACTTTAACTCCAACAACTTTTTGGCTTATAATCAAGAAAAAAAAACTTATCTTCTGTATACCATTGCTGATGAAAATTATTCCGACCAGCTCCTTACTACACTATTTCTCAGTATTTCCCATAACTTAACAAACTTTTAACAAATTTATTAGTCTTTGTAACTTTAAATGGACACTTTATTCTATAGTAAGTACTCTGCTAGAGAATTGTGTGCTATGTACATGCGCATCTATGTATTTGTTTGGGTTTCACAAATGTTGCTACAAATATTTTACACTAAAACAGACTAAAACTTCCGGGTTAGACAAACACACCCCTTACTTAATGTTTCCTTATATTTTGTGCTTTCTACGAGTATTTGTGTTGCGCTCTTTTTTTTTTCTTTTTTTTTTTTTTGTTACTTTCATACGCTCAACCTCTCGGGCCCATATGTCGCTTAAATCGTTTTCTTTTGAATTATTTCCTGTAGATTAGCGTCACTAAAACTTGCATGAATAGTTGCAACAGCAGGAACAGTTGTGCGGGGAAAGTTTGATCGTCGAGTGCTTGTAATTTTAACTAGGGGAACCGAGTTGAGCTTTTAACTGATTACTTATCTGTCGTCGTTGGATAGTTGTTTTTGTTGATGCTGTCGCTGTTGTTGTTGTTGTTGTTGCTGCTGCTGCAACAACAGCTGCTGTTCTTGCATTCACTGTAATAATGGGGGATAGCGCTGCACATACATACATGGTATAGGGTGCTTGACGCTTGCTACTTGGCTTGCACTTACGGATGCACTAATGCGCTTTTAGTGTAATTTGCTAAGGACCAACTTAATTTTATTGCTGTTAACAATAAATTACTTGCAAAAAATAATGCGCGAGTGCAGTTAAATCTCTCATGAAATGTTGCATTTAGCATATATGGTATGTATGTATGTTAGCAATTAAGGCATGCGTTAGATATTGTCAGAGTAGCGTTTGCTCTTTGAAACCTTATGTATTTTATAAAAGTGACATTTTTGGCAAATATATAATAAACATAATCTCAATGGAGTAATTCACCAATTTTTTTGCTATCTTCACTACTGCTGGCACTGTTTGTATAGCTGGACATGGTTTTTGATGTATGAACTAGCGGGTATGAGAGAAAATCTATACTGGAAAAAATTTAAATTATATTTTTTTATGAAATTCGTATAAAATTTTTGAGAAATAACGTAAAAATTGAGAATTTTCACATTTTAATTTTAGCCGAGGAACAAAAATTTTTGTCTCATTTCGGGACAATAAACAGCAAATGTTTCAAGCGTATAAAGGAAGGTGGAATACAATATCAAAATAGTCATACTTTCCCAAATTTTGATTTTAAAATTTGATACCCTAAAAAGGGGCTAAATCATAACCTAAAAAATATAAAAATATTTTTACCGTTTTGCTTTACCCTGCAGAGCTGTAAAAGAGTGCAATCATTTTCACTTTTAATCATGAGAAATTCTGCATTCAGAGTGCAGCTGTTTAAAAATGTAGTCGCCTGTAGACTTCAATGCTATAAGTCTGCAGCCTTTTCCAACGTAAATGAAAGCAATTATTCTGGTGACGTCACATTTTGGATTGGAATCATGATTGGAAGAATTGTGATTGCATTGAAGTCACCTCAAATCACTTTGAAGTCGTTGAAGTCACTTGAAGTCGTTGAAGTCACTTGAAGTCAGCTGCTCTGAGTTAATTCCACCTTCTATATATTTTCCATACATATATACAAGGTGTCCAATAAATTATGGATAACCTCCTAACAGCAGATGGGCGACCCCAAGGCGGGTCAGAAAAAGTACTATCCTATTTAGTAAAAGTAGCACCGTTTTCGAGAATATCGGCATTTTTCAAATTTTTGAAAAAATGCGACCTTTGGTCAGTCACGTTGGTACAACGGTGTTATTTTCAATTAAACTCCATTGAAAAACACTGATAGACTATATGTTACTAGCTAAATTGCCCGGTGTTACTCGGGCTTAAACGAAAAAAATGCAATGTGTGCACAATTTATTCATTGAATTTATCGATCATGTACATATATACACACATTCACTGTTATATACATATGTATAGAAGATAAATACATAGATTTTGGAATTAAATCAGAGCAGCTGACTTCAAGTGACTTCAATGACTCAACGACTTCAAAGTGATTTGATCATGATTCCAATCCAAAATGTGACGTCACCAGAATAATTGAATTCATTTACGTTGGAAAAGGCTGCAGAGTTATAGCATTGAAGTCTACAGGCGACTTCATTTTTAAATAGCTGCATTCTGAGTGCTGTGAAAGGCTCTAAAATTGACATTATTTCTGAACTTAATATTATGAAACCACTGAAACCACTATTAGAGCCAAAATTGATGCAAAATGTAGAAATTGGGCTAATATGAGATGGTCTAACATGACAACATGTTGTACGTCGAGGGCAATCTGGCCTTATTATAATGCTAATAGAACGCCAAAAGTGATCTCATTAGACAAACTAACCCTGATAATCTTTGTCGGTGTTTTTACAGGACACTATTTTATAGGCAAGCATGCCTCAAGACTAGGGCTTTCAGACGTAGAGGATCTTTGATCTTTCCTTACGTCGAAGTTTCTGTCTTTCATTATTTTTGTGAATGCCCAGCGCTGACAAATCGGTGCTATAAGGTATTAGGAATCCACTTTTTCGACTCTCTTGAAGACAAAAGTGTCCAAAATCCATTTTGAAGTTTATAAAAATTAAGTTGAAAACGAAGTTATAAACAGCGTATACAATGGGCGCAACAGCGGCCTAAGTTATGATAACAATTGTCATCTGACCTGTTAACCTAACCATACCTAACGGAAAAAATGCTACATATTTATTACTCTACATACATTACATTTAACATAACTGTCAATTTACCTACAAAATTTATAAGTTTGAGGTCTAAGCAAAATTTTTAAACTTTTGATGATTTTTGACCTTCCGAGACATCAGTGCAATGTGAGTTGGGATGTCAAATTTTAGGGATTAAATTGCACCAATTTGAGCTACTTATATAAACAGTTTCAGAAAAACAATTTTTTTTTTTCGCCATATGTCCTATCTGGGCAGTTCTCCTGAATCTTAAAAGTTCTAGTTTTTTTATCGACTTATTACACATGAATGCAAATTAGACGATCGCAAATGTTGTGAGGCAACTTAAGGACATTTCGGACACCGTGTTCGGAATTGGTACATCGCATCAAGATTTTGAGATATATCAGGTTAGATAACCATAAAATGGCTTTTTGGTTGTGTAACCTGCAGTACTTGTGTTCTCAAATGCTTATCTATGGTTTTTCTTTCTAAAGTTATCGCAATAGAGCAAAAAAATTTAAAAAATGGATATTTTTGGAAGAATAATTTTTTGTTGTTCAACTAAACCAGATAATTTTTACCTCTACTATATCTCTATTTTTATAAAAATGCACTCAAAATTTGGGTCTCAGGCAGTAATGGTATTTGGTTTTAGTAGAAATGTACTGAAGCGAGACTTGGAATGTATTATTCAGAATGTGATTTTATTTATGAAGCCCTTTTAAAGTATTACCACCACATACCCACAAATATGTTGCTAGGCCACTGTTTACCAACTGGAGAATTATTTGTATCCATCCTTTTCAAATTCATGTAAGTTAATAGAAGTATTTTGCGATATTCCCTTGAACCTTAGTATTCCTAGATATTGATCTGGTGGGTTAAAGAAACTTAAGTGACCAGATGCACCATAACGTAGGCTTTCCTTTACCTGAGATGTCGGCAGTATCTGAACCAAGCGCTAACTTTTGTGTATTTATTTTAACAGTGCCCAAAACTGTGAACCTGCTTACATGCTTAACACTAAATTTATATTCTTGCTTACAAGCATATAACAATGAAAATATAGATTTCAATTCAATTATTGAAAAACCACAATAATATCGATAACCTCATTGTGGTAAAATTATAAGATAAAATCAATGCCACAATAAAACATCAGCATATTGCAGCCATACGATTACTTGCCAAGAAAATGGCATGTCATTGAACTAAAGTCGTCGCGTGCTATCAAAACTAAGCATATGCATGTTAAAAAGCATTTGTGCTCGTATATTGAATGAATGAATCAATGACTGATTCTAATAAGAGTCTATAACGCACAACTAAAGTATTGTGTATTAAAAGCATTTCCTCAAAGGCAGTGCTACCATTAAAGACATATTGCTACGCGTGTATATTGGTAACACCTAATAAGAAACACATGCATACATACATGCATGCTACCGCTACTGATTTATCTGTGAAAAAGCAAACAAAAAAAAAAAACAAAGTAATGCAAAGAGAAATCAAAAGAACCAAAAAACGCGACCAAAGATATCAATCTTGTTGACTTGATTTATGACTACGAATATGTTATGCTCACTCACATCCATACATGCATACATATGTATGCACTTTGTATACACATACAAGAGCATTAATAATTAGAAGAAAAAAAATAAAACATGTAAATATATGCTGGCTTAGCTGCAGACATTGAAACATTTTGTGTATGTATAGGTGCTGCATTTAATTTTACGTAAAAATAACAAGAAAAAATTTAAATAAATCAATTGATAATGCAAAGACTTAGAGCTGTTCAACAGAAGAATAGAAAAACTTAAGGCTTAAGCTTTTTTTTTTTTTTTTTTTTTTTGTTGCATAGCCTTAGGCGCTTTTGTAAAATTCAATATCTAAATGAAATGCTCGCAGAATAATCTGTCATGCCTGTCTTTAACTTCCACATAAGCCAAAATCTCTTACTAAAAATCCACAACTAAAAGACCTTTTAAGTGCATAACATCTGACCGTGCATGAGCTTCAGGTCAACCACCAACTAAAAGGGCTGCTCCATTGTCCCATTTTTTTTTTTTGCAGCAGCAAAATATCGTACAAGTCACAGCAATACAATACAATCCACACTTAAAAGCTCTGAAAGAGTTTAAATTTATCGATTAGACAAAAATATGCTACGAAAATTGAGACGGCAAATGGAAACTTGACTGGAAATATGCTCACAGGGCAAAGACGTGTACTTAACTTTCCACATGCCACAGTGCCACATTAAATATTCCAAGAAAAATGCTAAGCGCATGCCTCAAATCTGAACCGATGGTACGCAATGAAAAATGAAACACGTTCCACAGAACGAAAGAGCATTTATTTGGGAAAAATTTGTACCCAACAATTTTCAGTTTCCACATTTTTAAGTATCACATACTCAACCTTTTTCAAAAATTTCATTTTTTTTTTTTTCATTGTGGAACATTTTAAAAGCATTCACGCAGCTGTTTCTATGGATGCCTTGTACCTTGATGCAAAAATTTTTGCCATCCCTACGCTTCTTAGCGCACCTTTTTCATTCCGCCAAGTGAACTTATGGTCGAGAGCGCTTACTTGTGGAACGTAAATAAAATATAAACATAACTTGGCATTGTCTTACTCTCGCCACCACCCAAGCGTAGTCATTAATTAGCACGATTAACCATTCATGGCAACAAGGCGCTCACACCCTCTCTAACCCCTCCTGTATACGTTTTTGGAAAAATTTCTGGTTCGCAGCCCATTTGATGATACGTTTTGTTCAACTGATGATTATACATGTGTTCACTTGATTGGATTTTGGGGTTGTTCGGTCACATTATGAATTCAGATTTTCTACGCTGTTGCGGTCTACAAACGACAAGTCGGACAGAGTTGGTCATGAGGTTGCGTGAAAAGTTCCGCGTGTCATACGACATTTCACTTATTACTCATTTCCATTTAATTGCAATGGTCGTCGTCGTCGTCGTCGTCTTTAGTATTGTAAGCAATTTATATATGCATGTTTGACATTGTGTACATAGCTCGTTTTGTTGTTGTAGGAAAAAATGTTTTCTTTTCTGCTTAAACTCCCCAGCAGCAAGCTGTTTTCTACGCGCGGTCAGAACCATGCGGCCGTTAATTGCAATGCTTGTCATTGTACTGTCAATTTGCATTTAAATTACAAAATTTAAAATGTGTTTTGTTTTATGGCATCATGTCATCGCATTTTTTCAGTATACGCATGTTTCAGCGGATACTTTTTTGTACTTACGAGTTGAGTTGAAATTCTAATGACATTGTGGTAATAGCTCTACTAAATGACACACATTGTATTTCAGTGGCACTTGTTGACATTTGCTTATAATTTTAGTTGGTTGAAAGGTATAGCGTCAAGCACACTTTTGACCTTCTTATTGACAAATAAGTGTTATAAGGTCAGTATATGACATCCAAAAAAAAAACGTGTATTTGATGAAGGCTTTATTCAAGTTTTTAATATGACATAGCTTCGATATTAAATCCGAGAGTTTCTCCAAACTTAAACTTAAAAAAAATAATTGACGAATTACACTCAAAATATAGCTCTCCCGTTTTGCGACAATTAAGATATAAACTGAATAAATAAATTGACGCGTTTATCAGCCAGGATTTTCTCTCGGCCCGTCTTGTTAGAGGAAGCCAAGTTTAGTCAAGAAAGTTTGATGTTCAACGACAAATGGAACTTTATCTCATAAAGCACTTTCACAGCAGGTCTTCAGCTAATGATTTTAATACTTTCCAACATTTCCGCAATTCATTGTTCTCGTGATCTAGAGATAATTTCCAAATTATTAAGAACGGCTGCACTTCTTGCTGATCTGAGGGCTCTACTACTTGCCTACACACTTCAAATGATGATTTTCACCTTGCCATTTTCAACTTTTGACTTGGGCGGAAATCGGTTCTTGTCAGCATTTGCTAAGGTATTCAATGTTAAATGTAATCCTTGATAAAGAAATTGTCAGAATTCATTGAAGTTGATTTTTTCAACCCAACAAACTTGAAACTACGTTTTATTGACAAAATGGAGAGTGTCAAACTTTACGAAATTATGAATTTGTGACTTTGCGATGTTATTTCTAGTATAGAATTTCAAATTGGTATTATGACGTTACCCAAACTTGTGAATGCATCCACCTCTTGAATTCCAATCATGGAATAACTGCCTTCACTGGTTAGACGAAACATGTTCTTTCATGTCAGAATACCATATAGAGAGAAAACAAGTGTCATTTTTCACTCAATTATCTACTACGGAATAAAGCGTTGGATGTTCAGTTGACCTATGCAAAACCCAATCGGGCAAAAACCTGCCAGTTATTTTCAAATGAATGGCTCCAGTTTTAATCTGACTCTGGTTGGTATAAAATTTATTAGTATCTTTAATGGCATTAAAAAAATCATCAGACAGACGAAATTATGGCATTGCAATAAGTCCCCATTTTTTGGAATTTCCCTTGGATGAAGCATACGTTATCCTACCCAAATTTCTCTGCACTGGTTTGGATGTACCTATCTGTGCAGAACCTCAAAAGTTATTGATCTCCTAATGCCAATACCGAGAATATAGCTGAGTCGAGGAATATAATCTCTCTAGTTAGCATGGAAATCCAACCGATTAGTATAACCCTACTCGGAAAATATTTTCAGATCAGTTAAAAGTATGCAAGTGGGATACTACGTTTTAACTCAAGCTCCTCAACTTAGATGCCTTTTAAAGCAATAATTATTTTTTGAGCATCAAAGAAAACCAACAAGAAAATGGTCATCAAAGTTTTTCCAAAAAAAGAAAGAAGGTCATCAATTTAGTAGTGCGAGCCGCTATGCTTAAACAATTATCAATTAGCAAAATGATTCTTTTGAGCATATAAATATTCGTTTAGAAAATTTTTTGCGGTGAATTGTAGCATTACAGTGATTTCTAGCTTCATTACGAATTCTTTAGTAGGAGCATATCTATTGAAACGCCGTTTCCTTTTTGAACCTAACCGCAATTTTCCAGGTCTCATGAAACCCATAATGGTTCTTTGGTTTCATATTAATTTTCTTAGAATTTGACACATGATAAGTGGAAGTTTTTCATATCATTTCAGCAATTCTGCTACATTCAACTTCTTTTCAATGCTGTTCCTATATATCAACCCAACATTATTTTTTATGTGTCTAAGACTTAAGGCTGTTTAACGAGCTGATCAAACATGTTCGAACTTAGGCAACGAGGAAAACCCGAACAACTTGATTCGTTCGACTCAACTCGATTCGTAGGACTCAACTTGATTCGTTCGACTCAACTCTATTCGTAGGACTTAACTTGATTCGTTCGACTCAACTCGATTCGTTCGACTCAACTCGGTTCGTTCGACTCAACTTGATTCATTGGACTCAACTCGATTCGTTCGACTCAACTTGACTCGTTCGACTCAACTAGATTCGTTCGACTCAACTCAATTCGTTCGACTCAACTTGATTCGTTCGACTCAACTCGATTCGTTCGACTCAACTTGACTCGTTCGACTCAACTTGATTCGTTCGACTCAACTCGATTTCTTCGGCTCAACTTGACTCGTTCAACTCAACTTGATTCGTTCGACTCAACTCGATTCGTTCGACTCAACTCAATTCGTTCGACTCAACTCCATTCGTTGACTCAACTCGATTTGTTCGACTATACTCGATTCGTTCTCTTGAGCTTTGAGCTACTCATTTGTTTGAATATCGACTTTTTCCCACTATACGGCGCACCGCAACTTTAATTTATTTTTTTCAAATGACTTGTACGCAGGCACAAGCAGATGCAAAATAACGTGATAAGAGTTCACACACCACACGAAACGAACTGATTTGAGTCGAGTTTTTCGAAAAACTTTTTTGTGAGTTTGTTCGAACGAGTTCGGTGCGTTGCACAAGCTGTATGAGGAATATATCGACTTAAACTCATTGGAGCACCTATGGTAACTTACTTAAGTTTAAAATTTGAAGAGATAGACTAAACATAATACTTAGTTCTAGTAGTCTTGTTAAAGGAATGTGCTTTAAGTCTTCTATTTACTTACATACATTGGAGAATATTTGGTTTAGATGGCATTTTTTTGTAAAAGTATTGTTGTGTATAATTAAATTATACATTTACTTCAAGAAAGTTATCAGTTTTAAAACTTAATTTGAAGCTCCTCACTTAAAGTGAGCTTTTCGCCGCGATTGTATATAAATCATCAAAATTTAACTTATTTACTTATAATCTCTCTTCCAAATCAAAATATATTGAATGAACGATTTTCTACGTCAGGAAATCCTGAAAAAATTTCAAAGGTCAACTTGTAAAATAATTGATTTTGAATTATAAAAAAAAAAAAGTTTTATTTTTCTTAATTCATGTAAATTGTGCGCAAAAATACTTGCCAAAGTAATGCAAAACTTGAAAATTTACAAACGAAGAAAAGAAAATTTGAGGAAAAGAAATCCAGACCTGAGCCCATATAAAACTCAAATTATGAATAATCGCACAATAAATCAAATCAAGAAAAATATCAAATTTTTTTTATATTTCCTGTATTTTTTTTTTTTTTCTTTAAGATCCACATTGAAAACAAATTTCAAAGTTTTATGAAAATTCCCATGTTGTTATGATACCCATTGCGTTATTGTTATTGTTATTCTTGCAACTACCACTAGCGCTGATGGTGTTGCTGCGGCCTTAACAATCAGCAACATCAACAGTGGCAGCAATAACAGCAACAACACTACAGCAAATACTTTGACACTTGAAAAATAAAAAGTTTTTCAACCGCTAAATGAACTTGAAATTGGCAAAAACTTATGAATGAATTGATGGCAGGATGAAAGGATGAATTGTTGAATAGAAAAACTTACGAATTGCAAAAGAAAATTTCTAATCATAAAAATAAATAACAAAGCAGAGTGGTAGTAAAGTATGTAAGTAAGTGAAAAAAAAAATGTTTTACCAGAAGAAAGAGAAGGAAAAAATGCTTAACAACATAAGTTTTTGAAAATTGTTAGACTAACGAAGGCAACAAAGATACCACAAAAGTCCTTTCATTTCTGATTTTGCAGTTGAAGTAGAAAAATATTTTTCGTTTTAACAAAACTACTTAGTTAAAGTGCAGAGAATGAGCAGAAGTTGCAAAGAAGAATGGAAAGGGGAAGTTGGCCACAAAACACAGGTGGGGCACATATTGTTAACATGCGGCATTCTTGTGATTTTATTATTGTTGTCGTCATTTGCCATTTTCATGCAACCATGCGCAGGGGTGTTGCGAAAATGTTTTGTTTTTTTTTTTTTTTTTTTTTTGAGTAACATCTGTGACGATTTCGGCATCTCACATGTTACAAGCATGGTCATTCTTGAAGCAGGCAATCTGTCGAAAATATCGCCACTGTGGCTGCAGTTGAACAAGAGAATCTTGAAACATCGATCAGAGCGCGAAACACGAAATACTGCACCAAAAGACGATATCTAAAGCGCATTTTTGTGAAAGACTTAGAGATGGCCCTGCAGATAACAGCAATAGTACATCAACATTAGCGTTTAAATTACGGCCAAGATCTTCTTAACCTCAACGGCAATAAGAATGAATTGATTGGCCACATATTTTTCAAGGACTGCATCGGCTGAATTGTTACTGTGACAGTTAAGTGGTACAGAGCCATGGTCAACTACTACTTGTTGAAGCAAATTGACAAATCCTGTTTGTAGGACACGTGCTTCTTGCAGAATGCTGCAGTCGCACACATAGCACGAGCTATAGCGGACATTGAGTAGCAACTAACTGATTTGACCGTTCCAAACTACATTCTTTGGGGTTTTTTATCTATATTAAGAAATTAGACCCTTGGTGGCCCGAAAAAAGTTCATCCGGCTTGAATCAATCAACAAACAGAACCAATAGTTTCCATGTAAATGATTCTGATTATGCTCTAGAATCTTGCAGAAATTAACCTCTCTGAAATAGGATGCCAGGACATTAAACCTTTAAGGCTGTAGGCATCAACTTGTCTTGCGGTTGTATTTGCCCTGTTGTCAAGGAACGGCCTCACCATAAGTGTACGTAGGGGAGAGCGGAGAAGGTAGAAAATTACCTGTACGCCTCGGGGAGCCAAATGTCCACGGTACGCCACTGGTCTTTACAAACCAGAAACAATCGTTGTCCATTCAGGTTTTTTGCACGATACAAGTGCCTTTTAACTCTTAAAGATTCTTATGTGTGAACAATTCAAGGTATTCAAAAACCTAGATACCATGACTTTGCATTGATTGTCTTAACCCTTACAGAAAAAACTCTTGTTCGTAACGCATAAGAACCAATGGGTTCCGACAATTAGAATGATATTGTCCAGCGCAACCTACAACAACAGGGATAACAGCAAATAATTTTTGCTCTACAATAAGACTGTGGAACAAAATTTGTTTTGCAAAAGTCTACTCGGATCAGACGCTGCGGGGTGAAAATATAGGCCAAAAGAAGAAACCATTTGGCTCAATTTGTTCAAGTTGGCTCAAATTTTCGAGAAATGAACATTTGAATTTTGCACCTAGATTCATGTGGTTTTTTCGATATATCTCGTAAGGGGCCGTTCAAGTGTTACGTAACGCAATTTTTGAAGATTTTTTACAGCCCCCCTCCCCCCCTCTCCTTAAGCGTTACGGTATCACCCAAGTGACCATGTTTACCTAAAAGTCACACAGTGTTATGTTTTGGTCGCGTTTGCGATAATAATAAATAAAACAAGTGATTTTTAACTCGCCGCGTAACGCGTTGTTCAAACCCCCCTCCCTTAATGCGTTACGTAATACTTGAACGGCCCCTAAGCAAACTGAGTTTTATTGCATCTGATCCTGGGGTATTGTTCATCTCTTCAATATCTACAACTTTCACCAACAAATTACATCTCTTGGATGTATTTTCGACAAGTTAGAGCACAAAATTCTCAAACTTATTAAAAATTTTTCGGTTTGAATGGGTTAATGTCAAAAGTTTTTGTTTAAATGTTATATCATTTTAAAGGAGATAAATTGAGCTTTATAAATATGTTATTAAGACTGTAGACTAATGACGAATTTTTTTCGAATAATAACGGTTTTTTGAAGAAAAAAATTGATCCGAATTCCGGAAAAGTCGTAATATCTCGAAAACTATGAGCGGGATTTCAAAAGTTTTGAGATCAATATTGTAGCTTATTATATTATCGTTCATATGATATCCAGATCGTCAATGTAGGCGTTTATGACTTATATAGATTTTTAGAAAAACTATATCCGCAACTTCCGAAGGCTGTATCTCCGAAACTAGATCCGAGCGTCACTTTTTGATTCCATATTCATTCATTCAAAAACACATAAGAAAATATTTGTATTATAATCAATTTCGATTGTGTGCTCAACTGTATTTGTTCCTTTAGTTCACCTATTAAGTTAAAGCACAAATACAACATGCACAGTATTTTTCTAATCGTCTACTTACTCTTTCAATAAAATTAGCAACCTTACCACTAATTGTTTTTTTTTTTTTTTTCATAACACCTCAGTCAGTTGGTGTGTATAGTACATATATCAGACGTTACTATACGCTCGTAGTACATTGTTGCAACGTTATATTTGTGTGTGTGCTCATGTGTTTTCGTTGCCTTTAACTTAACTGTTTTGGACCAAAAACTTTCCATAATTCTTGACTTTTCTTTTATTTTGCAGCAAAAGGTTTGCTATTAAAGCAAAGTGTAGAAAACTTCTTCAAGTTTTGCAATACCAAAGTGTCGTATATTTTTTACGTTTTTTTTTTTTTTTTTTGTGCAAAGTTTCTACCCTTTATTGCACCCAATTTTTATTTTACTCTGCCAGCTTGTATTTCTTTGAAAATCAAAGTTTTGATTTTACATCCGTTTCTGTTTTTCTTTTTCCTTCTTTTCATGGCTGTGATATTTGAGACGCCTTTTTGTAATGTTTTTCTTGTTTTTTTTCTTTGTAATGTCTAAAAGAATGGCTTAAATTAGTTGGTGTTACAGGTGTTTTTTATTGTTAATGAAAAGAAAATCGTACAATGACTTTGATATCGAATATGAAGTAGAGCAACAACATTAAGCAAAATCATACAATTGATTTAGGGCGATTTTAAGTTTGAAAGTTTTTATGTTTTTTTAGATGAATTTTGGGAAATATAAAATAAAGTAGGTAATAACAGTTTGGAAAGAAAAGGGTGTTTCTACTCGAATCGAACTCATACTTTCCATTACAACCTATTTCAGTGGGCATGAAATCTTTCAACACATGACCACAGTTCCAATACTGAACTTCAATTTCAGCCCAAACTATTATAATTTTTTGCATATTTTTTAAATAATCTGCACCTAATTTTATTTTAATATTAGTAATCGTTAATTTTTCTCTGTTTTACCAGAATTTTAAAGCATTTTGTTTTTATGAAGGTCATTTACTCATTGCTTGTGTTTTTTTTTCGTTTTGGTTTTTCTGTTGCTTTTTCATTTATTTCTACTTTTCTGTGCTATGTTGCATACTTTCACTTTTATTATTATTGTTATGATTTTTTTGAACCTTTTTTTACTGGCAATTTTCCAATTTTATTTTATTTCCAAACAAAAGCACAATTTTCTCCAATGTTATCAATTAAACATTCATCTAACAATGAAATTCGTATGTCGTTATTTCTACAACAAAATATTCCTTTCATTAAAGAGATAAAATATTGAGAAAAATATATATTTGAATTTATGTTGTGTTGAAAAATATCACGACCATAATCAAAGCAAATACGATATATTATTGTTCCTATTGATGTAATATTGTTCAGGCAATGAGCATATAAAATAAATTGTTAGCTTATTGGAATCATAGCTTTGTGAAAAGCTAAAAAACTTACACCGCATATTATTTAAAAGTACACGCAAAAAACTTAAGTTTTTATTCAAAAAGTAGGCGTTCTACTGTGCTATAAATGGTAGCATTTACCACTTGTTTATTTCACTGAATGCCATTAATAATTAACTTAGAGTTTTATTTTTCTTCAAATAAATATTTTCAAAACTTTCCTTATATACTATCATCTAGCAGAAACTTACAGATAATCATCCATCTTCACACTTACATGTCCTAACGGCTTATATATGGGACGTTCCACGTCAACCGGCCACCTGAATGAGCAAAAATTGACGCAACGTAGAGAATCCGTTTTGAACTTAATTTGTTCGTTTATTAATGGGCTTTCGAAAGTCGAGTGGCGTTTTGAAAAATTCAAGATGGCAGACCCAAAATGGCGGCCGGAAGCTGGACAAAAATTGAGTGTCCAGCAAAAAAAGCTTGTAAAAATAAAAATTTCCAAACGATCGGATCGTTTTCCAATGACCCAATTTGACGGAAACTCAATACCCGAATCCACCATATTGGGTCCGCCATCTTGAACTTTAAATTTCCAACATTGGATTCGTATTCAACGACTCCAGAAACCCCCGTATACCAAATTTGGTGCTAATCGTTTGATTTTTAAACAATACATCCGACATATTGAATCAGCCATTTTGAATTTAAAAATTTTTAAAATTTAGCCTCAGATTCGTAATTGGCGACCCTTAAAAGCCCTGTATAACAAATTTGGTATAAATCGGTTTATTTTTAAAAAATACGTCCGCCATCTAGGATCCGCCATCTTGATTTTGTAAAATCTGATTCTTGATTCGTAATCAGTGACCTCCGAGAACCCTGTATACCGAATTTGGTGCAAATCGGTTATTTTTCAAAAATTCGGCCACCATATTGGATTTTTGACCGCCATATTGGATCCGTCATGATGCATTCTGTCAACCTTCCACGCCAACTTTTAAAGAGCTACAATTTTATCCAAAAAACGATCCGATCGGTTGGGAGTTTTTATTTTTACAAGCTTTTTTTGCTGGACACTCAATTTTTGTCCGGCTTCCGGCCGCCCTTTTGGGTCCACGAACAAATTAAGTTCAAAACGGATTCTCTACGTTGCGTCAATTTTTGATCATTCAGATGGCCCGGTTGATTTGGAACGTTCCATATATATAATGCTAGTTTATATCATAGAATTACTTATCCAGAAAGAGCTTATGATTTCGACCGAACAAGTCCAGCACTGAATAAATGATTAACTTTGCCTAATTGGGCTTTAACTCTTGTTTTTTATTTAATGCGTTAAACAGAATTCCAGCGGTTGAAGTAAATACCGCCAGTGTAAAATACGTTAGTATGAGAAAAGAGAGAAACAAAAACAAAATTTGTAAACAAAAAACTTTTGCTGAGAAGAAAGTATGGAAGGAGAGAGTGACAACTCTCTACTCTCTCCATCGCGACGATAAAATTAAAATCAAATCTAATTCTATCATCAGCGGTAGCAGCATTTCCGTCTGTTTAATGCAGGCGATCGACGTAAATACCGTTGCGGCAGATTTGTTACTCTCTTCTCCCATACGATTTTCTCAGCAAAAATTAATTGCTTACTCTCTTTTTTTTTATTACTCTCTTTTCCCATACGATTCTGTCACAACCGGCGTACGTCAACCGCCCGTATTCTGTTTAATGCATAACTCTCATAGCAGCAAATATGCTATAAACCAACGATGGGCAAAATATGAAAAATGAGCCAATTTTAGCTCTTTACAACAAACACGTCGTTTTTCTAAAGAAAAATAACCAAACGCATGCACTCACTACTGCTACACACATTTTTATCATAGTGGTTTTTTTCCCCCGCTCTGCGTAGGATTTTTATTATTGTAAGTGTATCATCATTCCGAAAAAAACAAAAAAGCCGAAGCGAACGAACAAGAAAACAACAATTCGCACATTGAGGACAGCATCTTTCGTTTCATTTGATCAGTGTACTTTTATTTCTACACTCATGTTATTCTTGTTTGATGCTTGGAATTGGCTTTTGGTTTATTGCAGAATTTCTTTTTTATTTTTTTTGCTATTGAGACTCAATTTATGGTGTGGTTTTTTTCTGTTTTTAAAGTTGTTGTTTTTGTTACTTCTGTTGTTAGTAGGCCCTGCTTCTAAAATCTTACCCATCTATGCTCTAAACAACACCGATGAAAGTTACACTCTTTGTAAGCAGTAATACTTACAACTCTAGCCATAGCTCTTGCTACTGTTTACAAGACGATGGGCGCTTTGTAGCCAGTTTGCCTACATCTCTATAAACATTGTTGTTATACAACAAAGGCATATGGTTTACATCGTTTAACGAGTTGCTTACATTTCCATATACAAAGTAAGCAGATAGCAGATATACTGCTTACATATCTGCATGCAAAGTATGCAAAATGTTAGGCAAAAAAATGTTTCGCCCCAAAAATGATGGCCCTCCCTTTGAATTTTTTTTTACCATTCCTTATAAACAATTAAAACGAAAAAATTAAAGAGTGATTTTTTAGAAAATTGACACTCCCTGCTTGTCTTTACGACCATCCTCACTCCGTCCTTCTGCGGACGTTTTTTATGGACGACACTTAAGAGGCTGTTTAATGAAAATATCGATATTGTATGTAATTTATTGGCATTTAAGCTATAGCTCCGAACCTATTACTTAGTGATAGATATTAGTAGTTTACTTTAAATAATGCATTAAGGTTTCGTCAAAGTTTTGTGATGTGTATGTTTATGGGAAAAAAATTGGGATAATTTTTAACTAACAAACTAAATTGATTCATAATATGAATAAACTATGATCAGAATGCCAAAAAGACAAACATATTTCACAAGGGTATTTTAATTTGTGCACAAGGTCGCCTTAAAAGTTTTATTATCATTCCGGTCACACAAACTCATCTCACTGGCATACAAAAGAGTTCTCATATGAATACCACTGACCAGCACTTAAAAGGTATGATACACCTATAGACATACATATGGATGTATGAATGATGTACATATGTATGCATGTATGTGTATATGCCTTAAATTCACTACCTTTATGTCATAACTATTTTACGGCGTGTTTACCACTTTTTATTGGCTTAATTTGATAAACGTTCAAAAATACTGTTTACTGCCACAAATGTTTTATTCATATAGGAATATGACTCTGACAACGATGACAACGCATGCAACACGCTCCTCTGTTCAGCATGAAATTTAATATTTAAATTTTTGTGCTTATAGCTACTTCAGCTACAGCATTCTATGTCTATCTCTTTGGCGGGCGCATTTTATTAAGCCTTTTAAGCTGCTACGCATTTGGTTGGTCGGCTGGATCTTCATCCCATTATTTTGATGTCCTTGATATCTATACCAAATAGACCGTAAATTCATAAATTTTATTTTTATATGCGCTGCTATGAATAACAAAAGATATTGGGGAAATTTGGATGATCACAAGTGTAATATCTAACAGATGAGTTTCAAAAATCATGAGGTGGATTGGGGTAGAGCTGTCACTTTTCTGTCATGCATGAAAATTCACTTGAGAAAACTTTCCATTCAAAAAAAAATGAATTAAATTTGATGAATAGACATTTGAAGGATTGTAAAAGGTACGCTATATTTTTAGATTTTCTTTTTTTTTTTTTTTTTGGTATGAGTGATGATTTCTATTTATTATTTAGTTAACATGTAATGCACTTTATTTTCGTGTGACGCGTACATGTGCTCGTATGTATGTACATTAGGGTGATTTTTTGGAATTCCTTTTTTGAAATTTACATATTTCAATATTTTAGTACATATGTATCTATGTACATATGTATTTTATTATATATTAAATTAAATATTAATAATAAATAAAATTAATTAAAACTCTAGGTTTCTATCAATATCACCTTTTTTATATTTATAGGGTGATCCATTTTAATTTCCCCAGGGCAGTATATAGGGAACTAAATAAGGTAGTTATAAATCATTAAGTCAAAACTTATAAGGTTTCTAAGGCTAAGGAAGACTTGTACTTTAACATCTCATATGTAGTTTTTTGAAAAAAAAATTCAAGATGCTACATAACTTCAAATATGCTAAAAATCTTAGTTAGAATATCTCGAAAACCTTACGTGATAGAGCAATTATAAGCCGGGACTTAGCTTCAGCGAGAAAAATTAGCTCGGAAATAGCAATCTACTTATTACGCTGTGTGCACAAATTAAACTTAAGCTTTGAAGGTTACTGACCTCGAATCTGCCTTCAAATTTTGGCCTATTTGTCTGGACTTGGAGATAATGGTAAACGGTCTGCAGATTCCTTGAAATCGGTGGATCAAGATGCGAGCAAGCGCGTCAAAGTCTCTGATTGCTTCCCACTGGGGATTGCAAAAACGATCCTTGTCCCTGTTTGAACCATGTCGACACAAAGCCGCCCGGTGGCGTCTCTGCATAGCTTCCTAAACATCCGTTGAGTAGTGAACGAGTGTGGGCGGCGAAACAAATTTCGTATAAAAACATTCTGCATTGAATCCTCAAAAAAATGCCTTGGAAACTGATCCCTTATAATGATGACGACACCCGCAAACGTGCAAAGGACAATGATTTTAGCATATGCACCTGAAATGTCCAGACCCTCAATAGAGAAGGCGCTTCTATATAGTCGAATGACATCTTCGAAAAATATAATGCTGACATCAACTCGCTTTAGGAAATGAAAAGGACAGGGACAGGGCTGCTCCAGAAAGGCGCCATGTGATGTCTACTATAGCTGCAAGGGTATGGCATTGGATTTGCGGTCAGAAAGACACTACGCCATCATATCTCTGGCTGGCCACCATTTCATTTCATCACGCTACTCGAGCAAACATACGTGTGATGTCCCCGCCACGATATTAAGATCGTGCCAGGCAACTTCAACGCCACAGTGGATGAGGAGAGCATCTTTGGTCCGATGATCGAAAAATTCAGTCTACACGAAAAATCCTTCGACAACGGAATGAAACTGATCGACTTCAAGCATCTCGATATGCACAAGGCTACCTGGTGGTCCCCTGATCAAACAACGCGCAACCAAAATTATCAGGTTTTGATAGAAAAGATTTACAGAGAATTTTATGCTCTACTACTTTTCTAAATCTCCAAATGTTATTCAAAGCAAAATAAAGTGACTTTTGACCTTAAATATCTTAACTCGCATACACGATATTCTATGAGACTGTTGTGTCAACTTATAAAATGTCAAAATAAAGGCTTTGTACAAACTTGCAGCTTATTATGTTTCATTCCGAGATTGAATCCTTTTTTCCCCTTAAATGACTGGGCCTTGTCAAAGTAGAGACATTCTTGATGTTTTCTCGTCACGATAAACTGATAACTATGACGAAAGTCAAAAGGCTCTATAAGCCTGCAAAATATCGGCACGGATCGCATAATATCTTACAAGTAATTCAGCCCAGCTTTTTTCTACTAGGCAGGGCTTGTGATCGACAAGTTTGACCCTAGCCTGAGAACATGAATTTATGTGCACTCACATGTATATTTACATGTATGCACATGAACAGTCTGACAAATCATAAGAGACAGAATAGGCTGTGAAAAAAAAAAGATTACATACTTTCAGGGGCATATTTTCGAGTAAATTAAACTTAGCACCAGAATTTTTCATTTTCACTTCTTTTCTATTTCCACTTAAAATATCATACAAAAACCTAGAAAATTCAAATTGTCAAATAAAATTTCGTCAAGTTCTTGTATCGCATATCGATCAACTAATTTAAAATAACAATTTATTATTTAGTAATTTTTCCAATACAAAAAAAAATACGACATTCGTTCTCTTGATATTTTGCTAAATCTACTTCACTTACAAACATCTGTTGATAACTGAAAGTTGACACTTAAAGTAGCATTTGGTACAAAAGTATAGTAAATGGCAACATTTATTAAAAGCAACTCATAGAAAGTAATAAAAACAACTTCAATGATAAAATGCTACGTTTTCTCAAAGAATTTTCTGCAATTTTATTTTATTTTTTCAATTTTATTTTCCATAAAATGCAACAATTTGTAGCAATTCGGTAGCACTTGATTTCATTTCACTCACTAAATACAGCCAATTTGTCAACATGACAGAGCAATGAAAGCCAAAGCTAAGCCATATCTTGACTCCGACTGGCCTGTATTCTTGGCCTAGCTTTAGTGGTATAACTACAAAATAAAATAAAATGAAGAATTAAAGAAAGAAAGAAAGAAAGAACGGATGACGATTGGTAAGTGAAACATTTAAAGTGAACAAAATTTACTTGCCATACAAAATAACATAGCTCTGACAAAATACTGCCAAAGAAAACAAATCGAAATACGAGCGAGTAAAAATAAAATAACTACCGAAAATAGTTGTTGCTATGCAAGAGGACTCCTTTGCTTTTTACTGAAGCACGAAATGTTAGGTGTTGGAAATGTTTGAAGTTTTGCCTTTTATGATTAGATTGGCATGTCTCCATGTTTTTTGCTGCAATAACAAAAATTTTGTATTTTAAGTTAATTTGCTTTAATTGTTGATGTGGGCGTGAGGATAGTCGATCTGAACTTTTTTTTTCCAATATTTGCATAATTTTTGTTGTATTTATTTTAGCATTTATTTTAACAAATATTTTTTTAATATTTGCTATTTTTGTAAGTCACTTAGCTGTGCTTAATATTTTTCACTTTTGATATTTATACCCTACAATAGGTATATTTTTGAATTTTTTTACGTTTTCGTAAAGTCAGTTTTTTCGTATAATTTCAACGAAATCGGACACCAACTCTGTACAATATGCAGGGTAAATTATTGCTAGGGCCAGCAATTGAATTAAAATCCTGCATCAGCACAGTTTTATGGAATTGGAATTGGAAGTTGAGCCAATTTCTTTTATTTTTCTTAACGATGATTCACGTAATTGGGATCCTATACAAGTGTGGATCAATAAGCTCGTGACTTTTCGAACTTCCCTCGTAGTCGCATGAAATGCAACTCCCGTCAAGCACCATCTGATAATATAGTCTAAGATACGAATAGATATGAAAATCCTAGGTTGACTATTTTTTTCCCCGTCATAACTATTGGGTAGGCAGGTATAAACAGGTCAGTCGATACTACTTATATGTACCTGCCTACTGAATAGTTATGACGGGAAAAAAATAGTCAACCTAGGGTCTCCATAATCTATAGGCTTCATTCTTTCGATTGTAATGTAATTTGTTCATTAAACAAACCGGTTGCAATCTTAAGAGAAAAAAAACATTTTTAAATAATCATATACTGGACTGAAATTTTTCAGGCAACCCATTCGCGATATATTACTTAACATGTTACATTTGATATAAAATGCATTTCATCCATTAAACAGATGGGTGAAGGTCGTCCCATATTCGTATCCTCTACTAATAGACTTTTGTCAAATTTTAGGACACATTAACTTAAGCATACAACCTCGTGGATTTTTTTAAAAATTGAAAAAAATTTAATTTCGAGTGCTTATAAAACATTATTTTTTGCGAAAAAAAACCGTCACCCAAACAAAGAAAAAGCTTGATAAGTACTATGGGACTTTGCAACATCAACTTTAATGGTAAAAGAGTGATTTACTGACTTTCGTTGTGGTCGCTTAAGCACTAGTGACGCTGAACGTTCTGGACGGCCAATTAAGGTCAATACAGCCGAATCTACGAGAGTGAAAGTACGTGAGATTGTTGATGCCATAAGCATTTCATATAACACTGTGGTTTTGATTTTAAATTATCTATGTTTGCTCTCAATTGACCATAAACCCAATCGCGTGACGTGTGTAGTCTCAATGACAAAATTCCATTAATTGTGCTATGAATTGGTAGCTCATCTCCGCCATATTCTCCGGATATTGCCTCCAGTGTCTATTTTCTATTTTCAAACCTAAATAAATGGCTCGGTGGAAAGAATTTTAGCTCCAACGATGAAATTATTGCTCTTTTGAGGACCTCGAGAAGGAAGAAATAAAACAATTGGAGAAACGTTGGATGAAGTGTATTGAGCTAAAAGAAGGTATATTCAAAAATAGAAACTTTTTTTGCTAAAAAAAACTGTGTTTCATTCAAAAAGGTGCGGACTTATTGATCCATTTTCGTATAAGTAACATAACTACTATAGGTAAGTGTCATATACCTTTTCTATAAAAAATGTTCATAATAATAAATGAAATACATAGTCCGACAATTCTCCATTCAGACTTTGTGGCTCCCGCCTGACCGCCTGACGAAACGCTGCCTGCTGACATTATATATCGTTGAAAAGGTGTTACTTTCGTCTTTTTGAGCAGCAATTTTCGACTAACATAAAAGTGCTGCCTGGAAGTCACCTGGAGAACCGATAACTCAATGAAGGCTATGCTGATTGCCTGCTAACAAGAATTTGCCACATCATGAATTTCTTTCAAGTGGCTAAACAATAATGGGAGTATTCTGCCTTGAAGATATACGGACTTTGGTTGCAAGAATTCGAAATAAGTGACGAGAATACAAAGATGCGGAGATTTGGTGCTTGTTGCACCACAACGCATCTGCTCACAATGCCATTTTGATACGCCAACTTCTAGCGAAAAATCATTGACCTCCCGCCGTATTCGCCTGATTTAGCAACATGTGACTTCTTTCTATTCTGGAAATGAAAATTGGTCTCTAAAGTTGTTTCGAGGATGTAGTGACCTTCAAAGCAGCGGCGACGCGACAATTGAAGGCAGTTACTATTAAGAATATCTCTTTTGAATCAATTTTTAGTCACGAAAGGGGAGTACTTTGAATAATATTGTAAATGAAAAGTTTTGAAAAATATTGAATTGCTTGTGTTTTATGAGGAAAGTGGAAAATTGTCGCACTGTGTATATTATAGAGTGTTTCAAATTTGTTTTGTATAAAACAGAATAAATAGCAGGTACATTAAAGAAAAGTTCTGATGTAAGTAGAGCTCATAATAATAATATTTACTGATGGCTCATTGAACTTTTAAGTTTGGACTGTTTTGTCCAAGTCTCGTGACGAAAACTCTTACACAAATGCGACTATTAGAAAGAGCATAATATTTTCTATAAAAAAGTGCCAAAGCATTTTTTTCGTGAAGATTGAATTTCATCAGCTTATTAGCTTTCAGAGCTTAGGAATATATCGAAGATTGAGAAAAACATCTAAATTTTTTTTGGTTTTTTTTATTTTTTGTGTGAAATTTTATGCTCTTGCCAATGGGCTTTGCCCTGTTTGTGTCAGATTTTTCGATTTAAGGTTTCTTGTTTTTGTAAGTAAGCAAAAACTGAAATAAATATAATCTATAGCCTCTTTAAGAGGTGTATAATAAACCTTTCCAGAGCTCCAAAAACTTTGATTTAACTTTTAGTGAATAGTTTGGACCTCAGTTCATTTCCAAATCCTCTGCGGTTGTAGTGTGCATAACATAAATTAAGTTTTATCAGTTTCAAGTCTCTACATTCCATACTCATACCTATTTCCCTTAAAAATTTCTGAACTTTGTATAAACAAGTACACGAAAAAAGGTCTTCTGTGACCGACTTTAAGTTTCTCATTTATTTCGCCTTGTGACTAACTAATGAATGCCAAAAGTCCATTTATCCTGACAGTCTGCTTGCCTACCAACCGACCTACACATTTTTCTCATATTGACGTGACAGGCAAAAAACAACGTAGCACAAGGAAATAAGTTGAAGTAGACTTTTAGGCGCTTGCCCGTCACTACACTTCATACCAATTGTGGGCCATTTTGTGTTTGTTTGTCGCAATATATATGTATATATTTTTTTTTTCTTATGCTGATGAATATGAAAGTAATGAAAAGCTGCTTAACTGTTAGTACCCGCAGTGTAGAAATTCTAGGAAAACACTCCCGCCCAGTTTCTTGCACTCAATGTAGCTAATTTACTCGCCTAATTGACTTGAAATCACTTGAAGAATTCTTGCATGCCTTAGAAAAACTCCTTTCACATTCACATATAAATTACTATGTTATTTTTATATTACGATGCTATACATAGCTTTTGTTGAAAATATTTTAAGTAACTTGCAATTATTAGAAAATTTTTGTGAGTTGGCGTTATACGATACCTTGTGTAGTACGTTCAACGTTGGTATTAGTTATTTGGCGCTTGCTGCTTTGCCAACAAATTAACGACCGTTGGCAAAGTTTTGCATTAATGAAAAGTGATTTTGTTGTTATTGTAATTGTAGCCATAGCTAAATTTTGCATTTAAAAACCAATTAATTCTCTAATTGAATTCGCAATATTTTAATTTGTTTTTCACAAAGTTCCATTTAATCATTTAATTTTTGAAAACTTTATGATTTTTGCTTTAAGCAGCGCCTATAAATTGTTGGATATGAGAAGGGAATAGAATGACGAAATTGAGTTAATATTTAATATAAATTGAATTTTGTTACTTTAATTCGATCACTTAAAAATTTATTATGCTGCCTAATTAGAGTTTTAATTGTGAAGCATTTTAGCATCTGCCCAGACTAACTAAGTGGTGGATTTTTAGCTTTGACAGCGCACGTTTTTAATTTTTATCGCTGCTCCAACTACATAAATTTCATCTTCATTAAGTTTCTTTAGATTAGAGTGTGAGCTAGCTTAAGCTGATTGCACTCTAGACTATTTTTGTTCAAACTTACGACCGTAATCGTCGGCAAATATTTGATTTCCTTAAAGCCCTACATTAAGTATTATTCACTTCTTTCGTCTCGACCGTAATCTTGTTAAATTTTTTCAGTCTTATTACTCTTTCGGAGATCCCTCATCATTTGAACCCAATGCCTCTCAATTGATCCAAGCTCTGATCCCTTAAGAGGACTCGCTGTTTTTGAAACAAAATTGATGGCTTTTGATTGATGAGATGTTGCTGGATTGTGCCAGAAAATCACAGTTTCCTTATGCACACAAATAAATGACAGTAGACGTTTTCGAGGCACCCGGAATTTATTGTATACTATGTAACAAAAAAGCTGCTTCTCAGCTTAAAGGTGCTTATGACCTGCCAAACTTTATAACCTTTGAATGTTTTGAAATTTTCTTGTCTTTAGTTTTGCTCTGTACCTGAATTTTTTCATAGAAATAGCCTTTTAAAATCTGTCTTCACTTATGTTTCGTCTAGCCACCAACTGCTTTTTATCGAATCAATCTAATGCACTTTTATATTGTGTACAGTAACTTTCGAGCTACCAGTTTTATACACCATATCTCGTATCGAGACTCTGCTTGAAGAGTTATTTCACTTTCGCCACTAACTTTAGGTCTAAAAATTGCAGTTATCGGCCCAAACAAAATTCGAAAAGATTATGCCCAAAATTTTTATCTGATTGTCGCGACGTAATCCATAGTAGTTATCTTGAAAAGAAAATAACGATTGTCGGCTACTATTATTCCAACTTAAATAACCGTTTTAAAAACCTTTTGGAAAAAATGTTCGCAATTGCCGAGTAAAAGATATATGAATTGCGTCGACATCTTGCATATTCTTTAAACCCAACCCCGTTTGACTATGTTATATTTCCACACTTGAAGAAATATCTCGGCAAAAAGAGACATTTCTTCACTGAAATAAATGCCCAGTTCTATGGGTTACAGAAATCGTACTGCTCTATAGGGTTTTATAGCTTCTTTTATAGATCTTTTATAGGCAAGTATAAAGACAACATATTATATATTAGTAAATTAAAGTATAAAGAAATGTTGTCCTATGAATAACCTTTGAAAAGACTCGATAAAGTATCTTTCTGAGTTCTTTAAAAGACATCTTACAAAGACTTCAAAATAATGCATTCCCAGACATGTGCTTCGTGTAGAGTTCTTTCAAAGTGACATAAAGACGTCATTCAAAGATTTCTGGAAAAATAAAAAAACAAAAAAAAAAATAGTGTGAATTTAGTTGCTTATCGGTTTTTTTTTACTCTTTATTCGCTTCCTATTTTCTTGTCCACTATATTGGTCACCCCCCATTTGCGACGATGTTGAACACGATGGTGGTGTTCAAATTTTTTTTCGAGTATGCCACACCCCCTAAATGGCCAAAAATCACCCTATACTAGGTGAACATTTTTTTTTTTGTGGAAACGACCACCTTTTTGTAGGGGACCCCCAAAAGGGTGGCAGATAAGGGGTAGGTGTGTCGAGAAAAAAGTTTTGGAGAGTAAAAACAATAGAAAATGGTCTAACATTTTACCCCTCCAGAGGCGTCTGAGAAGAGGGGGAGTCAATTTCATAATTTCACAAGAATGTAGTTTTTGCAGGGGAGACCCCCTAAGGGGTGGTGATACGGAGTAAGTATGTTCAGAAAAAATGTTGGAAGAGAAAAAATAATAGGACTTTGTCATACATTTGATCCCTTTACGAGGTAGCTTCGGGGAGATATTAATGATTTTCGATAGATTAAGGACCATTTTCCACTTTTCAAAACGGTAGCGGGTCCATCAAATGTTTTCTGAAATGGACCAAATTTTACGTGGTTCTTATTGGCATCAATACGAAACTTTTGGTGCCCGGGGAGCGAAGATCGGAGCAACTTTAATTTTTCCCATGTGTGTCTGAACCACCCTAATGATCACTCAGCTCAATATTCGTAAGGACACTACAGTCTTAGTTTCTTCAAATGAGAATCCAAATAAAATTATAATATTTTGAAATCTAATTAAACTAAGTGAATTCAATAATCCAGAATGAAAACGAATTGAATCTTAAGACTTTTTAATAGGTGTCAACTTTAAAATGTTAAGCTAATATATGTTCATACATACATATATACTCGTATCTACATACCAGTCGTATCGGAAAATCTTAACGACATAAAAAGCTCACGATTTTCTAAGGAATAACAAATCTGAAATAAAACTACGGCATTGACAACAACAACAACGACAACAGCAACAACAACAAGACATATTGAAAACGCAAGATAAAACTCAAAAAGACGATGAAAAAAGAAAGTCAGTCATTTTAAAGATGTCTGCGTGTCAGTCTTGAAGTAGATTTAAAATGTTGAAATCAACAACTGTTTGAGTAAGAGAAACCAATATACTGGATGATACAAAAACGCAATAGAATTGTCAATGGAAATATCGATACATTTAAAAAATATTTCGATAAAATGTTTTTTGAAATAATTCTTGGATTAAAATGTGCCCCATCGTTTATTTATTTCGCAAGATTTTGCATAGATTTGTTCCGAATCCTATCTAAAAGCGGAACAAAACAAAGTCTATATTCTTTTTTGTTGTTTTTTCTTTGTTCTTTGTTTGGGTTCGCAACAAATCTATGCAAAAAATAAAAGATATTGGGCTTAGAAATTCTCTCTCGTCGGTTTAAAGGGTTGCTGATGATTCCATTTAGCAATAGATGCAAGTTACTTTACCACTTCATCAAGTTATTTTAGTTGATTCTTGTTTAGATGGCGCAACAAACGCTTTGAAGATATTCCAGTAACTTACGGGGCAAGAGTTTTCAAAAATTTCGGCTGGCATTATTACTATAAGTTTTTAGCTACTAGGAACTTTGTAGGAGAAATCTTGAAGTGCTGAAAGCGAAAGTACAGAAATTTTGTATTTTTTTGAAATACCTCATTCGTAGAGTACATAATGAAAGTGCTTTGTATCGAATAGTAATATCCACTACTTAGTGACATCACTACCATACAAATGTCGAGGGCAACGGCACAATGCTGGAATACACAGTTGAAACCATCAAAACATTAGCGTGAATTTCTGCACATTTGAATCGAAATGTCAATAAATAAACCACACCAAATCAAACCCCAACAAATCAAAATGAAACGAAACGAAGTGAACCAAAAAACCATATCCTAGCAATGATGACATTAGTGGAGTACCAAACATTTTAAGAAGCAAAAGCAGCAGTAACAACAACAACAACAACAACAGCAACAACACAACAGCAGCATCTGCATCAGCCATAGTGGGTGCGTACTTCAAAAGGAATGATATTCACAAAGGATATTCAAAAGTAGTAGTGTCTGTCTGTCAGTTACTTTGGGGCACAACGATATTACATGATGAGAGGCAGACCTTTGGGAAGGCTATGCTTTATAAATGAAACAACATGAAATGGTTTCTGCCCACATGATGATACCGCCCAAACGTCCTTTTTTTCTTCAAGATAGATATTTAAATTTTGTTATACAACTACAATATCTGTGCAAAAAGAAATCTGACAGAAAAATTTAAGAGATTTTTTTTATTGAGTTCAAATTTAATAGAGGTTTTTTGTGTTATTTATTTTTGTTTTTTTTTTGCGAAATTTTAAGTGACCCTTTAAACTAAAACAGTCCTGCATAATTTAGTACTTTTTTTTTCTTATTCTCATTCAATTTATATTTAAAATATGGTGTTAAATTTTTCATCACGTTCAGTGTTTTTTTTTTTTTGTTTTATTTTTCTTCATCATCTACTTAATGTTATCTATTTTGCAAATCGTTACATAAATTTATATGATGCTTTTTTTTTAATGGATAAAGTCTGTTTGTTGTTGGTTTTTAATGTTAGACAAAGTTTTTAATTATTCACATTATCATCAACATCATTATAATTATCGTCGTCTAAGTTTACACTCAAAACTTTATGCGACCGCATATCGAGCTTCTTATCAGTTTTGTTTTAATTAGAAGAATAGGAGCTTAAAAATTATCGCACAGTGGAATGAATTCTATTTGGAAAGGATGCTTAGTTAAAATAATATAATGTATATTATATAAAATGAAAATTTTTAAGTGTAATATATGTAAGTTGTACGCTTTGCGTCAAAATTCAGTTTGCGTCTCTACTGGTGACACCGAATAGCGACGCAAAGCGGGGCCTTGGTGAGGTCCGTCTCTAAGCGAATCACACATCATAAGTCACAAGCATAACGACAAGATGAAAGCAATAGTTGTTTTATTATCCGTAATTTTAGGCGTTGCATTGGCTAACGAAATTCGTCTTAGAAACAACTGTCCCTTAACTTAAATTTTTATAAAGTCATATCTTGCAAGCCATTCAAGATATTGTAATGAAATTTAGTACACAGATGTAGATCATAAATATCTTAAGTTTTTCCAAAAGTAGGCGGAATCGAAAAAGTGTGCGTGGCACTTTTCAATAATTGAAAATCTTGATTCAATTTTACTCGAAAACGGCACTGACGATAAATCCTAATAAAATTTTGTATAGAGATGTCGGTTACTATAAGCATTAAAATAATTGAATTTCAACGGGATTGCATTAGTGGGCGTGGCACCTTCCATGCAAGCAAAAAATGTTTTTTGTGGTATTTTTGGTGAACTATAAGAGTAATCCTAATAAAATTTGGTACAGAGATGTCGGTTACTATAATCTTTAAAACTAATTGAACTTCGGCGGGATTGCAGCAGTAGGAGTGGCACATCCCATAAAAGCAAAAACTTTTTTCAACATTTTCTTTTCGACTTTTTCAAGCTCTTTCAACTTAATTGAATTTACTAAAGTGTTCAAATTTTTTTCGATATTTTTCACATTCAACTTTTTTCGAATCTTTCAACTTCTTTCACTCTTTTTTAATTTATTCGACTTTTTCAACCTTATTCAACTTTTTTCGACTTATTCAACTTTTTACGACTTTTTCAACCTCATTCAACTTTTTTTGAGTTACTCAACTTCTTTCTACTGTTTCAACATTTTTAAACCTCTTTCAACTGTTATCAACATATTCCATATTTTTCCGACTTTGTCAAACTCGTTCAACTATTTCGACTTTTTCAACCTCATTCAACCGTTTTTATAGAGTTATTAAACTTTTTTCTAGATTTTCCACTTCTTTCAACTTTTTTCGAATCTTTCAAACTCTTTCGAATTTTTTCACCCTTTTTCAATTTATTCGACTTTTCCAACGTTATTCAATTTTTTTTTGACTTTTCAAACCTTATTCAACTTTTTTCCGAGTTATTCAACTTCTTTCAACTGTTTCAACATTTTTCAAACTCTTTCAACTTTTTTCAACATTATCCAGCATTTTTTTCGAGATTTTCAACCTCTTTCAACTTTATTCAACCTCATTCAATTTTTCCGACTTTTTCAACCCCATTCAAATTTTTTCGACTTATTCAACCTCATTCAACTTTTTTAGAAATGTTCAACTTCTTTCAACTGTTTCAACATTTTTCAACCTCTTTCAATTTATTTAAAATTTTCCATATTTTTCCGAATTTTTCAACGTTATTCAACTTTTTTCGACTTTTTCAACCTCATGCCATACTACTTTTTTAACCTTTTTCAACTTTCTTAATTTTTATTTTCTGCTTTTCAACTCTTTTCAATGTTTTTTAAATATATCAACTAATTCTATATCAGTCAACTTTATTCAACAAATTGCATATTTTTTCGATTTTTTCTACCTCAAAACGAAAAACCGAACAGTGGTCGGTCTCCTGGTACTGAATGTTATGGATGTGGTATTTTTTCTTAAATTTACTAAAATTATGCTTAATGCTGTCGTATTAAATACAAAACGTTCAATTTTTGAAAAGAAAGAAAAAACTAAATCCCACTGTGCCATTGTTTGCAAGTCGTATAATGCGCCATCATAACAAAAGGACATTGAACGCTAAATGCACTCTGTCTTACAAAGCAGCAATTGAAATTAATTACTTTGATGTCTGCGAGCGTTTTTGTGGTTGCGCTCGCATTTTCAAAAAATAAATTTTTCATAATATCAGCAAATCGTCTGCATTATGAAGCCATTGGTTGCCACCATCTGTGTGTGGCGTAATTTGAAAAATTAATACGTTTTCTAAAGGGAATTTTATTAAAATTTTGATTTTTGTCTATAAATAGATATGTATAGTATGTGGAATTTTTTAAAATACGAAAAGAATATAAGTAAAAGCGTGTGTCGTCTGTGCGAGATATGAGTGAGTACCAACATGAGTTCATAGACATTTTTGACATAGTGTATATTCCATAAATAAAGTCATTGATGAGCAAAGAATACGATTTTTTACTTAACGACTTCGGTAGTCTTCTACTAATTAAAAAATTGTCGAAGAAAGTATTTGGTTAATTTGATTGCATTAGACGTTTTTGTAGTCATCATCGCAATTCTTTTTTATTGACATTGTTGTCGTTTCGATCATCTGTATTCGTTAAAATCAGTTTCTTTGTTATTCTTCGTCGTTGTCGTCGTTGTGCTTCTGTCATAAGATCCTTAACTTTTTGTCGTTATTGCCATCAGTTTCATAGTTGTCTTTATTGTCATCATCTCAGTTGCGTTAATCAACTAATTAATTTGACATTATTCGGTCAGTCGCCTTAATTGTGTCAGTGGTTTTTGCTAAATGTCTCAGAGCATTGAGTCGCTTTCAGCAACTTAGTCATCTGTACTTAGTTTTATTCAATTCAGTTGTTTAAAATAAAAAAGTCGTGTTCGTAAACTTAGTCATTTCAGTTTGCTTAGTTGTATTAAGAAGTTTGTCGTCTTATTAAGTATTTAAATAATAGTCATCAGCGTGACAGTGAGCTCAATTTTATAAGCTTTTAAGAATTTCAGTTGATGAAGCATTAAGTCAGTGGCATTGGTGATTCCTATCTCTCAAACCACTAAACTCAACCAAATTGGCGAAGATAAGAAACCCTGAAGCTACTGAAAGCAATATCTTATGTTTCATCATAGGGCTGACATTATTTGGTTGAAAATTTTAAAATTCATAAAAATTCAACTCCAAAGTTGATTTTTAAACCAAAAGTATAAAAACTAAAATTTATGGAAGAAAAAGTTTAACTTTTTAATTGCAAAATTTTTGTCTTCAACTTTATTGTTGTTGTTGTGTATGATTCGTTATTAACTCTTTTGTTTTCAGAAATGTATATATACGACATCAAACGAAGATACATAGTAAAGTTCTGTGTGAATGTTGCCAGGCTCTCTCTCAGGCACCTCTGTGTGGCGCACAAGCACAGTTGATAAGAGACTTGGAAAAATTTTGGGCCAAATATATGTATGTACATATATGGAAACTAAAGTTGGTCCGATTGGACGAAAGTGGTGGTGTCAATCGATGGGTCCTAGGAATGGTAATAGAAACGTTTAATAAAATGAGTGACCAAGAAAACGTGCTGTGCTGTCCAAGAAAAAGCTTTTATAATATGGGTGGGGAAACTAAAGCAATATTTTCGACCTTCTGTGCAAAGGATTCAGTTTTTATTTGCATTTTCAACCGACAAGGTTTTAATTTTCAACGGATGAAGTTGAAAATGCCTTATGTATAACGTGGAGACCACAACCTAAGTTCGGTTTTTTGTTTCGAGGTAAAAAGCTCGAAAAAAAATATGTGAGATATTTAAAGAATTGAATGAGGTTGAGAAATCGAAACAAAAATTTAAAAATTTTTAAAATTTCAAATAAGTATGGAAAATGTTGAAAAGGGTTGAAAAAGCCGAAAAATGCTGGAAAAGTCGAAAAAAAAGGAGTAGGTTGAAAAAAGTTGAGAGAGGATGGAGAAATTTTGAAATAGATGAAAAGTCGAAAAAGATCGAAAAAACATTGAAAGAAGTTGAAAGAGGTTGAAACAGTTGAAATGGATTGAAAAACTCTGAAAAAGCTGATTGAGGTTGAAAAAGGCGAAATAAATTGAAAGAAGTTGAAAATGGCGAAAGAATTTGAAAAAAGTTGGAAAAAATATAGATGGAATGTGGAAAAAAGTTGAAAGAGATTGAAACAGTTGAAAAAGGTTGGTAGGGTCAATAATATATGGGTAGTGTTGAAAAAGTTGAAAGAGATTCAAAAACACGAAAGTTGAATATCACAAAAAATGTTGAATGAAGTTGAAAAAGTTAAAAAACAAAAATATGGAATATGAATTGAAAGAGATCCAAAAAAATTCTAAAAAGTTGAAAAAGTTGTGCAAATTTGAAAAATATTGAAAAAGACGAAGAAAAAATGAAAAATGTTTAAAAAAAGTTGAAAGAGGTTGAAAAATGTTGAAACAGTCGAAAAAACGCTAAAAAAATTGATAAAATATGGAAAATGACGAATAAAGTTGAATAAGGTTGAAAAGTCATAAAAAATTGTTAGGAGGCTGAAAAAAATTTAAAGCAGGTTGAAACAGTTGAAAGAGGCTGATAACGTTGACAAAAAATATGAAGAATATCGTTAAAAATTGAAAAAGGCTGAGAAACTCGAAATAAGTTGAAACTGGTTGAAAAAGTCGTGTTGAAATGTTGAATAAAATTCAATGAAGTTAAAAGAAGAATGTTGAAAAAAGTTAATATAGTCAAAAAATATTGAGAAAATATCAAAAACTGACACGCTTACAAGTTTTTGATATTATGCTAGTTGCCACGCCCACTGATGAAATCCCGTCGAGTTTCATTTAATATCAAAGCTTATAATAGTTAACCAACATCTCTACACAAAATTTTATTCAAAATTACTCTGATAGTTCGTTGAATATAACCTTTACTTGTATGGGCGGTGCCACGCCCACCGATTTAATCCCATTCAGTTGCATTTAATATCAATGCTTATACTACTAGACATCTTTAAACCACATTTTATAAGGATCACATATATACTTAGTACATTAAATAAAGCATTAAACGTTTTTGCTTGTATGGGAGGTGCCACGCCCACTAAAGCAATCCAGTCGAAATCATTTTATATATAAATCATTAATAATAAATAGTAGATAAAATTGTTACATAGAAAAATTAATAAGAACGAAATCTCTGATCTTCATTTGAAACATTTTCATACATTACTTTAAATTTTCGAAATCCGAAATCCTTACACAGGATGCTCATATGTAGCATAAATTTTCTCTCTATATTTTCAAGTAATATGCTAAAAGTTTTAATAACATTTTTTCGCCTTTTCTTGGAATAAGCCTTTCCCAAAAATTGATTTTAATTCTGAAATTGAACTTTAAAAACACGTCAGTCACCAAGGCAGCCCATCTACATATGTATGAGTTTGAGTTTGTGCGGTGCTGCTATTGCGGCACGCCTTTCGAGACATTATTTTTGTGGTGCGCGGTTTGTCTGCTTCGCATTACGATGTGTTTAACAAGTGTGCGTCTGAGTGTTGTATATGTATGCATGCACAACACCATATTGAGTAAGTCAGCCTGAAGCGCTTCCGATCGACATAAATTGAACAGCTTTACTTGGCAATTTCAGCAAGACAAAAAACATTTTGCAAGAAATGTAAAATGAAAAAGAACAAAAAACAAAAGAGAAAACTTTACATGAATTTTTTCGTAGCAAACTTTTGGCAGTTTGAACAATGAACTCGAAGAAAAGAAATGAAAATATTGCAGACATATGGCAAAATTGAACTGAGAATTTTAAATTTTGTAGTAACGAAACGAAAAACTGTCTCTTTAAGTAATGTATGTAATGTTGGCAATTCAAAATAATGGAAATTTTAAAATGGCCTAATCGTTAAGCAACTTCTTCAAATGGGTTGTCATTAATAACATGACAACATATGCGAATACAAGAGCTTTGCTATTTTTTTTTTATTGCAATAAAAATTTGATTTAACTATGTCACATTTCATTAGCAATTCTGTTATTATTTCGGTAAAAAAAAAAAATTGTCATATTTTCGGAATCGAATTTAAAGTAGAAAATAAACGATACTCATATAATTTTTATCACTTTATGTCAACCACAATGACAATCAAATCGAAAAGCTGTCGCACGTAATTGCAATTCGATATTTGAATTCGCATCATTCAAAAAGAGAAAGGAAAAACACGCACACACACTCAACCACGTAGTTGCCACAGCGACTGACTGACTGAGCGAATGAAAAACGCCATGACTGAGTGACGGCGGCAACCTGTTAAATGTTGTATTATAAATTTATAAACGCATGAGTGCGTTAAATAATTGCAAAAAAAATGAATAAAGAAATGTTAATACATACCCAGCAGGCAAAAGTAGTTGCAAGAAGCGCTATAAGAAGGCATTACTTGGGAAAGAACTGACCTTGCTAACTTCCCAAAAAATTTACTTTCTTTAAAATATGAAAGGACTTCGTTGAATAGGCCTTCCAAAGCAGGCCTTCTATACTGCCTTCTTATGTGAAGGGAGTACAAGATTAAAAAAAAATCCTTCATGGCAGAGATTAAGTGGTTCTGTTTCATTCGCTGCTAAATAAGAAAGAGAAAATAAGTGCTGCTATAATGATTTTGGCAGAAAGTTTGAGAATGATATATTCATAAATATTTGTAGAAAATTGATTTGATATATATTCGACACATTCAAAATTTATCTTTAAAAAAAATCGAGAAGGCCTTGCTTCGAAAGTCAAACCTTCCCAAGTCCTTTCAATCGCAGACTTGATAAAAGTACTCTCCAAGCATAAAGAGGCATTCTAAGACCGCCCGCCGTAAGGGAGCTCACAAAAGTACACGAAAAAAAGATTTTATGTATCAATTCCACGAGAAAATCTTCTAAAATGCATTCTATCAACAGACCTTCTCGCACTACTTCATATTAACAGGCCGTTCGAACCACTTTCAAAAGTACTCTCTTTTTTGTATGAAATGACACAATAGGCAAAGGCGCAAACAATGCCTTCCTTTGGCAGAACATACATTCCTAAATACTTTCGAACCTATTTTCTTATTTTCATATATGAAATGTCTTGATAAATCAGCCCATCTAACGATAAGACCACTTGCCGTAGCAGGGCTCGCAGAAGTACTTGGAAAAAATGAACTTTTAAAAAACGTCATGACTCTACCACCTTAACATAGCATGAAACAGAAGACTAGTCTGGCAACAAGTAAACCGTTCTCTAATTCTAACCATTTATCTGCTCTTGGTGTACGTACCTAAGGGTACGGTGGGGCAAAATGGTCGTGAAATATATCTCAATAGACTTTGGAATTTGAAAGTCAAAAATGAAGACCTTTTTCTTTATATGCAATAAAAAATATTACAAAAAGCTTCTTCCTTCCTAAAAGGGTTCTTCTTCTTTGGCTTCTAATAACAGGCCTCATAGCACGTCAGCTGTGGAAAGGCATAATAGCATTTCATGAGTACAAATATTTTCACTTGCATGAAAATCTAGTTTTGAGATGGACTCATACAATCGTAGTAGTACTAGTACGCAGGCCCAGATTTAGAAATTTGCCGACCTTAGGCCCTTCTTCACTGGTGAATATGGAAAAAAAAAATTTTTTGCGTGTCACCATTTTTTAGGTAGTTTAGGGGGTAACATTCCAACTCACCATCACCAATGTATTACCACTTAAAAAAATTTTCAAAGTTCCCAATATTTGCCGCCCCTAAATTCGTGCCGCCCTCGGCACTGGCCTAGTGTGCCTCTAAGGTAAATGCGGGCCTGCTAGTAGATCTTGTTCAATTGCCTGCTGCGAAAAAATGATATGTGGTTATATTCGAACATTCAAAAATTGATATTAATTGAGACGTTTTTTAATACCCCTATATCCTGTTTCGGATAAAAGATATCCTTAGTTCTCACAAAATTCCAATAAACTAATGGCGAACTGTGAAAAGAAATAAATCATGAAAACAAAAATTAAGAGCATATTTTATGGTTTCTAGGCTCGGCTCTGCTAAGAGGCCTTCTATTGGAAGGTATTATAACAAGTGTAAAAAATATCAAATGTTCAAGGGCATATTTGCGTGAAAATCTGATATTGAGAAGGCCTTCAAATACAACAGTGCTGGCAAATATATTGGCGCTGCTACAGCAGCTCTAGCAAGCCTTCACCGAGACAGGCCTTGCTTAATTGCCTACTGGGCAGCATACAAATACACATACACGTACACACACACACTACCTGAGCAACTGTTTAACATTCAAACGGCGGTATACAAGACAACAACAACAGCAACGTGCACCACGCATTCCGCCCGCCATTTATTTAAATTCATTTTAAAGTGAGTGAGTTTCAACTCATTTTCACACGAATACACGCATTTCAGCAGAGGCGTGGCAGCATGGGCGTTATGTCTTTGCAATGGCTTATTTTTTGCGTGCCTATTTAATTTCAAATATATATTTTTTTAATAAAAATTTTTAAGTGAAATACAAAACAGCGTATCGAATTAAAATAGCAAAGTAACAATTTTGTCAGCAAAAAAAAATTAAGCAGGCGCACGTGTTTTCGTTATATTTGGAAACATTTTTCCTCCCACAATCTGTGTACAATTTCGTTGCCGATTTAATAAAAAATATTACACTTTAAAAAATATAAAAATATCGTTGTTTTTCTTCAGTACTAAAAATTTAAATTTATGACGGTACCTCATGTAAATAAAATTTTTGCGATTGCTTACGAATACGCTTAAAAAACGTTTTCCAACATACCTTTACATGTTTTCAAATCGACAGTGTGGCCATATTTTAAATGTCCGAATTATGTGCCACTGTTAGTTGGATTCAGTAAGGTTTACGATTCAATAATGGAAAGATACAAAAACAACTTCATACAATTTTTTTTCATCACAAAAAAAATTATCGGACACTTCTTTATTTATGGTCATTGGTCTAGTATGCACACTATTCGTTAAACTGTTTTGAACGTTATTTTGCGTTTCACAATTTCCGCGTGTCAGTTCCGGTCAAAGTGACGAAAATATTGCTGCCACATAGGCCAAATGGTGTTGCCCAAATTTATCGGTCTCAAGGCGTTATCAACAGTTAAGACTTACTTACTGCCGCAAGAACATGGCATATTTTACGGTTGAACTTTGGCTTAAATTCTTAGAACATTGCTATCACGCAAACATTGAAGCATTTGAATCATTGCAGACGTCATGAATTTGCTTATTTTGCCCAGAAACAACTTGACAAACTTGTTCTTATACTCTGATGAGGCACATGTTCATCACTCTGAATCTCTAAATAAGCGAAATTTTCGTTACTGGTCCTAAGCCAATCTACTAAAGTAACAATTTGGTGTGGTTTGTAGCACAGTGGAGAGATTAAAAAAACATAAAACTTCGGCTGCATCTCAAGGATTCCATCCTACAATAAGTCCAACATCGGTTTCGCGGCTGCTTTCGGCCGCTGTTCACTAATAGTATATCCGACAAGAGTGCTAGCGAAGGCAAACGGGAAATGCTATGATGAACCGCGGCCGAAGTCAGCCACGAAGTCGGTGTAGGATATATTGGATATTGTTAATCTGAGCCGCGGCCGTATGTATAGGGTGATTCATTTAGAGTTTTTTTTTAAATTTTTTTTTTTTTACACAGATCACGCGTGACTGGTGTTATGCTGACATCTTATTTTTATTCAGTACTTTTTGACATTTCATTATGGGCAAAACTTACGCCAGAATAACGATTGTAAATTGTAGAAGTTTATTAAAGTCACTAAATTTATATTCACTCAAAATTCACGTGATTTTTGCAATTATGTAGTCAAGCAGGCCGCCTAGATCGTGTGATATCACACCATAATTTTTTTTTTCTTTGGGGTTATGTGAAGTCTAAAGTCTTCGTCAATAAGCCAGCTACGATTCAACATTTGGAAGCCAACATTACTCGCGTAATTCGCGATATACCTTGAAAAATTGAGCTTTTGAATGGAACACCTACGGCATAGTCGCGGCCAATATTTAAATGAAATTACGTTTAAAAAATAAATACCAGAGATTATTCTTTTGGGTCATAGTAAAGATTCCGGTATTCAATTCTATTTTAAGTATTTTATTTAAAATTAAAAAAAAAATTCTAAATGAATCAGTCTTGCAGAATTGTTTTGCTATCGAGATCGGTTATATGGTGGAACTTTGTTCTTTTTGTTGCTTTTGTTGTGAGCTCCTCCTGCTTCCAAAAATTTGCCTATCTATGTCTTAATCTATACTAAAATTTTTCAATATTTTTGCAGATATTAATTATACCAAGTTTAAAATCATATTACAATTAATTTATAGACAACAAGTCGTGTAAGTCATTTCAATGGAAGAAATTTTTAAATGGCTATAACTTGGGGTAAAATATAAATAAATAAATTCTCCAATTTGCCATCATAAATGCTCTGATAAGTACATATAATTTTCAAGAAAATACAATGGTACAAATAAAAACATTGTGTAGATGTCAAATGCTTGATCTTAATGGTAGAACAAGTTTACTTTAGCGAAAATCCTCCAAATTTGTTTTAATTTTTTTAAGAGAAGCAGCGCTTTAAAAATAAAAAATAAATTTGCAAAAAAAAGTGTCGGTCGAATCTAGCTTCGAAGGTATTGTCATCGTAAGTTGCGGGTATAACTTTTATAAAAAGAGTTTAACCCATTTTCTGCCGCGCTGAACGAAACTTCGAATTTGTAATTAAAAGTGATATTTCTAGACTAAATAGGATCCAAAAAACTCGAATCCGTTGTCCAAAATGTTGTACCATTTTTTTGTTACGTCAGGAGAGACTGTTTGAAAAGTCGAACAATGGCGGTTGGGCACAATTCAGCTTATATGTGAATATGCATATTTTCTCCAGGTAAAATTATCTAACAGATCGCTTACAAACACAAATTTTGTTGTGAGCTGTGTTTCCACCAACCGCCATTGTTCGACTTTTCGAACAGTTACTTTTGCGAGTCCGCCAATGTTTCCTAGTAGAAACAGATCTTGTGTAAAGTCACTTTTTTTACTTTATTTAACCTTTATCTGCAGAAAAAAAGTACTTTTGGAAATGAATTATTTTTAATTATATATTACTTAACTCACTAAAAATAGGTCTGTCAATAAGGTATTTTTCAACCCTTAGCTGCAGCCCACCACGGTAAAGGGGCGTGGCCAATAAATTTTTTTTCTGAAAGCCAATTTAATTTACTATAATACTCAGTATACCAATTAGCTTCTTTTATTCCTCGACATAGTTAGCACGAAAATTCGATGAAAATGACCAAATTTGCTGTTCGAAAACTCGCACAGCGGCAGAAAATGGGTTTGGGTTAAGTTGGGAACTCCTAAATAGATTTCCGAAATTGGGATACCATATGAAAGGCAATTTAATAGGTCATAAAATCGACACACAAATATTAGAAGTTTATTTATACAGTTTTCGAGATATGACTATTTTTGTAAAATTTAGACATTTTTATTATGAAAACCTTTTTTTTTTAAAAAAAAAAACAATGTACAATAAACGTCCAATATAACGAACTAATTAATGCACGGGACAGTCGTAATATCGTAAAATTCGTTATATCGAAGTGTTTTTTTATTAAAGAAACTGGCTTTTATTATCGCATATATTTACTCGTATAAACGTTAAATTAGATTTTGCAATGCTTTTCTTACTGGCGATCACCTTTACTGGTAAAAAAAGTTATTTCATATCAACAGTTATTTTTGAATTAAACAATGTTCGTTATTTGGAACCGAAAACATTTTTAGCGTTCTTAATTTAGAGACATCAATGGAAAAGTCTCAATTTGAAAAACTGTTCGTTAAAATGGAAATTCGTTATATCGTTATACGTTATTTTGGGCGTCTACTGTATTAGGTATTAACGTATAATTTTTTCACAAGAAAATCTCAATTAATTTGCTTAAAAATGATTTTTACAAATTTTTTTTAAATTAACCCATTTTTTACCGGAATGTAAAAAATTTAATTCAAAGAATTTTATTTGAAAACAATATATTTATGGACAACTACAACCACAGCGTCGTAAACAACAACAATTACAACAACAACAGCAACCGAACCGTGGTTGAAGGTTGCTCACTTACACTTTTTATGAAAAAAATTCTATGATGAAAACTTAATATTAATAATATCGATAGTATGTCATAAATCATCGATAGTCGCGATAGTGCAAGACTATCGATTTTATCGATAGTGCCATCGATAGTTTGCGAACTCTAATTGATTCTGTTTATTTACACCATTGGGATAATATTTCCTTGTTATTCTGAATTATTAGCTTTGCAGAAAAGTCAATAGCTGAAATGTTTTTTAATAAGAAAGAACACAATAAACTGTTTGACCCATGGAATTCTAATTGAATTGAATGAAATGCTATAAAAATAATTTAAAAAATTATAGCACTCTCTTGTCACTTTACTTCTGTTAAGTGTTGTCAACTTTTCGTTTTTATTTCCTTTAAATTTTTTTTTTTTTTTTTTTTTTCTTTTCATTTCAACTGAATGGCAAAAACGTGTAAGTGTTAATTTAAATGTAAAATAATCACGTCACGTCTGTATTTTAATTTGATTGAATTTTCTTTGCATTGTGCCAAATCAACCAAATCTACTACAACATTGCGTACCTATAAAAAGGTAACGGTGTGAATAATAAGTACTTAATTTATCACAACTAAGAAAGTTGCGAAAAATCCTGTGGAGTTACAAAAATAATTCATTTATTTTATTGAACAAAGAAAAATTTAATTTTGGACTAGCGCTTAAGTTTATTGTTGACAAGTTAAATTTTGTATGCTTTAGCATTGAGAGTGTTTGGCGTGTCCTGTCAAAGTGTAAGTCAAAGTTTTATCAATAACACTATCATTGGAAAAAAGTTCGAGAATTGCTACTTCGTTCTTGTTAATCATCAACAACTCTGACTAACCAAAAACCTTCTGGTATGATAATATTATCTTATAAATAAGTATCAGGAGATCATAGCTTGGTTTTTCGTTTTGAGATTTAAAAATTGGAAAAAGTATGGAAAGTGTTGAAAAAAGCTGTATGAGGTTGAAAAGTTCGAAAAAAGCTGAAAGCGGTTGAGTAATGTTGAAAGAGAGAGAGAAAATATCGATAGTACTATAAGTATAGGGAAAATGTTGATGAAAATTGATACGGGTTGAAAAACACGAAGAAAGTTGAATATATAGAAACTGTTGAATTTCGCTGAAAAAGTCGAAAAAATCTGAAACTATAGAAAAAAGTTGAAAGAGGTTGAAGAAAATATGGAAAATGTTGAAAGAGGTTGAATAGGTGGAATAAATATGGAAAATATTGAAAAGGTTGGAAAATTTTTAAATTGATTGAAAAAGGTTAAAAAGCCGAAAAGTCAAAAAAAAAATGGTAAATGTAGAAAAAAGTTGAAAGAGACTAAAAACTTGAAAAAAGTTGAAAGAGGTTGAAAAAATCGAAAAAAAATGAAACGAGGTTGAAAAAATCTAGGGAAAATATAGGGTATTTTGGAAAATGATATATGGAAAATGTTGAAAAAATTTGAAAGATCGTGAAGAAATCAAAAGATATCGAGAGCTGATGAGAATCACGAAAAATATTGAAAGAGGTTGTAAAACGAACAGAAAGGCTAAAACTGTTCAGAAATCGTCTAAAACCGTCGCTGTCACTGAACTGATCATAGGAAACCTTCACTTTGATATCAAAATAGTGCCCTTTTGAAGTGTCTGAGAATGAAACCATGAAACTCAAAACGACCGATCATGGACATATGCCGTTTTGTTTGCCCACTCCTCAATTTGATTGAGTGAAAAATGTTGGAAAAGTCAAAAAAAAAAAGAGGAAAATATTGAAAAAAGTTAAAAAGTCAAAATATATGTTTAAAAAGATTGAAAGAAATTAATAAAAAAAAGAGAAAAGTTTGAAAAATGTAACGCCCACTTTTTCACTTCTGTCTTCTTTTGGTTCAATAAATTTTGTTCGTCATACCAAATTTTAACACAATAGCTTGTATAATTTATGAGATAGGCAGTTATTAGTTTAAAAATTTAGGGCAATGACACACCCACTGCTAAAATCCAGCCCCATTTTTATCCAGAAACAGCATTTTATAACCAACATTTTTACACTAAATTATAGATTGATTGCTCACATACTTTGATTCCAAGATATGTTATTTAAAATACTTAATTTGTATAGGAGGTGCCACGCCCACTGGTGCTATTTCAGATATACCATATAACATAATATTAAAAACAATTTCAAATCACTAAATCTCTATTAAATCTTACACAGAGTGCTTTCGAAATCGGTGAGTTTCTTTTTCTCTACATTGTAATTTTAAACTAAAAACAAAAATTTCATTGCATACTTTCGTTTGTTAAAATAATTTAAATTCCATTGCATACTTTAAGATGTTAAAGAAAGTTGCCAAATATAAAAAGAAAACAAAAGTTCTGAGAAGCGCTCCAGCGCTTCCAAAAACGAAACAAGCAGATGACGGAGCCCACTAGTTTAAAAAAAAACGAAATAGTACAAGAACAACTTCAAGTCAAAGTTCAAAAAAAATGACAGCTGTCAAAAATTCAAAAAAAGATAACAAATCCATACAGTATTTCGAAATTTCAAGTACATACTGACAAGACTGTCAACAACGACACAATTGCAAATATTTTGCAGTGAACACATTTTCACACTGTGAACAAAAAAAAAAAACCATTTTCATTCTGCCAATACATATAAATGAAACGCAATCAAAAAGGAATTATTTTGCCATACGATTCAGCAAAAAGGAAAAAATGCATAGAATGCCGCTGTTGCAAATTCACAAAAATTCACCAAACTCGTGCATAATCTTCATAAAAACAAAAACAAAATACTATGTATGGTTGAGTCATAAAATCGCTATGACATTTTCATTGTATGTACGCTAACCTTTCCACACACACAATGCAAAACGAATGCAATTTTAGAATTTTGACTTTTTTTTTGCTATTTGCCACTCATTTTGAAATGAAAGATATCAAGGACGAAAACTACTAAAAAAAATATGACAATTGGTCAAATTCACGCGCATTCGTATGAAATGCCATTAAAGTTGTTGCCAATTTTAGCAAACTTTTTCGAACGTCTAAAAACAGAAAATTGGCTAAAACAAACGAATGAGACAGAGAGAGAGAGAAAAATAATCGAACACCATTGAATCAGGCTTAGTTGCAGCCATCGAGGCTACTCAAAGGAATGACTACCATCATGCCAATTTTTCGCATTCACAAAGTTCTAACGGATTTTTGGATTATTGTTATTTCAACTTTTGGTACATTCACACTTTTTTTGCGAAATTCCTATAGTTTTTCGTAGATATGTACATATATATGTAGCGTATGTATGTAGGTTCCCATTACGAAATTAAAATAGTAATGTAAAAGTTTTTTTTATATAATTTCCATATCTTCGCATGACGTGCTTAAGGATATTTCTAGTGGGTGTTTTTTTTTTTTGTCAAAAGTTTTCGATGTAATTCTGACTGTTATTGATGTTAAAAAGTTTTGGAAGGTGACACATTGAACCAAAACTTTTTGTATGCAAGGAAACGCATACGGTACTTCTATAAACAGAAACATATCTTTGTCTGTTATAGCTTCAAAGTTTGGCATTTGGTTTTTATTTTTTCGAAAGCAGAAGATTGAAATTCATTAATACCTAGAAATGCATGTATGAATTTTTTTTTTTTTTAATTATTTTATTTCTATTTTCTTTTTTTCATATCCTGCGCTCAACACGTAGCAGTTAGCTGAGATGAGAACTCATAAACTTTTACTTGTGCAAGCGTAGTTTTCGGAACGCAAACAATATGGGGTGTCTTAAAGCAACGAAAACGATAAAAGCTACAACGCTGGCAACGCACTTTGTTCGTTTGAATTGAATAACAATAATAAATGGGTGGTCTAACTTTTCTGGAAACTTAAATTAATAGAAAACTACCAGCGTGAAGTATATGTATATTATAAAATCAGGTAAGCGATAAATTTTATTGTGCTACTTTACATCTTTTCAAGCAGAGCTGTAGTAGGTGGAAATTTTCACAGTATTAGTGATATATATCTAATTTTGCTAGAGGTTTTGAATGTGATAAGTGAGGCCCGATTTTTTTTTTTTGGTGAGGTAAATAAAATGCGGGCGCCCAATATGCACGATACGCCTCTGATCAAGAATGTATAATACGAATTTCTGTTTTTGAGCTTCGATACCTCTGGAACTCAAATCGGTGAAGGTCCTTTTACGAAAACTTACGATTTTTTGGAAATTAGTTTAACTACATATATCATGCTCTATATATTTATACTAACTCAATTTATTCTCTAAAGTTCGAAACATATGTACATAAGACCATATTTCTTTCTTGAACAGACTCTACACTTCTTACAAAAGGCAAAGGCCAAAACAGATACCGGACTCAAATTCACCAATTGAAAATTAACAAAAAACAAGCAAAAAAATACCGTACTACTTAGTATGTAGGGGAGAGGGGGGCTAGTGTGGACTGGGGGCTAGTATGGACAGATTCAAATTCTCGAGCCGTTTTGAGTTGATTTTTTCCGTTGAATTTTTTTTTAAGTAGGCCTTTGCACTCCCCATCACCAAAAAAAAATTCGTTTGTATACAGTTCACCGTTTCATGGTAACGAGACCAGACGTGTTTTGCGCAGCAAAAAGTAAATTTTTTGTTTTTCCTAAAGTGTAAATATAAAATACAAGTTAAGCAAGTGTTTATTCAAATAATTGAAATTATTTTTAATAAAGTTTACCGTAAGTATAAAAAAAAATGTTTTTGTATAAAAAAACAGAAAGGGACAGTTGAAATGGGGCTGCTAGTGTGGACATGTCATGGACATGGGTGGTTCAAAATAAAATTGGTAACGATTGGTGCAAAAAAAAAATTTTTATTTTGAACCACCCTAAGAAATTGTTCGTGCTTCAATCGATAAGGAATGGTCGACAATGGCTTTAGTACATATGTACCTTCGGGCGGCTACGGACCTTGGAAAGCATCAAAAGGGTCGAAAACAGTACTTTCCAAGATCCGTAGCAACCCTAAGTGGTGTCCGAAATTATTTTTTCGAGCTTACCCAATCGATTGAGCCAAAAAAAAATTTTCCGAAAATGGGTCAAAAACGGTCCTTTCCAGGGTCCGGAGGTACTCCAGTGATGTTTAAAATACATTTTTGACCTTTCCCATCGATTGGAGCAAAAAAAAAAATTTCCGAAAATGGGTCCAGAAATCGTCAGACCTTTTCTAAAAGCTGGTCCTCAATTCTTATCGAAACACCAGACAAGACAAACGAAGAACCTCTGAAAAGAAAAATGCAGCTCCAAGAAACATTCGCTTTCTCCAATATTTACATGGGACAGAAGTGAATTTTTAATTTTTATTGAACTGTCTTCAAAAAAAAATATATATATGAACTCTTTTTTTAAGTTTCTGTTTCAATTATCAAGTTTCTATTGGTGTCCACATTAGCCCTAGCTAGTAAAATCAATGGTAGTGTGGACAAATGTAAGCTCTTTTTAAAATAATTTAAAAATGCGTTTATGAAAAAAAAAATTGTAACTGTTGGTGTAATTATGAAGGTAAGAGGTATAAGTAATCACTAAAAATTACTTTATTACAAAAAATAAATATCTACATATACAATTCTACAATTATGTAAAAATTGTCCACACTAGCCCCCCTCTCCCCTACTTACTTATTTCAACTTCTATGGTTGAAATTTGGTACGCAAAAGGACGAAAATATTTTCAGTCGTTAAAAATATTTTTTTTGTTCAAAATTAACTTCTGCTACGATGTAAAAATAAATAAATAAATAAATATTTTGGTCAATGGATCGATATTGAATTCAACCAAACAAAAGACGAAAAATTCCATTAAAGATTGAAAATTTAAAAAAAAAAAAAACACAAATTTCGTTTTTAATCAAAAAATTTTGAGAAATGTTGAAAAGTTAAAGGGAAATTTTAAAACTTCACAAATAGAAATATACTGAATTGTAAGACGAAAAGCACTATAAAACAATATTATAAAATTGTTGATTACACTGTCCAACAAATTTGAAGTTTTTTTGTTACAACAAAATATAAACGGTATAATCCTGAAAGCGGACATTGTCATGGTCAATTTTGCTGCTAAAAGCTATAGTCCAGCAAGTCCTTATTTTTTTATTTGGAATTGTAACTTTAAAATTAAACTCTTATGACACATATAACCTTCAAAGCCAAATAAAAAAACGTTAATTTCTTTAACAGAAGATGAACCAAATAGTAAAATTTTTTCAATTTCACTTTGTTCCTCCTACGAGCAATATAATAGGTATAGAAAAGTGAAAATTTATGTGAAATTTCAAAAAAAATTGTTTTTTCGGAAGATTCGAAAGTAATTCTAGTACCAGCCAGTGCGCTTATTCTGCAGATAATTTCGATGAAGCGCTTAGTGAAAATCTTATACTGGGGGATTTTAGCGATTGGCAAATGTTTAGGTTTTTCTCACACAATCAAAGAAGATTAGAGAATGTTAACAAAATACCAAAATAGCTATGGAATGGCAAAATAAAAGACCCCACATACATAGTAATAAGTAAAAATTTAGTAGTAAATAATTTCAAAAGCATTCAGTGTAAAATTAAAAACTTTGCACCCACTTCTGAGATGGCTGCAAAAATATGCTATATTTATATTAGCATAAAGAAAAATCCTCACTACCAAATAATAAACACTAATATAAATACAAACACAAGTTTGCAAAGATACACGCGTACACACACAAACACATTTATTTAGCAAAAATAATATACGTAAACGTTTTATTTTATTGATGTTGGTCATTGCGGAAGTTTATTTTGGTTATTTTGCTGTAATTTTATTTAAGAGTTTGCATGAGCCTACTGGGCAGATACACTGAGAAAAATTGTAGACATTGTAGCATCTCTACTGCATATGCTTAGAGTCAGTCTGAAACTTTCATACAATTTTCTTTCCTTAATACGCTTGGTTGGGAAAGCGTGACACATTGACCTTAATGAAGTGAGCAAATTCATATCTCGCTCTCGCTAGCTATAAGCTAAGCATTCAAATAAAGCCGCCATATCAATTTCAGTAAAATATAACTGTTAACCAGCGACGAATTAAGATTTAAACTTAGGCAAATTATTCTCTGTGCATTTTCTACTTTTACTTTTTTTAAAAATAAAAAAACAAAAGCAAAGCTATTTCTTTCTGCTGACCACATTTAAGCCAAATGAACTCTCACCAATTACATTAAATTACCCGTCTCTTATTTGTGTAAGTGTGTGTGTGTGTTTATCTTTTGGTATGCTTTTTATCTGTCTATGCTATTTATATTAAAGTCGAAGAATATGAGTTTGTGTAGGTACCTATTTCCTGTATGTGACTGACCTTATTTTAAATTTTCTTTTTTAAGAACACAAACACAAAAAATAAAAAATTTAAAATTAAAGAAAAAAAAGTCAACTGCAAATACAAATGAAATGAAAACCTTAATATAAGCGAGTAAAAATATAAAATCCCTGCAACAGCAAAAAAAAGTGGTCCTTGTAAAAATTCTGCTAATAACATTTAAGTCAGGCAAATACAAATACAAGTATGTAAGTACAATACTCAGCAGAGAGGGGGAATATGGGGTTTGGAATTGTATTGAGTTGAGCTGAAAGAAGAAGAAAGCTCGTAAGTGCCACAAGTTGTCAGCAACGCATTATTACGACCAATAAAAATAATAAGCTGCAAAATTATGTTGCAACTGTGGCATATTTTCACTTACACACTTGCCGACATTCACAAACACACACATATGTACTACATCGACATAATCGAGCGCACCAATGGAAGTTTCATTTTCTTTTAATGTGTGTCCTCTTCTGGGCTTTTGTTGCAGCACTGCGTTGTGGTTTAGTAAGTCATCGTCAATGCGAGTGTTATGGTATTTTAAAGTAGCCCAGCGAGAATTAAAATTTGCATTTATGATATAATTTTTTTTTTAAATCATCTGCTTCGAAACACATGTTTATCAAGATCATTAACTTAAGATATGTATTTTGTTGATGTGTGAGACATTTTTATGAATGGCAAATATTTAATGACGATGTCAAAAAAACGTAGCTTTTGAGCCACCTCACGCGGCGTTTTGGTATTGCCGCCGATAATAAAAGGGCTAGGTAGTAAGCTACAAATGAACCATTACCCAAAAAATTTTTGTTTTGAATTATTCCCTCAAAAAATTATTTATAAACTGTCTTAAAAAGATTTGAGCAATATTTTTCTTTGTGTCCCTTTAAAGGACTCCTTTATCTCCTTACGGAGCATAAAGCCTCTGCGGAAATCATCCAATGTGCACGCTCAGTAACGAATGTCTTCAATTTTCTCCAACATTTCCGCGATTCAAGTGCATCCGGTTTAAAGATCATTTTCAGGATGATTTAGGGTGGCCGCTATGGTTCTACTCCAATACTTAGTACAGATTTCAGTTGATGATTTCCCCAGCGCGTACGCAATCAATTTCCACTTTCATCGTTTGATATGAATGTAAATCATATATGGTATTGACGACATTTGATGAGCAATTCGGCGTTGAAAATTGTGGAGCTATTGTCTTCACGTTTCACTCACTCGACTAATAACTTTTGCTTTGTTGACTTTATGTTCTGTTTGGTACCGCCTTTAGTTGTTATTGCGCTGCTCACTTCTCACATTTTGGATTCTTCGCTCATGAAGCAATTCCTGGCACTGGTTGGATAAATGCATATGCATTTTGATTTATTTATTTTGATTTTCAGATCTACTTCTTCCGAAAGAAGTTCTATTGACAGTATGTTTTTCTTGCATGTCGGCATAAGCGATGTCTTCCAAATGCTCACTTAAAGTAAATTAAATACCGCGATATATAGAGTCATATATGAGTAGCATTGATGGAAATTACGGAACTGGCTTAATTTTTTGAAGAAATATAAACGAACAATCCTTTCCTTGCTTTTGTTTCCCTTTTCCTTTCACTAATGAACTGCTCTTGGATTCTTCTTATTATATATTCTGTAGCTTTGCTGCAAGGACATTTAATTGAAAATGAGCTTCAACGCTTATCGCCAATTGACCGTTGGCTTTCAAAATAAAATTCGATGATTTGGGTTCGCTGTTCTAATTTATATCATTCCATAATGAATTTTCTATTTATTGCTTACAAAATTCTGATAATATTATTTTATATACAAAAAAAATTAAAACGATTTCAACCACGAACACTCGCATCCACTTTAACGAATCCTAGAATAAACCAAGAAGTTGGCTTGATACTTCTCTCTAAAGTCCATTGTTTTAAATTATTTAGACAGTGATAGTGACAAAACAAAATGTACGCTCTTTTGAGAGGAAAATCCTGCGTTATATATTTGGTCTCATAATCGAGAAATCGAAAAATATGAGAACTTTTGGCTCAAAGTCGTCAGACTTGAAAGGGATGCTGAAACATCGTTTACGGGACAATGTTGTCGCTGATACCAAATTACTTGGCTCAGCAAACCGGAAAACTTTGCGCGGGACTGAGAAAAATAAAAGGCAAGAATCATTAAGACTCGATGGACTCGTAGGCGAAATATGTCGGAATGTAAACTAGGAGGCATAGCATACAATCAGAGGTGTACCGTGCACTTTTGGCGCCCCCAAAAAAAGCTCCTTACTTTTCACATTCGAAAACTCTGCCAAAATGAAATATATCATACTAATACTGTGAAAATTTCCACCTACAGATTCAAATTTACTACATCTACTTCATTTCATCCACAAAAAAAAAAATCCCACTTTTTCACATTCAAAAACCCTAGCAAATTGAGATATATTTCACAACCATTTTGACGCCTCCTCAAGCCTTGCGCCCGCGACGGCCGCACTCTCGGCACCACCCTAAATACTCTACTGCAGACATTCCAAGAAATTTCAGTAGAATACTACTTTCATAAGAGTCAGAAACACCAGGGTTACGAAGTGACCGGGATTGACAATGACCGTGTATTTTATATCCTGAAATATCTGGGAAATCAACGATTTTCCAATTGAATAGTTTCTGAAATAGCTGGAAATTCCATAATTTTCCTGATAATATATGTAAGTGAACTTAAAATTATTTTGTTAGTTAGCAAGAAAGAAAAAGTTTCCCACAGAAAATTGTACTTCTGCTTATGTACGATTTGGTAACCCTTTGCATAACTGGTGGTTTAAAATTTCAAACTTTAGGACTAGCAGCTCATTCCATTAAATTTTTTGTGCAAATTTCTTACTCGGTACATTTTAGTTTATAAACTACATGTCGTAAGTGCCCTTTATTCACTTATTTATATTTGAAAATCGTAAACAATATGTTACTGCTGGAAGCAGCAATTGTTGTGTCGTGCATTTTTCCTACTTTTGCTGATGACTCAATATCTTCAATTGTACCCTTTTCGCGAACTATTTATACTTGACTTGGTTTCGGTGCCTGCACTCTTATTTTTTTATTATAAACCAAGTAACAACTAAAAGTGGAAAGTTAAACTTGGAATTATGTGACAATGCGGTGAGTGAAGTTGCACGCAATACAAAAGCAAAAAAATATTGAAGAAACAACAGACACAAACAGCGCAAACTTTTCTATTTCAACTTTTTTAAGTAAAATAGCACACTTCGCTAGGTACTTTTAAGTTTCTTAAGTTTTTTTTTTCAGCCCATTTTAGAAATGTAATATCGAAGACGTTTGTATCGTAAGCACGATTTTCAGACATTGAAAGTCTGGCTTGTATATCTTGGAGACTTTAGGATAGCAGGAAATGCGACTATACAAAATCAACTTGGAAACGATCAGTAGAAAATAATAATATCGGGGAATAGTTTTGTAGAGGATCTAAGTAGAGGACCATGCTCTGCATTTCAGCAATTGATAGAGAGAAAGGCTTTCTTAGCAAAAACTATCTACATAAATATATATTTTGTTTTAAGCGACAAACGATGATAAAATTTTGATATTTCCACAGAAACATATTGTATCGATTTAGCTTACACCATATCTCGTAAATATCCCTTTTCTTTTAAGTTTCCCCTTGAAGTTCACTAAAACTTAATTTAGAAATGATATAAAATTTTATTTTCTTTCGTTTTTTTTTCTTTCTTCATTGTCGTCAGCTTCCTCTTTGCAACTAACGTTGCATTCTTGCTTATAACTTTATCACATTCTTTTTAGCTTTTCTTTTATGTTTGCAGTTTTTTAGTTATCGTCATTGTTGTTTGTCATTAAGTATGTGTGTGCGTGTGCTTGTGTGTGTACTTGCGTTGCAACGGAAGCGACATAAGTTGCGCCGGAAGTTAGGTTTTATAAGCATGTGTGCAAAAACATAATGTGAGCAAGCGGCTTGACGTTAGTGTTAAGTTAGCGTTTTATCTTTTCCTCCATAATTTTTTTACTTTTCTTTCTTTTATTCAATGAAATTAAAAGTTAAGACACGCAAGATGATGATGATGAAATAAGTTGAATTTTATTATGAAGAGTAAACAAAATGTTGCAACTTAATGAAGTGGAATTTTTTAAAAACCTAATTGTATTCTATTCTACATAGTATATTATGAATAAAGAAATCTCCCAAAAGACTATGACGCAAGTGAACTGAAATTTTTTCCCAAAAAATAGCAATGTTAGGAGACGTCCATTAATTACGTGAGTTAAAATAGGGGTGGAGGGTGTCCAGCAAAATCTCACGAAAACTCAACAAGGGGCGGCAGGGGATCGAGGAAAACCTCACGTCCAAATTTTCAAAAAAACACCTCTCGTAATTAATGTACGTCCCCTTATATTCATTGACTTTCAGTTCATCATTGGCATAACTTTATTTTTCATTTCATTTATTATATATGTTACCGGCCAAACTAGTTTTTAGGATAAACTAGTTTTTCCTAGGCCAAACTAGTTTATCCGCTGCGTGTTAGGATAAATACAATATCCAACACCTAGTTTGCTAGTCACAGTAATTTTACATAAGAGTAGGGGTAAGTGGGCGGCCTGAGTCATCGAATTTTACCAGCAATTTTAACGCTCCATAATTTTTTTAAAGCAGTTGCCGACGGCTAATTCCTAATTGGATTTTTGGGAGTTTTAAATCCTGAGCTGCGGCCGTAGGCCGCCCACTGTATGGGTAAGCAAACTAGGTGTTGGACATATCACAAAAAATTTTCAAGGGGTGGACCACCGGCTAAATCCAACGGAATTATGTTCAGAGTAGCCCTTGTGAACTACCCCCGCAACCCCCACTCCCTGTGAAAATGGGTCAAAGAGTACAAATTACCCTCAAAGCATTTGATTTAGATTTTTTTTTCAGGACAAACTAGTTCGTTTTAGGCCAAACTAGTTTATCCGATGCGTGTTAGGAAAAAGTAGTTTGGCCAGTAACATATACATTAGGGTGTTTAATTTTTTTTAAAGGTTCTTCAAATTCAAACCTTAAACCGAAATTCGATTTATTATCAAAAAAAAGTAATTCATGAATTTTTCAGATTTTTTTGAGGTCATTTACCACTCGCCAATCACCATTTAAAAAAAAAAAACTCTCATAATACATTTTTTCCTTTATAATTTTTTTTTCATGACTTCTAAACTAAATTTTTTCTTGTCTAAATATTAAAGAATAATAATATCTTTGGGTTAGGTATCGAAAAAAAGGTTTTTACTTATCTTCTAAGTGTGAAAATTGGAAGAAATGGACAAAAAATTGCCTAATATTTTTAAGTAAAAAAGCGAAAAAAGCAAAAATTTGGCAAGTTTTTGTCCATTTCTTCCAATTTTCACACTTAGAAGATAGGTAAAAACCTTTTTTTCGATACCTAACCCAAAAATATTATTATTCTTTAATATTTAGACAAGAAAAAATTCAGTTTAGAAGTCATGAATAAAAATTATAAAGGAAAAAATGTATTAAGCGAGTTTTTTTATTAAAATGGCGATTGTCGAGTGGTGAATGACCTCAGAAAAATCTGAAAAAATTCATGAATTACTTTTTTTTATAATAAATCGAATTTCGGTTTAAGGTTTGAATTTGGAGAAGCTTTGAAAAAAAGTGAAACACCCTAATATACATACATATCGGGCATTTCACGCGAAGCGGACAGGGGAAATGAGGCTCATGTTTCCAATTTCAGATATATTTGAATATGTTGTACCTGTATATGTTCTCGACACAGAAACAAAATATTTTTAGAATGGCAACAGTGGTTTACAAAAAATAGGTCTTTGAAAAATTGAGAAATGGTAAGGTATGTACTACTTCAAATGCCATTATTTAGTTTAAAAAAAGTCTAATAAAATGAATTAACCACTGGATTTTGAAAATAAAATATAAATACACTGAAAAAAATTATAAATATTATTTTTTGTGGTATTTTACAAAGTTCGCCATACAAAGAAACTTTTTTTTAGTGCATTAAAAAAAGCTTATATTATGTTTATACTTCATGCCAAGTTTGATAATGGTCCGCTCAGCCGTTTTGGATCTATATGCATTGCAATGCCGAAACCCGACGCAACTCCGTTCTCGCGTCGTCCACCACTATCCATGCGCAAACTTTATCCTTGCCATCGAGCGTAATTAGTAAGCATTAGTGTTTTGTAAATCCTTATTTTGTATTTAATAATAACCCAAAACTTTCATCCTCCTTTTCGTCTTCTTCTTTTACAGGTAAAGAATAACTTGAATGAACTTGGCATTTCAACTTTATCGTGGTCAGGCAATAGTCCCGATCTTAGCCCCATTGCGAATCTTTGACACATAGTTAAGGTGCAGGTAGCAAGCCACAAGTCCACTAATTTACGCGAGTTGGACAGAATAATTCAAAATGATTGGTATGAAGGCATTTCGCAAGATCTTTTGAAAAATTTGATTTCTTCCATATTTTCAATACATATTATTTGCTTTTTTGATCCTTGCATCAGTTTTTGGAATTGATAAAAAATTTAGATCCTAAAGGATTTTATTCAATTATTTTTGTTTGTCCGGATTTCACTGTTCGCCACTGTATATCAACTTCAGCATCATTCAGAGCGAAAGCAATATTCTCAGAAATAATAAAAGAAATAGAGTGAAATAATGCTCCGCATAGTGCCTGCGGATATTTTAATGTCAAAAGGATTTAAAGTAACCAATTAAGGGAAAATACAATCCTCATAGACATGTCCGATTATGCGCAATATTTGAATCTTTGAATTAATTTTCACAACTGTTACTAGGCTGTTAACTTTAATTTCAGTTATACAATCAAAACAGTCTGTTTGTTAATACCTCTTCAGACATATGTTACATTCCGGCATGCGACAATTGAAAAACGTGTTTACATAGTCGTTAAATTGTCCCCACATTTTTAGTTTTTTTTTTTTTTTGGTAACAACACGGTACTGGGTGCTCTATGCTCATAGTTAATGTCATAAATTTCAAAAACGGTGGCAAGTTAAGTTTATTTTCTCAAACTACTACCTATAGTGTCAAACTTTAAACTAACTGCACTCCAAACAAAAACGAAACTAAAGCACAGACTATATCTCGCCATCATTATCACCACCAAAACAACAAAAAAAAAAAAACATCGAATAAACTCTAGTCAACTCAGCTCACATTTGGACAGCAGCCAAATTGCAAAATGTTGCAAATGTCACACGGCGAACTGAAGTCGACGACAACGACTTAACAACAAAACTCAATAGCGGAAGGAGCCAAATGTCGTTGCAAGCACTGGCGTCTTCTGACTCAAACCATCACAAGCGCTAGACTAATAAAGGCCTGTGACTGCACACTAGAGTGGTCGTTATTTTCAAAGTTTCTTACGAAACGAATAAATTCATGTACATTCAAAAAATTTTTTATTTAAGTCCAGTAATAGCGTACCACAGGACACTTTCTTGCATAAGAAAACATTTACGTACCAATCATTTTGTTTAAATCTATTTGAAAATTAACGGACAGTCTACAACTGCACATACACATAGCTGTTGCCTGCTGCATTACTTTGGTTGGTGCTTAAAACTTTTGTCTGTTTTCGCCTCGTTCATTTACATCAGTAATTTTTCTATTTACACCCTACATACATATATGACATATTGTCCTTCCGTTTGGAATAAACTAGTGGCTGGAATATGAAATTCAATCTAGCGCATAGTTCATTTTTCGGTCTGTTCAACTGTGGAAGCCACGATTACAAGAAAACGATGCGGGATAAAACAATTTGATATTCAATTCGTGAATAAAACTTCAAAATTCCGTTAGAAAGTCCTTTCATTACCCTCAATATTGTTATAACCCCAATTAGAGTAGTGTCGTTCCAGCTTGACTATTTCTGTTCAGCATTTTTCTATTAACCTTTACTAGTATAAATATTTTCTACTACCCTACAAGCTTCGGAAATTGGGAAAACTTTTGAATGAGGTAAGTGAAAGGATTGCGATATTTGTTTTGCGTGAACCAACATCGGCGTAAAAAGTAGATAATCGTTCGGTAGAGTATCGTTAGAATAGAGCCATTGTCTGTATTGCTGTCCATTTAAAAGCAAAGTTCACTGAATCGTGTTTCACTTATTGAAGATGTAGGAGTCAAATTCTTTACACACTCACTAACTTCAGTCTGTTTGTAAGCTTTGCTAATGGCCGGCCATTGGACTTAAAAATTGTAATAGAGGATTAAACTTAACTCGGTCGATGCTACTCGTATCTTGCCATTTGAGCTTTGTGTCAAGTATGAAATCGATTTTTTAGCTGAAAGAAACTGTCCCCTAAGGTGGTGAAAGTTAAATTTCCGAATTTTTTTCTTTTTGTTGTGAATAATATCAAAACTATTGTATTTTACCTTCAATAGGTGAACCAAGAGTAAAGCTTCACCAAAGTTCTCTTCATAATACGATTATTAATGATCACGGTAGGAAGTGCCAACAGAACAACATCGTCCAGAAAAATTTTTTTCGGTTCTGTTTTTTAAAATTCCTTATTAATTTTTTTTGTATATTTTTTGGGGCGATCCCATAAGGTTCTCACGATTTTTGTGTAATTGCCATAGATCTCCCGATCACTTTTATTGCTACGTGACATTGTTCTCAGTTTGGAATTGACCAGTTGGAGCTTGTGATATTTTTTATAAAAGAAGCTTCTTTCTGAAACTTAGCTCTTTGCATATACTTTCCAATTTTCCACTCTGACGTAATTTCAGATAAACATGTAACATCTAAGATGCTATTCGAGCTGATTAAGTTTTACAAGCTCGTAAAAACTAAAATACGTTTGTTGCCAGATTTGTGTAGTGCTTAAGGGGGCAGGTCCTGTCATGATTTTTGAGCAATCGATTTTTTACAGTATAATATCTTAAAAATATATCCTGAATATTTGAAGTCAATCCGACAATTACTTTTGGAGTTATTCGGCAATAACCAAAGGACTCTCGGTGGTAAGAGTACCGAGTGTAAAACTTTAAATGCATTTTTCTCAAAACTATGTTTTCGGAAGCGGTGACCACTGTAACTCAAAAACCGCTCGATAGATTTCAATGAAACTTACACAGTTTTTGAAAAACATAAAAATCTAGTGCCTGATTGAAGGATTTTTTTTTTAAAAATCGAATTAACTGTTGGTTTTTACCGAAAATCTGGAGGTAAATGTTCCTGAAGCCGCCATTTTGTTGGTTTTTAAAAAAAAACAAACCTTTGATCAGGCACTATATTATTTATTTAACTAACTTATTTTTCTTATCCGATTGATTTTAGATGATTTTCCAAGGATTTGTGATGGTCACCGCAAGACACTATGTATGGGACAGGGTCCAACACAACCAGCTATAACATTTTTTTACTTTTAATATTTTTCTTTTAAACTTTCGTCAAGCCAAGTTGAAACATTATGTAATATTTCCACATCATCACTTTTATTAAATAGATTAAATTAATATCAAAAAAAAAATTATTGAAAATGCTCTAGTTTTCACGGGCATGACTGGACCTGCCCCCTTAAAGTTAACTCCTGCCAGTAAGGCTTAATTCCACGGTTTGCCACCACACCAAAAATCGGATACAATGTCAATCAATATCTCCAAATAAGTAATATGTGACGTATATAACTTTACTTTGGTGAGGGATTGGAACTAGAAGCTTTGTCACTAACTACTGCGTTGTAAACTACTAGTATAGTATGTCATGATCACAGAATTAGTAAGGGGATAATGCCATATAAAAGTAAAAAAAAAATGTATATATGTAGGTGGATTTGACAAAGTGACGCTCCATATATTTTTTGGAATGAGCAAAATTTAGATCTAGCTCCAGTTTGCTTTCTTAGTATGCTTTGTCCGAGATATGATGGATTAATGTACGTAATTTTGTCAGAAGAGCGTATTATATCCCATGCAAGCAAAAGTTTAAAAGCCCCATACTGAGAGCGCTGTTTAATTTAAAGAATTTATGATTTATTTATAAAATTATTTTTAATCAATATAGTTAACTTCTAAACAAAACTTTTGATAGATAATAAGTAAAGCATCAATGTCACGATTGTCGCGTGCATTCGCCCCACTTGCATTAGTTTGCTACTAGCTAACTTAAAGCGTTGAAGCGGCGCAATGCAACAAAACGCTGACTCTGACGCAGCCTTAACTCTACTATGCTCTTCCCACAGAAGCAGAATAATTACTCTTTTAATGTATGTGAATTTAAGACTTCACGCGTACTTCTAAGCTTATTGCAATGTAGGGTAGTTAAATTTTGGCTAGACCAAAGATAACACCCTTTGCAAACTTTTTTTGTCAACTTATTTGATACCGTTGATGTTTGTATTTGCTTGCAGTGTTTTTGTCTCATAGTTAGTGAGGAAGTTTGTTGCCTGCAGGGATTGTAGTGTGAGCTTTATGGCTAACATTATATTTTTGGTGATATAAACAGTGGTATTTTTTTGTTACAACTTTATAGAAACTAAATGAACGTACCAAAATTTAACAAAAACGAAACTTCTGAAAAATTTATGTTTATGTTAATAGCGCAAATTCCTCTTTCAAGTCTCGTGTTAGGTTAAATGTCGAGTATTGTAAACTTTGAATTATTTATGTTTCTAGAAAAAAAAAACCCTTTAGTTTTAATAGCTTTAAAAGCATTCCTAAAAGTTACGAAAACTTTTAATATTAAAACTTGCATTTTTAAAGTGACCACATGAAAGTATGCAACGATTTTTTTTTTTAATTTTAAGATTGATAATAACAACAACCTAATCGAATGCGTAATTGGTAAGCATTTCTTGGGGACGATGAATGGTAATGGAAATTTTTTAGTATAGTTCTTTGGAATAAATGTACTGAATCTTTTATTGATACGTTTTGACCCCATTATTCCTCAATAAGCGTTAGGCAAGCACTGAACACTGGCCTATTCGAAATCATACTGTGAAACTAAGAATTTCATTAACGAGATAGAATCTCTTGATCGCTTTCCATGCAACTGTTCATCCATGGCCAGAACTAGACTAAGATCGCTAGAGAAATTCTATGTAGGAAAATTATTGTTTCCATTGATAAAGCGGTTAAATACGATCTCGTTGCAAAATATACCGGGTGATACATGTTAATTTCCCCACGCCAACATCTCGAGAACTAAGTAAGATAGTGGTGAATATTTTAGGCAAATGTTTCTAGGGCATAAAATTTCAGTGACCTTGCCTTTGGCCTTGCAACGAACTTTCAAGATCAGTTTAAAGTCAACAGTGATTTTTTAAATAGACATCTTCATTTTTTTTTACAGATTTGTATTCTATAGAGGAAAAGGAAGTTTTTTAGGACAAATTTTCTCTAAAACTAAAATTTATTAATATAATCAAGACTGATTTTTGAAAAATTTCTTTACTATAGCGTTTTAAATTGTTTGCCTATATGGAAGCTGTCACGCCCTCTTGTATTATTCCTAGTATTTTTGTTATGTAATGTTGCATTATCTCATATATTTCTATCAGCAAGTGTTTTAAAGTTTTTACCTGTGTGGGAAGTACCACACCCTCTTATCGAAATTTCTTTTCAAAATACGCCCACTTTTTTTTTGCTAGTTCAAATCATTTTTAGTAATTGTGTGTTATTTTATTGCATTTAGTTGAAAGGCTTGATTTTGAGAGAGGTGCTACGCTCCATTGTTGAAATTCGGTCAATGCTTGTCCAGATTTTTCCCAAACAATTGGTAATGTTCGATTGATATTTTGTTGTATTACCATAAATAGCTCTCTCAGTATAACTTTTGAAATTTTTTATTTAGGTAGGTGTGTCCGTGAATCAATATCGCCCATTTTGAATCTTACGAGCTACTTATAATTGGGAATACGGTTTGATGTTGAAGTATTTATCGGATATTTTCTTTGAATTATTTTTCAGAAGTTCTGTGAACTCACATCCCCTCAAAGACCGGCACTACCTCTTATATAATAAATAATCAATGACGTTAAATAAAAAAATATTTAATTTATTGCCACTAACTCAAATATTTTCTTCCAAAAACAAAGTGTCAAAATGAAAATCTAATTAATACATCACGTTCCTATGAAATACTTTCATGTAGGCTCTTTAACTGACTGGTGTTGGTATTGGAATCAGGAAATTTTACGCTTTATTTATTGGTTCAACTTTTTTTGACGCATAGGATTTAGTTCTCTTTTCTTGATTTTTTTTTTTTTTGCTCAATTTAACAACTTTATTGTTGTTGTTTTTTATGACGACCCCTTCGGCACGTCATACACATCGCTGAGACAGCAGCAGCTTTAGCAATGGACTTAAATTGAAGCTGAATACGGTTTCATATTACATACTCTTCCTTGCTTGCGTTTGTTATTAAATAATTATTGTTGCTATTGCTGCTGTTAACTCAGAAAGTCCTTTTGCGTTGTCCTATGTCCTGCTTTTCATTCGCTTGCAAAATTCGCAGCGTACTATGGTACACGTTGTAAAACTTTTCCTATGCCATATGAAAGTTTTCAGTATATTTTCGCGTAGTCGTCGCTTTATGCTGACCATGGTTGTGGTGTTCATACAGTATAGTACAGTAACTCAACTTACTGTTAGTAAGATGATGGATCGCATAAATGTTGAGCAACTTTGTTAGGAACCAAGTACCATTAGACCAACCGTGGTTTGGTTTTTTTTTTTGTGATCACATCATTAAAATTTAAAATGAAATCCAAATTCAAATTTAAAAAATTTCAAATCTCTTGGACATTATCATGCCATTTCCGGTTTGCGAAGTTGCGCTCTTTCCAAGACTTTCTCCCAGACTTCCTTTCGAATATCGTTTTGTAGTTGGAGTAATCTCTAGCTTATTGACGTATACTCTTTCTATCAAATATCACCGAAGGAAGAAATCGGGAGCGATTAATTCCGAAGAACGCAGTTACCCATAGAAATCGCTACTTTTTGAAATAAAACGTTCGCCGAAAATATTTCGCTGTGGCTCCATCTCATTGAAACCATATTTGTGAGTGCTTATCACAGCTGACCTCAAAAAATTTTCCAATATGGTGCATTATTGAGCAACATTGATGGTGATTACTGTACCGATTTTATTTTCAAATAAGTATGAACCATAGAACCGCTCGGTTGATATTCCAAACCAAACTGTACACTTAAGAGGTTGTAGTTATCGCTGCTGAATTTCCCGAGGATTTTCTGTGGACTTTATTTCGCAATTTTGTTTATTAGCGAAGCCATTTAGATGAAAATGAGCTTTGTCACTCATTATCAGATTGTGCTTGAAATCGTGATTCCTTCGGATTTTTGCTGGTAAAATCGAGCCGCTACTAAAAATCTGTGAACCGAGCAACTGTAACGCTATACTCTTGTAAAAAATCGGTAGGTGGAAGATGGGGGCTATCACCTCGCAAAATTCACTGGCTCTACACAGCGGTCATTCGACCGATTCTGTTTTGTAGTATTGTGGTGTGGTGGCCTTTCTTATACAAAGTCACATATTACAAATAATTGCAAAGGGTTCAAAGGACTACTGCGGACTACACCGACTGACTCCTTGGAGCTCCTCTCTCATCGCGTTCCTCTTGACCTGCTGGGTAAACGGGAAACTCAGGGAAACTGTTTACTGGTCCGAGGTTAAAACAGGACACTCAATTATCCGTCATAGCTTGAGTTCTGTACCCTCAAATTGGGACTATATTGTTCCAGTAATCTCATTCAAACTCACATTCCATCAAATAATGACTGGAAGGAAGTACTCCCAGCGAGAAGGAGCCATATTAATTTCTACACTGATGGTTCCAAGCTAAATCACCAGGCGGGTTATGGTATTTACTCTAAGGAACTGAAGATAAGAATTGCTACGAGGTTACCAGACCACTGTAGCGTTTTTCAGGCAGAAGTTATAGCGATAGAAGAGGTAGCATCCTGGCTGCGGATGAATATTGTATTCAGAAAGGGTATAAACATTTATTCAAATAGTCAGGCTGCTATCAAATCTCTAGAATCAGTCTTCTTAAACTCACCAGTGGCCCCACAATGCCGGTCTTCTCTAAATGAGATGGCTCAGCATTTTAACATTCATCTCATCTGGATGCCAAGGCATAGGAACATTGACGGCAATAGCAAAGCTGATGAACATACTAAAAGAAATTCTTCAGGACAAGGAAGGTGTTGGCATGCCACTTGCTACCTACAAGTTACTGCTTAAAGAAGAGTAAAAAAAGCTAACATAAGATGGGTCAACTTGCAATATAACTAGACAGATCTGGCCGAAATGGGATGCTAAGCGTTCGTCAGTTGTTGCAGTCGCAAGTGGCCACTGGTTTGGTCTAAGTGAGTGAGTTTCGTAACTGACTGTCACTCCTACCTAACCTATCCCTTGAACCGTTGAATCGATCTCCGCGACAACCAAAGTTTCAGTGAACGTCTCTTTGTTGAATTTTCGTGCACACTCTCCTCCACTCTCTGAATATTTATGGTTTGTGGTCTTAAAGTTCGAGGAAGGTCAGAGAGACGTTGCCGAAGACGATTTGTTGTTGATTCCGACGATCCAGTCCTCAGATTAAAAATACCGGCAACTTGCTCGTTGCATTAAAATTATTGAACGTTGACAAGCAAAATAAAATTTGACGATTTTCGTTCGTTGTTCAGTGGTAAATTTTTCTATTATGAATTTCTCAAATCTTCTTTACACAAAAAAAAAAAAAACTCTAAAGAAAAATTAATTAATGAAGATGGACTGTTCAAACCTCTTCGTTTCTTTTGCGCTATCCTGTACAACACCTGGAGTTGATTAACCAATCTATCATATCCAGTGAATACTTATTATTACTTCTCATGAGTGATTAGGAGTTAACACCATTTCGTTCCATTACCATAATCAGTTGACTATAAAAAGCTTCTTCATTGTAATGTCGGCGACCTTAGTTGGGAAACTTTTTTTGCTTTTAAGGCGGGTTTAAATTTTTGTAATTAAACTTTTTTGCCTGATACTAGATTTCAACTGTGCATCTGTGGAGTACATGTCGCAGCCTCAACCGCTGCTGCTGCCATAACAAAAAAGAAAAATTTGCATTAACCCAGCAAACTAAAGGAATCATAAAAGTGATTTTTTCTAACTCTTTCAGCGGAGCTTTACTTCTCATAAATAGCTAAGAAACTTTCTATTTTCAGTCTATCTTTGTAAGCTTTTAATATGCATCATAAAATGCTCTTATAGGACACATAAGCGAATGTTAAACGATTAACCTAATTTTCTTATAAATTGTTGCATGACTCAAAGCTCTTAATAATGATCGTAAATGATCATTTTCTGTTCTCACAGCTGATAAGACGTTCAGAATGCAGTTCAGAAGGCGTCAAATATTGAGCATGAGCATTACAGATAACAGTCATTTCGGAGTCATAATTATGAGCGCATCGTTTCAATTTAATTTGTGTTTTTTGTATTTTTTTTTTTTTTTTCATTTATTTTTTATTTTTTATTAATTGCATTTTGTCAAGTAACTGTACATACTCTCTAACCATCTACATTTTTTCTTTCTGTTGCTTTTTCTCCAAGCGTTCGCTTAAAGTCATTAATGTTAATGCAACACGTTCCTTCTGTCTCGTGCGTTTTCATTCTGCGCAGCGGATCAACTTTTCGTTTGTTGTGTCAATTATCATTTAGCCCAAGTTGTAGCCGTTGCTATTGCCGTTGCTTTAGACTTAACGTCGCAATCGTCCTTGCTATACAGATATACTATACCGTAGTAGTAGTCCAGAAGTTTAATTTCATTCTCAATCGTATTAAAGTTCTTCTTGTGTAGTTTTTTGTTGTTGTTAAGTTGATTGTTGTTGTGTTGTTGTTTTAATTTCATGTTGTTTTGCTAGGTGTGCTAACATTAAAACGAAAAAAATATTACTATTTATATAGTCGTTTCTACTTCCTGTGATGACCAGCTGTTCTATATACATACATATATAAGGTTACAAATACCTAAAGTAATTCGTATTACTTGCGTGTTGTCGTCGTTTTTGAGAAGGGAAATGTCGTTTCCTTGTCATTCAGATAAATAAATTGTTATTTGTTTGTTTGTTTGTTTTGATGTAAATGAATTGCGAATTTATTGAAACATCTATGTAAATTCATTTACGTTTTAAAAGTTGTATTTACCATTTAGAAATCTATTTGTGCTATAAAAAAGTTTTGACAATAAAACATCAGTTTTTAATATGTTTCAAATATTATTTGTGTATACTACTTATATAGTATGTACACCGAAAAAAAAGACCGTACTAAATTTGAAGAACTGCCTTCCTCCGATTTAGTGTAAAAATTTTCCTTAATCTAAGTTATTTTTCCTCATATTGATGAAAGTATCGTCTCATTTAGTAATTGAGTCCTTTGAAATGAGTTCATGTTTCATTAAAGCAAGTCAACACTCTTCCTCAAATATAGAGTTTGTGGTTTTAGTAAAACTTTCCTTTGGGACAGAACCTTCTTTGGGAAGAATTTTTGAGGACAACTTGTTTCTCATTTGAGTAAAAACTTCCTCAATCTAATGGAATGTTTTGTTTAAGGAAAATCGTACTCAGTTTTAGTTAGTTTCTTCAAAAAATTTACAATAACGTAGGAAAATTTTCCTTAATAAATGAGTGGCAACACTCGCTGCTTTACTCGCTGAAATTAATATCTATTCTTCTCGTAAGTATTCTGTTTTTGCCTATATATTTATAGTTCTCTACTATTTTTTTAAATAAATAAAAAATTAAAAAAAAAAAATATGTCGTCGCCGGGATTTGAACCGAAGCTTTCCTGATCAGACAATGGTTGTTACATGCGCAGTTTAACAACATCATTTTAGTATGTCTTAAAAATGCTGTCGGTGGCTGAGTTGGGTAAGATGAGCATCTTTGAACAGTGGCATGGCGCAGAACACAGGTTCAATTCTCTGATCGGGTGACAGGTAAAAAAAAATGTAAGTTCTTCTTTGAAGTTTTAAAAACGCATTACAATTAAAATAAGAATGACTGACAATAAGTAACCAACAAATAAGAAAATAGAGGAAATAGAAAATTAACAAATTTTTTTTTAAATCAACGAATTTATTTTAAGTAAATTTCTTTCATTTAAGGATACCTTCATCCTTAGAAAAAGTAAAATTTTCCTCAGTTTTATAACCTTGTCCTCACATTGAATAAACTTTCCCTTATTTCAAAGCAGCAACATTTACTTGTACTAAGGAATCCAACTTACTTATTTTCAGGAACCCATGGCTTTAGCTCGTATTGAAGGACATTTTTTCCTTACATTTAGGCATTTTTCCTTAAACGGAGTAAGTTTTTTTTTCGGTGTACGATGAACATTACATTATCGCCGATAACGAGATATCGACTAGACCCTTCTCGTTCTTGTTTTTGGTCGTACGAGTTTTGATTTCGTCTCGATATATATCGGTTCTCGGTGAAGCACTACCACTACTACGATGCCACTACTATTCTGCAGTCTCAGTTACCTAAGCACGGTGTCGAATAGAGGTTGTTGGATATAATCATATGCAATAAGTAAAACAGTTTTTTACGAAACTTGACATTTTTAATAAAAACTTTTCGCCAGTCGGCTTCCAATAAATTAAGAATTTTATAAGGTATATCCGCTCTAAAAATACTTTCTCAGGAAAACTTTACAAAATGGCGAATTACACTCAAGTAAGTACTCATACAACATGGTTTCTTCCGGGTGCGGATTTTTTTTCAGCTGCCTGGTGTATGTGACTTTACCTCTAGTGAGCAGATGAACTTTTATATACGCCATCCCTAACTTGGAATGCAAAGACCCTTTCTAGCAGCTTTATTTGAGTACAGACGCCAATTGTTAATGATTTAAATTGAAAGCCGCTCATTCTGGGACATATATTAACAATAAACCGCTAACTATGAATAAGATACTTTCTGTATACATGAACTCATTGCAAGTCGTTAATCTCGTTATCTAGAATTTTATATAACTTATTCAACAACTTCAACCTTTTTAACCAAAAATACGCATCAATGCATTTTATCATATATGTACATTTATTTAATCTTAATTCCCATACAACTCAATTGCATTGGCAACACTTTTTAGCAATAAACTGCATTCTAAATGTTGCATATGGCAACGGCAACTTTACACACAAAGGAAGCCAACATTTCGCAGTGCCAAAAAAAAAAAAAATTGATTTTGTAGAAAGAAAAAATATTACACCAAAGCCATAGTGTCGATGCCTTTTTGAGGAATATGCCCATTTTTTTTTCTGCTGCTCCTTTTATTTTTCAAAACTGTTTCACTGCAGGATGCTTTGCTTTGGTTTTGCTTTCTGCCTCTAAATTCTCACCATTTTTGAATTTAGTGTTATTTTATGGAAGGATAAACGGAAACGGAGAATAAAATTGCGCCGATTGAATTATAGATTTTAAATTGCACTTTTCTTTGTTTCATCGCTTAATCGTTTTTGCCTTTAGCGTCAACATTCTTGGCATCCATAGAATCCTTGTCCTGGTATCCTTGGTAAAATCTCACATTCAAATGTTACAAATTATTTTCCCATTTTAGAATGTGCAAATTCTTTTAATGTTCATGTTATGTACTATTTGCTTGCAATCGTTTTGACTCTTTAGTCATTTTATAAAGGGCCACTGGGGATTAAAACTCTGCTACATGGCATAATGTGAATAGTTACGTTCTGGTTTTTTGGTGCCCGTTTGTATTCATAATTGCAAGGCAAATAATTCATTCTTCTTAAATGGTATTGTAAATTGAATTTAATTGAACTCTTGTTGCGCAATGCTTGTGACAGTTTTGCTGAAAGGCCATTTTTGCTCCCAAAAGACTTGGAATTAATTTGTCATCATTTGTGGATTAGACTAATTGGGGTTTTGTATTATTTTTCGATTTTTCTTTTGTCATTTCGGAAATTAAATTAATGAATTTTATTGTGTTTTGGAGTGGTTTAAGAAGAATTTAAGCCTAGAGACTTTGTACGCTTCTTCTGCAGTGAGCCACTCATTATTTTTGCCATTCATGAATCTCTTGAAAATTTCACCAAATTCACCGTTCACAGAAAAATTTGTGGAACGAGCTACCATTCCGTCTCATAGCGAAGTCTGTGAATGTGTTTCACAATCATTTCTTTCGACCCATTCTCGGGAAAAAAAATTGTTTTCCTCCAACCGATTGGAAAAACTCGAAATGGGATTTTGGATATCACTTAAGGTGGCTCCGGACCCTGAAAATTACCATTTTCGACCCATGCTCGGGAAAGTATTTTTTACTCCAATCGATAGGGAAAGGTCGCAAATGGATTTTAGACATCAATTAGGGTGGCTCCGGACCCTGGAAAGACCATTTTCGACCCTTTTGGTCCCTTTAGCCGCCAAAAGTCATTTGCGACCATTCTCTATCGATTGAAGCAAAAAAAAAAATTTAGGGTGGATCAAAATAAAAACAATCGATAGGTAAAACCATTCACTATTAGTGAGCGCAACTCAAATTCACGCTCACTATTGCATGCAATGAGCACACTCACATTTCATATTTTTGAAAGTGGGTCAAAACTCACAGTGAGCCACTCAATGCAGTTCTCTGCTTTGTATGTTTAGTTCTCTTAGCATTGCGCTTAGCCCAAGTCATCAATTTCGATGTTTCGGGCTTACCCAAGGCACCAATGCGACCCATTCTTGGTCTATCTGTCTAATCAAAGAGAATGCTTGCTTGAGCGCATGAACTTTTCTCATTCGGAAACACTCAAATGATTGATTTTTCCATCCTTTGTCATTTTTCTGGTAGTTTTTCTGCTTCTGCAACGTACGCAGCATTAAAGTTTAATACTTACAGATAAAAAGCAATTTTTCGACCACTAAATTTCAAAAATGTAATGATGCAGCATTCAACCCCTCTAGGGTTGAAGAATTCATCAATTAAAACAACAAAATATTGAAATTATTCATTGGCGAAATTATCCCAGTAACTTATACTTCACAAATTATACTTCACTTACCATATTCGACGGATATTCGACAAATCTGATTTTACCTAAACAGTAAGGTTAATTCTATTTCATTGGGGATCTGTCCTCATATTGACCTTAAATACGGATTAAGTTCCCAGACTGGTCAGTCCCAACCCAGGTTAATAAGTTGCATTTACGCCGAGTTTAAGATAACAAATTTTTTCTATCAATTTTATGAAAACGGCGCCAATAAATTCTAAGTAATACTGTTAGTGGAAGAGCAATCCCACCTCTTTTCCGCTGCTGAGATAAGTTCTCTATCTTTTAAGAAATAGATATTTCTGCTTGGAAAATGCTGCAATCTGCCTGTAGTTTGAATGACTGGCTTTTGTTGCAGTTTCAGACGTAGAAACCTGCTCCTACTCCTTCCTTCTGCTTAGATGTTTATTGCGACTGTTAGATCCACGCCCCTTGACTTCCAGATTTCTCTTGTCGGAAACGTAACCAAAAATTTTCTATCAATAAATAAAATTCAGCTTTTATTAGCAACAGACTTCGCCAGAGATTTCACTCACCAAGTGAAGATTTCACTCAAAATTTTGTTCAAACCGAAATAAAAAAAAATGAAATCAAAAAAATAACAAAAAAAGTATTTTTAAGAAATCGTTTGATTTGCTAACATTGTGATACTAAAGCATGGCTAATGTGACATAATCCCTAAGGATGATGATGACATTCGTTGTCGTATCTGCTGTACATTGATCGTTGTCTACGCTTAAGGATTTATTTCCTTTTCTGTTTTTTTTTTTTCTCAATTTGCCAGGAACCTTTTAAGTCCTTTAGTTTTATACAATATAACTTCCTTTGCTTTTACACTTTGGTTTTGTTTTGTTTTGTTATTCTGGACTTCTTGGTTTTACGCTTTGATGTCCTTGCTATGGAGACTCTGGCAGCAACTGATGAAATTTATAAAATCAAAGCGACATTTGAGCTGACACATGACATTCTCTCGTACAGATAACTTTTGTTACAATTGTTGTTGTTTGTGTTAGTGGCCTTTGACTTTTTCCTATATTTTGCATTTATTTCTGATTTTTATTTTTTCCCATGTTAAAGATTTTTTTTCTTTGGCTTTGCTACTGTTGCAGTATTCCTTTTCAGCTTCTTTTTTTATAATATTTGTGACACTTTATTTTACTTGACTATCATATGGCATCCGTTGAGTCGAATTTCAAACGCTTAACACAATTGACAATTGCACTAATAAGGACATTTGATCCAAATTGAATGTCAGACAAATTTTATAGCTCATGTATGTATGTAGTTACATACACATACATACGTAAGTATACAATGTATGGATTGTAGTTGTTATGGAAAAGGAGTATGTACCTACTGTTACTCAGTTACATTTAGTCCAAAGACAGCAGGTTTCATTTAAAAATATATATGACCAAATCCATCTCAAACCATGCAGTCGGAGTGACTTCAAATTGCGGAATTGGTTGCCGATTAAATATGTTGTTTTTCAAAGTAATTAAGGAAATATACCGTTCCCCGATTTGATTGAAAATTATTTTTTACGAAGTTATGCCCATTTAAAGTTTTAGTGTCAGAGCTTGAAAAACCGCTGAAAATTGTTTCAAAATAGTTGCATTTTCATCCAAATCAAAATAATTAATTTTTGTCTTTTGATTGTAATAGAACTTCTGATTTTCTGTCAGAATCTTTAAGAAATTTTGAAAGTTGTTGAAAATTGGCGGAATTATAGCGCTTTTCATGAAAAAAAAAACAAGGCTGATTTTTTCAAAAACCCCAATCTTTTTTACACTTAAAATTTTATTGTGGACTTGTATTAATATGAGAGAGAAATGACATGAGTTTAATGTTTGTTAAACCACATTTGAGGTCAGGAGATATTTTTCCCCAAAATGAAAATGTCAATTTTTTTTTCATCATTTCCAACCCACTCTACGGTACTATTTTCAAAGCAAATAACAAAAGCAGCATTCCAAATTACTTTCTGCAAATCCTGCTTGCATCCTGCATACTTATTTTACCGTTATTTTCGAAATAACATTTTATCATGGGAAATACATATATAAAAACATTGTACATACGCAAATATAGCTTTTTCGCTGGCAAAGTCTAGCAAACCCACAGAAGTACAGTCAGCGAAATAGCTATATTAGGGTAACTAATATTAATGATTATTCATCTCTATCATACCTTATAAATTATAAATAGTAAGGGTGTTATCTTTGGAATCACCAAAAATTCAATGCCCTACCTACACCGCGCCAACAGTCAAAGTGCGCTTAAGCTCAAAATTTTTATTAAAAGGATATCTCTTCCACCTCGCTACGTGCAAGACAAGTTTCACTAAACGAACCTATGTATATTAAATTTATCAACATTTACTTAAATAGCTCGCTACGTAGCGTTTTGAAGCTTATGTTTCATATATGGGAGGTGCCCCGCCCTCTTTTCGAAACTCGCCAACTTTTTGCTTGATGCTAAACCAAATCATTTCTTGTGTTTGTCTGAAATTTGGTTTCATTACTTTGAAGAATAGTCTCAGTATAGCATTTTAAAGTTTTTGTCACGCGTTCTCGTCGAAGTTCACAAACTTTTTGGGCAGAGTTTTTTCAATTTTTCTATTATTTTTGAGAGATTTGGTTGCACTACATCAAATATCTATCTCCGCTGTACCCGCAGCTTTGTCCGCTCACTCACCGTTATATTTTCGGATTTTCGATCTGGCAGAAAGTGGGGGTGTATGTAGACTTTTGTCGCTCACTGTGCATTCATCCCAATTACACTACTGAGACTGTTTTGGCTTTGTTTATAATCTACTATCAAGGGAAAAAAAATATAAATAATATTGCGGAACTCTTTAAAGCAACACAACGTAGATATTCTTCGAACCTAAAGCAATATAACAGCAGCGAAAATAAAAACCGGCCTCTCCGTTTAATAGCGAAATTTCTGAGTAATCAGCTCAAGTGGATCTTCAATATATGATGGATCATACTGTGAAATGGATTGCGTATAAGCGAGCAAAAGCTAAGCATACTTCCAAAAAATCTTACATAAATCATTTGGGCTGTGATTGATCATTTTGGCAAAATTCTAATGAATAAATCGTAGTCAGCTCTGAAGATCTATTTAGTTTTCGTTTAGAACTTGCTTTTTCCTACATGGTAGGCACTGACTGCTTGCATATGTCTTTCACATAACACGCACTCATGCAAAATATTGCTCACTTAAGCATAACATTCATACATACACAGTGCGACAATTTTCCAACCAAACTTTATATCTTCCGCCTGAAAACGTAGTGCCATCTACCGACATTATATATCGTTGAAAAGCTGTTACTTTTGAGTTTGAGTTATAACACTCTGCGTGACAGCCCAAGGCAAATTGTGGTGTCACGGCATCATTATAAAACTTCAAGTTAAATCGGACCTAAATGCCACAAAAATGTACGAATCGTTTTAAAAAATTTACGGCGATATGTGCTTAAGCCGAACAACAGTTTTCGACTAGTATAAACCGAGGCCTCGTACCGCCGCTGCACATCAACTGTGAGACAGTACGCCAAATTATTAATAATGATTTCCTTCGTCGAAAACAACCCCAACTTTACAAAATCTCTTGTTACCTGAGACGAGACGTAGTGCTTTTAATATGATCCTGAAATAAAGCGCCACAGTGCTGCCTATAAGTCACCAGGAGACCCAAAGTCGAAACCCAAAAACCACGGTCAAATGCCATTAAAATCAAAGCAAGGCTGATCGCCTTCTACGATAGCAAAGGTTTGGTGCATCACGTGTTTCTTCCAAGTGGCCAAACAGTAACGACCTTTAAGTTCTACGGAGTTTGGTTTGCAAGAATTTGAAATTTCCGGCCAAAATACAAAGATCCGGAAATTTGGTGCTTGAGGAGCGACAATGCATCTGCTCACAATGCCATTTTGATAAGCCAATATCTATGCTTGCTTGAACTCACGTCTTATTCGCCTGATTTAGCACTGTGTGACTTCTATCTGTTCCAAAAACTGAAGGCAGTACCGGTTGAAGACATGTGCCACTCGTTTTAAACACTTTTAAGTCGCTGTCAGTCAACAGTGTGTAGATGCGAAAGTGGAGTACTTTGAATAATAAATGAAAAACTTTGAAAAATATTAAATCGTTTGAGTTTTATGATGAAAGTCTGGATGGAAAATTGCCGCACAGTGTATGTACACAACTCAAATCAATATCAAGGTAAAAGCATAAAAACTGCTTGGTCACATTTTTTTTTATATCTCTATTTTATAATACCAACGTGCGAGAGGTGGTGCTACCAAATGTTAACATCTCAATGCGCCTTAAGGATTTAGATGAAATAGTTTCATACCGTTATTTTTTTATGTATGTTCGCACTCGTTGGTTTCATAACGTTTGATTAAGTTTGAATTGTTGTCTAATCATATGGAAAAGACTTTGCTAAAGAGTTTTCTTTTTCTTTTTTATATTTTTTACCTCGAGTTTCAACCTTATTTCACACTGGAGACATTGTATACCACTCCCTGCACATTTGATTTCCTAACTGCATATAAATGCACAAGTACATATGAATATTTCACAAAGTCAATAAACGAAAGCAAAAGAAAAGAGAAATGGAATCTTGCAAAAATTTCATTTATAGGAAAGAAATCTTGTGTCTTTTATCTTCTGCCGGAGCATAGAGCCTCACAAAATTCCTTTACCGTGCATAGGCATTAGAAAGTGACTTAAATTTCATAAAACATTTTTCTGGTTCTGGTTGATTGCTTGGTCCAGCAATCGTTTATATATGATTTAGGACGGCTTCGTTTCTTGCTTCTGTGAGCGTTTCATACAATTGCTCGACTGATAATTTAAAAAATATTGCGATTTTTGCTATTTATAAAAGAGCTATACATACATTTCATTACTTGAAATAAATATCAACCAAATATTCGAAAAGGGTGCTTTTTACACTATCGCAGTTAGGAATTCAAATAAAACAAAAAAGATTGTTCAAATGTTTTAAATTTAATAATTTACTAGATATGTACTAATTATGTATATCAAATTAAAAAGAAAATTTAAATAAGAGCAAAAACGACACATTGAACAATTTTTTTCTTTTTTTCTTAACTACTACTAAGATTAAATATTAATTTAGTTCAAATCAAATTTAAATAAGCAAACTCTTCATTGAGCATTTAACTTTTCATTTACAATTTAAAACATTTTACTATTCACTCTCAGATGAAGCAGCAACATTTTCACCTTCCTCTGGTTGATTTTTAAGGCGCGCAATCAATTCCTTAGCGGGGTTAAATATACCATTGGTTTGTGCTGAACATAAAAAGCAACGCTGTGATCGTTTGTAGTTATCCAAAGCACATTTTTCGCAGAAATAATGTTTACATCTGAAACAAATAAACAATTTAAGTGAATATTATTACGAAATAAAAAAATTAGATTAAAGGCTAGTTTGACTATGTTCAATTAAACTACAGTCGTGTTCACAGTATCTAGGTTGTTCACTATATCAAGGTTGACATTTTTGTTCAAAAGCTCGTTTTATTTGCTTAAAATACACATTTGTATATGTAAACGAGTTAATTAGAATAAATTTGTAGGGAAATAGAAATGTATATGTATTAAAAGAAGTCGCAAATAGGTGTTTGCTTCTTGCGTTCAGAAATTGACTTTTGGACCACTTTCTCGCATATATGTACTTCGCAATGCTAGTATACCAGCATATTCAGTAGTGTTGACCTAAGCTTTTTTGTGTTTTTCTTATTGCTTTCTGCTTGAAGTGTTTGTTCACAATTTAGAGTACTCAATGTAAACATTTTGGTGTTCACTATTTAGAGTAACATTTTGGTGTTCACTATATCTAGACACGACTTTATGTTCATTAAAACGTTCATACAAAAACTTTTTTTTCACTGAAAATTAAATATTAACTAAACATTAAGAAACCAGCCCTATGCAAGATTATTATGGTTCTATAATATAAGAACTAATATATAATTGGAAAGTTAGGTTTAACTTCAACCTGCAATTATACATTGCTTGGTTCCGCATACAACAATTTTTGTTAGTGCGCTATGTTTTTTGTTTAACTCATCGAAATCTATAAGATCCGAGTCAAATTTTGGCTTATTGCCTTTATGATTCTTGTCATGGGATTTCGAAAACCAACGGAAATTGAGTTTTATGTTACGTTTGAATTGTTATAATTTTAATGTCTTGCTTTTGTCCTTGTGAAAATTACTCTACTTTGTATCAAAGTTATAGGTGTTGAGTAAAATTTTAAGGCGAATATTTTTTTTCTAGAAATCTTTTGAATTTGAGTGGCGATTCACACTACAAGATCTAACATAGATGACATGTAAAAATATAGAGAACTTCTGTGGTTATCGTGCAGTTATTTACTCTTATTTAATGTCATGACAGTACGCTTCTAAGTATAGACAATAGAAATTAATAAATAATTCACTACAACTACATTTTCGCGCTAGTTATCCTAAGTTTCCTAAAGCTAAGCAAGCGACTCAATTAATTTATTTTAAGTTAACGAAAATGAGCAATACTCACTTTGTAATCACAGGATTAACAAAACTTTGTCTGCAAATAAAACATTTGAAAGGCAGTGATTCTTCGTCTGAGTGTATTTCATATTTGGTGTCATCATCGTCTGATTCACAGTCCCCTCGTTGCTTAGCCGCATAATCCAATTCCATTTGCCAGCCGGCTTTGTAATCACTACGATCATGTAAAAATTTACAACTATCACCGAAACCACAGTAGCCCGTTTCCTTGTAGTCTTTGCAAATATCTGGTTGATAGTCCCATCGTACGGTTGCGCGTAAATGCGCTGGAGCTCTTATTGGGCCTTTGCGTACCATGCCAGAGCTGGCGTTACCTGCTGCGGTATCTTTTTTCTTATAATACTGGGCATAATTATTGATCCCACGATATAATTTGTCATCAGCTCTTCCTTCAAGTTCTTCGTTTATTTTTATTGCTTTAGCGTGAATAGCTTGCGCATCTCTATCCAATTCAGTTTCAACCTCATTAATGGAGGTAGCACCTTGATCCTGCGGACCATTCGGCAGTGTAGTTTTCTTAGATTTATAAGAGACAGCTACACTTTGTTCATCTTCACTGCTAGAGTTTTTACTGGGTGATTTGCTATTTTGTTTTTCTCGTTTTCCCCCATGAATTTTAGTACTCTGAAAATTCGCTTTAACACGCTTACGTCTGCTATCGTTGCGTATAACTGCTGAGGCCGTTTCTTCCGCGCTGCTTTTACCTATATAAATATTTATAATTAGAATGGTCTGCTTTTGAGCTTGAATGCAATGCTTACCTGAATCAGAACTTGATTCCTGTTTTCGTCTATTTGCCGCTTGTTTACGTATATTCCGTTTTTTAAATCCAAAACTTGATGTTGCTGCTTCTTCAGACATGATTTATACTCCGTAGTTATTTTTTTTAAATATATTGATTGAATTCAATTCAATTTTATTGAGTCTTTTTAACAATGAAATAGTAATCCAAGGACTGTAATGTTTGGCAGCCTTTCCAAATTATTAAACGTTTTCTATCTTTTTTGTTGACAGATATATTGATTAGTTACTCACTGTGACAAAGCCGTCTCGTAACTGTTTGTGTCTTTTTAGGTCAAATCAAAAACCAAACTGTTTCTACTGACGTTATTCACACATACATTTGAGCGTCGGCATATGACTTCGGAGTAGATTTTATTGTTTAAATGGAAATCACATGACGAGTATAACACTTTAGAGAAATTTTCTGGTTACATGTTTCATATCATATTATTATGTACATACTTTTTAATGATTCTTCTTTTTTTGTAACATCAATTACTCGCATTAATCTTAATACACCTGTATTTTTTATAAATATGGCCGAAAGGCTTTAAAATTACAATTTTTGGAACAAATAAAAAAAAATCCATTTTCCTCAGCTCACTGGCATGATTTATAACACAATAAATAAAAAATGCTTCCAACTCTCTCAGAGTTAGCGAAAACAAACAAAGCTAAAAAAGTTCTGACAAATGCGCAAATAATTTAAAATTAACTATAAAATATATGCAAGAATTTTAATCATTGAAGATTCTTTTCAAATACTCAACGTCGACAATGTCAGTAGCTATATCATTAATCGCTACTATAATTAGTTATCACATCTTGTTTTGTTTGAAAGCTGATCTTGACAATTGTGGTAGCCATATAAATAAATAACAAGCTGCAACATTTGGCATCGCTGCAGCAATGCTAAATGGATTATTCTTTTAACCACACATGTTGACTTTGCTGAATGGAGGCTCATATTAAAGTAAAAACGAAAACAGTAATTTTTGACAATCAGCTGTAAACTATCAACGAAGAAAAGTTCAAAGTTTATCAGAAAAAGCCGATAAAGGTATATTAATACCAAATTAATAATAACCAAAATAACTAAAATTAATTATTAATCTAGTCAACCATGTCACTAAAGCTGTTGTCCACTAATAAATGCTTTGAAGGGGAACAACGCGTTTACTCGCACGAATCTAAAGCATTAGCTTGCGAGATGAAATTTTGTGTCTTTATGCCGCCGGCAGCTATCGAAGACAACATCGAATGTCCAGTTCTTTACTTCCTTAGCGGACTCACCTGTACACATGAAAATTTTATACAAAAATCTGGAATGCAACAGTATGCGGCCAAACATGGGATTGTTGTTGTGAATCCCGATACTTCACCCCGCAACGTTGATATTCCTGGCCAAGATGATTCTTATGATTTTGGTTCTGGTGCTGGCTTTTATGTTGATGCGAGTGAAGCCCCTTGGTCGAATCACTATCGTATGTACACTTACGTCACGCAGGAACTTGTGGAATTAGTCAATGCTAATTTACCTGTGCTGCCAAATAGAAAAGGAATTTTCGGCCATAGCATGGGTGGACATGGTGCGCTGATATGTGCGTTGAAAAATCCTGGCGCATATCAATCAGTTTCAGCATTTGCACCTATTGCTAACCCTATTGAGTGCGCTTGGGGCAAAAAGGCGTTAGCCGGTTACTTAGGTGCGAATACAGAAGAATGGAAAAACTGGGATGCTACACGCTTAGCCGAATCATACTCAGGTACACCATTAGAATTATTTATCGATCAAGGAAGCGCTGATGACTTCCTTAAGCAAAAGCAACTATTGCCCGAAAATCTTTTGAATGTCACCACTGGAAATGATCATTTGCAAACGATTTATAAACAACGAGATGGCTATGATCATAGTTATTTTTATATTGCCACTTTTATTGCCGAACACATAGCTTATCACGCTAAGCTGTTGAAAGCTTAAAATTGGATAACATTTTTGTTTTATTGAAACATTCTTAATATCACAAGCGATCCTATTCCTTTGAAGTCAATATGAGAGTGCGTTAAATCTTGCTTACAATCTCTGATTTTTGTTTAACAATTTGTTTAGATTTCTAAAGTTACAATAAAATTTATGTATATTAAAAGGAATTTTTACATTACATTGCACCGCTTTTTTGTTTATTATCATCTTTGCTGCCCAGAGAACGAGCGGGCGCTCAAAAATCATTAAAATGAGAACGAACCGGCGCTTGCAGAGCGTAAAAAAGCGTGCACATATACAGAATCATCAGCACATGCTTATCGTTGCTTGTGGCAGCGGGCCCCACTGATCATCAGCGCAATAAATTCTTAAGTTTATATTGACGGGTGCCTCGAAACAAGTCTTGTGCCCGATTTAGCAACATCTCATTACTCAAAAGCTTTGACTCATCAATCTTTTAAATAAGAAATACATAACAATATATTTTTCTGGAAGATGTTTTTTGCTTTTCCTGTATAAATCTAAATCGAGTTGCTACGGCTTTTTGGACGTTAAGTGACGATATACTCTTTAAAATTTATCTGTACCTCCTTCGTAGAAGTATAAAATTTACTTTTTAACCATCAACTGCCTCATCAGAACGATCTGGTACTTTTTGAACCCTGTAGGTCTTCAAGTTACGTTTGTTCTCTATGGTGTGTACAGTAGATTTCAAGGTATCAGCTCAAAACACGGATTCAACGGAGGTGGTGCAAAAAGTTTGTGTTTTCGATAAGCGTTCGCATAAAAATAAACTTACCAAAACCATAAATAAAACACAAATAAATAATTTTGCATTAAAAGTAGTTTAATCACAATTACAAAATGGGTATATAAAACTTAGGACATACATTTTTTTAGATGATTTTATTTTAAGAGTAAATTTTTCAATACCCAACTGGATAATCTAAAAATTTTCCGTAGTTTTTGAGATATTCCATTTTAAAAAATTTTGCAGTCAATCTTTGAAATAACTTAACTTAACTTTTTTAAAAACAAATTTTTTTAAATTTTAATGTTCAACATTCAACATTAGATAAGCAATATATAAAAATATCGGAAAAAAAGTCGAAAGGGTGTGTGCAGTTATTCAAAGAATGGCTGATATGTACATACTATACATATATATATTGTATCTAAGTTCAACTCCCTAAACATAACTCTAATCCCGGCACTTTTCATATAAACTGTTCAAAATAAACGGTTTTAAACTTGATAGCCCGTGAAGTTTAATAGTAATTTAAAAAATATACCTTCTTTAATCACGGCTCTTGGAGTGTTAGCTGAGTATTGAAAAAGCAACGCTTAAGATCAAGTGTACGTTTTAAAATAAGATTCAATTCTTTTCTGCCATCATGAATAATGCGACTTAATTTTCTTCTTTGGGCTCCAACAAGATTTTCTTTGCATGTGTACGTAAGTGATTTCGTAATTTACAAGCTTGTGGAAAAGCTTTCCCGCAGATATCACAACTAAATAGAAGTAAGTATATACAAACAAATTAATAAATCAATGTTTCACAAATTATATTGAAAAATAACAACTTTTAAGATTTTGCGCGAGTGAGTGGTGCAAAAATATTTAATTGATATTGCATTGCATATCTCAAAACTCACACAGCCATAGACACATAAAATTAGACATTGGCAATAAGAAAGGTTCGCTTTTATTTCGAACGTGAACTTTCTGGAATGGACAGATGATAAGAAGTGTACGGTGTAATAAAATTGCATACAAAAGGGAGTAACTTTTTAAATAAAAATCGACAAAAGCTAACACGAGCGATATAACGAGCCAGAAATCGAAATAGTTATAGCGTTGGCCCAATGTTTTAAATGGATATTTAGAACATTAGTAGCAGTAATAAATATATTTATTTAATTTAGTACGTCAGTAGCTCAAGTGTTAGAGCTGCCGTCGCAAAATATGCAATTGCAATGCATGAACGGTCAGGGGTTCGAGTCCATGTACAGCATCAACCAAAACTGGTCTGATGAGGCTATGTGGTAATAGCCGAAACATATAACCGATTATCAGGTTAAATTGTTCCATTTGTTATCTTTGTCATGTTTGTTGAATAAAAAATAGCATTGATCAATAAGTAAAAATTTACAATATTGGTCTTTGCTGAATGACTGTAAGTTCATAATGTTTAATTATAATTTATTTAAAACTTTAAAAATCAGAACTCAAAATTTTTAGCTTCTAAACTACAAGGAAAAAAATATTTTTTGCAATATTTTCATATAAATAAAATAAATTTTGTTGGTAAAAAATTTAAATTGTGTGTTTTCATTAAAAAAATTTCCAATTAAAAAGTACTGGTCAGGAAACATAATCAGGAAACAAAAAAAAAACAAAAGCATTAGTCAATGTTTTTTCTTATGTCCAAAAACAATTTTATTGATCTTTGAAACATTTTTCCAAAGCAGAAATAATATTGAAAAGATTTTTGTTTTTGAATGGGTTATTACTGTAATGGCTCGGCATAAGTCGCCATAAAACCTTTTTTTAGATTATGCACCATATATGGTATATTAATTTTTCATTTATTATGATTGCTTAAAAAACTTTACCAAACTACATATAACATTTTATTACAATAAATAATCAATGGGCGCTTCTTTCATGCAAAATTTTAAACTTAAATTTATAAACATACATGTATATCTAAAAACTTACGCAAATGGCTTTTCCCCGGTGTGAATCATTTTGTGTATTTTTAAACTATTTGCATAGGGGAACGTCTTTCCACATACTTCACAGCCAAAAGGTCTCTCATTAGTGTGGGTTCTAAAATTAAATTAAATAAAAATATTCCTTTTGTTTTTAATAATCTTATTACCGATGATGCTTATCTCTTGATGAACGATCTCCAAAGGCTGACGGACAATAGTTACACTTGTACGGTCGGTTACCCGTGTGTTTATTCATATGCCTCGTAAGTTGGTACAATTGTACAAAAGCATATCCACAAATTCTAAATAATTGAAAATAACAACAATTTCGTAATTTTAAATAACTAATATTAAGCTATAGTAATATCCCACAGTCACAGAAAAAAGTTTAAGTGTAGATGTTAGAAATATTGTGAAAATGATATGAGAAAGCTTTTTTATTGCACTAAACTTTTCGCTTACGAGCAAATCAAGTAAGCAATTTTGCTATCAGCTCTCTAACTATATAACTTGTAACAAGTGGGAAATATTGTTTTTAAACAGCTCAACAATAAGCAAAACTCAAAATAACTCACTCGCATTCATGAGGTTTGATGCCTGTATGTAATTTTATATGTTCATTCAAGGGTTTTTTACTAGAATATATGTTGCCACATATTTCGCAAATAAAACTTCTCTCCTTAGGTGGCTTTGGTGGCTTTGGATTTTTATGCGACTTAATATGTCTTTTAAGACGTCTTTGTGTTAAGAATTTTGCACCACAAATATCACATATAAGTGTAGTTTCATTTTGCTCTTTTGATGGCAGTGGTGGTGTCGCAACAGTTACAAATTCCTGCTCCTTTACGTTGTTGGTACGTAACAATTTCACTTTCGTTGTTTTACGTTTAGCGACATTTCTGCGGGGCGAGACTCTGTTGTGTTGTGGTAAATACTCTTCGTCGCTGCTATTACAACACATTTCATTTTCCAAATTGTTTGCAACTTCTTCGGAATGCTGTTAATAAAAAAATTTCAAACTCACTTCAATGCTCTTAGCTAAAGTAACTTACATTAGATTCTATGTACGTATATTCTTCGTGGACGTTATCATAATTTGTAGGATCGTCTTCAAGTTCTTTCTTTACTTCTTCAAACTGCAATTCCTCTTTTTCTTCAAGTTTTTCGGTTGGTTCCACATAAACTGGTGGTATTAATTTAATTAAACGCTGATATGAACGCTGGCATGTTGTACGAAAATTATGTGCTACCTTAAGGTTTGTTAAACAGGAGGCGCATATTTTATCAGGATAGTGATCGAATTTTACAATCTGTTAATAAATGTAAGTTATTACCACAGTAAATAAAATAAATGTATATATATTTAAGTACATAAGTACAAGGACATTCCAGCAATTAACTTACAGGCACTCCCCCACAATCGAGAATCATTTGTGTAAGATTGAGTCCATCGTTTGGATGAAATATCAATTGCAATCCTGTTTTTGACTGTTTAAGGCACACACGACAGACAATCCATTTTTCGCCATCGCCTTTCAATTTCATTTTGAAATTGTTTAAACTTTAAACTATTTATTTATATGTATATTTTACAATATACAAGCAAGCGACGCTCGCGGTTCTTTTAATAACAGCTGTTTATGTGACAGTGCTGCTACTAGAAAGTTATTAGTGATGGTATGTAGAAACGCTATTATTTACACACCGAATTTGAGTGTCGGCGTATAACTTCGGAATAGTTTTTTGTTGTGTAAAGAGCTAAACAGAATTGGGACGTGCAATTACATCCAGAATTTTCCTATACGTTTGTAGTGAGTAAAAAATTAACACCAGCAAAATTTATCACAGAGAAATAGAACAGATTCTATTTTTTGTGTCATAATTTTTGACACTGAGTAATCGGTGCCGCTTTCCCGACCCCGTCCCAATTCTGTTCAACTCATAACAACGAACTTATGAGTAGTGAAATAGAACAGAATTGCGGTGTACGACTGATAACCTACCGACGGGTACCCGTCCATTTGGATTTAATTCTAATTTATTTGATAGCGGATTTCCGTTAGCGCTATTCCGATTCCGTCCCAAGTCTGTTGAACACATTACAAATATCTTGTGTATACGCACCGTCGACTTATAACTCATACGTTGGCGTTCAAGTGTCATTTATAGTTGTCAAAACAAACAAAAAAAATTTGCTACGACGCTGTTTAAAATTAAAGAAAAAATTTATAATTAATGATTTCTCTTCTTTTTTATGTTTTTTGAGAAAATTTTATAACATTTGTTTTTTTGATAAGCTATATGAAAAAATTAATTGTTAAAATGGCAAAAACTTGAACAAAACTTCCAAGCCAATGTCACAAAAATAGTCCATTTCCATTTCAGAAAGTTTTGCATTCATACCAGACCCCGGTTTTGACATAAGACTTCGGCTTGGTCTGGTCAATCCCGTCATAGTAAAACATCATTTTATATCGGAATTTCAATATCTGGTGCCCCTTCCGCGGTGATACCCTAGGCCTGTGCCTAGTGTGCCCACAATTTCGCCCTAAGCACTACCTGCTTCAACATGATGTTGACGAAATCCGAAACAGCTCAGATGAAATATTACCATATTGCACAGTACATCGGCTATTCTCAAGCATTACAGGTCAGAACTGGATCAATTTTTTCGGGATTCCAAACACCACGATCCAATATACATAAGTCCAGTCGGTTGATGGTGGGCGTTAATATGAAATTCTTTGCTTATTTCAAGGATTTCATTGGTCGTAAATGAATAAAAAATATCCAAATTTTATTGAAAACTTTGTCTTGTTCACAAACATTAAGTGCCTTTCTTTATGGATTCTAAATTTTGCTGTAATGGTTGATTTTTGATCCTTATTTTAAAAAATTAAATTTTTATTACATGCAATTTTATTTATGAAATACTAGTGTTAATTACAATTTTAAGTAAATTAAATAAACAGCAATTTAAATATTTGAGCGACAGCTAAAAACAGCAACTGCAAATCAAAGGTCGACTTTCGTGAAACGATATTAAAAATTGTTTGAACGTTAGTTTTTGGACAGTAAATCTGATGTCACCATTCGTCAATAAATACAAGAAATCTAAGCGAACCATAAATAAGATTTATTTCTATAGTTACTTGATAGTACAACGCAGACGCCGTAGTTATATAAATTACTCAGATTGTTTAAATTATACTCGCTACGACAAAAAACAACAATCTTTATCGTTCCATTATAGATAGCCACTTTTCATATGCCGCGCATTTATTTTGCCGTTTAATTTTATTTTAACCATAATTTATTAATGCTTATAAACTATTTCTTACATTTCTAACAAATGTACTGCAGTAGTACACTCCTCATCATCTGATTCTATAGCTTGAGCTATCAATTTCTCTTTTTCGTCTCGCACAAGTTTCCTTAAATGTGTTTCTTTGTGATTGCGCAATTTGTATGCCTGATTGAAACTTTTGCCGCAGATATCACAACTGTAATTAAATAGATAGTAAAATATTAACATGGTAGAAGAAATTCAAATAATAAATAAACTCAACTATTTCTTGTAAAATTAAATATATAAAATTTATTGCCTTCTTGTCGACTGATTAGTAATTACAATAAGACCGCCTTCCGCAATGAGGACAAGTGACAAAGTTCAAGTTTTGAGTTAAACCAAGAAACCAAGGACACAATTCAAGTTTTGAATAATATAAATAAAATTGTTTCCATCAAAAATCGGCAGACTTGACACATCAATTAACTTTTTTAACTTTTTGGTAAATATTTATTTAACATAAACGAAACCAAACATTTATTTTTTCTATAAATTATCAGTGAGCATCTAGAAGACCTCGTTTATAATGATGACATGTGTATGTAAGTCACCTCACCACAAAGCAGTCCTATTTGCAAAGCAAAAATCATCTACTGCAGATCTATTTCGGAAGGTGTTGCAAATTAACAAATTAACATAGAAGCATGTTCATCCTCCCAACTAGTGCTATCAGTAGTTTCATGATAGGTGAATCCAATATAGATGTGGATAACTAGGTTTTTAGGTTCGATGGGCTTCCAGCTAAAATTAAAAACCGAAAAACAAAATCGATCAGCTTCGTAATGTCTAGCGATATTTGTTCTTGGTTACCTGACAGCGCTGAATTGCTATAATTTTCTCCCAAACAGCCGAGTTATACGAGCATATTATATCTATCTTGCCAACATGGATTTCGATTTCTCATAACATTTAATTTTAATTTAATTCGTTAAATTGTCAAGGAAGTTATAAGCCGGGTAAACAATGGGCCCGATTGCGGCATAAGTCATAACACCTGCCATCTCCCGTGTTAACTTGACCAAATTATCATTTGTACATTTTAAGGAAGTGATCCTTACCCATTTAGCAAACAAAAGAATGGCTAGTTTTAGCTACTATCAAACAAGTTGTTGTAAACGCAAAGAAGCGTCATGTTAACGCAAGTAACATGTGTTGCGTCTGTTTTTCCCTATATTTACTACAGTTATGTACATATGTATAACTGATACACGAGACGAAAGAAAAAAACAATGTTTTTTCTATAATAAAATTTTATTAATCAGTTATTAAAACATTTAAGATTACTTACAACATTTGATTACATAAAATTATCTTTGTTCAATAATTATTGAAATATTACTGTTACATTTCTAACAGATTAACCGTAGCATAATTCCCATCATCTATCTTTACATGTTGAACCAAAATTTTCTCTTTCGCCTCAGGCAAAAGTTTCTTAAAGTGTGTGAGCTTGTGGTTACGTAATTTTGTGGCTAGTGGAAAGCCTTTGCCGCATATATCACAGCTGCAATAAATTGTTAAAAAATTCTTCTATAAATAAACAATTCTCAGCACTATGTTGGGGACGGATGATAAATAAGCCCGTTATTTTTTTTAAAAGCCTAATACATAATACTTTTCATTCGAACTTCTGTTAACTTTAAATCCATTAATTTGATTAAAATTTAAGCCAGAACTTAATTTGAAAACTTCCTATTAAAGATGCAAATTATCAATTGAGACACTAGGCCTGACGATTAAATAAAAATAAATTACTTTAACTTAGATTTAAAAATAAAATGTTCACTAATCTGTTGAAAAAGGACGAAAAATATATTTTAGACATCACCGGGAAACGCTCCAGTCTGCAAGGGCATCTTTTTCGATAGATAACGTGATTAATGACTCCGCTAACCCTAGAGTGGTGGGTTAGCGTTTGTGCTTAGTAAGGCTGCACCCGAGATCATTAACCTAATCAAGGCTCAATAAAATTTTTTATGAGAAATTAACTTTCATTCGGATTATCGAAGTGCTAAAAATTATCTAGTCATTGAAAAATTTGGAATTTTAGACACTTAAAGCTTAAATTTCTGAAAATTGTGCTATTACGGAACAATTTTGGCTGCAAAAACCTTTTTAATTTAAAACTGAATTAAGAGACTCGTTTCCCTTATTCAAATCAAGTACATTTTTTGTGTGCGAGGTCTAAGTCTTTCCGGCAAATTAATATTTCCATACAAGTAAAAAGACCTTAAATTATCGAGTTTTTAATTTTCTTGTTTTAGAAAAAAACCAAAATTTGGCCCTGATCACCATTTCTTTAAAAGAATGTATTAAGTTATTTGACGTAGGGGAACTGATCTGGAGCCCTAGTCTGTAATCGAAAGCCAATGCGATTCAATGCGATTTCGTTGCCAATTGCATTTGCCGTATGAATTTTCCAGTCGATTGAAAATGTACAGTTTTAAATTATTAACAGATTCTTAAGGAAAAAGAAAGAAAAAATAGGACAAATGGAATACTACAGAATTATCCCCTTCAAATGTGTAATTATCCAATGTTACTTACATACATGTAAGTTGGAAAAAAATATTTAGGGTGAAATATATTTTTTTTTTTTTTGCTATGTATAAACAAATTATTCGGCCAAAAAATGTAACCTAATCGTTACATTTTCTATGTGAAAAGAAATGAGATCAGATTTTTTCGCCGTATGAATTTTTTTATTTGATTGACAGCTGTAAGATCTTAACTTAATTTCTATAGTTTTTAGCTACATCTAAAAGTACGTTCGTGATTTGCTTACTAACATTGCAGATTTTATAAATTTGGAGTATTTTTCTTTTCAAAAAAGGAAAAGGCCAAAGCTATAGGAAGTAATACACAATTCGTGTATCAGCCATATGAATGAAATTAGCATATAAATAAAAGTTGTCGAACAATTTAATATAAATTTTTTTTATAAACGAAGTGCATTGAAATTCAAAATCGACTCTGAAGTGAGTGAGAATAAATAAAAGCCCTTAGTTGCACCCATCATTCAATTATACATTTTACATGCAGTACATTAAGAGATATTCAACGAAAATCTTTCCGTCTAGATTGATTTCATCAGTATCGTCCGTTATAGTAATAAACAGGCTATTGAGCTAAATATGAATTTACGAATTTACTTCGTTGTTCTGAAGTTAGGCCATAATTTTTTTCGATTTTATGTCATACTCAGTAGGATGTTTTTTACTCTAATCAAAAAATATACATATACAAACTTACACATGTGGTTTCTCGCCAGTGTGAATCATTTTATGTACTTTCAAGGTATTCGTATAAGTAAATGATTTGCCACAAACATCGCAAACGTAAGGACGCTCATTAGTGTGGATGCTATAAAAATAAATATTTGAAAATTTTAATTTTAATTTTTAATAGATTTCGAATTTTTCTAACCGGTGATGTTTATTCCTGGTCGAAAGATCTGCAAAAGCCGCTGGACAATAAGAGCATTTATATGGACGTTGACCAGTATGCGTATTCATATGACGCGTAAGCTGTTGAGTTTGTGCAAAAGCATGTCCACAAATTCTAAGCAAATAAAAAGAGAAAATGTAAGAAAAGTGAAATCAATGGAACTTTAATACAATAAGCTTACTCGCAATCGTACGGCTTGATTCCCTTATGTATTTTTATATGTTCATTAAGTCGTCCTTGTGATGGATAAATATTACCGCAAACATCGCAAATATATGAACTTTTTTTCATTTTTGGTATCCTTATCTTTGGACCTCTAATACATTTTTCCTTCTTTATGATGCTTATACGCTGCGAAAAATTTTCCGATTTTTTTTCTTTTGTTTTAACCTTACGCGCCGATGATTTTTTTGACTCTGGCACATATTCTTCATCGCTTGTATTAGCAAATAATTCATTTTCCAATTCATCAAGATATTCAGCTTCCTCTGTTTTCTGTTTGAATAAATAAAAAATAATTTTTTAATATGTTTATAGGGAACTACTAAGGGACTCTATTTTGGTTGTCAAGTGACAATCGAATATTCCGAAATTTAGTCGACAGATTTTCGTTGTTGTGAATACAGGAAACTAGTATGTATTGTGAATATTATAGAGTGGTGATAGCAGATGGCTTCAGCTACCCAAGTGATGAGATTGACCTAAATCAATAAGTTCTTCATAGGATGAAGACGCATCTAGAAAACAGTAACTTGTTTTGTTGAAGTTCCGATTATTGTACCTATTAACATATTTAAATGTGCAAAGGCTGCAACTGGAGCTATCACTCAACTCATTTTTGACAGCTATTGTTTTTATTTTTAATGTTGTGAAAAATATTTTTGGTTGCTGCAGAGTTTTTCTGTATTTTCACTTAAGAATTAAGGATGCTCTACAATAGTGATGTCCAGCTCAACTGTACAAAACGATACTAGTGAGCCAAACAGTGAATGACGAGGGGTAACGTGTGAGGGCGACGAAACACAGAAATATCACAGTATGATTGACAACGATGTTGGAAAGAACTCAAAGAAATATTAACTCAAAATCAGCTCTGGTGAAAAAATTTTATAATCTGCCAGACCAGAAAATTCCATACACCGAGATGTTGTCGGACCCCTCCTCAGCAAACGTGTCGCAATATCTCTAATGAATTGGCAATTTGTCATTGAAGGAATCGTTCTATAGCCAATTAATGGCAACGGAAAGGGTATTTCTTCCACCACACTACGTGCTGGCTGGTTTAACTGAACGTACACACTGAATTTAGTAAGCTTTACTTAAATAGCTCTCTGTGTAGCGTTTTTAAACTTATACTTGTATGGGAGGTGTCATGCCCTCTTTTCGAAAATCGCCAACTTTTTGTCAGTCGATAGATCTTAACATTTTTTGTATTTGTGCGAAGTTTGGTTTCATTACTTTCGAAGGAGTTTAGCTTTTTGGGACTTATGCCGTGTTGCTTTACTTATGCTTATATTGGGGGTTGAAAGAAATCATCTCTTACATGACCAATTTCTAATTTATACAAATTTATTGTCTACCGATATATAAAATATATTTTAAATAGAAAATTTCTTTAAGCTTCCACTACTTACATCATCTTCAATAAATTCTTCTGTCCCGTCATCAAATACAGCAAACATATCTAAGACCATTTCATGTTCATCTTCTTCCTTGACTTCTTTTGGTTCAACTTTTAATTCGAGTTCTTCAATGCCGTCTTCCTCAACCAGTGCAATTATTTGTTGCTCCTCACTGTCCACATCTACGGGTGCAATAAATCTACTCAAATGCTTGTGTGAGCGCTGACAGGTCGTACGAAATTTATACGCCACTTTAAGGTATTTCAGGCATTTGTTGCATATTTTATCCGGATAGTGATCGAATTTTTTTATCTATATAACTTTATTTAGAATTGCATAAATTAATAGAATATGTCACTACTCACAGGCACTCCTCCGCACTCAAGTATCATCGTCGTAAGATCTTGGTCATCGTTCTCGTGAAAAATAGATTGCAGCCCCGTTGAGGGCTGCTGCAGGCAAACACGACACACAATCCACTTTTCTGTACTTCCTTTAGGTTTCATTTTGTTGAAAATTCAATTAAATCACCTTTTTGCAATGATTTAAAACTTTAATTTTTTGTTTTTTCGTCTTTATCAACAACTGACGCTCGCGCTTTTATTAAGTCGCACCAACGATGTTTTTCATGGCAATTGATTGCATGGGTTCATAAGAAACGATGGTTTGCAACAGTTACATACACGTTGGTCTTGGTACGTTCTGAATTCAAGAAAAGTAAAGTTCGTTTCAATTCATGGTAAAATTTAGCTTTCCATTACGAAAATATGTTGCAATTTGGGTTTATTTCAAAAGTCTTGCCTTTCAAATTTTTATAAGTTCAGTAGTGAAAAATTGTTGACATTTGAATTTGAAACAATCGTTTTTGCTGGTAACAATGGATGCGGCTAAGAGATTGGAGTCCAAACACAAATGTTATTAGTTCCCAGTTAAGATTATGAAAAACATTGTAAAAGGCCACTAAGTCCTCTTTCTCACCTAGCGAATTTATGGTAATTTTTCACATTCCTTTTCGAAGTTGCCACATGTGTATGTCGACGTTTACACAAGGATATTCTGAGGAAGAAATTCTTGTCTATTCTCTTTTATGCTTTTGTTTTGCATTTGCGACAAACTACAAATTTTGTACATCGTTTCTTTGATTTTCGGAAAGAATTTGTGTGTGTAAACGCCGAGTAAATACTTTATAGGACCCATACATGTTCAGATTTTTCATCAGATTTTGACAGTCTGACGTAAGTCGTACGAAAAAATCCTCCCATATGACGCGAACTCATGATTTAACAATGGAATTTATCGTGCTTTTTTAAGCATATCGATGATTCCGATGTCTATCGATTTTCTTAATCAAAAGCATCGATGTCAAATTTGATGTCTGGTGGTGGGATACAGAGGCACGTAGGAGGATACGCCACAGTTGCGCAGCTGTTTGTTGCAAGCGAGCATGCGAAACCGTTTAATGACGAAAATTTTCTTTCGGTGGGTGCGGCAAAAAAGTTCTTCGCCTTTGGCGTTCGATATGAATGGTACCCACTGTCAGAGAATACGTTTTTTCTACAGGATTTAACTTAAAAAACTATGCACGTGCAAATAAAGACCTCCAAAAACTTACAAACAACGATTTCGAATAACTAATGTTGAATTTTTATAAATAGCAACATAAATAAAATTCCTGTATGTTTTTGACATTATTGTTTTGTTATAACTTATGAACGCGACGATTATTATTGATCGAAACGACGCGCTTTGTATTAAAATAAAATAAAACCGTACAATTTTTAAATGCTTCAATTTAATAATAATTCGAGGGTTCCGTGTTCATAAAGAGGACGAAATCACAGAATATAATAAAGTACGATGCGGAATGAAGTCAATGGGAAGCACAGGAAAATGGATTGTATGGACCATCCAATAACAGTAAAGGAAGACCGTGTTAATGAACTTCAATTAAAAGTGGAACCAAAAGATGGGGAAGCTGAGGAATTCATTCAAGATATAAGTGGCAAAAGCTTAGGGGAATTTTCTGAAGAGCTTGAGCCAAAAGATGGTTCTCAAGAAGTAGATGGAAGTGTAGTGATAGATATGTTTAAACGATTTGACGAAGAAACAAAGGAATTTATTCAAGAAGATGTAAGAAGCTTATAAAAATGTTATAGGTACATTATAAATTATTTGTTATAGCTAATCCCCTGAGCTGAAGTTTATTTTACCGACAATCGTGTTTTTTTTAATTTATTTATACGTGCTCTTTAATTCTAATGTATTCAAAAAGTGTCACACGGATATGATTTTAAGATATAACCATCGGAAGATGCGGATCAGCTTTTTAAAAAGCACTATAAGTTGGGAGCCCCTGGAGTGATTTTCAAAAAATTGTTATGAAAGGTAATATAAGAGATAAAAAACAGATAGAGAAGTTTGAAATCTGGATAGTAGTAGTGAGGCTCCAAGACTTTAAACATCGGCATACTTTCTGTTAGCTAAAAAAAGCAAATTTATTTGATTATTTTTTTTTTTAATTTTCCCGTCAAGGTAAAGTTTAAAAACATGAAACTTTATTCTAAATTTATTAACATGAATTTTTAATGCAAACCTCTGTGGCTATCGATGCTTCTGTTGGATACACTAAAGGATGAAAATACTGAGCAGCGGCCAAAGGCCGCCCACTTACCCTTATTTTCTGTTGAATTATTGCAGTTAGTGTAGCCAGTATTCGATATACCATAATATGTGAACTTTGAACCGCTGCCGAATACGCCCATTAATCCTAACTTGGGAACCGAAGGTATCCATATAGGAAACCGAAAGTATCCATATACTAGAAGACTTATCCAAAACAGCGATTCAGTGTAAAAAAGTCTTAAACATTTTTTTCGTAACTCCAAGAGATTTTGAGATTTTTTACTTGGAAAATTAATTAACCTTAGTTTCAGTATTATATACTATAACTCTGAGTTTTTATTTACCTTAAAATATGTTCATAACTGGCACTAATTTGCGGAATGACCGATATTTACCTTTCATGTACACTTTTTTTATTCTTCATTACCAATTTTTATTATATCTCACTATCAGTTTGTTTGTAACAAAACCCCAATGTGAGACGATATATTTAATAAGACTACTTCGTCAAACAGAATACCACGGAAGCTGAATATTTTGACGAGTTAGAAAGTGAAATATTCCCTAACACAAGCGATGAAGAATTTATTTCAGAACCAAAAAAATCAGTGCCACGTATGGTTAAAGCAGAGAATAGAAAATCTGAGTGTTTTTCACAGCGTGCAACTGGCATTAAAAACGAGGAATCAATTACAGATCAAAAGCTTGCAAGAATACCATTCGAAAAAAAAACTTCATATATTTGTATTGTTTGCGGTAAAATTTTTAAAATACAATATTCACTTAACTTACATATGAACATACATAAGGACATTAAACCCCACGATTGCAAGTAAGTTTATTATTTTAGCGTTAGGCTTTTAATACCCTGTTATATTATCACTTTCTGTTTTCTTAGAACATGTGGACGTAATTTTGCACAAAAGCCACATCTAGCGCGCCATATGAGAACACATAATGGTGAACGTCCATATAAATGCTCTTATTGTCCAGCAGCTTTTGCAGATGTATCGTCTCAGCGTGTGCATCACCGGTAAAACTAATAGTTTTATAATAGAAAATGGTTTTGAAATAATTTGTTTTATTCATAGCACTCATACAAATGAGCGCCCTTATGTTTGCGATATTTGTGGCAAATCCTTTCCTACAAATTACTTGAGCAAACATAGAAGAGATGTACATAATATGATTGGCAATAGCGTGAAACCACATGAAAGCAATAAACCAAAACCCTACAAATGCGAGTAAGTTTATTGTGTTGAAGTTACACTTGACTTTTAACACCCTTATCATCTCTTAATAAGTCTTACTCTTTATTTATTCTTTCAGAATTTGTGAACATTCTTTTGCTCAAAAAGCACACCTTAATCGTCATATGAGGACACATACTGGTGAACGTCCATATAAATGCTCTTATTGCCCAGCAACTTTTCCAGATTCTAGTACCGTGAAGATGCATCATCGGTTAGAGGAATTTCAATTTCATTATTAAGTATATAACAGAAAAGTATTTTGAAATAACTTTATTCATAGCACCCACACGAATGAGCGTCCTTATGTTTGCGGTATTTGTGGCAAATCATTTACTACAAATGTTTTGAAAAAACATGAAAAAAAAGAACATAATAAGAGTGATACTGGCAATGATCCACATAGGAACATTAAACCTAAACCTTACGAATGCGAGTAATTATTGTGTCAAAGTTTTACTTTTGTACCCTATTCCTGCATTTAATCATTTTTCTATTTGGTAAGAATTTGTGAACGTGCTTTTACTCAAAAACCACATTTAACGCGCCATATGAGAACACATACTGGGGAACGTCCATATAAATGCACTTATTGTCCAGCAACTTTTCCTGATTCTAGAGCCGTAAAGAATCATCATCGGTTAGAGGAATTTCAATTTCATTAATAAGTATATAACAGAAAAGTATTTTGAAATAACTTTATTCATAGCACCCACACGAATGAGCGTCCTTATGTTTGCGGTATTTGTGGCAAATCATTTACTACAAATGTTTTGAAAAAACATGAAAAAGAAGTGCATAATCTGAGTGATACTGGAAATAAACCACATAGGAACATTAAACCTAAACCTTACGAATGCGAGTAATTATTGTGTTAAAGTTTTACTTTTGTACCCTATTCCTGCATTTAATAATTTTTCTATTTGGTAAGAATTTGTGAACGTGCTTTTACTCAAAAACCACATTTAACGCGCCATATGAGAACACATACTGGAGAACGGCCATATAAATGCACTTATTGTCCAGCAACCTTTCCTGATTCTAGTACCGTAAGGAAGCATCATCGGTTAGAGAAATTCAAATTTCATTCATAAGCATACAGCAGAAAAGTATTTTGAAATAACTTTATTTATAGCACCCACACGAATGAGCGTCCGTATACTTGCGACATTTGTGACAAATCATTTACTTCAAATGTTTTGAAAAGACATAAAAGAGTAGCACATAATATAACTGACTTCAGCGAAAAACCACATGAGAGTGCGCGATGCGAGTAAGTTTATTGTATGCTTGAGGCGAGTACTCTTCATATATTTTTTTCAATTTGCTTAGAATTTGTGAACGTAATTTTACGCAAAAAGCAAATCTTATGCGCCATATGAAGAGAGCACATCCTGCGGATTTCCAAAATCTTTCAAGCAATCAGAAACATGGGTAAGGGAAATTTTATGCTCACAATTTTTGAACAGGAAAGACTTGTAAATAATTGTATTTACATAGCATTCACACTGGCGAGAAAACAAATGAAAACATTGAAAAACCTAACGAATGCGAGTAAGTTTGTTAATAAGTCAAACTCAATCAAATTCCTGACATTCTATGGAAAAGTGAAAATAAGATGCCTAGCGTATAAAAATCTTTCGGACCTGTTTTGACGTGTCTCTGGATTTGGCCAAAAGAGTTTTTTTTTTGTTATTATTATTGGTATAATTTTACAAAAAAGAATTTTGAAATAAATTTATTTTTTATAGCATGCACAAGAATTTGCGTCCATATGTTTGCGATGTTTGTGGTAAATCATTTACATATTCAATTACGTTGAAGCTACATAAAATGATTCACACTGGCGAGAAACCATACGTGTAAGTTTAAAGATATTTTAAAACAGATTACAAAATTGTTAAATATCTAACTGAATATGAAAATAGTTAAAAAAGTTTTATATTTGGTATACTTAGGAGGTACTCTTATTTCGTTTAATTTTTAGTTTTATTAATATTATGCTTTGCAGCCTATTAAGGCTAAGAAATTGCTTTGCGCTTCTACAAAATGAAAAAAAAAAATTCTATGAAAAATTTATTCTTTAATTACGTGAGGTGATTTTTTTTGAAAATTCGGACCCCCTCCCCTTGGTGAGATCTGGCGGGACTCCTTCCGCCCCCTCCCGTGAGATTTAAATTCTAATTTTTAATGTAAATTCTATGCATTAAGAAGTTGACGTGAGGTTTTCCTTGACCCCCTCCCCCCTTGGTGAGATTTTGCCTGAGCCCCTCCCCCCTATTTTAGCTCACGTAATTAATGGACGTCCCCTTATAAAAACAGGTATGACATGTAAAATACTCTTAAATATAACAAATTATATATTATTTCAAATTAAATAACTTAGGATTTCTGAATTTGTTTATAAAAACGAAATTGTCCATACGTATATTAAAAATGCTGTCCATAACTCGATAACTACTTAACTGATTTTGAAATTATGTATTGCATTATTATATTACAGAGGTTCCACTGTTTGAATTTTTATCGCTCCGTAAATGCAAATCGCGTTATTGTGCATTGCAGTGGTTATTGGAAACTTGCAATAGTTTATTTAAAAAAACATTTTCAATCAAATCTTATCTATTTTCAATTTCAGTTGAATGATTTTTTGTTTAGATAAATAAAAGTCAAGTTAATAACAAACAAATTAAGTAAAAAACTTGAAAAATCCCATTAAGGGCTTGTCATTATCAAATATAATACCTTTTTTTTATTAAATAACTTTTGAGTTTTTTACTGTAGACGTGATGTATGTGGCACAGGATTTATAAATTACGCAATCACAAGCTAACACACGTCAAAAATAAAGTGTCGGACACGAAAGAGAAAAATAATGCTGCCAAAAATGAAATAGTAAAATTTTAACTGTGGACAATTGAAAAATAGAAAGTTTTATGTAATAAAGTACTTATAAGTTATGTAAACTGTTTTCTTTTTTTGTCAAATAACTGTAGATACAATTTTTTCTCTGCGCCAATTAGAATGTTTGTAAGCATAGTTAAGGACCATTTTCACAGCACAAACTTAAAAAGTAACTCATGTAATGCCGTAGTTTGTGAATGAGAAAAAACCATGTTTAAGTGAGCAACTAATATGTTTAATTTACACGAAATTTAATATGATATTTTCTTAAATTATTTGTACGAATATCAAAATTTTGATTTGTGCGAAAAATTCGTATTTTTAGAATTATTGAAACTTTAAAAATTCTGTAACTTGAAAAATATTTTACCAAATTAAATAATTTATTTTTGGCTACCGTTGATGATGATGTTAAACAATGCTCAACTCAGTAATTTTTTAAGATGCACATTTCAGAAATGAATAATTTTTGGTATTTTATACTTACATAATATGTACATTCAATTATGGACGCGTGGCTATTTTTTAGCTTTAGTTTGGAAGACGCGACATATATCTAAAAAGTACAAGACATATTCTGAGACAAGAACATACAATGTAATAAAATAGTTATCAATTTAATTGAACATTTCATTAATAGCACTATTCTCATTTCAGGTAATCTAATTTATATTATAGATAGGTTTGAGACAATCGCTGACTCCATTAAAAAAATAGAAACATCTGAATTTAGTTTGAACGATTTTATAAACATTGTAAAGAACATAATTACGCAAGCAAAGCGTACTGGTAAAACAAATTTTAAATTTTGACCGAGCGATAAATCAACACACCAAGAAGTGTCTTTGCACAACTCCATAAATCATAGAAATCTAAAATAATCTGAACACAGACCAAAATACAAATACTGAAAGCAAATGTTCAATCAGTGTTGTTTCATGCTTGCAAATCATGGAATATAATCCAGGCCAACATTTTTGATACCCTGAGACTAGACTATATGTTTCAGAACGTTTTCGGTACGTTGAATCGCTGAATTCTCAGAATCGCTCCGTTACATCAGGTTTTCGAGATATCCTAACCTAAAAGTGCTAAAACACTGTTTTTTGACATATTTGAGGTTATGTAGAATCGTGAGTTTTTTTTTCAAAAAACTACGTATGGGACCTTAAACTACAAGTCTTCCTCTTTCAAATGCCGTTTTTTTTTTTTAGTTTTCTAAAATACCTTTTCTTTTCACCGAGATATCGATTTTTGAAAATTGCATTAATGTAATTTTTTTTGCAAAATATAAAACAGTAAACACAATGCGGAAAAATACCAACTAGCGCCGCGGCTCGCCACTCGCAATGAAAAATGTCTCAACACATTTGATATCATGCTTGGCAATCATGCGAAAGGCAATGTACATAATTGTTGATCGCTCCCATCTATTTTTTTGGTTTTTTTTTTCAATTCTTGCAATTTGGCTTTCGAAATTTACGCATTGGCTCTTAATTAAGTAATTTTCACCTCCCTTCCTCAGTTCTTCTGACCATGCTTGCTTTACTGGAATAGAAGAACTCAACTAGTCTTACTAGTTACTGGACATCATACGTAGGAATGCATAACTTTTTTCAAGCCCTTCAATTTTACATTTACAGGAGTAATATTTTGTTTGGTAGAAAACAATTATTTCGATTGTACAAAATTGTAAAAATTCCTCAATATACAAATACAAACACATTTTTAAAAATATTTTTCTATTTTTTGCTGAATAATATTCTTTGGGTGTACAATAATTTTCAAACATGAGCGTTGCCGACGATGCGCTTCTGATTTAAAATTTCCAAACTAATTTAATGGTCAAAAGTTTCATCACTTTCTTCTTCCTCTTGTTTCATCAGTAATATTTGCGTGTTATGTGTGCGCTCATGTGACTTTTTATGATGTAATTGAGCAAATTTTTTGCCGCAATGTTCACAGCTAAAAATAAAAAAAAATTATAAAATGTTTATATTATGTGTAATTTAATATACAGCACCTATAAGGTTTTTCACCAGTATGCATCATCATATGCACTTTCAATACATTTGAATAGGAAAAAGCCTTTCCGCAAATATCACATACATAAGGACGCTCATTAGTATGAATGCTGTAAAATCGGAAAATTTTCAGATGAGAATATACGTGTAGTGGTCTAGTTAACATAGACTGACCATGGAACGAAGGTATTCTGAATGAATTTAGAAAACCTTTATCGGCTTTAAAGCTTAGTAATGCAAACTTTATCATTTAAATAGCCGCTTTTTATTTTTTTCAAAAAAGAGTTTCAAAAAAAGAGTTTCAGTTCTAATAAATGAGGAGTATGTTTTTTTCAAAAGACTGCGGTAATTTTATATTGCCAGCAAAAAAAAAAAATGAAAGTATCTTAAAACATTTTGTATGGGTTGGACACGACAAAAAAATTCTGTACTAACCAGCGCACCCAAATATTGAATTTAACCGGATTTAACAGCTCTGACTACTTTTTGGGGAGAGAAGATGAAACAATAAAAAAACGATTACGTTAACAAGCCAAAAATTATGCAAGAGCTCAATGCTAATATCGGAACTGAAATCCGAGTCTTACAGCAACAAAATCTTTGCAATGTACAGAATAAAATGAAGGATTTAAACGTAGAGACCAGCAAATCTTTAAATTTGGTTAATGTAAGAAAAAGCATCGAGGATCAATAAAATTTAAAATAAGTACCATCTATCTTTATGCTCTCCGAGGTTATCAATAGCTTTCAAATCAAAATCGTCATATTTATCTCAAAAACCGGAAGTGATAGAAAAATATAAATACCATATTTGGATTCAGCGATGTTCCTGTCTTTTCATCGTATTTACATATTATATATTAGTAAACAAAAAAGTTATGATATTGAAGTCATTGTGTGGCTTATGGCGCCAACTTAAGTCTTTCAAAAACATGTGTATTGGAAGAAATAAATAGAAAAAACATTACACTACTTAGCGTTGAAAGAAGTATGCAAACGGTTTTCTTCAGAATATCCGCGCTCTGTAGCAAAATCATTATTTTCTTACAAGAACTAGACTATATTGAACTCACCGCTCATGTTTTATGCAAGTGGAAGGATCTGCAAAACTGGATGGACAAAATTTACATTTAAATGGCCTACTACCTGTATGTGAGTTCATGTGTCGTGATAACTGTGGCGTTTGCGCAAATCGCTTGTGGCATATTCTATAGAAAAGATTTAGCTATATTCTTTAAAAAGTTTTTTAAAAAAAATAAATTTTGATAAACGTACTCGCACTCGTGAGGTTTTTCCTTGTTGTGTACTTTAAGATGAAGCGTTAATTTGGAGCGTTCCGCATAAATATTACCACACTGAAAGCAAATAAAGCTGGTATTTGCATCTTCATCGATTTTGCGTTTGACTTTTGTAATAGATGTTGTTTTCGTTCTACGTTTTCTGTCTGGTTTTTGTGGATTTGTAAATTTTTCTACGATCTTATAGCTACTATCACTCTGAGGGTTTTTTTCGTATTTTCTCTTATCTCTTTGAGTGAGCATAATAAATCCTTCGGTTGGTTGTATTGAAATCTCATTTTCAGCAGATTCGCCCAATGTGTTAGAATCCTGTTCAGTCACTAAATCATTTATACCATCTTGCAAATATTCAATCTCTTCATTTTGGCTCAAGTCTTGATATTCTACATACTGCAGAGTAAAATAAAATAATAGAAAATATATATGATAAAATAAAATTAAAATCAATTAACAGTATACTTTTTCTATCGTTAATAACATTCGTGCATTTTTCAAAAACGGTATTTACAATTCACTACCGAAAGAGATTAAATTTCTGCTTTTATGAGTTTTTACTACCTCAAAATATGTAGTTTTCTGCATATTCGAAAAAAATATGTTGCAAAAATTATGATTTCGGCCGAAATATAGATTAAAAACCTTATACTAATCTGCTAGTGTGCTTAAAAAATAAAATTCAGTCTTTTGAATTTTAATGTTTGATTTTTTACTGCTTTTTACATAAGCAAAGCAGTACAGGTTAATTATACATTTTATTGTAAACTAACTGCCCGTGACTGCGCACGGTTAAAAATTAAATCGCTAGACCTATCCCTAACATAAAACCAATTGAAATAATATTCAAAATAAACTTGTGGTTAGAAACCTCAATATTTTAACCATTTTTGTACGATGAAAATCAGAAAAACTGAAGTGATTTGTTCAAATTAAAAGAAAAATCTTATTTGATTTAATGATAAATTTAAAAATTGTTTAAGCTTTAGAAACGGCTTAAATTTTTTTTAAACGCAATCATTTAAAAAAATATTGAAAACGCGAATACATACATATAAGTAAAATTTCTTAACAATATTTTTTTATACTTTTAGTTACTCGCAAAAACCCGTTTTTGAAATCTTAAAACATGCACACACTACAATAAAAATTGTTCGGAGAATGTTACTTCACCGATGACCTTGAGTTTTAAATATGTTATTGTGGATATTTTGAGCAAGTGTTATGTATAGGAAGCGCTCGGACCTTTTACATATTTTAATTTGATCTTTAAAATCGTATTCTTCACTAACTTTTTTGTAGAATTACTAAGGCTAGCGAAGCCGGTGTTGGACATACTATAGGCTGAACAACGACCGATGATACGACTTAACAAGCAAATTGTTTTTTTCTTGTTAAGGAGAATTTTTGACTTCATCTCCTGTACTGATCCGATTTTTGAGAATCAGTTTTTGGAATTGAGAAACACGAAGGGAAAATAGGATTAGGTGAGGGACATAAATTGTACCAACATATATTACTATTGTAATTTTAAGAGCAAACCCTACAAGTTTATACCTCCGAATCCACCTCTTCTATGGCTTCCTCGACATCAACATCCGCTTCAATATGCTCCTCGTTGCCGTCCAGCTCCATAATAAATTGCATTTCATTGCTGTTTTCTTCCTCATGAACCGACTCAAGTTCTTGTTTTAACGTCAAATCGGAAATTACATTCGTTTCTGGTTTTGTCAGATTAACAGCAAATGTTTCTGTCTCTTTTGTCGCCTTCAGTTGTGGAATATTCAGATGCAGTATCTCTGTTAGGTGCTGTTGTGATTTTTGACAGAGGGAGCGAAATTTGTTAGCCACTTTTAACAAAATCAGGCACTTAGAACAGATGATATCAGGAAGGTTGTCACTATCAGAAAGCTTTCATTTAAATGCATTAAGTTATTATGTATATTTAAAGATCATTGTTTACTACTTACTGTGATCCCGCCACACAGTTGTATTTTGTCTACCAAATTTTCTTCCATGTTGTCGCCGTCTTTCGGAAATATTTTTACCATTTCTTCTGTGGAACTTTTAAGACATATGCGACAAATAATCCATTTAATAATAGTTATTTTTTCCATTTGGGATTATATATTTTTAAATTTGAAATAAAAAAGGTTTGGCAATTTTTATTGCAAATGGTTGGCAATTTGCGTCTTTTTGACAAGCTTTTCTCGAACAAATTACTTGTTCAGACAAAAAATTTTCTACAAACTGTTGGCCAAACCACAGTGTTCATATTATCAAATTTTTCGCAATACTTTAGCTTTGAATATCGAAGAAAACATTGCACTAGCAGACAACTTATTACGTGAATCAACGAAGATTAAATTAAATGTGTATTATTAATGACTGTAAAACTGTAAAATTTTTATGGGAACTGAAAAACACATACGTCATTGTTTTGATGCGTTAAAGGTGTATACTTACATATATCATCAAAGTGCCGCCACCTATAAAATTATTTACTCGGCGCTTACACAGGAAAATTCGGTGAAACTATTTACTGTCTATTCTCTTTTGTGGTTTTTGTTTGACATTTGCAACATACGACAAATTTTGTACCTCGTCTCTTTGGTTTTTCCCTTCTTGCCCACAAACAAGGGAACTTTTCGGCAAGAATTTGTGTGTGTAAGCGTCGAGTTAGCAATGATAATGATAAACATGTTCTTAATGTATTGATCATCTGAACTACTCCAGTGGATAAGGATGTAGCTAGTAGTATATATGAGCAAAATTTTCTACTGAGTGACGATTATAGTTTGATTCAGACTTCCTATATATTCTAGACCTTGATACAAGTTGTTTGTTGCTTGAAATAAATAGAACGGCAGATATCAGAAAAACCGCTGACGGCTATCTGATTTTGAATTTGATTTATTTTTATTTAATACGTCGGCCGGATCAGTGTTGCATTCATCAGCTTGTGTAAATTTATTTCTTAAAATTTGTAATTTTTATCCTATGAAAAGTAATTCTAATAGAAATAAGAATATAAATGAATTGAATTAAAACGATTTAATAATAGAAGATTTCACTTTGTTTCAGTCAAAAATATTTCAATACAAAAATTTTCTTGTAAACACAAAATGACAGCAGCATTTTCCGTCGAAATTGTTTATATGTACATACTCGAACGGACTTACGATGGAATTCACCGTTGGCTGATTTTCCATTGTCCGTCGGAATTGTGATTTAGAACTGTCATTTATTTCTTTTGCGATAGTAGTGATAGTTTATTTATATATTTCTCAACTATGAGATTTGAAATTAATTTTAATATTTGCCGCATTTGTTTACAAAATTGTGAGGATAATATGACTTCAATTTATGAACTTTGCAAAGATAAAATGACCGAAATGCTTTACCGCCGTATAGAGAGATGTGGTGGGATAGAAGTTAGTGAGTATTACTACCTTTAATACCAAAACTTATAATTGCAAGTCTTATAGGTACTCAACGATCCAGAATTGCCCAATAAAATCTGTAAAAAATGTGGTGCATTTCTTTACATTGTTCATAAGTTTCAAGCGATGTGCAGAAGTTCCGATGAATATTTACGCGATTTTATTTGCAAACCATATGACACCAACAATATCCCAATAGAAGTAAACGATACAAGTTATGATGATGACTTGCACGAATGTAAACCTGAGGTACCAAATACTACAGTTGCCCAGGTGTTACAACAAGCTGGTCACAAGATTGACGAAACCCAAATTAATTACGAAGAAATTGATGCTATCGCAGAGATGTGGCTTAACGATAATGAAGAGGATGATGATGAAAAACCTGATACTAGGCATCCGGAATTACCAAAGGAAATAGAGCCGGAATTACGTCGTTCCAATCGTCCAAAAAAAACTTTAGGGATTTCATCTGATGGCGCTGCTATAATACGTGTAAAACCACACCGTCTATTAAAGCCAGAAAAACAAGCTCATATTTGCGATATTTGTGGTAACAGCTATGATCGGAACTATGCATTGGAGGCGCACATGCGACGTCATCGTAATGAAAAGAATTTTGAATGCGAGTAAGTATGTTATGATTCTTTATTTCTGAAACTCGCAAATAAATGTCAGATAGAAATGTTAGTATCCAATTAAGTTGTACAATGACCATAAAGTCTGGGCGCAGGAAGATTGGAAACACGTAAGCTAGAGTGACGAAACGAAAGTTTACCGTTAATATGATTGAAGGCAATATTATTGGCATCCCAGAAGAGGATTCAGAAACACCAATCCGATCTTCTTGTGTCCAGACTTTGTGGTCATTGCACAACTTTAGGTGGATACTAACATTTTTATCTGACAAAGCTGGTCCTTTTTTCTTATCAAATGCGATCAGACCTATTTTTTGCAATGCTCGTCTTGCAATCCACTTACTGACAGCTTAAGTAATAGCGTTTCCAGCTTTTTCTAGCGTTCCGACATTTTTAGAACGCATTGAATGTTCCATGAAACGCGCGTTGCCATTGGAAAGCATTCTTAGCCGTCCTTCTGACCTCCTTGATTAACTGAATTTTCTGCTTATTCTAATTGATTTTATCGTAGTTTTGCAAATACTAATTTTTTCTGCTATTTCACGGCTTAAAAGTCCTTTTTCAATTAGATTTACGACTTTTTTTCAATATCAACAGGACTTTCTCTCATTTTTTATTGATTTACAAATTTTTACAACGTAGGCTGACCAAAGTTTAAAATTATGAGCCCAACTAATTTATCAATACATATGAAAGAAAAAATCAGGTAGCCAAAAATATTCAAATTTATAATGGAACAAGTAGTGGTACTAAGTCTCGCTCAAATCATATGAGAGCAAAACTGTCCGCATACTATATTACGTTTTGAGTTTTTTTTCTATGGAATTTAGAATTTAATTTGTTTCTGATGTAATTTATGAAATAAGATATAGAGTATACAAAAACACAGAAAAAAAAATTTAAAACTTTCAACCGTTTATGCTACGAAGCTTTTAATCTAACAATGAAAAACATCCGGACAGTTTTGCTTCCCACTGTAGTTATATTGATTTATAATTTGAAAAACAAAATCGACAGTAACCAAAGGACAGAAAAGAACGTTTTGCAGAAAACTCAGTGTGATTAGCATTACCCACAACAAGACTTACTAAGCTCACAAGCTTTCTCGTTTTTCTGAAAAAAAAAAAATATAAAAAGTGGATTATGTAATGTTACGCTCCATGTGATCCGATAGTCTTATTTTTTCATTTAAGGATTTGTCAGAAAACGTTTCACCTTAATTTTCAATTGACGCGTCACATACGTAAGCACACTGGTGTGCGTCCCTATAGTTGTCAATACTGCAATAGAAATTTTGCTGACCGTTCAACAATGGTAAAACATGAAAGGTATTTATAATTTATTTGTATATACATATTTCATGAAAAATAAAAGCTTACATTTCTTTACATAGAATTCATCGTAATGAACGTCCATACACTTGCGAAACCTGTGGCAAAAGTTTTACATATTCCAACGTACTAAAAGCGCATCAGCTTACACATACTGGAGAAAAACCGTTTAAGTAAGATAAGTTATTTATTGCTTGAAAAATTTTTAGCTAATTTTTATTTTTTACAGTTGTGGCATTTGTTCAAAACGCTTTTCACGTGCACATCACTTACGTGCTCATCTGGAGACACAACAGCATCAAAGTGATCCACGTTCTAAGATGCTGCTAAAACAAATAAAACGTGAAGTGGTAGAACACAATGATGACGACTAATTTTATATATCCATACATATTTGTAGTTAGTAAACTTATTTATCAGTAGATTTAAAGTTAAAAATTAACCTATAATCAAGAATATTTGATGGGAAACAGTTGTATTTTATTACACAGAATGCCATGTTTAGAATTTGCTTAATTTCTTTAATTATATTTGTATTAAATTAATGTCTTGTCCTTTCACAGTAACTCGAACATTCGTATCTTCGTTTTTTGTTTTTGCTGTTAAAAAAGATAAGGTAGGATAATGCTTAAAATATCAAAATTTATTTTTAAAACAAATCTTCAAACAAATGTTTCCTTTTACTATTAAAACTTGTTTTTAACAATAAAAGGATTAGTATTTTTCAATCTTAATTTTAAGTAATTTAATTAAAATAAAATTTAAATGAAAAATTTCAACTGTATAAAAGTTTTGTTAAAAAGTGCAACTTCCTCTATTAAAAATTAAATAACAAAAAAATTATAGTTGGAACATTGTTGACTATTTTCTAAACGCAGATATTTAAATGAAAATCATTTTGTTTGGTTTTTTTGCAATACGTTTGCAACTTTGCACAGCAAATAATCCACTAAAAACGACAAAACGCTATGTTGCGTTGACGTGTCATTCGTTTCACTTGCCTACCATACGCATCTTATCCTTAATAAGGTTTTTTAATTCAGTCACCATAAAATCATGTGATTCTTTAAATATTAGAGATACTTCGCTGATAAGCGTTGCCTCAACTTCAGGTTTTAGTGACATATCCGCCATATAGGAGTTTAAATCGCGGGGCAGTGCTGGACTTTTCCAAAGTGCTACGGAAACAAAAAAAATACTATAATTAAGAACAGGTTTTGAATTTAAAAATGTTTTTACTTACTAATAGCATTTTCACAATTTTGCAATTTATGCTTTAAATGCCTCATCAATTCCACCAAGAGCTGAACGCGTTCCTTTTCGCTTATAATTTGACCGTGCTGATCCGAGTCACCGGCAGTTTTCTTTCTTGGCTTGGCTTTGCTTGGACTCTGCAATTTGTCATGAGCAACTGACAGCACAAACGCATACAACGACAATATCTTCAAGAAAATAAATTTTTTCTAAAATGTTCAAAATTTGTGCTAGATATTGAAAAGTAAGCTTTTAAAGCTTGTACGAACTCAGAACATTAACGATCGAATAAACAATGCTATAAAATGGAACATGGAACGTTATTTTTTATTTCGGCTCTAACCCCACAGAGTAAACGAAGAAAAAATGTCTCGTTAAGTATTCCCACAAACTCTTAAAGATTTCTTTTAGATAATGAAACCTTACCTCCAAGCTAGCAGCAATTTTATTTTGCCATTCTCTACGCCTCCACAATCCGTCTTCTGTTGCTGCATCACTCTCTTTAACAGCTTTTAGGCAAATTTCCATAATCGCCATAACATTGTCACTTACTTTCTTGCATTGCTCCGGCAATTTGTTAGCACCAGTATAAAAATCTAAAACCAATTCTGCCAAGTCGGAGAAAAATTTTTCATATGGCAATTGCAGTAACAGATGTAAACGCGAAGGTAATAAATTAACCAAAAATCTATTTGAAACTGGTTTATAATTCATTTGACGAAGACGCTGGAAAAGACCATCCCATGATTCTTTTAGAAGTTCAACTGTTTCTGTTTCTTTAGTATTGGCATCTGAATTTTTCTCTGATTCTCTCTTAGCAGGATCCGTTGTACTGCTTTCTTTTTTCGTTTTTTGCTTCATGCTTAGGTTAGGCGAATGAAACAGATCTATAAATGATGATACTAAACGCAAAAGCAGTGAACGTATTTGCAAAGCTTCCACTTCTTGATCAAATGATTCTTTTTGCTCCTCTTCAACATCAATGAGATGCACAGGATCCCAACGCACAATTGCCGATAAATCACGATTGTCCGACAACTCATGCCACGATATGCGGTCATCGGCTGGTTCAATACTCATTGCAGTATATGTGGATAGATTCTGCTGTAAATTTCCAAAAAGTGTTATCAAATCACAGAGCTGAGCCTCTACTGATATAGTCACATAATGCAAACTATTCGTCAGACGTTCTTTAAAATTCATGAACTCTTCTAGCTTGGAAAAAGTGCAAAAGCGATAGGTTAATGCAATGTATTCCAAACGCTCTTTATAACTGTTTGTGAAGAATTTCAATGTGGTGTCAAATACAGTACGTGCTAACGAATTGCGTCCATTTAGTGGGAGTAAATTACAATGAACATATCCCATGGAGTCCAATTGTATTTGCTTAATATCCAAGTAATCGTACATTTCTTGTGCGCCCAATGAGCAACCAAAAATATGATAAATCTTTAAGCTCAACAATTTAACATGAAAATTGCTGGGACTGTTTCTTAAAACATACTGTAAGAGACAGAGTGCTTCGAAGAGGCGCTCAGACTTTTGTTCTTGTAAACTGATGTCATACATGACATTTGCTGAAATAACAAGAAAATAACAATTAAAAATAAATAGTATGCAAAAAAGTGAGATGTATTACCAGCTAACAAGGCATAAGGATCCGATGGGCCCATATCTGTATGTAGCAGTTTTTTGCCAAACGATCCATAACCATGCTCATAATGCAGTTTAAGGGCGGTGTAGAATGCAAGCAAATGGTCTTTTTGTAAGTCGATATGTGATCCACATATACGTGAAATTTGTAATGCACATATATGCTTTTGCATTTGTTTTTTCTAAAAGAAAATAAATAAATAATTTTTTTGCGGAAAATTTCGTCTTACAGCAAACATATCTGACAAAGTTCGTAACCTTCGCCAAATTTAATGTTTTGACGGTTCTTTTTTTTGTAACGGTTACGTTTTTGTTGAAAAAAGTAGTTGTATTGGAACAAATTTATATTATAACTTACATGCTGTGGTAACGTAGTAGAGCTTATGCCACTTTCCAATAACAATTTACTAGCCAACTCTTGACGTTCTACCATGCTGATGGATGGTAAAAAAAGTGTTATGTCGTGGGTGCAACAAGACTTGTCACCGAATAATCGGAAATACTCAATAATCAATTCACAAAAATCGCCTAGCAACTCTTTTGCATTCATATCCCGAGCACGCATACGTTTATGCAACTCAATTCGCGCCAAATAAGGTCCGCGAACTTTTTTTTCTCCAGATTCTATTAACTAGAATTGAAAAATAATAATAATCGAATGGATGTAATTTAACTATTTTAAGTCTTACTTGACACAAAAATTCATGACAATCATCCAAAACACTCATCACAGCAGTAGCAGTTTCTTCATTTGCGACAGCATTTCCTTCTTCATTTTGAACACTCGCTTGATTTTTTTGTTGAAATTTTAACAATTCAAAACAACTACTTAAATAGTCTTGATAATAATCCCATCGGTCACGGCTACAAAATTAATATAAAAATTTGGATTACAAGTAAATAACAAAACCGGAAGAAACAAAAAAGGAAAGCTAACTCACTCATCCGTAAGTAAATCCTTGAGTAACGCATTTATTTCCCGCCACATTTCGAGTTTCTTCAATAGATCAATTTTCATATAAATCGGTGCACCTGGATACAACTTTTCACAAACGTTCCCATTCAGAAATTCTAATTCTTCCTTAAACTTTTCTTGTAGATCAAGTATATGCAAATAAAGTAAAACTTCTTGTTCTGCTTCAAGCTTATCCTCAGATATCAGCTTATCGACCATGCGTTGAGCAAGAGACAAAAATATTTTACGCTTATCTGGATTAGTACCTTCGGGTCCACGAATTCCCTAAATGAAAATAATGAAGTATTATTATTCCTATTTCTAATTTGTTGCTTGTCAAATGGATTTAACTTGCGTTGTATCTAATTTGATCGATAACAACATAGATTGAGCTGTGAATTGTAGGCGGCATTCAATTTAATGTTGAAAGGTGAAATAATTAATTAAGGGGTGAACATATAACATTTAGCGGTAAAATTTGAGTCGCATAGTACATTGCATTTATTTATGGTGCAGTTTAATTATTTTTTTGCATTTAAATGTTCAATATCAAGTGGCGTTTAACTTTTTCACTGCTCATAATTCAAAGTTCATAATATATTAAGAGTGAAAAAATTTTTGTAATCAATTCAAAAAATCAAGTCACTTAGCGGTTTTGACACACTAAACACATAATTTTTCCACTTAAGAATCATCTGTATTCAGCGGTAGGGAGAACGATACATTCGAGTATGTGAGAACAAGCACACACATATAAAATAATCTCAGATTTCTAAAATATAACTGAAGAAGCTTGAGTTTTAGTTAAATTCTTACCTGCAAAACCACACTCATGACAGCCCAGAAATAATAAGCATTCTTTGGCTGAGCCTTGTACAGCTGCAATGCCACAGACTGTTGCGATTTAAAGTCTTCCAAGCGTACATATGCTATAAAAAGATGAGCCAGCAATTCTTCATTACCTGGCGACTGTTTAACTGCATTGTTATAAAGCTCAACAATTTTATCCACTTTAAATTATTATAAAGAAAAACATATCAGTAATAACAAGGGATAAAATTTTTAAATAGTTTTAGTTTAATTTATATTTAATAATATAAAGATCTCACTTTTATAGAAAAGAAAAAAAATATTTAAGATCAAAGTGAAATAAAACAATTCCGTTTTCTATTAAGAGACGTGCGACAGAATCCGATCCACCAACATTAATATTTCGTACAATGAACTCTTGCCAACTGCAAAGCACTAAAGTGGCTACGTAAACGCACATTTCAAAAGCGAGAACGTTAATTAAAATTTTGTATAGGTGAAAAGTAAAACATTAGAAGAAAATTAAATACACAAACGAAAATTCCTATTTTTGCATATTAATAATTGTTTTCTTTTTCTCAACTGTAAGCAAATATTTGTTTGCTACACTTACGTTGCTCTAATTCTTTGTAGCAAAATGACAGCACTTGCAGTGTAGAATCGTCGACAGGTTTTTCATTTGCGACAGCCTTCAAAAAAATGTTACTCTCCTCATAGCGTCCTAAACGTAAAAGCGCCAAGCCCTTAAGGGCACGCGCACATAAAAGATTCGGTTGTTTCTTTAAAAGCTTTTCAGTCTCTTGCAAAGCTTTACGATTGTTACCCACTTCCAAGTTGTCTGTAAATAAAAAAAAATAGCACAGATGAACAATTTTCAAAAAATTTTGTATAACGAAGATAAAATATATATTTTCTGAAAGGTAATTTTGAGCTGATGAACTGTTTTAAACGTTTTTTTCTGTCAATCACGACACATTTTTTTCTAAGTGCACTCTAGGGGTCCGGCTTTTAATACAAAATTAAATAATTCGAGAGAAATAAGTGAAAAAAATATTGTTTTCGAATTTCTGGGTTGATCACGCTTATTTCAATAATCGCATATGTGACCGTTTTTTTTAAAAAAAACGGCTAGGAATAGAAGAAAAATATGTACATACAATGTACTTTTTATTTTCAATTATTAGTTAAAAACACCTATTATTATGATTTTGTTTACCTTTTCTTTTACTACCTTTTTCATACTTACATATCTAGTTACAACAAGATGAGTTACAGAAGGGATATGTTGCGGAAATAATGGCGAAGATTTAGACAGATCCAAAAAAGAAAATTGTGTATGGAAACGATTACTAAACGAAAAAATGTTATCTAACTTTTTGCAAGAAAATTTCTTGAAAACAAAAATCATCTAACTCATGTTTCTGAAGAAACGAAGAAAGATTGAAGAGAACTTGGAGAAACCTTATTTTTAAACACTTTCTACGATCTTTTATGGAACACATACCTTTCCCTAATGAAATAGTGAAAAGACTTTCTCTTGACTTTGCAGTAAACAATTTTCGAGCTTGCTTCATATTATATTATGTTGCAAGGGCCTATTAGGAGTCAATTCAAAATAAAATAAAAGAAATGTAAGAGTTCTTCTCTTGTATATCGAACAAACCGAAAGTCGAAAGTCAGGTTTATTTATTATTATTAGACATTTTAGATGTTAGTAGAAATTCTCATGTTTACTTATATTTGCAATCTTTTTAATTAGTTAAGCTTTTAGGATTTAAAATAAAAACAAAGTTTGATCTTGAAAGTACATATTGTTTTTTAATAAACCACAAAAATAAAAATTCAAACAGCTTACTATTTGCTATAAAATTTATTTACTATACATTTGTGAAAGATGCATTTGAAGTAAGCATTCTTGACTTCAATCATTCAAAACACACATTTTCATATCACACATAATCGTAGCAGTTTTTTAAATCACATTTTGGTTTTTTAGTCAAGTAAATGGCTCTCTAACTGAATTGAATGAATTTTGTTCATCAAGAAAATTCCAGTATCTCCACATTGCTTAGGTAAAAACTGCAAGACTGCCTTATGTTCATTAGCTGATATTGGATATTTATTTGGATTACTATATATTAGGGATAAGCTAAATAGTTAGCCAGTGTCCTAGGTAGGTGGCCACGATTCATGACAATTTTCGTTTGGGTACATTGTTTCAATACTTCTTTAGTTTCTGAGTTAGATCTTTCGGAATTAGTATATAGTCCGCAAAAAATGCGCGATTAGCGAGCAAGGACTATACATATAGTCTACGCGGTAGAGTCTACTAGAAATGATTGTATAGTTAACTGTTTTTATCGGTGTTGCGAACTTACCCACTTTACAGTAAAAATACAGGATTTTTTATGCAGACAGCAGTAATTGGTTTAAGTCCCTTGACATTTTTAATCTGTCAATCAAATCATCTCAACACTGTTTATGATTATGTACATATATCTAATATTAAAGATACATAACAATAAAAAATTCGAAACTATCGAGTTTATGTACAGATATTTTTCATTTTTTATGCATTATATTTGAAAATGATTTGTTGGTAATAAACAGTAAGTCGAAAATAAATTGTTATATTCATTTACATTAACACTTAAAAATATTAAAAGGTTAATCTAAAAATTTATGTAAATGTTATAAAACTTACCAAAAAAACAATTTTTTTTAAATGCCTTTCCTATCGTGAATTTACTTATTCTGTTATTCTCAGCAAGCATTTCATATGGCGCACTCGGCCCACCTTCATATATTTTGTTTGAGCTTGAAAATCGTTTTTAAATTCTATCTTATATCTTATACCAGCTTCGCTAGCCACAATAATCCTACATAAAAGGCAGGTTAAGTGGGTGGCCTTCGGCCGCGGCTCAGGGCTTACATCCTGCAACACATCCAACATCGACTTCGCGAAGGCCTTCGGCCGCGGTTCAGCCTCTAGCCATACGCTAGCCACAGTAAGATTACATAAGAGTCAGACAATATGAGTGTTATGTCCACTTTTATTCTTTGGCGTTATGTGCTCCTGTTTTTGGGGACCGGGTACCTCTTTAAATACACATATAGTAACACTATTTTTAATTTCATTTGAAATAAATAAAAAAAAATTATCCTTTTTCACATTTCTTTCGGTCTTTCATTTCGAATTTATTTAAAATTTGTTCCTAAAAGTTGCTAAGAAAGTTGATCCCACAAAGTCAGAATACGTGTTATTTGGAAAAAACTTACCATTATTATGTGAATAAAAAAATGCCTTTACCCTTGTTTTTAAAAAAGTTATTGACCATTTCATTCCTTAAGTTATATGTCAAAGTTTCAGACTTTTAAAAAGAGTAATACACAAAAAAAAATAATGAAACTTAAGTCCATTTGATTCCCTCAGTATGCAAAAGTTTCATTCAAAATTTGAAAATTTAAAATTCAAATCGGTTGGTTCAAGAGCAACATTCTTTTGTTTATAAAGTTACCGAAAACTTCACTTAGTTACAATGACTTTTTTGAAAAAAGTTACCACGCCTTGTAGCATTGTTTCCATCATAATTCTCGAAACAACTGAGACTTCAAAATGTTGTTAATTGGATATGGTTTCCTTAGGCTTTTGGTGTATAGTGACATTTTTTTCAGACTTTTAAAAGGCACCGGGACAAAAAAGAATTATTAAGACTATGAAAAAAATAGGAAACAAACTGCGTCGTTTACAGGCTTGATCTAGGAAGCTAAAATTTTAGAAGAATTTACTTCAAACCAAATTCTATAAATTAGGCCTATGGGACCGTACAAAAAACATCCAAAATATTGAAATTACTTGTTTATAAAATACTTTGATAATTTTTGGACCAAAAATTTGTTACGTTTTTCTCATTTATTTTTTTAGCGATATTTGTGTAGTAGCATTCACAATTTTATGTAATAGTGTATGTATTTTAAACCTTTCACCGCCTTAAATGACCGCGCTTTTTTTAAAAAAATAAAACAATTATTTTCATTTTAAATTTTATATTTGAATGCATTTCGACTCTGTTTGAGTCATCATCAGCATGAACGATTTTTAAAGACCGAATATAGTGAAAATGCAAAGGATTTGAGCTATTAAACAAGAAAAACAAAAGCTCTACTTGTGCAGAGATAATGGATTATTCATATATAGCCTTAAGGAATAGCGTAAAATTTTTTCGATGCTTCCTAATGTGTATAACAGCAAAATGAAATAAAAAACAAGTTTTAAATAACAAAATACTGCAATTTTGCTCATTTTTTACTCAAACTTTGAAATTTTGCAGCTCTGGTAGCCACCCAAGAAGTTTTTTTTTTTATTGAGGATATAACATACATCAGAATGAATATATCTATGTACATCATACATACATTTAAATGAGTAAGTTTTCGAATTTTAAGCGCTCGCGAAAAACTTTAGAACATGAGGTTATTTTGAACATACATATATAATGTACACATAGTGCTATACATATCTCTAAATAATTTTTTAGATAAATGCTATCAACGCTACCGTTTGTTTGGAAATTATCTTGACATGAAATTGGATATGTTTAAATTTTTTGTTATTCTTCGTAAGGAAGCTAAAGAACACCATGTTGCGCTAGGTAATAAAAGCACTGCTTCCCGATAAAAAGGGCTAATTTACATAATACCATAAAGAAATTAATCAATAATAAAACTTAACCTTCAATTAAATTGTTGTATTTATTTTTCCTCCAAGAAAATAATAATAGATGCAAATATGCCCTGACGCACTGATATTAAAACTTTCAATTTCTATACAAAACAGTCACATTATCTGTCTGTAAAATCGCCCAACATTGCTCTCATTTGCATGCAACATTTTAACTTAATTTTAAAATAGAATTGAAAAATTTTAATTTGATGAAAACGTTAAGAACTTGCACCGTCACAACTCACCGTAAATAGGTCTCAATCTGCGTTCAAAGACGGCGGGATCGTGCACGTGCTGCGCCATCAGGTTTCTTCTGTCTTTGTCGTATCGGCGCTGCAGATTTACGGCGGATGGCTTCTTTTTATGATGCTTCGACAGATCCGCTGACCAAGTATCGTTTTATCGCGATTGCGCTACTTACAGACGAGAAAAAACAATTTTTTTTGCAATTTTCAGTTTTTTTGATCTGCTTCTTTATGGTGCTGTCGCTACCGCTTCTTGATATTTTTTTTGTTTCACGCGGTTTGGAATTTTTTCACAATAAAAATTTAATGATTTAAAAGATTTCTTTCACACTTCCGTTTTTTTTTTCTTTCGATTTATCTCAAAGTGATAAATGATATATTTTTTATTTTTATTTTATTATTTTATCCACATTTGGAAATGATTGTCGCCGACTTGACAAAAGAAACAAATAAAAGCAGTCGGCAAAATTGTTGTATAAAGCAATTTTGGTTAAATGTCACGTGAAAATAAATCAAATCAAAGGTCTACAGTAAAGGCGAAAAATTATAAAACTAATTTCCAATTGCAAGAAACTTTGAATATAAGTGAAATAATGATATGTGTACTCAGCTTTTTGGACTGAAGTTTTTATAATTTTTTTTACAATTTTTGGACAATGCTTATTAAAATTACGTCACAATAGACCGAAAAACGCAGAAATCGTGCGTGCGATTTGTGAACTTTGCAGATCTGTCGTCAACTTTTTTTTTAACATTTTTGTTTTTTGATTTGTTTTTGTAATAAATTGACAAATTAAAACTATTCTCAATTATAGTTTTAGACGGTGTCTACTGTAAAATCCACTAACTCTTTATATATGCTTTATAATTTGAAAATAAACAAAATTTTGTATTTATCAAAAGTAAAAGATCCACAGGGCATGTCTCAATGTAAGCGTTTGCACGAAAAGGGGTCCGTTTCTTTGCGGGCTGCTGTTATTCCAATGACACGAGGGACAATAATAGAGTCCATTGTAATCACATAATCTTGGCTCAATCCATGAATTCTCTGCAAATATAAAATTTATGTACTTAGCATTTATTTATTTCTACAAGAGAAAATTAGTAGACGAAGGAGTTAGAGGTAACCATAAAAAAGCATAAATTTCAATTTTGCCCAAAATGGGCATTTTGTCTGATGATTGGTGGCTTTGGCCTGGCCGCCGTCAACTGTGACAATAGCTGTCATCTTCACTACCATATTTTGCACGCACACACAAGCGCGAAGAAAAAAAATGCAGAATTGGTTAAAATTTTCCTATTTTGCACTAAAATTTTTTCTGTTTTAATATTCTACTAAAAAATCAGGTAAAAAATAATTTGAAATAAAAGTTCTCGGAAAACATCATAAAAAGTGCTGAAAATAGTACGCGCAAAATGTAAATAAAATAAAACCATAAAGCAAAATATTTCGACATTAGTACAAATTACAACAACAGTAGCAGCAGCATCAGCAATTTAATGAGAGACATCAATCATATCCGCGAACCAGCCAGCCAGCCAACCAGGGCCAAACCGAACAAAATTTTCCCCCCAAATAATCAAGTTTATAAACAAGCCAACAGATTACAAAACATATAAAAACAGCTGCGCAACGTCTCTAGCCAACAGAAGCAGTTGAAAAAGGGAAAAGTCGGAAATAACGAAAAGCCTACGGATCAAAATTACTTTATAGTCGTAACAAATGAGGGCTGCAAAAATTAACAATAAAAGGACGCAATTAGCAAGAAATTTGCATAGGAAAAATTTGCAGTATTACAAGATCAGCGATAGAACTTCCAAAATTCTTGGGAGCACACTGTCCGAATTTTAGTTAAAAAGGAAAACTAAAAGTTTGTCCACAAAAATTTCTATTTAAATTAATTAAAATTTAATTTCGTTTTAATCAAAGGTACCACAAAACTTTCCAGGTGATAACTTGTTTTTATTTTATTATTTTTAACTTTGATGATTTTTTACATATTTTCAACTTGGCTCGCTGTAGGAGCACCGCAGCTATACACTTCATTTGGGGTAACCTTAACTCTGAGTAACAGTGAAAAAAACCAATAACAGATCTATTCTGGTTCCAGCCACTCAAAGTTCCCTGGACGTAAATAAACTTTCTATTTGCTATTGGAAAAATAGAATTTCGTTGTATACGTTGTTGATAATCGAAATAAGCGTAAGTCGCCAAAATTACAGTATTTATTGGAAACTTTAAAACTGTAAAAGTTGGATCAAATTTTGCCATACGGAAATTTTTCGGGCATGAAATCAATTATCTCCTCTACAACATTAACCTTAACATATTTTTCTACTTGTGGCTTACTTTCCGAATTATTGAGCGAATGTTTTTACGTTGGCCTCTTACAATCAGGCCAGTGGGTTTTGGGCTTCGTCAGGGGTATCCATTTTGAAAGCTAAAAATTTTAACTAAGTTAGGCACATGAAATTCACAACAAACCTACAACATTAAAGTACTGCACTATAACTAGATCTCAGCAAACTTGGTCTATGTATTTTTATGCTATTCTCCATTGTTTTTCAGATATTTCGTTTCAAAAAATTATGGAAAAATTGATAAAAAGACAATGAGTGAAGTAATATAAAGAATGACCGATATACATACATAGACCCACAAGTTTTGTTTAATTATTACCAACTGAGATTTGGTCGTGACTTCAGCTGCACGTAGTGCGCTTTTTGTCACGCATAATGCACTAACTGTCATCTATCTGTAATTTCTCGTTCGTTGCCAATGCTTGCTCAAACCTTCCGCCTGAAAACATGCCAAGAAACATGTATACTTTATATTATCAAATTGTGACCTTGTCACTTTGATTTTGAAATTTGGTGAGATCTATCGAGTTTAGAGTTTTATTTTACCCTACACTCAGAGGGTACTTTCAAAATTGGTTCCTGGACACATCCATTGCCCATGCAAATAAAATATTCAAAGATTTATTTATAGTAATGCAATCAAATTTCATACATGTGGTTCGAACAAGCTCTGGACAAAAAGTTGTCTAATTTCAACAAAATGGCCCGATCTATACAAGTATAAACTACAAAACGCTTTACTAAGAGAATCATTTAAGGTAATAATAAAAAACTTTTCACAGATATAAGAAATGTTTCGGTCTAGCTTCTTGTGGCACCTCCCATATAAGCAAAAACTTTAAAGCTCTATACTGAGGAAGCTATTTAAAATAGCGTAGCAAAATTTCACACAGGCATTAAAAGCTCTGTCAAGCTCTGGATAAAATTAGGTAAATTGATAAGAAGGAGTGGCACCTCCCATACATGCAGAAACTTCAAAGCGCTAAACTGAGAAAATGTTCAATAAAAATACTACGGGTTAGCGTTAGCATTGAACATAGCATGGGTGTATTTTGACAAAGTTTGTAGCATCTCTCATATACTAGAATTGTTTCGGAAAGCATTAGACAAAAAGTGGACAGATTTTAACAAAAGAACGTTACATCGCTAATACAATACAACTAAAAATCGCTATATAGGAGACTATTGAAGTAAATGTTGCCAAATTAACTGTTGAAAAGTTTGCTAAAAGAACGTAGCTGAAAAAATACGTTTTATTAAATTTGTGGTAAGGCCCAAACACAACACCCTTACTAGTTTATTTTGATTAACTGATTATTACTGAATCCATCTGATGTCTTGTCTAGTTGCTTATCGATTGATTTGCAAATTTACAAAATTATCTGTCTTTTGGATATATTTTCTCGACGAGCAAACGTTACGTGATAACGTTAAGTGCTGATTAAGTTTTTTTTATTTTTTGGCAATATCAAATTCATCAATCATTTTTGGCGGGATCAAAGTTTTGGATATGTTTTCTGGACAAGTAAGCGCGCAATTTTTCTGGATAGATTATATTTTTATATCTCGACGTGAGCATAATTCATACATGATATATTTTCTCGACGAGCAAACGAAACGTAATTTTTATATTATTGGATAGCTTATAATTTGATATCTCGTCGTGAGTCTACTTCACACAGCTTAATTTAACCACTGTGTACAACCAAATAGATCAAAAATAGTACTGACCGTACCAAATACAGCACCTCTACCTAGACATGCCGTCTGTTACCTTCTTTTTCAATATGTTAAAAAATCATCAAAAGTAATTAAGTTAAAATGCGTTGTTCTTAATAACCCCAAAATATAATTCACAGACGCCGTATTGCAATGAAATGATATTTGACTGGTGGAACACTATAATAACAACAATAACTAATAGCACACTGAGCATCAAATTAAGTAACAGCAATTGGAATCCGTTTGCTACTGGAAGTCTTACTGAATTGAGTATTCAATTGCATCAATTACTCGAACAGCTAACATTGCGTACACTTTATTCCCGTTTTGTGTCATCATCTGCCGAAGCCCTGGAGCACATTGTCTACGCCTGTCTGGTATACTTTTTAGTATGCCTTGGCATTTACAAATTAACATTTTTCAAGAGCACCAGTCGTTTCTGGCGTCTCCTGAAATTTGTAAACAATATCCGCTTGCCAGAAACAAAAGTATGGCGACGTGTGCTGTTTGTGACCTCACATCCGGATGATGAGTGTATGTTTTTTGGTCCGCTTATATATTCGCTGGCCAAACGAAATGGCTGTCAGGTTTATGTGCTATGCTTATCTAATGGTAGGTTTGATCATTTTGATTTTACTTATTTTGATTTAAACATTCTTTTTTAAATTCTTGGTTAGGCAACTATGATAAACAATCAGATCTACGGCGCGAAGAACTGTGGCGTTCGTGCAAACTGCTTGGTATACCATCGTCTAATATTATTTTGGTAAATGCTACAAATTTGCCTGATGATCCCAATGTCGAATGGAAAACTGAAGCAGTCGCGAATTTGATTTTAAACACGGTTGAGAGTCTTGATATTCAAGCAGTTCTCACCTTCGATCGAGATGGTGTTAGTCAACATCCTAACCATTGTGCTGTTTATTATGCGACAGCATCGTTGTGTCTAGCCAATTTATTACCCAAAGGTAGGAAAACTAATAAAATATTTTCAGTTTTATTTAGAACGATAAGAAGTTTGATTAAATTAAAGACTCCTAAAAATTTTAGTACATTCTTAGCCCTTTGTATAACAGAAGTTAATTTTTTTATATATTCGCAGCTTACAATATTAAATAATGGCGTTTTAATCTAGTTAAAAATAACAAACCAAAGAAAAGAAGTATTGTTGAAGTCTGAAGAAGAAGGCGACAAATTAATTTTGATGAATAAATAAATTTGTATCGTTTTATTTAATAATTCCGGATACTTCTTATATAGAGTGTATAACATCTAAATTTTTCAACGCTAGGGTTTTAAGATATTCAAATCTGAAACTGTCACAAAACCAATTTTAGGTTATTTTTGAAGATGTGCAGATAAGGCTGCTTGCCCGCAATTAACAATTTTTTGAGCTGGTGTTGCTTTCTGTCACTATCATATCCAGAGGCGTATCTTGCACATCGGGCGCCCGGGGCAAATAAGTTATTTTCCGCCCCTATAAATTATTAACAATATAAGAAATATTTCACTTTACATTCGAAAATATACACCTACATATTAAATTTTACTACAGCGAACTATTTTCATTTACTAAAAAAAACAAAAAGGTCATCATTTTTGAATTTCAAAAATCCTGGCAAAACGAGACATATGTACATATTTCGTGACTATTTTGCCACCCTTAGGAACGCTACTGATCATATCGGTGGTGGTTTCACATTGAGAGCAAAGCATCGAATCGGGTCAAAATACGGAAATTTGGAAATTTATAAAAAATAATGTTGAATAAAAATAGCATTAATCCATAAGTAAAAATTTACAATATTGGTCTTTGCTGAATGACTTTAAGTTCATAATGTTTAATTACAAAAAAAAAAGAATTTCATAATTTTTTTAACATTTAATTTCTTTTAAAAATTTGAAAAAAATCCTATATGTCTGGCGACATTTTTTCAGAATAAAACATAAAAAGCAACGTGTTAAATTATTATGAAAAATAACTTTTTGGAAATTATAAAAAAGTTTATTTCATTCCCTCAATATGCCAAAGGTTCATTCCAATCGGGTTGGTTCGTTCAAACGCAACAAGCTATTGTTTATAGAGTTACCGAAAGCTTAGTTGACAATGTCTGTTTTGAAACAAAGTATCATAAAGCGAAGCATTGTTTTCATCATAATTTCTATAAGAATTGTGGCTCCAATAATTTGTCAACGGATTTGGATTCCTTATGGTTTCTTTGTAGTGCAGTGACCTTTTTTCGTATTTTTGAAAGGAGCGGAATAGTAAAAAATTAATTGTTTATAAATAATTATTTGAAAATCTATGGAAATATTATTTGTGTGAAAATTTTCAAACAGTTAATTAAAGTGCAATTCCTCTTTAATATGCCAAAATAAATATAGAAACCTTGTAATGTATACTCATAACACTTGAAATAGCCTTGTTACATTTTTTTTAACGAAATCTTAATTGGAAATTTTTAAATTTCTTTTCTAATGCAGATTGTAAATTTTATACTCTGGACTCCGTAAATATTGTAAGAAAATATTTATCAATTTTTGACCTACTTTGTACATGCTTCATGTCATCACATTGGTAAGTACATTAAATGTAACATTGCACTATATTGCATTAAACGTATATTTACTTTTATTTTCCAGGTGTATTTTAAGCTGGAATGAAGCTACTGTTATAAGATGTGCCATGATGGAGCACAAATCACAGATGAAATGGTTTCGTTGGCTTTACATTTACTTTTCGCGTTATATGTTCATCAATTCACTACGTGAAGTAAATCTTTCAGATGTTGAATTGGAAATGCAAATACACGAAAATTGACGAATGAAAAAATAAATTGAATAGTTTTCTCCAAAAATAAGAACTATTTTATACCATCTATTGTGACGATTCTACTTAAACAGGTTTTTTGTTTCATTTTCCATGCCAAGTACGGGGTACATGTCCGGTCCATTTCTTATTAATTCTTAAAAATTCATAAATAATAAAAATGTCTTTGTAAAATGATTTTTGTTTTGTAAAGTCTATTGAAGATATACTAAGTTGTATTGCTGAGTTCTAATGAATTTTATATGGCATAATACTGCAATGCTTTGTTATAATGTAATAAAAAATAGCAAATCAATTAAGAGTTTATTGATATTAAGTTATGTTTAAAACAACTATATATAGCAATTTTTATTAATGTGTTGAATTTTTTATGTACATGTTATATTTTTTGTAAATGTAATAATTTTTGTTGTATCAGCAGCGAAGTCAAGTCAATGAATTTTTTAGATAACGAATGATATTTATTTTCAAGTCAAGTTTCAATTAAGTTAGAAAAACATAAGTTTGCCCACCATGTTTAAAGCTTTCTTTATTTTAAAATATATAAGTACATATATAATTTCAAGTTTTATTTCTTAGTTGAAATTATGATTTGTTTTCTTAAAAGAATGACAAAATGTTAAACAAAATATAAATAAAAAAGATAATATTAATAAATTAACTTATTTTGCGCAAAAATGATTTGTTTTGTTATATTTTATATTGAGCCTCCTGTTCAGTACTGTAAGTGCAAAAAATAAAAAAATTACATCACAAAATGCATTAAAAAGTAAAAAAGGAAACTAGCTGCTTATACTAGGTTCTACCACTGCTACATGGTATCATTAGTAAGCTTTGTTAGCCGACGTCTAAGAATTTACAAGAATATTATATCTTACTTTTTGCATTGATCAGTTAAGAATCATAGCCATGATTTGTTTGATATGTTTCAGTGGCGCGCTTTAATCAGATTATTTAGAATAATTAGACCGAATGAAGTTCAAATGTCTGGGATATTTATTCTTCCCGAATCGCATTCATTTTATCCCTTTGAATAGAGATAAGGGGATTAACGACCACGCAGAACTGGGAAGCCTGTGATAAAAAGCGTCTAGTTTCTGGCCAGATTTTGACCACAATGGGCGGCTGTTTAGTTCCATTTGTCATGCGAAAATAAAATAAAAAAAAATTTTTTTTTGGCCTAAAAACAGTGAAAAGTTATTAGTACTTATTTTTTGACTACAATGCCCACAAAAATAAATAAATTTTTATTTTGATTGCGTCATTCATTACTTTTAGAAACTAGTGAAAAACAATTTTTTGGTTTTATGCATGGTTTAATTAAACCATGGTTTTATGGACTTAAAAGTACAGTGCAGTCGCGGTAACGTGACCACCGTCTAACGTGAACTACGCGGTAACGTGAACAAAATAAATTTTACGTGAACAATTTCGCTATCGTGAACAGCCTTGGCTTTAATTAGTTCACGTTACCGCGACTGCACTGTATGTTTACCTATGGACCTATGATTTTGACAAGTGAGGTAACCCTAAATGTGAAGAAGAAACTCCGTTTAGCATCTCTGCAATCATGATAATTGTATCATGCGCTCCATGACCTTGTTAGATAACGCGCGTTTCAGCACAACACAAGATTGTGGGCAATGCGAGCATTTCAGCATAACACAACTACCGTGGCAGGCAGGCACACCATCAAATTCAGAGCTGTAAAAATTCTCATATTGAAATTTGTTTGGAGTGCACACTAGACCGTACCAGAAAAAAATGTTCACCCAGCAAATCCGAAGCATTTTTGCAAGGTAAATTCGCAAAAAAATGTTTTTTTTTTGGCCGAAAATAGATGTCGCGCAGTTAATTAAGTTTATCATCATATCTTCGGCATTTACAGTTCGATCCTAAAGTATGATATATCAATGTCTTTGTCTTGAGTAAACCAACTTTTTAATTCAAAGATCTTGACATCAAGTACCCCGTTCTTGAACTTACCCGCCAGATCTCAGTTCCTACCATCCTAATGTACCACCCTAATGTCAGAAAATTAAAGCTTGCAAAAAATCGTTGAATTTTTCCAACTGAAGCATTTCGATTATTCCATTAGAACTATTTTTAAAAATGTTTTTAAAGTTTTTTACCGAACGTAGGGGTCGCCTTATTAAATTTTTCGTATATCTTCGGTATTTAGAGTCGGATCTTAAGACATGATGTTTTTGTCTCATTGATTTTAAGAACCCACCCGATCGATCTACAACATGAATTAAAAAATTAAAAATAAAATCAAATAAAGTGTATTGAAGCCGTGGCCCAGCATCTTGAAGAAGCTCATCATATGATGGTACAATTTCATTCGCTCTTCTTGTCATTTAAATAAAACATGGAGCTTTTATTGTGCGAAAACTTATGTTTGCATGTTTTTTCCTCATCTTTTTTATTTCCACAAATAATAGTTTAATAACACAAAGATAATGTGCAACCAACAACTTGGAAATTTTAAGGCACCAGAATGTTGTCAGACTGAAATTAATGCAATCGTGAAAGTTACCCCATCGCTGTCAAGAATAAACAAAACAAGAAAAGAAGAAGAGTGCAGTTCAAGTGCAGATCAGTGCAGAAAATCGAGAAAACACGAGCGTTTTTTCAATGCGCGTTAGCTGACGTGCGTTGGCGCGTTGGTTTTATTAACGCTGGAGTTGTGCTAAAACGCGCGTTAGCCTTAAAGTAGTGAGTAAAAATTTGACACTAGCAAAATTTATCGCAGCGAAACAGAACAGAAGACGTTCAGATTTTTCATCAGATTTGACAGGTCCATTAACCATTAACGCTAGAGCTATGCTTACACGCGCGTTGTAATGTTAAGTTAAGAGGGTTTTTTCATCGCGCGTTTTCTACAACGCGCAATTTAGCAAATCTCTCTCTAAGGAGTGGGCATGCAGGCATTTTGACAGCAAATTGACGCACTTGTATGGCAGTTAACAGGCAATTATGACAACTGTCAAATTTTGTAGCTGACAGTTAAAGCATTGAGAAAAGCTGAGCAGTTTGTGGGTTGGTTGTCTTCGATAGCCAATAGTGAAAACTAGTATAACTTTAATATAGCAACTTAAAAAACTTAAGATTTGCGCAATTTAACACATGCATCGTTAACAAAAAGAAATATTTTCATCTAAAAATAATAAAAAGTTCTCATTCTTTCAATTTTTGAACATAGCGAAAATCATCGTAGCCTCGTGGGTCGACTTTGTAAACGTTTTCATTGCGTGCCGCGAGCCTTCACCTTGCGGTTTTGTGTTAAATAAATTATTTTGAATAAGAAAAAAACTTATTTAATAAAACTTGCAGAAAACTATTTGTTTTTCTTTAGAGAAAAAGTGGCATTAAAGCGGAAACTGATAAAAGAGTATTAAAAAATTTTCACGCTCCGTTTTGATTTGCCAGCGCAACGTACGTCGAAAAGCGAAAAAAAAATTATCGCGGCTGTGCTGTCAGTGTCATCGTATTAAAAGCCAGAAAGTGAAATAAAAATATTGAAAATTCAATAAATTAAAATAAAATATTCAATTAACTTAAAGGTTCAAAACAACAAGATGCTTATCAAAGAATTGTAAGTGAAAAATTATGATAAAAATAACAAAGGTCAAGAAAACATGCATGTACTTTTTCAAAGAAAAGTAAATGATATTCAATTTGCTTTTCTGTTTCTGCGTTACTAATTCATTCTATTTCATAGTATATAAACTTACAACAAGAATATTTAAAGTATGTTTTACTTCTTAAATTTCATTGCCATTTACTTTGCCTTGTTTAACCTCTTCCTTTTTTCGTGCATTCGCTGTTTCCCCCTTTTTAGTTATTTGAATCAATTTTCGCATGTGTGAGAATTTGAAAATCGATTTTCGCTTTCGTCGCCGTTGAAGTCGTCGTTATTGTTTTTGTTGTTTGCAAATTTCTTCATATGACGTTGACGTCGCTACATCGACATCGGCAACATCGTGCGACCCTCGCACAGTAGTGCTGTGAGCCAGAAAATTAAAATCAAAAGTGAGATTTTATTAAACAAAAATGACATAAAATTTAGTCTAGTTTAGATCACAGCGAAATTTTTTTGGATTGATATCGAAAATATGGCTGTCATAAGAAAGATAAGCTAATAAGCTACAATAATGTGAACACACCTTTCAAATTAACTTATTGCTTTGGAGATATGGGGGAGATTACGATATTCGTGGCGCCGCGATTTGACGATTTTTTTCGATAAAACATGTCAAAATAAATCGAAAATGTTAAATAAAAAAATTCGATATCTCGTTTAGTTTTCATGTTATTATTATTTAAAATTATTGTGGCTAGCAAAGTAGGTGTTAGATTTTGGGATTTTCCTGAGCTGCGGCCGAAGGCCACCCACTTACCCTAGTTTTTATGTATAATTACTGTGACTAGCGAAATCGGTGTTGGACATAACTACTATAGGATGTAAGCATTTTTAAGTATCGAAATTTGAAAACCAAACGAGTTATCGATTTTTTTTATTTAACATATTCGATTTATTTCGAGCTGTTCTATTGAAAACCATCCTTAAATTGTGGCGCCATTGAAATCTTTATTCTAATGTTACTATCACAATCAGATTTTTAAGTATCGATAACTCAAAAACTAAACTAGATATCGATTTGTAACATTTTCAATTTATTTTGACGTGTTTTATCGAAAAATGTCGTAAAATCGTGGCGCCACGGATCTCATAACCGTGCCGAGATATGAAATTTTGACCAATTTTTTATTCAAAAAAACACTGCTTTTTCAGAAAAATGTCTTAATAGCCTATGACTCTTTTAATTGAGCCTCATCCGAAGTCCGCTTACTTTCCCTAACTTTTACATATGTAGAATTACTATGCCTAGCGAAACCTGTGTTGCAACTACTATAGAATGTAAATGAGATTTTCAAGTTAAAAGAATAATATGAAGGAGGTCCGAGCACCAATTTGTCAAAATACTCCTAAGTGACATTATTTTTTGATAATATAGGGCTTGTACGAAAAATTCATAATTTTAAAGCAAAAGGCTATTAACATTTTTTGGAAAAAATAATATTTTAAATAAAAAAAATCGGTCAAAATTTTAAAGAAATCGTCATATCTCAAAATCTATAGATTGGATCTCTGATTTACAAGTGCCATCATGGTAGCTCATTAAATCATCTTTCTTGAGACATGAATATTTTAGATATCATTTCAGGGGATCCCAACTCATATTGTTTTTTACAAAATCTATGGGAGCTAAAGTAAACCTGTTCCTTTTTTTAATTTTGTGTCTCCCATTTGATATCTTTTTAAGCACGAGCAAATTTTGATACTTTTGATGTGAATATAAGTGTCAAATTTTTTAGTAGACTCAAGCATGGTTATGGCCAATGTAACTGTAGATCAATTTAACACTACATATTTTACCTATATTCCATGACCCCACTTTTTTAAAGTTGCCTTAATTTAATAATTTTTGAAAGAATTAAACACTAAATAATGAAGAAATAAATTTTTTTGATATTTTTTTTTTGTATGTGAGTTGTTTGCAAAAGGTGGGAAGTTTGAATAACTAATCATAGAAATCATTTATAAGAAAATTTGTATGAGTTCATAATCAAATATTGTTCTTTGCGTCATAACAATGTTTGTGTTAAAAGAATATCTTCAAAATTATCAATCTGATTCTCTTTTTTATTTATTTTATTTATTGTTAATCGAGCGAGTTTTGTGATAATTTTATATAAGGGGTCTTCACACGTAGTCTTGTTTTTATGCTGTATTAAGTTGCACGTCTATCAAAGTGCCATGTGCTAAGTTTAATTTACAATATAGAACTTTATGCTGCGTTTAATGTGCAATTCTACATAGAAATAAGACAATGTGCAAAGAGCACTAAGTAACTAGTTGCTTTTTGTTTTGGAATAAATAGAAATTAATATATTTGCATGTGTTAACAGCTATGGACATAATGCATTTTTATTATTTTCATACTGTATTAACTAATCACCATTGACCCATTCTGATATTGGTACATAAAGTTTTGACATCTCACGTATAGCTTTCAATATATTACGATTATTTTTTAAGTATTTAATAGCGGAGCTGAGGGGGGAGATAAAGGGACCGTAGCCCCTGGATGCAATGGTTTGGATGGCAAAATCGTCCTCGGAATTCATTGAGATTTTCAAATAATATTAAATTAAAAATTTCTATTGATCAGACCTTGAAAATTTTAATGTGTTGAGACACTTTTGAATATTTCATTTGCATTTTTTAAGGGATTGGCAGATCGTTCTTTTATGTAGTTCAAAAAAAAAACCTTTTTTTCAAAAAATATGTCATTAACCTATAATGTTCTTAAGATATCAAAAAAGATAATTTCCTTTAAAATGATGTTTTTGTGTAGATAACTAATTTTTTTATAACTATTAACCCTTTGAATATTTTGTACTGTTTTTAGAACTTATTGCTTCATTAGCAATATGTTTAAAATGAGGTCGTATATGTATATCTTTAGCGTACTTAAAATTCTATGAGAATTAGCACCAATAGCTGAGTTTTGCATTTTTTATAAATTTTGCAATGTAGTCGAGTGAAAAGCAATATTCTGCAAGGATGCCTTGATATGCCGTCATATCGCTTCCACGTTTTGCGCCTCCGGATCCTTAAAATTTGACTTGTGACTTACCATGAAATGTGGTAACATTAGTCATCTAAACCGTCATATGCATAAAAATAAAATATTTATTACGTATAATTTTGTTGAATAAATAATATTTGGGTAACCTTCCAGCAGTTGGAAGTTATCGCGGTACCGGGAGAAATTCATGCTTTTATAATAGAAAGCTAAGGCCAACTTGTACCTTGTTTTCATTGGCACAATAATCCCAGACACCCAGAATTCATTTCAATACCTCCAGAGACTCATTACCCTTCCATAAGGTGTCCACGGCAGTAATTTCTGCTATCGTGAATTTCGACTATTACGATATTTACGATACCTATAATTTCAAAAAAAAAGACTTATTTTAACTTTTTATTTAAATTTAAAAAAATTACCACAGCTCGATGAAATAAGGTCCATTCCATTAATATTTGGCCAAGAATTTTAAAAGTCGCTAAACTTTTCACAACGAATTCGTAAGTTGGAAAATTGGCATTTTTTGTGCTAAACTGCATTTGTTTAATATTTATTAATTTTAGTTTTAAAATCGTGACGTGATGGAAAATTTTTGAATTATTTAATAATTACAGGTTTGTACTTAAGCCTGTACTTAATCAGGCTGGACGGCTTAACGACAAATTACTTTTCGGGCCGAAATTTTTATCATCGTATTTCTTCAAAGTCTTAGAAAGTTTGGATGGATAGGGCCATTTGACAGGTTATTAATATTACCTAAGTTACTGTATTTATGCGCTTTTAGTGACTCTTAGAAAAAAACTTTCAACCAGGCTCAAAAATACAAAAACATGAAAACTTTTAATCAGCAGATAGATCCACATCCGTAACTTTAAAATTGAATAACTATCTCAAAAACGAATAGGATACAAATTTGTGTGGTGTAGCTTATTATAAACCATTTATTTTTTACCTAAATTAAAATATTATTCATTCATTACGTTCAAAAAAGTTTTTTTCTGTTATTTTTCCAGAATTTTTACATCCGGGAGGGATGCACATGTTAAGGTTAATATTTTTCCCTGAAATTTTTGTAGATTAGTGATTTATATGTATGCACAAAATAGGGTGGTGTACTCTTTGAAATTCGAAGCATAAAAAATAAGTACCACTCTAGTGTACATACGCGTATAAAGCGGTCCTTTGTAATATTACTTTTCAATGTGGTAATATCGTTTGGTAAACGACAAACAGACGCCAAAAAGTCTTAAGAAACTAGGTCACAAATTGAATATGATAGCAAGAGTTTGTAAGAAAAAAAAGAAAAAGTTTCCACAATTAAGAGAACGTTAATATAGACTTACGTGCTTACTATATAAATATGACATGTTCTATTTAGAAACGCACTGGCCATTCGAGTTACTATTTATTTTGAGTTGAAATTTAAATAACTATGTTGTTCTTTTAACTATATATAATGTTTTTTTTTTTCGAATTGTTACTATTTTGTTTAATCCCCTAAAACCAATTTTTTTTTCTTGATAGTGTGAACGTATTTTTTAAACATTCATAACTTATACAAAAATAGATCGAACTTGATTAGTTAGTTATTTATGTCTTAAACTGTTCAGAATGTACCATAGAAATAATAAGTTTTGCAAACAGTAATTTATTTTTTTGATTAAAATTAAAAAAAGCTAAAATTTCCTTAAAACAAAGTTTCTCAAAATGCGATTTTTTCTTCAATTGAAATTTTTTAAAGTTACTTCTTGCTTTCGCAAAGCCAAACAAACATACCCAAAAAAAAAACTTAATGTTTGCATCTTATTGTTAGTCGCAATGTTCAAACCTAACCCCTATTAAGTTATTGCACTCGGTTTTACTTTCCATTTTATGTATGCTGTTTGGAAGATGTTGTTTAGTTACGATAAGTTTTTGCATTTGTAAACGTCACTTCAAATTTTCTATTTGGCACATTATTTTTTTTGTGGTTACACGATACTTGCTTCTGACATGCGATCTGTTTTGCTTCTTAAAATGCTGATTTCGTCGAAAATACTTACATAAATAGAAACGTCTCTATTGTGTGTGTACTTGTGTCTGCTGTTTGCACAATAAAATTGTTCTCGTGCTTACACGATCTATATGACAGATTATCTTATAAGTACTAGTACCAGGAGGCCGATCATAGTTGGGTTTTTCGATTTGATCCTACGATTACGATTTGAGTTCAAATTAAAAAAAAACAGCTACTTATGCGAACGCGCTAACGTTTGGTTCAGGGAGGTGTCACGTCTCACTTTTGGTGTGGAGAAACCTTATAGCACGTAGATCTGCCATGCTTAATTTCATAACGATTACTTCATTAGTTCTCTTATTACAACGGATGAAATAATTGTAGGCGGTGGCACGCCTTTCAACCAGTAGAGTGACTTGGTTTATATTAATTACTGTTTTTAGCAATATGTTCATACCATATCCTCTAAAATAGTTGAAAAATATTGGAAAGTCTTAAAAAGCCAAAAAAAAAGTTGAAAAATGTTGAAACAGTCAGAATATGGAATCTGTCCAAGAATACTCACTTCGGTTCCACTCCTGTGCCCATGTTTAATCAACTGAGCGGCAAACCAGCGGTATAGTGTTCAGATGATCATGAACTAATTGAATATGCATATTAGAAAAGTGCGCAAATGAGTTATTTTTTTTATGAGCTACTTCGCGAAAAATTATCAAATAAACTGCCAGATAAAATTTATTATGCAAAAAATATATTTTAAACGAATTTCATAAAGTAGGGAGTAAAATCAAGTACAATGATCTAGTCACGGTTAGAACTGAACATTGATAGCAAGGTGCAAAAGCAACTGCATTCATTTGTTTTGTATTTTTTTCTATATTTGTTTGTGTTTGTTTATATTTGTTTGCATTTGCGAAAAAAAAGTCATAGCTTTAAAAATCAATTACAGTAGAACTTCGATTATCCGTAACCCTTTTATCCGTCACCTCCTTTTATGTATTAACCTGAGTTCCTAAAATATGTCACAAGAAATTTATTACAATGTATTTTAAAGACGGTGAGATAAATAACTTTCATCGCTTTCATCACAATGTCGAGATTCTTCGTCGTAATTAACAAATTCAACAGTTGGATTTGAGGCCATTTCTAAAATAACTTGTTAGTTAGTTCGGCGTTCATTTTTAATCTGACATTCTTTTGCGTATTTGTATACATATTTTCAACGTAAAAATTCTCAGAATTTAGGATATAAGATCTGAAACTTATGTCTCATCCGTCATTCGGTCATCCCCATGCCTGACGGATAATCGAGGTTCTACTGTATTGTAGTCGTAGTGTTCTTTATGTATACCATTTTAGAAAAAAATTAAAATTAACATCATAAATAACGTTTTTGAAAAATAACTATGGCACACAATTAAATAATGTTAATATTATTCAGTTGATAGAAACAAAAAAGAAATCTTGATTTCTAAATAAATAAGCTTACAATAAATAAAAAGATAATCAAATATATCTATGTAAATAACAAAAGTTTTCAAATTGGAAAGCCTGACGCGATTTAATTAAAATCCTTTCTAATACATAAATATGTTATACTAGAAAAGTCACAGCCAATTATCATACTATATAAACTCTTTTCATTTTGCTCCTGATGTTCCATATGTGAAATAAAATAAATAAAGAAATTAATGTGGGTCAAATGAAAAGGTTGAAGAACTTAGTACATATTAATTTATTTTTTCACAAATGCCTGAACTGTATTTTACTCATAAAAAAATACATTTTAGTTTTTTTTAATCAAAGTCCATATTGGAACGTTTTTAAAACAATAAATATAAATTATTCAATTAAATCTTTGTTCTCTATATGAATGAATAATTTATCTTAAATAAGAAACAGTATGTACATAAGCAATATCAAAAGAGAATTGGAGGTAATAAAAAAAATCAACACAAAAAATATTAACATGAAAGTTGTCGTCACAAACGTCGCCGATGAGTGGCCAAGATTTTACAAGTCTACGTTAGTCTGAATGTCGCTCCATTGACACTGAGAAAAGAGGCAACGCATGTCAGCTAAAACTAAATGACTCACTGAATTACACTTTATTTTAATAATTAAATAGACAATATATAAACGGTTTTTGTTGTCTTTAAATATTAATTTTTTATTCCTTTGGCAGTAATAGGGTTGCCAGAATTGTGCGATCTGTAAAGCTTTTAATAAAAAATAATACAATTAAATTGTTTTTATATTCATTTAATTTATCTTTTATAATTTAATAATTATAATTGCGATCTGTAGCAAATATCCATCCAAAATATTTGACTGCTAGTTATAGCCCGATACATTGTAGACTGTGTCTGAATCTTAACTCATAGATTCCTATATACATACGTACACGTGTTTTAGAGTTCTCTAATCAGTATTTCAGTTTTTTTTTACTTTTATAAGGGGTAAAAGTCCATTACTTTTCAGTAATCGAAAAATGTTATTCAATATTGCTTAAAAACGGCTCCAATGACTTTAATTATAACTAAGCCAAGTATATTCTTTCAAAACTTGTTGAAGGGCGCACAATAATTATACGTGCTATAATAAAAGTACTAACTAATAATGCAAATGTTTTTAAATTTAATGAGGAAGCTCTAAGTATTATAGTTAGGGCATCTTCAATCCAAAAGTGGGTTATGCATTAGCAATGGTCGTGGTACCTCTCATATAAGCAAACAAAGTTATATGTTGTCTTTAATGAGCTTGTTCTTAATAAAATTTTGTGTGAAGATGTTGGTTAGTTACTATAAATGAAATTAAATAAATTAAATGGAATAAAAATTTTCTAATTAACCATTCCATATATTTTTTTAATCGCTCTGAAATATTAGTTTCTTAGCATTAACTAACTTTTTAGGTGGTAAGAAAAAAAATATATTTGATTTATTTGAACCGTCTGTAACATACTTACCACATGCATATATACATACATACACTCTTTGAGATAAGATAAAGAAATACACTAAATAATTTCCACTGTAAAAATGTTCGATAGTTTGTAGGGACACGGCCACGATACCAAATTTTCATTTATATTCAAGTTAAAACTTTAAACTAAATTCTCTTGCGAGTAAAAATTAAAATAAAAACTAAACATGTCAAATCCTAAAATGGACTACAAAATATCGGATTTTTTCTAGTTTTTTTTAATGAAATATTATATTAAGTGCTTATAACGCAGGCCGACAACATATTCCTGAACTAATTACCCAGAAACTAGACCATACTTTTCCGAAGGTTTTTGGCACGCTCTATCACCTCAGGTTTTCGAGATATTCTAACCTAGAAATGCAAAAATCACTTTTTTTGACTTATTTGAGGTTATATAGCACAGTGAATTTTTTTTCAAAAACTGTGTAGTAGATATGATATCAAAATACAAGTCTTCCTCTTTCAAATATTTCTGAGTTTTCTGTAATAGTTATCTTTTTTTCGCAGAGTTATCGCATTTTGAAATCTTTTGACATATGTCCCAAATGAGTTTTCAGGTATAGGAATGAGTCACAAACATGAAAATTTTAAAAAAGAAAACTTGTATTTTAAGATCTTACACACAGTCTTTTGAAAGCTTTGGAGCTTGGATTTGAATTTAACGCCCCAAAACCTTTCGGAAAAGTATGGTCTGGTGTATGGGTTAAAAAGCATATCGGCCTGTGTAATTATTATTTATCAATTAATAACGTTAATTATTAGCTATTAACTATCTATGAGAAATTGTTTTTGTATCGATAATAACTATTAATTTAAATAATTCTGTGGCAATAAGGAAAAACAGCTTAAGTCGGTCTATGATAACAAGCAACATAAGTTCTGTGTATGAGCATGTAATTTACTCTGTTCCGCTTTCAAATATCGACTTAAGCTGTTTTTCCTTATTGCCATAGGATTTTTTACGTTGTTTTGAAAGAGTAGAGTTAGAGTAATACTTTCAGATGCCGTAACCAGTTTTGGTAAAAAAAATTTATTCGCGATGTAAAATAAGCTCAAATATAGCCAAAAACCGTGTTTTTTGCACTTTTAGGTTAGAATATCTCGAAAACCTGACGTATAGAAGAAATTCTGAGCTCGGTTCGGATTCTGTGCATCAAAGTCCTTCGGGTATGATAGATCTGGTCTCTGGTTTAAAAATTTGTCGGTCTGTGTTATATACACAAATTTGATATTATAAATTTATTCGGCAAAATATTTTGACATGATTCTTTTCATTGAAACAAACCACAATAAAGTAAAATTTCAAGAAAATTGGACAGGTCTACTAAAATCTTACTAAAACTTTATTCAAATGAAACAAGTCCAAGGTAATTAGAATGGTTAGGTGTCGTAGATAATATCGCTTTTAAAACACCTTTATTTCCTTAATTTTTGGAACCATAACCAAATAACCTTTGTAGAAGTCAGAAATCGAAGCGCTTCTAAAATACTTTTCGGTAAGACTTCTTGGAAAAATTGAGAAAAAACTTTTAAATTAGATAGACTGATTTTTTAAGGCTTATGCAGTGAGTGAGTTTTGAATTCTCAATTGAATAGAAAATACTTTCGGTGAACACATTAAAACCCGATTTTTTTTTCTATTATCACATAAATTTATGGAACATAACGAAAAAAAAACATGAGATTTCAAAGTCTGATAGCAAAATTCTGCATCTCGAAACAACTGAATGATTGATAACTAAGTAATTATTCATAACAACCGTTTGAGATTGTTTTTAAGAAGTCGCTTCGATTTTAAACTTAAATAGCAACATTTGTAAAACAAAATTCTCAATTTATAAGTGGACGAAAATTAGTAAATCACTTGTTTCAAGATAGGGAATACGTGGCTTAATATCATCTGAAAGTCTCTCATTTGGTTGTGTTTGAAAATAACTCCAACGGGAAATCTGTGAGCATCTTTCAAGAGGAGCACGTCAGATGTGCTTCTTCGGAAGCATTTACTTAATTCGAAATTTTATTTAGTTTAAAAAATTAAACTTTTATTCAGGATCCACTGCGATTTGAACCTGGGCATTACGTGCTGTTACATGCGCAGTTTAAAAACATCAGCCAAGTCTCTTACTATATTTTGGTAGGCTAAAAGTATATTATATCAACTTTTCAGTTCGACAGAACACAGGAGGCCTAGGTTCGAATCTGATCGTAGGCAATTAAAAAAATTAGTTAATTTTTTTTTTTTCAGTATTAACTTCCAAAAATGTGCTTCTACTCAACATCCAAGGAAGCTCATTTTATATGCTTCCAAAGATGTGCTTCTACTTAGCATTCAAGGAAGCTCATTTTATATGCTTCTAAAAATGTGCTTCCCCGCAATGACATCCTATATTAAAAATGATAAGCAGTGAGAAGTGCATTGGAAGCAGCTTTCTGCTTCCCATGAAGCACATCCGAAGCGCTCTGTACCCGCTTTCTTTTTCCGTTAGGACCACTTTAATATTGATATTTGTCAATTTTAATACTTTTCATAAGTTATGATTTCAATAGCGAATATTTCAGTTGACATAAATAATCAAGATATTATAAAGCAAAATCATAATTTTGAAACTGTCTAGAATATGCTAAACATATATTTCTGTATATGTAACAATCCAGAGTACGCATGTACGGATTTTGCGTAAACAATAATTAATATCAAATGGAAACCAAATGTTTGTTAAAAATAAATGTAGTCAAAATAAAAAAAAAATTTGCATAAAATTGTTCAAATAATTTAAAATTTTCCACATAATTAACTGTTATAGTTAATTTAGCATAACAAAATATTTTATACATATAAATATCTGTGACATGAAATAAAAAACAGCTTAAGTCGACTTAAGGGGACACCTTGGAAATGAAAAAAAAAATTTTTTTTAAAATGCTTTTTTTTGTTATGAAAGAAAAGAGATATTGTAATGAAAATTTGCACATATAATATTTAGTCAAAATAGTATACAAAAATATTTTTTTCAGATTTTTGCGGCCTGTTTTTTGGCTGCAGCAGGTTTTTCTCAAAACAACGTTTTTTGAGTTGGCGGGCGTGGTAAAAAAAACTAGTAGTCCGATCGTTCTGAAATTTTAGTATGTTATTTTACATACATATGTAAGTTTATAGAGTGAACTAGAATTACAACGATCGGTCATAAATTTTTTGATTTACAAGAGTTTTTTGGCGCCAAAAATAGTCGAATTTTGAAAAAACGCCGCCATTTTTTTTTTGGTCCAAATTAAATTCTATTAGTTCATTCTATAGCGGTTTTGATGCTGATTAAAATCCATTTCTTTGTTTTTTTTTGAGACAATCCAGAGAGCAGCAATCACGCCCGCCGTGGTTTTTTTGGTCTTTTTTTTCAAAAACCTGCTGCAGCCAAAAAACAGGCCGAAAAAATCCGAAAAAAATATTTTTGTATACTATTGATAACTAGATAATATGTATATGTGCAAAGTTTCATTACAATATCTCTTTTCTTTCATAAAAAATAAAGCATTTTAAAAAAAATTTTTTGTTTCATTTCCAAGGTCTACTGTTCCCTTAAGGCAAATGAAGTTCAAGCCAATTTTGCTTTAGTTCCAGGTGAAATTTTTCTATCATTTCAGAGAAATTTATTAGTACTTATTTAGGTCTTAATAATGCATAAAATCAAATCAAAATCGGGAAAGTATATTTCACCAAAAACTAAACGAAAATTGGCTTCAACTTCATTTGCCTTAGGTCGATTTAAGCTGTTATTTCTTTTTGCCACAGATATATTATTATATACTTATTATTTTAGTGCAAAGTCTATTTTGAATACATGAATACTACCTACATTGTATATATACTGCAAATAGTTTCTTTAATGGAACACGCGATAAATGTTCCACCGACGTGACCCATTAAAATATAAAGTCATGTTTTAGAAATAAAAATAAAATAAATTGTTACTTCAAATATAATTAAGCAATAAAATAATACATATTTTGAATGCGAATTGGGTTTTAATTGAATTTTTTTTTATTGATTCAATTGCCTGATTGAATTTTATTGTTTTTAGTGAAGTCATAAATAATGATATAAAACGATAGTTGATTTTTGTATTATTAAGATTTTTCATCATATTTGCTTATTTACTTTAGAATTTTGCTCATAAAGCTTAAATTTCAGCTTACATATTTATTTTAGTTTACCTTTGTAAGCAGTTATGTAAACAAGAAACTAGATATATTTATTTTTGTATCATTGCTGTTAAAAACTTTTAACTTTGCTTAATTTTATAAATATTTAATGTTGACTTGTAGATTATTTAAATTTTAAATATTAGAACAATAACATTCTGGTTTTTTATATGTAGGATTTTTAATTCGTAAAAAAGAGGTATAAGTAATGCCAACTTAAATCTAACGTTCCTTCACATCTTGCTAAAGTTTAATACACATTAGAGTGGTTCGCAAAAGCAAAAAAATGTGCTCGCATGGCGAAAAATATATTTTAATGACGTAAGAAAACACAAATACGATCCAATAAGGTCGTATGTTACAGCAAGAGATAAATGACATCAGAGAACATAGGAAAATTTAACACCGTACTACATAGAAAACAAATAACGTCGTTCGCTTCAGAGCAGGAATAAATTCATTTTTTTTACACTTTCATAGGTTTGCAAACTTATAATTTTTCCAAATGAAATTTAATCGAGAACTGCCATCAGTTACGGTAGAATCCTCATCGAATTTTATATTCTATTACTAAATTAAACACGACTAAAGTCATATCTATAGAACTAATTGGGTTACCGGTACGAAACTTTATTTTTGTGTTTATTCTTACATCATTAAGAATAATTTTCCGTCATAGATATAAACATTTATTTATATGAACAACCCTAATAGCCATACATCAACAGTCCGCATTAAAGTTATTGAATTTCCATTAAAAAAAATGTAGACAAATAACAACGAAAACAAGAACAAACTAAATAAAAATTATATGATAATTTATTTTTGAAAGTCTTTATGTGTAATGAAGTGTATAAATATTTATTAGGTCAATTTTTAGATAGAAAAAAAAACAGGCAATCTCTAGATACAGGGTCAGATAAGAAGATATCACATGGCATTGCGATGGAGTTGAATTTACTTCAACGAATTGTATTTGTTTAGTAAAAACTTTATTTTTTGTGTTAAGGTAGGGTCTCACATTTTATGCAAAATTTGCCCTTCATATAAAATGAAGGCAATGCGACACTGTGAAAAATATCTTTTGTTTTAACTCTTTATATTACATTTAAAATTTTATATTTGAGGACGACCACACAAAAGGTTGCTGAACATTTCCCATTGATTGATTGGTTTATTTGGCCCATTGATTTGTTTTTGGCCAATTCTCGAAAGTATGCCTTAAATTGAAAATTATTATTATCTATCTGTCATTTCCACAAAGTTTAGGAGATATATGAATTGAAGTACATACGTGTCACACTAACCTGGTCCGTGCTAAAGTACTTTAATTCATTTTTCTTCTATTCCATTATAAGATTCCATTATAAGATATATTTTAAAATTAAAAAAAATAGAAATTGCCGATATGGTTGAAGTTTCTATTAGAAACAACAAAAAAATTCAAATTTCGTTCTAAATCTATTTAATTCGAAAAGCTGCTTCAGAAAAATCATTGGCCTAAATCAATGGACCAAATCCGGCAGGTTGCCTGTTTTAAATTAAAAATAAATCCAATTACATTACGTCTCACGCACAGATGAATAGACACTTATTACCAGTTTTCTCAATTTTGCTTTAGCTTTGCACTATCATTCAATAATAAAGGTAAATGTTTATAGTTGTCAAAATTCAATTCAAAACGTAAACGAAAATCGTTCAACTCAATTCGTGCAAAATGATGAAATGTTTAAAATGATGTTTAATGAATTGGATCCAACCCAATTCTATAAATAAATATCTTTTTGAAGATAAATGCGTACAGTTGAAGTCATATCCACGATGATTTATACCTGTATTTGAATGTAACATACTTATATAAAAGGGCATTTTCGAAATTTAAGTATGTAAAATTGCAATAGAGTGCAAACGGGACCACTTTTTCCCCAGTTGGGCCGTATTTTTTTGATGCCCGGCAATGTTTTTAGAGTCCCACAATTTTTTCATCTGTTTTTAAGCATGTGAAATGACTTTTTTATTACAATTTTCGGGCTTAACAACTATTCCGAAAATTAAGTTTAAAATATCTTTTATTTTTAGAGGCAAGACTTACTGAAATGTTTAAATGAAATATGAACATTGATCATTTGAAATAAGCGTGCAATTCTTAATGAAAACTGAACGATTTTTAAAATGCCTATTGAAAGTACTACCATGGCTTAAAAAACAATTAACACTTTTATAAAAAGTACGTTAGTATTTTTATTATTTAAGTCATCCCTATTCTAAAGTCGCGGAAAAATCATTCTCCAATGTATCTGCCCATATTGCTGCAAAATTACGTTGATACGTGTTTCCTGATATTCCTTAAACCATTTTCCAGGGCATAGTAAAAAGAAACTAAATTCTATCTTTAATTAAAACATTCACAATAGGCTTTATCAAAAAACATTATAGGTATTCGAATCTTTACTTAGTAGTTGAATTAGTGTAGAAGAAGGGTGGGCAGGTAAGAAATTGGAATTTGAATTTTCGATTTGCTACAAATAAAAATCGTTCAATTTTGTGTGGCACCTCCTATATAAACAAAAAGAGAAAAAGCTATATCCTGCGAGCTTCAAATGGAAATATAATGCAACTTGGCACAGATACGCAAAATGACACAATTTAACATTTTAGAAAAGTGGGCGGGCTTAGCTGAGTAGGCGTGAACCTTGCATTCAAGCACATATTCGCACTGCATGAAGATTTGCGAATTCAGCACATCCAAAAAAAAAAAAAAAATAACAAATAAACTTTTCTTCGCGACGATGCATTAAATATCTTGGGCCTACACTTCAAAACAGTGTATGTCCAGCGTTGTTTAAGAACTTTTCTTGTTTTAAATTGACTAAATTTTTTACTTCTCGGTAAGAAAATCACTCGTCGCACGCTTTTACTTAGGTACTATATTCAGTTGCATACTGTTTGTCTTAAGCCAGATCACTGATCTTCCCTTATAACAAAGCGGAGTTTATGGCAGTACTGAACCTAATCGGGCGCTGTGAGGGTTTTATTTTATGCTCTTTCCCCCATCCAACCCTCAACTTACTAGCTCTGTCTATTTTAAAAATATTTATACTTTATATAATAGGGAGTAAACTATGAGTAAGTTAAAAATTTCAGATTATCTTAACAGACAGAAATATAAGTAGACGCTTCTTGGACTCACTGATCCCGCTGGGGTCGTTAGTCCCGTCCCATTTCTTTCCAACAAGACAAAAAAAAATAAATATTTAAATGCTAAATATGGAACCTTCACCTTAAATTACTCAAATATAATAAATTTTTAAAATATGTTCGCTACTGTTTATTCCGATAAAAATAAGATGAAATGATTTATTAAAAACGCTTCAACATTTTATTACTTTGAAAAAAAAAAACAAAAAAAATAATATTTCATATCTCAAAATATGAACAAAAACGCATAAAAAATGGATTTTTTTTTAGAAAAATTTAAGGGGGTAGAGGATAATTATATACATATGTAATAAATGAGAAAATTTTCAAACTGATCGGTAAAGCCGTTCTCAAGTAACAGTGATCACCGACTTCGAAAACATGGTTTTGAGAAAAAACGGCGTTTAAAGTTTTCAGTACGATTGGCATGCAGATAAAAAATTTATTTTGGAACTTACACTAAATCATCTGTAATAATCTGATTTGTTTGAAATTTTCAGAGAATACTTTTGTAATATTCTACTTTTAGAAAATGCAAAAACAAAGTCGATTTTTTTTCAAAATTCTAACTAGGTCTAACCCCTTAAAAAATTCATTTGAATAAAACCAAAAAATTTGCATGAATTTAAAAAAAGCATTAATATTGAAAAATGTAAACATAACACAATTAAATTAAATATTTTGTTGCCATTTGGCTGAAATAATGGAATTTGAAATCAATTAAAGTTTTTCGAGAGGTTATGCAATGCGTACCCTTATCATACCTAAAACAATTGTCGATAAAAAGTCATATAATATGAATCGCTGATAAAATATCTAGAAAAGCCTATCGAAGACAAATAAATATTTTCTTTGAAAAAATCATACGGAAATATAAAAAAATAGCGAATTTATCAGCTAAGATGTGGTATTCGATAAAACCCAAGTGACGTGATATTGTAAAAAAACACACGTTATCAGCAAAAATAAAAGCTGCTAAAGAGCAAATATCATGCATAGACCATATCCAGCCAAAGTAATAATAAATCAATGGCCAATTGATAATAGAAAACCAAAAGAAATAAAATTTAAAATCTATAGAAAAAACCAATATGAAACACAGACGTTAAACTTTGAAGTTAAAAAATTAAATAGTGCGCGATAAGTTAAGATAAGCTCAAGTATGTTACACCTGATTAAACACAAAAAAAAAGACGCCTACATTGTATATTAATCTATTATTATAGAAAATTATATAAAAATAATAATAATATAAAAAATATGAAATTTTCTAATGAAAAAATAATGACTAAAAAAAAACTTAACTTCTATGATTTTTGGTTTAAAATAGTCGATGAATCAGCAATGATTAAATTCACAGTAATGTTCATGATTCATTGTGCATTAAGTTTCCGAAATTTATAATATATCGTATCGTATTTATATATATATATCGTATATTTATGTTTATGACATCAACAAGTGAAATACATTGATTTACACGTACTCAACATATTGTTTTTCTTTATGAAACTTTGTCTGTCTTTGTCTAAATACAATAACAAAGCCAGTCTCATGAATGAAATTTATCATACAGGTTTACTATGAAAGGGTTAATTTATACGCTTCATATCATAGCGATAAATACGTGAGGGCTAGACATGGCTCAAAATTTAACTATAATTTTTTGAAGTTTTTGAGTTGACAAACACAGTCAGACCGAATTTATTCGTGACCTGATTAATTGACAGTCAGTGCTGCCACCTGCAAAAAAATGTTCTTTGCAAATGATAGCAAAATGTGAGCAGTGTATGAAATGTCAACATATAGGAATTTTTTTTTTTCCATTGTAAATACAGCGTGCTCGCGATAATATGTACTAATTTAAACCAAGTCTGTTAATTTTTGCGAGATTGTTCATATTTACGAAAGGCGCAAGAATTAAAAAAAAAAATTGAGTTTTATTAGTTTCAAAATAAATATTTTTTATTTAAAAACTCAAAAGAAACATTTTTTTATTCATTTTGTTCGCTACAGAAATAAACAAAACAATTTAGATATAAATTCATATTCCGTTTCAATTTTAAGAAAAACTTAGAACTCATTTTGAAAAAAAAAAATCGGAAATCCGCTTTTGCTGTTTCTTTTCTTCAATCACCTTAAAAACTGCATTTTCCCTTAGCTTCTTCAAAACATTTCGTCAACCATTTCACTTTCAGTCCATTCCAATGCATCATTTAAAATGTCAAAATCTTCCTTTGCTGTAGTCGTCTTTTGTGGCTCCACGGTATATTCATCTTCGTCGGTCATTTTGTGTCAGCGACACGTATAGACACTTTAAATGTTTTAAATGTAATTAGGGGATTCCCCACATTACCAAGCGCTTGAAAAAGTGTAAGGCTTAATGAATATTATAGTAATAATAAATAAAAAAAATACTTAAATAAATTCGTTACAAAATTTTTCAAAACAATAATGTTAATATTGTATTGTGATATTTTGGAGTAGTTAGTCAATGGTAGGTAAAAGTGTTCATATTTTCGGATGTTCATATCTTGGGATGTTAATATTATCGCGAGTTCACTGTTATTCACTGATTCTAGCTATACATTTTTTTTTTAATAATAACCTAGTCAATCGTAAGGAGATCTTATCTTGCACGAACAAAATTTTCAGCAAAGTGAAAAATGCCACCCTGCCACACTGTATCCACTTGGTTTTAGTTTAAAATTCGCGCTCAAGAGTTCTCAAAATAGGTTTTTTGAAATTTGGTCCTTTAAAACTCATAACTTTTTACGTTTTTTTGGGTCAATAATGGTTTCTTTGAATGCTTATGCTGTCCTCTATATAAATTTGGCTAAATCTCAATTTTCACCACTGGCTGAAATCTTTTTTGGAGCTTTCATGCTCATTAAGTGTTTTTGTGTAATATTCAAAAACGTTTCTAAAACGCTAAAAAATAACCTCTTTTATCCAACTAAATTGCTTCATTATTAAGAGCTCTTAGTGAGATAACATACATATATATTTTTTTGAGTATTTTTTTCGGTGCTTTTAACCTCATAAAGATGTCATATAAGACTCTTAAACGATCCTCAAATGATCAAAGAATAGTTACATTTTCAACAAAACTGATCAATAACACTGTGCGACAGCCAAAATCGGCGGGGGCTCTGACTACCGGGAAAAGTTATATCGGTCAAAAAAAGTTATACGTGTCCCGGCGTTTCGCTGGGTCACGTCTAGGAATCGAGATATATCGATTTGAAGTTAGTAAGTATCATATAGGGGCATTTTGTTTGAAATAGCTCGAGAACGACTAGTCCGATTTTTCTGCAACATACTTAGAAAAATTAAGAATTATAATTGCTTCAATCTATTGATGAACTGTTTCTCTCCATAATCAACAGTTTTGCAGTTATAAATAAATTTATGAAGAAAAAAAATTAATTTATTGCCTAAAAAATTAAAATTTTTTATTTTTAAAAATCATGAAAAATCCAAAAACAGGAAAAAGTGTTATTTTTTTTCTTCAATTCAATTCAATTCAATTCAATTTTATTGATTTTTTTAAAGGCTTTTAAAATCTGAGATTTTGACAATTTTAAAAACTAGTGTTAACTTTATAATAAGCCCTTATAATGTGAGCCCAAATAGTTATACATATATTTATGTTGATATAGTTACGAAGCTTATGCTACAGTTAAAATATTTAAACAATTCTGTCGAATTGGCGCAAAAGTAAATGCAACTTTTTGGTTGGTTGAATGTTTGCAGTTATTTTTAAGAAAAAAATATTTTTACCAGTTGGCAAATTTGTTAAAATAATAAATCGGAAAAAATGCATTTTCTATACACAGCCATGTAGCTGAAAATTCTACACTATTAAAATTTTTAAAATAAAGCTGTTTTTTTTTTTGTTGAATTGAGTTTTGATAAGAAATTATTTTCCGCTTATTTACCGGCCCAAATTGCTAACCCATTCATTGTGTTTGTATAAATTAGACTATCCTTTATTTTCCAAGTTTCTTTAAACGAGCAGTTCGGAACCATTAAATTGAAAATGAAAAAGTTATAATTCAAAATAGACAAAAATATTCGGGTAAAATATCATTTAAGAGCATTAACTTTTTTTCTAACGTCCTAACACCTCTCCAAATTAAAAAAAAAAATTAAAAAATGTGTATAGGAAATTGTTTGCAATAAAATGGTCTATGAAAAACTTCTGAAGTATTTTTTTAATAAAATCGATGGAAAAAAAAGTTATAGCCCTCTTAAATGATATTCAATCCAAACATTTTTGTCTATTTTTAATTAACTATAGTTTTTCTTTTTCAATTTAACGGTATAAATAGTTTCCATCAAAATTGTAGAGAATTCAGAATCAATTTTCTACAAAAAATAGTCTTTAAAAATTTTTGTCAGACTTACGGCTCTCAAGACATCGCTGCAAAAAGATTTACATTGATTATCAAAATCACGGCAAGAAAAAAAAAATCTTATCCTACCCAAAATGCCTGGTTCAGCCAAAATTTTTTAATATTTCAATGGACTATTATTAAGTCTCTAAATTTTTATTGTAGTGCTTCTTCAAACACTATATGTATGTATTTTGAAATCGCTTTTCTTCTAATTTTTGGTTTTCTTCTTATATTTATTTTGTTTATTCATGACTTGAACTACTTTCACGGGTGCATTTAATTTGACAACTTAATTCTACCGTTCTTCGACAACTAAAAATATGCAATGGAATTTTTGTTTTCTTCTTATACTTGTTCTTTAATATATCTTCTTTCACTATACGCAAATTTTCTGGAATCAAAAACTATTTTATATATGTAATAGAAATTAAAATACCACGAGAAGCTCGGAAGAAAATTTGGAAATCAACGGACAGTCTAATATACAAACGTGTCTGGATGTCGAGGCGAGTGCCTGGCCCCATTTGAAATTTTTTTTATTGCCATTTAAATATTTATTAATCAAATATAGAAACTACATGCAGGCATACATATATAGTATACATACGAAGCATTTGTTTATGATATTAATAACAAATATTGAATGAGAGTTTTGGTTGCATATTGGAAATAGATTTATGTAAATATAATTTTAAAGTTAATATTTAGCACGAACTGAGATTATTGTATTATTAGCCTAATGTTTCAGCTCAGTTCGACAAAGCGATTCGCGTCGCTATTATAAGTTGAAAGGGAGGATTGTAATTTATTTATAAAATCCGCATGAACACGTTTTTTGAATTTTTTTTGCCAATATAAGTCTTTCTCGTTTTTCTGAATTAAAATAAAAGTCGTACGTTCAACAACCTCAAAATCCATATAGAAAAACAAAAAAGAAATTAACACCTGCAATATTATGACAAATAAATATCGAATTTTAAATTTTCCAAAACTGCACATGAACCAGAATTGCGATTTGACCGCTAAAAATTGATTTTTGAAAGAGAAAATTTTGATTGAAGTGGTTTTATAGTCAAAGCAGTGACGTCAACTCGGTAGGGCTGGGGAGGGCATTGCCCCCCCCCCCCAAGGATCAGATACTGGGTATTATTCAATACAATAATTCAATAAAACCATCTAATAGTGGTGGAATTATAAATCCTGCCCCCCCCCCAAGGTTTTGGTGAAGTGACGCTCCTGAGTCAAAGGTATAGTAATGTTGCTATTATTTTTCATTTCGAAGATTTAATGATTCAAAGTGACCCTATTTTCAGTGTTTTCCATCACATTTTTTATGTGAAATTTATAACTAAAGATTTTTTCCTTCACTTTAATGTTTGATTCGTATTTTTTTTAAATTATTGAATTACTTTTTTTTTTTGTTTGTCAAGTGAAAAAAATTTAAATGCATTTATTTGCTATGTTGTTTTGACGGCAAATTTTTATGGATTTTTTTTCCGCAACTGTGAGTTGTGCCAAATTTTAGTTGAAATTATTAGCTCGCTTTTAAAATAAATCAAAAATTTCAAACTTAGAACTCACAAAATTTATAAATAAATTTGAAAAATTTTGATTCCATTCCAAGGTATTGCTATTCAGAATCAAATATTTAAATTCTATTTTCGAGCTGGAGAAAGGTCGGAAATGAATTTTGGACATTATAAGCAGCTGTTTTACAGTAATCAATGAAGAAAGGATAAACATTATTACAGGCGGTTATCGGTTAAGGTTTCACTTTTCGAATATTTGGTTTTTGATTTGAAAAATTTTTTTTTGAAAACGATCTGTAGCTTGGCTCCCTGCCTGGTACTATCTCTGGCAGTGCCCAAATTTTATTTTCGAATCCATTTTTGATCTTTCGTAGAGATTTTATTGTATGATTTCGAAAAAATGGCGCATGGATTCCTTTTGCCAATACTTTATTGCAACTGCATAAATGAAAATGCATTTTGGTGAAACTAACCGACCAGGGTTGCCTTGCCAAAGCCCGTCCCAATGCCCAAAAATTAACAAATTTTACCCAATTTTGTAGTTTTAATTAATACTGTATAACAGCGATGGGCACGTAGTGGCACTTTTCGCCCTCAGCCCGTTATTCGACGCACAAGCAACCAAAAAACAATTCGCAGAATTTCAACGCTATCGATGTTGACTTGAGTTCAAATGAAAACAAAAACAACACACAAAGGAATTTGCGACGGTGCCGCATTGTGTCTCGACGAATGTAGCAATTGTTTTTATTTGCAGTGCAATTTGGTTTTATTTTGTGCTTTTGGCGAATTCGGAAATGAAAGCAAAAAAACTTTAAAATTTCGTTTTTTGTTACTTGATTTTTTTGTTGCGCCCTTTTGCTAGATTTCCATGCCCACTGAAGCTGTATAATATCTCAGCTCGAAATGTATGCCAAATGATAGAACCCAAAGAGGCCTCAATATAATATGTGGCAACCCCACTGCACTGTTGAAACCTGTCCCAAAAGTGGGTTGCCACTGGTTTTTTGGGTAATTTTTTATTAAAATATATTAATGTTTAAAATGTGCCTAAAAAGAATATATAGAGTTTCCTTGTCGAAGGCAACCCTATATATTATATTTAAGCTCTTCGAGCTTTATCATTTGTCACACATTTCAAGTTTTTATTGTCATTGTTAAAAATTGACCCAAAAAAAACCGGTGGAAACCCATGTTTGGGACAGTATTCAACAATGCAACAGCATAAGTTATGTTTAGGCCTCGTCGACTTCTATCATTTGACATATATTTTGAGGTGTAATATTATACAATTTTAATTATAACAGCAAAATTGGATTATTATCGGGCATCGCGACGGGCTTTGGTAAGTCAACTCAGGCACGTTAATTTGATCAAATGCCTTACTATTTTTCCCGTATATCTTATCCTGTATTCTTATACATTCGAATTTTCTTTAGCGGGCTCTGCGCCTATTTATTTTGGTAACTAATTTCAGTAATTTTCACTCATTGTGGAGATATTGAACACTTGACTTGACACTTGACAGCCTTGGTCTATTTTATCTTTTATACTTCATAAACAAAGAGTTTCCATTGAGTACCTACAATTTTTTGTCTTTAATTTAATTTTTTTTTATTTGTTTTGCTAGTTTTCATCAACAGCAACAAAAACGTTACATCTATTGTAACACTTTTATTATTACTGCAATACAAAGGTGCACGAGTTATTGTTAATGATGTTAAGAGCTGACAATACTTGTGCTGTTGCTACCTACAAACATACAAAGCAAAGCTCCAAGTAGTTACAGCATCACCATCAAACAACTTTCAAGGCTTCCTAGTTATCGTTACTGAGGAAAGCACTGCTTTCATTTTACTATTTTAACCTTTTATCGTTATAACTCAATTGTAAAAGAGATTTCATTTACGTAAACACTTTTTAATATTTTTTTATTTCGTTAAAACAGAAAACACATTTACTTATACATATTTAAGTAAAACTGTTTTAAGAAATTTAAATTAATTGTTAAAACTAATTGCAAGATTTACAAAAATTTTTAAGATATCTGATACTTGTAAATACAGGATAACCTAAATCAATATCAATAAAATTTTTCAATATAACTCATTGCACTTAAAAAGTATTCTAATTATATATTTTTAATTATATAAACTGTTATTGCTCATAAGTCTTAATCTATAGTAGAGCATTTAACTTAGCTAATTTATTCTGCACTTGTGATAATTTTTACTGTTAATTGCAAACAAAACTTTTCTAATTTAAATTTTTTTTTCTTTTTCTTTACAGCCGAGTTACCTTGCCATTAACTGTGGAAGAGGTTTGTTACATACATATATTTTTTCTTTCTTAAATCAGTTGATTTATTTAACTTATATTTAATTTTTTTTATGTTACAGTATCAAGTAGCACAACTTTTTTCAGTAGCTGAAGCATCAAAAAATGAAACTGGTGGTGGTGAAGGCATTGAAGTGCTAAAAAATGAACCATTCGCGAATCATCCTTTACTGGGTAATTACAAATTAGTTTAATATTGTTTTCTATTGCGTTGAGGAAGTGGTAATTAAGAGTTCTTGTACTGAAAATTTTATTTCAAAAATATTAAAAAACACAGTTACAAACGCTCTTCTAAGACTTGTTTTATTTCAAGCCTGAGAGGTTTGGTGTTGGAGGCAAAATTTTTGTGTCACGAAAAGACATAGTTTGAACAGAAGCAAAAACAATGAAAAAACTTTGAAACTTTGTAGGAATATTTCGCTATTGCTATTTCTATGCATTCTCTGTTATCTAAATTTAATGAGCGCCTAAAATATTGTTATTAAAAACATATAAATTTTGACTACAATATATAACGAAATTGGTTTTAATTTATATCGCATAATTTGAGGCGCTCATTTATTTAGTTAGGACAGAGTTAGTGATAGTGTTAGACTTAAGTAAGACTTATGAATATATTTTTCTTCATTAAAAAATATTTTCTTTTTCTAGGTGGAAAATATCATGCCGGTCAGTATACATATAAAATTTATCATTTGGCTTCAAAAGTTCCAGCATTTATAAGACTGTTGGCACCGAAGGGTTCCTTAGAAATACACGAAGAGGCATGGAATGCCTATCCATATTGTAGAACGGTTATAACGGTAAGCATTTTATATAAATGAATACACAATTTGCTTGTCAAGTGAAAGAAATCCCTAGCATTGGTATAGGAAATATAAAGAGTTCAGTTATTATACGAACTGATATTGTTGACATAGAGAAAGTTAGAAATCACAAAGGTCTTGATGACCCAATCCCCATTAGCCAATTTATTAAGGACTGTGTTAAAGAAATAGAGCTTTTAGCACTTGACTTACAGAACGATAGTTTATTAAAATGAAATGTTATCTAGTGGTGTATATATCTCGCGCATGTAAAGAGTTTCTACACATAATGATGCACTTTGACCAAGATACAAAAGTTGCAAGATCGAAGACGTCAAAGAATCAGTACCTATATATTTCGATTTTGTGCCCTTTTTAACATTACCCATAAACCAAACATTCTCTATTTTTTGTTCTGATGAATTCATACAAATGAAAGCTGTATTAGCTATGTTATTTAGGTAAGTCTATCAATCCTTGTTAGTGTTCCGAATCATTAACCAATTGACGTGAGAACTGAGTAAATATGTACGTTCTTTTTACTTCTATAATTGCTCAAATGAGAGTTCCCCATAACTTGATTCCATCGGCATATTTTCCCTTATTCAAATGTTTAACTAATCATTGTGTGAAGTTAACTTAGGGTTATTTCAATGTTATATATCTTACTCTGTGGCTTCGCGATGAAAAACTCTGCCTTCGAAGCGTGGTAAAAAAATGGTTTGGATGTACATAAGAATTAATCAATTTATTCAATACATAGAATTCTCATAATAGTTACAATGTCGCGAGAAAAATTGGTCCTTCTTAGCTAAACATAATATGTATCAAGAACATATTTAAAAAAAATTTAAGTATAACTTTTTTGTTAGTTTTTTTTTAATATTTAATAAGAGCAATTTTTATGATACGGTCAATATATACAATATTGTGAGACATTATTTTTAATTTCTGGGACCAAGTCTCTGAAAAGAATCTCTATTCATCTCTATTCATCTCTATCTCTATAATCTCTAAAAAGATACATTTGTTATAGTAAAATACTTGTAAATGATTTTCAAGTTCATTGCAATTTAAAACAACAACAAAAAAATGTACACTTAAAAATAAGTTGCTTATTCATATTGTAAACTCTCTGATTATTGAACATGTTTTCAAATTGTGTAATTAATTTGTTTATTGATTTTGGCTCCAATTTGCTTTCTCGATGCATATGTTATAGATTGCATATGTATAGAATTGCGCTTGATTATTAATCAAGCAATGCATTTTAAAAGCGTTAGGATTGGAAACAAATGTGCACATTTAAAAATTACAAATTGTTTATTTTATATAAATTTTAAAAAAAAAAAATTTTAATGGTATAAAATTAAATGCGTTCATACTTTTTCACTTATGTTTTATTAGTTCAATGGCTTATCTGTACTAAATTGGTTTTGCTTTGCCATTTTTGAAATTGTTTCACATATTTCGCAATAATTTATTACCTCATCGATTAAATTTTCTGAATGTGGCCAACTCGTGAATGCAGATTATGACTGCATTTAAAATAAAACCAAAATCAATATATGTACATACTTTTCACGGCAATAATGTCATTAGTAAGTTTATTTCAATTAATAACTTGCGCATTAGACTAGAACGAAAATCAAATTCATTGACTCCTTAAGGTCTGCTACTGCGTTTTGTGTTTACAATATTTTTAGTTCGTCTTTACTGAAAACAGCAAATAAATTTTATTTTGAGAAATCGTGAGTGAGAATAAGATAAATAATGGAGTGTCTGAGGCTTTAAAAATAAAAAAAACTCGGAATGTTGTTCTATTTTCTTCGGCTTACATACATAGAAATTGTGATGAATTCCGATATTTGCCTTTCTCGACTTTAATCAACTTTGTTGATATTTTCCGATACATTCTAGCACTCAGTAACATTTTCGGTATATTCGATACCTTCTTTTTCTATAATTTTTGATACTCCAACTTTTGTCGATTTTTTCGATGAATTTCAACATTTGTATTAAGGACTGCGTTTGAAAGAATTGTCCATCATGAAATTCAAAAAATCTTCGGAACTATTGGTTCGATTCCAAAAATTTTATAACAGTATTCTTCTTCAGATTAATTTTCTATATTTATATATTACTCTGTTTGAATAAAATTTTTTGATTATTTTCGGTACCCCTTCGATCAGCAATTTTATGGTATTTTCGGAGACCCTCTGGATTGCTGCATATCTCTTTCTCCTGAAATCTGACACATCACTGGCCACTCTCTTTGTTGCCTTTATTTCCCTTTTGACCTCAGTATCTTACGCAGTCCTTATATCATAAGTCGGACGAAAATAACGTTACAGGTTGAAAAATACTCTGAAAAATATTCTTAAAAATATGTTTCGAACGAGATACATATATGTAATTTAAAATAAAAGAATGGTTTTAATTTTCTAGTAGTCTGAAACACAGGAAATAAATGGTCCATATTTGGAAATTTATTCGCGTTGTAAAATAACCTCAAATATACCCAAAAACCGTGTTTTTTTGCACTTTTAGGTTATGATATCTTGAAAACTTGACGTATAGGAGCCATTCTGAGCTCGGATTCGCATTCAGCGCATCAAAGATCATTGGATATGCTAGGTCTGGTCTCTGGTTCTGGACTTTTGTTTAATTTTGTCGGCCTGTGCTATTATTGTTACATTGTAATATGATAACAGTCGTAATATAATTAAAATTATTATCTGCCTACATGAAGTGAAGTCAAGCTAACATTTAAGTTCTTCACTATCGAAAGCAGATAAATTTTCGTGGACTCCCGCTTACGAATTGTGAACCCCCATTATTTGTCATGCCCCCATCGAGTCTCCTGTGGACCCCTGGGGGTCCACCTAGACCACTTTGGGAACCTCTGATCTAAACAAACAACTTATAACAATATCTAATGTAATTAAAATGCTAAATCTAAAAAATATGCAGCTTTATTTTTTGACTGCTTTTTTAATATTTAACTTTTCTGAATTTTTTCATTTTGATTTTAGGCATTAAGTCTGTTCTCATATATTAAATAAAATTAAATTCAATAATATAAAATTTTAATAACACAAATTTTTTAGAATCCCAAATTTATGAAAGAAGGGTTTAGAATTGTAATCGACTCTTTCCACTTGAATGACATAGGCGATAAGGAAAATGTAAGTTTAAATATTTAACAAATTTAACTAATATGCTTTTCTCTTGTTCTCTTTTTTCCTTCTTTCTCGTTGCATATTATATATTAATTGTGTTTTTTAACAAATCAATCATTCTTCGTTAAAATAATGGTGATGGATAATTTTGTTTGTTAATAATAAAATAAAAACTTTAATATCAAACTATTATGAATTTATTGTTGATAAAACGATAAATTATTTTCAAACTAATGAATATTATAAAAATATCGATGATAAAAATAAATGCTTCGCTTATCAACCAATTAATAACAAAAAAAAACAATAAATTTTATGTATTCTCTATATTCATGTGTGTATATATGTTAAATTATTTTGCTTAACAATTTTTGTGTAAATGCTAATTTATTGCTTAAAACTTGCATCATAAAATGAAAATAAAAATTCCAACGAAAACAGAACCCGGGCTATATGAAAGAGAATTTTATTATTTGCATTGAATCGCTTCATGTCGCTGACATTGGAGAACAAAACAATGTGAGTGTTAATTGTAGCTGTGTATCTCTATCCGTTAATGTAGTTGTAGTTACTTTATTTACCAGCAAACATTTGAAAGATTTGTAAATCTTCCACATTTATGGCGATGAATCTATAACTCTTATAGAAGAATCTTACGTGATCAAATAAGCGCATCTCTCAACACACTTCTGGAAGACAATTAACAAATATAAAAATAATTGATTTTGAATCATCCATACGATTATTTGTAGGACTACCAGGCGATAAGTTAATTATTCGCTCTTCCATAACAGTTAAATTGACATTTTAGGTATTTTTAAATTTCATAAATTTCAATACATTATGATTCGATATATTTTTTTATGTTATTTGCATTGTACATATACATACGACATTAAATGTAGATATATGCTGGAAGCAAAAAACCCGTTCAGTGTTGCCAGGCTGATTCTCTGTATTTGTGTTGCCATAATTGTAGCAGTGTAATCATTTTCAATTATAAACTACGTCACAAAAAAAGAATCATCTATTAAATATCGCATACAATTAACGTGGCTAAAATTAAATGTAACAATAATATTCATACCGAGTCTTCCTATTATGACTTAATAAACATTTTTCAACAATAATTGTTTAAAAATTTTTCTTATGATTAAACGTGAATCGCTCGGCTAGTCTCTAACTCCGGATAGTTTCTTCCGAACAAACTATCGCTCCGCATCAGAATATGTGCAATCGCGCGCTATTGAAATCATCACCTCGGTGATTGTAATTCCACGATTAAAAATGTTTGCTGGGTTTGTATTTATTACTTTGTATGTACTGCATGTTTAAATCGTCCACCTTTGTTTTTTTCTCATAAATTCATTTAGTTTGTTGTTATTTTTATGCTACTATTTTAATTAAAGTGTTGTCACACACAGACACACATTGAACTTGCAATATCTTAAATTATAAAATTAAATTTTATTTAAAATTTACTTAAATTTTTTTACATTCTATATACTAGGTACATGAACTGCCACCAGAGAAAATTAAACAACGTGAAGTGGTTCACATTGATATCGCCAACGATCCTGTGACGCCTGCGGATTACAAAGTTGATGAAGATCCAACAAAGTAAGATTTTTAAATTAAGATTTAGGAAAAAAGAAATTGATTGTTATTCTAGATTCAAGAATCTAGAGGTTGATAGTTTTATTTGTTTCAGAAATTGTTAGTTTTTCAAAAGAGAGTGATGGTGAAAATTAATGCCTTTTAACGAGTTCAATTTTTTTTTTCACACGCGAATCATTCTGACCACGATATAATAATATATAGAGTTGCCTTGTCGAATCAGGGAAAGGATACGACAAGGCAAACCTATATGAGGCGTCCAGTTGTAAAACCGGCCAAGTCCAAAAAAAATCAAGTTTTGAGATATTCTCATAGGTACATATATCAAAATATAGATCATGCTTTATCTTCCTATGTTTTTAGATTAAAAAAATTTTTTTTGACAGAAATATTAATATTAAGTGTAATATTATACACTTATAATTAAAACAACAAAATTAGCTAAAATTCGAGCATTTTTGGGCATTTTGGGCATTGGGACGGGCTTTGGCAAGGCAACCCTGGTTAGTTAGTTTAACCAAAATGTCTCACCACCTTTTCTGTACTGTAATCTTATACAATCGACTTTTCTACAGCGGGCTCTCTCCGCCTATAAGAAAAATTGCTTTTATAAAAGATATCATATCGACCACTGTAACTTAAGTGCTTAGTTTTCTAAATAAATATAACAATACACATAGTAAAATTTACATTTTTTTATCTTTGACAGATATAAATCACAAAAAACTGGACGCGGTCCACTGCAAGGTTTAGATTGGAAGAAAAAAGTGGATCCCGTAATGACATGCTATAAATTAGTAACAAGTGAATTTAAATGGTTTGGATTACAAACGAGAATAGAAAATTTTATACAAAAGTCAGAAAGACGATTATTCACAAATTTCCATCGGTATGTCAAATATTTCTTTATTAAAGTTTGAACAATTTTTATTTATTCATTATTTTCCTACACAGGCAAGTCTTCTGTTGGATTGATCGCTGGCACGGTCTAACAATGGAAGACATACGCGCAATTGAAGAGAAAACCAAAGAGGAATTAGATCGACAGCGTCAAGTTGGCGAAGTGCGAGGTACACGTGCGGATAGTGATTAAAGTTTTAGCTAAAATAAATACCAACACCACACCAAGAATAACAACAACAACAAAAGCAACAAACCATGCCCATTAGCAAAGTTCTCCCATTTCCTTTTAATTGCAACATTTTAGGAGAATTTAATAGTAATTTAAAAAAGAAAAGAAAAAAAAACTTAAAAAATGAAGGGAAAAAGTAATAATAAACAAAGCAAGCAATAGTTTAAGTCAGCATATTCTTATACAATATACACAACAAAATTACATCAACAATAACAGCAAAAGTAACTTATTTGTAGCTTCATTAAGCAAAATACAAGAACAAAATTAACGAATTGGTTTTTTTTTTGTGTTAAGTATTACCATAGTCAAAAAACAATGGAAAAACGTGCAAAAACATAAAAAATAGACGGGCGCTTAACTGATATTTAAACACAAAAACAGAAAAATACACCAACACATACTACATAGCATATATGGGTGAAACAGTTAAAAATACGTTTATAAAATAGCGATAAAAAAACAAGAAAAATACAAAAAAATGCAATGTTAATTAATTCTATTTAAATGCAAATGTAAAAAGAGAAAACAAAGTAAAGTTAAATATTAAAATAAAAGTAAAAATATGATGCCAGATATTTATATGATTAAAGCATTAAAACAATTTTAATTAAAAGAATTATAAAAATATATTATTAAATTTAATATATACACAACAGAAAGGTTCAAGAAAATAAAATGAAACAAAATAAAAACAAAATATATAAAAATCAAAAGTTCTATTACAAAATTTGAAATTTATTAAATTCAATTCTTCATATTTCATAAATATTAATTTTTTGTAAGTGTGTATTTTTTTATTTTTTTGAACAATATTGTATGATACGTATGAGTGAATGCAACACCCGAGCCTTATATAAATATACTCTCGTTATTCTCACACATAAGTGTATAGAACGTATTCACGTAAACTAAAATATTTGCACCCCAATTCGACGATATTTTTAATACCGCCTTGTTTGATTTGATGAGCAAAACAGTACAAAATCCTCTTGCATCTCAAACAATCTTCTGTCATGCATGAAGACCTTATTAGCGTGCAACGGTTTGGGAGGTGGCAAAATGGTCCCTTTTTTTAGTAAATGAAAATAGTGAATTGCAATGTGCAGGGGAATGTGTGAAAAATATTTTATTTTGGTAAGGTTTTGAAAGGCGGTACACATTAGCTTGGCAATCATGTTCGACGATTTTGCTCAAATTGCTCTTGTTTGACCCATATTTGTTTTGACTGATGTATTTTTGACTGACAAACATGATTGTCTTTTAGAATGCGAAAGATGATTTTGTTTTTTTATTAAATTATAATTTTTCATGGTGTAAACCACGCTCATATGATCCAAAAATTTGACATTTTGTTTCGTCACTAAATATTGTATTATCCCAAAATGTGTCTAGCTGATTGACTTGGTTATTTTCGAACTTTAAGCGCTTTTTGGCATTTCTTTTTTCGATAAAATGTTTTTTTTACGTACATATGTATATTTAACTTTTTCTGGAGCTCCACTAAGATAATGCCTTTTTCTACTAACTAATCATACTGCGCGTCTAAACTTTTTTGCCTCTACTTTCTTATGTTCTCAGTCTTCTTTCTTTTTTACTCAAAAGCGAAGGTTTTTATTTTAAGTTTTGTCATTGATTTGGAAATATTATAAAACAAAGAAAATCATGATGGTGCATTTGTTCAAAGTAAGTGCTGCTTTTATTACCTGCATACAGAACGCTTTGATTTTTAAATAACTTTAGTAAATTCCCTGCGATTCTCACCAGCACTTCTGTGTTTTTTACGTTCATGCTAACCAACTCAATATGTTTATATCAAGCTTATAGCACTAAGAATCATAAAAACTTTTCCACGTCGAGCTGAGTAACATGGTTTATAGTTTTAACTTTAGCAAAACTTTTTTATTTGTTATCTAGGTAAGTTTGAGTAAAATTTTGTTATGAATAATATGCATTTTTTATATTTTATGCAACTCATATTTTTTGAATCAATCGCTTGCTTTAGTCTTTGATGAATTTCAATCACAATGAAAATATATTTATAACTACAAGAAGAATTATGCATTATTTTTTTTAATAAACATATACCATTTCGGCCTCAGAACTAAAAAATAAATCAGCTTAATTTATGATCTAACTTTGTACTATACGTCCAGAATGAACTAAAGCCTAAGTAATGGATTCAAATTAATTACACAATATACATTTGTCAAGTCTTATCTCTGTAACTGTAACTAAAATGCTGTTAATTTTCTGTTCGTTGATTGAAAAATATTTAAAACACCAACTAATTTTAAAATACAATAATATAGAACGTGTTAATGAATTGCAATTTACTTTAACGAAAAATGAACGCATGTTTAAATAAACATCGAATATAGAAAACAAAGTTTTCGTTAATTTTGGTGCTGTGTAAATCGTGGCCACTTTAGTTTAAAAAGAGTGTTTAAAATTAAACAATAAATTGCTACAGTTTAAGCAGCGCTCGGAATTTTTCATATAATGGATTACTTTTGCATGCTTACATACTTACAACTTGATGAAACTAAAATTTTTCGAATGGATTATGGTAGCATATTTTTAGGCATGCAACATTACTCTATTTCATATGTATATTTTTTTTTACATTAAGCGCCAGATCTTAACATAACAGACAGTTTTTTAAAAAATATAAAAGGAAAACACTAAAACATTATATCAAATTAAACAGGCATAAAAGTATTATAAATTCTATTTTCACTTACAAAATTCAACAATGTTGATGTATTTCAATGCATTTGTAATTTATAAATATATATTATAAAACAGTTCATACAATTGCCAAAAAAAACCAAAATATACATGTATTTTTAGCGTTTATATGTATTCAATTTAAAAAAATTTTTTAAAATAAATTAATGGTGTCATTTTCAAAATTTTACTTCAAACATTTGCTGTTGAATTTCCTAAATACATAGGTATAAATTAAAACATTTTTAAAACTAATGAAAATTTTAAATCAATTTCAAAATGTTAAATAAAATAATACAAGATGCGCGCTGGCCTCGTGTTGGAAATAAATAAAAGAAAGTTACATTAGCTAAATTTTTAAAAAGGGCTTAATTTTTTTTATTATTGTTTGCCTAAAAAAATCACAAGAATTTAGAAAGAAAAAATTTTTATTTGAAGAAAAAAGGTTCTCGATTATTTTGAATACCGAAATAGAATGGCCGGTTAAACTTTTACTGGTCATATTAAGTACATGAATACTTTCAACCCTATCATAAATATTCGGAAGAAAAGTAGAAGTGTACTGAAAATTAAAAATGCATCGAATGCTCTAAAAAAAGTACAAATGTACCGAAAATGGCATCACTGCTCCTCATCTGATCCTTTTCGTGAAGCCTTTTGTGCTCCATGCGCTGGCCAAATATTTGTAACGGCTTCTTATTTGTATTGTGGGTTCCTTCAAAAACTCTTTATTAAACAAAATTAATAGCTTCTGCTTTAAATTCCTTACTACAAAGTTGGAGAAAGACTTTGGAATTTTTTACAGCGAGCTCTTGGGCTATTAGGGGATAAAGGACTTACTCCATATTTTTGATTTGTTTTGTGTTACAAATTTTTATTTGATGAAACTATTGTGGAGGCATCTGCAGTTGAACTGAATTCGCTTGTCATACATAGTTCCTTTATTTAGAATAAAACTTTTGGTTTTTGATTGTTGACAGGGCCCTCTTCGTATATGTCTATTGACTTTGAGACCTTCGCTTATCAATTTCCGATATCCAAAAAATTAATTTTGATTGAGTTATTGTCCTTAAATTGTTATGTTTTGGCTAAAAAAGAAAATTGTTTCATTTAAGGAGGGTACCTGCTAATTACACAGGCCAATAAAATTTGATGAAACTTCATATCCAGAGACTGGACTTAATGTTTCCGAAAGTTTTCGGTACGCTGAATTCGAATCTGATCTCAGAATTGCTCTATCACATTAGGGTTTCGATCTCTTGTTTTTTCGCCGAGTTATCGCATTTGAGATCAGATTCGAATTCACCGATCCGAAAACTTTCGGAAACATATAGTCTAGTCTCAGAGTATGAAAATTGTCGGCCTGTGTATTAGCTAACATTATATTATATTATTTTTAACAAAATATTTAATATATATTTTATTGATTTCCAAAAAATTTTGCTTGTGTTAATCAAGTTGATTTTGAAATAACTTATTTAATTTATAGCTTAGTTTTTTTTTATTAAGATTTTTCCATTTATTTTATGTCCTTCTGAATATAAAGTATCTATATATGTATATGAGTAAGACCCAACAATTTTAAAAATTTTTTGTTTTAATTGATGATTGACGGAACAAAATCTGATAACTACAGTTTTGTGCTTTATTTTATTTTTCTAATCTATTGATTTTCGCAATGTGGATTCCGTTAACATATTTCATACATAACCGCTATATGTATATAACCGAAAATTCATCCAAATGGTAAGGCTGCCTCAAAAGCCGTCAAATTCAAATTTGTTGGGTTAAAGGCTGATGGTTTTGTGCACTCGGGTTCCGTTTCTGCTCTGAAATCCATACAAAATCGTAACGTCAAAAGCCGTTAACTCCATTTCTGTTTTATCCTTATGGCTTTTCCATAAGAATTTTTTCTCAAGAAGACCAGGATAACTATTAAAATGTATATGTTGTTCACTTTAGGTTTTACCAGTACCAGTAAAAGAAGTTAAAGGCAATCTAAGTAAAAAAATTCTCGTAAAAAATATGTAACTTCTCAGGATTTTGTGCAAGTTTAAAAGTTGTTTGCTGCTAATTTATTCAAATTGTATTCAAAAACATAGCATTTTTACATAAGTAATATTTACATGAATTAAAAAAACTAATAATGTGTTCTAAAATCATAATTGCAATATTAGTTTAAATTTATCATTAATTTGCCTATAGGTTAAAAGCAAAATTCAAGATGTAAAATATTAAAAAAAGCTTCAGCACAACTATAAATAAATCAGTGACGGCCAAATCTCATGCACACCGTTTCTCAAAAAAAAATTTAAATTCTCGAAAATTATGTTGAAAGCTGTGTATGCAGTATTTTTTCTGCTATTCGAGTATAGTCAGAAACTGCCTTTTTCAAAATCGGGTCGGATTGTTTTTATGAAAGAATATCAAATGACCGAAAAATATTGGATAATCCTAAGGCAAAAATCGAACATAATCGATCGTCTTATTAGATGGTAATTATGGTATATCCCAAAATATTTTTTTGTTTCTTCAGAAACTGGCAGAAGTGGGGCGGGGATGGTAATTTGAGATTTCTGATTGACACCCTCTGTTTCGTGTAGATAATTCGTTTCCTGAACTAACGGTAAAAATCTTAGTCCAAATGGTTTCGATAGATTTTTTAGTGGCATTTCGAACAGTCGTAAAATTCGAAAAGCCCTCGGGAATTTAGCGAATTTCAAGTAAACAAACCTCAACTTTATTTCTAGAATATAAAGAAAAGTATCCATCTTCACAAAAAAGTTAAATTTATTTTTAATTTTGAAACATCAAGGACAAATTTTAAAATTTTGTAGAAACAATTACCATTAGAAAGGCAATTAAAAAATCTATTGAAAGCACTTGAACTAAGATTTTTACAGATCACCCAATAGGACAACACTTTGACCAAATTTGAGGTCAATCGGTTATGTTCGTTGTTTGACCTAGGACATTTGACATGAAATGCATCATAGTCAGTGGTGCCCAGAGAACGAGCAGGCGCTTAAAGAGAGTAAAAAAGCGCTAAAGAGCGTAAATAAGGGTGTACGCATACAGCGTCGTCAACACATGCTAGTCGTGAGAGCGCGTTTGCTTGTGTTAGTGGGCATCACTGGACATACATATGTGTCTCGTTTGAAAAAACTTCTTAAGCGCTACAACTTTTACTCAGCATTTAATCTAATAGGTCCGAATAAGAGGTAGAACAGTTCAAAATATATCGACTAAAACTATTAGTCGATGCTGCTACATTGTGAAAGCTGAGAGTCAATACATAAAACCGTTTGAAACATAAACTTAAAGCACTTTCACAGAGTATTTGCATGCATTTGGCAGTCACTGTAATTAATAAAATAAATTAAAATTTTAGTTTTTAATTAATTGTTTCTAAAAGTAAAATAAATTAACATCGAGTATTTATTTTGTGGTAAGAAAACAATAGAAATATTTTGCTACACAATAGGTTGTTTTTGTTTTACTGCTAAAATTTGTTCCTCAAATTCACATGAAAATTTTTCTTTTGTTAAAATTTGGTAACTAATATTTAAGGGCTTTCTTTCTCAATTTTCATTTTCTTTAATTTTTGTGCTCTCATTTCACTGAGCTATTCCATTCTGCAATTGTCAGTTGAAAGAATGCAAAATATAGCATTTTTGGTCGAGGTACCAAGAAAAGAAAATATTCTTGGCCTTTTAAGAAAAATATATGTAACTTTTCCCTCAAATGGTAAAAAGTCAATTTTGGTGTGTGAAAAACTTGAAGACCTTTTTTTTTGTTCGTTCAACTAAAGTCCACGAGTTTAATATGAAATTTCGAACTTGGGAACCCTTTTTTTAATGCATATGTCTTATATATCACAAATTCCTAAAGTGATAGACTGATATCTCAAAATCACTTTTCGTAGCGAAAATTTCGTATGTTTTTCGGTGTACCTATTGAATCTAAATGGTGCCACAGACTGACTCTATCTCGTCAGAATTTATAGATCTTGAAACCACATACCTCAAAAATGCAATAATCCATTTCTTTCTACTGGCAACTTTAAAATTCCGATGTGCCGAACAAATCATTCGACTAAATTTGGCTTCAGGCTTAAAAGTCTATAAAAAATGATATATATTTTTTTCAGAAGTGATAAATATTTACTGATCATGGACAAAAATTACATTTTCTACATAGCTATAAGGATTAAATATAGCAAAATCCTTCTTCGGTCTAACATACGAACTTATGTAAAAAGCGGAACTTGAAAGTTCCAGTTCATGCAAAATTTTTCCATTTGCTAAAAAATTATCATATGGATTTGAGAACAAAAAAAAAAAAAAAAACACCCATTATACAATAGATAAAATAAATTATTTGTGACGACATTAACACATAGCGACAAACGCATATGTGAGAAGTTCCATTACTTAATTTAGTTAATACTAACCGTTAATGCAGTATCAAGTAAATATATACATACATAATTATTAACTAATTTTATCAAAAAAAAAAAAATAAAAACAAAAATAACATGTTACAGATTATTGTAGTAATTTAATTATGATTATTAAATTATTAAACATTATAATACAAGATTATTATATAAAAAGAATTCAACACGTAAATATAATGAAAAATAAAAAAAAATCTTATTAATTTCAATTATAATTTCGTTAGTCGTTTTCAAATCACAGATAAAGAGCGGTGTTTAAATCATTTCAGTTTGTTCGACCCATGATATAAAGGATTACAAATCTGCGTCTCATTCCGATTCGAGACCGTTTTTGAAAAATGAAATAAATTTTAAACAGTTCATTTCAAATTACTGAATTTTTTCTTCTTGACGAAGAGGGATTTGCTTTTTTGCAGATTGCGATAATTTCAACATGATCTGCATACCTTACCAGGTATAATTCCTTAGGTATTTATTCTTGCCTTACGCACTGCTTCCTTCAGAATGAGCTTAAAGAAATCACCTTAACGAAATTCGGCATGGACTTAGAACATATCAAATGAACTACAATACTGAGTACAGAGCATCCGAAATTATTAAATCAAAATTTATGCGTGAGAATGTCGACAGAAAACGTCCAGCTTTATGGAAGATCAACTCACGGCAATGTACCATCGCATTTAGCCAAAAAACTCAATAAATGTCATCGACTAAGCACCGAATTCACTCGTCTGACTTCTTTCTGCTTTCGATGCTGAAATTACCACATCGGGGAAGGAACCTTGTGGCGGTTGAAACCATAAAAGCAAATTTGTTGAAGGAGCTGAACGCTATTCATTAATCAGCCTTTAAAAAAAAGATACGGAAGGCTGGATCAATTGCTAACGTAGTTGTATTGCGTACGGTGGGGCGTACATTGAAGGCGATAAAAAAAATGTTGATGAATTAATTTCGTTTCGTTCCCTATTCGCCACGAGCCCTATTTATATAGATAGCGATTTTAAAATTGATGAAAAAATGATCCGTATGGATTTCAAATTTTGGTTTTATTCAGGATTTGTCTTACTGAAATTATATTGGTTCATAGTTGATCTGCTAGGCCAAAAGCCACATTGATACGATCCGATCAGTTTGGTGGAGAGCGATTTCGGATGTGCATATACCTAGTACGTTGGACAATATGTTTAACGCTACATTTAACAGAGATATGTCCCAATAGTTCTTGCAGAACATAGGATCATTTTTTGTAAATCGGACGAAAAGAGCCAATACTTCCATCGACAGGCAGGCATTTGACTTCCCGCCAACAGGACACAGGAGTTGGCGCTATACCGCTTCACCTCCTTTGCTTTACAAAAGCATTATGTATACCCCGTATGTAGGGTATAGAAACGCATATTTTAATAGCAAATTAATTTTTTTATACCATAGTATATAAACACACATTTATTTTTTAATATTTTGTACTAATTAAAACTAATCTGCTAACCAGAAAAAATGTCGAATTTCCTCTTCATTTGATGGCCTGCAATGTGGGGGTCCATCGTCCGGTGCTCCATTTTCGATTAAAGCTTGTCGCAGTGCTGTCATTGCCAGCATGTTACGTTTGGAAGCAACTGCAAGATCAATAACACGTTCCGGATAATGTACGCCAATAATACATTCAAGATATTCCTGCATTTCAGTAGGCATACGCCAGGGTTGATGTCTACAAATAATGAGATTAAGAAAATTCTTAGTACACTGAGAAAAAACGAACGACGATTTTTTTTAATTCAACTTAAGTTGTATGTATCAACACATATACATACTTCAAACTCACATAAATTCCTTTGGCACTTTTGCCAACTCAGGTACATACTGCCTTATATATTCGCCATTGGGATCCAATCGTTTCGCCAACGCTACGGGACATGATACTATCGATGAATCAAGCAAACGCTCAAATGCTGACGATGAAACCCACATCCAATTACCCGCACAAACTGACCAGTCAGCATCTAATAGATATTGTAAAAAATGACGTAGACCATGCTCCCAATTCTGCCAGAGACCACCACGCGTTAGAAAAGTTGCTACAATATTACGCAATGTATGATGCAGCCAACCTTCCGCTAATAGCTGTCGCATAGCAGCATCGATAAGCGGAAATCCAGTTTGACCCGTTTTCCACAGCTGTAGCTGCTCTTCTGAAGGTTTTGCCCAAGGTATATTTAGACAGATGTCATTACCTTCCATACGATCATAATTTGGGTTATTCACAGACATAGTATAAAAATATTCACGCCATATTAATTGTCCCGTAATATGAGCACCACCAGCCATTTGTAGACCATAGCCGATAGCTTGCATTTGTACTTTTTTAAAAAGATCATGTACATCCCAGTAGAAGCGCCTTACCGACACACAGCCAAAGCGAAGATGAGCGCTCATTGATTTCGGAGGCTCAAGTATATTTGGATTGGCCTGATTTGGAAGATAAAATCCATTCTTAAAAGCATTTTCCTCTACTCTCAGACGTTCTTGTAAATGTAATAGCGCTTCCGTTTCACCACCTTTCCATTGCATTCGAGCTACATAACCCATGCTGTCTTGAAAAACATTGAAATCTTCTGGTATGGGAAACTAAAAGTGCAAAATTTTGATGAAATTTAAAATGAAAATCAATAATAAATATATGTCTTTAATACCTTTTGAAAAGAACTCAATTCAAACAACATTTCGGGAGAAAATTTCACAAATGTAACACCATCCCAATTTGGATTTGGCACAGGACGTGGAGGAAAACCAATAATTTGTACTGTGTGCTGAAATTTAATTTAAAAAAATTAAATAAATATATGTAGGGGAAGGTGGGGCAAAGCGGTATACGGGGCAAAGAAGTACAAATGGCATATTTATCCTTGCATTACAACGCCATCTAATGTAATTATAAGGAATTTGTAATGCTCTTGTAACTGCCAGGTTACCAAGGGGGAGACGGATCAACTACACTTCTACCATAAGTCCAACATGTAACATGGTATGAAAATCATCACTGTCTGAAAATCAACAATCTAAATTTAGGTGTAAGAGAAAATTTCCATATGGTATTCATCATTCTTGGCAGTGTTTAGTAATTTATATGGACCAGGAAACTAAACATTCGAAGAACTCTGTTTTTTTATTCTTCGCGTGGCCTTAACTTTCAGATATAGCCAAGCGTAGTGGAATAGATATAAAGCTCCACATAAAATGTAGCTTAACAATGCCGATTTGGAACTGAAGTGTGCTCAACAAACTTGCGAAAAAAGTTTCGGTAGAGTTCCCTATTTTTTTATTTTCGATCAAAAGTGGTCATGGCACAGTATTAACATCCTTAATGGTATGGAAATTTCACCAGCACGCTGAATCATGAAAACACTTTCGAAAACGTTTCGCCTGTCCCTAGTCCACTTTCCTCTCTTTAAGAGGTTTCAACCACATTAAGAACCAATCCCACCCCAATGGGGCAACTACTAATTTTTATTTTCGAAACCATTTGGAGAGATGGGTTGCTACTTGACGAAATAAAATAAAAGATTGATATCAACCTTTTGTAAAAATTATAAAGAAATCACTATTCCGAGATCGTCCTCTTAAAATTATCTTCAATCGTATGCATACCAAACTCAAGAGATGGCTGCGTAAGAGAGCAAACTTTAATCTTATTGCAGATGTGATCAGAAAAAGTGGTCATATCACAATACGAGGTATCGATTGACAAAACTTCTGATATTAACGCAGGTCCTTTTCGGAGAGCTAAGCTAGTGAATAATTAACTGATTCGCTCGCTTATAAGTGGCCCACTGTCAGAAATTACAATCTTCTTGCTGGTCTTTGCTGATTGGGAGCCATAAGATTCAATTGACTTGATAACATCCATTCCTTCAACAACTTGCCCAAAGACGATATGCTTCAGAGTGAAATTTTCACCGGCGAATTTGTTATCATTTATAGATTTACTTATCACCAGTGCCGTTATGGTTTGTGAAATTACCATCTTGACACACAATGTTCAGAATGACCAATGATGGAAACATGAGCCTTTGAAGTCAAAGCCTTTCTCGCCAGTATACAAGGCGTGGAAGTTTTCTTGGGAACACCATCGGAACGGAGTCTAATTGCACTGTGTCTCATCATCAGCGGTGATATCAAAGAAGACACGAGGTAAGCCCATTTTGCTATCGCTTACAAATTGCCGAACACCGAGAAATCTAAATTGTGACAGAAAGCTTGAGCTTAAATTGAAATACTCGCTTCACTCGCCTTTGTTGTATGCTGAACTAATTGATAAGCTAAACTCTTACTCGGAATGACAGGATTCCATAGGACCTTTGATGTCTTCTGGAAGAACTGACCTATGCAGGCGATGTCGCGCAACTTTCAGGAAACCACTATTGGACAACATACTGACATTGCAAAAACTATATCAATATCAGCAAGCAAACTTGCTTCCACCAAATTTTAATATATTCGGGTACAGTATAGCAGCAATATATCGTTCTGCTATTTTGCATTCTCAGCACTAAAGAAAGTAACGCGGCAAATGTTGCAGCGGGATAATCAAAGCAAAAAGCGTCTTTTCGACGAATACAAACTTTTTTTAAGTCCTGCTTGAATATGGAGAGTTTGGTGGTCTCATACGTTTTCGAATCATGAACTTTATTTGGCTACTAATCACACTTCTATCTCAACTGAGATAATGAGCTTACTAGTAGTAGTAGTATTGTAAAATTCGTTTTTTTTTTCTCTCAAATGGGAGTAAAAATTCTTAAAAACTCACCAGAAACATTTGATATGTCAACGGTGGTATACCGCCATTTGTGTTGATAACCGTGCGTGGGTCCCACAAAGTATGTGATACTTTTTCCACTGTTTGTATGCCAAGTTCCTCGCATAAACTTTTTACTGCATTATCACGATTATTCCAAATTGGTTCACAATCCTGTTCAAAGCAAATCTTCTGAATCCGTATATTTTCGTGAATACGACGAAATATTGAGGCTGGATTTCCCTGAAAGATATAAAGGCCACCATCACCGGAGCTCACCTGATTCAATTGTTGATCGATATCGTGAAGAGAGTCGAGTAAAAAACGCATACGATTGTAGCCAACAAATTTTGTGCCTGTAAAGAAAACGTCATTAAGATTTGATTATTATTACATCTTAATAAAATTAAATAGCAACGCTATATTCAAGCTATAAGATTGCATCAAAAGTCTATATCGCATCGCTTACCCGCACTCTCGCCGTCAAATATAAAAACTGGTATTATTGCAATGCCCTTGACTTTGTCGGCAATAGCTTCCAATAACGCTGGATTATCATGTAAGCGTAAACCATGTCGGAACCAAATAATATTTGCCTTTAACGGTGTCGCCAAATTTAAATCATCCATCATCAGTGTTGATCTGAATGTTTGAAATTAATACTATGTTTTTAATAGCTTTATTATATTGAAATTATTTATTATTTATGTGCGCGTTTGTATTTACATTTCGTATTCTTGCGAACTGCGTGTTTTAATTTTAATTTTCCGCTTGCCAAAGATAAACTTTCAACGTCGACCACTTGCCTTCGAATGCAATGCATCGCTGCAGCTTTCCGCATTCGAACTATACTCGTTTGCTATTCTTATTCCACTGATTTTGAGTAGATGTATTGTTGTTGTAATGTATAGAATGACGTTTTGTTCGGCGGATAACGGAGGGGTTGTTTTCATTGCATATGAGTGGATTCGCTTAAAATTACAGTTGGCAATTTAATGCCTGATTACTTTTAAGGTAAGAAAGTATTCACTTTCTTATCTAATTGCTGCTTACTATTGTACTCACATGTCATATGAGACGAGTAAAAAAAACGTTTTCAATAGAAAATTTGATGTAAAATACGATGGTGTCATTGAAAATTTGATACAGGGTGGGGGCAATTGTTAAAAATCGATTTAAACATTTGAATTGTTTATAACAATATTATTTGTTAGTAATTTTTTAAGAAATAATTTTTTTATTAAAGTTCATGTTTTTAGCTTTACAATGAAAATAATTTCAATTTTCTATCTTTAACAGAACCGGAGTTATGAATTTTTTAAAGTGAGTCTCCAAGCCAAAAATAACGAAATTCTCAAAATTTAAATTCGCTCTATTTAAAAAAAAAAATTTGAAAAAAAAATCGTCAAAAACGTATCTATCTCTTCTTTTTCGATACAGAACTCATAAAAAATTTTCAACCAAATCAAAAATGTGTCGGTCAATTTTTGTCAAAATTCGTGTCGAATGGATTTGCAACTACGGATGTCATATTATAGCTAATTTTTTAAGCTACAAGATTGGTAATAAAATTTCGAAATCCATAACGTGGCATATGTTTCTAGATATAACTATTTTTCTAAATTTTTGAGTTGCTCTCTTATATCTTGTTTTAGAGATATACGCATCGAAAGGTGTGTAAAATCTTGACGTGATATTTAAAATTTTTATATCGTGTTTTATTGTATGTTGTAAACAAAAATCACAATTGACTTCGAATTGACCTTGAAAATTGATTTCAAAAACATTTATCATTATCTCAGTTAGTTCTTGAGATATTGGTCTGGGGAAATTAAAATGGAGCACACTATATTTTTTTTGGATTTATTTATTTATAGTTCATGTATAATACTTAAATTTAACCAACATTCAGACCCAGAAAGCGGACTATATATTTCTGAAGGTTTTTGATGCGCTGAATTCAAATCTCGTAAATGCTCTATCAGTTCTGGTTTTCGAGATATCCTAACCTAAAAGTGCAAAAAACACGGTTTTTGGCTATATTTCAGGTTATTTTACATCGCGAATAAATTGTTTTCCAAAACTGGTATCGGCATTTGAAAGTATTACTCTTACCCTTCAAAACCCTTTTTAAATTATGTCGATATCTTTTTTTTCTCCTCCGAAATATCGTATTTATGACACAGACCTACATACATACAGATCTACATACATACATGAATTCTAGTATGGCAGGATGCATAGAAAATTTAAACTTATGAAATTTCGGTGATTAAAAGAGATATTGACATAATTTAAAAAGGGAAAACCAGAGCTGATAGATCATTACCGAGGCCAGATTTGGATTCAGCGCATCAAAAACCTTCGGAAATATATAGTCTGGTTTCTGGGTCTGAGATACTATCGGCCTGTGCTATTGGCGTTATATGTATGTATGTATGCACATAATTATTTTTAAACTTCCAAATGATTCATAATCTTCCAACTGGGTGGTTTCGCATTGTCTTCCATCTAATAATTACGTTAATTCTCTGAGTGAAAGCTTCCAAAGTTACTGCTAAGCTTAAAAGAGTTGTAATGACAATTCGTATTTGACGATTGTTTTAGTGATTGTTTAACTTTATCCCCTAGAATTTTACATATGTACATAGTTTCATTGTATTAAGTTTGACATATTCTCAATTGTAAAAATATCATACAAACATACATACATCGCGTTGTAAATAAAATTTTGTTGAACTTGCGTTAAAAAAAATCTAGTTCTAAAATATAAAGGCTTTCCGTTTTGAGAAACCCTATGAAATAAATGTCACATTAGGGTTCATTGAATATGAATAAGAATGCAACAACAACAATGACAATTAATACCAGAGTTATACTAAACGCGAGTTAGGGCTTTCAACCTATTTTTTTTTCTGCACCGAGGCCCAATAAAAAGAATAAAACGAAACGTTTTACTGCGATCGGACCGGTCTCAAAAATTCTTATATTTATCAAAGTGTCTTTGAGAATTTTTTCAAAAAATTCGAACGGGCATATATTTCGGAAATCAAAATTTTTTTTTAATTAAACTAAAAATAAACGATGAATTCTAAAAAGTCGTATTTTTTTCCTTGAAGACGACTTAAAAACATGAATTAAAATAAACTCACACGATTGGTGAATTTTTCGCAAAGTTATGAGCTTTTGAAAAAAAACTTCGATTTTTGAAAACATTCATGTCTCTAATATGGATGGTAAAAAAAAACTCGTAAAAATTCTTGAATGCGTTTCCTATCAGTCTCAAAACCATATAAAATTTTGAAAAAAATCGGAGAGGGTGACCGAAAAAAGTGGCAAATTTGGTATGAAATGCCCGATATGTATGCCAAATTTAACTTAGCAGTACTCAACTTTAATGCGTAATTAAAGTTTAATAATAAAACTATGTTGCTTACTATCTATCCATTGAATTAATTTGAAAAACACTTTAAATGTCTGTTAAAATGTGTTACTAAGGTATGTATGTGCAAATGCAAGTGTCATGTGCTCATACAATAGCTTTTCTAATTATCTGTTTTATTGTGCATAAAATAAACGTTTACCCCAAGTCTATAACTTATTTACAGTCAATAATGTAGGACACTCACATTAATGTACTTAATGTTACTAAGGTTAGTCTTAAAATATTATTTGAAAGGCTTAGAATAAAAGATTGAGTATGAATATCATTGTAGGGTTTATTTGAATTGAGGGTTCTGTTAACTCGTTTTCTTATTAAGTAGTACCATGTATTTGAATTTGAAACAATTGTTCACAATTTTTTGATTCTCAAATTTTTGTAATTAGAAAAAACAAATTACCTACACCATTTTCTCAAACTACCTTAACTCTGGCCGGCTTTAATCCAAGCAAGACCCATTGGTATCTGTTATCTAACAGACGAATGTTTTGTTACTCCACATCTAAATCTTCTTGGTAATTGGTAGAAAAAATCGGGATTTTAAATTTATGTATTCTCGCAAAGTTAGTCACATGGATAAAAGCTATAAGCCAATGTTTATTTATTTTTAATTCATTTCTTTTGGTCCACTGAATATAGTTCTTTCAGACTAATTAACAATGAAAAATTAATTAAATAATATAAATAAATTTTAATAAAAACGAGTTTGGGAACAATTAAAATTTAATATTGAGCAAAAACTATGTATTTCATAAATTTATACATCTATTAATTAGCTCATTAGTAGAATAATTTCTTCTGAGGAATGTAGTTTTTAATTATTTCTCAAACAATTTGGCAAATGTGCACTGCTTTACAATTGCCCAACAGTTGCTAATATCGCTTCTAATTCCAGATTTAAGTATTGGGTCCAACTAACGAACATTTTAACAATCCAGCTAATAAACAAGGAGGAAGCCTTCGTTTTCTAATTTAATGCTCAAAATACAAGTTTTTATATCTTATGTACCAAAGAAGATACCGAACTTTTTCTTGAGAGAATTTTGTTGAGTGCATAAAAATCTATGAATTTCGACGCTAGATTTTGTTAAAGTAAATGATGCTGGCTTGCTCTGTCACTTTGATCGCAAATTGTAGAAGTTGGGATGCAGTTCGCAAAATAATTCCATAATTCCGTTCACTTTGAATAGTGATTATTTGCAAGGAAAGTTGAAGAAAGTTGGCTTCGGTCATTTCTTTTTTTTCTTCCAACTTTAGGTATATAGGTTTAGCCAGGATGGTTTTGGGTAACTTTTGATGGAAAGCCATTTAGATAATTTACTTTCGACTAATATTGGCGTCAAAAGCAGTTTATTTATTTATATGTCAAAAATAAAACTTTCACTGGATCCTTACTTTTATTGTTGTGTATGTTAGATAACATAATCACGCTCTTATGTGGATATATACTCCATTTAGGCCCCCTTCTCATAGGCAGTGTCTCAAATGTCTAAAAGATTTTTTTCAGTCTGTAACTTTCAATGATTTTGAGAATTGCATTGTGAGTGCTGGCAGTAACAGAAATTCTTTGTAATATGTATCTTTATAATTCGCTTGTCAAAGTTAATTGAAAAGCAACAGGATATCATTTAAAAGTTTTCCAACAATACAATAGCACCGCTAGCGCATACATGTATATACATATATATAAAACGTATGTACAACGCATTTTCAATAGGTTAATGCTGCACGCGTTGAAAAGCTCGAGAACTTCAAGCAATTCACTCAAATCTAAAGGACATCATTTAAATGTACGTACTAAATAAATATATGCATATGTATGCTTTTGCTTGTGTGTTAGTGTATGTACATGCATAGGTATGTATTTTGCATTGAATATAAGAAATTTTTCTGCGCGTGTTGATGTTTCACAACTCTGTGCATCCGATTACAACGCAATTATTATGAATTTGAGTTCACGTTTAATCCACTGCGTCAGCTGAACTTTATCTAAAAATGACGCAGGCATGCAATGAATTCTCCATAAAGTTTTAATTGTTTAGATGCATTCAACGTGTACACTGTACGTGATTTAACCGCAACTAGCATTTGAAGTAAAAAAGTTTACGCCATTCTTCCTTTGTGACGCATGAATTTCACCTGAATTTGTTATTCAACAGGACTCTTTAAGTGATAGTGACTTAACAGACATATTTCACTACCACTGCCTGCTGTGAGATTTTACTAAAAAAAATTTTATTACATTTGTACATTATAACATACATATCTACGAAGAGGAACAGGGTGCGATGTTCCCGTTTTGTACAAAAATCAAATCAAAAATTTTCACAAATCTGTGCATTTTTTAGGTTTTGTAAATTTTTACAGATAGATATTTACCGATTCTTTTCGTATGCTTATTCAAAGCGATTTTATAGTGATGCTTTGCAAACAGATGTCCTTAATCGTCAATATTAAGACAATGTGCTTGAACAATGTAACTTGCTTTGTTTCGAAACAATATGCTAACCCTGTAACACTGCTTTGTTTGTTGACGTTTAGTAACTCAATCATACTCTATTTTTATAAGTCCGTTTCTGTAACGGACATGTTAGCATACCTCCTGATGTTGAATAATCTCCTGTTGTGAAATTACGTCTTTATGAAAATTTGATAAGCTCATGCCGCAAAGGCGTCATAATGCCAATACATATTGTAATCTTTTGCGTCAAGTAAAATAATTTTATTTTAGCATTTGATTGTATTGATTTTATTAAGAGCTCAAATCGCTAGCTTAGAGTGCAAAGGCGCTAACTGCACTTTTTGAATTTTTTGAGGAGAGACAAAAAACTGTATAAAGAAATTTACATTATATTTTGTAAATTTTTTTGAATGGAATTTTATTTGAATTGTTGTTACATACATATACAGTAAAAAAAAATTTTAAAAAAAAGTAGTATCTTTGATTTAGAAGAATTTTTTTTGTCATTTAGCACCCTTTCTGTTGCTATTTTTGATTTGCGCGTATCATTTAGCACCTTTTCTATAAAAAATTATATGAACATTTTTCTTATTTGATGTTAGAAACAGCAATAAATTAATTTTAACGGAGCGCGAACGCACAACCAGCCCAATTTAGCAACAATCACATGTGTTTAATGAACTTAGCGCGCGCTTTTTGACAGCTATGTACATGGCACTTTTGCGCATCAACACGAAACCATATGAAATAAAGAGTAACCAACCTTTTTTTTTTTTTTAACGATGTATTTTTTAATTCTCTTTTGTTCTGCATTAAAATCTCAATTTTGTAAAAAAGTGCAGTTAGCGCCTTTGCACTCTAAGCTAGCGAAATGTAATTTTTTATACCATTGTAGATTCATTTATGTGTATTTGGATTATTCAGCTGCAACTTTAAATTTTCAAAAAAAAAGATAACCCTATTTCTTTCACTTAAGTCCTACATTTGAACACCATGGCAAGGGTCGCAGTTTTAATAAGAGACCACAGTCAAGATGCCGCACAGACGTGCTTAATAAAGAAGTATAAGCTTTCTGCAAACATACAACAATCTCGTATCCAAAGCCAAGTATGCCTGATGATAAAAAAATCTTTGCACGACTTATGGAATTACTGACTAAGTGTCAAGCAATACATTTAAGCAAAGCCAGGCAAACAAGACCTAAACTCCAACCGTTTCTATTCACTTTTCTCAAGGGAAGCATTATACGCAAATTGCATAATTGCCGAAAAGTTGAAAATCTTTCTGGAGTTCAGCGCTGAACTTATGTACCTCGTTCTTTTTGAGGAAGACCGCATACTCGTACCTAAGGACTGTCAGGAAAGAACCTAAGTGAAAATTTCAAAAAAATGTTGATCTATCGAACCTTCAGCGAGTAGATACTGGAAGATCTCGCTGAACTGGTTTCAGGATCCCATAATACCGGATGGATGGACCGATAATGTCTTCCATGGAATTAAAAAAGCACTCTTCGTTTCTTTCGACAAGATTAAAATTTTTGAGCTGAATGAGAAGCCAGTTATTTTGTACGGCTACACAATTTAAATTCGACTTCTAAATATGAACTCTTGATATAATTGAACCATTTGTCGCCTGCAAGTACCGATGCAGGTGGGGTTGCTGGCAGGGTTGCCAAGTTGAAAATGAGTAATTAACGGCCTTTCAAAAAGACAACAAATTTCTTAGAATACCAACTTTTTTTCGAAAAAATGTAATGCCCTTGTTTTTGGACAGCAATATTAAATCTGCAAAATCTGCAAATTTCATGAAGAGGATTGGGTTTATAAATCAGGACTTAGCTGTGTCTGTTCCAATACAAGAAATCAATGGATTGGCAACCCAAGCCTCGTTTCATGTATTTGGTCAAAATGCAAGGGGTGGTTTCATAAGAGAAAGGCTTTGTAATAAAAAAAAACGTGCCTATTTTAGAAACTTAAGCCCAGTTTCGTACTCACATGTGAATTATTGAGTGCTGTTTAGTCTTTCGACTATAGGCATTATAGGAGCTGTACGATGATGAGTCACAAAATAAAATTTATATAGATGTTCCCACATTAAAAATCTAATTCTTTGACAACCATGCAATTAAAATATCTAATCCATTTTATTTAAAAATTTTTTATTGTTATTAAGAATATAATTTTCATTTGTTTTGTAACTATTGAAAAACATTTTAACATACAAACTATTTTCTTATATTAATTGCAAATTTAATATAACAATCTGCATTGAGTATAATACGAAGATTTTAAAGAAAACTTAAATTTAATTATATTGCTTAATTATAATCACGATGTGTCAGAAATATTTTTACTACACTGATTTCGTCGCACAAAAATTTAAATGGGAATTGTATATCTAGCACCCCTGAGTATGTTAAAAAATGCTTCTTTAAATAATCGCTGGACTCTTTGCGAAAAGTTGTTTTCAGGATTCACAATTTAAAAGACTTAGCACTAAGAAAGTTGTAACTAATATAAATTAAATGATTACAGCCAGTTATCAACGATCGATATTAACATATCGACTCAATGCTGTCTTTTTAATAAACAAACATAAAAACAAAGGACAACACAATGTGGCAATGTATAGCACAGTGTTTCGTCTATAATCATATATCTAGATTCATTAGAAAATGTTTAGTTAGCAGCTAAATTGTTTTCTTTCTAATTTGAGATTTTAGTTCGCTCTGCAAAAACTCAACTCAGAATGGCTTTTTGTGACATAAGCCAGCTCCAATTATTGCATGCCATTAAATGTAAACGTTACGAGCAATTTCAGTTGATTCGTTGATGTACATTTTTTTTTTTTGAAATTAAGTACTGAAAATGGACAGAACTCCAAAAGAATGTAGATCGAAAACAAGTATAGTTGGTAGCATTAGTTATAAGCAAAAGACACTGTGTTGTGATCTTTGTTTGTAAGATTGTTTATTAACAACTTTGTAATTAATTAATTAAATTTTACAGGAGTGTCGATCTTTGCAAATTTGTTTTCAAAAAAAATAATAGAATTCAATTGAAATTTTTACGCGCGTCGATGCCAATGGGTTAAACATATTTCTGACGTACTATCTTAAAAAATTAAGTACAAGTTTTTACAACATAAGAGTATTTGTATAGAAAATGTTAACATCAATTCAAATTTAAATACATACATACATTTATAGAAGAATAGAAAAGTATAACTACAACATATCTTAAATAATAATATCACTATGAGTTCGTTTTTTAAATGTTTAATTGTAATAGATAAAAGATTTGTTATCAAGGACGGTAAAATTTGTGAAAACATTTAGGAATTAAGTTTAAAATATTACTGTGCTTAATGTATAAATTGAAATTCAATTGCTTTAATTACAAATTCAAAATTACAGTATGGGCATGAAAAGGCTCTTAAAGCAGCTGCGAACACTTTAGATCACGTGTGCAAAGAGCTGTTTATTATCATATACTTTCACAAGAGTATAAGCTCATAGATACAAGCAAAGCTTTAAGTAAATGTTCAAACTTCATGCGAGCAGATACACTTTCACTAGTACATTGCAAAAATCGAACATATAGCTGTTGATAATATTTAGATGTTTGAGCTCTCCATTGCGCTATTCAACACTGATTTTACGTATTTTTTTCTTTTTATTTTGAAGAATTTCACGTGCAATATTTTTAAAGTTCTTGATGAAAACTATTCGCAGTATCAATCATTTTGGATGCTAGGAATATCTCAGCGTTTGAAACCAACTAAAAAGTAATGAGAGATAAATAAAAATAAATTTTTTCTTTTATTTACAGCACTCACCTCATTCAACGTCAGTTTCCCATCCTTATTTTCATCAGCAAGACTAAACAATGTAGCGGCCTCTTGTAATGCATATCTTGGTGTACGTGGATTTACATAATTTAATAATTCACCACGATCTGCTTTACCATCATTATTCTTGTCAATAATTCGCTTAAACTCTTCTCGCCTTTCCACCACAGTCTTCGATATTAACGATTTGCGATACAAATCATCATTATCATCCATATTAACATCGGAAAATTCCTCGATCGTTAACTGATCATCCCCATCTGTATCGAAGAGACGCAATAAATCATCGACCAATTCAAGTAAATTGGAAACACTGGATTCTGGATGACGAAATGATAGATACTCATCGATTGTTAAGCTAAAAAGATCAGTACGTGCTGCTTCAGACCAACGTGCCTTATCACGCATCATATCCTCACGTGCTTTTCTATTTAACGCTGTGTGTCTGATCTCATTGTGCTCATCGATATCCGAGTCGCTCATGCCATGTTCTTTCAGAAAAAATCGATGATATTCCTCCCATGTTATAAGGCCGTCAGCAGGAGAAATATCTACGCGCCGAAATTCACGCGGATTTAATTGTATCGCTGTCTCAATATGTAAGTTGATCTTTTTATTCATAAATACAGCTAGCTCCTGAATTGTTAATTGACCATCATGATTTTTATCCACTCTAAAAAGAAATTGATTCAATTAAAATCAGTGAAAAAATTTCTTTCAATTCAACCATGATATGGTACAAAAAAGAAACTAAAACAACAAATACCCTGCTCATCAAGGTAAAGGATGATGTAAGTTCAGAAAAAAACGAAGCTTGCCTCATAATTTAAATAATAGTCCTACATATGGCATGTATGACAAATTTCGCAAGAACTTATACTTTGATATTTTTCATTCAAACATATATTAACTCCTAAAAGGGATTTTTTAAAGATTTTTGAGTAAGAGGTTTTATTCGATAGGGCCAGGTCGAAAATAGCCATTTCCGAGCTCAATCTATCAACTGGTGCAAAAAAAAATTTTATTTTGAACCACCTTAAAAATTTTGTTTGCCTCCGACCGATAAGGATTGGTCGGCAATGGCTTTTGGCGGCTTTGGGCGGCTCCGGACCTTGGAAAGTACCGTTTTCGACTTTCGATTTTGAACATCATTTGGAGTATCCCCGGACCCTAGAAAGGAACGTTTTTGACCAATTTTCGGAAAATTTTTTTTTCTCCAATCGATTTGGTAAGTTTAAAAAATAATTTTGGATATCACTTAGGTTGGCTCCGGACCTTGGAAAGTACCGTTTTCGACTCTTTTGGGGCTTTCCAAGTTCCGGAGCCAACCTAAGTGATGTCAAAAATTATTTTTCAAACTTTCCCAATCGATTGGAGAAAAAAAAATTTTCCGAAAATTGGTCAAAAACGTTCCTTTCTAAGGTCTGGAGATACTCCAAGTGATGTTCAAAATCCATTTTCGACCTCTATCCATCGATTGGTGCATAACATTTTTTTTCGAAAAGGGACCGAAATCGGGCATTTTTATTACTCGGAACCACCTCTGATGATGGTCAAAATCCATTTTCGACCTCTGTCCATCGATTGGTGCATAAAATTTTTTTTCGAAAAGGGACCGAATTTGGGCAATTTTATTACTCGGAACCACCTCTGATGATGGTCAAAATCCATATTCAACCTCTTTCCAACGATTGGTGCATAAAAAATATTTCCAAAATTCGACCAAAATCGGACATTTTTGGGACTTGGGATCACCAGATGCAGAATAAGAGTGCAAAATTGTTCACTTTTTCCTGAAGGCTCCACCCTAATACTTATTATGTCTGAATATTAATACCACTGTTTCAACATCTGTTATGAATTCCCCCATCTATTACCAAACATTAAAATGAAAATGTATTTTCTTTAAATGTTCTATTGTGTACTTACTACAAAAGCCTGTTCGAATAAAAATGTTCATTCCAAAAGTGTTGAAAATTTGTGTGTTCGTTCTCCATTTAATTTCTTTATGTTTTCGACACATATTCAAGCGTAGCCATTCAACAGCGTTTCAGTGATGCCCAAATTATGTTTTAACGCCGCAGTACATCTTCACACTTAATCCAAGTTACAATGTACCAACACAAATTTTAACACGTTAAAACATTTTAATGCAGCAGGAATCTCCTAACTCAAACCGTCCTATGTTTATTATATCACTTCATGCTGTGTCATGTTGAGCTAAGCTACTTCATCACTACATCGCTAGCGTGCAACCACATGCAACAATACCACAAAACATTTGAAACCACTTTATCTTTTTCACGTTTATCTCTACCAGGGTTTATCACAAAAAAACACACCCAAATCTCAAAATATTTCAGTTTTCAACGGTTCATTTAATCAAAGCTAGACATAAATTCTATTACAAAGCGTAAATACCTTGGCATAATTTTCCAGACTGATAGTAGGGGAGCCCAACAGGGGATTGTGGGGCTTACTCGAGCGCGGCAGATTAAGATATGGGGGATACCTTGCACCTTGTTGAGTACCCCTACCAAATCTTAGCCCTCTACATATATAGCGCCGCGAGTGTAGGGCAGCCGATCAGAATAGTAAAAAAATCTATAGCTGGATTTACTCTAGCGCGTCAGATTAAGGCATGGTGGATTAATTACGTATTGAAGAGTTTGCATTTCAATAATCTGACGATAATATCTGACGCGCTCGAGTATGTGCGTGTGTATATTTTTTTATATTTTTGAAAGCCTGTAGTGACTTCTATTATTAAATTCTTCTTATTAAATTAAAACCATATACCTAGGAAATTCCGACACTAAACAACCCGTCCTGTTTCCTTCTCAGTAGTCCTGACAATTTTGAATTGACACCTTTTCTTCAGAATCGTCACTTAAATTATCTCCAACCTTCGGACATTCTCGGATTTCTTGTTTCAATAATTCTAGCCTAGATGATTTAGAACAACCCTGTTTACAGGTACTCTTTGAGTTCCACTCCTATGTGGATTATCTGATTAGCAATTCGATATTGGAGATGGTCCTATACTACCAGGATTGTTCGAAGGCAATTTCTGTTAAATACTTGTAAATTGCGTAGCAAAGCGATTTGGACTCACCCCGTTTCACAGCCGTACAGAAGAACTACATTCGATTTAATAATGTTGCGCTTCACTATTATTGATAAGAACGACGAGCGTCAAACATTTCGAAGCTGAGCAAAAATGCTTTTCGCTTTATCTAACATGGATACAGGTGTTATGACTCTGCCCAAATAAAAGAAGTTAAGTAGAAGTATAATTGGAACTGACCAGAACAACAGAAAGGGCTTTTTATTGCAAGATCTCATAGGGCGTATTCCCGCCAATTAGATTACATCATTACCAGAAAATTTAACAAGCTATTGCATTAAAGCTTGGTACAGAGCTTTTGATTGCCATTTTCTCTCACTGAACTAAGTTTAAAGAGATGGCATTAATGGGCGTGACACATCCCATTTAATATATACATATATTGTGGGCATATATACCAAGAAAACTACTGACCTAACTGAGGTGCAATATAACGACATCGAGTTTTCTCACGAATAATTTTTAGACGGAATATTTAAGACATAATTTACATTTCTTTCTTTTCTATGCACCCTAAATTCAACCTCATTTAATTTAACCATCACTCTCTCTCTCTCTCTCTCGACCGCACTTACCTCTTGAAAGCTTTGCCCAGAATTTGTTTTTCATTCACTGAGCTCGCTGCCAAAATAACAGTTTCCGGTTGCGTATGCCTTTTCGATGATCCAGCTCGTCCCGCTGCCACCACTGAATGCTCCACTTTGTTTTTTTGTTTTAGCAAATTTAACGATGTAACCGCTAGCGATGGTTCTGGTGGCGGATGTAGTACATTATTTCCAGCTTCTGCTTCGGATGCTGTTGCGACCGAATTAGCTACGATTGCATTCGTCTCGCGTTGCGCCGCATGATGCCGCATTTTACTTCGCGTTAACGAATGATGCAATTTGTACGATGTGCTGTGCAGGATGACGCCAATAAAAAACAAATAGAAAACTATGGCAACGACTGTGGACCAACGGAGCCAACGGAATGTTTTTGTCATTTTGTTGACGAGTGTCATTGTGTGTGTCTGTGTTTGTTTTTTGTGATTTTGCTTGTGTATGTTTATGAGCGACAAATTCGTTGGGGGTGTAAAAAATTGGAGCAATTTTATTTTTGTTGTTGCCGTCTTTTTGCACTTATTTTTTCGTAATTTTAATTTATTTTCTTGCTTTAGGCCACGTTTGTTGATGTTGTTTGTGTTTTTTTTTATTTGCAATTGTTGTTGTCGCACGCTCACTCACTCAATCGCCACAAACTCACTGACCAACTGACTGAGTTTTGATTTTGTTTTTAAAAAATTTGTTTGCAACTCGCGTGGCTTTGTTCTTGTTGTTGTAGTTTCTGCTGTTGTTGTTGGTGTCAAGTTGCTTAACGAGTTAAAAAACCAGTTTGACATCGTCATCATCATCACCCAGTGCTAGGAGTAGGTAAGGTTGGTCACAAAAACAAAAACATTGGTAACAACAACATTGGTAACAATTGCAGTTGCTTTGGCAGAGTTGCTAGCAATATCAATAGAAACAACAACAACATAAAAATTGTTGTTGCGGTTCACATAACATTGTTACTTTCGATTTCGATTTTGTTTCATAGCTTTCTTAAGCGATTTTTAATGGTTTAATGAGTTGAACTCCGCTCATATTAACTGAAAGTACAGAAAAATAGAATGTTGAAAATTTCGATAGACATAAAAATTTATTACAATAAAATTTTAACACAACATTCTGGTACTTTTATTAAATATTTATTTCGACTGGAATCTCAAAAAAGTCTGACAAAATATCGTCTATGTATTTAGAACAAAATGTCACTATCTACATTTTCTTGTTTCTTCGAGTTATGCTGATTTTAATACATATATTCATTGAAATTATAATTAGGGATGCAACGATACGCGTTTTGGCCGATACGGATATCGATATTCATAAAAATTTGTCGTCGATACCGACATTTATAAAAAGTTTTCGCAGAGACTGACACGGATGTTACATTAAAAAGAAGGATTGACTGTGACGCAAAGTTGTAAAATCATTATGAATAAATTAACAGCCATAAGTAATAGAAGAATTCAATTTTTTATTTATTTTTTAATTTTATTTATTTCTAATGCATAAAAGTTAGTAATAAAAATTAACACTAACTATGTTTTTATTTAGAAAGCACAACATTCTCAAGTTATGCGGGGAAATGCGATTCCGGAACTTTGTCTGGATTAGTTTACACAATTGGGACTAAACCCATTAGAAAGAGCTTAGCATTTTCTATAAAAATGTATCTAATCATTTTTTCTTTTTTGCGAAGATAACATTTCATCAGTTTATTAGATTTAGGTTCTGGTTTAAAAAAAAAATGTACTTCAGCTCAGAGTGCTTAATGTTTGTTCTTTAACTTATATTATACTCGAAAACTAGAAGATTTCTTTCACTTCAATGGAATAATAAATAAAAATCTTTTTAGAACGTAAACTCCACATATTTTTTCCTTTTTTTTTTTTTGTTGCCAAGTTGAAAGCAAGGAATTAGCAGCCTTCCCAAAATAAAATAATTTTTCCTTAAAATGGTAGAAAGTAAAATATGGGCATTTCCATGGGTCCCTTTCGACCGTCAAACACATTTAAGGTAAAAAAAGTCAAAATAAAACGCATTTTTATTTTGACAATAGGCTTAACTTATAGCTCCTAATTAGCTCTATAATTAGTGCTTAGGTTGATTTTGGGCAATTTTTCGGTTTCAAGATAATTGCAAAAAACCAAGGCGTTCGCACGGGACAAAAACATACTTTTTCGTGAAAATGCCCATATATATTTTTTGGGGAAAAGTTTATGGTTTTTGGTCAGATATCCATATTTTTACTCGTTAACATGTAACAAAAATACTCCAATTGATTATTTTCGAAATTTTTCGATTCCTACAAGGCCCCCGGCTTTGACATGACAATTAAAAGCTTGGCGGCGGCAAAAGCGGCCACTTCGCAACACATTGTGCATTGTAAATAAATCTACTCGATTAACAAAACTTGAGAAATAATGGGCGGTTTAGTACATATACATACATATGTACATATATAAATATATATATGTAAACAGAGTTCAACTTACTAGAGTACGAACTGTAGTTTTATTTCCAAAACAAATTAGCTCATTTTAAATTATTCGCATTCCCTCTTTGCTTTTATTTATATCTGTAATATAGTATTTTAATGCAAACTAATTGGTAGCGCCTCGTCTACGCAAACAACAAAAACAAATGCGCAGAAACAACGGCATTTGTAGTGACGAATAACTGAAATATTTAACATTACCGCCCAGCAAACATTTTTAATCACGGATATGTCATATGTATGTATATCAACCGACGCGATGGTTTCAAGCGCACGAAGTCATATTCTGATGTACCTGTTCTGATGTAGCTGGGCAGGAGTAAAAACGTCTAAAGCCTGCGTGCGAGACTCAAACCCGTTAAAATCTCCTCTCGTCTGGACGGATTGCTCCTCCTGGAATTACCGTAGAGTATTAAGTCAGGAGGCCGTCTAGAGCATTACTGCTCAATTATCAGTCAGTTGGTCGGTCTAATCCGTAAATGTCCTCGATGTAGCGGGATCCAAGTGTTGGCTGGGCTACAATAACTATATGTAAGACTAAAAGTAAAATAGCAACAACAAATGAAAATTGCACCAACTTGCTTCCCGAGCCATATAAAAGCAGTGCAATTCCCAATTACACGAAGCACACAGGCACACTTAAGCTGTTGTAAATGCGTTGATGTTGTCATTACCCAGCAAACATATTTAATTGCGGAAAAGTCATATGCATAAAATAAATCGACGAGAACATGGTTTAAATTGTTTTTTTCGCGAGAAAAGTCCGGGGGTAGCATCTCGCGTAGGAATCATAAAAAACATCTTCAAGCGGTTGTTGTTGAAAGTGAAAAAGAGATATTTACTATATTATACAATATATGTATATTCACGATAGCTTACCATATGTATTACTTTCTTCTTCTTGGTGGTAATGATTACACAAAACTTCACTCAATACAAAATGAAAGCATTTCGTCAATTCCAATTACCAATTCAACTCTTCTAGAAGAGTTAAAAATTCATCACCAAGAAAATGGAATCAAACATTCAAAGGTTCAAAATCAATTAGTTTAATATATGTATGCTTATGTTGTTATATATCTTTCCAAAGTCGTCCAAATATTTGCTGGGAGCGATTGTTGCTTTTCTGGCTTTTGCTACTGTTGTCTGTTCGTTGGATGACTGCCCGGATGACTTTTCGTGTGTGTAAGCTATTTTTGTTGTTGTTGCTACTGCTACTGCACCAGTGCGCTAACAGGTTTTTATGAAAAGTGAAAGTGAACAAAAGAAGAGGCAATGACTATGATAACAACAACACCGACAGCATTGCTGAAACAAACAACCAAAAGTAGCAGAAGAGCAAAAGCCAAAGGCGAGAATTTGCTAAAAGAGAGTGAGTGAATGAATGTTTGAATGCATGTATGTTTGTATGTATGTATGAGTGTGCAAAAGCGCAACAGTCAAACGTTGCGCCAAAAACATCGTAACAATGCAGAGCCCACGCATCCCATTATTGCAGCAGCTACACCCACTTATTCACTGAAGTGTGTAAACAACAAAGTGCGCTTGTCAAACCAGCAAAAGGGCAAAAATACACAGGAAAACCAGAGCAAAAGCAGTAAAAAACAATAACAGCAACAAACTTAAACTGAGTGGTAGTGGTGAGAAGCAAGAAATGAATGGATGTGCGAGTTGTTGGCTAATAAATGTGGGTTAAAAGTCGCTAGTAAAGTAAACATTTGTACTGTGGAGTGCTATGTGGTCGTATCTGGAAAGTATCGAAACTGAAAAATATAAAAAAAATATCGATATTTTTTACGATTTCATACGACCAAAGTTTTAACGATCTTTGCATTTAATCTTTATGAACACTGTATCCATCCACACCATTCGTATGCGCTATGACATTATCTTCTTAAAAAATCGGATTTTTTCTAAGTTGGATGGATATGGATGGAAATATGCAGATGGTTTTGAGTTTTTTATTCAAAAACAAGAAAGTACAAGCCTTACAACGAACCCTGGTACTTTAAAGTTACCAGTTTTACCTGTAAGAATAGAAGTAGTACTCCACTCATCATAAAAATTGAGATATAATCCAAATAATCTAAAACATATAAAATTTTAAAAGTTATATCTTTGTGAAAAAATATTGAGTTAAAACGGGCTGTGGCCAGTGGCAGATGTTCGGGACGTTTCGAGGCAAATCGCTCCAAGGGACTAGACTGTTGTTCAATATAATGAAGATGAGAGAATTACACCATTAGAAGATAATTCAATTTTGTGTGTGAATATCATCTCCACAGATAAATCCTTGATCTTCTGCTGAATTGAGCTTGGAGAGCTTCACCACTGGTCAGGCTTAGTATTATGTATACTCGGTACAAGACTCAAAATGAGCCAAGTACAGTACAATTAACTATCTACTTCCAGTTTGAGCTTACCTCAACGCCCTCGGGCGCAAGTATGGGCGTGATAGTACAAGTTCCCACCTACTTAGTTTTAGGCATAAATATCAAAAAGTTACTACATTTTACAAAAACAAATTAAGAATACTAAAACAAATGCCGTTAATATTATTAAGTGGGCTGCAGTTTTGATGTACTTTAGAACAGGGAGTATGAAGTGCGGTCGGTCATCTTCGTAAGAGATACATCCCCCCGTAAACAACAGATAGTATAAATTAAATTTTAAAATATTAAATTTGAAATATGTCATAGGTCGCGTGCAAGATTGCTTTTTTGGTTCGCTTTCAATGTTGCGAAACAAATGGAAGTTTTCACATTTCTTCCGTAACTGGCCTTATTTCTCTAAAAACTGGATACTAATTTTGGATTCATCCGAATTATTTTTTACTACTTTTCGAACAATCACTTTCTGTATGTTATAATCATAGGTTTTGAATTAACCTGCTACCAATAAGTCTTTTTTTACTTTGCTTAAATTTATTTGTTATTCATGTTGAGTATACAGACACGCAGCCTCTGCTTGAGTTCTGTCGCAGTTGCCCGCGGGAGACAGAATGCCTTACACTGGTCTAAAGGCTTGGTTATGCGCTCGTTTTGTCATGTAATGTGCAGTAGCGTACCTAGGAGGGAGGGGGTGGCAAAATGGTCGTGAAATATATCTCATTTTGCTAGGATTTTTGAAAGTCAAACTGGGGTTTTTGAAAATTAAACTAAATCGATGTAGAAAATTTGAATGTACTGGTGGAAATTTTCACAGTATTAATGAAATATATCTCATTTTGGTAGAGTTTTTGAATGTGAAAAGTGAGGACCTTTTTTTTGGTGAGGTAAATAAAAATTTTTTTCGGTAGGGGCGGCAAATAATTTTTTTGACCAGGGCGCTCGATATGCACGGTACACCTCTGGTAATGTGCTATTTCTGTCAAGTAAGAAATCTGTGATATTACAATGTGTGTAAGTGATTACTTTTCTGGATAGAATTTAACGTACTTTAATAGTTTTAATTCTGGTGTTGAAATGAAATAAACAAAATAAAAATATTTGTGGGAAAAAAACTAATTAAAAGCTAAAATTACTAATGAAAAATAAGAGGGTTAAAGGAAAAAAACTAATAAAAAAATTAGATGTTTCAGCAGATAAGCGCAGAGTATTGCAGCAATGTTCGCTTAATCAGGCCTTTTTAATGTTATGTGTCAATGATTCAATATTTCTTCACATAAATATCAATTTTTAACTTTTCCTCCTTACAGAAAATATACCATCCCTTGTGTATCATAATGGTGCTGCATCATAGCCAGCAGCAACAGCTACAGCAACACAGAGTAGCGGCAACAGTAAGTGTAACAACCAGCAACAACAGTAGAGATAACACAAGTTCCTTAAACTGGAGCAACCTGGCTGGATGACATAAAAGTCAACCGTCAAGCGTCACCCTATCAACTGACGCCCAACCAGCAACATTAACAATTGCAATAACAATAGCAGCAACTTCTGCTTCAGACGCAAAAAATTAATGAAGTTAACAGCAACAACACAACGAGCGGGTGTGTAGAAGAAGAGCCGATAATACAACAGCTTACAAATTATTCTGGTAACGATTTTGATTCATTTTGTTGTTGGTTGTTGTTGCTGCTCGTATTGTCATTGCTGTTACAACAATGAATTTTTTGTCTCTTTGTTGGTTTTTGTTTTTGTTTTTTTTTTGGCACACAATTGATTTTTCACCACTGTACTGAGTCTTTTTGTTGCAATGATGAATGAATTTTTCATTGACTTGACATTTTGTTATCTTATGGCTCATAGTATTAGGAATATTTTTTGTCTTTTATTTTTATTTGCATAACATTACAATTTGCTTACCTTTTAACTTTGTGTTTCTGAAGAAAAAAAATTTTGTTTACGCGATTTTTTATATAATTTATTAAAATGTTGATGATTGTTACTGTTCTCTTATAATTTATTATATATTTCCTTTTACAACTATCTCAAATTCAATTGTTTTTTAAATCTTTATTATTTATTTCTTCATTAATAATTTACGTTTCCTAAATTACAACTTCATTCCTTTCACTTCATGTTCCCTCTCACAAACACTTCCTTTTTTCTCATAAACCGTCAGCAGAAACACAAACGTCAGCAACATACGACTACCGACAACAAACTGACTGACGTCTGACTGTGTGACTTTACGACTCTATAGAGTCGCCCAATTTTGCTGCTGCTCCCAAGCCGTCGTTTTCTTGACTCGTTTAATGTTACATCGTCCAGCTTCGTTTTTTAATTTTGTTGTTTTTTATATTTTGTTATCATTTTAACATTAACTGTTGTTGTTAGCTGCACGCTGTTGCTGCTGTTTGCATTTGTTTCATTACGTCACCTTTGCTCTGCTAATTAACTGCTAACATGATAGTGCGCCCGTTATACTGTTAACCATAATCAGCAATGTAGTTGGTTATGTGTGCTGTGCAGATTCGCGTAAAGCGGAAACAGCCCTTATTGTAAGACGTGTGTGCGTTGAAAAGGAAGCGCAGCAAAACAAATTCTTTGTAACGCCATCTATTGGAGCGTAGCGTTTTTTGGAGTAGCAAAGTACGAATGATTTAAAATTGTTATACAAAAATTTAATATGAATGAAAGTTGTTATACAAAATTATAATTCTGATGCAGTGTTATCACATTCACATTTTTTGTAACTGCAATGACAAATTTTGTCGAGCAAGCTGTAGGAAACTTTGAAAAAAATTGGTAAGGGGACGTCCATTACGTGAGTACAAATAGTGGGGAGGAGTTCCGGCAAAATCTCATCAAATCTCACCAAGGGGGTCAAGGAAAACCTCACGTCAACTTCTTACTGCATAGAATTTACATTAAAAATTATAATTTAAATTTTACGAGATGTAGGGGAGAGGTCCCACCAGATCTCACTAAGGGGAGGGGGTGGGGTTCGGAATTTAAAAAAAACACCTCACGTAATTAATGGACGTCCCCTAAAGGTAATCTATGTCTAAGTTTTATACATTCACCTCCACTGTACGGTATAACAGTTTGATGTAATAAGAGCTTGTGTTCAGAAAGTGTGCTGTTCAGTGACGGTTGCCTAACAGTTTTGCTTGATTATCCCTGAATCCAAGCTGTAATAAACGGTTCAAGACTGTTTCACATCAACTTCTTCTTTTCCTTAAGGTATGCTAAATATTACAGCGAAAAAAGTATGGTAACAGTCATAAAATCTGGTTCTAACATTATATATGCCTTTAATGCTTAGACAAAAAATTGTATTATTTTGATACAATTATCAAGGAAAAATTATCATGTCAAACTCAAATTAAATGCAACCGTGAAATTGGTTTCATCGCTGGCAAGAACGAACCAAACAAAAACAAACCAGCTGATTGAAGGTACATAAGATTAAAAATGAAGAGGAAGAACCAACATTTAGAATTGCTGCCATAATTACACCATGGTGGCAAATATAAAGGGTTCAGAAGTTGTTTGTTTGGAAAGAAATTTGTCATTTCGATTTTCAAATTGCTTTGTCACGGTCGTAACTTATGAACGCGACCTTAATGCACTGACAGCTGTTATTACACAAAATTTTGACGTAATTAATTTGTTTTCTGCATTTTCAACATTTCTGGTTCTTTGTTGTAAAAAAACACAAGTAGATGATTCAAATGAAACTAAAGTAATAAAATAATTGTAAAAATAATAACTAATGTGTGCACATTACGGATATATCGATAGATCAAATGCCAAATAAGGTTTCCGTTTGCGTCATTAAAATCGAAATCGCTTCGCAGCTGAGTGAAGATTTTGGTAAGTGTTCTTTGTTATAGATCCACTGGAAAAATACGCAATTTAAATTAACAATGATTTCTAACCGAAAACAAATAGGCGCAGTTTCAGCAGAGCATCCTACCAATCCACGTGTACAAAAAGAACGCGAACGAGATCGAGGCTTGCGAAAGCCTAACGAAATCGTAATCGAAACTTACACTAATAGTGTTTGGGTGCAACCGTCAGAGGAAGAGGAACACACCGATAAAATGAACTCCGAAAGTGGAAGTGGACGACAACATGCCAGTAGCTCACGTGAAGCAACGCCACTAGAAGAAGGTCAATGTGCCCCAGAATTTCCAAAAGAAATTGGATTCTTTTCGGGTAACCCTAGTGTAGAGGTCACAAATGGAATTATACATTTGTACAAAAAAAAGTAATTTTCCGCATATTCAAAATGATAAATTATTTCTTAGCTAAATTTTTTTTTGAATTTTCAGTGAACGCAAAGAAATAAAGGAAGGACCGTCTAATCAGCTCTGCTTACTTGCGGTACCTGCAAGTCTGAGCTGCCATGATCTTTTAAATTTTGTTGCACCTTGCCACTCAGAAATTCAACATATTCGCATTGTGCGTGATGGAAGTCCAAATCAATTTATGGTCTTATTGGAGTAAGCTAATTTTTTATTTCATAAAGTAATTAGGTTTAGAGTAATAATTTACTGATCTGATATAAGTAGGATGAGAATTACTTAAATTTTATTAAGTTAGCTGGGGGACGAAGAGGAAATAAGGCATTGCTTAAGCCATCTACAAACGCAGAGATATAAAGAAAGTCCAAAATTAAAGTCCCCAGTCATATTGTCCATCAAAATTTTAAATAAATTGTCACTTCTAATCCGTGGATGCCTTTAACCAGCTTTTATTATAGCCCTTTCGAAACACCTCACGTTTAAATAACTAAATCCTTTATGTTGCTAACAAAAACTATACGATATACATTTCTAAAAATACATATTTATTTTATATAAAGATATATTAGTTATGCGAAAAAATATGAAATAAAATTTAATTCAAAGCACTATTTAGGTTTCGCGCGAACGAAGCTGCTTTAGAATTTTATCAAACTTTTAATGGAGCCGCTTACAATTCTTTGGAGCCAGATTCGCTATGTCACGCTGTTTGGGTATCGGAAGTTGAGCGTGGAGATGATGGTGTGCCACCATTAGGACACACTGAGTTACCAACCTGTCCAGGTAAATATTGAAAGTGAATACCAAATTATGCTGAAATACAAATTTCTACACTCTTTTTATCAGTTTGCTTGGAACGTATGGATGAAAGTGTGGATGGGGTTCTAACTATACTCTGTAATCACGCCTTTCATGCCAATTGTCTTATCAAATGGGGTGACTCTACTTGCCCGGTATGTCGTCATGTGCAAACACCGGAACTTATGGAAAATTCTGTTTGCATGGAATGTGAAGGCACCGAAGCTTTGTGGATTTGTTTAATTTGTGGTCATGTTGGTTGTGGACGTTATCAAGGTGGACATGCTGCCGCACACTATCGTGCGACAAATCATACATTCGCCATGCAATTAGGTACCTCCAGTGTGTGGGACTATGCTGGCGACAATTTTGTGCATCGCCTATTCCAGAATAAGACTGACGGTAAGTTGGTTGCTACACAGGCCCCAAACGATGAGGGTGAAGAAAAAATCGATTCAATGCAGTTGGAGTTCACATATTTGTTGACATCACAGCTGGATACGCAGCGTAAATATTATGAAGAGCGTATGGATCGATTAGAAGTGGAATGGCGTGAATTCAAAGTCACATCAGAGGAAGCGAAATCAAAGTTAAGCACACTTGAGCAAAAAGTGCAAACATTGACCAAAGAAAAGCAAACATTAGAGAGAAAATTAACCCAAAATGCTGCAAAGTAAGTGAATTTTACAATTGTTTTAAGTATTTAAACTTTTACGAAGCGTTACTTTGCGATTGTAGAAAACACTAGAAACAAAATTTTTTTCGTTTTAAAAAAAAATCAGTAAGGTACATTATTGATTAAAATAATATCCAATTTCCGTGTAAATTAAACAGCATAAAAGGAAATGAATTAGACACACGTTGCGGTAATCGATCATATTTTTTTTGTATAAAAAATTCAATTCAATTCCTAACGTCTAATGTCCTTAGGCAACCGAAATGTTAAGAATATTATGTCTCTTTTATTGTTTAGTGTTTTTAGCAATTTAGTTTTTTTTATAACCTCTCCACACATGTTTTGTATTTTGCAGTAATCTTAATTACTTAATACATTATAGTCCCTGAGGATGGCATCCAATGGATGTCGAAATATTGAACAAAATAAAATGAATTAAAAATTGAAGAAGATTAATCTTTTTAATTTTTATTGACCTATAGTCAGAGGCGTACCGTGCATATCGGGAGCCATTTAGCCGCCCCCTCAAGCCTTACGCCCGAGGTAGTCGCCTCCTCGCCTTCGCAAAGCCCCCCCCCCTATGTACGCTACTACCCACAGTTCAAACATAAAATCTCAATATTAGCAACATCTAAATTAACAATAAGCCATCAAAGTGAATAACTACCCTAGTTCATGCTTCGGATGAACTAGTTTGGCCTAAGAAAAACAAGTTTATCCTGAAAACTAGTTTGGCCTTCATAATTTGGTGTTTGATTTTTTCCATTACCACGCTCCCGAAAAAACAAGTTCACAGTACACATTACAAAGGCTATATACTCTCCTGTCCGTGGAAGTTCTAATTAAAAAAATAATTTTTTAAAATTCATTCAAGAAAAATTGCCTTGTCTCGGTTTTCGAAATGGAGATTTAGTTGTAGTTTCAAAATGAAAATGATTCTCTTAAGTAAGCACGGTAATTTTTCAACCGTTTTATGCGAATAATTTCAGGTTTTTGTGGATATCTTGAATACTCTTTTATTTTCGTACAAATAAAATTGATTTGCCAATTCAAAAGTTTCACAGATTATTTATGAAACGAGCTTTCAGACGATAAAATTAAAATTGGTGCAGAATTACGGTGCTTTAAGTTGTTAATAGAATATTAATATGTAGTTGCAAATTCCGATGGCTATATTGCAGTAAATCATATAAGGCTATACAATTTTTTAACTTAAGTTTACTATATCTAATCTAAACTAAAATAGTGTCTGCTAGGGATGCCTTTTTTCAGGCTATTTGATCCCGGAATTTTAAGGAGACATTAGAGTATCCGGGGCAAGGCTGTCGCTTGCCGCGCTCTTTCCCACAGATGACGGGTTGTCAAAGTATTGTATGAGTAACGTTACCAACTATTTTGAAGCCAAAAGAAGTACAAACCGAACTGGAATGAAGTACACAAAATATGTGACATTTTACCAAAAAACACTTTTCATAACCAAAACAAATGAGAAAATATACCAAAAAAAAAAATGTTTGTACCTTTAATAAGAGTATTTTTCTCATTGGATTCGAAAATTATTTTTAATGGAATAGCTTTTGAGATATCGCGATTTTTTCACTTTTTGAACCTTTTTACGCTTCGGAATTCATATTTCGAGCTAGAAATGTCCATTTTCATTGCTTTAAGTATTAAATGAAAGGTATTAAAACAACAAACGCATATGAATGAGTTTTCAATTGATTGAGCGGTTGAAAAGATATCGATGAAAAAAGACCAGATTTTTTTAAAAAACAAGTTTACAGTGGTTTCTGTGAAAAGAGGTCGAAAAACATAAAAATCTACAAAATTTCAAAAACTGCACCACAAAAAAATTTGTAAATGGCACATTTTTAGTGTAAACTAGTATAATCTTTACCAAAAACTGTTACATAATATCAAAATTATGTTTGTATAATCGTACTGCCTAAACAAAAATAAATGCATTTTTATTATTTTTTTGTTTAAAAATATTTCTTAAATTTTATTTTAGATTAAAAGAAGTGCAAAAACAACTTGCGGAGGAAAATCAAATAACTAAGGCTCTGCAAAACAATCAAAGCTCTTGGCAGTCAAAATATAATAATCTCGAAAAACAATACAAGGACTACAAAGAAGCACGTGAGACTGAACTAAGTGCTGTAAAAGAACAATTACATGATATAATGTTCTATATGCATGCACAAAGCAAAATTCAAGAATCCGAGCTCAAGGATGAAATTGTAGGCGGTTCAGTTGTGTTACCCGAAGCTGCACCAACAAGTAGCGGAAAAACTGGCTCACGCAAGAAAAAGCACTAATTGCAAAGTTCGTAACTTAATAAAAAAAAATTAATTAAACTTATTAACTGTAGTTGCTTTCAAATACTTTTTATAATAATTATTTGATATATATATTTATATTTCTGTATTTATTTAAACATTAAAGGTAAAACTCTTTTTCTATTTCAATAATATAATAAATTATTCCAATGTGATTTACAAAAACTAAATAAAAATAGAAAGCTTATAAATAGTTACATTTAAATGCAGGTGTTTTAATTTCATATTCTAACGTAGAATCAGTTCTTTACGAAATTTCTTGAATTTCTTTTGAAACTCCAATTTGAATAAATTGCCTTTCTTAGCAAAAGATGTTTTGTACTCCAAAGAATAAATCTTAGAATTTGGCTACCAAAAATTAAACTGGTTTGACTGGAACAGCCAAAACAGCAATTTAAATGTACAAATAGCATGCCGCAATTAATCATTGAGCTGTATAAATTTGCGTTAATCCAACAAATATATAAACAATGTGTCAGATTAACGTACATACGTACGTACGTACTTCCATAATGATCAGAAAAGTATAAAGATAAAAAGTTGCAAAAGGAGAAGACAAGCAAATCTAATATGGAGGGAGTTGAAGCAGCAAACAACTGACCATTTAATCGTACGATATTCGTAGCGTTACATGTGCTTTGGATCGTCTCCATCGCTTGATCGATCGATCCATCAGCTGTAATTAAATTAATTAATTATAATCAAATGAAATATTTGTATATTTTAGTTAGATTTTTTTTTTTTGTCAAGAACCGAAAATGTGCAAATTTTTGCGGACTTTAATTTTGTGCTTTTTAAAGTCATGATGTAATTTAGTTATAGATGATTTTTAATTTGAAATTATATTTCAAATTTACATACAAACAAATGACAATAGTATTTATTCAAATATACAAATCACTTAAATAAAATTTATGTACTTTTCGAAAGGCACAAATATAAAGCCTCTTGAATTGAAATAAAATATTTGACAAAGGGTTTCAAAAACTACAGCTACATTGATTCCATAGTGGTAGCTACTTACCAGTCTATGTATAATAATTTTTACCATTTAATAATAAAGTCAGAAATTAAAGATGTAACGATTGAAAATTAAAATCGTTCGAAACCCTGGAGCAAAAAATTTGCGGAAGTCCTTTTTTATATTTTAAAACTGAATTGCCTTATTAGTGAACTTCTATTCTGGTAGATTACGTAGCTATTATTAACCCCAAGCTATGTATTTTTAACATTTTTTGTACAAAAAAAAAAAAACTTTTCATAAACGTTCATAATTTAATTGTTAGTAACGTACGCACTTATTGAAAGTTCATCAAAATCGGGAGTAAATAATAAATACAGATGCCTACAGCTCGAAACTTCCAGAATAAAAATTTTTCTCGCCACACATTTAAATAGTCCTCTTGAAAAATACTTTCACTATATATACTTACGGTGATCATCCGTCTCGTATTTCTCGGGACAGTCCTGTATTTCAGTATGCTGTCCCGGTTTTATTTTTGAAGGAATACGGAACGTACAGATGTTGTCCCGTATTTGGATATTAATGTTTGCTGTCAGGTTGAAAAGAGTTTTTTCAATAAGGAACAGGTAAACTATTTTTATACAAAAAAAAAAACTACACAGCAAAAAAAATTTCGTTGTGAACTTTTTCGCAAATTCAACGAATTTTTTTTTGTCCCGGTCATAGGTCCTAAAAATATGGTCACCGTATATATGTATACTATATACTATTGATTGATGACGCCCTTATTGGCTCCTTCATTCATGAGCCAAGCCATAAAAATCTAAACCAGGCTTGCCAAGTGGACGCTTTTGACGCGGCCAGGCCGTTAATTGTATGTCAAAGCTGTGAGCCTTGTAGGAATTGAAAAATAAAGGATATAGTCGTTAATTGGAGAATTTTCCTTATATGTTAATTAATTTTTTTTTTAAATTTGGTGATTAATAAAAAATGTAATCCAGTTTTTTATATGAACTAAAAAGGACAACTTTTTTACAAAAAACAAAAAAAAAAGGAAATTGGTACTTTTTTCAGAAAACATTATTATATTTATGGATGGCCATTAATTCCTTGTTTTCAACTTACCTTTTACCAAGTTTGGGTACTAGCAATTCGATGTATTCTCATCTTCTCTAAAACTTTGAACTCTTGTTTTCATTTAAAACCTACTTTTCGAGTTTTTGACTGAAAAATATTTTGGAGCTTATTAAGGGGTCATACCTCGGCAGCATACCGCTAACTAGATCACAAGTTTTTGAAACCGTAAAAAGGTAGTGTAGAAGAACCCTATAACAACGAAATTCCTTACAACAAACTTTCAGTATTGTTAAGTAATTTCCCAAATAGGTATAATAGATATTTCAGGAAAGCCACTTAAGAAATAAATCCAACACTTACATATATTAAAAATTATAACGCATTTTCTTTTTTTTTTAACATTGATTGTAAACACTCATATAGAAATCTAATTACAAAAGGTAACATGATTGCAAACGAGTTTAATCACAATGAACTCTTCATTTTATAGAATTTAAAAAGTGGCATTGTATTAAAAGAACACAATCCCTTTTTTAGCATTTTTTTTTTCTTTGTGAAAAAAATTATTCATAAAAAATTGGAAAAATTCATTTTTTATATGAAAAAGCAAAAAAATTAACAATATGAAGGGTTACAAAAAACTTAACGACTATTAAACAAAAAAAAAAGCTACCATACAGGATTTTTAAAAAACAGTTAGGAAAAAATGCGACAAAAAATGTGTATAACGACAAAAACACAATTATCCTCATTTTTTATGTGCAACGCAACACAACACATCAAAGGACCATGAAATATTTAAATTATGAGAACCGAAAAAAAATTCTAAACGAGTTCTGCCGTGCGCGCATCAACGTTATGACTTTTTACTGAAAAACGCCAAAAAGTAGGCTTCATTCGCGTTGCAGCTTCCAATTTATTTGCATATCTCACAAGGAACGTGAACATCTTTTGTGTCTGCTATCAAGGCACAAATTTTTTCTCACGTTTTTCAATGTTATACTCAGCTGACGGTACGCGTTTTTTCATTGTCAGGGTGACGATCAAGGATATGCCCAAGAATACTTAAAAAAAAAAAAAAATTTACATACCCAAGAGACAAGCGAATGTGAAAAAAATCCAGATTTTTTGCCTCATTTCCATGCAGGAATTCAACGAAAGAAATTAATTTTGAAGGAAAGATGTGTCAGCGATTGAAAGCACAAACCGAATATAAAAAAGGATCACCCAAGATTGAACAAAAGCCGAACAATACCGAATGACGCGATTAAAAAAAAAAGAAGAGAAACTCCTTGAAACGAATTATGCGCATCGTCTTTGCTCAACTAATTTATGCACATCACGATGGCGAAAGGGTTAAAAGCAACAACAATCTATTGAACAATAGGTTATCCTTAAACAGGATAACAAATTTGCATATTTGATCGCGTAAAAGAAATAAAAGTTTTCTTTGGGTCAACTCATTACTCAAAAAAAAAAAACTTACAGAAAAACGACTGAAAAATGTTAATTTTTTTTGAATTCCAAAAAAAAAAGAAAAACCAGCCCGCATTTTGACACCCCTAGGATTTTGGTGGAAGACCAAACACAAAAAAAAAAAACATAATCAGAGACAAAGATGTACAACAGCCTGAGGCTATCTATCTTTACAAACTCAAAGGGTAAAATTTCATTCTTAAATTTGAATTCTAATTGAAAAAAATTCAAATCACGTCTCTGCAAACTGAAGATCCTCAAAGGTTTTATTAATGATCCTTAGCTTTGAGCTACATTATTTACTTAGCCAAGATGCATTTTCTATAGGAATGCATCCTTTTAACTCACTCTTTCGATATGCAAATTATGTTTCTAATCACCTCAAGACATAAAAATTGTTTTCATTTATCAATTCCTTTTTGATTAATTAAAGTTATTCTTCATATTTCCGCTTCATCTATTATATTTTTTTATATTTTCTCTTTTCGAATTATTAAAATAAATATTGATACGCAATATTTTCTTTAATTAAGCTTGTGAGCAATTTTCTTGATCACAAATACAGGCTCTTTCCATAGCATTTTTCATAATCTTACGTAAGGTTTCAGGACCCCTAAGTGACGGATTTCGGTACGAATAATTTCTTAAGTTCTTGAATTGTTTGATGTTTATATATGCAAACCCATTCCTTCCTCAGACAGAAGTCTGATACCAACAATTCAGGAGACCAAACAAATTCAATTGTTTTAAATTATTCGTACATATAGCAGGCCTGGCAGACAAAATAACAGTAACTGGTGGGTGTGGCGATGAGTTTAATTTGTTATAGTCTTTGTCTTTTATACGTACCAAGTCTCATTCATCTCCATCAGATAGTTGCTGACATATACAAAATGTTGTTTTATTTGCACATGGTACCGCCCATTTTTTCCTTTGAAACTGCCCATACCTTTTATATTAAGTTCCATTCATCTGTGTCCAGTAGTTGATGAGATATAATGTATTTGATTTTGGAAAGCGTGTCATCGCTCATTTTTCTAAACCAAACTTTGCAAAAACCTTCCGGAGACCATAAGAAGCATTTAAAAAAATAATTATGAAATCTTTGTGAAAATTCTGTCTAAAAAATATTTATGCACCCTAAATAAAATTTTTACGGCCTCAGCTGTGCCTCTTAATATAAAAGCCACGTGGTGTAAGTTCCATGAGAATCGAGTAAGTGGTATTTTTGAAAATGCTATTTTAAAAATATATTTCTATGAGAGCCACCCTAAATGAAAGTTTTATAGCCTATATGTTATTCGGATATCAGTTATGATTAAAATCAATCTAGCCGCTCTTGGGTTATATTTTAATGGTGTAACTGACATGACTTGTTTTATGTATACAGATTAGAGGTCTGCATGATTACCTCGAAACGACCATCAAGCCACTCATCACGTTGCGAATCAATCGAATCTTTGTGTACAAAAACCACGAATAAAAATAAAACAAATCGTAACAGCAACCAAGAGAGGTGAATGCTGCACTGGCAAATAATTCGCAAATAAAATGTTCTACAAATTCAAGCACTCGAAGTTTATTGCATTCGAAACGTTATATGATGATCGTTTCGATGGCACTCATGCAGATCTCTAATATGAACTTATAAAGATTCATAGCTTCTAATAAGCTACAACACTGATTTAAACAAATGAAGCATCATTCTTCTCGAATCACTAAGAAGATCCACGAAGTTATTAAAGCTAAAAACTGCAAGCAAAGTAAATATGTACTTATAATTTGCTTAGTTTCAGCGATTAAACTATAGTACTAAGCCGACTTTCCATAATGAAGTGTCATTCTTTTGTAGTACAAATAAAATAAATACGCAGGCATTAAAAGCTTCAAAAATTCGATCATAGTTGGAACAGTAGGCAAACTTCATTCTTTTGCCCAGAGCTCTGAAATTAACTATTGGATATTAATAAGATTTTGAACGTAAAATGCTCTTTCATTGTTCAGCCAATCATAAGCGTTTCAAAATTGTTCTATGTTCTTCAAAAATTAACTGATTTTATCGAGGTTTTTTAATTTCTTTTAATTTTATTCCCTAATCACTACAAAATATTTTTTTAGTTTTGATTTTTATTTTCTTCAACTTTAAAGTACTTTCTTTGTGTGCTTAATTTCTTAATTTATTATTATTTTGATAAAATCTATAACCATTTAAAAATTTCTTAAATTGATAATACCAGCTACAACTGACATATTGGAAATCAACATATCTCGTGTTATTTCAGAACTAATGCCTCAAGTGGATCAAAATTGGACTAATCAACTGCAATTCATTACAGCTAGTCGTGGTGAATATATGCTGAATATTTTTTAATATTAAATGCCTTAAATTAATTTTCAAATGAAACAAAAATTTTCGACTCAAACTTAATGTAACTATATGTAAGTGTTTTATGTATTTCAATTCTTAGCTCTATAACTCTAAAAAAAATTGCATTTTAAATACAATTAAATTGCTTCATGCGGATTATGCTGATTTAAATCTTCTTAGAAAAACAATTAAGTCGTGAAATCAAGATGAACGGGGACGGGTTAGATTGAAAAATTGATAGCTGTTCAGTTCATTTTGCTAGTTTACTATGAATTGTGGAAAAACCAATGGATTTGTAACACTGAGGTATCAATATTTCTAAATAGCTAGCAATAATTAACAAAAAAACGTATTTTAACAAGTAAATTATTATTTCTACAAAACAGTGGCGTTTTAATTAATCCACAAAACTCATATTTAACTCAAACTACTATTTTTAATTTGCTGGCAATTTTCTAGAAAATTAAAGAATTTTTAAGTTAGTAATTGGAACGATTTGTTCAAAGATTAAAATCAGTGGAAATGTTTTGATTTACTGTCAGGTAGCAAAATCCAATGAGTTCACCTTTTTGACTATTTCGACGAGTTATTATTTAAAAAGCTGGAATGCCTCATATCAACAAATATTATAAAAACAAAGCATTAATGAAGGAAAAGAAAACATCTCCGAAATGACATGATCTGATTTGATTAAGTCAAGTCCTTTATAAATTTCCTCTGAAAGTATTTTTGCCAACATTGCAATCTATTCAGTTTTAGTTGATTAATTAGAGACGATAAGCTTTGTAATCTCATTTAAATTGTACATCCCGCGGAAACATCAGATATCCCATCCGAAATTACACTAAAAAAATTTATGTGATTTGACGGAGGGGATCGAGGTTTGATGCTTCTGCGGAATGAATTTGTGATACAGAATTAACAGTCTCGTAATATTTTGTTTTAAATAGAATGGAGAGATACTATGAATTCATATCATAATCAGGTCCAAGTCGAGCTGTAACTCTTTTAGTCAGATCCAGAGTGCACGTCTGGTCTAGCCTTTAACTTTTGCCTGAGTTACTGTCCGATTAAACTTTTTAGCTTTTATTAACTGGGTTTCTTAAGTTCAAGTGCAACAAGAATTCCGGTAGTGACACTCAACTTACTTTTATGCACAAATTCAATCTTTTACTTGCTAACACTCAATCGACTTTTGCTAGTTATTTTTTTATCTCTCCACCTTTTTAGTAGATATCTCTCTCTATTATTTTTTTCACTTTCATTTGAAGAAATTAAAAACAAAAAACCTCAATTACTCAACTTTTGTACAATAAAGCGATGTTTTGGTGCATTGAACTAGACATTATTCTGTGAATGGTAATGCAACTTGATATAGCACAACTGGTAAGCAGAGATCGGCACAACTTGGCACAAGGTTGTCATTCGGTGCTTTTCCATACTAATCGATACTTTTGGAGATTTATAGATTTTTCGATACCTATTGTCTTATATCAAGATTTTTGATAATATTTGATTTTTTTGCTTTTTATCAGTTTCGCAATAATTTTTGATACTTTTGCTCTTATATCGATTTCTTCGATACATTTATAATATATTTGAGTTTCTCCCTCCTTTTTAACTTTTTCAATATTTTGCAACACTTTGATTTTTTCGGTGTATCTCTTTTGAGTTATTTTCCAATTTTTTGATACTTTTACTCTTTATCAGTTACGCAATAATTTTTGATACTTTTGCTCTTAAATCGATTTTTTCGATACATTTATAATGTAAACGACTTTCTCCCTCCTTTTCGACTTTTTTAACTTTATCAATATTTGTCAACACTTTGATTTTTTCGGTGTTTCTCGATCGATTTTTTGAGTTATTTTCCAATACCTTTTGACTCTTTCTTAGTTTTTTTATATTACTTGATTTTAATTGATTAAATCAATGAGTTTCGATATTTTTGGACAGTATCCACTATAATGGTGTCGACTTTTTAAAGTCAATGCTCGTCTCTAATAATTTTTGATGTCTACTGACATTTTTTTCTCGATGTTTTTGATATTATTCGATACCTTCCGAATTTTTCAATGTTTTATGAAATTATTCGAAATGTGTTGGTTTTTTCGGTGATTTTTTATAATTTTTGATACATATTGACTCTTTCGATGCTTTTCGATATGATTTGATAATCGCCTGCTTTGATATTTTTTCGATACTTTCTAATTCTAACAATTTTTTCACTGTTTTTCGATGTTGGTTGATTCTCTTCTGCTATTTTAATGAATTTCGTGATATTTTTTTTTAGTCGCGAATGTGAAAAATCTTGTGTCTCGGCAAAACTTTTGGTCAAAAATATCAAATATCTCGTTAAAAAAATGTAAATTAAAAAATGTAAGCCTTTTCGATTACTACAAGGCGCCCAGCTTTGACATGCAATCCCAGGCTTGACCGGGTCAAAAGCTTTCACTTGGCAACCCTGCACATTAGGGTGGTTCGAAACTTTTTTTCCATCCGCTGGGTCTTAAAATCTTAGATATCGTCATACTGTACATCACAGTGTAGTTAAAATTTTTTATAAGCGATCATAGAGAGAGCGTGAGTGCTGCGCTGAATGACGATATCAAAGATGGCTGGATTAGCCCTTTGATACCCACCAACTTTCATTTGAAACATTTTTTGAATGACTTGCAATTTTTTGACTTATTCAGCTGTGTAAGTTAAAATGGGACTCCCAGTATGTATTCCATCATTTATTTTGATACTCTTGATATTAAATATGCAATAAGATCTCAATTCAGTTACGTGTTACTTACAGTATCAAGAACAAATTTTTAGTCAGTCACATATCATACAATTTTGCTCATCTCTACCGATATGGAACTAAGTTTCTAAGATCATTATAGCATCTTCATCTTAGTAGTGACTTAAATCAAAAAATAAATCACAAAACATGAAATTTCTTCGGTGTATATATTAATTACTTATATTTTTATATACATATAATATGGTATACTTAATTTAAGCTCTGAAAATAAAACAAATAAGGCTATAAAACGTTAGCTGGTGGTGATCAAAACAATGAATGACTGGTTTAGTCAATTACATTCTTAAATTAATACGAAAGTGCTAATTAAAGCCATTATTTAGAAATTGGTGTAAGTTAACTTTTCCCGTTTAAACACATTTAGGGGTTTAAAATATTTAAAAATACAATTCCAATTTGACCGAATATTAAATCAAGGTTACAGCAATGTGCTTTTTCAGGCTTGATTTTAGTAAGTTTAGTTTTACAAAAAAGATATTAAATGCGTGATTTTTTTTAAACAAAATGTAGATTATGACATTTACAGCTTTTAAATGATATATATAGTATTTAAAATATATAGCTTATAATTCTAAAATTACAATTAGTATTTATCAGGAAATTCCCATATGTCTCCGATTTAAAATTACGACAGTTGTAAGACTGTGTTAGGGCTATATTATATAAGTTAAGTTCAAAGCAATAACTGATAAACTATATTTTCTTTAATTTTTTACTTGAACCACTTTTGAAATTACCGGCGCAAGTGAATCCATATGTACGTGGTATAAATATTAAACATTATGCATAATAACATTCATTGTTTAAACAAAACGTTTTTAACGTTAATTTGAACTTATGACGCATAATGTTAATACTCTGAAATACCCGCATGCTTATATTAATATTCGAGTTTTAAGAAATTTAAGACAACTTTTTTAATATGTTCTTTAATGTGCAGCGATCACGGTTGACACTCGGAAACTTGTGACACCCTACGTATGAAAAATTTTGAAATTTTACATTGAATAGCTTCGTAAATATAACAATTGGATTACGAAAAATAGTTACTATCATTGACATAAAACATGTCATATTTAAGAAACTTTTATGATCGCAGCATACTAGAGAGAATTCTAGTATTTTACGCAAAAATGTCTTCAAACCTTATAGCTAATTCACACTGAGGTTGAAAATTTATTTTCATTGAAAACATATTATCGCCTTTGTGATAATACATTTTAAGTTTATTTTCAACAAAAATAGGGTTCCCGAAAATTGTATACATCCCAGTGAGATTTTTCTTTTATTACAAAAAAAGAAGTAGGTACCGGGGGGGATTTTTTAATTATAAAAAAAGATATCCTTTTTGATTAAAAGGGTCAATCGGATCTGGATTCTGAGATATAGCCATCGTTAGTTACGTTTATATTTTTTCCATAAAACGTTGTCAACCGCTCATTTAAAACGTAAAATAGAGGAACTCCAAAAAGGTTCTCTTCCGGGATTGATTTTAAAACTTTAGTAGAAAACACTCCAAAAACATTCCACGCTCTGAGCTATTTAAGTGCTTTTAACCAAGGAATGCAGAGAGCCACAGTTGTGATAGCATCGAGAGCAAAAAGCACCTGCTTATGAACGTATTGGAATGTTGTTGGAGTAAATATATAAAAAAAAATTCTCTCCAAAAAAACTTTGCTTTAAAAACTATTGAAAACTATTTGTAATTTTAAATACAAAAAATTAGGCTTTAAAAAAATTAAAAATTTGTACATTTTGGACTCTAGAAACTATTCAAAATTCATTTAAAAAGGGTCTCAAAACACGCCAAAATTCATTCAATTAGTATCCTTTTTTAAGACTCCTTTCAGTGTGCCCACTTAGATTAAGATATCGCACATTTAGGGCTATAATTAGGATTAGGAAATACTCCACGTGCGTTTATCGCTCCAATTATAGCCTTTTTGGAGCTTTTTGGCTGGATGGGTCGGTTTTTCATCAAATGCATACATGATTATGTTTAGGTATGTTAATGCAAAAATATATAGTTTCAAATATGGTATTGGCTAACACAGTTTGTTTTTGTAATTTTCATTAATGCATAACTTTACTTAAAATCTAACATACCCTTAGCTTAATACGTAGGGTATGCAAAAACATTACAATTTGCAAGTTTACCGCAAACAGTGAAGTAGAGATAGGGACGACCCTTCGTGATTTGAAGTTTATCAAAATTTCTAATATAAACGAAAAATGGTATATAGTAAGTATGCAAATACAGGGTGTCCGCCGGGAAAGTATGCACTTAGTTTTGCTGCAATTTTAGTAAATATTAGTTTTGACAGTTCATATTTGACAGTCGTGGAGTAAAGATTTGGCAAATTTACTATAGAAAAATATTCGATAAACCAACGTATTTCAATTGTTAAAACATTTTATGCTAATCAATCATCAATTACTGTAATGACGAGAAAGTTAAAAAAAAACGCTTCTGTAGCTGATGGACACAAGCCTGAACCACAACATACGGCAATATTATGTGAGAGTATTGCTGTTGTTCAAGAAAGTGTTCAGAACAATTCATCAGAATCAATTCTATACCGTGCTCTGGTAACTGTCCTTCCGATATCATGATTGAAAACTTGTTGACGCCAAAACTGCAAACTTTGGGCTGGATGCAGTTTCAATAAGATGATGCCATATCGTATTACAATGGAATTACTGCGAGACCTTTTTTCACAACAAGCTATATAAAAAACGGTGATGTTGATTGGCCTCCACGGTCGCCGGATTTGATTGCTAAGGACTTTTTTTTTTGGAATATCTGAAGAGGAAGGCTTATGCAACCAAACCCGAAACTCTTGAGCAACTCAAACTAAATATTTGTGATATAGTTATGGAAATGCCGTGTGAAAAGTATCAAATAGAGCCCGAATTCGAGGCTAACATAGGCTGATATTTATTTGATATAAATATATAAATATATCATTTATCAACATTAGATCCATTCTTTAACCAAAATTTATAATCAAACAAAGTCCGTCGGCAATGCTGTATTAACTTTAGAGCTTTGCAGAAACTGCAGTCGATTAGGGAGTCCTAAGAAATCATACTGACCGGGAGTAAAAAATAGACTGTATTCGACAAGAATATTTAATATTTTTGATCTACATTCCGAGAAATTCGATTTCGAGCTTATTTTTTTTGCTACAAATAATTCATAAGGATGATGTTATGGACAATAAATTTGTTGAAAATTGTTATTGACCCATGTGAAACTACTCGCTACGCTCAGAAAATAGTAATTTTGTTTACTCTTTCTGTCTACAATTTTTCAACATAGCAAGCCCCTCCTTAACTAATTGTTGTTACAATTTATTAAATGCTGAAAAAATGTCCCAAAAACTTGTTAACATACGTACAATATAAAAATTACAATTATTTCTATAGAGATTAATATATTTTCTTGACATGTCAAATATAAACTTACAATATTTTTTTTCGTTATTTAAAAGTAAACAAATTACAAGATTTGCTAACTAAATTATACAGTTAAAAATTTGACAATGCAGAATAGAGACGGTAAGTTCTTGACAATTGAAATAATTTAAATTTTGAAATGTCACATTTCAGTTGATCGTTCATACCCGCCAGTAAAGATTTTCACACATGAAAAAAGTTCGAAAGGTGTTTTCTCGTGTCATAATTTTTGTTCTGAGGGTCATCAATTGTTAATGATAAGCTCGAAATATTTATTCAAATTTTTCAACTTAAATGTCTTTTGGGCAGAGAGACATATCAAGTAGATCGCATATATATGACGCTACAAATCGAAAGATTCTCCCATTTGGAGGTCTTACTGTGAACCAGAATGCAGTGCAAAATTTATTTATACAACTTCAAAATTCAAAATATAACTTTTAGCACTTATACGTTTTCTAGGAAATCAACATATTAGATCTTTCTTGCAGTTATAACGATATGTACTGCAAAACTACACAAAAAAAAATTATATGCTCCCATATGTAGGAAATCAAAATTCAGCGTGCTCCTACAGTGGCTCACAGCTTATTTTATGCAGTGCTTACTTTTAAGTTCAACACGCTATAATTTTGAAACTAAATGGAATATAAAAAAAATTTTGATATCATTTGAAAGAGCACAAATTCTAGTTTAAAAAAAATGTTTATCTTTTGTTATAAAGTATTATCTGGAATTTTAAAAATTAAAAATCAAAACCTACTACTAAATTTCATGTCACAGCTTATTTTATGCAGATGTCTATAAACTGTAACACGCTGTCAAAAGTAATAATTTTGTAATTTTTAATATTTGGTGTAGTAGCCTCTTTGGTCAACTGCGGCTTAAAGACGCTTTGGCATCGAAGCTGCAAATTTTTTAGTGGTATCTGGCGGAATATTACGCCACTCAACTTTAAGTGCCTCTTTTTGGTCGGTTTTGGTTGAAATATAGTATGCTGGTACCGGAAATTTGGATTTTATAGGAAATATCATGAGTATGGATATGTGTCTTCAGATTTTCAAGGACAATTTCTTGCAGAGTGCCGAAAATTTGTTTATATAGACAAATTTCCGGTTATGCCAAGATAAAGACCAAAAACACAAAGCGGGCGTAGTTCAATCCTGGTAAATATACAAGTGCCCGGATTTGATACTCGCATACTCGCCAGGCCTTATTGTGGTTGTAAATTTATGGGCGATTTTTTAAAATTTGCTGGGTTCACCACACGTTCCCATATTAAATTTGAGAACATTTACTTAAATAGCGATTTAAATGTTTGCTTCAATGCATGGCACCAGGCCCACTTGTCAACATCGGGTAAATTTTTCTAGTGCTTGTTTGAGCGATGCTATAGTTTATGTAAAGTTTGGTTGCATCACCTTAAACAACACCATTCCAAAACGAAAGGACCTTTAAGCCACCGATTCCACTGATTTTTTTTTTTTTTTTTTGTGGATATTATTCGACTTGTTGATGGAATACTCATTTCGGCATGAGTCGAATCATTGTCGGGCTGCAGTTTTTCAAAATTTACAAAAAATAAAAGATTTCACCACATATACATTTCTAATCTAATCTTTTCTAATAAAAGGAAAAAGTAATAATACCCCGTAAAAAAGGTAACTTGCCGGCCACCCTAATATATATGGTATGTCTATTTGCGCTCTATATATCTGTTAATATTTCTTTTATTTTTTTGTTCTGAAAATTCACAATTTCACATTAATTATAACGAATTTTTAGTTTAATTTTATTTCAATAATAAAACAGGTTTAGATTTCATGTTAACTGTTTTTGGCAGAAAAACCAATTCTAGACGCACATCAGATGACTGATGGCTGATACGAATAAAAACCCCAACGACGCCACTGATTTGCTCTGTTATTGCTTTTTGTAAAATATAGCGTAGGTATTTACTCAACTGATCAACAGACAAGAACTCATCCAATCATAAATACAACTTTTCAGATGCACCGTGAATTTAGTTTGCAAAAATTATTGCACGAGTGAGCATGCGAACCCTGATTTTTTTAAGTGCCGTATTTGGTTGCGTTCTTTTGTGTTACGGTGAGATATCGATAGGCGTGTAGTTATTATTGTAGTTGCTATTAAAAATACATTGAAAATAAATTAAATTAATTATTTTTCTTGTATAATTTAAGGTGACCATGACAACGCACATAGCGATGAGGGAGCCTATAGTCTCAGCTATAGTTCAGAGATGAAAAATGAGATGAAAGAAGAAATAACCGGTCCTATTGGTCCAAGTGGTGTGAGAAATTACGGACTACGTTTTGTTCGTGGTGCACCCGGGCAACCTGGTGCACCTGGCAGATCTGCATATGCTGGCCCTGGTAGCGATGGTAGAGGTAATGGTTCACCCGGACAACCTGGAGAGCCAGGTCAACCAGGTAATGATGGAGGACAGCCAGGTCAACCTGGCCAACCTGGTTCTGGCGGCTATGGAGGAAGAGGCGGTGGTGTCAGAGGTGGTCAAGGTGAATACGGTGGTGCTTCTGGACAGCCTGGTCAGCCCGGACAGCCTGGAGGTAGTGGTGGATATGATGGACAGCCAGGAGCACCAGGTCAACCAGGCAATGGTGGAAATGGACAACCAGGTCAACCCGGACAGCCAGGCCAACCTCGTAACGGCGGCTATGGAGGAAGAGGTGGCGGTAGCAGAGGTGGTCAAGGTGGTACTTCTGGACAGCCTGGTCAGCCCGGACAGCCTGGAGGTAGTGGTGGATATGATGGACAGCCAGGAGCACCAGGTCAACCAGGCAATGATGGAAATGGACAACCAGGGCAGCCCGGACAGCCAGGCCAGCCTGGTCAACCTGGTTATGGCGGCTATGGAGGAAGAGGTGGCGGTAGCAGAGGTGGTCAAGGTGGTGCTTCTGGACAGCCTGGTCAGCCCGGACAGCCTGGAGGTAGTGGTGGATATGATGGACAGCCAGGCGCAGCAGGTCAACCAAGCAATGGTGGAAATGGACAACCAGGTCAACCTGGCTATGGAGGTAGCGGCGGTAGAGGTGGCGGTAGCAGAGGAGGACACGGTGGTTCTTCTGGACAACCAGGAAGTAGTGGAAGAGGTGGTGATGGCGGAAGAGGAGGCGGTGGTAGAGGTGGTGATGGCGGAAAAGGAGGCGGTGGTAGAGGTGGTGATGGCGGAAAAGGAGGCGGTGGTAGAGGTGGTGATGGCGGAAGAGGAGGCGGTGGTAGAGGTGGTGATGGTGGTCACGATGGTGCTCCTGGGCAGCCTGGACAGCCAGGTGGCGGACAAAGGACTGAAGGTGGATATGATGGACAACCAGGTCAGCCAGGCTATGATGGATATGGAGGTAATGGTGGCAGTGGATATGGTGGTGCTCCTGGGCAGCCCGGAAGAGGTGGCCAAAGCGGAAGAGGAGGTGGATACGATGGTGCTTCTGGACAACCTGGTGAGCCAGGACAGCCTGGTGGTTATGGTGGTTATAGCGAATATGCACGTGGTCCAGTACGTGATAATAGAGCTGTTGGTGGACGGGGCGGCTATGGTGGCTACGGAGGTCAACCTGGACAACCCGGGCAGGATGGTGGCTATGATGGTAGAGGAGGAGGCGCTTATGAAGTCTCTGATCAATATGGTGGTGCTCCAGGACAACCAGGTTTGTTTGGTGGAGGCGGTGGAGGAGGTGGCGGATACTATGGACAGCAGGGAGCGCCTGGAGGTGCAGGATATGGAGGTAATGGTGGATATGGAGGTTCTTCTAGACAAACTGGAGGTTATGGTGGGAGTGGTGGAAGAGGAGGCTACGGTGGGTATGGAGGTGAGCCTGGACAACCAGGAGAACCAGGTTACAATGGTGGTGGTGGCGGTGGAGGAGGAGGACGTTAGATTTACATCGCATTGTTATATAAAAATTAAATTTTCTGTCGAAGAAACTTTTGTTCCAATTATAAATTTAAAAGTTAACGCACTTAACTGTACAATTGAAAATATTTTGTAAAAATAATACATAAAATTAAATAATCTATATTGGTAAGTTGTACTTAAAATGATATTATGGAATTTAATATTGATGTTTATTCACCTGTAACAAATTGCGATTTCTAGTACATATATAAAAGGCAAAATTATTCATGTAGAACCTAAAATAAGTCTAGATTGATCAAAAAATATATAAGGCAATTGTTTCTTTCAGTTTAAATGGAAGCGATATTATTGTTACTTTCAGTAAAATATCGGTCTATATAAATGTATGTGCCTCTAATGTTATTCAACATTTTCTCTTAGTAAAAGTGAAAGTCTTTCCTAAAATAATCCTAATCATTATGCCAAATTATATGAAGCACCCCTAACAAATATTTTTTTGCGAATAATTGCATCAAAATTGCGTACATTTTATTCTACGCTGAGTTGGTTAAGCAAATGATTAGCATATCATAAAGAAATACTTAGTATTCTCACACTTTTATTTGAGTCAGAACTCACCATTCATGATCATATTGCTGCTAACACAATACAGTTGTAAGGTTTGAATGTATCTAGGTACCTGCAACGATAAAATATGCGACGCCTATATCCGCATATCAATCTTACTCAAAAATCCGAAACAGAATATTGAGAAAAAAGAAAACAACTTAGGAGCAGATGTTACGAAAATTTACGCAAAAATACACCAGCAGGAAAACAAGGTCTGTAAAGGTACAAACAACAAAAACAAGAAACGTCTGATACATCGCCACAAGTGCAGAATTAATTAATCACTCACCGATACGAAAGGGACCTATACAAAAAAAAAAAAAAAAAAAAAAAAAAAACCAAAACATTTCACCGAAATCCAAAAACATTGGTAGATTTATGAAATACCAACAAAACAGCTAAAATCTACAGTAGGGACGACAACGAATGACAACAAAAGTAATACATATAAAGCATCAACAATAACAACAACAAATCTAAAAACAAAAACCATGAAATTTGGTTTGGATTAAGAAACGTTGCATTCGAAATAAGATGACCAGACTTTACCACAAACATAAATCGATTATTCTTTATATAACTGCACAGTTGGTGAAATTTCTCGAAAACTATAGGGGATAGGATAAAAAACATTTAATCTTTTTTGTTTGTAAATACTTTAGTTTTATATAAAAAATAAAAAAAAATCAAATAAATTGAATTTTTAGTGCCATGCAAACTCAAGGTGCTAGTGTAGAGTTTGTCAGTCAGGCTGCAGATCGAAGACACAATAACGTGTTTAAGAGACCAAAAGGTCTGATGGAAAGTATAAGATGTTTCATAGACCTCAAGAAAGTAAGCCTTGTAATTCTTCAACTCGGTCAATATGAAAAACGTTCAAAGGTAACTAATTGCTTAATCCAAAGTACCCATTTTTTAAAGAAGGATCTTTTTTGACTTAAGACGCTCTCGGGCTTTCTCTTGGTTACTGTGCTGCACATATAGGCATGCATTTTGAAATCTTTTTAAGAAAGACACGATTGTCCTCGATTGACCGCGAGCTATTCTCTACCCCAATTCTTTTTCTCCCTGTTCTGTTATCAGGCATTAATTATTGCAGCGTTTCCAACCAAAATGAAAGTTCGAAAAGTGTTTTTAGCACTATAATTTTTGTTCAAAAATTTAAGTTATAAGCTCCCCATGTAGAAATAGGTTCTTTTCTTAAGCGATTTATATGCTTATGCCGAAAATTTAAAATTTATGTCTAAAAATATTGAAAAATACGTTTTATTGCTTTAATCTTTCCTTAGGGTCAGTTGACCTTATTCGTGCGAGAAACAGTTCAAAATATGTGGTCAGACTCACTTTTTAAAGGTTTATTTATTTCGAAAATTATCATCAGACTATATTTCGTTTGCTTCACAATATATAGTTTGTAACTTTTGCATAAGTAGATTTTTCTTTTTGGAAAATCGAGAAACCGTAATTTCCTAAAATCATGCCTGATATCAGCCAAAAGGATTAGAATAGAGTTAGGCCTTAGAGTTAAAATCCAATCGAAAACAACCGATTAAAAACTTAATACACTCCACAGAAAGTGAGAAGCTTTGGAAAAGAGGGTGTGGAACTCTCCTATAAAGAAAACTTTAATTGAATGCTGAGAGAGAAATTTGTGTAAATGTAACAACTGAAATTACGGTATGTTAGGAAACAAGGATAAATTCTTACAACGTGTATGCCCTTAGATCCTGGAAGCCTTTGAAGTTTAATTACAAAAATCCATTCTTTCAAATAGACTCACAAAAATAAGTCTGGTGGAAGTCAAACATATTAAGCTATTTATGAAATTATTCTAAGATTAGTAAAAATTTTCAAGCATTGCCCTATTCAGAACTGCGTTAACTTTTTCTGGCTGGCTTTGGTATTTTTCAAAAAAATATGAACCTTTCCCGAAAAATCGCCAACCGAACTCTTTCAAAGCTGAAGATTATGTTGTTATGTTGTATTTTAAAGCTAGGGCATACTCTGATAATTTCAGTTCATTAAATTTAAATACATTTTAATATATTAAAATTCAACAGATTAAATATCTGGTCACCTTGCATGATGGAGAGTACCGTGCATGCATGCATGTTAACTTGTAAATAAAGAAAAATCCAAAATTATTACTACTAAGGACACTCCAAGCAAGATCACATCTCCCCTTTGGTTTAATATTGATCATCTGTTGTATGACGACGAGTCGAATTTCTCTTGCGCCTGTGCACATGAGATCAGTACTACAGTGAAAACGAAAATCTGAAACCTGTTTTCACGTCAAACTGCTTTTGAACTCGTACGAGTACGTGGGAACTGCGGTATATCGATGCAAATGCATGCATGTACTCGTAGTGGCGGTGGTGGTGGTTTTCGGCAGTGCCTCCTACACTCAGTGTATTTTGTATGTCCAATGATTGCATATGTTGATCGCCACTTTGGCTGACTTGCTGATCGGATCATCAACATTGCGTGATAACTTTACAATACTCGCAAAGTGCGCAATTGTAAAAGGGAAATTTATTGAAACCTGCTGTGAAATATTTTGGGTATTGGTGAAATTTATTGGAAAAAGTCGACTGAGTGAAATTTTATATTTTTTCATATAAAGAGTTTCAACATACAATATTAAACTAAGGATGAATTTTTCCATCTCAATAAGAAGATTGATTTCATATTTATAACGATCGGATAAAATCAGATAAGATATATAAAATTAAATTGAAATGAAATTAAATTGATGGTGTAAATCCTAGCTCTTAAAACGTTTTCATCAAGCTACGCAGTAAAAACGTATTTTGTTATGTAACTGTTATTTAAGGGCGAGGGGGCGGCAAAATGGTCGTCAAATATATCTTATTTTACTAGGTTTTGAAAGTCAAAAGTGACGACTCTTTTTTTTGGGACATGGGTAGAGATTTTCGTGAATTTAAAATAAAGAAAAAAAATATAGAAAATTTTAAAAGAGTTGAAAGAGGTTGAAAAAATCGAAAAGGTTGAAAACTGAAGAAAAGTATGAGAAAGGCTAAAAAACAAACAAAAACAAAAAGGAAAAATGTTGAATTACGTCGAAAGAGTTTAAAAAATTGAAGAGAGTATTGAAAATTGGAAAAGAGCATGGAAAACTGTTGAGAAGGGTTGAAAAAACCGAAAAATGTTGAAAAAGTAGAAAAAAATGAAAGAGCTTGAAAAAGTTGAGAAAGTATGAAAAAATTTTGAAACAGGTGAAAAGGGCTGAAAGAGTCAAAAAAAAACATGGAAAATGTTGAAAAATGTTAACACAGTCCAAAGAGGTTGAAAAACTCGATAAAAGTTAAATGAAGTTGAAAGAGTCGAAATAAATTGAAAGAGGAAAAAATATGAAAAATGTTGAAAGTGATTGAAACAGTTGAAAAAAGTTGATAAAGTCGATAATATATGGAAAGTTTTAAAAATAGTTGATAGAGGTTGAAAAACTCGAAAAAAGTTAAAACTCTCGAAAAAACTTAAAAATCCCGAATAAAGTTGAATAAGGTTGAAAAAGTCGAAAAAATATTGTAAATGTTGGAAAAAAAATATGAAAGAGGGTGGATCAGTTGAAAAAGGTTGATAAACTCGATAATATATGGAAAGTGTCGAAAAATATTGAATTATGTTGAATAAATCGAAAAAATATGGAAAATATTGAAAAAGTTGAAAGAGGTTGAGTAATTTGAAAGGAAAAATGTGGAAAAAGTCGGAAATATTTCAAAAATATTGAATAAGGTCCAAAGACCGAAAAAAATTAAAAAAAATGGGACAGGTTGAAAATGTTGAAACAGTTGAAAAAGGCTAAAAAAAATAGATGAAATATGAAAAATGACAAAAAAGGTGAATAAGGTTGAAAAGTTGAAAAAAATTTAAAGAGGTTGAAACAGTGGAAAACGGCTGATAACGTTAATAAAATATCAAAAATATAGAAAAAGTTGAAATGTGTTGAAGGAGTTGAAACAGATTGAAAAAGTTATGTTGAAATATTGATCAATCGTGATAGGCTCAATGAAGTTGAAAGAAAGAGTCTGAAAAAATCAAAAGGAAAAATATTGAAAAAAGTTGATATAGTCAAAAAATATTACTTTTTTTTCACATGAGAGTTGCCACGCTCACTGATGCAATCCTCTCGATTTTCATTTAGTATCAAAGCATATAGTAGCCGACTCTTTAAATTTTATTAAGATTACTCTGATAGTATGTTAAATATAACCTTAAACAATTTTTGCTTGTTTGGGAGGTGCCAAGCCCTCCATTTCAATTTTATCGAACTGCATTTAAAGCATTATACAACATTTTAGTAATTCATTACATGCCAATATACCTATAATCACCCCTTTCTGAAGTGCAAAACAAAGACTAAAAGTTATTGATAAAAATCACTCAACCAATATGGCAATAAATCGTTAAATCTCTTAAATATCTATTACAAATCAATTTAAATGATAATCGAAACAAAACCAACAAAAAAAAAAACAAAATTGCAATAACATTCATAATAGCGAAGTAGCTGCGAAAACCTCACAATACGCGCGCAGTAAAAAAAAAGTCGTTAAGAACGTGCGAAACTGCCGCAGATAACAAATCGCATCAAATTTCACAATATGTAGCTCTACGATATGCCAATATCGAAGAAAGAACACAATAGCTATATATGCAAAAATCAGAAGATAAAACCAAGCGAACAATATACAATACAACAAAGCTACAAAATTAGTCACTAAAATATATGGCATAATCAAATCCATTCTTACGCAAAATAACACCACAAACAATAAAATGAAATCTTTTATAACGCAGAGTTTTTTTTTTCTTCTCCATAATTTATAATATGTATGAGAAAAACATACACTCTAAAACACTCCTTTCCAGATTGACTGAAATCGAAATTTAAACTCAACTATAATGCTAATAACTACGATTATATAATAGAGTCGAATAGAAAGACATAGTTTTTTTTTTTTTGCAATACAATGGTGAACAATGGCGCCAATGTGTACACAAGATAATAATAATAAGAAATTCAGCATATAAAGCATGAGGATCATAGAAGAATGAAGGTATTGCTTTGCAAAATTGCCATAAGGATAACGAGCAGGAAATTAACTATTGACACCCCTTTGACAAAAAATAAACTCACAACAACTTGCCAGATGCATGCACCCCTTCAGCATAACTTTTTCAAAATTTTCAAATTTATAAACCGAAAATCTTCTATTGATATATCCAAGATCAAAGTATGATGATCAACATCATCCCCTATTGATGCATATTAATTTTGCATAATTTCCATATAATATATTGATCATACAAAAGCATATTAACAATTGTTCGATTTTAATGCACGATCACTCGCTCGCTCCGTGGTTTTCAGATAGCTATTATTGAAAATATCTATCCTGCAGGAGAATGGGAAGTTTGTTTTCTTGCTTTTTTCATTGAATTTGTGTTCCCATAGTTAACATAACAATGAAGAAGATGAACCTTTCTTTTCTCTATGCACGCATTCATGGTGATGATTTCAGCACCCCGGAGCATCATCAGTTAGAAAATTGTCAGGTAAACAAAAAGTCGAGAGATAACAGCAGAGACACCCTCCAAATATTGGGTTGATATATTGATATGCTAATCAATAAAAGCTGTTTAATTCAGGTAGTTCAGGGGAAGTGATCGTTAGTCGATCTTATCATTATGACTTGGCAAATCTTATTCCATATTTTTTTTTTTTGATGCAACGCCCTTAACGCTACGCAGAAATGAAATCATTTATCAATTAAAAAATTGGCAAACATTGTGTTTCCTTTTTTTTTTTGCAAGATCCTTTTGCCAACATTGTCAGTTGATCGATTGTTCAGTGAAGAATCAAACAATAGATCAATTTTCTATTCCACTATTTTTGCGTTTATATTGTTGCATTGTTTTTGTGGCATGTTCGACGACAATGCAATAAAAGCATATTGGTTTTTTGTAGTTTTTATGATTTTTTTTTTTTCTTAGTTCACAATGATCTTCATTGACTTTTGTAGGGTTTATTTACCCCGACCTTTTTTTTCTGGCAAAGTGTGCCTTCTTGCTAAAATATTCGTGTGCGCATTTATTGTGTAACATAAAAGCAATAAAACGTTTTCGAACAAAATTGATCCTTAAATGATCTTACCAGTCTAATGGCATTTGGTGGGTGTGCCTAGTTATTATAAATACTTCTCTAATTTTTTTTTTTTTTTTTAATTTTTTTGGTTTTTTATTTCTTGTGCGCCAGTCATAAAATAAACGCTGTTTTTATTTTGTTAATGCTATAAATCCATTTGTAATGTATTGTACATAAAAAGGGCCATAAAAAACAAAACATTTAAGTTTGAGTAATTTTTTTTTTTTCTTTGAAAAACGTGCGCATGCGCTATTGTGGCTCAAAAGAACTGGTTTAACTTGCTGCTTGTAGCTTCGTCTGTTTGTCGATTCAATTAATTTTAAAGTTTTTTTTGTAATTTTTTTTTCTTTTTTATTTTTTTTTATAACATACAACAAATGCGCTCATTTCGGGTTTTAGCAATATTTAGGTCGTGCTCGTGTTTCTTGTTCTAGCCACAATTTGTTTGTTTGTTTTTACCATTTTCTGTTTTAAAATGATTTATACCAAATGAAAGGTGAAAACTTTCACTGTATTTGTTAATTGAAATCAATTAAAGTTGATTTAAGATTTAATTAAATTTGAACTGATAAGGGCCTTTTTAGTGCAGATTATTTCAATGAAACTTTGATTATTTTAATGTAAAAAAATCGTCAGTCTTATTAAAGTAAAAGCGGGGCAGTTAGTTCATTTGAGTTGCAAATTAAGGGAAAAAGTTTTTTCTTTTAATTAACATAAACCTTTAACGGGTTGATCTTGATTGTATTTATTACAATAATTAAAAGAAATGTTGCGAATGTTGATGAATAGTAATTGGAGTTCCGTATATATAGTAAGTTCAAAAATTCGTTGGTCTGTATCCATCCGTTAAGCTTCAAGAACTAAACCAAAGTAAGTAGTTTTATCAGATTATGATACTTTTTGATACCGGCAATTTGGCGGCGAATGCCAATTTCGAAAAATATCACATCTGCCATAGTAAAAACCGAATTCGGAGTCATCAAATAAATTCTATATGGAACAGATGGTTTTTACAATGCATCATCTTCTTGTTATGATCTATTCCTCAAATAATTCATGTAGGAGTCGCTAGCTTAAAGTAAACTCAGACCTAGCGACGTGGAAAAAGAGAGAAAGAGAGCGAGAGATGATATAGCAGCTTACCATTTTTTAATATATTTATTTTTTATTGACGCAAAACAAAAGAAAACTTTTGCAAAGTTATATTATCATAATGTTTAGGAGCACTAAGTGTACTAGTTCAATTTTAACATATGGGACAAAACTTGAAAGTTGCTTCAACCCTTGATTTCCGGGCCGAAAAAGTTTTCATTTAGCCTACAATCCGCCAATATAAATTTTGGTGCCGATCGGATGTTCTTGATTTTTGTCGTGCTCTGTTCGTTGATAATGACACTGCTGAACGTGGTGTAAAATTTATGAATGATAAAAACAGGATCCTTACGAAAGACGATGAGCAGAATCAATTTATTTTACACTGCATTGAAGCATATCGTCAAAATGGCCCGGCAGGTAAAATGGGTAGTAAAAACCCACTCAAAATTCAATCGAAAATCATAAAATCATCTAGTATGTTTAACTTCTAATTTTGAATTCAACGCGGGAATCAAGCGCGCTCCGAGAATGCAGACACACAGTTATGGAAATAGCGGCCGCCTACATTGTTCTAAAAGCCACTTGATGTGTATTTGTAATTTCCTACATACTGCTGAGTCAGCTGAGTTGCAGTTGCTGTATATTCGCTAGTGTAGTGCATGAGAAAGTGCAAGTAGTGCTGATGCCTTAAATGGGTTTCTGAATTTCAAATTTGAAGAAATTTGGGAGAAAAGCGTCAAAGCTGTTATCGAACTGAAACTGGAAGAACCTGAAAAACCACGTATGCGTAAAATTCCCAAGCGATCCAATTCATGTTCAACCGAAACATTGAAAATCAAGACCCCCAAAGATTATTTCAGGAAATCTTACTTGGAATTTTTCGATCAATTGAAAAATCGTTTCGAAACGGATTCAGCCAATTTTTGTAAATTTCTTGAGCGATTTGCTATCGGTCAGACCGCTGATGTTTGTCAATTTTTATAAAGATGATTTTGACAGCGCAAGATTGTTAAGCGACAAGGACATGTTTTTGCAACTTTTACAGAGCACGCGAACAATTTGGGGGAAGTTGTGATTTTCTTGAAAAAATACGATTCCAGAATTCATGCTTTCTGTTCGATTGCTGCTCACAGTTCCAGGGTCATCCTATTCAAATGAACGGAGATTTATTGTTCTCTATTGACTGAAAACATATTTGCGATCGACAATGTTGCAAGATCGGCTCATGACTGACCAGATCGATTAAGATACTATTGCTTTGAGGAAATGAGTTTTTGGTTGAATAAGACAAACCATTTTGAATTTTATAATGTTATTCTAACATCCATAAGCATTCTCTTCCAGACCTGCTCTCTCCTTCATATACTTTTATGCTTTCACTCCCTCCTCTCTCCCCCACCACTGACTGAGCTACCCACTCAGGCTAGGCATGAACTGGCGGGCCTGTCGTCAAAAAATATTCCTCACACAAGTCAAACCTAATACATATAATCTTGAAATTGTTATAAACTTTTTTTTCAAGCGATTTCGATAACTGATGGCGTGTTGGAAAGGAAATAATTTTACAAACAATTTCAAACCTAATCATACAAAGAAAATTAATTTGATAGACATTTGATTAAAAATCTCATATTTTCCTATATAAAGCGTGTTTTCATTATTTAACGACCTATGGGTAGACCTAAGCATTATCCGAACGACACCAAATTTTATATCTAGAGTCTGAAGACCGAAAAGAAATTTGTACGGCCCGGAAATTTATATATTAAAAATGGTTGTGTGTACTGTTTGGAAAAGTTTGAGACCAACTGTGCAAAACCATTTACAAATGGCTCTAGGGACAAACGGAACAAAGCATCCCACAAAAAAAAAATACCCTTTTACCCAAACCCCATAGCAATGGAATTTTCGGCATTTTTTTGTGCTTAAGTCGAGATCAATAGATTTTTGTTTAGCCACCGCTCATTGATAATGTAAGACGCTGACCGTTAATTGCTCAGTTTATTCCGAAAAACTAAATTTATTTTATTTAATTTACGTGTACTTGTTGATGAAGCCATTAAAAAATAAAAATACCCAGAACTTGCGGCTATATGAGCCAAGACATTTGTTCTAAGTTTCTAATCAAAAATCTCTTACCTTTTATCATATGATCTCTGCTTATTTTATGTCATGCAGGTATAATGTGCATTTCAAATCCTATTTCTCAAGTTCCTCTTCACAACAGTTGAGCACAAATGAACCTTCTTCGATTTTCCATAGGAATACATGAACATAAGCCTTAGTTCAAGTTTCTTTTAATTTTAATTGCGTTGATGTTGCTCTGACTGCGTCTTCAGATTAAGCGGATTAAATATTTTACATTTCCATTGTCAGATATTTCGTTCATGCTGCGACAATTTAAATCCTTCTTGAAGTTTAATTTATTTCTGCTGATGATGAATGGTAAATCAAAATAAATTCCTTATAAAATTATCAATTTAAGGAATGGTAAGGAAGCAAATAAATAATTAAATTTCCCTAATATACCATAAATTATCTTAAGTAATAATTTTTTTAAAAAAGCAAATAATTAAGCTATTTCATATTTCCATTAAAGTATCACAGCAACACATCCCAACTCAACCGCATATTTTTAAAAGTGCGGCTTTGTGATGACTGGGAGATGCTATGGTTCGTTTGTTCGAATGCTCATTTCCTTGCTCACTTGCCACGATCTGTTCTAAAGTACATGAGCTTAGATAGTTATAACTTGGCGCAACGCATAGACAGATTGACTAACTACGGGATCACGCTATTTTTGACTATGAAGACATTCGAAATTATGGTAGAACAAAACAAGAATAAAAAAAAAACCCAATCGAAAATTTAGAGAGACTCCAAAAAAAAGCGAATGACTTGGAGATAGTCATTTGAAAAGACCTTGAAAATACGTACTTACATAAATTTAAAAATACACTAACAACATTGGGTACATACATATGTACACACTTCTGTGTTCGTCTACAAAAAAAAAAAAAAAAAAACAATACATCATTATGGAAATAATTAAGTATTTTACCCAAAATCTTAAGTATGGTGAGATAACATTTGAAGCTTAACGTTACTAAAAGTACGTGCAGCTATAATTTGGCGAAGTGGAAATTCGTTAAGTTATGATTCGCAATTTTTTATCATTCTTTAGAATTCAGTGGTTCACACTCGCACGAATTCAAATCGACATAAATGAAAGAGAAATCAAATTCATTAGAAACCAGTGATGGTTTAGTAAAACTTTACATAATTTTAATTGAGTTACAAGTTTATATTATAGGGGTGTTAGTGAAACTGAGTTAGTTATGGGTACAATAACTAGCGGTTTAGTTTAGGTTGCTTAGTAAATGACAGCTTTGATGAAAAAAGTAAGTGTTTCATACTTAATGCCCTCAGAGTATGCACCCCTTTCCAAAAAAGTAATGTTCGTATGCATAGAAAAGTTATAGACTTACTGCAAATTACGAATGTAATATTGTTTTAATAGAAATGAAATATACACAAGTCTTAAACTACGATTGTAGACTTGGCAAATTCGTAATATATCGAGTTAAAGAACATTTTTCGGAAAGATAATACTACTATGATCCCCTCTATAAGGAGCGTAGGGCCTAAACCAAATTTCTATAGCTCTTTCTTTGTTTTATGCTGTGACAGTCTGTTCCGATTTTGGAAATATAATTTTTTATTATTCAAGGCCATGTCCTGAGTCTTTCTTTGCATCCCTGGCTCGCTAATTAATGCTGTGCCAGTTGCGAGTTGCGTTCCTATTTTTGATATATCACTTTCAGCGCCATTGTGTCCTAGGTTTTCCTTTACATGTGCCTCCCAGAGAGTTCCACCAAAGCGGTGATCGAAAAGATTTCCCTAACTTATTTCTTGATCTTGATCATATAGCCAATACATTGTCACCGTCTTTTCATAAACTCAGTTGAGACAGCAGTATGGTTGGTAGCCAAGCCAAATAAAGTTCGTGATTCGAAATCGCACATATTCTCAATATTCATTTCAAGCACGAATATACAATCGTATTCATCGCGTCACTGTGCTTGTGAGGAGCCAGCATAAAGTAACACTGATTAAATTGGTTGGTTTAAAAATTTGCGATTTGGTATTTGACTTTATGCTTGGCTTTCATATTTTAGGGAGCTGTGTAAAGACACTTTTGCTTTGTTGATTCTTGTTACTACGTCTTCTGTGGTACCGCCTTTAAGGGCGATACGTAATATATGAAAATTTTCTATACCCTTCAAAAACCAGTTCTGTGTGGTAATGTATCTTCTATATACAGCGATATCCTGGGAAAAGTAATGTATTGTATGTACCTGAACAGATGCATCAAAGAATGTGTTCATTATTTCAGATTTAGCCATACAACTCCAATTTCGATGCAAAAACTTTTTCTGTGTATCCTACTTTCAAGAGCCATTCTGTAAAAATAAAAATAATTCAGTTTACACTAAAAGTTCCAATTGTTTTATGAAAAATACTTACTGAATGGCATTGAGCTTAGCGATTCCAAGATAAGAATAGTTCTGTAGAAACTTTTAAAAAACGAATCTTCAACGATGTTTATAATCCTAAATGTAAATAAGCGCTGGGTACTAGTGTTCTTAAATGAACTTTAAAAAAAATGTTTTGAAAAACACTTGAATTTTTTTAGTTTTTCAAAAACAAATAGAAATTAAGAAATTTTGTGGCCTATTCTGCCGTCAGAAACACCAAATCCGTTTCTCAGTGGCAGTGAGTTTTCAGGAAATTTATATTTTGTTTATGTCGTATTCTTGAAATACCTGTAAAATTGAGATGGAGAAAATTCGCTTATGAGATTTTTTTATATTATTGAACTAAGATACCTTATAATCTTATCCGATGCCATAAGAATCACGAATATGAATTTTTTTGATTCACAACTAAAACGTGCGTTTGACTAAAGCCAAACTTGTGCCAAGTCAAGCCACTTATTGGTGGAAGATGTTTTTTTTTTCTTAAGATAATGCAATTGGACTAGAAGATCAAATTTATTTCTGAGTATTTGAAAAGGTCCCAAATAATGTCACTAAATTATATTTTGCCTCAGAATTAAAATTACCTTTGATATAAAAATATATGAAACGCCACTGTTCACACACTTAAAAACTGGTGCCACTTTAGGTAGAGAAGAAAAAAAAAAAATAAACCCTTATGTGAAACTACTTAAAATCTCGACTGAGTAACAAGTAAATGAAAAACACATGCTTTGTAAAGATACACAAGCGACAAGAAAACTACTGCAAGGATCGGACTCAAAACAGAATAACAAAAAGAATTTATTTCCTGCTGCGTGCTGCAAGCAGTGCCAAGATCCTAATGGCTAAGTAGGAGTTGTTGAACTTGAACAAGATCCTGATTCACATAAAGATATGCGGAAAATTAGGTAAAGCAGCAGTTGTTTTTTAAACTACCTGCAGCAACGGCAGCATTATGGAATAACAAAAACAGAGAACCAACTAAAAGTGTCAAAAATGAAACACATTTTATTTTAAAATATTTTCGCATATGTATATTTTTATTATTTTTATATTTTACTTTTAATGATTGTGTGGTATTTTTTATTATTTTTTTTTATATAATTTCGTTTTTTTTTTTTTGTTCGTTATATAACTAAAACTTAAGTTTATACTTTAATTTAGTAGAGTTGAAAAAAGGAGTATAGGTTTTTTTACATAAATAAAAAAAAACATAGTGGCATTAAGACAAAATATGATTTGATTTCTTAATGGTAATTAAATTAAATTAAAGAGTAATAAATTAATTTAAAAGAATAGGCAACCTTCTAAAACTGGCGAAATTGTGACAAGAAAGTAAATTTAGTTTCAAAGAGATGCTTTGAATTACAATTTGAATATGAAATTTTGAGTTGTGACATATTTGCAAAGCTTAAATTTATGCAATGAAAACAGTTTAATTTTTATTTCGCAACTGTATTACTTTGTATGATTTAGTTGCATACTTTTAGGCTCCACTAGCATATTATTAGGCTATTGATAGATATGGCTTGTTAATTTTTGAATTTTGCCAGCATAGCATCATGGTTGTATGAGTAATTAAAACGTTAGCATACATTTTGAAAGAAAACTTATTAAATAAATTAATATGTGGTCATGATTAAATCATTTTCAAAATATTTAACTTCAATTAGTTTCTTTTTTTAATGCTATAGTATACAAAATATAAACGAAGTAAGAAATTATGCTTATACATATTTTAAATTAAAGAGTTCATCAGTACTATGTTAATTTAGCTGAACTTTATAAAAGCGAATTGTTTGCTTGGGAGAGGGAAATATTAAATATAAAAATTGTAAAAATATTTAAAATACTGCGCTTGCTTTTTCTAAGAACTTATAGTATATTGTACAAATACATATGTTCTTTTACAAAAAAAAAAAAAATAACAATTAAATTTTGCTTGTCCAAGCAAAGTACGTTTAAATTTATTTTAAGAAAAAAAAAATCTTAATTAGCAATTTTTAAAGCAAGTTCACTTAGTTACCAATTTGCAGAATCATTGAAATAATTATACACCAATACATATACCAATGATGCTTGTACAATTTTGTATAAAATAAATTTTAACGGTAGGTAATAATTGCAGAAAACAGTCAACCTCCCTTATTTTATTTTACTCAACATGTTGTCTGTTAAAAAGTAAAACACACTTAGTACATCTATGATCTCAAGGTGAAGCAACATAATTTGCAACTCAAGCATTAGGTATTTTACTTGTTAATGGACGATATACTTTATAATGTGGTTTGGTCATCCTGAGGTAAAAACATATTGTACATATGTTTATGTATTTAGAGCCAGAAATCTAGGCTTTACAAGATATAACCTAACAAACTTTGAATAAGAAATGTTTTCAAAAGTGATATTCCTGTATTTAACAAGAAATTGCAATTCAATAATTTTAAATAAAATATTTATATTTACAATAAGCTTGTTTAAAAAACCACATATCAAATTTTCTATTGGCTAAAACGAGTTCTAAATTTATAAAACATTTATGCAATGTTCATCAAAAAAGGAGAGTAAGTGTTTTCTCAATTATACAATTGATTTATGCATACAAAACATAGATCTTTTCTTAATCAATTAACAAATAAAAAGAGTTGTATGTAAATTTATTGAAAAATGTGTAATTTTATTTTAATAATTTAGAACTTACAATCAATATTTGAAAGTTAAATACGATAGTATATAAATAGATGATCTTAAAGACAAAGTTTTTTTTTTAATATTATAATTTGTATTCTTTTTTTCTTGTTGGTTGCTGCAAAAAAATTACTTTCATTGCTAAAATATACGTAATTAATTAATTTTTCATGATTTATTTTTTTCCAATTAACGCTTCTTTGAATAAAAACGACAAAGATAAATGATCAGCGTCGGTTTCTTTATATCTTTAATTCGCTTTTTTTATTCTTTCTATTTTTTTTTTCTTTAATATTTTCGTTACTATTTGCATTTTTAAAATATATTTAGCTTAAGATTTGGTAAATATTTATTTATGCTTTTTAACTTATTAATTAAAAGAATTTAATTTAATGCTATGTCTTATAAATGTTTTATTGTGGTTTTGTTACATTAAACTATTGCTTCTTTTATGTTAATTTTTATATATTTGTTGAATTGTAATTACTATTATAGTTATAAGGCTGTACATTGTGTTGTTATTTAAGTTTTGTATTGTATAAATAATTTTTTTTTATACCTATAGCATATTTTACTATTATTTATATTCATATAAAATTGCTTTTGTAAATTCTAAAGTTTGCAATTTTATAAGAAATAAATTTGTTCTGTTTAATTGATGAGTTTTCCCTTTTCAAGTAAGAATAAAAAAGGTAACATAAGAAATTTTAGAATTTTAAATTGAAGGAAATATTTTTACGACTTTATATTATGATGAAATAACTCAGGCGGACAAAAAAAAAATATAAAGATATCCTTGTTTAAAATTTACCTCAAAACAGCAAAGATATCTAAAAACTTTGACATGTAGGATAGAAACTGGAAATGAGATTTTGGTTCAGTACAATACAATTTTTCAGATCTAACTTTTTAAAGCGACGTTTGGTAAAAAATAAAATGGACAAAATCGGAATTAACTGGCACAGCATAAAAAATAGAACTTTCGTGCATACGCTACAATAATAATGGATCTATAGTATATTGCTAGCAAATGGCAGCTTTGGTTTATTAAATTATAACATCAGCTGACTACATTATTACTAAGTTAAACCGATACCTATTTGTCTCTGTATGGTCAATTTAACTTGGATGTATTTAATAGTGAAGTGATAAATTACCTGACCAATTTATTTAATTCAATCAATGAGTAAACATGGTTAGTCCTTCTTTGCTCGGAAAAATTTAATCAGAATTAAATGGTTTTCCCGCAGTGTTTGTTTCCCTCAAATGTTTAAAAAAATTCCTATTATTGGAAGCAAATTCCCCAATCTGGAAGACCTAATGACTATTTCTATAATTGAACTGTCATTATGGCAGGTGAATTTTGTAAAGTCAAAGTTCAAACGGAGCCGGATACACACATTTATTCCATTTTTAAGCACCAAAAACATCAAATCTGAGAGTTAATCGAAGTTTTTATTTCAATTTTCTAAGGAAGACCGTATTAGAGAGATTAAATTATATATTGTAGTTATGGATACATTGAATACTGCTCCTTCTCGGAATCTTAATTGGTATGTAAATGTACCTTAATGCGATTTTTAGAAATGTGAAATGAATTCAAAAGAAAAACTTTCCTAATCTAACTTGGAAATTTTGGTTAGAAATTCAAAATAAATAATCAGGAGCTCTATTCTGTATAGCGATGCGAAAGCAATGCGATACGCAATTGAATAATCTGTCCTCTAAAATGCATTGAATCATATTGGTTTTCGAATCGCACTGCTTTCGCTTCGCATTACAGAATAGGGCCCCAGCACAGAAAAAAGTTATTGCCTATGTACACATTAAAATGCATTGTATTTGGTACGATTTACGCTGTTTAATTTTTTTTTTTCACAAACCCTCATTTACCTGTGTCTTACTTGTACAAATGTTCCAAAACTTCTATCAATTAAACATTTCAAAAAAATTGCTTTCGAAAGTTTTTGCAAGTACATACATACATACATATTTTAATTAAAATAATGTATTTAATATTTAACTTATCTACACTAGATATTAAACTTTTAATCTTATTTAAATATTTTAATATATATAGATTTAACTACTACAGTACTTTGTACTGTTTCTATGATAAGTTTGCAATTTGTATCATCAATTCTATAATGCACCTAATATATGTACATATGTAAATCAAAAAAGTGTATTTTTTCATAAAACAAATTAGCCCAGGAACAGTAGATTTTAACATCCAAAAGAAAAAATTCCCAACCAGCTGAATTTCCGCACAATGATCATTGACTTGATGTTAAAAATAATGCCACTGGGTAACGTGCGCAAAAAAAACTTTCTAGAGGGTCGAAAAATCACAAAAAATCATAGCATCGAAGAATAAAATTGGTTTGACTCAAATTTTTGAAATTTAAAAAAAATTTATTTGACTCTGTCTGATTGTCAAAAAGATTTACGAAAGTTGCAAACTACATAAAAAATTTAGCAAAGACCAACTTTTTATCTGTTATTTTACTCGCGATCGAAGAAGGAAGAAGTTTTTTAAACTTTTAATGTGACAAATTTTCAATCAAAACTACTGCGAAAAACCAAAATTTTCCAAGTAAATGCGAATTCGATACTCTAGAAAGTTTTCTTCGAATGATAAGAGCAGAAACTGACTTTTAAGGTATTATTCTAAGCATCAAGACAACCACTATGCAAAAATTCGGCTGGTTAAGCATTTTTTAGAAATTTTAATACTTTTTCATCTAATTTTCCTGGACTAAGATAATAATAAAATAAAACTTTAAATTGTCTAAAATAAATGTACATAGTTTTAATTTTAGACACTTTAAGTTTTAATGTTTGCTATATTAATTAATTAATAACTTGCTTGCTTGCTTTAAGTCCTGAGATGTCCTAGAGATTTTCATTTTAAACTTAACAATTTTCGCATTAATTTTAAAAACGAAAATTATTACTAAACTATGCCATGGTTAAGAAATTTGCCAGAATTTCCTTAAACTTTGTGGCAAATTGTTAAGTTTTGTTTTTTTATGTAGGTTTTAAATAAACAATTAAGTAAGTGGAAGTAGTATCAAAAGTTATTTTTGATTTTAACTAATGGAAAATAATAATACTGTAGAAAATATCGCCAAATAAAAGATTTGCCTAAACACACAAGTTTTATACAATTCGGATCTAAATTAAAACGGCAGTAATAGCATGGGGTCTGCTTTGACTTAAACAATACTCAAAAGAGTATATCGAATACCACATGGCGGCTTACATTTATTTTATGCGAATATTTTACTTTTACTCGCGGATCACTAAAAACTTGCGTTGTTACAATTCTTAGCAATTTAACTCGAAAACATGATCACGTCTGAAGAACCCTAATAAAAAAAAATTGGGTTCTTTAGAATTCATAAGATTTGTTCGAATATTTTACACTTTTATCTTGGTGATATTTCCTACATCGTAAAGCGTTTAAACTTTAAACCTAACTAAGCTAAATTATAATATTTTTCTTTTTCAAATTTGTAGCCATGAATTCCTAATTTGATGAAAATCTTCTTTTTCATTACGTTTTACTATTAATTTCATTTCTTACGTTGTCGCATCGTTGCGACTCCATGTTTACGATACTATTGTCCCTTATCCTTACCAGCGCCACCAGCAGTTACACTTAATCCCAACAAATGATCGCTAGCCAAAAGACCAGCGGCCGCAGCAGCACCAGGCTGATGCGCATAATTGCGTATCTGATGCAACGAAATGAGTTGTGTTGGAAAACCTGCCGCTGCTGCTGCTGCATTTTGCTGATACAGCTGATAAGCAGCCGCTGCAGGTGGACGCTGTTGCGCAAGCGCATTTAAATGTGGTGGCGGTGGCGCTGTATTAATTGGTGTAAAGGCTGATGATGTTTTGACATCATAATTGGAGGTTCCCGGAGAATTACCAACAACAACACTAGAGGCCTGCTGCTGTTGTTGCTGCTGCTGCTGTTGTTGTAGATGATGATGTGGCGTTTGACGCATAACCAAATCTTCACCTTCATCGTTGGGACTTTGAGAATGAATTGGTGTACTACCGCTACCAGCTGAATCACCACCACTTCCGCCACCACCACCATTGACGACACGTTGATGATGTTGTAGCAACTCTTGTTGTTGTTGCTGTTGCTGCTGCTGTTGCAGCGCAAAATTGTAGCCGTTTTGTGCAGCAGCAGCTTGTTGCTGCTGTTGTTGTTGCTGTTGTTGTATAGCCTCTGCTAGCGAAGCGGCACTTACCGCACCATCGACTCCCACTTTGGCCCAGTAGGGTGTAGCATCTACCGCCGCCGCAGCATTCATTACCACCTGTCGCTGTAAATTCAAACCGAGTCCCACATTTTGCACAACTGCAGCAGCTGCCGCGCTATTTACCACATTGCTGGCATTGCGTTGTTGCTTTTCCGCTTTCTCGGCATGTTTTTGCAAATGTTTCTGCAAATACGTTTCCTGTGTATACGATTTACCGCACAAATTGCAGATATGCGTTTTCAAATGTTTGGAGTCCTTATGTTTTGGGATGTGCTCCAAGAGTGTCATTTCATCGGTGAAACATTTGTAACATGAGTTGCATTTAAAGGGTTTATCGGTTTGATGACAGCGCGAATGGGACTGCAGATTCGATAGTTGAGAGAAAGCTTTCGGGCAGCCTGCGTGTCGACATTTATAGGGTTTATCGCCCGTATGTGTGCGTATGTGCTGCTGCAGATGCGACAATTGAGTGAATTTGCGTTGACAGATTTCACAGCGGTAGGGTTTGATGCCCAGATGAATGCGCGTATGTTGTGAGAGGTAGGATGAATTGGCAAAGGTTTTCGAACACTGCGTACATTTGTATGGCTTTACTTCACGGCCATCGGGTGAGCTCTGCTGATGGTGGATGCGATGCTTGGTGTGGTGTGGAATTTCAGCATTGTTGGGATCGTACTGTAAATAAAAGAGAAGTATTTTTTTGAAGTTATAAAAATAGAAAAAAATGTTTACCAAAAGGACCATTTTTTGTATATTTGGTTTTTTGTTTATTAATTATTTTTTTTTTATTTTATTTTTTTTTTCTTTACTTTTTTGTTTTTGTTAAATTTTTACAAAATACTCATTAATATATACTCTTACTGAATTAAAATTGTATTTTCACTCAACTTCCCCAGTTTTCTTCATTTTTTTTTTTTTTTTTTTGTGTTAGAATTGATGGAAATATCATTACATATATCCTTTTTCCATCTTGCCGTTTGCTAAACTTTTCGCGAGAAATGGCAGGATGACTTTGAGGAAAAAATAGGCAATAATTTGACTTAACTTGGTTTTAGTGTTTCATTTAAGGGTCCAGTCGTTGGGTTTAATTTAACAAATTGGAATTAAGAATTTTCTCTGGCAACTCTGGCATCTTTCCTCTTACTTCGTATATACAAAAAAAGAAATTTTTTTGTTATTTAGATGATTAAATTTGGTCTTTTCCAATCAACATGGTTTTGTACCTGGTCACTCTATGGTTTCCAAACTTGCAGTTTTCACCACAGATTGTATTTTTGCATTTTAAAAACACTTTCAAGTTGACGCAATATACACTCACTTGTCCAATCTTTCCGATTTTCTGGAATTTATCAAATGCTACTCAAGCGATCGCATGGTTGTTGTGGGTAATAAATGTACTTTCTAATTCCTTTTGTTGCGTTTTCGAGCGTACTACAACGTAGAAATCTGGGGCCTATACTTTTTGTATTAACTATTTGTCAACGATATTATTCTATATAAACAAATATTTTCATATAACATTTTCGAAGGATCACACTATCTTTCCAACTTCTTACCACATTTCTAACTCTTATTTGAAGTCAGTAAAAGAAATTTAAGATTTTGGTGTAATTTTTGATAGCACGTTTACTTTTTGAAGCCACATTAACTATACAATATCTAAGGCATATGCCATGCTAGCTTTTAACAGACGTAACAGTAGTAGTGAGTTCTCTGATCTACTTATAGTCCCCTAAGCTTCATTACACTTTATTTGTCCGTTCTAAGCTAGAATATGCGTCTTTCATTTGGAGACCCTATCACGCTTGTCTTATGAATCATATTGAACGTATTCAGTTAGTTATTCTTCTTTATGCTCTTCGACTTCTGTTTTTCCATGATCCAGCTCCTTCATATATTTCTTGATGTATACTTAAAAATTTAAAATCATTACAAAACAGACGAAATATACTATCATTAGCCTTTGCTTATGACATCATCCGAGGTGGGAATGACTGTTCTTCTCTTCTAGTAAGGATCACTTTCAATGTTTCTGCCAGAGCTCTTCGACATTTCAATTCGCAGTATTTTAATTTCAATTTTTCAACACAAATAAAATTATTTCAGATAATTCTTATCACACAAAATAAAATCATAAATGAATATATGTACTCGAAAATCAACGAAACCCACATGAGTTTAGTAGTGTTTTAAACTCAGACTTTTGATCATACAAACTTTTGATCAGGACGATATAAATTACATTACACTTTAACTTTTCATTTTCAATAAAATAAATTTCATTGAATAAGAATATTAACTTTATACAATAAGCCTAAAATTTAGAAACATAGTAGCGGTCAGTAAAGATATAATTTAAAAGACTTTCGAGTTGTTGGGTTGGGTATGGCTATCCAATGGAACAGCAGGACAAACAATTGTGTTTAATAATTTAAAAAAAAAAAAACATTCTGATTAAATCATAAGCGTCCAATATTAAAATTCCTTTTTTGAGAACAAATTATTAATTGGTTTTGATACGGATTCGGAAGACTCCAACCATTTTATCAAAAAGTTGATAATCATTGGTAAAAAAACCTAATTGTCAGACTTACCTTTTGCTCTTGTACATCCGACATGGTCGGTGTTGGTGGTGAGTTTGGTGCACTGTACGATTGCTTGACATGTTGCTGTTGCACCTGTTGCTGCTGCTGTTGTTGTTGCTGCTGTTGTTGCTGCTGTTGTTGTTGCTGCTGTTGTTGTTGCTGATGCAAATGCTGTTGCTGTTGTTCGTGCGCTTGTTGTTGCAATTCCTGTTCAGCTGCAAGTTGTCGCTCCAATCCAACGCCAACTAAACCATTCTTAATTGAGTAATCCAAACGTTCAACATTCTGACGAAACTCATTGATATTAAAGGGTTTATAGCTCTCATGAACCAGTTGCGCTGTGCGTAAATCTGCTGTAGTCAAATGACTCAGCGAAGATAAAACGCCACGTTCATTCATTGAGCGCAACTGATCAATAGATCGATGCAGATAGTCGCTGGTATGTGACGGTAACTCCGCCATTAGGGGCGAGTTTTGATGATAATCCAGCCCGCCACCGGCAGGTCGATATTCTATAGTGCGAGCCTCCAGCGTAGGACAGAAAAGACGTGGTGGAATTTTGAAATTTTATTGAGCAGCAGCGATAAACTACGGCAATGTTATAAAGTGTTTACCACAGATCTAAAACAAGAAAGAAAATTAGTGTTGAGCTAAAAAGTATTTAATAAAAAGAAACCATATGTTTGCTAAAATATTAAATTTTTTTTATATAAAATTCTCCAATTCGCAATTTAACCCAGAAATATGTAAATCACAATCGAACCAGCTAGATTTTAGAAAAAAGTTTTTAATCGAAGGAAATTGTATTATTGAGTGTCAAGTTGCATAAGTTGTATAATTAATAAAAGCGATAAAAGCGAAACAATTCCATTTTCGCACTTCAATTTGTTGATAGTATTTTAACTGAAAACAAATACATATTGTATTACATTTCTCCAATGTATGTCGTCAAGCGCCAAATTAAATATGTATACATTTATGACGTTTTTCATATTTATTATATTTAAAAGTTTTGATTATAGTAGGTGCCTTAAACTTAGGGTGATCCATTTTTTTTTTGTTTCAAAAAGTTTTAATATTCATAGTTGCTGGTACATAATAGAAAAATTCTGGCTCAAGCAGAGCTCATGATATTAATATTTTCTGGTGGCCTATTTTTTTAGTTTTTCATAGGAATTATATGGTAATAGGAATACTATACATATCTCGTATAAGAAAAATCTTACACGAAAGGGACCAAACCTATTGGAAAAAGCATACAATTTTCCATAAAAAAATTTTGTTATTTTCTCATACTACATACCTAAAATCTGAAAGCTAATAAACTAACGAAGTGTTATTGATCTTCACGAAAAAAATTTACATGAACTTTTTTATGGGAAATTTTATGTTTTTTTAATGGGTTTGGTCCCATTTGTGTAAGATTTTTTTTACGAGATATGGACATCTGTCTAGTAAAATATGCTTTACCATATTATTCCTATGAAAAACTAAAAAGTTCAGTGACCCATCAGTAAATAATTATCAATTTTATGAGCCCTTCTTGGGCCAGAATTCTTCTTTAATGTGCCTGCACTATTAAATCTGTTAAAAAAAATGAATCACTCTAACATTATAATCTATTTTAATTTCTTCAGACCAATATCTCAGGAACAGAGTAAAATAGTTATAAATGTTTTAGTCAAAGGTTATGAGGTTTCTAGAGAGTCAAGTGACCTTACGTTTGACCTCGTGATTGGACCTGGTTGTGAGAGGCCGACAAAAAGTATTTCATGAAGGTCCATTTTATTGGCATAGAATGCAGAATATGAGTTTAGCGTATCACAGAACTTAATAGGAAGACGGCTCAATGCAGCAAATCTGTGTGGCCGTATTGCTAGAAAAAAGTCACTCCTGTCAAACACGTTATGAAGTGTTTGTCCTTTGCCAAAGATCATCGGTACTGTTTTCCTGGTGAACCTTGGTTAAGGTTTGACTTTTCGGCCGACTAGGAAATGTCTTTCCATCTGTACGCAGTTGATTTATCTTTGTCTCTTCAGTCCAAAGTATATTTTTCCAAAACTGTACATCCTTTCTCCGATGTTCCTTGGCAAAGGACAAACAAACAAGACAAACGTGCATCACGTGCTTTTTTTGACAGGACCGACTTTTTTCTAGCGATACGCCCACACAGATTTGCTGCATTGAGCCGTCTTCCTATTAAGTTCTAAGCCCATATTCTGCATTCTTTGCCCATAAAATGGACCTTCATGACCCGAAACATACGGCTAATATCAAACCCTGGCTTCAGCGAGAGAAAATAAGTGATTTGGACTGGCCAGTTAAGTCCCGACCATAATTCCAAAGAAAATGGAGTGATGTAGAGGCAAAACTATGGAATAAGAATATCAAAAATTTTGACGATTTGCTTAAGAAACTTGGTGTTAATTCCTAAGGAGAGGTCTCAAAGGCTTGTAGAGAGCTTGAGCCGAAGATGCGAAGCGTTCATGCAAAATAAGGGACTTAGTACAAAATATTAATTATACTTAATCATTTACATGCAGATTTTTTTAGATTTCAGCATTCAAAATAAAAAAAATTTTAGTACCTATTTGTGCTATTTTTATGAACATTTCATAATGGCTATTTCTTTTAAATAAATCAAAATTTTTTAATTTTAATTTAAATTTTTTTTGCTAGCTGAATTGGTAATACCCTAAGTTAAATTTATGTATCTCCATAGTTCTAAAAAAATAAGTTCCTGTCAATAAAATTAACTTTTTTAAACTTAAGAAAATGTGTGCTATATGATCATGGATGTATGTACATATGTATATTCCCCTTCTTTTCCTTAAATTATCTTATTGATTGGAGGCAAACCAACCAGAAGCCTTCGGGAAGTTAAGGATGCTGGTGAGCTCCAACTCGGCTAGTTCTTCAAGACCAACAAAGTATGTATGCAAAATTAAAATATTTGGTTCGTTTTCTCATTAGCCACGGGTATTCGCAGAGCATATGTTTAACCGTCTCATCCTTATCTTCATCTCCACAACTCCTGCGGAAATCTCTGAAAGGAGCACTATATTTGACAGCCATATGGCCAATAACACAGTGCCCCGTCAGTACTCCTACAACAAATCTCTGCTAAATCTAAAGAGAGTTTGTGTCCTTCCTAGATTCAGTTTAGGCCACATGTTTTCAGAAGTTCTGCATCCCATGGTAAGGTTCCAGTTTCTGTTCGTTTGTTTCTTGGTTATGCCCTCTATCCGATAGTGTAGTTCCGCAAGCGGAAAAACTTTTTTAGATAGACCCAGTTGTTTAGCACAAAAAAAAAACTAAAACAAAATTTTAAACTACCTACATTAATGTTAACCTAATTTAAATGTTCTACAATTAAACAAAAAAAAAACATTTGTTTTGCAAAACTGCAAAAAAAAAACATTTGTTTTGCAAAATTGCTAAAAAAAATATCAAAAACATCATTGAGCAACTTGTAAACTTGTTAATTTATTTTATTTATTTAATTCAATTGAAGTCATTTCGTACAACAAACTAAAAAAGTGAAATTCACACACTTTGCATTTCAACAAAAAAAAAAAAAGGTAACAAAAAAAAATCACAGATAAAAAATCATAAAATCGCAAAAAAATCGAGGCGCACGGTGCTTAAAACAAAAAAAAATAAATCACAACAAAAACGAACAGCAGCAGCAAATAAAACCAAATCATAAAAAAGAGACAACAAATAAAGTCACAAATTTTAATTCATCAGCGATTGAGCGATTTTTTTTTTATTCTTTTTATATTTTATGAGTTTTCTTTTTTTAAAACATCAGCAAAAAAAAACACAAAATGTACGCGCAGCAAAAAAAATCAATAAGAGAGCAAACTGTGTAATAAAAAAAAGGAGGCACACAAAAAACTGAAAATGCGAAAAAAAAGCAAAGAAAATATCACGATTTTCGCAGCAGAGATCGTGACAGCACAGTCGACGACGACTGCATGTGCACGCCGGTCGCATGCCAAAAACACAAACATTTCCCATCAAACTATTCTCTTTTTTCTCTCTTTACTCACACAACCGCAAAGACATTTACTCTAGTTTTAAATTTCATTTCAATAAAGATGTTGCCAGATGTACTGCGTTTTGGCCAAATGTTGAATATTTATAGCCACCGTCATATTTTGTTTTAACTGTAAATTTTAAATAACTTCGTTTCAATGCAAAGGTACCAAAACCAGATTAATCGAAGGAGATCACACTTATTCCTTAGGAGTCTATTCATACTTTTGGAATGCCCAATCAACTTTAATGAGTAACAGTTTCTTGGGGAGCCCAGTAGCCCAAAAGTTAGTCACAATTTCCAACGGAAAGTTTTTTTCTTCAAAGTAAGTTCGATGGCAGGAGTGAAGAACGATTGAAGGCGGATACAGATCAGTGATGGAATTTGGGTTTTGTGAAAATATACTGAATCGAGACTTTAAATGTACTTTTTATAGGTCGAATGTACTTTTTGTCTTGAACACTCACTTTTGCTAAATCTACGAAAAAAAAGGTCATCACATTTGTATAAATTGTTCAAATGTACCAAAAATGTACTGAAAATGTCCTAAAATGTACTGAATTTACTAAAAACTTGTCGAATGTACTGACGACGATTTTTCGTGATTTTTTGACAAACCGATCCCAAATAAAAATTAAGAAAAAAAAATTTTTTTGAAAGCTAAAAAGTAATTTTTTAGCCGTAAAATTTACGCTTGGCTAAAAGCTTTGATCAGCATCACAATAACTGACAGTGAGCTGCAACCAACCAAGAATCCGAAAAATGAAATTGTCTCCATACTGTATCGTCTGAAACGATTCTTCTCGAAGAAAAATCAGCCAACCATGAAGGAGCTGCTAAATTTTTTGAAATATGTATCTCGAAAATCGCAGCTGGCGTAAAAATTACCGAAGTGAAGTTTTTAGCTCGTCAGCCGAAATAACAAAAATTCAAAGCTCTGGCAACACTCATATCAAAAACGTACCCTATAAAAAAATAAAATAAACCATTGATTGTTTGTTTCATTCAAATCTTTTTGTTCCTTTTTAAATCAAAACACCATAATCAGCAGAGCAGGAACAAAATATTTGCAAAGTGTGGCAAAAACTAAAATTTATTTTAAGCGAACAAGCATGTATTTTGTTGTTGTTGTTCTTGATTTTGATAACAAATTCTTATTTTCTATATTAAAGAAACAAAATTATTCAAAATTAAATAAAAAGTGCTGATTAGAAACACATTTATCATTAATTTTTTGTATAGTTTTGCCGAATTAACTTTTTAAAAATCACAATAGTTGACTTAGCAAGGGCGATTGTAAAATGAACTTTGTATTTTTTTTTGTATTTAATTATTGGGACACAAAATATTATGCAGAATATACATACATACATATGTATGTTCCTAGCCACTGCGAAATGGGATAAACTCAAGCTTAAAACAATATAAAAAAAGTTACACTGTGCACAGCAGAATTAATTCAGCTGAATAAGATTAAATTTTAATTTATTTTTAAGATTCTTGTACATATTTTCTAAATAAATTAAGGTATTAAGTAGTAAATTTACTATCTAAAACGTAATGACTCGTACACTGCAATAACAATTTCAAATTTAAATATCTTTGGATATGAGATATTAAAAGTCAAAGTACCTTCAGTGAAATACAAATAAAAAACTCTTTATTTGTCGTTTAAGAAAAATCTATTAAAATGTAAAAAAAATATTGAATTCTGACATAAGAAACCCAAGATATGTTAATTTTAAGCAATAACAATATTTTGAAAGTGTTTTTTTAATTTAATTTTTTTACCAACATGGAGCGCTTTGAGCACCACCGTTCCCTTACACTTGGAAGATGAATTTTTGGTACGCATATCTAGATTTCTCCGACTGTAATTTAATATAGTAAAAATATATGCTATGTGTATTCATCTGAACACTCGAAATTCGTGCAAATTGCGCATTGCCGCAGGCCGCCCACTCTTATGGAAAATTGCTGTGGCTAGCAAACTAGGTGTTGGATATATCATATAAATTTTTCAAGGGGTGACCACCGGCTAAATCCAACGGAATTATGTTCAGAGTACCCCTTGTGAACTACCCCCGGAAACCCCACTCCCTGTGACAATGTGGTCAAAAAGTACATAATTACCATCATTTTTTTTTAAGGAACTGAGAAAATGTGAATAGTCGTAATGTATAGATTTGGTAATTTAATGTGAAAATAGATCTCATTTTGCTAGGGTTTTTGGAGATGACAAAAGTAAGGACCTTTTTTTCTTTTGTTCGTAATTTTTAGAAAACTTTCGTACATTTTAGTAAAATTAGGTGTTCAAGACAAAAAAAAAAGTACATACGGTCTGTAAAAAGTACATTTGAAGTATCGATTCAGTACATTTTCACAAAACTCAAATGCCATCAGTGATGTATTTATGTTACTGATTATATCGCTGGACCCTACGAAGACTATCGTAGCTCAAAATATCAGCGAAAAATATCGCAGTTCAGTTCCGCTACGAAGAGTATCGCAGTTCAATGCTTGCCGCGAAGAGTATCGTAATTCAAATTCTCGCCGCGAAAACTATCGCAGTTCAGATTTTGGCTTCAGTGTGTCGACTCTTGCACGATTTCCGATCGGTATTTTATAGGCGAACTAAGCTGTCGCATAAATATAGTAATATATAGCAATCAACGTAATTCTCCTCGCTTAGAAAATATTTCCACGCTTATATCTCAGCTTTTTGGTTACCCGATCTCAAGGCTGATAGTTTCAGCACACTCTGCTCGAAGAGTACTTTAATTTGATATAAGCAAAGCATTAGATAAGCATTAGATACTAAGCATTGAACAGCGATACTCTTCGTAGCGGAACTGATCTGCGATAGTTTTCGCTGATAATTTGAGCTACGATAGTCTTCGTAGGGACCAGCGATGTGATACTAGGGGAAAAAAATCAGAATCGGACAATATGCAACAATGTTAGTTGATTCATGTGTCGGTGGAAAAAAAAAAAAAAAAAAAAAACCACTGTAGTACGGGCTCGGACCAGTGGTGCCATTTTCGTACATTCGCGCATTTCAAAAGACAATGGACTGGTTTTAAGCACAGTCAGAGAATTTTCCAATATACATATTTGTGATGAAAAATGTTTAGTCCAACTTGTTTATATTGATTAAAGTTTCTAATACGGGTATATAAACAATTTCATATAAATAAGTACATACCTATAATTTTATTTAGATTGTTGAAAGTAACCTTATTTGCAAATACCTACATATTAGGAAAAATTGAGATATAAGTTTATTGGCGCACCCGGCTTCCTTTAATTTAGCATGGGTACATGGTGAAAAATTAATATGATTTTAAAAGAAAAAATACTAAGATGGCACACAGCACTATTGACATATTAAAAGGAGCAACTAATACTACATTGACAAAAACGACCGCAGTAACGAGGCACCCAGTATAGACCGCTGCAGTGGGGCAAGCAGTATATACAGCAGCAGCGAGGCAAGCAGTATACACCGTAGCAGCGAAGCACGCAGTACACACCACAGCAGCGAGGCAGAGACATACATGTAGACTGCATAAAAAAATAGTATACACAAAAAAAAAAACATATTTGCAAGAAAAAACAATAATAACACAAATTTTATGCAAAAGAAAAAGAACGTAAGCGGACGGAGAGCATATAAGCAGAGCGAATCAAAAATTGCGCGGCAACATATGTAGCGCTGCCAGGTGTTGAAGTTTTCCAATATCCAATATTTTGAGTCACCCAAATTTATTGTGTCATAGCCCAAAAATCCTCAAATTTTCGAAATTCTGCAAAATTTTTACCACAAGCATATATCTTTACAATGCGTATGGAGCGAAAGAGAATTCAGGCGACGAATTGCTTACTCGTGATCCTCAACGCAATCATTGTGTTTCAGTACTGGCCTAAAGGAACATTTTATTACCTAAAGTTGGTAAAATATTTGCTACAGTTAATAGGTATTTTAGGATATTAAAGAAAATTAAGGCCACCCGGTGGTCTAGCACCAGTAAATTTAAGGCATTTTCAAACATTTTTTTGAAGGTGAAGATAATGAACGATAATAAAACTTTGTAGGTATATTATATCACTCAAGGAGCATACAACAATATTTTTATAATAATCAAAAAACAATATTAATTATATAAAAATTGACGCTGAAGATGACCCCCTTCAAAAAAAGGTAGCTGTGCGGCGGGTAAATATTAGCTGTCACTTATCTGAAAAATAAAAAGTAAGGAAATTATTAATCTATATGAGTGTGGCTATGGCCTCAGCCTCCAGAACTGAAACAGAAAAGTTTTTGACAAAAAATTTAAATATCGAAAACAGACCATTTTTTAGTAGTTTTTTTTACGTAAAAAATAAGAAGTTATTAATTTAAAAAATTTTTGGGTTCACCGGCCATAGCCACTGAAGTTCTGAATAACATATTCCAATTTGAAGTGAATCGGATGATAGGTTTTTTTTTATTTTTATCCCACCGAGCAGAAAAAATGTAGTTTCGAGATAAATGAGTTTAAAGTTTTACGTATGATTATTTTTGTACGCGAGCCAACCGTTCGCTACCTGCTATAAAGGCTGTATAACCTAAAATACTGTCAATATCATTACAAAAATTTAACAGGATATTCTCAAAAGATTGTACTTCCGAAATATTAAAAAAAAAAACAAAATCAATTTATTTAAAATTCTAGACCACCGGGTGGCCTTACATACGTTTTATAAAATTAAGCAGAGGTTGGAACTACAAAGAAAAATTGCAATAATTTTGCAATGCCTATCGATTTAAATAATTTTACTAATAAAAATTGGTAGGGAATTTAATGGACTTTCCAAAAGTTCTAAATTATTTTGATAAAGGATTTAACTAAAAAGTATATAAACACACTTATCAAAGCGGATATGCGTAAAACGACAGCAGATTATGGAATTTCAATCAATTGCATGGCTAAATTTTTAAAAAAATCATTTTTAAATAAAGAAAATATAGCCCATTCGGGATAATTCGTAATCACAAACTTTTTTCGTCGAAAATAAATGTACGTTATAAATTGCAACTTGGCAACGCTGAACAATGTAAACAAAATAGAAACGCAAATGAGAGCACACAGCAAAAAATTTCGTAGAGCGTGCGATTTTTTTTTTAACCAACTGCTGAGTGGGGGTGTGCAAACGGATGAAAAAAAAAAGAAGAAAAAATGAAATAACATTATGGAAGTGGGTAAGAATTATATGAATAAAAATTTAATAAGGAAAAAAAGAGAAACGATAAACAAATGCTTAAAGGAAAAAAAAATAAGAAGCTCATAAATTGACCAAAATTTTGCGGGAATTAAAAGTTGGGAAATAAGTGGAGGAAAGCAATAAAAAGGAGTTAATGATGAATGTGGGAGAACAAGAAATAAATAAATGAATAACAAGCATTAAATAAAAATTTTGTGAAGACGTGGAAGGCTTGAATAAGTTGTATGGCAGTAATGCTTAAATTAAAAAAAGTCTGTTAGTACGTACAATACATCTGATTCTCGCAAATTCTGCAAGAGTGGTTTAAACTTATGAAGTGTTACTCAAACTTTTGCTTTAAAAATCAACCAAATTATAATTATGTAAAAAAAACTTTTCATTTCGCAATTAATTTAAAGACTTACTAATGAGTACACAGAAAAAATCTGGAGGCGAATTAAATTAAAAAAAAAATTGGCTCGTAGTTATTGTCGCAAGATTTAGAGCGCTCTAAGTTAAAACCTAGTTTTTGCCTAAAATCGAACATACAGAGTGATCCCATAAAAAAAAGAAAACTTTCATTAAAAGAGTGAACAAGACATAATAGAAATCTGCAATAACGAAGGCAGCGTGGCATAGGGGTTAGGACTATGAACTCATAGCTTACAGTACATGGGTTCAATACTCGTAAGGCCAAAAAGTTTTTTTTATTGATATCAATGAAAATAAATGTCACTTTAAAACCTGCTTTTAAATATTTAAAACCAAATTATCTTGCTTTTAAATTTAATACGTGCTTTTAGAAAAAAAAGCGTTTAAACTGCCGAGATTCGAACCCACGTACTATGAGCTATGAGTTCACAGTCATAGCCCTATGTGCACATTGGAAAACGTGAACCCCCGAAAACATGAACATCTCCAAAACATGAACACTGAATTTTTTAAATTGACTACTCTAAAATTTGAACAGAAGTTATTCACAATTTCAACATAAAAATGCACTGCTACTTTTTAAAACTTCGGGGAATCCCATAATAATGACAATGCGTAATATTTGGTATTCAGTTGCTGTTTTTCTCTTGTATCACATGGTCCGATCACCGTCTTATCTTTTGTTTAAAAATGTGTCCAATGAAAGCAAAGGTTTTACCTTTAAGCGATAAAGCAGAAATTTAGAATACTTAAAAAAAGGAGTTAGCGTGACAAACTTATAAAAGCAATATAATGTCACTAAGTCAACAATATGCAGCCTTAATAAGAAAAAAGATTTAATTTTGAAGTAAGTTAGTACAACGTACTTTGGACCGGTAAAAAGGAAGAAATTAAATTTACATTCAAAATTATGGACAATCTTAAAACGTGAATACCCTCGGTTTTAATTAGTTCACGTTTTCCAATGTTCACTGTAACATCTTTCAAACAATTTTTGCCAATCGAAAAAACAAGATTCGCGCAAGATTAAACTCATCAAAGTTAAAGTACATGGCAAATCTGCAACAGTGTTTAGTACTGTTTACAATTGGGTGAATGATATTTCTCTGTAAAATATATAACACATGTTGCATGTAACCTACCTACAGTAGGTACCTATTCAAAATTCAAATTTTTACTTTTTGAGAAATTCGCATTTGCTTATTACCAATTTATACACAGAAATATTTATTTCTTCAAAACTGTTTTCGCTGGCAAGAGAGGAATGAATTTGTTCTTTTCAATTTCACAAATATTATAATTTTTAATTTTTTCTTTCCCGTCCCATACACCATACTGTTTTGCTTAACCCTCAACTGGACACCTATGACGAATTCCTTCTGGCGTACTTTTGGCTACCTCTGTATGTTGGAAGCGGCATAAGGACGTGGCCTGGGATCCTACTCTAAAAGATCTATTACGTACCATATGTCCTCAAACCAAAGGTTAAAAATAAAGTTTAATTTTGTTATTTTATCAGTCATTATATATCAGGATATTACTTTCGATAGTATTCTTTATTTATAAAAATTATTGCTAGAACATTTCCGCCCCTTTTACTTGTTGCTACAACGTTATAAAAAGAGTTTATGCAAAAATTTCACTTACATATTTCCGAAATTAAATCTGAGCTGTTTGAGGCATTTTTTTAGAGCAAATATACAGTTAGACGAATTAAAATTTGTTAGTTTGATAAAATAATAAAAATATAATTAAATGACGTATAAGACTTTAGTCCCTATTTTTAAATTTCAGGGCTCCATTTGCAGCTTTTCTCGCATCTGGTTTATAGCCTTTCATTCCTTACCGAAAAATTAGCATATTTAAGTTTCACCAAATTAACTCATTTAATATTCACTATCAAAGATATTTTATTGATAAAAAAAATTCCAATTACCTGTCACAGAAAAACCCACTTTAGAGGACTAGATAACATGTGGTATTTTTTGATTAAGAAAAAATAGAGTAAGCTATTAAATGCATAATATTGACGGTATATCATATATTTTGGCCAGAGACAAAAAGTAATATTGCACGCAGCTACGTTTATATTAAGTTGTTCACAGATAATAGACAGTTATTTAGAAAGTTTAATTCATTAATAGTTAGGACATAATAAATTCAAAATTTTCAAAATTTGGCTTAGCTGGAAAACTATTGTGTAGTTTGACTTTTTATTGAAATTTTCTTTTAAAGCTTTCCTGAAAAGCAACGCTGCTGTCAAACAAATTCTAATTTAAAATCGCGTCATTTTAACCATATTTTATGCAAAAATTTTAAACCAGACAAAAATTTTTTTTTTTCAAATTAAAAGAATATTTCTTGAGTTCATCAATTTATTTTCCGGTAAAGCTAGGGTTAGTAAAGAATATAAGGAACAAATGGTATGTATATTAATTGAAAATATACCAAAGTAGAACTTTTGAAGACCAGTGAACCCATTTAAACTTTTCGTGAATGTATTGGATATAGAAGCGGAATATACTTTTTGGAGGTTAAGCGCACTTTTTCAAACTTTTCTGCAAATTAGCACTAAAAACGGGAGCAGTTGGAGGGCTAGAGGGAGTCCCTATTCAACGAATATGATTCAAAGTTGGGGAGATATGGATATCCACCGGAAGTTGCGAATATACAGTGTTGGAAAAAATAATAGGGACAAACGCATGAAAATATTTGAGAACTGAGAACCAATCCATAACCTTGATTTTATTTTGTTCAATCCAAGAATTCACCAACTTCACCAATGTTTTGTGCCATTGTCGTGCATAAAATCCCATTGAAGAGCCATTTCCTCTTCTGCATAAGGCAACATTGTAGAATAAAGTTTGTCAAATTAATCTACAGCGAACTTTTTGTCTTTTTTCCTAAAAATTTGGCTCAACTCTAGCCGCCGAGTAGGAACCCCATATCACTATGGTAGCGTTGTCGTTTCTTCCCCCTTGATTTTTTTTTTGCAAATGATAGTTTATCGAAATAGTTAATCGAAATAAGCGTCAGCCGACAGAATCGTGGTGATCCATGTTGTAAAAGTCCAACGAAAAAAATGTCGCTCAATAACTCGTAAAGTAAGCCACAAGTAGAAAAATATGTTAAGACCAATGTTGTAGAGGAGATAAAAGCACATTGATTTCATGCCCGAAAAATCTCCATACGATAAGATTTGACCTATTTTTCACCGTTTTAAAGCTTTCAATAAATACTGTAATTTGGGCAAAAATAGTCATAATTTTTTATGCAAAAATAAATATGTATTTTGAAGCGTTTGTCCCTATTATTTTTTCCAACACTGTATAATTTTCGTTATTTTTACGTTTTTACCATAATTAATGCAGTTTACATAAAAAAAAATATCAATACAATACATCCTTTATTTTGTATTGAAATACATACCATAATAATAGGGTGCAATAAAAAAAAGGTTAAGAGCCCCTTAAGTAAATTTATGCCCAATGGGCTAAAATTAAATTGCAACCAATAAAATAAATTTAAAAAAAGTAAAATTGTTCCGAATATACTAACCACGTGCTTTTGATTTTTTGCCAATCAAATGGAATACAGCAATTTAAAAATTTTTAGTTTTTTTGTTTTTCACTTTTTAATAAAATGACGACACTGCCAAAAAAGAAATCAACCCAATTGCAACATATTTCTTTCTTCTTTTTTTTTTTTGTGTTGTTTTGTATTAATCACATAAATTTGTAGTGTTTTGAACAAGCGGGCGGGAGTGTTGCAATTTTCATATACCGTATCGAACTATGGGAAATTTCAGCAAACAAATCAGTGATATTTGTAATTTGCCTTTTAGTTTTCACTTTTAATGACGGAACTCTTTTTTAATTTTATTGCTTTTCAACATAATTTTGTCATTTTTTTCCAATTTTTACTACCGATCTTTTTTATTTGCTCGTTTCAATTACAAAAGAAACAAAAAATCACTTGCGAAAATTCTTCGTTTTTTTTATTCGTTTTGCTTCGTGTTGGTTTTTCGTTTTTTGTGACGAAGAGCAAAGAGCGCAACAACACATAAAAAATGGCCGCGTACCAAATTATTTTTTTCCTTTGCTCTACAAAAAATCACATTTATTTTTTCTTAAAATTTTCAACTTTTTACTATTTTTTTCACTGTTCAGTTTGGAATTTTTTTTTTTTTAATAAAAATATTTGCACAATTTTGTTTTACTTTCAATTTTTATTACTCTAAAAAAAATTGTTGACATTTTTCTTTCTGTTCTACTTGGTCATTTTTGGTTTTTCTTTTTCAATTTTTTTATCATGTGAAAACTTTCTTCTTTTTTTCCCACTGTCCGCTTATTTAATGTTCACGACATCAAAGCAAAAACTCGACTGCTATCGAAGTACCAGTAAAAAAAATCATATTAAAGTTTTTTTCTTCGGACTTCTTCGTTGCAGTCGTCGTCTCTGCTCACGTCGAAGCACTCAGCAATGGCAACAGAGAGAGCACACTAGCTATTCGCTGCATAAAACATTTGTGCTCGGGGCATTTGGTGCGAAGGTGACAACTTTATTTATTCTTTTTATGAACATAATTTGCATGTGCTCATTTTTTTACAACAAAACTAATGGTTAGCTCAGTGAGCGCAGAGCATTATCTACCGGCTGGTGGTGCCAGTGTTAAAGATTTTTTGTTATTGAAACGGGATTTTTTGGTTATGTAGAAAATAATTTTTAGCTTTAGAGAATTTAGTTAATAAAATTTGATTCGATGTTAAACGTTTCAATCTTTTATTTAAGTGACTATGATACTTCTTATTAACTGGTAGCGTTTGCAAGATGTATGCAACTGTAAGGTTGCTCGCAATCGTGGCGTTACACATGACGTCATGGCAGACATGTGGAAAGTGTAACTTTGTTTATATTATTCTTAGTATATTTATTATTGAAATATCATAGAGCAACATACCACTCAGAAGCTTTGAGATGTTGACTTCAAAATTTAGTGCTGAAAGATTGGCTACAAGTTATTAATTACACTTCTGACGTATTTTTAAAGATGGGAAAAAACAAAAGTATTTGGTATGAAAAGAAATTTTGACATATTAATTTCGACATCAGTAATATACCAAACCTTCTGAACGCGACTTTACTTACAATTTAACAGAAATGTAAATTGTACAGAAATTATCTTTTGGGAGCTACAAAACTTATTTTCAATTTGATAGGTGTTTTTAATTCGCTGAATTCATCATTTTATCAGTTTAGTTCATCCAATCATTATTTCCATCCCAAAACCAACCAACACCGTCATCCATCTGGCAGCTTTGCTCTCAACCCCTGCATGCAAAGTAATTTTTTCATGAGTGTTGGCGCTTCTCTCATTTTTTGTTCGGAGGCTGTGCTGTTGGCTTCGACGTCATCGTCACCGTCGCGCACCGGCAAACTTTTTTGGTGTTTTTTGCTGTACCCCGATATTTTTTTTTGTCAAAAACTCCTTTTTATATGTTTTAATTTTTTTTTCTTGTTTCATTCGTTGGTTTTTACTTTTTGTTTGACTTGTTATCGTTTTTTTTCACTTAAGTTCTTTTATTCGTTGTTGCTTAGCTGCTGTTCTTGGGTTGTTGTTGCTCTCACTTAAATGTCGCGTCGTTCGTCGTCTCATGTGTGAGTTTTTTTTTTATGTTAATCCGGTTTTTTGCTGTTGTTGTTGCTGCTTTTCTGATTTTTATTCAGTTTTGCATTTTGACACGCATTTTTTTTCGTTTTTTTTTTTTGGTTGGCTGGCGCAATTAGAATTTTTTTACCTCTAACTTTTTGTTAGTGTGTACGCGTAGAAACTGAAATTGAGCAACCGAATATGCAAATTTGTTTTTGGTGGAATAGGCTGCGGATTATTATTTATGTATTTTAATTGTTGCTTTACGACCAATCATTCTGCCGCATCCTTTTACGCACTTCTTATTTTATTTATAGTAATGTGCGTTGAACTTTGACCCAGCCTTATTTTGGAGTTCAACGCTAAAGAAGTTAGAAAGGGATAGTTTTTTTGTTGCTTGCTTCGATTTTTAGAGAAAAACAGTGTAAATGATGCAACAGATGCAATATGTAGAGGGTGACCTAAATTTTGGAATTTGTTTCTAAGTATTTTTCCATTTTTTATTAATGATTAAAAATTGATATTTAATTATTTTGCTTCTATGGATGGTGCCAAACTCTCTTGTTTAAATTTTTGTCCAAAGCTTGCCCGAATTTTTGTGATATGTAATCAATTCCATTATCTTTAATATTTCTCTCAGTATTGTTCTTTGAAGATCTTATTTGCTGCCACTACCAACATTTTCTCTTTTAACAAACATTTCATTTACCTTACCAAAAAAAAAGATCCTCACCTCAGGACATGATATATCTTTCACTTTAACTTTGAAAATTTCCACGGCATTCAAATTTACTGCGTTGATTTCTTTTTATTCACTAAAAAAACGGTCCTCATTTTTGGTTTTCAAAAACCCTATCCTTGCGCCCGTTGCAACGAAAGTTCAAATACACAATCAATAACAAATTGGTTATTGGACAAATCAGCTCGCTTGAATTTATAGAATGCAATGGGCAATTTGTTAAAAAATTAAAACTTTGAATCTTTAGTGAGGTACAAAAACGTTTACTTCAAATAGGTATGTTTGCTTCTAACTGAATTCTATAAATTTCACAATCCAAATTTTGCTCTTGCAAATTTTTTCTTGAATTGGAGATTAACAAAAAGTTGGTGTTTTTATTGTGCATAATTTTAGGAGGAATATTTTCTTTCTGAATTACTTTTTCAATTGCACAGTGGGTTAGAAAAACTATTTATAAAACTTAAATAATGTTCATTTTAAATATCTACATACTTTGATTACAATTTAATGAAAACTAATCACATTGATGATAGGAAACTTTTTTGGCTCCAAACCCTTACAGGATTACTCTGGTTATTTTTTTCTTTCTTTACATTAACTTTGTAATACACTGAAGACTGATTCTGAATACATATTTGTTTTTAGTTTTATTAAAATAAAGTAGGTATATAGATTTAATTATTTTATTTCATAAAAAATTTTTAGTTCTTTAGTCTTGGATTTGTTATGTCGCTAAAGTCTATGTTTTTGTTTATTGTATTAACCGATTCAAAGATTTAATACTCCTCTGAATTGTTTCTTCTCCAACACCCATAATCATCAATAGTTATGAAACGTAATCACTTTGACCCAGTTGACCAGAGTTTTATTATGACGTTTAAAATTCATCACTTGCTCCCAGACTATAGACGTTGCTTATTGGTTGCTCTTGCGAACGCTATTTCTTTGTGCTGTCTATTAAAAAGAAATACGTTTTTATTTTTATATTTTCAGATGAGGCTGCTGAGAAAATATTTAAATAAAAATTTGATAAAAAAACGATAAATAGACGCCGCCTGACTGCTATACGAATATAGTGCAATTTTCATAATTTTTTTATTTAAAATTCGAAAATGAAAATTTTGTAGCTCTAGTAGCAACCCAAAAAGTTTTAAGATTCGATTCGACTATGCTGCTCACAAACGTTATAGCAATCACTGAAATCCAGACTGTGTAGCTTGGCAGCACTCACTTCCTGTCGTCAGTTTCCGGTGGCTAAGAAAATGTGTGTGTCGTTTTCCTCCGCGTCGTTAATAGTGAATTGAAAATAGCTTACTTTAAAGTTCGTATAAAATCAATCGCGTGTGCATACATAACATAATGATATTCCAAATTGACACAAGGTGTGAGTTTGATTCTCATTAACTTTATTGTGAAGACATTCAATGTCATTTAATTTGCACAAAATTAAAAGGAAAAAGCAAGAAATGGCGACCATATTTTTCCTCTCCAAATCAATCTACGCCAACTTCACTCGTTTATCCTGTTGACAAACCTTAGTGGCAGTGCTGTGCAACGTTATCCTGAAATTTTGAGTAGATTGGCACCACTTACATTCTCTTTGTCAATTTCACTGAACATAAAACTGTAGCATTTTTATCTCGTCCACAAACGTTGTAGCAGCACTGTGTAATGCCAACTAACAATTGAACTGCGTAGTTTGACAGTACTCACTTCCGGTGTCAGTTTTCGGTGCGTGAGAAAAAGTGGTTATCGTTTTCCTTCGCGTTATTGAAATAGTGAAATTTAAAATATATCGTATAAAAAAACAATCGCGAGTGTATACACGGAATAGTGATATGCAAAAGCGATGTTAAAAGTGAGTTTAATTTTTAGTAATTATATTAAGTAGCTAGTCAATTTAATGTAATATTAAAAGAAGAAAAATTTTCTTTTGAAGAAAAATGGCTGACATTTTTTCCTGTTAACTTCAAACTGTATTGTTTGGATCACAAATTTTCCTTTTCCTTTGAAATTACCGAGGAAATTTTAATAGTAAATTTCCCAAAGGTTATAAAACGTACCGCAACAGAAAATAAAACCGGTTCTACTCATTTGTTGGTTGTAGGTTTTCCTTTTTTGCACAGGAGGCCTTACGTAGTAAATTCCGAATAAATTTTTTTTAAAATTAATATAAGGTACTCCTTTGCAGCTAAACGAATTACATAGGGGCCGTTCTAGTATTACGTAACGCATTTAGGGGGGGGGGGGTTCGAACAACGCTTTATGCTACGAGTTAAAAATCTCTTGTTTTATTTATTACTATCGCAAACGCAATTAAAACATAACAAAAGTCGCTAAAATGACTTTCCGGTACATTGCGTAACATAATTGTGACTTTCAGGTAAACAGAGAGGGGGGGCGGGGCGCGAAAATCTTCAAAAATTGCGTTACGTAATACTTGAACGGTCCCATATACGGTTTATATGAAAAAATCGTATTGAGAGTTCTTATGCTACTCTATGTATGTACATATGTATGTATGTATGTATCTATATATGTATTAGCTTAACCATGGGTGAGTATTTTGAACATGTCCAATGTACTACATACATCAGACATACTCAAAATAATCTTCAGCTGCAATCTTCTTAATTTTTTTAGTGAAATTTCCAAAAATTATAATTTTCCAGCTCCGTAGCATCCATAGAAGAGTATTCCTACAAATTGTGAAAAATTTTGCGTTCTGGCAGCACTATAATGTATGCAGCCGTGTTACTCTCAAACTGTCACTTTTAGAGAGGACACACACCAAAAAACTGCAAACTTTAAGCTTTCATTTAGACAGCAACCTAAAGCAAAGAATTCGATGTTATCTCATTTTTTGAATTGGTGATAAATTCGTCGCGCTTACAAGCCTTTGCGCTTAATTACTGTTGCATATTTTTTGGCTTATTTAAATTTGACTTAATTTTTGTAGCATCTATGTGTAGTAGAGATGTTCAAAATAACCTCATGTTCTATTATTCTTCGAGAACGAGCATTTTCTTAAGCTGAAAAAATTTAATTTTTCGAAATTTGAGTAAAAGCATTAAGAAAAGTGCACTTTTTCTCATGTTTATTTATTTGATTTTTAAAGTTATTTTTCCATTTTTCTGTTGTACAGATAAGGAAGTGCCGAAACAAACTTTTATTTTAAACCTTTATATAAGAAAAAATCCATAATCTCTGCGCAAGTAGAGCTTTTGATTTTCTTCATTATTTTATTCAAATTTTGGAAAATTAAATTTTGCAACTTAGGGATATGCAAGAAAAGGATATGCAACAACACATTCCATATAACTTAAATAATAAATGAGTCGGCTAAAAAATAAATTTTTCTTAAACTCAAAAAGCTAATTAAAATTTACCACCATTTAGACAAAGTTTCTATGTTTAATTGATTTAAAATGACTGCTGCACTAACGCTTTTACCAATATTTAAAATTTTCACGTCATCATCATCTCATCCTCAGAAGCCTTTTTAAAAATGCCGCAATGATGTGTGCAAAACTTAATGTGATAACTTCCTTCCACTTGTTTCCTTGAAACCGCACACAGGCAAATGCGTTGGTACAAGCACTGCCACTGCCACTGGCACTAGCACAGGATATTGAAATCATTTGGCGCTAAAAAAGTGCAAATCATGCACACAGCTCAAGTGCTTTGGCAAACATAAGGACGAAGTAACAAATACCCTTTTACAAATTTTTAAAGGGCTGTCTGCGCGTTGCAAGGTTATGTTTAGAATATGAGAAGTTAAAGTGAAAACTTAAGTGCTGCATATTCAATTACTGCTACGTTTAAAGATGAGGTAATTGCAAATACTTTTCTTTTAAACTAAAGATCTTTCTGATAATTCTAGACGTTTAGCTTAACTTTAATCCGATTAAAATTTTGGGTTACATTTTTTGGAAGGAGCTATTTCTTTTTCCAAGGTGCTCAAATCAAAGTTGGGACATGTGTATAAAATGGAATAAAAATATTAGAAATTTTTACCGAAGCACCAGAAAGCGTTTAAGAATAAAATAAATGATTTTATTAAAAAAATAAAAAGTACATATTAATTATGTGGAAAAACATGTACAGGCCGGTCGTGAAAAACGGTACGTTTTCATTTCGAAAACTTTTTGAAGCAATTTGTCTTTGAAGTCAAATATAGGTAGATTTGCACACCTTTGAATATGAAATTGATGATTTCGAAAATGTAAAATTGACGAATTGACGATATGTCTAAAATTCAGAATTGTGAGCATAGCGCATTAGCTTATTTTTTAATTATTTTAATTTTTCTTCATTGAAAGTATTTTTAAAAATAAAAATGTTTAAAGTTTTTTCCTTCATCATTTTATTTGGATTAAGTCCTTTAATAATTTTATATAACATAAACGTCTAACAAAAGTTCAGCAATCGACTGCGATTTTTTAAAACGTTCCAAATCCACCTCAATTTCACTTTGTCGTATAAGTGAAATTCACGATAGACGTGGTAGTTCAACGATAAATTCCATTTTTTCTGAATTTTTTTATTGGATGTTATGAGTCAGTCTTCAGACATTCGTTCTTCATTCCAAATTTTAATAAGAATGCTCAGCGGTGAACTCTGTCTGTCCCAGAAAAAACTTACGTTTAGTTTTTCAGCTATAAAAAAGTACCCAATAAACTTTTTGGTCCATTTTTTTTATGATAATGGCTAGTTTTCAGAATATAAATAACTAAAAACTAACTAACAATTTTCTTTCTATAAAAATTTCTTACTTTTTTCTTAAGGCCCTTAAATGTTACAAAGTTGTTTCATCGACAAAATTGATCTTACTTTTTACTCGCTTACTTTTCTCGTTTATCCTTTTTGGAGTAGATTTTGATGTACCTGCTCTAGCCGCCATAACTCGCACTGAGGTGTTGGGGTTCTGCCTGAATAAACACTTCACCTTCGCCGCTATCTTTGGGTTAGAAAATTCTGGTTTTCTGCCATAATCTTTTTTTCGGGAATAGTTAGACTCTTCTTATATATATTACCGTGCCATGGTATGGGCTTGCCTGTCATCTGTTGATACCGGAAATTTGGCTTTTATGAGAAATATCATAACTATGGATATGTGTCTTCAGATTATAAGTGTCAATTTGTTGCAGAGTGCCAAAAATCTGGGCATACAGACAAATTTACGGTTTTTTCCGAGATAAAAATCGAAAATACAAAGCGGTCAATTCTGGTTAATATACAAGTGCCCTTATTTGATGAAATTGCCAGCATAGTCACCTGACCTAAATGTGCTTGTAAATTTATGGGCGATTTTGGAAAAAAATTTTCGAATACACAACATTTCAAACAAAAACGACCTAAAAAGGCACTTTAAACTGAGTGGCGCTATAATTTGCCAGATACCAATAAAAAATATACAGCTTCGATGTTCAAGGAAACTTAATTTTTTGTATTGATAGTTCTGTACTTTCTAATTAAAGAACGTTAATTTAGATCATTCGGAAAATTGTTTTCCATCTATGCTCAACAACTCAGGCTTGCACAAATAAGTTCGGCTATATGACATAAACATACACTTAAATTCAAACCAATGTTTGCAATCGGTGGATATTAGGAAATGTGACTTTACATAAAATCCACATGGTTGACGTTAACCCTATTTCATATGTAAATAATAATTCAGGTTAAATATATCCTACAAAGTGTTAAATAATGGGTAGACAATGAAAATGCACAACGGCACAGTTGATTCTCAATTACCGTAGTTTGAGCTACAACGTAAAAAGCCTTAAGAAAAAATTTCCCACAGTAGCCGCTGATAATAATTAAGTAAACGTATTTGCGTGTCTTAAACCGCTACTGCCTTATCCGCACTATAGCTGTTATGCTTTTGCTAATCGCACTTTAAGTACAGACTCGAATGCGAATTACGCCCATGATTCGTTTAATGCAAACAATAATTAAAACTCCCAACTGTTTGCAGTTGAAGTGTCTGCGTACATGTGCGATTCAAAAATGCCCAATAGAAATTGTTTTAAAAGTGACAAGAGTCATTTTTCTCTGTTTTTTTAAGAAAATCACAACGCAGAAGACGATTAAAGTTTTGCCGGTTAAGAAAGGCTGCATTAAATTTAGGTAGAAATTTTCCAGTAAACCGAATTATCCCTGCAAGCGAGTTATGCAAGATGGTATGACAAGGAAGCGTTATTCTGGATCATATGGGATTTCCAAAGGAACGTCTATAAGTATATTATTTTGGCTCAAGGCCTCAGGCCTTGGCTTAGTTTTTTCTATGCAAAACTTAATTCTTCTCACGATTTCCGCTGGCTATACCGCTGCTTTGATATATCTTTCCAAGCCCTATCCCAAACATCTTATATGCCCAAGCAACGCAGTTTAATTTTGACGGTCGGATTTTGAGGGTACTTTTTACAAGTTTATTTGGAGCAGTCTGATTTGCTTAGTTTTACGACATTGCTGTTCTTTGCATGCATACTTCAGAACTAACAAGTTTGCTAAACACACCAGCTTAAACGTTTGCGGAGACACACATATCACACATATTCTGAGCATATCATCAATGGTGATAATGATGTTCTTCATCAGCTTAATCAGTCACTTGTACTTTGGTTTCCAACTGGGTGTGTTTTATTCATATTAAAATTTCTGTAAGAAACTACATATGCCATTCTTGTTTTCGCTGTTCTCACTTGATTACATGAATTTTAATCCATTAAGTGATGATCATTACAGCGTGTAACATTTAGAATGACCAAAATGACCATAATCAAACCACTGTAAGATTACTGAATGATTTGCAAGCTACCGTCACTGCCAGCATTGGGGTAAGACAAAGATAATCATGCGGCTTATGAGAAGGTTTTGTTGTTTGTTTGTTGGCGAAATCAAAATATGCAAAAGTTCTTATTTAGGAGCATTTTTAATAGTCATTCTTAACATCAACTAAAAATTTACATGTCTACCAATTAAGTTAGTGCGCAAGTTTCTAAGTTTTTTTTTTGTAACTATCCGATGTTGAATTCTTACTCTTCTAATCGCCATAATGTTATGGTAGCTTTTCAAAGTCAAACCTCTAAAGCAGCGATGGGCACGAAGTGACACTTTCCGCCCTCATGGCCCGAACCGTTATTCGACGTTCAAGCGACCAAAAAACAATTCTCAGAATTTCAACTCTATCGACGCACAGCGTTGACTTCAAATGAAAACAAAAAGAGCACACAAATGCATTAGGGACGATGCCGCATTGTGTCTCGACGAATGTAGCAATTGTTTTTGTTTGTAATGCTATATGTGCTGTTGGAAAATTTCGAAATGAAAGCAAAAAAACTTTAAAATTTAATTTTTAATTGCTTGATTTTGTTGTTGCGCCCTTTTGCTAGATTTCCATGCCCACCGCTGCTATAAAGTATTGTCTTCGGCCGTGCTAATGTGTGATAACACGGTCCGACAAAGGTTTGTACACATGAGAAATTTCAATATATTCTGAAATGGTTTTGGTGGTTTTTCTCCAGCACGTCAGATTTTTTTTAATCGATGCCACACCCCCCCCCCCATCTGAAAGAAAATTAAAATTCATCATATCTTATCAACTATTTGACGCAAATGAACCAAACTTGGTACATATATACATAATAGGTAGACCCAAAAGTAAGATTCAATGAAAAAATAGGCGGTGCCCCGCCTCCAATATGACAAAAAAAATTCAAATATTTTATATCTCAGCAACTGATTGACGCAGTGTATCTTAAAAACAATGAAAAAAAATGTATAAAATCATTCAATATACGTATGCATGTCGCATCCGAAAAATGTTTTGAAGTCATCCTGAGATCGTACGAGTCTTGTTTTTGTTCAATTGAACTATATTTTGACATATCTCGACCTCTAAAGTCTCTTACACAATATAAGGCTTATGACTTTAACTTTAGAATATTATTTGTGTTACCAATGAGGTACATACATACATACATATATAATGACATATCATAGTATTGAAACAGATAATGAATTTGCTCATTTTCAAAACTTAAGTACGCGACCTATTCGAACCTTGGAGCCTTGAATCGTTTTCTGCAAAAATGCAGCGAGGGTAACCAATGGTTTTATGCATTGTAATCCCAGCATGCTTCTTCTGCCATCAGTTGTAATGGGTCTGGCCAAAGCAGTGAAGCTAACCCTACCTTTTCAATCAGCGAATACACCATCTCTTTTGTTTTATAAATTTTGATTTTGAAAACTACGTCTTATTATAGTAGGTATGAGGTCGAAGAGTTTGGCTTGTGTTAGGCTGCTGGTTGGCAAGGTAGCGTTGGTGGTTTTCCAGATGTTGCCTGAAGTTTCACTGTATGCCTCATTTGGTAAGGTCTAAGACCCTGCGATTGCATCCAAATTCTAATAAAGTTTAAAGTTAACTAATTTTCTTACTTAATCGCTATAAAATAAAATACCTTATTGAAGTTTAAGTACGAATAATTTAAGAAAAAAATGTTAACTTAAGTGTAAACTATGACACCAAACCAAGACGCAAGCAAACATGAATGAAAATGGACGGAACAAAACTAAAAAAAAAAAACAACATGTAGACGAATAATTTAATTGCCAAGGTGATTAGGGGAGCATTAATGAAGACTAAAAAGTACAAGTTCTTACGGTAAGGCATATGAGTCAATATTAACTTGAAATGGCACAAAACACAGAAAACATCATCAGTGTAAAGCGCGGCATACAGATGCGATGTGAAATCTGTAGTGTATGGTAGTCGATTACTTCAGCAAGTACAAAACCTACAAAGTTGAATTCATTCATATCGCTACCACTGCCCTAGCTACCATTACACTATCAGTGAATTGCAAAAATCTTTTACATGTAACTACATGCATATATGAGTTCTTGGTCAGCAGCAACAGCAACGATGAGTAAATGTGGGGAAGACACCTTAATGACCAAAATAAAGGTTGTTGAATTGAAGGTTGGTAAATCAGAATTTATAAATATTCATATAAGTAGTTGGTTGTTTTTAAGCAGTTTTACGGGTTGCATCTATCATCCATGTCAAGTTTATCACGTGTCCTACAGTATTATATCTTAGTGTTAAGCAACTGGAATAACAGTAAAAAACCTGTTCTCTTTTCGAAAATATAAGCAAAAACGTATGCGAAAAAATTTAGAATTAGCTTGTTTTAATATGTCTGGCTAGGTGTATCCTGAAACTCAATTATGTTATATTTTTTTTCCGTTTTTCGGAGTTGGGAAAAAAGTAAATTAGTGGAAAGGCTTTTTTCAAAAATAAAATAAGATAATTTATTCTTTATAAGAGGCTCCACAGAAATAAGTTCCTAAAAATGTTGTTTCGACTTTAATTATCGGTAATATTTCGACGATATTATCGGTAATAGCAAAAATTTTGTAAACTTTTTATGAATGGACTTGTTTTTAATTAAGAGGCAATCAGTTCTTCAAACATAATTTTTGTCTAATGTTGATGGGAGCTTATACAAAATATTCCCATCAACATTTTTTGAATAGGAGAACCATTCTGTTTTACTTTATTAGGATTGCTCCTTCTTATTATGTATTATATACTTCTATAGCAAGTGCCACGCCCATGGGAATAAACTATTCTATGTTATATTTTATCCTAAGTCTATCTACAAAATTTAATGGAAATCGTTGTAGAAATTTTTCGAAATTGAGTTACACAAAAACCTCTCTCATAAGGACTTAAGTAAAATTCTTTTGCCTGCTGTTTTATATAAAATCAAACACAAAAAATATAAAAAAAGTGCATTTCATATGGGATATAGGCCATATGAAATGCACTTTTTTTATATATTTTGTGTTTGTTTGGTGTAGAACACTCTCTGTTGCTTGATCTATTATACTCAATAAATTAATTTTTAAAAAAAACTCTGTTTTTCCACGAAACTTAAAACAAAAAAAAATTTAGTTAGTAGTTCAAAGCTAAAAATTAAAAAAAAACTAAAAGAAATATGTGTTGTTCAGCTGATTTTCAAAAAGGAAATATAGAGATATTAAAATATTTCGATTCGATACTGATATTTTTAGTACCGAGCATATTTGGGATATTTAATATCGATATATTCTACATGTGTCTTTTGCGTATCTTTAATCTGACGCGTTTTGCCAAGAAGAAAAAAAAATTGAATTTTTACCATTTTAAGGAAAAATAATTTTATTTTGGGACAACCGTTAACTCTTTCCTTCTGAACCCTGATGGTCGTATACGTGAAAAGTGTTATTTGTGACCTCTAAATATTCGTATTTGACAGTTTCCTTGAGAGTGCATTAAACTTATTCTATAAAAATATATACTAAATATAACATTTCGTATTTTATTTTAGTTTAGATCGCGTTTTTTTTTATTATATATATATATATATATATATATATTATAACATTTCGTTTTATTGTCATTTTAACAGTGTTAAGAAAAACTATTATTTACATGAAAAATTAATAAATTATTTATAAATTATAATTGTCATTCAGTTTAGAAATAAAAAACTTAAGAATTTTTAATAATTTTTATTGTTTGTTTCAACTTCATTCATTCTTAATTATTGGCGCCAACACTTATGAGTTGAATTACAAAATTTTCCTGTTATACGTGTATTTTTGTATTTCCAACAAGTTTTGTTTGTTTTCTTTTAAAAAGATTTGCCCATTCATCTGTTGCTTTCCCGTTTTATTATTGTACGCAATCATTCTCTAAGTTATTTTAATTAAAAATCGATTAAATTATGTCATTAAAATTGCAATTTTGTAATGCAACATCATCTACCAACTGTTTCCTAGCACACAAAGGTATTTTACTAGCTCACTGAAATACATGAATTAAAATCATACTCATCATTATCATCATCATCATCATCATCGTAGCAATAATTCTACGAGTAACAAGCTTTGAGCTGGCATATCTGGCTATTGAAAGAAAATAAGCAAGAAAAAGTTCTAATAAAGAAAACAATTTTCAAACAGGCTTGACGACAGTGTTCCCTATCTCTAATGGAGAGCACGTTAGAGAACAAAAGTGTTTGTTGAAAGGATTAAATGCTTTCAAATAATCAAAGGAAATACAATTTGTAGAAAAAACAAATTGTTTTGACTAATATGTTTACATGTAGTAGGCAATTTGAATATTCTTATACTTATTAATAAATTTCAAGAGAACCGTGAAGATTAGAGTGTCCGAATCCGGAAACTTTCCAAAAGCTACTCAACTTGCCAAGGAGGGTAACCTCTTTCATTAAAAAATTCTTCGACGAAAAAATTCCTCTAAAAAATATTTTTTCTGGCTAAGACATTGCGTGGCTTAGTACACTATGAAATGTGTATGTTTCCTTCAAATAAATGTATTTGACGGATAGATTTTTAAAATATTTATTAACTATCAACAAATTTTGGTAGATATAACTATGTATGTCATTAATGTTTATTTGGCCAAACATAATATAATTATTATGCTTGAGCCGATTGAAGAAATATGGCTGAGTTGAATATTTATTTGATTTCATTTCGTTTTAATATAGAAACTGTGCAATTCTCAACATATTTAAGTAATATCTACTTATACATACATACATACATACTTGGACATATATATGTATGTATGTATGTATGTATGCATATAAATACATAGACAAGCAAAATGGTTCCTTCCTTCCCTTTTCAACACAACATAATCGTTACATTTTATTTTTGTTGGTAAGAAAAGCATTGCAGAATGTGATATTTTTTCAAATAGTAGGCGGTTCCACGCCTCTAACAGGAAAATACGTTGCCAATACTAAGCTAATGGACTGATTTTGATGAAATATTGGTTTGGAGCTCGACTGAACCCTAAGAAAGGTTATTAAGAACTTTAAGTACTAAAAGGGGGCGTGGCATCACCCTTAATGTGAAAAACTCTGTCACGACGGAGATAAATTGAATCCTGAGTAGAGATATTTGTTTTTAGTGGGATGTGATTTGATAAAATTTCGTGCAGAAAAGAACTGAACCCTGAGAAAAGGTAATTGTCTTAAAGTGCACGGTGCCACGCCCCCAATAGTAAAATATGCTTTGATAGCTAATCTAATGGACCGATTTTGATGAAATTTGGTGTGGAGATAGATTATATCATGTCATATCATATTTGTAGGTGGCGCCACGCCCCTAGCTGGAAAATATGTTTTCTTAGTTAAACTAACCGACTTATTTTGATGAAAAAAATTACTCTTTTTCATATAAATTTTTCAATGCCAAAAAGTATTTTTTGATTTGTCTATAATGGTAGAATTTCAACCAATAAAAATATGATTTGATAATTATTACCAAATACATAGATTTGATCCAATAATATTATTCAATTCAGCGTAATGTGTGACATGTTAAATTATATCAAATGTTTATTTTGCCTATATCAAATATATAATTTGTTGATTATTAGCAAATCTTATTATTTGTACAAAATACAAAAGTTTGTAGATTGCTTACATGCAAGCATAGGCTTAAAAATTTGTTTGACGCCAAAAATATACAAAATAAACTTAAGCGAAGTGCTTAGGTAACAACAGATTCATTATAATTTCGTAACTCTAAATATCACTCTAACAAATTCTCGTTATCATGAGTCTAAAGTCAGCTACCTATATCATTCGCAGTATAATAGTGTTTTAAAACTAAAATTTAATTAATTCCTAACACAAGTTGTAGATAAATCATAAACAAAGCTAAGCAACCAACAACATAGCCAGCCAACTCCACCCATAATCAACTTCGGTAGCCAGCAATACGACAGCCAAATAAGAAGATATGCACTAAACATGCAACAATAGCATTTATCATAATTCAAAACTGAACATCGAGAACACTAGCAAATTCAAATCCTTGAAAGAAATTCGAAAATTGAAAATCAAATACTAAGAGTGCAACAAAACAAAAAAAAAAAACAAAAACAAAAACAAAAACAAGGGCAAAAACCACAAAAGTCCAAACCAACAAACGCGCCAACGGACCAACTTCGTTAAGATGGGTACTATGTACGTATGTATGTATTGTGTACACTTCTTCAGGAATGGTAAAACAGTCCAAGACCATGGATAGAAAGCAACTTGAATCTGAGTGTCATAAATTATGGAAATTATTACATACCACTAGTATTTTGTTTAAAAATTATTAGTGTTGCATTTTGTAAATGAGTTTCAATTTTTACTGCTACAACAACAATAACGAAATTGACTCAAAACAAAAACTAATGACCGCCCATAATTTCAATAATGAATTTTAGTTTTTTGTCACAACTGAAGTTGAAAACTCATTTTAATTCTAAACATCATCTTACTAAGGCTAAAGCAGCAGAAGAGTTGCAGAAAAAAACTGTAGACAAAAGATGGAGGGTGGGGGGGGAACCGTGTTGGTCACCAAAATGCCCTTTAGCTAAATTAAGTTACCATTTTCCTAAACAAAACCAAAACTACCGTAAAGCTAAGAAATGAACAAATTTCCTGAACATAAATCTCAGCATAAGTGTTGTGGTCAAGTGAAATTTTCTTCTGATCTCAGGCAAAACAAAAATTTCAACGTAAATAACTGAAGATAAGAGGGTTGTTTTTTCTACGATATATGTAAATACGTTGCTATGAGTTGGAAAGGATAAGACTTGCAATCATATTTTATAAATTAGCGTATTTTAGAAGCATATCGAAATTTTAATAAATCTATGAAAGCTATGGACGAATTTTAACTGAAGCACCTCAACAGTTCGTACTAATGGGATGATGTAACGTATCTATATAAATAAGAAACAGATTATTTCCTTTTAATGTTGTAATAGGATTCACAAAACTCTTCCACGGTGCGCAGTCATCAGTAAGCGACTTCTCTCCGAAATTTCCCCGATATTGCAAATCAGATTTTATTGTTATCTGAGATGGTCCTGGACCATAAAATTTTGAGGTGTTTTATTTAGCAGTTTACAATTAAAAGTATTATGACTTCAAATTTGGAAACATAAGATGATATCTCCATATTGTACTGCTTGCAACAAAGAGTGGAATGTATGTATATATCCATATCCAGCATTTAGTCAAGAAGATATAGCGACGGTAGCTGAGCTGGTACGCGATGACCATGATGAAACGATTCGGCGCCATTCTCAACAGTTTGGCTTGTCGTATACAAGAACTTGACAAATTTTACGTAAGAATCTTAGTTTAAAAGCAAAAAAAAAAAATCAACTCGTGCAAGAATTGATTTTATTGTTTTCGACCAATATTTTCTTCAGCGATGCGGCCCAATTCTGGCTTAATGGATACTTCAGCAAGCAAACTTGCCATATTTGAACCGGAGGAATATTTTCTGCCTGAAAATAAATCCCGTGATCTCGGCCTTTTCAATAAGCGTTACTCTTTGCCACAAAACTCGTTAAACCATGGTTTTATTGCGAGAACAATTCAGTTTTGCATATTTATATTTTTGTTTAAGTGTACATGAAAGTTAAGTGTCATGTGATATCACATTTCTAGACTTTTTTCTTTGGGGCTATGTAAAAAGATCTACATGGATAAGCCGGATTGATGAATTAGAAGCCAACTTTACTCGCGTCATTCGCCAAATACCACTCAAAGCTCTCGAACACGGCCAACATTTGAGGGAAATTATCTTTAAAAACTAAATGTAAGGAGTGGTTTTTTTGTATGATAATAACATTACCCGATGAAATTGATTTTTTTTGAAAAAACTACCTCTAAACGAATTACCCGTTATATTTTTGAACAGCGTCATCTCCTGAGTCGATGTAGCCAGATATCTGTATTTCTGTGGAGATCACGATTACAGGAAAACCATGCTAGATAGCTGAATGAATTTTCAGCAATATTGAAATCAGCTTCAGGAAAGCTTCTAACGACTTCGCATGTAAAAAAGCTTACGAAATTTCTTGGGGTCTAAGCCCTAAAATAGCTCTCTGGATCTCATTTGTGATAATAAAAGCTAACTATATACATACATATGTGATATACGTTTAGTGAAAATTCTTAGAAATAAAGTCGTACTTAGCAAAGTTAGAAAGAATACAATGACTCTTATGTTTTGGTAGTACGGGCTCAATTGGTTAATACCACACACATTTGTTGCCATTCAAGTTCTTTCGACTGGATATGGATACAATGACGCGAGTAATGTTCAAAGTAGTACAACAGATAACTTAGTCCATAAATTGTATTTCGATAGGAATTCATAGAGCATGGCATTAATATATTTTTTCATCAGTTTCTCCAAAATTAACATAATATTTTTATTTTTTTCTAACTTTATGGCTCTCGAGATGCTACTTACTAAATAAATGAGAAGGTTTCGGCAGTACTACTTTTTTTCAATTCATGGCCACAAATAGTAATAATAGCGCTACATTCTTGAAATTCAGTGCAGTTGTTTTTTAGGTTAAACTTCCTTCCCTACCTCCCATATAAAGTTGGGATGTAGTTGAAATATTTCCTTCAAAATGGGTATAAATTTCAATTAACTTGGCAATGTTGATTTTAAAAAAAGCTAAAAATTGTGCGATATCTCTTATAGTTTTCAAGTTATTGGAGAAAATCAAAAACGGTGGCAACAAATAGTAAGAATTGCGCTAGGCTCTTGAACTTTGTCACAGATGACTTTAGGTTAAGGCAACTAAACTTTGTGAATACGAACAAAAACCGTCTATGGACACACCCACCTTCCATACAAAAGTGGGATGTTTGAGACTTTTCTTCAAAATGGATGCCAAATTCAATTAATTTCGCTACGTTAAGTTCAAAAATGTTACAAACTATACGATATTTTTATTGTTTTCTAGTTATTATAGAAAAAACGTTTTGAAGGCTTATTTCTTTCTTTCTAATTTTCAAGAATATGCAATAAGAGCATTTCATAATAGTCATTATATATTGTTCCTTCTAAAACTACATTAGGATAAACTTAATGAAAGAATATATTATGAAAAAGTGCAGCTGAAACTTTGGATTTTGGTTAACCATACTTTCCCATATAATATATAAAACAAATTTTCGAACTCCGGGGATATATGTATGTATATTTATTTTTGTTGTTAAAATTTGCAAGTTTGTCACTTTTATCATTTTTCATTTTAATTTTTGAAAATTCCGTGCAATTCATATAAAAGAAATGGAAGAAAAATAAATTGGTTTTTTATAAAGTGAAAGCAATGTACTTTCCATCAATATACTTTGTTTCAAGAAACAAGTTAACTAGAACGCTCTATTCAAAAGTGGCTTATATAAAAAATTCCATGGGACATTTTTGGTGTTTAAAGTTCCACTGTGTCACTAACCCAAAAAATTTCAAACTTTTATAGTTTTTTTCCTTCCCTAAGTATTATCTGACGATAGTTCTAAAAAAATTTAAAATTTTTTTATATCTCACTGTGCGTTGGTAGGACTTCGTAAAGAAACCCTAAAGGCACTGTACTAATTTCACGATTTTCTAAAAAAGTTTGTCATCAATTCCGAATGCCATAAACCGAATTTATTTCAGTAAATCATTATGGGTGTGGTGCCTTCACTTTATGGCTAATAGAAACTTTATGTGCCTATTAACACAAATGGATTTGAGTTTTAAACCTTTTAAGCCAATCTGCAGCTAGCTTGTGGCTTAATAAAATTACTAGCATGAACTTAATTTTCTTAAATATTTTTATTATCTCTTTAAACTCAAATTGAAAATCATTAGCTATAATTGCAGTGACTAAGTTTTAAACATAAAAAGTACATAACTTTAAAGTACATAACTCCGAAAAGTACTCGCTTAGAGAAAATTTTAAACTCATTAAAATTTATTAAAAAAAAAAGAAGCATACATTACTTTGATCATCTCTAACATGACTGATATTTCAACAAAATAGACAACGGTTGTTTACCACAGCCGATCTTTTAAATTGGAGTTGATTGTTGGTTGTTAAAGTGCTGTTGTTTAATAAAAATCATCATACATCAAATTTTGTTTCCTTAACATAAAATTTTAGTTTTTTTTTCATTTAGCGAATACTTTATTGCGAACGTTCCACAGCTGCTAACCGTGCACAACAGCAGCTGCTATTAGCTGTCAACAGTTGATCATCATAATTTTAACAAGTTTATTAGACAGAAATCAATTAGTTTGAGCCAATTTTATGATGCCTTGTTTAGCTTCTGTATACGATTACCTACCGACAATAAGTTGCGATTTTAAGGGGAAAGGAAAAAAAAAGAAATGTGTGTAGTAGTTGCCATCAAGTTAATTGTAAGTTAGACGAAATGTCTTAACTTACCATCTCACCATCTCAGTTGGAAAGAAACATTTCATCTTCATCATCATATTTGCCTTTGTAATCAGCCCATGTAATATTTTGTTTTTGGTCTTGAAGCTCCTTTTTTTTTTTGTTGGTTTCGAAATGATGAATTTAAAACTTCATTGACATTAAAAATGGAAATCTTCATCTTTCCACTTCATATACTTTGTTGTAAAATATTTAAAAACTTGGCTTATAAATTCTCTTGAACGTTAGTAAGTGTATGCTATGTTTGTATGTGCGCCAGGCATAAAATGGACATTCAGATTATAGTTACGTTACTTTTTTGTCGTTCTCCTTGTTGTTGTTGTTGCTTCTTGTCTGACCAGCAAATCACTCCTAAATGAGGCATTTTGTAAATTGTTTGCGAATTGTGCCTTTCCTTTTGTGTGCGCTTATCTTCTTGGGCTTTTTACGTTGGCCTGTGTGTGTGTGTGTGTGTTGACTGTTTAGTTGGTCCCTTTTTAATGAGCTATGAGTTATTGCTGAATATTAATAACAGTAAAAGCATGCCATGGACAATGTTAATGCAAAACACTTTAAAAACTTTTTTACTTTAAACTCATTTAGAGTGGATTTAAGTGTTGCTTAGGACCTAATTCCTGTTAGAGCTCTCTTAAAAAGAATAATTTGGTTCTTTAAAGTCAATTTGTATTCTTGTTTGAGCGCTAAAAACGTAGCGTAACGCTTTTGCAACATAACCTCAGTAAGGTATCTTATTCACATTTCCCTTGTACAGGTTACCTTATTCGTGTTTGCATTGAAAATGTATCAACATCAGTTTACAGATAAACATTTTCGGGTTTTGGTTCCAGGTCTTTGTGAATAGCTCGTGTTGAGCTAGATTGAAGTTGTGACCTTGTTTCAGAATAGAGTACCTATGTTCAAATATCTTTTTCTAGTAAAGGGCTTTCTTCCCGTGTGTAATGGCTTGGCAGTGGCAAAATTGTAGTTGGTATTCATTGAAATTTGCAAATAATATTAAAGATTTATACGGCAGAAAATTTTTTTCATTTTACAATGACAGACAAATCTTTCACAGAGCCGATTGCGTCGAGTTCTTGTCTGTTCAGTTTATCAATAACGAAAGTCGAGAACAACGAAGGCAGAACACCGTCTTTGGACAGATTTTGTAAATGTAATGGAATCGAACTCTTCATATGTAGGATATGATTGCTCTGTATGATTCTGTAACATGGCTCTTGTCTACATTGAGATGGATACAAACTCTCCCAGATGATTTTTCTATTCTCTACCATGACTCTTGTCTATGTTACGACGAAAATATTAATATTTTTCCACGACTTGGTTATATAGTCAGCGTCAAAGGCACATTCCACATCTAAAAAAATACCAAGGGCAGTTTTGTTTTGGGAAATTGACTTCGTGATATGAGAGCCAAAGTTATGAAGTGAATTTTCAGTCGTCTGACATAGGCAAATCGACTGTCACGGATAATATCGGAAGTATTTTGACTTGTGATATATCTGATATAGATTTTATAACGATCTTACGTATTGAGATTCCGACATAGCATAAGCTCAAATGTCAACTATCTAGGAAAGGAGAACAATGAAGATATTCAAGCAATGTGGTACTCTGAACTTCTCTCGCTTGTGTCCTTTATGTATCTGCTTATGGAGTATAGAGCCTCCACAAAACTCTGCCTACGTGCACAATTCTTGGCGATTGCTTTCAATTCTCACCAATATTTTCCCGATTCACATATATTGTACATATGTAGTACATAATTCGTTTTGGCGAACATTTCCAGGATGATTTAGTAAAGTCACATTTTGTGCTACTCTGAGGAGTAGCAATGCAATGTTTGTCGGCAAACTTCAGTTGATGGTTTCCGCCGATTGATTTGAAAGGAAAGCGGATCTTGAAGGCTACTGGTGATCAATTTGACATTGCGCACACCCGACATGTTCTGAAAAAGAACAGAAAATACTGTACTATATAATAGTCTATACTTGAAACTTTCGTATTGAGTCTTGATAAAATTAATGATCTTGGGTGCTGCACTTCGTGCATTCAATGCATCCCAGGTTCGGTCGATGCTATCGAAAGTGACGGTATAGTCGATGAAGGTTAAGTATAATGAACTTGATTTCATTAGTTTTGGATCATTTATAAGCCCCTGGAGCTAAAATTATTTGTTTTTAAAACTTTCAAATAAATAAAACAAGGAATAATTAGCTGCACTTTCCAAAATAATTTTTTTTGACGAACAATTTAAAAGTATGGAAGTATCAAAAGGTCTTTGATTATCGAAAATAATCAATAATATCGAAAAAATAAAATAGCACCGAAAAGTGTTCAAAATTCGATTATAGTCGAAAACCAACGATAAAGTCCATAAATGTCGAATAGTACCAAAAAGCATTGAAAACTCGAAAAAGCTTAATAGTACAGAAAAACATCGAACGGGTTTGGAATAGTCCTAAAGTATCGAATAATATCGAAAAATTCTATAAGTATTGAAATATATCAAAAAAGTAAATAAAAGCAGAAAACATTGAACAATTTATTAAAAATCGAATAATGCCGCAAGACATTGGAGAAGTTAAAAACTAAAGAATTGTATCGAATAACTCAATATAAGATATAAGTTAATAAATAATAATTTTATGAAATCAATATAAATTGAAAAGTATCGAAAAGTCGTTAAAGAAAGTTCAGTATCATTATATAATACATAGAAAAAATCGATGAAAGTATCGAAAAACATCGCAAAAAGTAGGGAAAATTTGAACAGTATCGAAAATATCAATGAAAATTAGTATATTTCAAAAAGTTCTGAGGAACATAAAAAATTTGTCGATGAATGTCGTAAAGATATCGAATTGTGTAGAAAAATTGCGAAAATTTGGATGGTACAGAAAAGATCGATAAGAGTCAGAAGATGTCAAATAGTATCAAAAAAATCGATATAAGCCGAAAGAGGCCTCTTCTGACTCCGATTTAGTTCAGAAGTGGAATGAAAATACAAAATTGAATGTCAATAGCTCTTCTAAATTCTATGATCAAAATTTGTTGAGGAACTTTTTTTTGAACCTCGAACTTGTGCTGTTAAGGTTCCGATAATTTCAAGGATTTCCCTTTTTATGTGATACGGAAATGAACTGCGAATTTCAATTCCATTTGCAAAGCGAATCCGAAGCGGTATCAGAATTGGCCAGATTATAAAACATTTAAAAATTTAAGAGATGACGAAAAGTATCGACAAACATCTTAAAACATTAAATTATTAATATAAGTCAAAAAGTATATTATACATAAAATAAATCTTCAGTTCCATCTTGCCCTATCCGACGGATGTCATCACAAAAATGAAGTTTTCTGCGCTACGGTAAAGACAGACTTCTTAAACGTATTATGCTTTGTAACTGAATTTAGGTATAAACTTAATTTTTGAAGCATTTTTTTTAGCACGCGGTATAATATTCATTGAATATATTTTTAAAAATTTTTTTATGTAGTTTGCTTTAAAAAGAAAGAACAGTCAACGGCTTTGAACTTGAAACTGACTTTATTTAGAATTAAGATTTCGCATTTTAAGGCAAGAAAGAACAACAGTGACTATATATATATAGTATATGAACTAAACATAAGTCAAGTATTTAGAAGGCAACTCATGTATGTTTCGCACATGTTCAAAAAGACCTTAACCGCAAAACCAGCAAAAATAAAGACAACCTTCTTAATACCAAAATGTAAGGATTATTAAAACAAAATAAACTTCTTTGAAAATACAAAGCAAAGAACACTAAGCAGACTGCTTACTTTTTGTATACCGCCCCACAAAACAATAACATAAAAAAAAAAAACGCTTCCACACGTCATAAGTTGACTTTAACCATTATCGCATCAATGTTTTTTCCAAAGACTACGCTTTGCCCAAAATATTGTGTATGATGTTGGAATTCTCGTACAAAGAAAGTCTTTAAGATGATGCTGCTGCTGCTGCTGCCAACATAACCAACAGTAACAGCATATGTGGTTAGCTTTCTTATGATATATAATTTATACATTATGACTTATGACAGCAGAAGACTGACATTTCAAAATTCTGGCAACTGCTGGCTGGCTGCTGAAGGCGATGCGTTGCGATGCGATTCGCTTGACCGAGTTAAACGGATACGCAATGTCAAGAAGCGCATTTTTCTTTGTTGGAAAAACATACATACCAATTTATGTGTGTGTGTGTGTGTGTATGCGGTTGAAAGAAGAGTTGAAAGAACACACGCATCCTGTCAATTGTTGTCATGAGTGAAAGTGGCGTCGTCAGTGGGCTAGAGATTGCTGAAAGTATCAAAGTTTCAGGAATTTACCAAAATGCGTGAAAAGAAAACTCAGTCCATGTCGCTGATGATGACAAGAATGTCCTTTTTGTGTTTATGTATTGTGTGTGTGTGTGTGGGTGCGGTGTGGTGTTATGTTTCGGTCACAATAAGCATAATAAATCATTGCACACTAAAAGAGCATCAGCATCAGACAAGATGACTGTTTTTGATCAGCGTCTACGCCTGTTTGGTTTTATTTTTACTTTTTGCGGAATTGCATCCCCATTTTTGTAGTTTATTTTTATTTTTTTTGTTATTATTATTATCCTGTTATCCTTGACATTTGTATCGCTGTACCATAGGCGACAAGCATTAAGTTGACTATTCGTTGTTGGCAGAGATGTAATGGAATGCATTAATTTAAAGTAAAAATATTTAACTCAAAATAAAATTAAATAAAAATGTAATAAAAGAGCAGGAATTTTGTCTGACATAAAGAAGTCTTTCAAATTGTTGACAGCGACCACCTATGAAATCTGAAGGTTGACTGTTATAATTATATGGAGAAATTAAGTCATATGCTCAAAAATTACTATATTTAGTAATTATTTTCATCGTCTACCTCTGGTATGCATTGTGTTTTCTAGAGAAAAATTGACCAAATGTTCAAATGAGGCCTAAATTGAAAAAAAAAAAAAAAATTGACAAAAGACCGATTTTTGAACAAAACTAAGTTACCCAACAAACAAAGAAAAATCAGTTAAAACTTAAACTTAAAATTTGCGTTATTCCCTAAAAAAAATCACACCAAGTTTCATTTCCATTTTAAAGAAAATTTTTTGGATGAATTTTTCTGTCAAAATTTAATGCTGCGAAGAAAGCATAGCTCATAAGCAAAAATCAACAAATTCCTAAAGAATCACCCAAGCTTTTAGAATATTTTTAAGCATATTGATAAGAACTTCTAAGTATGTCGGGGCTTGGCTTGCTAGATCGTCATTTTGTTTGAAACACAACAGTATTTGTAATATTTTTATTTCCTACCGACAGGAAATCTGGCAGCAGCTTTCTAGAGGAACACGTCAGATGTGCTTCTTCGCAAGCATTTAATTCGAAACTCTATTTACTTAAAAAAAAATTTTTAATTCCGCATTCACTGGGTTTTGAACCTGAGCATTACGAGTATTTTTTATATGCATTAGCATTAAAGGAAGCACATTCATATGTGTCGAAAGTTGTGCATCCTCGCATTGACATCCTATGCTAAAAAAGAGTGAATAGTGCATTGGAAACAGCTTCCTGCTTCCCTTGAAGCACACCCGAAGCGTTTTGAACGCGATTTCGTTTCCCGTTGGCCTTGAACACATTATGGCTGCATACATCTAAAGGACCCCACTCAAAAATATGCTACTATTCCATCTGAGCATTTTGCGACAGCATTACGAAGTAAAGTTAAAATATGTTATTTAGAATACTTTTCAAATTCAAAATGTATTTAAAACTGTTTGTGTTAAAAATAAACGGAAAAAATGTTATTTTTACTATTTTTAACTTTAAAATTTCAAAAATAAATTTTTTCAAATTTGAATTGCCATTTTTCGTTCAGTGTATTGCTTTTGACTACTTTTACTGACTTTTATTTAAAACTAGCTTCCGTAGACCATTAGAAACATTTAAGAAACAGCCACGTGGTGTAATGAAATCTGCGTGAAAATTCTATTTAAAAATACTTTTTATGTGGGCCACCCTAAGTATGTGCCTCTAAATATAACAGCCACGTGGTGTAAATTCCATGAGAACCGATTAAGAGAATTTCGAAAAAATGATATTTTAAAAATATGTTTGTATGAGGGCCACCCTAAATATGCACTCTTAATGAAAGTTTTACAGCCAAAGCTATTCCTCATCACATAAAAGACACGTCGTGTAAATAACATGTAAATTTATTAAGTGGTCTTTGTGAAAATGTTATTTTAAAAATATTTTTGTGTGAGGGCCACCCAAAATAAAAGTTTTGTAGCCTAAGCTATGCCTCATAATATAAAAGCTACGTGGTGTAAGTTCGGTGTGAATCGATTAACCGGTCTTCGTGAAAATGATATTTTAAAATATTTTTATGAGGCCCACCCTAAATATGCAACCTTAATAAAATATATTTTTATGGGGCCGACCCTAAACATGCACCCTTAATAAAAGTTTTATAGCGTAATCTATGCCTCTTAACATAAATGACACGTCGTGTAAATTCCATGTGAATCTATTAAGTGGAATATATTAAAAATATTTTGGTATGAGGGCCACTCTAAATAAAAGTTTCGTAGCGTCTGCTATGCCTCATAATATAAAAGCTACGTAGTGTGAATTCGGTCTGAATCGGTGAACCGGACTTCGTGAAAATGGTACTTTAAGAATTTTTTCGTATGAGGGCCACCCTAAATATGCAACTTAAGTAAAAGTTTTGTAGCCTGAACTATGCCGCTTAATATAAAAACTACGTGGTGTAAATTCCATGTGACTCAATTAAGTGGCCTTTCTGAAAACGCTATTTTAAAAATATTTTTGTATGAGGGCCACCCTAAATATGCACCCTAAATAAAATTTTTATAGCCTGTCATACCCGTCTGATCAATACTAACGTACTTTAAAAATTTCATCAAAATCGGCCGGATAGTTTCCGCGTCCACTAAAGACAGACAGACAGACAGACAGACAGACAGACAGACAGACAGACAGACAGACAGACGAAAACTGAATTTTACATAATAGATTTGCATTAGGTGAAACTCTGATGTTGAAAAAATGGCCTCAGAGTGTAAGTTGTCAATCGGCAGGTACTGCCATTATTAGTCTTATAATGGAAAAAAGCAACCCTGACATTATTAATACGTCATCATCAATATGTGCCTCTAACTTGACGTCTCTAGTAGCTAGATGAAAGATTGTATTAATGGTTGTTAACCTTACGACTCGAAAGGTATTATGTTAGTCATCTATTTCTCTTAGGATGATCCAGTCTCTCAATATTATGGGTATGCAGTTGATAATCCATCCATTTCAAACTCAAGAAGTCATGCTATTTTTATGCTTAGTACTCTCTTTTGCAGCTCTGCTGCTTGAACGTACATATTTGTCATTAATTTTTTATTTTTTGTCTCTCTTATTTTCTTTTGTACCACGTGTCTTACGATTTGGGCCAAACGACGCGAAAATTGCTCCAAGTCATGCTCATCATGTGAGCCAAAATCTTAAAGTAATGTAAGTCACTTTATAAAAATGTCAAAATGTCCAGTTTTTGGGATTTTTTCATTTTGGCATATTAACTATCTGCCAAAATATTTGAAAGCGTAGAGAAACTATATATATATAGATTAAATTAATTTAATAAATGCCTACCAAGATAAAACTTAACATCTGGTATTATTTTTGATATTTTTGAAATAAAAGAAACATTTGCCAGAAAATAATGATTAACTAATTATTTTGTGTACTTTTCAAAATTGCTTAGTATTGTACTAACCATATAATAATTTTGAGAGCAGTGGGTCCAGCAGTTAACATCTACCACAATAGTAGTTAGTATGTATTTGTAGAGTAGTCACTTTCGATGCTAACATCCAGCCGTTTGTCTTTCAGATATAAGAAGATATATAAAAATTCTTTGGGCTAGAAGCTTAATTTTTAAATCCCATCATTGATAAATTTCCATAACAAACTCATGGGGGAAATGCCAACAAATCTGTCTGAAATATCAATATGTAAATTCACTTTGGGCTGCTCTAAAAAAAAAAAATCATAAACATAAGATTTTCTGTTGTGTCTTTAATAAAACGCCATCTAGTAGCGTCAACAATTTCATCAAATACATTGTCATGATGATTTGTACTCTTAGCTTAACGCGCGGACAGTAAAGCTTAAATTTAAGTAAGGAAACGCGTTAAAGCGAAAACTAATTCATTTTGCTTTTGCCATTTGACGCCTTCGAATTCATCAGCACTATCCTATGAAATAAATGACTTGGGATTTTTTACATGTACAATACAAACAACCTTAAGTTCGGCATAAGATGAATTGTAGTCATATGCTTTTCATCATCAGCAGCAGCATCAACCAACATAGCCTTTGTCATTGTGCTACTGAATATTTGCGATGATTTTGCTCAAAATATTTTTCAGCTGAAAATCCTTAATAATAAACCATTTGTCAGTCTAATGCAATAAGCGTATAACTGTCTGTCTGCCAATTCGTAATTTCTTGCAATGTCCAATGAACGATTATATGTAAAGGCACTATAATAAAAATTTAAAATGTTTGGTGGTAGATTTTATAAAATATGTTTTTATTTATTAATTGGACTTATCAAATAGTTTGTCTTCTATTAATCGGAGTGAAGAAAACGTAACAGGTATACGGTTAGATATTTTGGAATAAATTTTAATACTTTTGGGCCACACCAGAATTGTATTAAAATTTAATACTGCCTAAATATTAAAATTCATTTTAAATACTATTTTGTATTAAAATTTAGTACTCGTTTTTATTAAGATTTAAAAAAAAAATGTTACGATATCTTCATTTCGATTGGGATTCGAACCAGATTCCTTTTTATTACAATGGTTGCATGCGCAGTTTAACGACATCAGCCAACGTAGTATTATTTTTTGGTTGGCTATCTTACAACAATGTAAAATGAAAGTTCAATATTGAAGTATTCAAATATAATACAGCATGGTTTAAGAATTAAGTATAATACATACCTATGTACTAAAATTTAAATTAAAATTCATTAAAAAATTTTATAATCTATTCAAAAGTATTAAATGTAATCAAAATTGCATTAAAAATCGTTGTAATATTTCGCTTGTATTAAAATATATTCCAAGATTTCAAACCGTGTATGCTCAGTTTCTAGTTTTTCATGACTGAATAGAGCTCTGTGATTTCTTACTTTGATCTCTAAAGCCTAAGAGGCTTTACTGTCTAAGGAAAAGTCTTTCAAATCTTACAGTTCTTTTCTGATTTTTATTCTATTTTTCTTGGGGAAAAGTGACACTAAAACTAGAGTAGCAAAATTACCCATAGCAACACGAAGAGTTGCCCAACGTAACAGTGAAAGTTTTTATCAGAAATTTAAACTGATTTCTTGCGATTGTGTCCATCGTTTCTGAAAACGTTCAATAAAACTCTCAAAAGCTCTGTAGTAGGTCTGAATCAGCGCTGAATTAAAGTGGGGCTAGAGGGTATGACAGCCCCGAGTTCAAGAGTGCCTCCAACCAGTCCTGGAATAAACTATTTGCCAGGGGTTTTAGTAGCGCCTGAGCCAGGACCCTGCTAGGTGTCTTAGCCCTGAAGTTAAGTCGGCCTGGGATCTCAATAGCCCACCCACTAGTCCATCATTCTTAAGGGAACCTAAATTAAAGTCGAGGGGCACCTAAACATAAAAAAAAGTTTAATTGTTTTTTGCAATCATCAATCGATTGAAGGTATAAGAGCTCCTTTAGAAATTAAGGGACTTAAAGAATTTTTCAAACTTTGTAGTCGACCTATATTTCATTTATATCATAAGATTAAAGAAAAATAAAATTATGTAACTCGAACCACTTGGGAAATCAAGTACGTTGTAGGCTTGAAAGCTTTTTCAAAATTCAGAAAAATTTAAACTTTCAGAAATTTAGAGGTGATTGAAGATCTCAATATTTCATATAAAGTTTGGGGCCCTGAAAAGACTTCAAGACAGTTTGATCTAAGGTACGGAGACATACATATTTGAGGGCCTTTAGGGAACTTTTGAAAGAAACTATAGCACTCAAAATTTATAGCCTAAAGGTCTGTTCAAGAAATCTAAGACTTTGAGGCCTTGAAGGTCTTTGGAGATAAAATTAATTTGCCCTTGTGAATCTGAGAAGCTCTTAAATAATTTAAACTTTCTCATTAGGTTTGGTGTCCCGAAAAAGATTTAAATATTAGAAGTTGAAGTTTTTTAAGTGAAATTTCAACTGGTGGTCTGGTGGGATGGATTATGTTGGCTTTTGGAATTATATGGGCAATATAAAAGTATAAAAAATGAACCGATTTTGCCAAATGAACAGTCCTTCTTGTCACAAGCAGATTGGTAGGGAAGTAAAACTTCAATATTCAGGGAGCTCTGTAAGCAAAACAATAATTCGTAATTTTCTAAGCCAAAGTTTCTAAAGAACTAAACCGATTTTAACAAATGATATATCAATCTTTCGTATTATTTGGAAGCTTAATATGGAAACAATAAATTCAAAAAAAAAAAAAAAAAAATTAAACAAAGGTGGCGCTGCAAGCAAAAATTATTCTTTTGCCACTATCTCAAGAACTAATTATTGGATTTTAATGAGATTTTGTGCAAGGAAATCTTCTCAATGTTTTTCCTACTATTCCATAATATTTGCTTTTTATTGATATGTTCGATGCTTTCCGAAAGTTTTCAACATTATTCGGCATCTCTTGGTTATTTTGATACTGTGCGACACTTTCTGCCTTTTTCGATATTTTTCGATACTTTAAGACTATTTTGATCCGTTTTAAAATACACATGTAAGACTTTCAATAGTTTCTATACTCTCGACACAATTCAAAGTTTACTCATTTTTCGATATATTTCAAGACTTTTTCATACGATACTTTTCGATGTATTGCGATATTTTTCAACTTTCATTGATTTTTCGGTGTTTTTCGACTTCCATCGCCTTTTATATATATATCGATACGATTCAATACCTTCCCACTTTTTGGCTGTTGTTCGACACTTTTTCACTTTACCAATTTCTTAATTATTTTTGATAATACTTCTTGATACTTTCGGATTGCATAGACTTTTTCTACATACATATGTGCAGGGTTGTCAAATTGAAAAGAAGCAATTCCCAGCATTCTCGAAAAAAAATGTTCCCTGTGTTCAGTTAAAAAGAAAAATAGTGTCCGATTTGACGTAGAATGGCCCATATATTCACTCTCGAACTTTTTAACTTGTGACTATTTGTTGAAGCCATTTAAAAAAATTCACCGAGCGGGCTTAAAGTATCAACGCAATTACTATCATAGCTGATATTTGAAATTACTAATGCCATCATGATTATCAATATTTAATGTGAAGAAGAGAAAATGTAAACAACAGGTTTCCAACACTACGTATGCTCTCTTCGATTTAGTTTTATTACCAGAAAAATTCCTTTTCTTAAATCAAATTTAAATTTGGTATCTATCGATTCCCGCAGGCTCAATAGCACAAATAGTAATTCAAACTTTTTCGAACTTTTTTTTTGTTTGTTTTTTCTAACAGTCCTAATCGACTGTGGCAAATCTTACAACAAAAATAATAGCAGTCAATTGCTAAATCGTTTTATGACTCCATTGAAAATTTCACACCCACAACTGGACAAACAAAAGGAGGAACAAAAAGTTTTTTTTTATTTTTTATGGTCGAGTAGTTAGTAACTTCTTCTGTAAGCCAGATTGAGAAAAACTTATAGAGCGCAAAATTTCATGAGGAAAGTTTAAAAAGGACATGTGAAAAAAAAATCAAACTTTAAGTGAGAAAATGTTCATAGCATATTTTAAGGCATACTTATTTAAGTGATGTTTAAATAGCTGGCGATTCGCTAAGCATGTCGTACGTAAAATATTCGTAAGTGACATGCTGACAACGTTACAAAATTTTCTGGTTTTACCATTTGGATAACAAAATTTGCAAAACTAAAAGGCAGTAAGCAGAAAATTGGTGGGGCAGCAGAAAACATTGAAGATACAAACGTTCGAGAAGTCATAAATTATCGCAAGTGAAAGATATTTAATATAATAAAGAAGGCAAATAAAATAATAATAAAGGAGCTGAAACTGGAAAGAAGCAGCAGCTGAAAACATGAATACTTAAATGTTGGCAACATTTGCTGTTTTGAGCGGCATGCAATGACATGAAAAGCGTATCCTCCCATCCTACTTAGTTTCATATAAAGAAAAAATTCTTACGCACCCAATACAAATGTCGCCAAATTCTCATATATGAAAATTAAATGTACAAATACAACGATGGCACTGTGGTATAAAAACTCGAAAATAGTTGGAAAAAATTTATTCTAAGTTGCGTAGGTCATTTTTGAAACTTAGTGCATTTGCTTAATGTTTAATGTTTTTTTGCAGGCGTATGTGCTGCATCGGGGTTGTATGACTCATTTCCATAAGAATGGAGGAACTTTAATGAATTGTGATCGATTCTCGATTTTTACGCTGACAATCTCTATGATAGATCCATAATATCATTTAAAATAGTAACAACGGGATCCGAATGTTTTTAAAACCATAAGTTTTTGAGAGTTTTTGACTATATGTATTCGATTTTTCCTAAGTTATTCGGTAAGGTTCGATTTTTTCGGTAAGTTGCTACAATTTTCGATAATTTTCGACAATTATAGATATTTTCGATTGAATATCGAAAAAAGATAACAGTTCAAGCTGTGGAATAAGTCGATAAAATCTGAAACTTTTCCATAAATTCCAGGCAGGTCCAAACTTATCGATATCAACGAAATAAATCGACTAATGTCAGAACTTATCAAAAACAATCGAAAAAAAAAATAAAAATCCAAAACTCAGATTTCGTCTTCTTTTTCTGGGCTGGGGTTGAAGAACTTAAGAGCCAGCTGTGGCTTAGGCTAAGGATGCGCAGTTCGAAGGTCGTTTAGCTCTTACAACGATAACAAAAATATCCAGCTCTTTTTTTAGCTATTTCTGCTATCTGAGCTAAATCACTTCGTTTCGCAACCACTGCATGCTTTTTGTTTGTGTAATTTTTGTCTTCACGACAAACTCAAGTTGAACTACGGTTCGCTTCCGCCATATGCTTTTTGTTTGTGTAATTTTTACCTTCAAGGCATCGATTCGTTTAACTCATTCTTCGAGGTAAACACTTTTGGTTCGCAATCGCTGCAGGCTTTTTGTTTGTGGGATTTTGATTCCCAGCTAGTTAAAAAATTTTCGTCAACACAAGTTTTTTTTTCCAAACTGATGTTGGGTAAAAGCTCCCAGAGTAGATTTTTGCGTGCAACTCTGGTTTAGGAAGTAACGTATAACGTAACGTAACGTAACGTATTGGAGCCACTTAATTATCAAATAAAGCGTAACGACCTAATATTCGCTATTTGATGTGATGTTTTTTCATTTATATTCCACAGTACCTATAGCTTTGCGTAACAAAATCAGCATGATAGAGGACACAAATTCCGATGCTTGAATACTTCGGAATGCCCCGTTCTTAAGACTTTTTTGGTCTCGTAAATCATTATTGTTTTGTGATTATTTTGACTTTTGTCTGACACAAACAACAACAACAACAAAAACATTGAATTTTCTTCCCTACCCTTGCACGCAACTTTCATAGCCACCACCACTTAGTACCAAAATAAAACACTCCATTCAAGCAGTACAATATTAAGCAGCATTTACTTAAAGTTCATTCATAATCAAAATTTTTTTTCGATTTTGGTTGTCTTAATTTTTGAAATTTTAAAATAACTTTTTTTTTTAGTTTGAATGCAGCTAATTTTGTAGGCTGCTTGATTTTTTTGTGGGGTGCCATATGTAGGTTTGTTTTTTGATTTAAAGTTGGATACTTACTTCATTTAAGGGTGAAAAGGAAAACTTTCAAAAAGTCAAGTCACTCCCACTTCTTGTGTACTTTTTGAACTTTTTTTAAAAGTTTTTCGGTCATAGGTTAATTTTGTGTGTGAAGAAATATGCAATGCATGTGAAAGAATTTTAGTACTGTGTAGATTATTGAAATCATATTACGCAATGTTACTTCATTTAATTGTTGTCAGAGCTGAGTAGGAATCACTTTTTCGGGAATCAAGTCCTATGAACATTTCCTAACATTATCTAAAGACTTTTTCGATTCCATTTAAAGAATAAAAATTTGGATTTTGAGAATTAGAAGTTCATTCCATGGAATTGGAATTAGGAATCAATTTTATTAATTCAATGGCAAAAGATGATTGAATTTATAAACGAATCCATTCGAAAAATTAAAATAGGAAACAATTCGTTAAGATATTTAAAAAAACAGCCCGAAACGGAATGAAAATTTATTTTGAATATCGAAGGAAAATGAACCTTTAACATCACCAAAGGCGGTCCTGACCTTAGAAGAGCCTGTTCTGATGCCAGCTGTTAAGCATATGATATTTAAATGAGTGAAAACTGTTAATACAAGCTGAAAAATGGGCTCATTTTCAGCTTTCCAGAGCCGCTCTTATAATGACCAAAATTCAATTTCAATATTCTCGCATAGATTTGAGCAAAATTTTTTTTTCTTGAGAATTGGATCGAAGTTGAGCTCTTCGAAGACACGTCTCTGATTGCTTTGAAAATTTAGTGAATGAATTTTCTGCATTGAATTTTTTATATTCTATAGAGGTCGCGGTAGGCATAGAGAATTATATATGTATGTATATTCTTGATCAGTGTAGCTTAGTTCGTCTCTATATTGAAAACACGATTACAGAAAAATTAAAATTAAATTCGGTACATTGCTTACTTCTTCAATTGTACTTTGTAGAATTGATAATATCGATATAAAATATCATGGAAAATATATAAAAACATTGTACGCACATATAGCTTTTTCGCTGACTACTTCTGTGGGTTTTGAATGTTTTGTTTGCTTGACTTTATCAGTGAAAAAGCTATATGTGCGTACAGTGTTTTTATATCTTTCTCATGATAAAAAGTTATTACGAAAATAACGGTAAAATAAAAGTATGCAGAATGCAAGCACGATTTGCAGAAAGTAATTTGGAATGTTGCTTTTGTTATTTGCTTTGAAAATATTACCGTAGAGTGGCTTGGCAATGCTGAAAAAAAAAGTTGACATTTCGATTTTTGAAAAAAAAAAAATCTCCTGTCCTCAAATGTCTTTTAACGCACATTAAACTCATGTCATATCTCTCTCATATTCATACAAATCCACAATAAAATTTTAAGCGTAAAAACATTGGGGTTTTTGAGAAAATCAGCCTGTTTTTTTTTCATAAAAAGCAATCCGCCAATTTTCAACAATTTTCAAAAATTCTTAAAGATTCTGATAGAGAAACAGAAGTTCTATTAGAATCAAAATTAATTAATTATTTTGATTTGGATGAAAATGCGGCTATTTTGAAACAATTTTCAGCGGTTATTCAAGTTTCGACACTAAAACTTTCAATAGGCATAGCTTCATAAAAAATGTTTTTTTTTTTATCAAATCGAGGGAATATGTGTCCCCTTATATCCTCTGAAAAACAACACATATGATCCGCAACCAATTTCGAAAGTCCGACTGCATGGTTCGAAATGAATTTGGTCTATAATATAAGCAGTCCCTGATTTACCAAACAGGCAGAGTAGGCACGTGCCTACTAAATCAATTTTTGCATTTGCTTAGGGGCGGCAAATTTCTAAATCTGGGCCTGAGTATAAGTATTGGTTGTGAATTTTAATAGTATCATACAATTTTTTAAATATGATGCTAAAAACTTTGCAAGAAAATTTCAATTATATATTATTTTCCAATTTTGCGCAAAACAATATTTAAACTTATCATTGTCATTTTATCGATGACACACGCCTTTGGCACGTGAGAAATGAACTCCCACATAAGAAATTAAATGATAAAAATCTGAGTAAAACAATGCCAAGTATTGGTGTAAACAACACAACTTTCGACACAAAGCACCAAGTTACTCAAAAATACGGAAAACACAAATAGGACAATTTAATCACAGCATGTGGTCGGAATAACTAATTTTTTTTATCGCAAGCTAATAACTCAGTTTGTTGAAATCAACTGTCATGGCGAGTTCGAAGGAAGGTATGAAAAACTTGTGTAAAGTCAGCAATTACTTAGAATCTCACTGAAAAAAATGCCAATTATTGAAAAAATTTCAAAATACATTGAACAGACTTCTGCAGAGTAAACAATATAAGTACACAGGAAGAAATTTCTTGTATAAATAGTTCATGTTATACTTATCATACTGCTGTAACGGCTAACAAGTTTTATTTGCTGTGTGAAAAGCAAGTAACAAAATAATGTTTCAGGATAACACTGCTGCGGGGTAAAATGTCACAATGACAAAAATTACGTAAATAGTCAGCAAGATGTTGTTGTACAATATTTGCCAATAACAATCTAAGATATTCAAAGGCAGGCGTACATAAATCACGCAAAAAGGATGTAAGCTATACACAAATAATTTGATGTCCCATGCCAACGTAGCGCATTAAATCTTAGCTCAATATGATAAGGACATACATACATCGTCCTTTGTGAAAATTGATTTCTTTTTTTAATTTTTTAGCAAAAAAAAATGAAAATTTACTTTACTAAACTTTAAAAAAGTTCTATTAAAGTTGATTTTAATTCTTAAAAGCTTTACTGTCTACGCGACAAAAAAAAAAAAGCATCTTGATAATTTTGTTGCAACTGCCAAGCAGAATATTCCTTGGCAAACGGAAATAAAACGCACATCTCTGTAACGACGCATAATGAACTCATTTAAATTCAATTGTGTATAGATTTCATGGGGTATCTGGCAGACAATGCCAAATACAACGTACAAAGTTGACTGTTAGACTTTAAACAATATGGTTTACAAATATCGCTACTAATGCCACAAGTTAAAATCTTTCCGAGTATAGATAAGAGGAAAGGAAATAATTAATTTTTGACTTTTGTAGCAAATTACAGCAAGATTTCCGCAACACCATCAGCACAATTATAATAAAAGGGCTATAAAACTTGCCAAAATGCTGTTATTTATTATCGAACAAACTATGTTTTAAGGGTGGTGAACATTTTCTGGCATATGATTTCTTAAATAAAATACAATATTTGTTTCAATGGCTATAAGCAATGCATTAAGTTTGGTGCTGAAAATGCTTTGATAAGTAGAAAGATAGATAACAGCGGTGTCTCTTTATGGTAGGTCAAGAAAGTCAAAAATCTGGGGTGATATTTGATAGAAGGCTGAACTGCGGTAAACATGTCGAATGAAAAGTGGGAAAAGTGAAAATCATGCTCTAAGAAAACACTCTACAAAATCGTACAACAATGTTCTGGGTAACACCTTTAAGGTAATTTTCTCTCTCTCTCTCTTTTCTAGATACTGCACTTTTTACTGTCTGTACTGTCTGTCTGTGGAAACAGAGTTAAGGTTACATGATTTGGTAAATTTATATTTTTTAGCTCGACCAAGAATCACTAAAGGTTGATGAAATCAATGAGCTGAGCTAAAGATCGATAGTCTTAAAAATAACTCCTTTACTTACTGTTAAAAATAGTTCACAAGTCTTTACACAATTGTTCACTCACTTTAACGCAAGTTAATTTTAACTTCAGGCTCTTTATTAATATTTCTTACAAGTTAAGATCTTTTTTTTTATTTCAATTGACATTTTATTAGAAAGTTCTTGGATAGACTGACCTTAGTTTCCTTTTTCGTCTGCCTAATGTACCTTTATGTAATTTCCTTGATAGTTAGGAAGCCTAAAGCCTTCTGTATGAATTTTTCGTGCCGCAGAGTTTGAAAATCTTGAAGTTTTAAGTAATTTAAATATAAGCAACAATCTCTACGTCATTAATTAAGAGCCTTTTAAAATTGTAAAAAATATAGGTACCATAAACAATTTTATCGCGTCTGCCTTTCATATTAAAAAATGTGTCTATATACAAAAATAGTTAAAATCAAGAGGTAGACGTTTTTGTTTCCGCGTTTAAGAGTTATTAATTTTTTTTAAAAATTTTATGATGCATACAAACTTAAGTAATTTTATCGACAGGCAGATTGAAATTTTTATAATGATGATGTCATAAGAAACGAGACAAACAACATCTGCCACTTAGTTATTGCTGCATTTAAAAATTATTATACTTATTGCAAATGTTTAAAAAAAAAATTGAGTACTAATCATTTCATGACGTCTGCCGCTTGCCCGACTGGTTCCTTTACTTATAAAAAGATTCAAATATAGAAGACAGACGACTATAGCGCTGCATTTTCGAAGGCAGACTTTTTTGGGCAATTAAGGTGCATATTATTATGGATATACATATCTATATAAAACTAATACCGTTTAAATTTTGTTATCTAAAATTTACTATACTATTTTTTCAGCAGCTTATATTATTTTTTTCTCGCTATGTACATATCATATTTGGGGAACTTTACTCAAAGTCGGTACCATTTCGAATCGCTGATTTTTGTGTAATTTGTTTTTCTCTTAGTACTGGCTGAGACTAATCTCCAGAATTAAACTCCATAATTTAAATTTTTTTTTTCTTTTTTCTCCGAAATATTGTTAATTGAAATTTATTTCACAGGTCTACTTACGGATCACCATAATTTCCAGTACGGCGGATAGCTGAAAATTTAAATTTACGATATCTCGAGGAAAGAAAAAGATATCGGATTAATTCAAAGTGAGTTTAGAATGAAAAAGGTTAAGCTTTTCTACTACATATACATATATGTATAATTAAATATATTCGGAAAAATCTGAGGTCTCTAAAATTAATATACTAACTTAAAAAAAATTTACGATTTTGACATATGTAGACAACCCCATATATTGTGAATGCAGAAGCCTACAGATCTGTCTCTTTTATTTTCAGCTGCTAGAGGTAATACTTAAAACAACAAAGTTCTGGAAGTTAACGATAAAATAATTCAAAGAGTTTTTTTTGCATATAGATTTTTTTAAAATTGCTGTTATTAAAAATGCAGCAATATGAACGTCTGCCTTTAATTTATTCGTTATCTATACTATGCCATAAATACAATATATCAGAGGCAGACGCGATAAAAAAATTTAATAGAGTTTTTTTTTGCGACTTCAAAATTCGTTTAAAAAAAAGTAAAAGCACCATCTCTAAGAACTTCGGTCCATAAACCGAAATTAAAACCTACACCAATATCAGCCGGCTTCAATTCTGGTACGAGCTGTATTTTATAGGCCTTCAGACCTAAGATACGCCACAATGATCCATAAGAGATACCCAAAGCCTGAGATCGGCGACGAATGGATTGTTCACGGTTTTCACGAACACTCTCTGCTACTGCAGAAATATTCTCAAAATTACGTGCTGTATGCACTCTGGTAGAATGATGAATGTGTAAAATTGGTTCGAAATTCGGTAATGGTGTTACGAATAGTGAGCTCAGTTGGACGCTCATAACGACCAAAATGATGTTGAAGAACTCTATAACATTCTCTAACTAAGTTTCCACAATTAATAAATGTTGTTCAGGAGTGAGTAAGTATATTTATGGTTGAGTCATATTGAACACGGAAGACAAACGTCATATAGACAAGCCATTGGACACATGACAGCTGTCAAAACAACCCAGTTGGAAAGGGATCACCCTTTATATCTTATTTGCATAAATGTGAACTATATTGCATAGCAATACCGATGACGGTAAAGTAATATATACCTAAAATGATCACCGGCTCCCTAACTATAATTTTATAGTATGGTCCTCCATTTTTTGCTTATTTCTTAGACGATTTATTAGCAAAAATTTTAGTCTGGAAAATACGTTTAACTTTGAAAATTTTTTGGATATTTTGGCAATGATATTAATGTGTTGCGGTGGTGCTGAGACAACAAAAGATTCCAATACCACCTAAGTGACCACCCTTTATATATGAAATATATATATATAAATTAAGAGTTCTTCTTACCTCGTGTCTGTCTCATATTTTTTCTATAATATAAAGTACCTACTCTTTTGTAACATTTGATTTAATTGCTTATAAAATACTAAAGTTGTTAACAATTTTTGCATTCCTTTTACTGAAACATTTTGACAGTGACATTTACGAATGACACGACGCCATTTTTGTTTGTTGACTCAACAACAACTTTGAATACGGATATGCACAAAGTGTTGCCTGCAATCTACCTACCGTCCATATGCATGTGGCGATGACGCTTTTATTCACTTGGCGAACCATAAATTCATCAGCGAAACCTTGCAGGATACCACATCAACCTACCAACAACTAACTACCAACTACTTAAAGTGCGAAAAAGGGCTGGCAACGTTGATGACGATGACGATGACGATGATGGTATCAAATGATTACAATTGAAAATTTATGGTGTTACCTTAAAGGGTGACGCTAACATTGAAAAGATATGGTATATACAACAATAAAGAATGCACAAAATTGGACGCTAGGTTTGATAAGTTGCTATGGTCGTCGATTGTGAATTTGGATGTTGCTTGTTATGGATACCATTTCTGGAAAAGAAAACTTGAAAATGATATGATGTTTTTTATTTATTCTTTTGCTTAAAAAAATAAATTCAAATCAAAATTGTATTCAATTATTTTGCATCACCCTCATTTATAAAAGTGTTGACTTTTGGGCGTGGTCTTTTACATGAACTTTCTTTTCTTTTCTTCAAATTCTGCTTTCATAATGCACTTTCGGTTGTAGCGCATTGCGTTTCGCGCATATCTAGCAAAATAAGGACAACAGCAACAATTCTGCATATTTATTGCAAATGTGTATCCTTTGCAAGGACATGCTCTATCATGGCACGCCCATTATACTTGACGGTAATGTTGCATGCAAGTGAGTGCAACAGAGTATAAAAAATATAAACAAAAATATCTCACAGACGCAATGAACGAATGAACTTGTATACGTCTATTTCTCCCCATTATACCATTGTGTGTGCGTATATCCTTTCAAAGTAAATTCTCAATTTTACTACAATAATTTGTAGTTTCATATAATTTGCTTTGTCGGTGGAAGTTTTTATATACATTTTTTTTTTAAGTTTGAAGTGTTTGAATTTATTACAAATTGCATTTTTGCAATCTAGGTCGTGACATTAAAATTCGTTGCTTCTTTTTAAGCGAAAAGAAAAAGGATACGCGGCAGTCGTTATGTTGCGATAAGAAAATTAATTTTTCCTTGACATTCGATGAGCGCAGATAACGTCTGGAAAGTAATAAAAACATCTTAATCTTAAAAGTTTAAGCTGAATTAGCAAACAAAAAACATAAATTGTTGAAATGGTATTTTGCTATTAAACCAGATGAAATCTTGTCAAATATCCTTAAATACTGCGCAGACAGAATGTACATTCTTCTTCCAAAATTTTTAATGTGTCCCTAAAAATGAGATAAGACGGGACTGGCACTTACATACTTCCGCTTTATAAATTTGAAAGTAAGTTCAATATTAAAAACTAAAGCGTTATAGCAGTGGCGTACCTTTGTCGCCCAGGGCGAAGAGCCAATCTGGGGCGTAAAAAAAATAAAAATAAGAGAAAAAAATGAGGTAATTTTGATTTTCTTCACACAAGTTTCAACATATGATTGTATTGAAAGCTTAATATCAATAAATATCGAGCACCATTTTGCACCCGGTGTGACTGACGGCCATCTTCGCCATCTTAGTGCAATTCTAAAGCTGAAATTAAGCATTTTGGGTTCGCTGAGAGTTTCGAGATTTTTACACATTTAATTTCAAGTTCGAGAGATTTGGTGTCTGCGGCAAAGTTGCATCTCATGAAAAGACTACATTTTTTCCCTCCAGCACCATTCCTTAACCCTCCGATGAGCGGTGACGTATGAAGCGGTATAAGGCGGTATAGTTTAAAATATTAAAGTTGCTCCAAATTTCGCATCCCCGGGCACCAAAAGTTTTGTATTGGTGCCAATAAGAACCATGTAAAATTTGGTCCAGTTCAGAAAATATTTGATGGAACCTCCACCGTTTTAAAAACTAGAAAATGGTCCTTAATCTACCGAAAATCATTAATATCTCCCCGAAGCTGCCCCCTAGAGGGATCAAATGTATGAAAAGGTCCCATTATTTTTTTCCCTCCAACATTTTTCTCGAACATACTTAAACCCCTATCACAACCCCTTAGAGGGGCTCCCCTGCAAAAATGGCATTCTTATGGAATTATGAAATTGAATTCCCCCTTTCTCAGTTGCTTCTGGAGGGGTTAAATGCTAGTCCAACTCGCATTGTTTTTACTCTTCTTAACTTTTCCCTTGACACATCTACGCTTTTGGGGGTTCCCTTACAAAAAACACAAAAAATTTCGTAAATTAGGAAAAATAATTCATAGCTCCCCCGGAAGGATCCGTCAAAACACAAAAAATTAAGAAAATTTCGAAAAACAATTTATAGCTTTCCAGGAGTGACCCGTTGAGTGGTCAAATGTTTTATCAGGTCCTCCCTACATTTTTTCCGGACATAATAACCCTCTATCTCAACCCCTTTCAAAAATTATGATAATTTCGAAAAATAATTCATAACACAGGATTCACGAAAAAGTTTAAAATACAATTTCGCACTACAAATATATAGGAAAAGCATCCTTAACTGTTCTATTGAGGAAATCATGGACTGGAATCACTCAGAAATACCTAGAAAAAAAGATATATCAATATGAAAACCGATTGGGTCTGGCCAGACCCGTACGCTCATCGGAGGGTTAATCCCAGCATTTAATTAAAATTTTCGCCTAAGACCGTATGAAAAACTTCACAGTCGTTTGCCCCATGTCAAATTTTTCCAGAAAATTTGTATAAAATGTTCCATAAATTTGTCTAATAGTAGTGCTGGAGGGGTAGCGTAAATGGGAGAGACTTTTCATTAGGAACACCTTACCTCTCAGGCTTAAAATAAAAGAAGTCGTTGACATGAAAGTCAAAATCTGATAGCAGATTTGAGCTCAGCGACCCTATGTTGATATTAGTTGTTGTTCAGCCGCTTATTTTTCAGGGTAAAGTATGGTGACCCTTGACCTTAACAAAGTTGAAAACATTCGTCCTTTAATGCAACTTAATGTTCATAACATAAAAAATCGGACGTGATAGACCAAAGGATAGAAAAAAAATTCATAAGAAAGCAAAAAATGTTTCGATCAAATAAAAAAAATATTTTTTAAGAAATTTGATGTTCGAAAGGCATCTTAAAAACTAAAAAAAAAACAAATATTTTCATTACTCGAACTGAACTATCAAATCATTTTGTTTTATTTTTATTATTAAGGATATTATTAAGAATGCTTTTCAAAGCCTTCGTTATATTATAATTTAAATTGTTTGATTCCATAGATGGTACTATTCTAGCTTGTTCGAGGTCTTCCAGCTTTTGTGCGGACGATGATTTTTATTGCGCCTATTAAGGTGAAATTATAAAATATACAAAATTAATATGGTTTCGCATGCTTTGCTTGAGTTGGCTATCTTACCTGCAACTTAACCTTCTAAGTACTAGTAAAATCCTGTAAAACCACTCTTTTTACTTAATTATAATATCCGACTAAGCTTTGTAAATTCATTTTATTCTATGTATGAGTATGTTTAATAAAAAAAAAAACCCTATACGACTTACACAAAATTTAAGGTTCTGTACCCACCACCACCATTATTCGTCTATGACCTCTGGCCATCACAGTCATATATCATTGTGAAAAACTTTATTTTCATGGCGCTAGCGCTTAAAGGGTCATTACAGCTTCCGTTGTGCATCATCACCATCAACATAACAACAGAGAGGAACCGACCGACCGACCGACCAACTGACTACTACTAATGTGTAGTCAAAGTCAAAGCAGCATTGAAATAGTGGCAAATATGCATTCCAAGCCACTCGATCCATCGATCATCGCGATGTCACTCACAAGTGCTACCGAAGAAGAATTGACCGCAACGCTACAGCATCAGAAGTCGCCACATGGTCGCGGCTTCTGCAAAAGAAGTAATTAAGAGCGATTAAAGACATTAAGAGGCGTGAAGTGTCAGTGTATGACTATGTGAGTACATATACGGACTGTGTTTGTATGTGTTTTTGCGTGACAGATTGAAATAGGCGTGTTCGCGTTGCATGCATGCGGTGTAAAAAATCAAAAAATTACAACAAAGTGTTGCTTTAATTCGTCGTGTCGCTAGACGATACTTTTGGTATATCATTTTGAAGCTTTGATATCAAGTTTTTTCATGATGGTTGAATTATTTCAAAGGGCTGGAAATTGTATTGTGAAAAACTCTAATATTGCCCGAAAATTTTTTCCAAAAATTAATGTAAAAACTAATATTCTTGAGAGCGATAGTTCATACTATTCAAAAGAAATATTTGATATTTTAATAACTCATATATTATCGATATATTTTTCATTCATTATATTATCTCTAACTGCAAAAAACATAGGTCTCCTCACCTCAACACCGGTGATGATGATGATGAATTTTACCGATCCAAACAACAATTAAACACTCTATTTGATTTATTTGCCTAGCGGCAAAGCTGACCTAGGCTACGTCAGAATTTCTTGAAGCCGCCAAGGTTTCAAATACAAAGTTAAGTGCGCACAGTTAATTTTTAGCCATCTTACAATGCATGGTTTTCTTCATTTGCTGGAACTAGTAATGGTTGTCTCTGTTGGACAAACAATAATTATGTGTACAATTTGCACTTTTTTTTTTGTTCTCTTATTTGCTTACTCAGTAACGTATCAAGAACTTAAGGTGCCCGTCAGCAGGGCCCAATATACACACGGTTCTTTTTTAGTGAAAATAAGTAGACCAAATCCATTTGAAACCATGCAGTGGGACTAAATTCAAATTTCAGAATTGGTTGCTGATTATATATGTTGTTTCTCAGAGGATATAAGGTGACACATATTCCCCCGATTTGATTAAAAAACATTTTCTAAGAAGTTATGCCCATTTAAAGTTTTAGTGTCAAAACATGAAAAACAGCTGAAAAGTTTTTCAAAGTAGTCACATTTTCATCCAAATCAAAAAAAAAAAAATAAATTTTATTCTTTTGATTCTAATAGAACTTCTGACTATCTGTCAGAATCTTTAAGAATTTTTTAAAATTGTTGAAAATTGGCGGAGTTATAGCGCTTTTCATGAAAAAAAACAAGGCTGATTTTCTTTCTATTACGCTTAAAATTTTACTGTGGACTTGTATTAATTTGAGAGAGAAATGACATGAGTTTAATGCGCGTTAAAAGACATTTGAGTTCAGGAATTTTTTTTTTTCCAAAATCGAAATATCAATTTTTTTCATCATTGCCAATCCACTCTACGGTATTATTTTCAAAGCAAATAACAAAAGCAACATTCCAAATTACTTTCTGCAAATCGTCCTGGCATTCTGCATAATTTTGTTTTACCGTTACAAAAACATTGTACGCACATATAACTTTTTCGCTGACAAAGTCAAGCAAACAAAACATTCAAATCCCGCAGAAATACAGTCAGCGAAAAAGCTATATGTGCGTACAATGTTTTTGTATATTAAAGTTATAGTGAGTTTTGAAGGCAATGAGTGGTACTTTCAGATGTCTTATCGAGTCATATCGAAAAGTTTCAGCCTACACTGAACGTAAGCTCTAGTACGAGCATTACAAAAAACAGCGTTTTTCGCACTATTAGTTTAGGATATTTTTAAGAACCAAAGATGGTGGTTCAAATCAGAAGTTCAATTCGGATTCAGTGCGTCAAAAACCTTCGACTCGTTTTTGGATCTAGTATTAAGGGAAATTTTGTCGATCTGTGCTATTAAACTTGGTCATACGGTGGGTTTCATATGAAGGCAAATTTGAGTGTAAAGTCCTCAGCGAATTCAATTTAAAAATATTCCATTTTGCTAAGGTTTTTCTGATATAAAAGTTTTAGCCTCATATTTTTTTTTTTTTGGTGGAAGGATTTTTTATTTTGTCGTAAGGCAGGGGGTGGAAAATGTTCACGATACGAAACTGAGAACGTGCGATTTTTATATTGCTAATGCAGTTGAACCTTTCAATCGTTTAATGAATATCAAAAAAGATGTTTTCCTTCCAAGAATTTAATTCTTGATTTTAAATACTGTGCTTTAATTATAAATTCATAATAATTTTTACAAAAGTTACATATAATTAAAAATTACTTTTATTTGTTTTAGGTAAATGGAGACTAAAAAGCTTTTTACTTGATATAGAGCTTCAAGCTAAATAGCTAAGAAGGCTAATAGCTGTAGTAGCTAAACTCTATTATTACATATTATTAAAAAAAAAAAATTAATTTTTTAGCTATCTAGCTAATTTTCACCCCCTCAAAATTCCGTGAATTCCGAAACAGTATACAATGCCGCAAATGTACACTATACAAAAACATGATGAAACATTAGATGTTCCTTAAATATTCTAGGAAGGTTCTGTATGTCTCCATACCATTGGTCTCATATCTTTAACTAAGTTGATGTGATTCCTTGAAAAATAAGGGCCAAAAGTTTTTTATTTATGTGTTGAACCGACCCTGTACTTATCTATCACTGATTCTGCACAGTATAGACAGACTGTTCAGGTAGCCTTAAAAGATAAATCTTTTATGCCGTATGTACATGTGAAGTTTAGCGCTGCAACCAAGTGTGAAGTCTTAACTTTAAGATTTTGCTAAGTTTTCAATGCTTTGAAGAAAAAAAATTATAGTAATTAATTTATTTATTTGTTGCTGTTTATGGATATTTATATTAGACAAACCCAAAAAAATATCGATCCTCTTCCGTTATTCCGCCATAGAGCTATGAACTTTTTAGTATATATCACAGCCGATTTTGGATTTAAGTCGCATTGTCATTATATATTTTGATAGCTGGTCTATCAAGGCTTGCTTGTAAATAATGTTGCGCAATAGTTTTTGTTTGGTGCTATATCAAATATGGAACGTCGAAAGTGGCGTTTTCGACATATTTCACCTTTTTACAGTCAAATACTTTTCAAGCAAGATTTATCGATATTTATGGAGAATTCTGATAGGCCAATTATAGCTGATGACAAAATAAAGGCAGTGATTGATAAAAACCTCCAAATGACAACTTGTGAGATGGCTGAGAGAATAAATTTAACAAAATCAAATGTTCCTGATCATTTGAAAGGCTTTGGTTCCACATACCCTCACAGAAAGAAATTCGCTTTGTGGCATTGGCGTCTGTGGTTTGCTTCTCAAACTTGAATAAAATGATCCGTGTTTGAAGCAAATCATCAATGGGGATAAGAAATACATAGGATCAGGCAGTAAAAAAGATGATCCGGCTCAAAGTACCAGTTCTACCGGACAATACCATGACTAATTCTGAAGTGAGTACACTTCGTCAGCAATTGAACAAATTGAACGATTCGCTCAAACGAAAAAAGCCAGAATTTATCAGTAGAAAAAGTATAGTGTTTCACTAAGATAATGCGATACTCTCCAAATCTGGTACCTTCGGATTATTACTTACTGCGCTCTCTCAACAATTTTTTAGATTGCTTAATCTTTATTTCAAATGAGGGCGTCAAAAATGACTTAGATCAGTTTTTACACACTACTAGTTGACCCTCCAGACGTTGTATTATCTTCCCTTATATGTATCCCGGATTGAGCACCTAGCCATTATGATGTGCTCAGAACAAAAGTGAATCATTTTATTAGCTAGAGGAAAAACGCACCAAGAAATTCCAAAGATCACAAGCAAACTTTCAGCGCATCATATATAGTATGAATATGATTTAATACCTCTTATAGTTACGGAGATATATCGGCTCCTGCATTCCCTACTGAGTCCTAAAACACATAAGCCTTCTCGAGCACCCAACCGACCTATGGTGTGAATAAAGGCCCGGATTAAGAAATCTGCCGTCTTTAGGCCAATCAGAAAGTGTCCCCCCTCTTCACTAGTAAATATAGAAAAAAGTTTTGTAATATCAAAAGAGAGGACCTTTTTTTTTTTTTTTGCTTGTTAACATTTTTAGTGCACACAATCCCAGTATTTTTGCACCTTTTTCCCCCTGTGTAAATAAATTACAAAAAAAAAAAAGTTCCCAATATTTGCCGCCCTAGGCACTGGCCTAGTGTGTCTCTAAGGTTAATACGGGCCTATGTGAATATGTGTTTTCCTCTTATGGTTACGGATGTAGACTAATTTTTTTAAGATAGGAGGTGCCACGCCCACTTTGAGTTTATCAGAAACCTTTCTGAGAGCATGCACAACAACTCAACAAAGTTTCATTCTAATCGATTGAATGGTATAGGAGCTTACCCGGAACATACATACAAATACATTCAATACGAGTAGTAAATTTTTTTCTGCAATTAAATAAAAATTAAATTTAAATCCAAAAAGTTCAAAAAAATATTACCCAAAATTCACAAGCAAAACACAAAAAAAAAACAAGATTATCACACGCATATTAAGCAAGATTATGACAGTAGCAATTGAATAAAAAGCTCATCAATTGCCAAAACGGAACCCCAAATAATAAAGACAAAACTCGATTTGAATTCAGTGGCAGTCGATGTTAATGGTGGCGCTATTAAGACACACATTTAAATCACTTAGGAACTTTGCCAACGAATTTGCGAACGATTCATTCCAACGTATGGGTCGCATCGCATCGCATCGCAGTTGTATTCAAAACACCAGACCGCGTCGGGAATGAATTGTTTGCCATGTTGCAGCTAATGACATAAAACATGTCATCGATATCACAGAGCATTCGCCCCACAGCGGGGATGCGTCTGTCTACTTAACATAATCCGAATTCACATTCAATCGATGATATTTAAACTCAACTCAAAGCGGCAGTAGCGACGGCAATTTGTACGAATATCCTGAAAAACAAACGACCTATCCAACGATATAACAATGCGAGGGAGAGTGAACAGCACACATTTCTATCTGAATAAATCACAATCGAAACGATGAGGAATATTTTCTTCCAAAATTTGTGTATATATTTTGGTAGAGCTACAGATGAAGACAAATTCCTGTATCTTGGCGTTTTGTGTCGACAATTGAATGCCGTCGCTGTTTTGTTAGTTTGTATCGTTTAGATACAAATACGTTTGCAAATATTTTGTTAAATAATGAATGGGTTTTTTTTTGTGTATTTCATATTTGAATGCTCAACTGCGTGGTATATCAAAATCGAAAATTTGTCACTGTCTCATTGCTGCTGTTGCTAGCGACATCTAGACGCCGCCAATTTGTATAGAGTTGTGATGCGTTTGCCGTCGGATGTAGAGGAGTATTGGAGTAAATTGCAATAAATTTTGATTTAAGCTTTATGGATTCTGCATTATATATTGTACATATATCACTACATATATACAATTGTCAAGCACGTGCTTCTATCAATTCGCTTTTGATCTTTACTTAGCAAAGTTACCGACTTACCACTTAAGAAACTTATTGACTGGTTTCTAGAAATAATATCAGTAATAGATCTTGCACGAAAAGGTACACGCTATACTGTGTAAATAATTAGCTTTCTAACAGTAACCGTCATTTGTCACAAGAGTGCTTTTTCTCAGAACGCTTCAATATATTTGCCGGAATCAAAATAATTATGCAAATTATCTACATAGGTACCATTGGAAAACCTTAGCAGGGTGACTGCCATCATAGAAAATAAAAATCAACTTTTTGTTCGATAGTCACACCCCTAATACCAAATGGGTTCCTAAAAAAAAAGTCGGAGATTGCACAGAAGACAGTCATGAAACAACTGAGCGTCTTATGAATACTGAATGTTAAACCAAGCAACCCGTTTGTTTTAAGAAATCTCTTTTTATCGATTTATGAATTCTTAATAAATTTAGTTACAGAAGGTAAAGTTACATGGGCTCCGAAATCATTCAAACTTTCTGAATCTGCAGGGCCTTATAGAATCGTGCATAAGATAGCTTAGCCTATCACCTTAGAGACAATTAAGGATGGAAGTTATTCCCACAGAAGGGGGCAAACCATACAAATGTATTGTAACTAAAATCCCTGAGTTTTTCCTTGCTTTTTATGCTGTAGAATAATTATTTCGACAAAAGGTTTTTCTCAAACAGTCGAAATAAATAAACAGATATAAGGTGATGTAGCCTCAAAAGCTTATACTATGTGCAGAAAGCCAAACAATATGATCTCTTCAAATTCTAAAAAGTTTTTTATTCATTTATTTGGAAAATATAGAGTAACATCCATAGGTCGGACCTTTATTGGTATTGTTGAAGGAGTTGTTTGATAAATAATAGTCCGCTGTTCACTAGTTACAAGTATTGAACCTTATTGAACCGTATGTACGTTGGACCTAATTAACAGTTGAGTTATATTAAAAAAAAAAAAATTTAGTTTCATAACCTTAACTTCCATAATTTTTTATCTTCTTTCAATAACTTACATAGATTTCAATACCATAAATCGATAGATCCAACTTTAAAAACATTTCTCACATTCGGCGTCTTAACTTCGACAGTAACTGCATCAATTACCTCCGTACTGCAACTGCATACTTTTTTTTTTCTTCCATTAAATTTAAAAATATTTGGAAAGAAATTTTCTGTACACAACTACTTAAATAGTAGCCGCATAATCGATTACCGGGAGAATAAAAGCCACATTCTTTGCCCAAGTGAACTTTGTAAGTCCACAACATCACTTTTGTTGCTGAAATTGTCTTATGGATTTTCAGAATCGATTTCGAATCTTCATTATCTGCTACGATGTTATTGAAAACTCTGCCATTTTAAAATTTTGTAAGAAAATATTGACAAAAAAAAAAAAAAAACGAACATACGCCTCCTTTCAACAGTAAGTTAAAATTCATGGAATCCATTGAGATGATTTGTTCGCATGTCTTAGGTGATTTTGTAACATCAAACCTAGTTCACAGCAATCATGTCAGGTGGGTCAATCTTGAATCTTCGTCAATTTTTAGCCTTGACGAGGGCCACAATTATATCATCGCACTGTAGTTCAGATGTTATTTTCATCGGTATCTTTTAAACAAGTCAATATATTTTAAGGCGATTTTTTGCTTTAATTAGAATATGTCCACTAAGGAAACTTACGGCTGACGTTATCTTGAAAAAATTATTTTCTGTAATATGAAGGGTCAAAGTTGTAGTGTATTTGCTGATTACTGGTGTTTGCTGGGTTGAATAAACGCTTGTGAGGAGATATTGATTTGTATTTGAAATATTCTAAGTATGACATCGCAGCTGGATAGTTGCGAAATTATATAAGAATTCAAATATACTGAGAAAACATTATTTATTAAAAATTTAAATTTTTTTTTGATAGAGTAATGTTATGTTTTGAAGAGCTTAATTATGGTGGTCACATAAATAAGGTCTTAAAATTTTTCTAGCCGATTTTGGATCATGGTAATTTTTTTTCGTGGTTCCCGCAAAATCGAGTAACATTTGGATATAGCTTCCACGTACAAAGTAACGTTTTTTGTTTACTTACAGTATAATTTTCCCTTGTAAGTTATTATTGCCAATTCTACTCTCCGGCCTAAAGCGAGATTTCCCTATATACCGGCTAAGAAGATTCAGCAATACTAAAAGTTTTACTATCTGCAAACTGGTATCGATTTCGGTTCATCCCGATTTCATGCTCTTTATTTGTGATATATTATAAAACTAAGTATGGTGACAGCTTAACCATTTTTGGAGTGAAATGGAAAAAATCAAGTTATTATATGGTGAGCAGACGAAAGAAATAATTTTTTTTTGACCGAACAGATCGTGTATTAAACATATTATTATACCTCGACAGGGGTCGTTACATTTAACTATCAGCGACTATAGCTATGCTTTTTATAGGATCAAACGCAATTACATTTGGGATGTATTGAACAGATCGAATGAAGCATTTAAACTGATTAGCTTCATCAGGTCTCATGACAAAGGTTTCATATGTAAATAGAGTGTTAGAAAACAGGAAGCTTTCTAAAATTTTTCAGTCAATCTCTGATTTGTCTGGACGATGTTCACAGTAGAGCTCTGCACTCATGCTGTTCAATAGACTTTCAGAGAGCATGCAAGAAAAGCTCACTGCCGTCAGATCTTCTTCGGAAGAAGTAGGACTGAAAATCAATAATAATAAAACAAAAAGCCCAACTAGTGCCAACAATAGTTTCATGATTGGTGAATCCAGCTTTGAATGAATGAAAAACTTCACTTATTTGGGCAACATCATAAGACCTGATGGTGATATCAATAAGGGTGCTAGAATTAAGAAGTACCAGTGCTCAGCTTCATAAAGTCAACCGAACAAAATCTGTTAGTCAAACATTCTTCTATATGGCTATGAAACTTGACGAACCTAAAACACTTCGCTGCACAATTTTTAAGCGTTCACAAATAATTGTCTTCGTCGAATTCTGAAAATATGTTGGTGCAGGAGCATTTCCAATATCGATCTCGTTCGAATAAAATGGCGGAAATAGAAATGGAGAAAACATACGTAGTGGGAATCATCAACTGATATTTGCCAAAAAGTATTGGAGTGGGACTATCTGGGATGTAGAAGACACAGTCGCCGTGAAAATAATCACCAGTACAAGAAATATGTAAATCTGGGAAATGTTGGAGGAAATTGAAGAGTTTCGTAGAGATCCTATGCTCATTGAGGAAATAAAGGACATATAAGAGAGCGAAAGAGAGAACAAAAGATTGAGATAGAGGTAGAGAGTGAGATTAAAAACTGTCTATCAACATTGGATTTTTTAAAAGTTAATGAAATGCGACCAACTTAGCGAACATTTTTTTTCTTGTTCTGGATACTGACCTATATCTTATAATGAGTGATGTCAAGTCATACAAAATATGACTGCTCTATAAGCCAAAAATAAAATTAAAGTATTTGACAAAAATTTGCTTGTATATGAAATTAAGATAGCAGTTTAGTAATACACCTTACTGCTCGTATTTTCAAATGAAAGAATTGACCTTTTTATTAATTTATGCCAAACATCACAGCAGAGAATAGTCTTTTCGCAACTAAACAAACAAAGCATTAACCCTTATATAGCTATAGCATCTAAATATTTCATCTGCATACTTGTCTCATAAGGGTATTCAAGGTATCCAAGTACATTGTACATCTTTGTATGTATGTGTTTATTTGCTGTGTAAAACCGCTTAATAAAGTCACTTATGGCTGACTGACTACCTTTAAATTGACACCATTGTTGACAACGGTTTCTGTGCTGTTACACCAGTTGTTGTTGTTGTTGTTGTTTGTTTTTTTATTATTGTAACACGGTGTGACATGTCTTTTGTTGCGGTCAACCAGAAAACTGCGAAACATGTCGTTGGCCTTATAGGCGACTGAGAAAAAACAAGTCTATCAAGTTTTAGTCACTACCACCTTTATGCCACACTCCACTAGCGACATTTATCCGCCCCAGCCGCAGTGACAGCGAAACATGGCAAAAGTACAAGAAACCTTTGTCATAAAGGTTGGCTTAAATGCGATAAATACAAAACATTAAATTGTCGGTCATTAATAATCAACCCTCGACCTCAGGTTGTTGTATTATAAATACAATACATCATGTGAGTTTTTCGTATGACTTACTCGATGCTGCAATAGAAAATTTACCTTAGCTGAGGGATTCTCACATTGTACAATAGCTTGTTGCTAAACATCCTATGTAAACAGTTGAAGAAAAGTTAAAAAAATAAATTTATTTTTCTAGGTACTGTATTTTGAAAAGAAAAAAGGTAAAATACAAACGTTTATTTTTGTTACACATCACCCCACACCCTCTATGTGCGACTGTGGTAAATCTAATTTGTCCAGCTTCATCATCATCATCATCATCATCGTCGGTAAGACCAACTCAACATTTGCTGTGCGAGCCACCATCAACGTAGCAAGTTGATGTACATCTCAGTCGGTATCTTGGTTTTACATAAGTACATATGTATGTAGTATATGATCCTGTATTGGATGGAGGCTGCATTAATCCCAGCAACATATGGGTCATTTAATATCCTTGTTGGGCATTTAACCTTTTTTTGTTTTTTTTTTAGTGGTGCCACTTTTGGCGTAATTTTGTGCAACATTTTATCTTTAATGCTTTAATGAGATAATATGATTCTTGAATTTAGCGGCGTCCTATATACAATCCGAAGTATTTAATGCTGTAATTGTTGGACAAGGTTGCTCATTTAAGAATTAGTACCAGAAGCGCGACCATAGTTTGGTTTTTCGTTTTGAGGTTGAGAAATGTTGAAAACAGTTGAATGAGTTCAGAATAAGGCGATAAAATATGGAAAATGTTAAAAAAATGCTAAAAAAAGTTGAAATAAGTTGAGTAACTCAAAAATAGTGAAAAAAGGTTGAAAAAGGTTGGAAATTCTTGAAACTTCAATAGACTGAAGAAGTCCTTAAAATATGAGAAATGTTGATGAAAATTGAATGAGATTGAAAAATTTGATAAAAGTTGAATGAAGTTGAAATATATTGAAACAGTTGAAATGCGCAGAAAAAGAAAGAGGTTGAAAAAGTTGAAAAGATATGGAAAATGTTGAAAAAGTTGAAAGAGGTTGAAAAAGTCGATAAAAGTTGGAAAGGTTGAAAAGATATGGAAAATGTTGAAATAGAAATGTTGAAATAGTTTGAGTGAGTCGAATAAATATGAAAAATATTGAAAAAATTAAGAGATGTTGAAAAAGCCGGAAAGTATTGAATTGCGTCGGAAAAACCGAAAAAAGTTGAAAAATTTTGAATAATTTTGAAAAAGTTGAAAAGTTTGAAAAAGTTCAAAAATGTTGCAGCAGTTGAAAAAGGATGAAAAAGTCGACAAAATATGGAAAATATTAAAAAAACTTGAACGAGGTTGAAAAACTCGAAGTTGAAGTGAAGTTGAAAAAGTCAAAATATTGAAAAAGGTTGAAAGATTTTGAAATAGGCTGAAAAAGTCGATAAAATATGAAAAATGTTGAAATAATTTGAAAGAGATTGAAAATCTCGAAAAAAATTGAAAGAGGTTGGAAGAGTTGTGTTGAAATATTGAAAAATATTGGTAAATTCGATTAAGTTGAGGAAGTGTTTGAAAAAGTCGAAAACAGAAAGGATTAATATTGAAAAAAGTTGAATAATCAAAAATGGTGAAATATGTCGAAAAAGTTAAAAAAATAGGACAAATATGAAAAATATTGAAAAAGGTTGAAAAGGTTTGAAAAAATCGAAAAATGTTTAAAAACAGTCGAAAATGCCACACTAACTTTTCCAATTCCGCCTACTTTTGGTTGAACGAATTACAGTGAAACCTGGATAACTGAGATCTCTAAGGGACCAAAATTTTTGTCTCAATTAAATACACAGTTTCCCAAATAACCATACTCAGACCGATAAAACGTGCATATTCAAATTCAAAATAACAAATTATACACAAATTTCCCACTTATAGAGGTTATTTCTAAACGGTTCCAGTTATAGAGGTAAAAGCCCATGTTATAGAGGCGAAAACGCACAAAAACTTCAAAAAACAAATTCCAAATATAGAGGTTTAATAATCCCAGTAATAGAGGTATTTTGATGGGACCTTGAAGTGAGTCTCACTAGTAGAGGTTTCCCACTTATCCAGGTCCCGCTTAATCAGGTTTCACTGTATATTCGTGATCGACATCCGCATACCAAATTTTGTCACAATAGCTCGCATAATTAACGAGTTCTGCCGTTATTAGTCTTAAATTTAGGGCTATGATACACCCACTCACAGTACAGTCCAGCCCGATTTCGATCCAGAAATACCACATTCATTGATACAACTTAAGCTCGTTTAATAATAGTAGATAAAACTTTAATACTTTATCTAACATTAGTTGAGTACTCTACCTCCAGGAGGTTTCATAGAAACTTCTTCTGTATTCTTCATCAACTCACGTAGCTTGAGGTCTCTACTAAACTCTTTTGTCATGCATGGACATTAGCGATGTCCTTCAATTCTCTCCAATGTTTCCTCTATTCACGTTTTTGTTGATCTAGCGATCGTGCTTCTTGCTACCCTCTGGGGTCCACCCCAGTGATTGCCGATATACTTTAGTCTATCTTTTATTAAGCTTTTTACTTGAATTAAAGCTCTAGGCTAAATAGCTACAAAGGCTAATAGCTGTAGTAGCTAAACTCTATTATGATTAACCAATTTTTATTTCCACCATTTGATTTGAATGAAAATCGTTACTTTTCGTCCTCTGATAAGCAATTAAACATAGGAATAGGCCCTGAGACACCAAATTTTAAAAATTTGACGAAAGCTCAACACTTGGGCATTTCACAGCCATATAAAAGACTTGGCTTCACATTCGATTCAAAACTTTTAAGTTTCATTATCGTTTATGGGAACAGAGAATTTCAGACATTTCGAAGTGAAGCAAAGGTGCTTTCCCCTTCGGTGATTGCCGCCGGCAGAAGTTATGACGCTGACCAAATAAGTGAAGCTCTCCACCTCCATTATATGATGGCTGAATGAATGAAAGTAGTTGTTGTTTTATTAATGTTGATTATCAGATCTACATACTGTCTCATAGCTCTAAAGGTCGTAGAGTTGTATTTGCATGTCAGACTGTTTGTCGGTGAGCAGTCAGATGTCATCTGCATAAGCTTCCATGTAGCTGAGAGCTCTTCTATAGATATAATTCAGTTCCATAGAAAACATTTTTATTGATAGCAGACAAGCTCGGCGTACACCCAATATAAATTAAAGGAACTTAGGAAGTTTTCTCGTTCCTTAAGTTTTCTCTATGTTTCCTATTGAATTCTGAATTGAAGAAACCATGATTCCTTACCACCTAACACTCTTAAACAAATGCTTTTTGTACGTAGATTTTATATAAAATCTTGATTTCTTTGGTTCGTAAGATTGTTGTATTATAATTAATTAGTGACTTAGAGACACATTTGGCAAGTAAGAGTACAACGTCGTTGCGGTGTAAATAATTTGTTCGTATAAAAATTTTTCACCGGACCTATTTATAGTCTTTTTGATTCGTTTGCCACTTGCTGCAGCTCTCCAATTACGTTGAGTATTTGCCTATTGTAAGACAGGGTCTTGATCATTAATTTCGTAATCTTTCTCCAAAGAGATGTCCTTCTGGTATGACCTCATATATGCTATAAAAATGTACCACGAATTCGCTTGCAGCAAAAATAAATTTCCCTTCTAAAAATTTTTCTTAAATAGCATAATACTCGACTCGGCTTCCCACCTTTCGAATAGTATAACCATAAAAATAACAAATATGTACCTGGCATAACAAAGAACTTGACTAAAATAATTTACGATCTAAACGCGTATTTAAATAATCAACGCCATTCTTCAAGGCATCTACATGTACATACGAGTAAACATTTTAAAAACAGTGAACAATGTGAATATGTTTTACGTAAAATATTCCCACTTGACATGACTTCTCCACACGCTGAACATCGAACAGTGAACACTCCAAACACTCTAATCGCTGTCTTAGCTTCATGTGGAATTTACAGAATTTTCCTTGCGGTTGACTGCCAAAACTTAACAACAACCATTTTCTTGATAAAGGCACACTGCTGCACAGTGGTAATTTTTAAAAATAATATTAATAAAATATTTCAGTTTATTTATAAGAATTTAGTTAAAAATTTATCGCGCTCGTTGCATCACTTGGGATGTAAATTTTAAGCGCCATTCAACATTAATTTCCGAATAATTTTGATTTCTCAGTTTTTACTATAGAAAACAATAAAAAATGTCTACTGTTTGGTGGCGCATCAACGCTGGCTTGCATCGCGTATCGTTTACTGTGTACATTTCCGCTCAGATAAACTTATTTCATATGCGACACTAAATTATCTGCAAGAATGTTGTTTATGCAAAAATTTTCCCCAACTTACACCACAGATACAACTATGGCTGGGCTTTGTGCTAGCGGTGGTGCCTTCCTTTGCCATGTTGTTGTGATAAATGTCTTAAGCTGTAAAACAACAGCGCCAACATCCTAAGAAACACCAGCCAAACGACGTGTTGATCTACGAAGTTCGAGGTTTTTAAAAAATATCTGCGTACAACAAGTGAACGGATGTGGCAAAGAAAATAATTCAAAAATGCTTTATGTTCACTCTCACACATAATTTTGTATTATGGCTTTGCTGGTGGTGTTGGAGTATGTAGAAGCCAGATAGCAAAACGTTTGATGAAATGCGGCTTTTAAAATGTTTTACGTCTCTATTTGAAATATACCATGAGGGAGTTTTTTTCTTTTAAGTAACACACTCATAAACTTTCTATAGGTCAGGAAAATTGTCTCAATTAATAGACAAGCTGCGGGAACAAATACTTTAACTTCGAAATCAATACTTTTTCACAATTTTAATGTTGTGAAATTTTCGTTTCTGAGTATCTAGACAAGAATATTTTTGTAAAGATATTTTGAAAGTATTAAGATAATCTCATAGTCAGACCCCAATAGATTGTTTTATGACACGTTGACGGCAACACGGCTCAGCGAGCATGTTTTCAAAAGTAGCTTTTCTCATCTATTTTTTATCATTCCCATGAACAGCATAATTTTGTTTTACTTATATGTTAATGATATTCTAATATCGAATTGCTTATCAGACCTCAACTCGATCTAATTTTCGTTGAAATCAAACGTCAAAAATTGAAATTCTCAAATTTCTTAAATAATCCTGAAAAAGTTTGCTCGAATAAGAAAAACGAGAATTGAAGAGATTTGTTGACGTTGAGAGAATTTTCGGGATGCTTCACGAGGTAATAATGAGCACAAGAAGAAGAATTAACCAAATTCGACGTGAGCCAATTATTTTGAAAGTAATAAAACTCTATTTTATCTGATTTTGATATACCATAGGGTAATGCATTTCCATCGATTAAAACGTTTGGGAATACATATACAGTAGAACCTCTGTAAGTCGAACTTGAAGGGAGACGCAAAAAAAAAAATTGAATTATGAAGTTTTCGACCTATGGAGGACTTCGACTTAAAAATAATCGACTTGTAAAGGCTATAAAATCAAACATTGCTATGTTCGAGATACAGAGGTCAAATTTATTTTTTCGAGTTATGGAGGGAAAATATGTACTGAATTTACTTGTAGGAACTCATAAAAATTATACGACTTATAGAGGGGTCAGATTTCGAGCAATGCAGGATTTGGGGCTTGAAGGAAAGGGAACACAACATTTTTTCCAGTTTGAGAGGTTTTCGACTTAAAGAGGTTCCACTGTAGTTATAATGTGTTTTGTTTTATAATGGTAATTAAATACGAAAAGGAAAAGGTGCTTTTATCGTTTACACAGGTCGATTTCTGGCTCTGAAACTCGAGAATATTTGTCCAAAGGTTTTTGGCGCGATGTATTCGAATCCGAGGTCAGAATTTCTCCGACAGTTCCAGTTTTTCGAGATATTTGAAGTTAGAGGACGTCCATTAATTACGTGAGGTATTTTTTTGAAAATTCGGAACCCCGCCCCCTTCCCCTTGGTGAGATCTGGCGGGATGATATTTAAATTATAATTTTTAATGTAAATTCTATGCATTAAAAAGTTGACGTGAGGTTTTCCTTGACCCCCTCCCCCCCTTAGTGAGATTTGGTGAGATTTTGTCAGACCCACTTCCCCTCTATTTTAGCTCACGTAATTAATGGATGTCCCCTTATATTAGATCAAAAGGTTATATTTGATCAAATTTTCTTATGAAATCATTAATTCGAGTTGACCGGTGTTATGAATGGGGGGGTTATTCCACTCTTAAAATTTACAAAAAAAGGTTATTATTTTTCTATTAAGTTTAATTTTTCGCTTTCATGTTTGGCAGCAATTTATTGTCTTCATAGCATTAAGTTCCACACTTTATGGATGACAAAAATATTGACATTTCTGAATTTGCTTGACGTTTGTTGCGATATTTGACATTCGTGTTTACATTGAAACATTTCTGTCAAACATTTATTTATGTAATTCGGCAATTAAAATAATTTTTTTGCAAAATGCTTTTCAAACAATTTCTGCTTTTTGTCTTCTTTCGGATGCACCTCTCTCGCCAAGGCATTAATACAGACAGAAACTCTTCTTCGCTTCATTTACAGTACGCTCGTTCTCTTTTTCTTCAATGAAATTTTCCAATTCAAAACTCAACAAAATTTTTTTTTGCAGATTATAAGGCTCTGCAGCGCTACATAAAAACGGATTTAAAGTTATTTCTACAGATGAACCCACGCCAGTAGCCGTAGCATTCTTCTTTTTATTTGCCAATTTTTTTATTTAAATTGTTTTTATTTTTTTACTCATATCCACTTTTCCATTTTGACGATATCAAAATGGCTACCTACAAACTCTGACATTTCGGGATCCGATAACAAGAGACTGTCGACAACCATGTTAAGGCAAAAAGTCTGGAAGACATTGCCTCGCAGATCTTTGGAAATTTCAACTACCAAAAAGCCACTTTTCTCGCCGACGAAAGCGGTGAGATTGTAGCCTTCCAAAGAAATGGCTATATATTTTAAAATATGTACCTTCAAAATGAGTGCAAGCTTCTGAAATATTACGAAAGCAGAATAAAATATTTTTGAAAATTTAGATTTTTTAGTGAGAAGGATAAGTACTTTCAAGTAAAAAATCGAAAATGCATATGTTTTTCATTTAGTATCACCTTTTTGGAAAAATTATTGTGTAAATTTTTAATTATTCATATAAGAAAATTTTAGTAATGCGATGTTGGAAAAATCAAATCGGATAATAACAAAAGTTATTCATTTAAATCCTTAAAGAAAACGCACCTAGAATAAGTGTCAAGCCACAAATTACATTTCTAACATTGAAATGTTAACTTGGAATGGCCATAAAATATGAGCCATACTTACTTCACTAATTTTACTTGTGTTTTTTTTTTCCGCTCCACAACCCACATAAAAGAAACCTTTCTATGTTGCAGAAATTCTTGCCGACAAACACCTGAAATAACATGGGTCCGCGTTTATGTGTCTCGGTTATTCATGGAGGTATTTGTAGGAATGAATGAATGAATTAAGTAAGACTCATTACAAAAAAAAAAAAAAAAATCTTACATAAAATGAGCCAAATGAAATAAATGTTTTTACAAGTACTTCGTAACTACACTTTTAATGGCCGCGTTAAATATGTGAAAACATTTTTCATTTCTTTACATTTTATAAACGACCGGTGCATATAAATCAGCAGTGAAAAGTCCACGGAAGTTGGTTATGTTGTAGGGAAAAATTCATATTATTCGCAATAAATTTTCAGGCGTCAACGCGGCGTTGTAAAAAAAACACTGTCAAAATTAGAGAAAAGTACTTTTTTATGACAATATCACAATATTCTAATGCATGAAAAAAACTTTATTGTAAAAACAAATTGTTTTCTCATTAATTCGTGGAAAAATGCAACCGGAAATAACTAATTACCAATTAAAGGCCTTTACCTATCAATTGTTGCAAAACATATCAAGTTATGTGCCCAAATATAGGTCTTATGGGATCCTTGGCTGCCTATAGAGTTCTTCAAGTTGACTTCAATTGCAAACATTTTTTTTTTTCAACAAATTCTTGCAAAACAGTTACTAAGATACAAAACCATATTCATTTAAGTACTATTTCAACCTTTGGTACAATGAAATTGTTTTTTTTTTTTATAAAAATTATTCAAAATTGTACTGGGGTTAGAGTACCCTAGATACCGTCTAAAATTCAATAATATTATCCGAGAAAGTCATTAAGCTCACAGACCTAATATGTATTTACAATTAATCTCACAGCATCTACATATACATACATAGGTATACTATATTGTTCTTGCTATTATAAAGTTGTCTTAGGAGATCCGATTGTACATAAATTGTATGGATAAAATATTTGGCATTTCTATATTAAATTGCTTACATGAAAATAGTTTGTAACGCTTTGGCGCAAAATATACTGAACAGATTTTAATAATTTATTTTTTAAAATAACTCGTTTATGCTAAAAAAGCTTACTGCATACTTATTTTTTTTATTTTTTTAAGAGGGCACGGGCAGTCATGATTTTTGAGAAATCGATTTTTTTTGCATTTTCTTAAAGTATAATATCTTAAAAATATATCCTGAAAATTTGAAGTCAATCCGACAATTACTTTTGGAGTTATTCGGCAATAACCATAGAGCTCTCGGTAGTAAGAGTACCGAGTGTAAAACTTTAAATGCGTTTTTCTCATAACTATGTTTTCGGAACCGGTGACCACTGTAACTCGAAAACCGCTCAATAGATTTCAATGAAATTTACACAGTTTTTGAAAAACATAAAAAGCTAGTGCCTGATCGAAGCATTTTTTTTATTTTAAATCGATTTTTTATGAACAATTAACAGTTGGTTTTTTACCGAAAATCTGGAGGAAAATATTGCCGCCATTTTGTTGGTTTTTTTTAAAAAAAAACCTTCGATCAGGCACTAGATTATTTATTTAACTAACTAATTTTTCTTATCCGATTGATTTTAGATGATTTTCCAAGGATTTGTGATGGTCACCGCAAGATACTCTGTATGGGACAGGGTCTAATTTTTAATATTTTTTTTAAGCTTTCGTCAAGTCAAGTTGTAACATAATGTAATAATTCCATATTATCACTTTTATTAAATAAATTAAATTAATTCCAAAAAAAAACTTATTGAAAATGCTCTAATTTTCAGGGCCATGACTGCCCCTGCCCCTTTAAGCAAAACGTCACACAAAAATTTTCGTTTGTAATTTTCATTGCTTAGGCTACTTCTTGAATTCTGTGTTGTTATGTTTTCTTCTTCTTCTTATTTTCCTCATTTGTACCGTTTGTACTTGGCTTCAAGTTCAAGTTTTTTGTTACTTTTGAAGAGAGAAGATAGAATGAGTTGCTAAGAGAGTAATTTCCTTATGTTATGTTAAATATTCTCGTAGCCTGATTGAGGAATATCCTTCAGTGAATTTGAATTCATGGCTTCATCAGCTTTAAAGCGCTTTTCTCGAAGTTTTAATTTAAGCTTTGGACAGAAAAAAGTCAGACGGGCTAATATAAGGCAGAGATGCACACTAAAATCTGCTTTGGAAGCTGGTTACAGCATCAGTTTGGGAAGAAATTTTAAAATATTTTGTGAAAAAAAGCTAGTTTTGACGTAATTTTTTTAATAAGCTGCAGGAAGCTAATGGCATACGAAAAGCAGCAAAGCTGAAGAAGCAACTGACTTGAAAATAAAATCACACAAACAAAAAGCATGCAGTGATTGTGAGAAAGTGTTAACCTCAAAAGTACGCTGAAGAAAAAATTACACAAATAAAAAGCATACGACGATAGCGAAACGAAATTATTCAATAGCTGAACGAGCCGATGCGTTGATGAAAAAAATTATACAAATAAAAAGCTTGTGACAACTACGAACAAAAATTATTTTGCTCGAATAATGGCAAAAGCTCGAGAAGAGCTGGTTTTGTTATTGTTGTAAGAGCTGGAAGAGCTAAATGAGCTAACAGCTGTGCATCCTTGATATAAGGTGCATACAGTGCTTGGGCGATTTATTGAATTTTTGGCTAAAAACTCTTGCACAATGATGATTTTTTGCGATTGGTGAAGAGTCCATAAGTAATTCTTCCACAAATCTGAACATTTTCGGCGGACAAATATTATTCCTTGTAATTCCGGATACTTACTACACAGCCTGATTTTTACAGCCTTTCTCCTAGTTATTCTTGATTTTGGCATTTTTTGCTCTCCTATACGCTTGGCACCTACTGCAAAGAATAATAATGAATGGAAGAGACTGGTTCTGGCAACTTGTCTACACAACAGAACCTTAACCAACCATCAAGATTCTAACCAACATAATCTTCAACAGCAGAAGAGCATAATCTTGCGAAGAGGCAAAGGAGCTTACGATGTTGATTGCAACTTGATTGAATAGCGAGCGTCAGCCCGTTCATGACTTGAATTCAATATTGATTATGATATCTCATAAATTCAATCTAGAATAGTTGAACAGTTGAACATGACTTAAATAAAAGCTACATATTCAATGCAAAATGTTAGTTGTCACATTCAAATTAAATATTAAAATTGATTAAAATTTATTGCATTTTAATTTAATTTATGATGCTTAAAATGAAATAACATTTTGTAATTTCAACTTGCTTATAAGCAACATTAAAAAAGCATTACCAATTCTACAATTGGCATAAATCGAATTACAACAACATTAGCTAACACTTAATGTTTGTATTGCGCGCTTAAAGCCAACAACTAAAAATAGAACGGAAGTTGAATTAAAGCAGCAAGTGTGTTCAACTACGGACGGGTAGTAGTAGTTAGTGTACATATGATAAGTTTAATGATGAAAAAAAAAAAAAAAAAAAAAATGAGAGCTTACAAGCCTAACTATGCCTAGGTATATTTACTATATTGCACTGACTAAATCGACATCCATTTGTACGTCTAACTGTCTGGCACGTTGTCTACTTAACTTCCCAGCGTAACTGGTTTAATTTTGCTCATACGAGCAAATGTGCTGGAGTTTGGTTTAGTTCGACTAGACATGCTAGTCGTAAATTAAAATAAAATTACAATTTATTTGCTAAAAGTAAAATTAGATTTGATATGCTCTCAAATGACGACGTACTAAAAATATTAGATCACACAAATGTTTGACGGCGTGACAACATTGCGGCATGTGAGAACTGCGTGAATCGACACTTTCGATCAATTAAATCAAATTGCTCGCATTTGCTCATTTGATTATTTTATCGTATACACGGAGAAAAAAACTGTAATTTTGCTTGAAATCACTACTTCTCTATAACTCTAAGCTGCTGATATTCATTGAATTAAGTTATAGTTTAGTTCTTTTGATAGAGAGGAAGTTAGTTTTAAGCCGCTTCTTCCAAAAAAACGATAAAAATCATTTCAAAAATTTATTCTGCATAATTATGTATATCTTAAGCTTAATGCCCAATATACAAAAATTCCATATTGATATGCTATATGATTGAAAATTTCCATTCGATGATATACACACAGATAATCTCACTTATTCACACGTGTTTGCTAAGATTTTGTCGAAAAGGATAGAGTTTTTGGCTGTACCTATACTATTTATATAAAATTGCTTATATGAAAATTGTTTGTAACGCTTTCTCGGAAAATATTCTGAACCGATTTTAACTACTTTTTACGTAAAACCACATATTTTTGCTAGAGAAGGTTTTGGCATACTTAATTTTTTATTTTTTTATATAAGTTATATATTACCAAATCCATTTCAAACCATGCAGTCAGACTGACTTCAAAATACGGAATTGGTTGCCGATTAAATATGTTGTTTTTCAAAGTAATTTAGGGTAAATGTATGCGTTCGATTTGATTGAAAATCATTTTTTACGAAGTTATGCCCTTGCGCTGGCTGGGACATGTTGTGCGTATGGACGAAGAAGCTCCGGCGAAAAAGGTGTTTGATGCGGAAGCCGCTGGGCGACGACGGAGAGGAAGACCATGCCTCCGATGGAAAGACCAAGCCGAAGAAACCCTATCCACGCTTGGTGTGCCTGATTGGAGAAGGCGCGCGCGAAGCAGAGGCGCCTGGAGAGAGCTTTTGAGGTCGGCCGTAACCCGGTAACGGGTTGTTATGGCCACCCACCCAAGTATGCCCTTTTAAAGTTTTAGTGTCAAAACTTGAAAAACCGTTGAAAATTTTTTCAAAATCGTCACAAATCAAAATAATTAATTTTTGTCTTTAGATTCAAATAGAACTTCTGATTCTCTGTCAGAATCTTTAAGAAATTTTGAAAATTGTTGAAAATTGGCGGAGTTATAGCGCTTTTTATGAAAAAAAACAGGGCTGATTTTCTCAAAAAACCCCAGCTTTTTTACGCTTAAAATTTTACTGTGGATTTGTATTAATATGAAAGAGAAATGACATGAGTTTAATGCTTGTTAAAACACATTTGAGGTTAGGAGATTTTATTTCCAAAATCGAAATGTCAACTTTTTGTTTTTCATCATTGCCAAGCCACTCTATGGTACTGTTTTCAAAGCAAATAACAAAAGAAACATTCAATGCATACTTTTGTTTTACCGTTATTTTCGTAATAACTTTTTATCATGGGAAATATATGAAAATAATGTATGCACATATAGCTTTTTCGCTGACTGTACTTTTGTGAGTTTTGAAAGTTTTGTCAGCTTGGCTTTGTTAGCGAAAAAGTTATATATGCGTACAATGTTTTCAAATATTTCCCATGCTAAAAAGTTATTACGAAAATAACGGTAAAACAAAAGTTTTTTTATCGGCTTCTCTGATTTTCAAAACGAGACCAAAATTAATGTTTTTTTGCTTTACATAATATATAATTTTTTTAAGTGTACTTTTTTATCACTTCAATTTTTCACTTTCAAAACAAAACCAAATCAAAACGGAAGTCGGAAGTGACGCAATTAACGGGTTTATCCAGACCAACGACAACCAACTGGTCTACTACATACTATACAATGAGAACTACAACTATTGACTATGTCACTGGAGCAAAACCAAGTGTTAAATTGTCATGATTAATACCGAGCTGATTACAGTGGTAAAGTAGTAAACACTTGCATGTGAAAGTGTTTTATGTCTATTAAATTGGTAATAACAGCATTTAAGTGTTTAGAGCGTAAATTGCGTTGTTGACCATCAAAGCCATCGTCGCGCTATTATAACAACAAATTAGTAACAAATAGGCTATGAAGGTTTTTGTATAACATTTTTAGGGATTTTTTCTTTTGTCTTCTGTATCAAAACTTTCCAGTAATTCTATATCACTGCTGTATTAAATTAAATACTTTTGCATTATACTGTTGATTTGCTGCCGATTTTGCTTTGCTACCAATTCGCATTCTTGAATGATATCAACCAAAATGGCAGGTAGCGACAAATTTTTGTTTGGGAATTTCAAATATGCCACTTTAACGTATAGTTATTTTTTTCATTTTTTTTTTTTGTATTAGATATTTGAAGGCAATCAATCAACGTTCAGTTTTTGCTATCTTAGTAAAAATTATGCTGTATTCGGTATGTGAAAGATCAGCAATAAGGATCTTGAACTCTGAGTGTAGTGTGTTCTACCTTTGCTTCACTGCTGCTGCAGAAAGTTTAAGGTAAACGTCAAGAACGGTTTCTTTGTTAGCACTGTGCATAGGGCCACAAAAACTCTCAACAGTTAATTATATGATAAGGAGTTTAACTTTAAATTATATAGTTCGTGTGCGATTGCTTGAATTATAACTACTTTGAGGCAAGATTTTATGTAACAAGATTAAAAGAATTTTTAAGAGTTGTAAGATATTAATTCAAGTTGCGTACAAGTAGGCGTGGCAGCTGCCACTCAAGGAAAAACTATGCTAAGAAAACTCATACATCCAATGTTGCAGGAAACGTCTGCTGTCAAGAGCAATTGTATGACAATATGTGTACGGTATTGAAATAGAGGGCGTGACACTTCCCATATAAACAAAAACCTTAAAACGTTATGTGCAGAAAAGTTGATGCAGAAATGGTTGATAATGCCAACAAGTGCCGTATATAAAGTAGTTTCGGTTGGACAAGTGCGCGAGGCTCCTCCTAAAAAACAAAAGTTTGTTATGCGCACATAAAAGTTTTCTTGAAAATTTTGTCAAATTTTGTGCAAAAGTAGACAAGAGCTTAGATGCGTAAAAACTATTCGAAATTCGAAAAGTGGGTACAAGCAATACCTTTGAAATGGTATGCTGAGAAAAGCATTCTGTCACATATGGACCGGGAACATTTGGTGAGACGTGCTAGGTCTGAAAATAGGTAGGCATGGTTGGGCAAGTAAACCTGTCATTTTCCATACAAACAAGAACAACCACACTACCCCAACTCGATCGACACCCACACCTATTCGTCTGCCTTCGATAGTAAGAAATCTTCTATAAGCCGCTATGTCTGGATCCGGTATCCCTAAAAGACTTGGTAAGATGACGTTAACTATTTCTAACAGCGTGGTAAGACTTGGCAATGATCTCACTAACATGCGATTTTTTCAATTTGATGATAGAAAAAATAATCCGTGCTGGAGATATCGACATCTACGACACGATTTTCTATAAAAGTGTCATACTGCCTAGAAGTCCAGGCAAGAATAACTCTTGCAAACACGTGTTACTTCGGGCTTAAAGGGCAATCAAAAAGTAGAGCTTTCTTTCGACGAACAAAGACAGCGCTTTACAACGCATTCATTCTCACCGTTCTGTTATACAGTGCTGAGACATGAACCATGACGAATAACGCTGAAAAGATATTGGGAGTTTTCGAGAGAAAAACTCTTCGCAAGATCCAGACACCAATCGGCGTGAACGACGCATATCACTTAAGATGGAACCACGAGTTGTATGAGTTGTACGCCGACTTGGACATATTGAACTGTACATAAAATACAGCGGCTACGCTGGTTAGATCATATTGAGCCAAAGGACAACAACGCTCCGGCAAAGAAGGTACTCTATTCAGAGTGTACTGGTGGAACTCGCAGAAAAGGAAATCGCCGTTGCGGTAAGAAAATTGACGGGAACCTGAATTGGTGTATGAAACGATCGCAGCATTTTGGAGACGGTCAAGACCGGTCGTCGGTTGTAGCGCGACGTCTTTAAGTTCGCAAGAACTTTAAGTATTCTCAAATTAGGGATCCTTAATGTAGCATTCTGTTCTTCGGAGCATTTTCATTTTGTTTCTTCTTCTGGCTCTGAACTGTGAACGAGGTGTTCTTGTCATTCACAAGTAGGCATTTCCATACTTTATCTTCAGTGCTATCTTCTGGTCTTTTTTTCTTATGACATATAGCCCAATGTGGCAGCAATTTCTGTTTTTTGAGAATGGCACAATATCAGTTCGTTGAAGGCTCTAAGATAAGCGCCAACTATATATTGAACCGATTCGTAATTTGCGTCTCTAAATCATATTAAGGACATTAGACGAGTTCCTTGGAGCAATGTGTCGATTTGGTTAGTAACTATGTTTCTATGTGAAATTTTCGTGCCATTTTGCGTTTTGATGCAAAATCGATTAGTTGAAAGCCATTGTTTGATCTTATACCATGGAAGTTGTAATATCTTACGTACCCACCGTAGGTACCCCCTTCTGAGTTTTTGCATTTAAGTTTCTGAACATTATTATATGATTTATATGATCATACTCTAGGAACGTTCTGTAGTCTTTGTGCAGGAGTTTATGAAACCCCTTCTTGAGGAGTCTTTTCTTTCCTTTGTAGGACCGTGGACATATACCCAACATCAGTGTATTATATAGGTAATACAAGTTGGGCAAGTATTTTGGAAAATCTTTTTCTCTTAAATAAGCGCTTTCTGTAGATTTCCTTAATGTCTCGGTTAAAAATGTTTACTCTGGCATGTCATTTAAGAAATTGTTACCTTGGATAGTTTAAATCAACGTTCAAATAAAGAATTTTAATCAATCCAAAGGAGTGAGTGTTTGGCGGCAGCTGAACAAAAGTTAAGAAAAATTTGACAATGCAAGGACATCAAAATCTTTAGACGGTAAGATTTTTCTTCTTTTTTCTCTTGCATTATTCATCGTGAGATTGTAGTACCAAAACAGCAAATTTATTTGATTGATTTGACCAAGAGATGAAAATTAAAGATTTGATCAGAGAGCTCAACACAAATCGAGTCATGTTTCATTCTGATCGCAATCATTTTGGTCTGCATTGGCAATTAGAAGAATTAATCAAGGGTTTCATTTTGGTTTTTTTTTTGTTTGTTTTTGATTTACAGTCGAATTTATAGGTTGTATGTTTTAATTTTTGCTATTTTATAATTATGATTTTTGTTCATTGTTTTCTACTACAGTCAATTTCTAAAATTCAGTAGCATTCTTTAGCTGCACCGACAGTGTGTCCTATTTATACAGGGCTCTTCTTAATGCTGACCAGATCAAAGCGAATTTTACCGCTTTAGATTGTCGCATGTCTTTGATGTTTTGCGACAATTGGCTGAATTCACTGCGTGAAATTTCTACAATTGGAACATGATTATCTTCTAAGCTCTTGGTATCCACAACAGCATTGCAAAATGATCATCATCGTCATTACTGTGACGTTCTTGCCGCGCATTGTTTGATTTTTATCGCTGGTTATGAGTAGAATCAAGTGGTAACTTGTGGTGATCATCAAGTGCTGTCGTCAAAAATGTCGAAGCTGCAAATGCATATTTTTATTTTAATAATAAATGTTTTTATTAAAATTTGCTCCTGTATTTTTCTGTAAATTTTAATATTTACGTTTACGTAAGAGAAATTGCTCATAGACAAAAATTGAAATTCGCCATCAAAAACAATAGAGAAAGTGTCCCCAAAACCCAAAAGTACTGGTAAAAGTCAGAATAACGAGTTTTATATCCTGTATTCATATTTGGTGAACCATCACTGATTGTTAATATCCCTCGTTTGGTAATCTCGATAATGTGCTCTTGTGACATCTCTAATAACACTAGTTTACAAATAATTAAAAAATTTCTGAACTTTAGGTGCCACTATACATTTCTTATGAAAAAACGGCTTTTGATTCTGAAAATCAAATTATTTTTTTTTATTTCACGTCATTCTCGAGATATCGGTCACTTTCGGTTTTTGGACCAAAGAAAAAAGTTGATTCAACTTAATTACAAATATCTCAAAAAACAATATCTACTATATATAATCATATTGTATGTCAAACTAAAGGTAATTAAATTTCCTATAAATAATGTTCACATTAATTTTTCGTTGGCATGTTAGTTTTGGGCGAAATAAATTGATTTATAAAAAAAAATAATTTTTTTTTCGAAAAAATTAGAATAAATTAAGAATCAACTGCAAATTTTTGAAAGAAAAAAAAAAAAATTGGAAAAATCCTTTTGTTTTTTTACATCCATAGTCTATATATCTATAAAGAAAATAAAATACTATTTATGAAAATCGATTAAGAAATAGAATAGTTATATAAAATTGAATAAGAAATGGCAATGGAATGGAAATGTTCTTACAGGAACATCGATCATTGCTAACTTTTGCTTGTAAGTTCTTTGCAGTCAAAGCATGCTCCCGATGTGCTCAGATTCAAAGAAATTCAATCAAAAAAAATATTTTAAAAATCCTTGGAAGATCTTTGTGAAGAGGCCTTCTTGATCCCAAGACTCTCTCTATTTTCGTTTCAAAGATAAATAAGTCCTTTTTATTTAATACTACTTTAGTTATTCGTTCTTTAGTAAAGTTCTATAAAAATACTTAAAGTAAGTGGTAAAGGGTCGTCCATTAAAGACGTCCACAAAAATTTTGAAATTTTCACAAAGGATTATTCTATCCCACTTTTCCTTTTTTTTTAGTTTTTATTCGTTTCTTATGAACAAAGAATGAAAGTATAAATTTCCGAAAAGGCCTTGACCTTCCATCCACTGCTTTTCCGCTTTTGTTAGTTTTTATGACGCTCCTTCCTATTGCTGTGGACGTCTTTTATGAATAATCCTTTATGAGTTTCGTGAAAAAGTTAAAAGTCTTAATTTTTTCCAGCTTAGGTATTGTTAGTTCAGAAGGATACGGTTTTTATTTCATGGTTTTTTATTAATACCAAATTTGGTCTTAAGCAATTCCTTGTTATAAACTTCAATTTCATAAAAATTTTGTTTTTTTTTTTGATTTCGTACATTGAGTTATATCTCAAATCCTTTAATACACTTGAAAGCATTAATATTTTTGTTTTTTCGTGTATTGTACTCGTAATAATACCATCGATTTTGTTGCCCCCTTTATTGCTTACAAAAATATGCACACCGTACATTATCGTATATGTGTTTGTGACCTTTAAAAGGTACATGCTGATACATTCACTCAAATGCAAATAAGCCAGACAAAAACTATAGACCAATTGAAGCAACCGCCAATTTGTAATATTATTACCGTTAACATATACAGGCAACATCAATAATCAATAACAACAAAGTTGAGCGAAAAATTTGCATAACAAAAATCTTGATAAAAATTATTTTTATTACCAACATCCTGCGGCAAAATCGGTAGCAAATCACAAGCCAAAAAATCGTTAGAATGAAAAAATGCGCAAAAACTTTCTACTAAAAATTATTAAAACGCAAGCAAATTAGCGATTTTTTCGTTATTCTGTTTAACATAAAATCGTTGTTAAATGCAGCGTTTATGTTATAAGCCGCAATTTAAAAAGCCAGGACGACGACGGCGTGCTCTTCTTAACGCGGCGTTGCCGCTTTTATGAAGTCTATAAAATTTTGAGCTACTGACTGTAATTTTGAAAAAATCTTTCAAATTAGACGCACGATATATGGCGGCGCTCAATTAATTTGTGAATAACTGTTTTTTTTTTAAATAGTAAGTTTAGCAAGAATTTAGTTTTGAGTTTAATTTTTCGTAGGTTTTTTTTATCTAAGCACATTTTCATGTTATTAAATTTTGCATAATTTTTGCAGAACAGAGAGATCGGTAGCATTTTTAATATGAAATATAATTTACCTACTTAATTGACTTTTTTTGCTTTGTTTCACAGTTAATTCCTGATGATTTTGAAAAAGGTATTATTTTTTTGTATCGTGAATCTCGATTTTTTACTACTGACATGAAGACGCAAATCTTGACATGAGAAAAAAATTGAAAATTATATTCTTTTTTTTTTTTTTTTTGGTTTTCTCAAATCATAAAAATTATACTTTTTTCACTATCTTTCAATCGGAAAAGTTTCAAGTTTCTTCTGGAAATTAAAAAATGTGACAGGGAAAGTTAAAAGGAACCTACGGGTTGAAAAAATCGATTTTGACTTTTTTTTTGTTACTCGGGGGTTTTCAAGGTCGCTGATTACGTAGCAGGTATCAGATTTTAAAAAATCAAAATGGCGGATCCATTGTGATTTTAATAATTCATGACTTTAAATTCATAATCAGCGACCTCAAAAACCCCTGAGTAACGAGTTTCAAGCGAATCTATTCAATTTTCAAAAACTTCATCTGCCATATTGGATCTGCCATTTTGAATTTTGAAAATCTGCTACCAGATTTGTAATCAGCAGCTCCAAAAACCCCCGAGTAAGGGGTTTCAAGCCATAAAAACGTTCAGGCGCATCAAAATCCACTTCTCAACTTCAAAGGCGTTTTTCTCGAAAATTTATTTTCGGACCGTGGGTCCTTTTAACTTTCCCCGTCACGTATATTTAAAATTTCGTATGTATTTACAATTGAGAATTATTTAATCCCAACGGAAAATCTGCAAGCAACTTCCAAGTGGAGCTTTCAAAATTCAAAATTCTATTTAATTTAAAAAATAAACTTTTATTTCGCATTCACTGGGATTTGAACCTAGGAACTCCGTGCTGTTGCATGCGCAAATTAACAACTTCAGCCAAACCTCTTGTTACATTTGGCTGGCTAAAAGAAGAAAGAAGAATTTGATAAGTTTCTAAATCCGTGATTCTCAAAGTGGTCCAGGAGGTCCCCCAGGGATCCACGGGAGACTCGACGGAGGTCTACGTTGGCGTGACAAAAAAATGGGGGTTCACAATTCGTAGTGAAGAGCTACAAAGTTGGCTTGACTTCACCTGTCAATGTAGGCAGACAATATTTTAAGGAGCTCAGCAACTCTTACTTGCATATTCCATATTCCATTTTATTTTTCTTTTTATTTTTACCACTCCGAATGGGGAGTTTTCTAAATGAAATAAGTGACCAATCAATTCTCACTATTCTTTCGAAAACTATTAATTCGTGGCTGGAGCTCAGCCGCAACGCAAATTTCCATAGTTAGATCTAGTCTTCACATTTTTTGTCGAGTTTTGGGAATATGCTAGCAATGTAGCTGCAGGGGATCCACCGCAAGCAGTTAAACTTTGAAAGTAGTCTAGGAGAAAAAAGTCTGGGAACCTCTGCTCTAAATCAGTTGTATTGGAAATGTAACACATTTCTATAAAAAAACCTAATAAAAAAAATTATTAAATTTGGTTTATGTACTGCCAAAACTAAAACTTCATTTAATTTAACCGCACCATTTCGATTGTCATAATTTGCAGCACAATCTAAGCACAATGCCATTAAACTAATTCTGCTACTACAATTACAAGTGAAAAATTTCACTTTCATTTAATGGCAACATCCTTTCCACTGAGCTGCTAATGATAATGATGTTGCCAATAGTGATGATACTCCAAATGTGTGTTCGACAATTGAGCAAGCAGTCAGTCAAACTTGCACGTAATTAGATACCTAGCCATAGATAAGTTATGAAACAGATACACATGCACTAATACATACATACATACATTGCACATGATTATAGTTTATGGTAAACTAGTGCTGACTAGTCATGGTATTAACTTTTTTTTTTTTTTTTTCGCTGCTATAGTTGGGTGTTGTAAAATTATAGTAAATAGACTCATCTTTGAACTAATGAAACTTAAGATGGGGGGCACACGAGCAAGTCATGATGCAGTTAAATGCACGCGATCAAAATGAGACACGTGATGGCGTTAAGTAATGGACCGAGCTTTGAAAATAACTTGGAATGATGATAATTTTGCGTTAATTCGATTATACAGCACAGGCAAAATAGTGAAGCGAGAATTTTAAAAGAATAAATGCGCAGAATGTTTTAAAAATTTTTAGTTTTGTCTTTAATATCAGCTGTTTTTCTAATAGGGATTAAACTTAAAAATGTGTAACAAATATGACAGCGCTGATATCATTTATACTCATGACAGTGAGGATTGCCATATCATGGTAAATTTGATACCAAGGCTTGCAAAACTGAAAATTTTCTAAATTAACTAAAATTGCAAATATAAATGATAAATAACTCACATAACTTCTTAAAATTATGATCTCAAAAATTGACCACCAAAATGCCAAAATCGGGCTCGTAGTGACACTTTCCGCCCTCATGGCTCAAACCGTTATTCGGTGCACAAGCAACTAAAAAATAATTCGCAGAATTACAACGCTGTCGATGCACAGCGTTGACTTGATTTCAAATGAAAACAAAAATAACATACAAAGGCATTAGCGACGGTGCCGCATTGTGCCTCGACGAATATAGCAATAGTTTTTGTTTGTAGTGGAATTTTGTTTTTTTTTTTGGACTGTTGGCGAATTTATAAATGAAAGCATAAAAACTTGAAAATTTCGATTTTTGTGGCTTAATTTTGTTGTTGCGCCCTTTTGCTAGATTTTCATGCCCACCGCAGCTTTAAGTTCATCATAAGTCAATTCCTTAATGTCCCTAAGAGCTAAGTTGATCCCTAGAAATAATCGAGTTTTTTAAGGTCAACAAAGGTCAAAGGTCAAGTTTTGAACCAGAACCTTGCTAGGTGGAAAAAGTTCCAGAAACACCAGCGTAATTGATATGACTTGCGTTCAAAATAAAAATTATCATTGATATCATAACATTCAATTTTTAGGGGTTGCATCACCAAAAAAACTTTTTCAGCAACTTCAAATAAAGTGGTCATTAAATGACAACATCTGTCACTTTCTTAAAGCCTTAATGTGGTCTCATAATCTCATCAGCAACAGCGATAACAGCGCCATCTAATCAACAAACAGCAACAAACGAAATCAATTAAATTGCCATCAACAAGGCAACAATGACAGCACTCTGGCAAAATTGCAATTTTGCTGCAAAATTTTCTCTTACTCCACACTCGAGACGAAGAGCAGAAGCAGAAGTAGAAAAGAAATTTGATTTTAATTGGCAAATGGCAACACATGCAAAATGGGCGTAACTCTTTAATGCAAATTGACAGCTGTCAAAGCGACATAGTAGCTAAGTGAATGTGAGAAACTTTCTAAAATTGCCCAAAAATTAATGCAGCAGCAACAGAGATAAAAAATTTAAGAAAAAAAAAAAAAAAAAATGAAATAAAAAATTAAGGGTTCTTGTAGCGAAAATGAGAGTGAATGCAGCTGTTTGGTGTTTACAGTGCCACCAATCATCTACCAAAAGTGCAATTTTGCAATTTACGTGGTAAACGCAATTTAGCACTTTGTTCAGAACTCTGCTCTCAATGCAATTCAATTCAATTTCAACCGCTAAAAGCAATTTCCTGATTGGGTGCTTTGGAGGTTTTTCTTTTATTCATTCACTTTAGTGCGGTGCGCACGATTTGCGGTTTTGGTTGTAACACAAAACTTTTGTGCAGCTACTTAATGTTGCACAATTGCAGAATACAAATTGCAGTCAGTAAATGTGAGTATCATTTTGTTACCAATGTAAACAACATCAGCAGCAATGATGTTTACTACGAAATTACCCTTTTATGCATCATCACTTCGTGTAATTGTAATTTTATGTATAGTGGTTATTACACAGAGAAAATGTTCGTTCTAGGGTGAGAAATATTTTGAAGAACAAAAATTACACATGGTGTAGGGGTGCAGTGTGACTGTTTCAATCGAAAGGTTGAGTTCGATACCTATCGCTTAAAAGCAATGCATATTTTTCGTCATAGTGACATTTTCCGTAAGTTACCGGCATTTCTTAGAGAGTAATTCCTTCAAAAGAACCATTCTTTACACTTAATTTTAAGAGTTAAAATGTTAGCCGTAACTGCGGTATTCTGATGTTGCAATTTTCGATGATGCTTTTAAGCATTTCGTGTGGTATTTGTCAATTGAGTACTGTTGGCTTCCCATTCCCCAATCGTTGACGGGTTATCCGTAGAATTTGGATTTTACGTAGCCCCATAGGAAAAACTCTGGAGGTTCCGATGCGAGATATTAACTGTTCACCGAATTGCTCTCACAATAAATCCATGGCATCACGGGCTGTACGGCACGTAGCACCATCTTATTGGAACCAAATGTCGTCGAGTTTACGGACTTAAGGAAGTTAGTTAGATGCATTGAGCTCCGAGACAATTACATTAGGATATCTCTTGATTATTGGCAAGCACTTATCTTAAGTTCAAAAGGTCAGTTCGCTTACTTCTTTAGAGAGCTGAAATCTGTCCATCTTCGAAATCACTTCTTCTTGAGAGTAATATTTATTTCTAGAGATTTAAGCGTGTCGTGACCTTGCTCAGGTCTATATCAATATATGTAGATAAAATTTAGGGCTGTGCAAGGAGCTGAACTCTTTTGAAGAAACTCGAAAATTACAGGCTTTTCACAAAGTTTCAGCACCGAACCGTTTGATTGACCCGACTCAGTTCGTTTAGTTTGATGTGTTCGCTCATATCTCAATGTCATGCTTCTGTTTGTGCCTGCGGCGTGCCGTACCATGAGAAAATATTCGAACATATGAGTTGCAACGAACAACAAACGAACAACAAACGAACTGAACACGAGTTAAGTCGATCGAATCGAGTTGTTCGAATTTGACTCGTTACGTATGTCAAAAGTTCGAACATGTTCGATCAGCTCGTTGCACAGCCTTAGTCAAATTCCATCTGACCCATGCGAGTTATAGAACGAGAATATATTTGGTTTGAACTGTGAGTCCTGTGGAAGACACTGAGGTAAATATACACGCTTGGGTATTGCTCCGTAATTATCCACACCCGGGTCCCAGATAGAACTTCCAGAACTTTTAGTGTAGAATCATGACGAAAAATAGATTTTGTTTTTATTTTAAGGATGTCATGCTTAAGTTTAGTACTTGAAACCGTTTATCCTACCTATGCCGTATACCAAAACAATCGTAACACATCGAATTCATAGGTGATATAATCCCCTTTTTCTAGTTACTTTAAATCACTGTAAGTTATACTCTACGAAATATAATAAAAAAGGATCTTTGATATCAGCAAGAATCTTTTTCTTCGCTCACCACTTTGAAATGGTGTAGTTAAACCCTTAAATCTACCTTGTGACACTGTCACACTAGCGACGTCACTGCTGTTACCTATGTTTTGTCTTAGCAGTTAGAAATAACCTTTATCTTCAGTTAAATACTCTAACCCCTTAAGCTTTAGAACATATTTTGGGTAAACTATTTTTTTCCGTGTTATATTCAGTAGCCTTGGTTGCAATCACCAACACTTTAATCCACAGCAGCCGCAACGTTCTCGTTATGGATCCCAGAGCATTGAACACTAATGACTGAAACCTCAATGGAGACGTAAAATTGCATTTTTCAATTGGTTGTTTTATTTATTTGTTTTACGAATTATTTGTTGTTGTTGTTGTTGTTGGCATACTAATTTGTGGTATCTGCATACATCTGAAACGTTGCCAAATTGATCGCAATCAACTTGGCGTTCCGCATCCGCCCAGTGAAAACCTACCACAGTAGTTGGTAGTCGTTCTGAAAGTTACGCGCTTCGATGATGCCTTTACTACAGTGGAATGCAAATTGAGTGCGCTCTTAAATGAATGCAACTTTAACCTTCATCCATTGACATTCAACGAATAAACGTACGATCGAACGATTGCACAGATCGAACGCAACGGAAGTATGAATGAAACTTGAGGGATTGTAATAAGAATGAAATTGGATTTAAGCTTGAAAGTTGTAAGAAATTTATTTTAAAAATATTTTAATAGGACATTTGCTGGAAAATATTGCCTTATACACTATTCTGTATTGATCATTGAAATTGAATTGCATTGGCTAATGCAAAAAGAAATGTTGATCCATTGCCACAATATATTGTTCGAACGATCGATATATTCAACTAAAGAGCATCATCACTTTTCTTCTTCTTCCTCACGACTTCGATCATTGATGATCGTTGCCATTCATCAGCAATCGTATAACACAAACATTTAAAATTTTATTTGTTTTTAACTCTCTTAGAAGTTTGCAAGGATCATCACATTTATACGACAGCGATATTAAGTTGATTGGTAGAAGAGGTCGAACGGTAGCTACTTACTTTGTGCATCATCCTTTATTTACTGCACAAATGGCTAAGATCGTTTTTCATCTGCATTTTGGTATAATGCTAACGTCTTTCTAGTGTCCGTCCAACGCATCAAAACCAACATCATATATTAACTGTATGCGTTGGAACGCAAGGGGTGCAGCTGCGGTAAACGTTGCAACGCAATGTATGTAGGTACTATAACTAAACAAAACAAAATTTGCAATAATGATGATGCGAAATGAGCGCGTAGAGATTTTGAAATTACTTGATTTTTAACCCATTTTGTACAGCTGCTGCTTAAAAAAAAGTTTTGATATGCTTTCCAGCTGACAGTCCGACAGTCATGCTGCCATTAAGTCTTGAGAGCCTTTTTTCTCGAACTATTGAGTGAAAATTCATCAGAATTATTTTTAATTTTTTCGGTTAGAAAGGGTTAATATCAATATTTTTGTTTAAATGTTATATCATTTTTAAGGGGATTAATTGACCTTTATAAATATGTCAATAAAACTGTAGGTCAACAACGGATTTTTTTTGGAAAAACTTCCAGAAAAGTCGTAATGTCTCGAAAGCTACGAGCCGAATTTCAAAAATTTTTAGATCAATGTTATAGCTTATTATATTACCTTTCATATGATACCTATGTTTTGCAAATCAATTCAGGCGTTTCTGACTTATATAGATTTTTAGAAATTCCGATGGCTATATCTTCGAAATCAGTTCCGAGCAACACTTTTTGATTCCCTATTCATTCTTAGAATTTAAAAGCACATAAGAAAATATTTAGCTTATAACCAATTTCGATTGTGTGCTACACTGTATTTGTTCCTTTAGCTACTACTTTCTAATTTTGAGTGGAATTTATTTCGGATCTCGGCTATACGACAATAGTCCAAAATTGTACATAAATCCACCATTCGGGTGATTTCTATTGAGCCGAATGGCATAAAAGGCGAAAAATTTCACTTTTTTTTGGGGCTTTAGAGCTCTAACCTCCCGAAAATGCATCCAAAAGGACTGATTTGTTAGTGAAAGCTGTAGATATTGAAGAGATGAACAAAACCCCATCACCAGATGGAATAAAATTCAGTTTGCTTACGAGATATATCGAGAAAGCCACATGAATCGAGGTGCAAAATTCAAATGTTCATTTCTCGAAAATTTGAGACAACTTGAACAAACTGACCCAAATGGTTTCTTGTTTTGGCCTACATTTTCACCCCGTAGCGTTAGATCCAAGTAGAATTTAAAAAAAAAAAAAATTTTGTTCCACAGTGTAATTGGAGATAGTAAATTGCAATGTGTAGCTGGATATTTACTTAATAAATTTTGCATTTTGGTAGGGTTTCGGAGATGTCAAAAGTGACGTCGAGGACACAATATTTTTTTTCCGGTAGGAAGCGGCAAATAACCACTTTGCCCCAGGCGCCCAATGTTACGGTACGCCACTGTTGAATTATTCCAGTTTTTTGTTCCTTATCGACTTTTTTGACTTTATCGAAATTTTCGAAACTATCGAACACTTTTTCCGATAATACTCGATACACTTATACTTCTATCGAGCGATTAGATATATTCTGAGCCTTTTCGAATTCTATTAATCCTCCGTAACTATTATATTTTCTATTTCGAATTTATTTGATTGTACTCTCCGACACTTTTCGGCATAGATTTTGATTGGGTACAAAAAGTGTTAAGACAACTTCAAATTCATTGTACGAAAAGCGCGACGCAAACGCATCATCTTCATTCGACAACATGGCATGCAGGCAACAGACACCATCAGCAACATCAGCAACTGCTGCAATCACACAAACACCTGCAAATGGTTGAGAATTTGGTGATGACGCTGCGCTGACGAGTGTTTGACCATCGACGGACGACGCATTTAATGTGCGCGCAAGTACAAGATACTTAAGTGTTTCCTCTTTGCATTTATGATTATTGCGGCTGCTGCTGCTGTTGGCTTCCGCTGGTTGAAGCAGCCTCCGTTGAAGGCATCAATGTTGATGAGCTCATTTTATTGTTGTTTTGGGCTTGTATAATTTTACAAATCAGTGATTTCGGTCATCGCCTAAATGTCTGGAAATGGAAAATCATAACAATCATAATAAAATGCAATACCTACTCATTTTAACATCAGAATTTTAGATAGAGGCGCGATATATCCGACTACAATGTTGCATATGTAGGCAATATTTGGTCATAAAATGAGAAGTGTTTTGCAATATGTTAGCTTGCATTTTATAAAAGCTTAAGATGATGAATATGCATAAGATATCTTCGCCGAAACAGTAATTTTGTAGTTTGCTCTCTTTGGAATTTAATAACTTGATTTAGATAAGCGATTTTCTAATTTAGAGATATCGACGGTAATTCTCACTGTCTTTAATACGCTGTGGTATCGTTTTTGCAGGTATCGATTTATTCTACGCAATTTAATGGCATGACTTCTTCGATATCACAGCTAAGAGACTTATATGGTACTTACTACGTTTGAGTAAAGTTGGAAAAGTCTACAGAATGTTAAAGAAAATAACTGTGTGATATGAAAAGTATTTAAACTATGTACGGCTAGAAGCTTGAAGCAAAAGTGTAGAAATGAATATACAAGAAAATTATGGATGCTACGACTCTATGCATATTTATTGATCTACGAATATTACAAGAAAATACTGTGGCAAATTATAATTGGTAATGAGATTAACTTACATTATCATACTCCTGCCAACTATTAGAACCTACAGGTTAGTGATGCCACCACCACCGCGGCTATACAAATGCTGTTTGATCTAACCTCTGAGACCGACTACTGTTCGGTTTTTCCTTATGATTCTTATGAGTGAGGTGGTAATCAGACAAACATTATACTATGAATTTATGGGGGAAAAAACTGAGTTCAAAATTAAGAGTGCTTTTAAAAAATACAGTCACGGATCAAATTCCACGCGGTTTTGCTTAAAAACACATGTTCTGGGCATTATTATCCACACATAATTTATCACCCAGAGTAGATATTTTCTAAAATTCAATTAAATTTAAATGATTGTAAAATTAATCAGTATTATTATCTGTTGATTTATACAGGGTGTCCCATTTTAACTTACACAATTGAATAAGTCAAAAATTGCCTATCATTCAAAAAATGTTTCAAATAAAAGTTGGTGAGTATCAAAAACCTGATCCAGCCATGACCTTGACCTAAATTTTCAAGGCTATTTGAAGGTCAAATTTAGTTTTTCAAATGGAAACTCTTATTTTTGACCTCGGATTCCGGAAGAGCACAAAATTCTACGTTCTGATAGGTATTCATGTTAGAGTTCAAAGTGACCCCTAAAGGTCATTTCAAGTTCGAATTCCCGCTTGGTGCAGAAAAGCTGCAACCAGTTAAGGCAAGATTATGAGTGGTCCAGCTAATGATAGCTAGCTTTTCTGCGCCAAGCGGGAATTCGACCATGAAATGAACTTCAGGGGTCACTTTGACCTCTAACATGAATACCTATCAGAACGTAGAATTTCGTGCTCTTCCGGAATCCGAAGTTAAAAATAGGGGTTTCCACTTTAAAAACTAAATATGACCATGAAAATGAAGGTCAAGGTCATGGTTAAGGTTATGGCTGGATCAGCCCTTTGATACCCACCAACTTTTATTTGAAAAATTTTTTGAATGCCATGCAATTTTTTGACTTATTCAGCTGTGTAAGTTAAAATGGGTACACCCAGTATTTGTATACCTGCACTCAGGGTATATTAACTCTGTCAATCCGTTTATAATTTATAGAAGGAGGTGTGACGGGCATAGAAAATTATTTTTTGGTTCAGCGTCACCACCTGAGTAAATTAAGTCAAGTCCGTCTGCCTGGTGTCTGTGGGAATCACGGAAAGACCAAGCGAATTTGGTACATAGATAACATCCCCAATCATAACTCGTGAAATGAAAATGGGCAAAATCGATTCGTGGTCCATACAAATTAAGTAGTGTTACCACATTTCTTACAAATATTAGAAATAACTCAGTGCAGCTCTGAACAAAAAGTTGGTAATTTCCGAGCAGAGAGCGTGGCACCACGCAGAAAAAAAGCTATAATACACTAAACGTTGAGAGTAGTTTGAGGCAATGAAATCAAGTTCCACTCAAATTCCAAAAATGCTTCGACCTAACACCACAAAAAAGTGAAAATATTTTGACTTTAGGGCGTGACACCTACCAATGAAGTTAAAACCTTAAAGCGTAATGCTAAATGGGTTATTTAAAGTAGTGCAATCAAATTCTATATAATACTGGAAATGTTTTGGACAAGCAATGAACACAAATTAGATTAATTTGAACTAGAAGGCGTGGGACCTCACATGCAAGCAATCAATCCAAAAAGTTATACTAAAAAATGGTTCAGACTAGCATTAGACAGAAAATGCGCGCGTTTCAACTAGTGGGTTTCGAAATGTTATACTTTGAGCTATGAAAGTATATGTTGTCAAATTCAATGTGGGTACGTTAATTCAACACGGCCAACACTTAGTGTGGTAGAAGAAATACCCTTAACAACCTTACTGGTTTTTTGAAATACCACTGAACGGATAACGTTGTGTAACTCTGGTTATTACTATAATTTCTTTCTTATGATTGCAAAATAATTGCATGCCTTAAGAAAAGGACTTGCACAAAATCTGGCAACACTAAGAACATTAACTTATCTTTATTTCATATTAATGAAAATCTCATTGGTGATACTATTGCTGTAAGGACTCGTGAATAAATTGTTGGAAAACGATATTGAAAAATAAAAGAAACGTTAGCCTCTGATGGGCATAAGGTAAAAATAAATGTACTTTGCTAAATACAGGATCATAGCCAGTACTAGAGCAGCCATCCATCTTCATCAATCTCGAACGAATTTCTATCAGTTTTGTAGACCATATGCTCTTTTGTAGCCGATCTTTGAAACGGAGATATGGCCTGCGTTTTCAACTCAAACCTGCTGGTTTTGAATTGAAAATTATTTTAGCTGTAGCCAAGGTATAATTATAAAGCTAGAGCGATCTTGTCAAACTCAAATTAAATGCAACTGTAGAAGTGGCTCCATCGCTGTCAAGAATAGCTAAATAAAACAAAACAAAAACCAATGAAACTAATTAAGGTTAAGGTAGCCCTAAAAATGAAGAAGAAAAAAGTTCATTTAGTATCGGTTCTATCAAGACTATTCTATCAAAGTTTTCTTTCATTTGCCTGATGTGTCCCAGCCAATGCAGTCGACGAACATTCATATCATTATACAGCTCATAGGTTTCTCGATTCAGTCGCCTTCTCCATACACCATCCGCACATATGGTAGCAAACAATTGGAAATAAATTTAGTGTTTGATGCTTATTTAGTGTTTTGATACAAAACAACTTAAAAAGTTTAAGTTCTTAATATTAATCTAATGCTATACAATGTTGTGTTATAACAACAACTTGGGTACAAACCTGGGCAAGTACTTATCCCAGATTAAGATCAACAGCTTGTGACAAGTGTTTAAATCAAAACAACAACTTTAAATCCTCTATTAGCAACGTAAAAATTGACCAATAAAAATGAATTAAAATAAAACCATAACAAACTGTGGCCCAAACGCTGGCCACGCAACAGTAGGACCACAAAGCGTCACAACTTGGTGAAGTCAAATCAGATGCCTAAAAAAAAAAAACTGCGGTAAGTTCCAATGGTAATAAAAACGTCAACGGTCACACACAGATTAAGCCAATTTTCCTGCACAGTAAATACTGGGCTACAAGTTAGCTGCCCACCACCCTCGCTCCCGCTTCCACTCCCGCAAGTGACGGTAATGCAAAAAGTTGTTGCCCACTGTGCTGCTCATCGTAATAAAAATCTCAATAATGATAAAAAAAAGTTTTGTTCTTTCTCGACTATCAAATCGAGAAACGGACAGACAGACAAACATACGTTTAGGGCCAAAGAAAGCTAAAGCGAAAAAAAACCTGACGCATGTTGTGAATTTTTTTTTTTTGGACGGACTTTAAGCAAAAATTCCCACACGTTATTTTTTTTATACAGCGTAATTTTTTACTCCCAATGAATGGTGATGGCGCGATGGCGGTATATGGTAGATTTTTCACTGATCTTTCGAGTTTGAATCATTTTTTTTTTGCGTTCTTTTTGTTTTAACATTTTTTTGATAATTTTTTTTTTTTTAAATTTTGATGACATTTATTTGCCGACTGCTGCCACCTTTTGTAGCATAGCGTTACCCACAGCAGTTAAGAGAATTGCAAGGAAAGCCGAAATATTTCGTTTATGTTGGCAACCCTTAGGCAGCACAAACGCAGCGGTAGAAATCCGAAATCCTTTGCTACGCTTTTTTTTTTTATTTTGCTTTGCGCGCTATCTGTCTGGAACAATAAATCCTTTTCTTTTCGTATGAGATTTTTTTTCGTATTTTCTTTTTCGGTGGCATTTTTGGCCACCGTCATATGCGATTCGGGCAGTGGATTCAGTTTGGCGCGTTGGTGGTGGAATTTGGCCTGCGGTTATATTCGCAAAAATCCAGCGGTATCATCGGCATTATGAAAGGAGCAAAAGTAATATCGAGAAAAAATGGCACGTCGTCGCTCATATTTGTGGAAATTAATGCGTTGCCATAAAGGCACCACTTAAAGCAATGAGTTCGACAAAAGAAATCCTTAAATAGATAAAAATAAGTCAGTTTGCGCTGTTGTTTTTTTTTGTGCTATTTGTTTTTTTTTGTTTTTGTTTTGAGCTAATAAGATTACAAGCAATTGGAGAAATTGGCGTGATTAATTTTGTAGTATTGTTGGGGGAAATGTTATAACAGAAGTGCTATATTGCAATGAATAGATATAATAGCAGTAATTTACTCTTCCTTCGAACATATTTTTGTTTAAAAATAAAGTTTTTTATTAAATTTCAGAGTTCCGAAAAACACGCTCGCGAGCGCTCCATTGTTTAGAATATAGCTAATGTGTCGAGAGCTAAGAGCTCAAGCTCTTTTTCGAAAAGCTCTTGAGTCGCGACCCCAAGCAGGAGTAGCCCTCGAGAGATATAGGAGCTGAAGGAAAAAAATGTATTACACCAATTCAGAGAAACGTTCGAAAATGAATGTTGCCCATAACTTGGGGTCGCCGGGACCCCAGGAGGGAGTATTTCTGAGCAATTTGCTGAAAAAATTTGTTTGTACCAATCGTTGGAGAAATGTGAATTTAAAATTAAATTTTTGATCCAAAAAATTTTATTAAAATAATTGATGGGGAAAGCTGGAAAATGTATTTTGGTGATACCGGACCTTGGAAGGATCGTTTTTGACTCAAAGCCGGAAAAACATTTTTTTTGCAGCAATTGATGATGAAAATTCAAAAATGGGACAATTTTTGATCCATTTCAAAAAAAAACTTTTGACCACAAAAACTACACACAGGGACCCAAAATAACTATTATTTGATATTTAGTGATTGGAAAAATTGTCCAATTTTAAGGAATATTTTAAAAAATTTTTTTTTCCATTGTCCATAACTATTATTTCTCAATGGATTCTTTTTACGTTTAGTCATAACTATTATGCATAAGAAAATGTTTTTCCATTGTCAATTATTATTCAATGGTGATCCAGAGTACCAAAAATGTCTGATTTTGGTCCAATTTTAGAAAGTTTTTTATACATATGGAGAGGTCGAAATTGGATTTTGGCCGCCACCAGAGGTGGTCCTGAGTCCCAAAAATGCCCGATTTTGGTCCATTTTCGGAAAAAAATGTTATGCAAAAATAGATTTTGACCATCATCAGAGGTTATTCCGAGTACCAAAAATACCCGATTTCGGTCCATTTTCGAAAAGAAAATTTTATGCTCCAATCGATGGAAAGAGTTCGAAAATGGATTTTGGCCATCGTCAGAGGTGATTCCGAGTCCCAAAAATTCCCGATTTCGGTCCATTTTCGAAAAAAAATGTTATGCTCCAATCGATAAACAGAGGTCGAAAATGGATTTTGAATATCATTTTTAGTATCTCCGGACCTTAGAAAGGACCGTTTTTGACCCATTTTCGGAAATTTTTTTTACCCAATCGATTGGGAAAGTTTTGAAAAATAATTTTGGCCATTACTTTGGTTAGCTCCGGACCTTGGAAAGTACCGTTTTCGACCCTTTTGGTGCTTTGAAAAGTTCGGAGCCGCCCTAAGGTATGTCTTAAAGCCATTGTCAACCATTGCTTATCGGTTGGAGCAAAAAAAAAAATTTTAGGGTGGTTCAAAATAAATTTTTTTTTGCACCAATCGATAGGGAAAGGTCGAAAATAGCCATTTCCGAGCTCAATCTATCGACTGGTGCAAAACAAATTTTTTTAGTACACACATTAATTTTCCTATTTACTTTCTTTATGTTGTCCGAAAAATCGATTGTAGCAAAAAAAAAATGGTTCTAAAAAAGAACGAACACGACCTCTTTCAGAATCCAGGTCGATCCCAAATGATGTCCAAAATCTATTTATGACTTTTCCTCATGGATTGAAGCAAAAAAAAAAAATGTTTTTATAAAGAGTCCGGGTCCACCCCGAATGATATTTAAATCTATTTTCGACCTTTCTTCACCGATTGGAGTAAGAAAAATTCTCTGGAAATATGTCGCAACTACGCCCGCTCACGTCATATTGCTTTCATATTCAGCTCTATGGAAACTGAGAGTTGAATATTGCTTTATACCAATTACAGAAACTTCGATTCTTACGGCATTCTAATATTCTATAGGTGCAAAGTGCATGCAGACTGACTTGAAGAAACTTTTAATAGTTCTTTTTGAAATTTCTGCTCCGTCACTTTGGATGAGTTAATTTCTGTGATCACTAGCAGCCCTGCAATCCGAAAAATTATAAAAAAAATTCGGTTATCACACTTCATAGAAACGGCAATTTTAAAAAAAAGTATCATGTGATTTTTTAATTTTTATGCCTACCGATCATTAAAAGTACCTTAAAATGATAAAGCTGCACAATGTGTAAAAATTGAATTAAATGGAGAATTTGAAATAATGCGATCGATTCAGATTGACACAAAGTAATCACTTGACATCAATCTTCAATTGCAAAAATTGGCAAAAGCCGGACGACAGATTGTAATCGAAATACAACAAATTAAGGCTCAAACGAAATGTGAACAAAACACATCTCACACCACACCGCACGTCACCCCACTACAATAAACTTGAATTGGAACCACAACAAACAGGACCTGAGCATAAGTTTTGTAGACCAAATAAAAAAAAAAAAAATGAAGAAAAACCAACCAAGAACTCTACGCCAAACCATACGACTTAACACTGATGAGTCTCTGCTGTTCTCGGGTGCCTCATACGATATGTATCTTCCATCCGTACCTACGGGAGCGATGAGTTGTGAAAACAAGTGCGCCACAGTTTTGTTGTAGAGTGTAGCGTAAACCTTTTTAAAATATTTATTTATGCAATTATTTTGCAAGTAGCTAAATAAATACAAATACATGCCAGTAAATACGAATACGATTTTATATACATAGATACCAATACTATAAAATATCGCAATTTCCAAGTGGTTAAACTGTGGCTTTAGCTCGTTTGGCCATTTGGAAAAGATTCAGCTGACTTGGCGGGTAGTAAATTAAAAATTTAAATTTATGCCATTTGCGCACATTTTGGACGAAGATGATGACGATGACGATGGCGATGGCGATGACTTGGATTTGGCCAAGTGCTTGCGCTGTTGTTGGAGTTGGAAACAAAAAAGGACCTTGCCGTTGAAAGTAACTGAATTGGAATGGAATGACAACGATGTATGTTGAATGACTGACTGACCAAATGCTAAAATTTGAATTGTTAAGGAAATGTGCTACAGTAAAGGTAATAGTGAACGTAATTGGGTTAACCCATTTTACAACGATGATATTACTTGATCGAAATATGTCTTATATTTCTTTTTTTTTTAAATTTTGATGTCTTTTCCGTAGATTTTAAACTTAAAGTTTAGTACCTACCTTAAAAAAAATAAATATATATATGTATATATAGGAAATCCAGTATTGCACGCATAGTGCCTCCTACTAAGAAAATTACTAAAGACGTATATTTCGAAGTCGCTAAATGTCGATGAAGCTTTTCCTTATTAAAACAGAGCCGAATCTACAGATATAAAGTTACTAACCATTTCTTAAAATTCCTTAGAAGTACCGAATTAAAAAAAAAAAATTCAAAAATGCTTCACAATGGGTTAACATCAAAGCAATATATTAAAAGCTACATCATGTCCAGTCAAAACAGAAAGTAAAATGTTATCAAACTACAAATTTGTAAGGTAATTGCAAGAATTGTTGTTGATGTATCTGTTCAATGCACCCGAACAGGTGGACTTCAATTGCAAGACAAAAATGACCCAATTAGTTTGAGCCTTTGTTGAAGTTCAACAAAGTTCGTAATATTTTGTCAACGAAAATATGGCAGCTTAAGATAAAGAGTAACAACATTTTATTGTTTTTTATTAACAATAATTTGCAAATTATTATCCATAATTAAAATTTCCTTATCTTCCTTGTTGTACTGAAGTATCATAGTTGTTGGCAATATCACCAGCAACAGTTAATTGCTATCATAATTAATGTGGTTTAATTGTCTCGCAAATCGTTCAATTACAATTACCAGTATTTTTGTATTAACCAAAGAAACATCGGCACGACTTTGTGTTGGATACTTTTGTGGGAAACTAATTATTTTCAGGGTACAAGCAACAAATGTAGTCGCATAGACTTGTGACTTGTTTTGTTGCTTTGTAATAAGTAATTTAATGATTTGAAAATGCTAATCTGCTGACGTTTTGCTGCAATTGTCCGTTGATTTATTGGATTAACTATCAAAAGCAATTAAAAAATGTCATAACGTTATTAATAGCACAGGAAATTTTTGAAATTTCAATAAAAATAAAAAGTTTTAATAAGATCTGGGATAGGTCAAGATAAATAAAAAATGTTGTAATGTAAATGTCCTTCATGGAAAATGATGTTAACATTTTGCATGACGGAGAGATTGAATGTATTATTCTATTTCGAAAGTAATTTTAATACATCCATTTTATAATTTTTCAGATAATGTCTGCTGTTAGCGCTGAACTGGATGTGTAAAAAACAAGTAACATATAGAGAAGAATTCATTTCAGAATTCCAGAAATCGATTCTATTTGGCCGTAAAAATAAATACTTATTATGTCACGAAATTTTGGGTAAGTCTTTAAACAAAATATTGTTGCTCTCAAACAAATCATTTGATTTAGGTGAAACTGATTTATTTTTTAAGCGATATTCATATAGAGGGATTGATAATTTCAAATAAGAGTGTGTTTAGGCCAATATAGAGAAGATAGCTAAAGATTTGAGTGACACACCCACTGGCACAATCCAGCCCGACTTTGATCCAGAAACAACTTTTCATAAACAAGATTCTTAAACCAAATTTCGGTATGGTTTCGCACATATTTCAATAGATATGCCACTAAGGTATTTTACTTCTATACACCTGACACGCCCACAGTTGCTATTTTATCCGCTTTTGGTTCATACATACCTTATAGCAAGTAAACCATCTATATTAAATTTTATAACAATTGCAGCAATAATTCACTTAAAGTAGCGCTTACAACATTTTGTTAATATGGGAGATGCCACTCCCACTGATGCAATCCTGCCGAATTCCATTTAATTTCAAAGTTTATAGTTAGCGACACCCCTATACCAAATTTTTCGAAGATTAACTCTAACATTTAACGTTTTTTTGCCTGCAAGGGTGAAGCCACGCCCACCAGTACTATTGCACTCACTTTTTTGTTATAAATTACCTTATAGAAAGTATATCTGCCACATTGAATTTCATAACACGCCACGCCTTTCAACGAGTTTTCCCAGTATATTGATTTTTTTTTTTGCTCTATTATTTTTATGAAAATCTTAGGAGCCAATTTCGAGTAATACAGAATCAAATTTTTTTGATTCAATAATTATTGAAAAGTGACACGCCCACTATTCCACTTCCGCCTATTTTTTGTAGAGTTCAAGATAAACGTATATGATCTGCATCCGTTTACTAAATTTCATCAAAATATCTTGCCGTTATAAAAATGAAAGTTTTTGGGTGGTGCCACGCCCCTGTAATAGCCTTTAAAACTTGTAACCTAGCCAAACTATTGTGGTCGTATGTGCACCAAGTCGTTAAGTTTCATCAAAATCATTGCAAATCACGTTTTTCGAAATGGGTTTGGCCATATATGCAAACAATATGGGCGGTAGGCGTGTTCATAAACCGATTTCGTGCATTTTCAAGAATTTCATTCAAGTAGCTTGCTTGGTTTTCCCATAAATATGATTTCCACAGATAGACACAGGCAAATGGACTCAAGTAGTGCCAAACACGTCAGCTGTGTCCTTCCCACAAAACCAAAAAATATAATTTTTCTTGGCCATCAGCTTAATTTAAAATAGTGTATTTATTGAAAAAAAAGCTCATTCCGAGCAAAGGTCATGTGCTCGTCTGAATTGCTGCAGATATAGAAAGCTCCAAATTTGACTTATAAGATATCTCATTAGGAGTGATTCAAAAATCCTCTAACAATTATTAAGTCCGTTCAATGCCCACTTAAATATCTTCAATAGGTTCAATGATCCAAAGTCAAGTCACGTCTTTCTTAAATCAATTTAATTTAAATTTTTAATAATAACCTATAACTAAAAATAAATTATTTCAATAACATAAATGCCACTAAATTAGACCACACATACACACTGTATAACTTTGTATGTGCACATAAAGCTGCACCAAACTGCAATGCACCAGAGCCAACAGAGCACAGTTGAGTAGAGCAAAGTGTAATTCCTATCCATTGCCGGCCAACAAAGGCAAACAAAAAAAAAAAAAACATTGGTAGGACCCTTGACCAACACTAAAAGGTGACGTAATTATAGATGTACTGTGCGTTAATGAAAAACCCACTTTTTTTCCTCATATCACTGGCTAAGGCGAAATCATTCAGCAGCAAAAGTGACCAAACACAACCCTTTTGCAATGGTAAGCAAAAAAAAAAAAAAAAAGGTGGGCTCGCTTACAAGGATCCAGTTTTTTGTTTTCGCCAATTTCTGGTTGCATTATAAATGCGCAAGTGAACTTAGTCTGGATAAATACAGGGTTGTATCCATGCATCGTTTGTTGTTACTTGTAAGAAACAAATAAACATTGCAAACGCTTTTGCTCACTGCAAGTTGGCTTAACCTGTTGTCTACCGTTGATTGTTTAAACTTATTTAAAGTTTTTTTTTTTTTTTTTGTATTTCAATATTATCTTAGAGGTGCACTCCGCAAATTCTTAACAGTTATTATTAGAAATGAACATCTTACAGGCACACTAGGCCAGTGTCTAGGGCGGTAAGCATTTAGGGGCGGCAAATATTGGGAACTTTAAAAATTTTTTTAAACTTCTCTTGATATACGGATATTTTTTTTGGAGTACAGTTTGCATGTTCCATGCGAATGGACCGATTGCAGTCGGCGCAAGCATATTTCGTTTTCTCATTTTTGTGCCGAGAGCACACAAAATATCATTTTCTGAATGCCTTCTTTTGTATTTTCCCAAAAATTTCTTCAGAGCTTCTCCTATTCTCTTCCGAAGTTTCCTAGTAACGCGCACTGTTTACTTATGTGTTTTTCCTCAACTACTGAAAGCATGGTGGTAGACATTCGTGTCAGGAATAATGTTGTCTATTGTCTCTATTAGTAACACGGTCAAAGAGGTGGGATGTGACCTACCCCAGCAGTGTTTACCGATGTGTTTTTCCTTAAACGTATTTCTCTCGACTAAGCGTGGTTGCTGTCCAAGTTGTAGGATGTCTTGTCTACAGCTACTGAGAGCACTGGGGTAGCCCTTCGTGTCAAGAAAAAAATGTCTCTATATGTAATCACTTGGGGTTTGTCACACCCCACCTCATTGACGACGGGTTAAAGCTGTTGGATATATTTATTGTTCATAACATTAAAAATTTTTGGTTTTAAGTCTAATTTTTCACCGTTCTATGAATTCATTCGCGATCTTGTTTAAAACTATATTCAATGCTTCAGAATGTACATGCAAAATGCTTAAAGAGTTGAAAATGCAGCATTATTCTGTCAGGCTGAACGGAGCTTGATTTCAGTTTGATTAAAGTTTTTTGTTGTACATATTGGGTTTTCAAATATGGATCTTTGGTCTCTAAAATATTGGGGGGCAATGCCCCTCAACATATTTTTGTGGGGGTGCCCCCATAGTCACCGCCTATGAAGAAGATCACTAAATATCTAAATTCTAATTAATTCTTGCCCTGGAAGACTATATACTGAGCCCGAGACATTTAATGGCAAGATGGTAGTTAAGTGTGGATTATGGATACGGTCTATGGCGTTTTATCCCTGGGCCCAAAATAAAATGGGGGCGCTGACATGGGAACAGAAGGACTACTTTTTTCTCTTATTTTGATCATACACATTTTTTTTGAATTGGCCATTTTTTTGGTCCCGTGCTCCGCAATATGTCTACAACTACGGCCCTGTATAAATAATCTTTCAAAAATTTTCATATGCATAGATATTATATATTTGTTTCATGAATTTCGTCAAATGTGATAGCAGGGTTACCAAGTGACCGGTATTGACACGTTCAATTCCGGAAGTTTATGTTAAGGCTGAGGGCCTGCTAGGAATTCAAAAATTTCGGACAGCAAGTTTTCCCCAACCAAAAATTGAAATTTTTACTATTTTATGAATTAACAGTTTAACATGGCTGACCACAAAAAAGGACAATAACTTTTTAAAAAAAACTAATTTTCCTTTTGAGGGAAAAATAATGAGGGAACTGCTTCTGTAGAACTTGGTAACCCTCTGTGATAGTGATGAAGAGAAATGGGTTAAACGGTGTTCTCAAAGTGAGAAAGTCTTAACGCTTCCTAATGACTTTATAGTACATACTCGTATTTGTATTTGTATTGTATTCGTGCAAGATATAGAAAGACAGACTTTAACAAAGAGTTTACACTTTTGTATGTTGCCATAGAACTTTTAATCTTTATTTAAGGATCTTAAGACAAAGGATAATAGCTTGCTCGAAGTTGTAGTAATAGTTGTTGTTGTTGTTTACGCATTACATTAGCATAAAATGTTTATTAAGATAACTGTTTTCGTTGTAAATTAGGCTGTTGTTGTTGCTTACATACATACTTTTGAGCCGATTAAGTTGGCAAAAAAAGTTAGGCAAAGAAAATTGCAACAAAAATCTTAAGAAACTCGAAAATTCAAAGGATTATAGGGATCTAATGAGCGTAGTTTTTTGAATTTATGGCAGCTCAAGAATATACTAATTAATATGACTTTTGAACTTACCAAATGATATGTTGTCTAAATCAAAGCATAGCTTATGAAGCGTAGAATATTTAAATTAAGATAAGATATGTCTCATCCTTTTTTATAAATAAACCTAAAATATTCTTTCAAAGTAACAATTAAACTGCCATTTAAGCTCCTGTGAAAAATTATCTTTAACGTTAAGATGCAAAACTCTTGACATTGACGCTGCCTTAGAATTGTTGGCATTTAACAACTAAAACTGAAAAAGGCATCATCAACTTACGATAGCAACCCCTTGGAACGCAATCTTTACGAGTATCTGTAATTTCTTTATTTGCCGCATTTCCTGTTTGCTTCTGATGCTCACTGGCTGCTGCTGCAACGCATCAATGTAATTTTTCTTTTTCATTTTCGCAATTTTTCCCGATGACAACTCGCCAGCTCATTCCTCATTTCCGTTGTCATTTGACAGTGGAAATATCTGTCATTAGCATTGATTAATTCGTCTAACAATTTACATACAAAAACAATCAATCACCACGTGGCGCTGCTGCTGCTGCTTCAGTTGTGCCAGCGTTACGAATCTTGCACACTTGAGTTCAAAATCCAAGTGGGTGACTGACGGTGGTTCTTAAGTTTTACTGTGGCAGCATCTTTAAGTTTACGTAGTTGTCGTTGCTGCCGTTACTTATCTGCTAATCTTTGGGAAATTGCTGCCCCTATGTTGGCATTTCTTTCTGTTCTTGATGATGTTGATGATCCTTCGTCCTGCCGGCAACAATGCATGCTAAGACAATCATCTGCCAAAGTGAGCATCATTAACGCAATTGCCAAAACATCGTACACGTTGATGTCGGTGTCGTTTACGTTGAGCTGGAAAATGATAACGTGCATGTGAATGGTCAGTGTGTAGCATTAGCTAATGCAGATTGAAGTATACAGTGGGTGCAAAACGTACTTATTGTACGACAAATTTTTCAGGATTTCATCAGGAGTTAGTTGCAAATATACGTAGGAGACAGCCTGCCCTAAAAGTCACGCGCCACATACTTCACATGGGATTTTATTTTAAGAGCTTTAACTAAAACAATGGAGTATGGAAATCTATGGACGAGAAGGTGAAGCGTTTACACGCGACTCCGCGGGAATATAGACTGGAAAAGTTGACAACACCAAAAAAGTTATAGAAACAAAAATCAATATAACAGAAATTGGATAAGCTTTGTCATATAAGTTTCATCAGTGGAATCGTCAGTGACCTTCAAGTCGATGAGTGTTATTTTTTTGCATAAATTTGTTGAGAACCGAAGCAACGATTTTCGCTTCCTATTTCGGTTTTGAGTCGCTAAGACAGATTGCCACAAAGGGAAACATATCAGGCTTCAAAATTTCCACTCAATGGCTCAAAGGTCACTGATGATTCCATTTAGCAATTAATGAAACTTGTTTAAATAGGTTGAGCAAATATCAAAACATTACATATTCCGGTTAACCACAACAAATTCTAGTTCCTTGAAATAAAAATTTTATCCCACTGTTGTGACAAACTTAAATGAGAAAGAAAAATTAAATAAAACAATCAACTTTCGTATAAATTAGCAGGAAAAATTGTAGAAAACAAAAACAAAAAAAAAACCCCAATCGAAAAAAGGATATACCATAATTAAGGCCATCGTCGTTAAGTACCCAGAAAACTAATGATTTTTACTACAAAGCCAATTGCTTTTGGCCAAAGGACAGCGACGACGACGACGACGTGTGCTATCCTGGCTGTATAGTGAAACAAACCACCCAACAGGAATACGATATAATTTTATGCCTAAAAATATTTTAACATATAGCCGCCTACATGGCACCCCCCCACCCCCAACTTATGAAATGAACGCTTGATATGCGAGACATTCATTTGAAATTTTTATATTTCAAACGTAGCCAAGCGTTAGGTCATACCCCTAACCACAATAAATTGGCACGTGGAGTTGACGTTAACAACAACAGCAACAACAACAGCGACCGCATAACAATTGAATTTGAAAATGAGCTACGTTAAAGTAGACCGCCGTAAAATTTAGTCTAAAGGACCTTATTCGAATTTCTAGTTGGGGCAATTGTTGTTGTTGTTTTTGTTGCTTTTGCTTACTTAGGTAATGTTTCAATTAATTTGTTGTCGCTTGTTTGTTGTGTTTTCAGCTGTGGCTTTCGTCTTCTTCTTCTTCTACTTCTACTTCTTTACTCATTCCTGTATCTTGAAGGCCGGTCGAATTTGCCCCCATTCCTAAGCGTTGAGCGCAAATTTTGTGTTGATGACCTTTTGTAAGCGTAAAACCACTTTGTTACGTGGAAAACATAAGCGCTAATGATTTTCACCGCCGTAAAGATAGATAAATGAGTGTCGTTGTCATCATCGTCGTCATCATATTCATTGTCCTTGGTTCGTTGGTGACTTTTTCGTCCGTGTCCTGTTTTTTTATGCGTATTTGAATTTTGAAAAATTTTCAAGTCTTCAATTGACTTTAGTCAGGGGGGGGATTTAAAATAAATAGTCATATATTTTATGGGATAAATTAAAATGGAGTCCCCATTAGGAATTACGAAAAAATCACACGTGACTAAACCTACAGAAATGTTTGGTTAAAGCAGCAAATGGTTCGGAAACTAAGTTCGTTAAAATGTAAGCCCAAAAATATTTGCCGCTTCTTGGAAATAAATTTTATAGGCGGATGTGATGAGGTCAAAGCTGGCTATGCAGCATTCTTCTGGTAATTAAGTCAAGTAAAGAAAGTCGTAATGCCAGTTTTATCTAAATAAATTTTTGGAAAATTTTTTTTCGCACCAATTGATGTGTGAAGTTCAAAAATTGATTGAAACTGGGGTTTTTGAGGTACCGAAGTCGTCTCGAATAATATTTGAAACAAATTTTCGAATATCTCCAACGAATTGTAGAAATTTCGTATTAGTTATTTTGCAAAAGGGCTTTTAATTTCTTCTTTCCAATTACTCAGACTCGAGAGAAATTTCATTCGACTTGTTATGAAATGATTTAAGTCACTCGTATAGAGAAAAACAAATGTCATTAATTGAAATAATTGATTCCTAAATTCTTATCTTTTAGTATGAAATTAAAATTTTTTAATTGTACAATAATGAAACCAATTTTTTGCATAAATTCGTAAATCCAAATAAAAATCGGCATTATACCGATATTTTCACTCAAAATGTTTTCAAAAATTTTCTTTCTCAAAAAATGGGGGCAAACACTTTATAAAAGAAGATAGGGTTCCGCCTGTGTATTAAAAAATCTATGTACGACTTCTTCCTATCGATGGAGACAGTGTATTTAAAAAAAAAAAAATTGCTGCTCAACACTTCCCTAGAGTCGTCGGAAACTTTCCCGGTGATTTTGAAATTCCATTTCCATTTTTGTGCTTTTTCCATCGATTGGTCGAACATTTTTTTTCCGAAAATGGGTGTCCTTATCGATTGATATATTAATTCTTAAGTATTTTCCTTTGAATATTATACGTATTATGAATAACCGAAAATTTTCCTTAGTGCTCCTTTTGTTTCCATAATCTGAAATATTAATTATGAATAATTAATTAATTTAATTATTAAATTAAAAAGAGCTTTTACTATCGATTTTAAATCAAAAATATTTTCTTAAACTTTATAAAAATCTTTTATCTGTGCCTTTTAAAAATAAACTTTTTTTGAAATTTTTGTATGACCACAGGTTTGAAAGGTTGATCATTGCAAAAATTATCCGGCTTAGAAATTCTTAATGGATGAAACTATTATGACGGCCTTAGCCTATTTTTGATTTTTTCTTCATTCTGTGTAATTTTTTGGTCTACTATAAATATATATATAATAAAATAATTATAAGCTGTGGGAAAATTTCTCCCGTCGGCGGTTAAAGGTGCGTTCCAAATATTGGCGGTTATGGTGTTAAGTGATACTCTCAATTGACGTCATCATTAGAATTTTTTGAACAGAACATAGCACGACCATCATGGTTCTATGTCAAATCAAAATATAAGAGCTTGGCGTCTCTTGGACACGAGAACATTTTTCTAAAGCTTCGTACATGAATACCCTAAAACTATCATGTACACAGAAAAAACAGAATTGGTAAAATCAAAGAATTGCAATTCTATGAGTAAAATTTCTGGAATTCTGGAATTCTTTGAATCAAAGAAAAAATTTGCAAAATTGAAACTCTTTGTTCTTTGGATTTTCAAATTCAAATTATCTGATTTTACAACAAAATTAGTAAAATCAATTCAAAGTTTGAAATTTTTAAACAGCTTTTAATAATTCATAATATGTTCACATAATAAACATAATATATAGGTACATAGTTTTTCTTAAGCGAAATTTACTCTTCATTTTGAGGTTAATTTGGTTTTATCACATTTTTTGCACGTTTTTTATATTAATTTTCTGTATAAGCGATCTTGTATTCACATTTTTCCTAGTGGGATTGATTTAAAATATCATATCATATCAACTTTAACGTTTCTATTGAATTTTGAAATGCTTACCAATGAAATTTTTAAAAATTCTTTTAATGTTCCCGACAATGCCATACTTCAGCAGCAGCAGCTGAAAGAACTAAAATATAAGCGAAAAATATGAGTCTATTTTAAAATAACTTATTCATTTATGCCAAAGATAAAAGTGATAACAATGAATAATAAATAATAATTTGCAATAGTATAAACGAAACTCATTATATTCACGTTGTTATACCCTTTACACGCAATTCATGTTACGGGCATCCCGCGCTCAAGGACTACATTAATATGCAATAATATTAAAATTGTACGATATACAAATATTTATGCTGCCTTGAAAGCAGTTAGTAACTACACCTGCATAAGCTCTCATCAGTGTTGCCAACTAATGCTAAAGTTTATTTAACTGCATTTTAAATTATAGAGTAAATAATGATGGGCAATAATGATGAAAGTTAAAGTTCGCTTTTGTAGTGGGTGTTTTTTTTTATTTTTAGTGATTCCTGCCAACAACAATAGCAATAAAAAAACAAAGAGAGCGTGTTCTTTGTAATCATCAATCACAATGGCACAAAATGACAGACCATTCAAAGTGACACAACTTTGGCTGCTTAAGGCGGAAGTGCACACACACACTGGCAGGAGATAACAAGGATAAGGCAGTTTGCGTTTGCTGAAGAAAAATAATTTCTTAAATATTTAATGAACTTAAGAGTTTGCTTAACTTTTTAAGTTTTTTTTTTTCTCTAAAATTTTTAATTTTTTTAAGAACTTTTGTGTTGCTCAGATTATCTTACATTTAGCACTAACATAGTTTATAACTTATGTATGGTAGTACTAACAAAACTTAACGAATTTATAAGTTGCCACATGTATTCTCAAAAATATTAAGCTGCTGCTGCTGCCATCAACATCAAAAGACGCAAGTGATTTATGTTCATAAAGTCCTTAACACATAAGAGTACTCACACACACGCACACGATTTTCTGAACTTACACCAATATGCCATTGGGACAAAGTCATGTCCATTTTGTGGTCACAGCTTGCCACAGATAAGAACCAAATACATGCAACAAAAAAAAAAAGGACTTAAAATCTACACATGTTAGTTACGAAAATTTTTAATATCTTCAGGACACAATGTAACTAAAGGAAGAATACAAAATATAAAAAGTAAAATTCAATTCGAGCAGTTGTGACCACTTGCATGTGTAAAAGTTGAGAACGAAAAAAAAAATCGACTTCTGTCAATAAATAAAAAATAAATCATAAAAAACTTAAGCGAACATTCTTGCAACTTATCACAGATTCTTACATCATGTTGTTGCCAAATATTCACAACATGTTTATGTTGATTCTGTGATTTTTTTTTGCCTTATCCACATGGTCACTTACGCGTATAAGCAACCTGCTTCATACAGATGGTGTCCATGATATTGGCTTTTGTCTATTATGGTCACGTTTGATAAGGCAACATCATATTGAATTCATGATGTTCAGATGTTGCATATGATGAAAAAAATAATTTAGGAAATGTTTGTTATTAGTTATATTAAGAAATTATATATGTATTAAGAATTTATGCATGTAACGATAAATTCGTGAAAATTTTCAACTGAGAGTGCTAAAAAATTCTGAACGTCAATATCTTCTCTACGGCTTTCAGATACCGAAGTCTCATGGTAAAGGCAAAAATTTCCTCCTTGTTCAAAGCTCGGTCACAAAAACAGTGTTACGTTATTGTCCCACTTCTTACTAACTGGATAGATATTCAAGCTAAGTAGAAGTTTTAGGTAGAACAATTTCCCATTAAAAAGAAAAAGAGCGTAGCACTATGCTAAGTTTTAAGCTTTATCACATCATGCCTCGCAAACTATATGTATAAGATGCAGTAATGAAGTTTACTAAATGGATCCTATTCATTTCTTGCAAAAGTGGGCGGAATTCGGAAAAGTAGCCGTGGAATCTTTTAGATACCTTAAAAAGCAGTAATGTTAGTATAAACAATGTCTCTATGCGGGCAAACCCCGTTGAATGTTAACTTTTTTTACGTTATTGTAAGCATACAAATAAAGGGCGTGACATCTCCCATAAACAAACATTTTTGAACATTATTTTAATTGAACTATTGCCGCAAGTAATATAAATTTCCAGGAAGATGGTCAACTTGTTATAAAGTATCTCTGATCCGAAAATGTGAGAAATGGCATCAGTGGGCGTGGAACCGCTCATTTTAGTAATATGCATATATTATGTGAACTATGCGAAAAATCTTAACAAATTCGTTATAAAGTTAGTAGCAACAAGCCTTAACTGAATTTACAAAAGTAGATAGGATTGTGACAGTGGGCGTGGCACCTCCTATACATACATAAAATATTGTAAATGTATTTTATGAAATTAAACTTTTGCCACAATTTCTATATAACTTAATCTGAAAAAACAACTTGCTATTGAGTATCACTGAAAGTTGAAGCTTCAAAGCTGAAGGTTCAAAGTTGAAGGTGGTGCAAAGATGTCGCTTTATTTTTTTAAAGAAATCTCTCATACATACAAATACTTTTTTATTTTAAGTGAATTATTGCGACAGTTGTGATGAACTATCATGTAAAAATGCTACTTGAAATGAGATATCTCCGAACACAGCGCTGGATTAACGCGAGATGCTAAGCGCTCTCTATAATTGATATTCTGTAGAAGTTGTAGAGATTTAGAGAAGGAGGAAAACACTATGCATTTACTTTACTCCTGCTCCCAAATTTGTTAGACAATGACACAAACCACATGGTTCGTGAACTGGATACCCTTAGACATGTTAGGATCTGTGTCGGATTAAGGTAACGCTAGAAAGGGCTATAGCCCCAAACCTCGCGCTCAAAGGAGCCCCCCCAGCAACCGAATATTTAGCTAATTGCTATGGCATTAAGATATGACAAGGGACTTTTGGTGTTTTTAGAAGAAAGGAAACAGGAGGACCTTTTTTTTTTGGTTACACAGATAATGCATATGAAAAGATCCTACTGGGGCTTCCTTTTAAAAATTTTGTGCCTTGCAGTGTTTCCACTGATATATTGCTGTTTTGTATGACTTTTTTTTTATGCTCATCATTATCTATACTGAGAAAAAAATTAACTAGGACCTGGTTAATTCTACTAAGAGACGTAATATTTTGGCGCCAAGCTAAAATATTACTAACTGATTGAAAATAGCAAAAATGAATCTAGTTACATAATTCAAAGGTATATATGGTGAAACTCAATTGAGGCTTGTTAATAATATTAACCAGGAACCTATTTATTATTATTATTATCTATTTAAATTGACTAGGAAATTGCAAAAAAATTCAAAAAATAAAACAAAGCAACTTTTATTTTATTGGACGTTTCTATGACCATTTTTCTAGGACCCATCGTGATTGACACCTCTCTTGTCCAGATTAGACCAAGTTTAGTTTTCACCTATAAGCTGCTTTTTCATATGGAATATTCACTTTTTCTTGGACAGCTCGGAAATCCAAGTTTTAGGTTACTCATTTTATTTATTAGCCCCGTTTCTATGAGCATTACTAGGACCCATCATCGATAGACACCACTTGACCGACTTTAATTTCCCATATTTGCTCTAAATTCCTTTATCAGTCTGTGCAGTGCACCACACACAGGCGCCAGAGAGCCAGCCTGGCAACATTTACAGATCTATACTATGTATCTACATTTGATGTCGTATATATACAATTCTGAAAGCAAAAAAGTAATAACGAATCATAAAACATCATTTAGATTTCATTCAATACATACGCCGAAAAATATGCAACATTTTCATTACAATGAAATCTATATAAAGTTTTATGATTCGCTATTACATTTTTGCTTTCAGCATTGTATATATACTATATCTAATATAGATATATTTCTATAAACAAAAACCCAATGTTTACTAGCGTTGTTTAATTTATAAATTTCCTTGTTAAAAATATCGAAACAGAAAAAAATCAACTAAAAATAAATTAACCAGCAGCCCAGCCGGCTGTTTAAAAAAAATTAATTTGCTTTTCCTTCAGTGTATGCAATTTCATACATTTTTCATACCTTTGTTGTCCCCAATTCTGATCAAAAAATTTTTGTTTCAGTGGGACCGTTTCTATTTTTTAGGCTTGGGCCCCGCAAAGTCTTAGCCCGCCGCTATATCAATCTTTCATAGTAAGTACATGCGAGTCTATAATTTTAACTAATATTTAGATCGAAAACGCGTGCCAAGCCAAAGTGTTATTATTGGCACCTCTTTTGTTGTGACCAATAAAATCCATATTTAGCGCATACAATGACTATGCTATGAATTGTGGCAGAACTGTAAAAGGAGAAATGACCTTAAATGGATGAGTTAAAAATCATCATTATAAATAACGTATCAACGATGACGACGACTCAACGCTACTGAAAATCAACTTGTTGGCATTACCATAAAATAATTTATAATACCACAAGCATAGAGACTGCTAAGCATTGCACTCTGTTTGTTCCCCACAGACACAATGGTGGGTGCTGCAAACGGCAAACGTCAAATGCTTGACAGTTACGCAGCTGTTTCAAATAAATCTCTCAAATGTTTTATTAAAATTGACAAACGTGTCAAATAGTCAATGGATGGTGTAAAATAAAAACAAAAACAAAAAACTTATATTGATTTAATTGCCACAATAATCATAACAAAAACAGTAACAATAATAATAAGGCCAAATAAAGTCAAGTACTGGACGGACAAACAGTCTGAGACAGACAGACAGACAGACATCAGACTGACAAACGCGTGGAGTGCGCGACGCAAATGGTTGCCACTTCCGTTAAAGTAAAAGAAGACAAAGTACAGAGACCATTATTGACAGCAGTGGTAAAAAAAGAAAAAGCATAATACGGAAAGAATGCAATTGAGCTGTTGCTAGGGTTGCCATAGTGAAACAAAAAATTGATCAAAATTATTAAGGAAAATTCTGTGTTAAAGAAGATAAAAAAATTTATTATCTCTTTGACTAGATTATTTTGACGAATTTGCTTAATACTTTTGGGCCGTTTGGATTGTGTCCAAAGCCCCCCTGAACAAAATTTCTATCTACGGCCTTGCTCAGCATCGTACCAAACCAACTTTGCGTGGCAGGGCAAATGTAATTCCAATAGCATAATTTTTTATTTTTCTCTTTTCGAAAAAACAAATTTGAAAGCAAATGAAACGCGTGGAGGGGGCAAAGCACCCTCTTGCCCATATGGTGGGTACGGGCCTGGCCTTGCTTCTTGTTGTTTCGAAGCGATGTGCGGATATCTCGCTATCGTTAAGTAGAAGGAACTGCTGATGAGGGGCCGGCAATATGTACTCAGGTAGTGATGTGCTGCCGATATTTTTGCTATGGCGAAACTAAGGCTTCGAATATATTAAAATTGAGCCCGCTATGGCGTATTTTTCAAAGTGCGTATACATATACTGAAAATAACGCTAATGTACTGAAAATGCCATCACTGTACTCAGGGTATATCATTTTTGAACACAAAAATTATTCAGTACGGTGAATCCAAGTGGCTTAGTGCTATAATCTGGCACCTTTTCGTTTTATTTTTTTATTAAAAGTAAATATATTTTGGAAATTTGAGAGAATATCATCTAAAATCCAACTTTTTTCAACGGAAATAAATTTTTAATTTTATGCGATTTAAAACTTCGCGGTGGCAACTCTAAACTTTTCTTTAATTCTTAACTTAATATCAAATCCAACGAATAAGTTGCTTATGAAAGCCAAATGCGATTAACCAACCAAGCGCAGTATAATCGATTTTTAATCGTCACCTCTCAATTCCAGGCTGACGACAAATCAGGCAACTCAAGCAAAGCAGGCAAGCGTAAGGCGCAAATGACAGACTGTCTAGCTGTCTGCCGGTCTGTAATGCTACTCGTATAAAATATTTTGTTTTTTTTTTCTCTTGGTCTGTCTGTCCGAGAAAGCTCATCATTGACAGTTAATCGTCATCCATCGAGTTATAGTAGTTGGAGCTGCTTTACGCCTGATGTGGACGGAAACAAAGCGTAATGGTGTGAAGTCTGGAACGCATTAATAATTTGCGCATGAAAACTGCCACACAATGTGGCTGCTGCATCTTCACTGTATGAATGACTCTGACTATAGACTGACAGCTTCAATTCAAAGCAGATCATTAAAATCTTAAGCGTTTTGGTATTTGACTTTAATCAGAAATGTCTATGTTATATCAAATATCTCGCTAGGTTAACAGGATCTGCTTTAATTTCGTTGTCATGTAAAGTTCTCATTAGCGTTATAACTATGTCACGTGCTTAACATTAATTGTATCAGAGTAACGGAAGTGGCACGATCATCTAAAGTAGGTACTTATTACAATAAAAAAGATGTTATTACATGATGTTGAAAGTAAAAATTCCGAAAATTTTTGTGATATTCTAAAATAGTGCTCATTTCCGTATGGTAACCCAATTCTACATCACGTAAATTATCGTAAGTGCAAATAATAAATAAGCTATATTTTAATGGAAATCATAGGCTTTAAAAAATTATACAAAGTAATAAATGTGATGACTTCTAAAATATAAAACATTTTGACGGCTGTGGGCATATTTGGAGCAGAAGCACTAAGCCATTAATTCGCGAGTGTCTTTCCATGTGCAGTGCGGCTCGAAAATTGGCTGTTCTCCATTTAACTGTTCCCTCATTTGGTGCAGATCCGAAAACGCGCAAGAAATAGCACTACATATCTTCCAGGAATACGCGCCCACTGAGTTGTCAGCAAGAAGACTAAAAGATGAACAACGTTCATACGAAAGACATCCTGATTGTTTTGAGTGAATTGGAATGCCAAATTACGTTCAACAAAAACTTGAAAAAAAGCAAGTAATGGAAACTCAAAGTTGGGTTACAGCAAACGAATGCGGCGAATTTTTCATTGACGTCTGTAAAACAGCCGGCAATTTAATTGGAGGTACGCTGACACCATCCACAGCTTGCCATAAAGCTGTTTGGGTCAAGGCCATCTTAAGGCAAGGGTCTACGAGACGCTGGTCACGACCTTCCAAACTGTAAAAACAGGCCCCAACCAGCTTGGGATAATTGACCTCGACCTGGAGGAGCTCCAAAATGTGAATGCATTGTTTTTTGCTCATCTGTAACGAACTTTTTTTTTTTGATCAGAAATTTTTTTTAGATGGGGCCCCTATCTAGTTTTTGGACCCGCAGAGTCTAAAGACAGCATAAGCATATAAAACTTGGATGTCGATTGACGACGGTAGTCCAACATGAGAGAGGGAAGTGCCTGTTTTACTATATGATCGTGTAAAACAATCTGGAGCACTCTTAGAAGGTTTGTTTCTGTTTTTTTCTTTTTATTATATAAAAATGTAGGGACAAAAAGATTTCACTAGAGCATGTCGCTCGAAAACGCTATAAAATGTTATTTATAAGAAAAAATGAACGAATGCTATTTGACTTAGATTCGCATGGATTATAAAAATGCCTCGTACAATTGAATTCGCTTGGCTGGCTTAACGAATAGCGCAAAAGTCATGTGTTCCTCTGATCGTAGCTCAACGAATTCTGCCACATGGGCTCGAAAGCCGAAAAATTGGAGAGCACATGGCTGGCCCACTGGCAGAAATAAATGGCAAGTCAGCGGTGCGTCGCCTGGCGGTCTTCTGCTTCTTGATATTCCTATTCAATTTATATTCATTTATAATCTCTACGATATTTTACAAATTGAAATATAAAAGAAATGAGGCGTCCAGTTGCAAAACCGGTCAAGTCCAAAAAAATAAAATTTTGAGATATTCTCATATATCAAAATCTGAACCATCATCGTAGTAGACTACGTTTTTAGATTGAAAAAAATTTTTTTGACAGATATATAAAATTTTTTAAATTTATTTTGATGCATAGATTTCAAAACCGACCAAGTCCATGAACTTGCTTTCAAAACCGGCCAAGTACATGAACTTGCTCCAACTTTTTGTTCAATTAAGCTGAAATTTTGTCACAATTGAAAATCTATCGAAATTAAGTTGCGAACCAATATATGGGTAATTCCACAGAAAGGTCCACCGTGCGTATTATTTCAATTGAATTGTATTCAAAATCAGTCAAGTCCAACGCCTTGAAATCAAAACACCTTCAATCAAATATATTCTTGAATTTGATGAACTGAACGAATGATGAATTAAATTTTTTAACATCACAAAGTACTAAAATAAGAAACTTAAATCTCTAGTTAATAAGACAATATATGTAAATTACGATAATAATAATTTATGGTATAATTTAAAATGCAATTTATATAAATAATAATTCCAGACTTAAACTGAACACTTTATGTGTTGAGGTAATTAAGGTTAATCTAATTATTTAAATAGTGAGCTTTATAGAGCAAAGGGGGTTGTTGCTTTCATATTAATAATATCTACATATTTACATATGTATGTACCCTATAATTCTGATTAATTAATTTAATTAATTTAATTAAATAAATGGCGTTTAAAATTGTTGGTCAGACATATCAATAGTATCAGCCATTTGAACTAAATGTATGACCATATTATACGGGTGTCCAATTTTAACTTACACAGGTGAATAAGTCAAAAGTCAAGTTAGAGGTCAAAAGGTCGAATTCCCACTTGGTGAAGAAAAGCTAGTAATCATTGGCTGGACCGCTGCACAATCTTGCCTTAACTGGCTGCAGCTTTTCTACGCCAAGCGGCAATTCGGCCTTGAAATGACCTTCAGGGGTCACTTTGACCTCTAACATGAATACCTGTCTGAACGTAGAATTTTGTGCTCTTCCGGAAACCGAGGTCAAAAATAGGGGTTTCCATTTGAAAAACTAAAGTTACCCTTGAGAACCTTGAAATGTAGGTCAAAGTCATGGTTAAGGTCATGGCTGGATCAGCCCTTTGATACCCACCTACTTTTATTTGAAACATTTTTTGACTTGCAATTTTTTGACTTATTCAGCTGTGTAATTTAAAATGGGACACCCAGTATAGTGGATTCTGTGAGTCGGAAAAAAATACAAATATTTTAAGCAGCAACCAGACTATCTTCCCCTCTCTTCCGTATTCCGTATTTGGAGTTGAACCCATCGCCCCATTTTAGCATATATGGATTCATTTCTAAAAATTGTCATTTTTTTAAGTAAATTTAGCTGAAATCTAAGTATGTACTATATGTACTTTATGTACTGTTTTAGTTTTTCATTTTTTTTTAGTTAAAAAGTTAAAATTTTTTTTTGCATTTTAGTAATTTAAAGTAACTTTTTGATGTTCATGACGAAAAGGTACATTCGCCATTTAAAAGTACGTTTCAAGTCTCCATTTAGTACCCAAATTCCAGCACTGCCCTAGACTACCGTCGTCACTGGATATCCGAATTTTATATGTTTAGCTGGCTATGCTTTTTGCCTACAAATTATCATCAAATGTTAATTTCTAGCAAATATCGATATATACAATTAAACTGTTTACTCTGTGTAGGTACCTAATGTATATGCAAATTTGAAATTCATTTATTTAATCTTATAATATTTAATTGCATACTTTTGTATCTTAATGCTAATTAGCATTTAAATCAATAATGATCCACTTACACGTGTACACACAGCGACAAACTCAAGTCGTCCTTAATGACACGCTTCAGCAAACACATTTCGCCATAATGAATGCAATAACATTGTAATAACAGAGCCATAACAGTGTAATGATAATAAAAGTAATAAAATAATAACACAATAACAATTTTCAATTACGTTTTGATTGCAGTTTAACTAACGGCTTCGAATGTGCGACGGCCAACACGGCGCAAAAAATTCAATGTTCCGTAGTAAATGCAGCAAAAAAAGTGCAATAAAAAGTGTAACAGTAGCGGCGGCAAAAAAAAAAAAATAATAATGTTGACATAGAGATGTCCGTCCAGACGACGTAAGACGTAACATTTCAATTTACAGTACAAATTTTGTTTTTTGTTTTTATGGACAGGCCGTCCGTAGGTATAATAAAAATAATAATTATGAAGCACACGATAGAGAACATTAAGTTTTCTTTTTGCTTCTTTAAATAAAATACACAAAAAAAAAGTAAAAAAATAATATATATAAAAAAACTGAAACTTTTTTATTAATTTAATTTAGTTTAGTTTAGTAAAAAAAAAGCCAATCAAGGGAAGCGTCAAATATGTGATACACGTGATTTGAATTTGTGCTTAGTTCAAAAAGAGAGGCTGACACTTTAGTGAACACAAGAGATTGAGCGAAAACATTATGGACACTTGTAGTTGTGTTGAGCAAAATCCATAGAGATGCCAACGCATTGATTTTTTGTACTAAATTTTTTGGTTTCATAAATGGGCGGCGGTGTTGTCTTGTCGAAAGCTGTTTCAACTAAATGGATAAATAGTGGTGGATGAGCGGCTGCGCTAAGACCTCCACGAATGATAACACCCAGGCCCGGATTTACCGTAGAGGCAGAGTAGGCACGTGGGTAGGGCGGCAAAAATTAAAAAATTTTTTAAATTACCATAAATTTATAGTAAAAAATATATATTGCATTGAAATATAAATCTAGCTCTTACGCAGAAATCATTAAAAAAATCTCAAAAATACCAAAAATATTGTATTGTGCTCTAGAAACATAAGTAGGAAATCAATTAAAGGTACATTTTATTGATTGAAAAACTTTGCGTAGAAAGTTATTTCACCATTGAAGAAGTTATGAAGGGAGGAGGGGGGTGGCAATTTTTCAACTGCCTTAGGGTGGAAAATTTCTTAATCCGGGCCTGATAACACCAATCTATTGCTAAGGGTAATTTCTATTTTAGATTGGGCGATTAGAAATAGCTTCTGTTTCCTATGATGTGGGCTGCTGAGTAGGTCCTGACCAATGCAGACCGATGGCAAGCGCTTGGCACTTCATCTTATTGCTCCAAAAAATTCACTTAAGTTGTCCTATAGATATATAAAAGAGATCTCATAGCTATCTAAGGAATTGGAGAGCAATTACTTTTAAAAATTTCTGATATTTAATACTGTCATAGAGCATAGCCCATCTCAACAAAATTCTTCAACAATTATATAATATATGCTCACGCCTACACTACAAAAAAAACCGAACCAGACGAAGCTTTATGGCCTCATCGACTTTATCTACGGAGCCTACCTTAATGTTAATATTAAAAAATTGAGAAGAGATACAATTATGATGGTATAATGGGCAAACGCATCAAGCACGACATAAAATTAAGATACGCCTTTCAATTCATCAACTTTGCAGCAGAATGCAAAACGGTTATAAACAGCACTATCATTCCAAATTATCACATCCAAATAGTATTCTAGTAATAAAATCTCAAACTGCCGACCAAATGAACCATTTACTCCATAGAAAAAATGGAGCTACTACAAAAGAAAACTGAGAATTGAAGATAACTTGTGACTACGATGAACTCCTGTCTCGCATTCTCTTCAAAAGTGTGGCCATCTTGATTTTGGGCCACAAACTATTCAAAAGGAAAATTAGTGGTATATCAAAGAATGTACAATATAACACAAAAAATCAAAATCAGAACTGGATCGCCCCAGCTGCGGCCTGGGAAGGATAGTCGATTAGCGTATCTTGCTTTGAAAAAAAGGAACTTTGACTTCATGGCATAGGGCCACCACAAAACTCTTCCAACGTGCACGATCATTAGCGAGTGACTTCAATTCTTTCCAACATTTCCCCGATTCACATATTTCCAGCTCTATAGAACATTTCCACGATTATATAGGACGAACGCGTTTTCTGCTACACTGAGTGTTCTGCTTCAATGCTTGCTGGCTGACTTCAGTTGAGAATTTCCGCAATGTGTGTTCAATCAATTTTCACTTTCATCGTTTGATTTGAATGGAAATTGGATCTTGACGGCATCTGGTAAGCAGTTCGACATTAAAAATTATCCTTGGCCAACAAATTTTTAGATTTCGGCGATGACCATTTTTGTTGAACACTTGCAAATTGTGAAGCGGAGTGCTGTTGGCTAAACAGGTTTCACAGTCGTTCAAAAGTCGTTTACCCAAGACAAAGATTTGAAGTTTAAATTCTTTTGAAATAGTTTCGATTTTTTAATGCAAAGTCTATGGATACTGCTTGTATAATAAGATGGGTTTTTGTCTAAAACTTTACTGCAATTTCATTTGCAAAGATTGAGTTGTTAAAATTTAATGAAATTAAAAAACTCCAGTCTGTGTGCTGAGCTATGTAAGATTTTTTTTTCTGACCAAGGTCAGTTCTTCCAAAATCATATGTTAATATTTTATTGCTAACATGGGATCAAATGAGTCATCACGAACGGTTTGAAGATTAGTATGAACAATGTTGGTTGAGGAGTAGTGATGAGTCTTCGTCTTGCAATATGTGTGAGACTGCAAGACGCAATGTGAAAGAACAAGCTCAAGGATCAAGACTGCTAAGGTCTTGCGTTGGAGATCTTTCGTCAAGTGTTTTACTTGAGTGAATATGTAACATTAAATATTTCTATTGATCAGAAATTTTATTAAATTTTATCCGAATGACCTGTTTTTTTCAGTATATTTTCATTTATTTTCTGAAAATTTGAATTTTTTTTGTTCAAGGCAGGGGACGCCTGATTGCGTCCCGTCAATGCGGTTATACCCGGTACACAAACGATTCTTGATAAAATTTGACGAATATGCAAAGCGTTCGAACCTTGAGAGTTGGCATCTCTGTTTTACAAAGCACCTGCTGTTTAACTGTTTCTCTTGAATTTTACCACTCGTTCACAATCTCTCAGTGCAGCTAACTACATGCGAATGTACTCAACTCGCTCACCTACTCGCTCACTCGCACCACAGTGAGTAAGCAACCCGTTCGTTTCGGTCGAAATCAGCCAATAACAAAAAAGCTGCACACACTTTGTCGGCCTCCCATGCATACGCTGTTTGTTGTTGGAGCAAAAAAGGCGGAGAACTCGTTGTAGCGTTTGCGCGCCGTTTTTTTTTTTATTTCTTCGCTTGAAGTTTTGTTGTATTTTATACCATGCTGTTGTTGTTGTTGTTGTTGTGTGCCTCTTGTAGGTGCCTCAACTTCATTGTTGTCTTTTTCAACATCATCGTTGTTATTGTTGTTGTTTTTGTTGTTGTCATCGTCATTCATTGGCGTCCATGACCAACCATGTCTGTTTATTGTTTTTTGTTGCATTTATGCGGTTTTTGGGTTGCTCTTCTCTTATTCTTATTTTTCTTCTTCAACAATACCTACGTTTTTTTTCTTGCAATGGCAGCATGAAGCTAAAAATTTTTGACTTTAATTAACAGCACGAAAGCAAAGGTGATTATTTTTTGAAAATTTCGGCAGACACCGCAAGGCTTCAAATTTTGCAATCATTTGGACGTTCCAATTAGGGTTTTTCTTTTGAAAAATTATTTTTCATCGAAAGGACGAAAATGGTAACAAGATTTTGAGCTGTCTTTTGAAAGGCAAAAAAAAAAATTAAATAATAAAAAGACGCCAGGACCACGGCGGCAGATGTTTTCGTATGTTCGAAATCGGTTTGACATAAAATTAATATGATACAGTGTTGAAAGGCACTGAAATAAGTTTCGACCTTTATTCCTCAAACCACGAAGCGCTAACTTTCAGACTAAATTCCTGATAAACCTAAACAGAAATAACTTTAGAGTCCTGATAGGAATAATAAATGGTCATTGTAAGCTACTTAAACACAGGAGCGTACCTAGGAGGGCGGCTGCCCAGGACGCAACGACTTGGGGGCGTAAAAATGGTCCTTGGTTTTTATCAAATATTGTGAACATTTTTTTTTTATAAGTGAAAATATTGAATAATTGCAATGTGCAAGGTGCCCATGAGGTTTTGTACTTTGTCTATGTTTTTTTTTGCATGTAGAAGCTGATGAGCTTTTTGTTTTTCGGTAAATATAAATCTTGCACGGTGAAAAAGTTTAAAAACTTTGTAGATAGGAGACGGCAAATTGCATCTTTCCCTGACGCCACTGTCTCAGCACCTTAATAGAATGAATCACTCTAGTGATACTACCTGCAGCCTATGCATTGAAGATATTGAGACATCGTGACACATACTAACCAAATCCCTCACGATCTGCCGCATCAGAAGAAACATCTTGGAGATCATCTCCCTAGAAAGTATTGCAGAAATTAACCCTGAAAATCTACTTGAATTCCTGAGCACATCTAGACTTATAGAATTATTCTAGACTTAGTCCTGCTCAGTAGTCCTGTCACCAGAAATTAATTCTAATTTAACATAAGTTCTTTAATACAACAATGTTTGAATCTTATGTAAGTATAATGGCAAATCTTCAACTGGTCAATTAGTACCGGTGAAAAAACCAGTGAAATCTAAGACCTCAAGGTATAACTCCTCAGTTTTGGCAAAGAATGTCGCATACATATGTAGTTTCCTCATATCTTCAAGCTTATTTTTCGTCTTTCAAAAAATTCGAACTGCTCAAAATCATTATGAATTGATAATGTTTAGCAAATATCGGGAATTGTTAATCTAAAATTCTTGGAATGGAATATCGTCATTCAAGAGATGTTTAAAGATCTGAGCATTAGGGCGGAGAAAAATTTCTTTAAAAATTCGCAAATTTTGTTTGTGATTTTTGCCAAAAAATTTATTAACCTTACCAACCAAAAAAAAAAAAAAAAAAATTATACTCACTTTTGACCTTTAAATAAATACCCTAGCAAAATCTCCACCTAAACATTCCAATTCCAAAAAAAAGGTTCTTATTTTTATTTTTCACAAATCCTAACAAAATGAAATATTTTTCAAAACCATTTTGCCGACCCCTCACCTCGCCCTCCCTAGGTACGCTACTGCCTGTGTGTGGATCTGTTGGCCCTATACTGTCCCTATTAGTTTTTCCTAAAAAAAAAACTTCTAAATTTGAATTTTAGCATATGTGTTTGGATAAGTTACTTATGATTCAGAAAAAAGAAAAACCCTGTATTGATTTTGTGTTCTCAATACAATTGACCCACTAAGATTTCAGTTTATTCGGCTTTTGATTATGAAGCCATAGGAGCGTGAAGTTCAATTCCATATTTAACTAGTAAAGACACAAACCATCTAACTTAACAGAGGAATGTTAACATGACCCAGGATCAAAATAGAACTCTCCAGCATATCTAATTTAATCAGGGTGCAAGAATAGGTCTACGTGGACTACATAGAACATGAGACACCGTTTCCAATGATATAAAATGTTGATGGAGATTGTTATTGCAAAAACCCTATATGTGTATTTGACCACTGACTAGTCATTTTTGTCTTTGCTACAACCAGACTAGGTGGGTTCTATAGAACATGAGTCTACGTTTTAAATGACATATCACTTTAGTGCAGCTTCTGTTTTCGAGCATATGAATTTCTATGTCAAAAGTGGCGATGACCAGACGACCATGATTGGTTTTCACACAAAAAAAAAATAAACAATTCAACTTCTCATATAGTCTTGGCATAAGCGCGGTCGAAGGATGTGGCTGCCTCGAGCGCAAGGGTCACGTATTTCGTAAAAAAACTTAAGACTTCTAGCATGCCTGCTAACCCGCACTCTAACCTAAAGAAGTTTTGAATAAGATACATTATGTTAGTGCAGAAAAATTTCTTGAATTTTTACTAAATATAAAATTTTTCAGTTTTTCAAACTTTTTTCAAAAACAAATGGTATACAAAAATTTGTGTTCTACTATACATGACAGTCACTGGAATCGATTTCAAAGATCAATCCATCATTGCAAGAATTGTGGGGTTCAGTTCAATTATCTACTTAGAAAATCAATTCACTTTTAGCACATCATAATCTTCAATTAATTTTCCTGATTGTCGAATTATATTGTAAAAAAATTTAAAATAGCGATAAATTTCGCACATTTAACACTTAAGTAAGCGCTGCTTTTTTCTCTAATTATTTTGTATTTTTATTTAAATAAATAAATGAAATAACCTTAAGTACCTACTTGTCCATTTATTTGACTTTTAATTTTTAAGAAATAAATTTTATTTTTATTTAAGGCCAATCCCATGTTCTAAATTATAATAAAAGAAATATATAATGATATAAATTCTATAGAAAAAATGGTGGAAGTTAAATAAAAAACAAAACTTATTGCAACATTAATACTAAATTTAGCGTCATAAAAATAAAATTGAAATGTCAAAAGTTAATTATGGAAAAAATATTTCATTAAAAAAAGTTGCAATGAAAATACCTTTGATTGATAAAAATCGGGTTTAATAAAAGTAATTGACTAAAACTAACAATAGTTTCTAATGTTGCAGATAAGCTGAATTGCAAACATATGTGCAAAATTTAATTTATTTAAAGCACAATCATTAGTTAAGAAAACAAAAAAAAAAATACATTACTTTTTAAATGAAAATTACATCAAAACTTCAAAAGTGCAATTACGTTTGAAATTGTCCTGCAATTTCTCAATCAACAGCAAAAAGTGAACACCCCAAAAAAAAAAAAGATAAACAAAGTAGCTAATAAACTAATTACCAACGGTACATAAAACCATAGCTAAAGCGAGTAGGTACTACCAACAACAGAAAAGAAAGATATAAAACTCAAAAGTCCTCATCATGTTACACAACGAAATTACATACATACAAATATGCATGTGTGTGTGCTAGTATGTTTATTTTCCTGTTTACAAAATACAACACCATAAAATACAATGCTATGTATTGAAGAAAAAATAGCAGTTGCCTAGCGGTTTGGGTTCAATTTTCATTTATTGAATAGCAAACTCGACAGCACAGTGTCTCCAATGTGGCGCCCAACGCCCATTTGATAGCAGCGCACAAAAAACAACGCTAGCTATCACTGAATTCATCAATTGCACACGGCAGTTGCAAGAAAAAAATATTTGAAATGAAATGAAACGAGGAAAAAACGTGAAGATAAATTAAAAATTACACTGATAAACAGAATTGCAATACGGCTCTTCAAGGTGATTTCAATATCAGCATCAGTTTCTCAAAAAAAAATATATATAGTATTTTCATTAGGGTGCTTCTTATTTAGATTTTTTGCGAAGTTCAAATGCGACGCCCCCCAATCGGTTCGAAACAGAATAAAAAAATTTAAAAAATATATTAAAATTTCTATCTTTAACCCTTACTGACCCTACTTCAAAGTGATATTTGATTTAAGCGAAAATCAAATGCGAGGCCTCCCCCAATCAGTTTGAAACAGCATAAGCAAACTTAAAAAATTTATTTAAAATTTGTATCTTTAACCCTTACTTAGCCTATTTCAAAATGAAATTTGACTTAAGCGACAATCAAATACGACGCCCTCTCAATCGGTTCGAAACAAGATAAAAAAATTTATTTAAAATTTTTATCTTTAACCCATACCGACCCTATCTCAAAGTGAAATTTGACTTAAGTGAAAATCAAATGCGGCTACCTCCCCTCCCCGCCCGGTTCAAAAGAGGATAAACAAATTTAATAAATTTATTTAAATTTTTTATCTTTAATCCTTACTTATCGTATTTCAATGTGAAATTTGGCCTAAGACACCAGTTTGTTCATTAGTTTTGCATATAATACGCTTAGAAATGAAAAAAATAGTAACAAATGACATATTGAACTAAAGGCAATTAATTGGGCTTTCTTAATACAATAAAAAAATTACAAATTATTAACGCAATTTGCAAAAAAAAATGGTAAACATTTTTAAAAACAGCCATATCACAAAATATATAATATAATAATATCAAACTTTTATACATCAATTTGATTGACCAGCCATATGAAATCCAAATATTGAAATTCTATAAAGGAATTCCCAACTTATACTGATTTTTAGAAAAGCTATATCCGCTACTTTTCATGACTATATCTCGGAAACTAGATGCGAGCGACATTTATTTTTGATTTATTCTTTTTTAAAATTAAAAACCAAGTAAGAAAAATTGGTTACAAAATAAATGGCGGCTTAGGCCAAACTTCACATTGAAAAAAGGGCAGTAAGGGTTAAAGATAAAAATTTAAAAAAATCCGAGAATTTTTTTATTTTATTTTAAACTAATTGAGAGAGCGTCCTCATATTTTTTTCCTAAGAACCAGCAACTAAAATTGGTGTCGACAGCCAAAATAGGGTCAGTATGGGTTAAAGATAAAAATTTGAAAAAATTCCTAAAACTTTTTTATCCTATTTCGAACAAATTGAGGGGGCGTCCCACACTTTTGTTTAAGGACCACCATAATGTATATACATACATATATTGGACGAAACGCGTCAATCGAAATCATATTTCGAGTACGTCTTTGGAAAATCCAATATGGCGGCCGGATGCTGGAGAAAAATCGAGTGTACAGCAAAAAAACTTGTAAAAATAAAAATTCCCAACCGATCGCGTCATATCTTGGCTCAAATTGTAGCTGATTGACGTCCCTTAAGAGCTGGTGTGGTGGATAGACAAAATCAAACATGGCGGTCAAAAAACCAAAATTAGCTGATTTGCACCAAAAGGGTCACGTATCACGAATCCGAGGTCAGATTTACCAAACTCAAGATTGTGGATCCAAGATGGCGTACAAAATTTTCAAAAATCCATTATGCTATATATAGGACCTACATTTTAGGGCCAACAAGACAATATATATGAAAATGACAATATATATGAAAACCATGTCGTATGAGCAACATATTTATGAGGACAAGTACGCTGCCAAAATTCTTAAGGAGTAAAAAGTGACATTGTCGCAAACGATTGGGACAGGTTTACTTTGCTAATTTTCTGTCTTACAGTGTAATGCAACAACAACAACAACAAGCAGTGCGGTAACATGAGTTGCACGCTCAGCGGCATATAGCATTGGTTTCATACAGCACTACATACTCACTTCAACTTCACCCAACATTAGCGTTAGCGTTAGCGCCAACTTGTCCCCAACTCAAATCCCCGGAGTTACCTACCGCAATTAGTTACGTTTTGCACCCGCTACGCCACCACAGACAGAGTCGTTTGGCAAACATTTCATCATTTTTTTATTTCATTTAATTTTTTTTTTTTTTTGTTGATGCCAACTGCAAATGAAGCAATTAAATCGATGCACCGCTTTGCAACCGTACGTACATACATACATAGTATGTAAGCTGGTGGATACTCTGCTGCAAGTGAATTCAATCAACTCGAAATGCTCCTCATACCGATATCTGTATGCGTAGTTATCTGTATCTAATTATCTATCCAGTATCTATGAGTGCAGCAGCAGCAGCAGCAGCAGCAACGTAATGGCAACTTGTCTACGACTAGCGTCATTGTCTGGTGTGGACATGCGACAATGTTGCACGTTAAATGTCTTGAGGCTCACTCTATGTGTACCTACGAAACGGGAAAGATTCGAAAAAATAGAAATTAATAAGCGTCAATGTTTTTGTAGCGAGAAAGTCAATGTAAAGTAAAAAATTTTAATGATCAGATAAAAATTAAAATTTATAGGAAAATATTTCAAATTCTGAATATCAAAGGTTCAACTTATTTATTGAGCTTTACCTTCTCGCTGCTGTTAATAAAATGTGTATTTGATCGTAGATACTTTAGACAAATAATGAACTTTGAGGCCCTATACGCCGGCAGTAGATAAGGGAGACAAATAGATAGTGACAAAATCCATTTCAAACCATGCAGTCGGGGACTAACTTCAAATCTCGGAATTGGTTGCCGATTATATATGTTGTTTTTCACAGTAATTAAGGGAACACTTATTCCCCCGATTTGATTAAAAAACATTTTTTACGAACTTATGTTCATTTAATGTTTCAGTGTCAAAACTTAAAAAACCGCTGAAATTTTTTTCAAAATAGTCGCATTTTCATCCAAATCAAAAAAAAAAAAATTTTAGTCTTTTGATTTTAATAGAACTTCTGATCATCTGTCAAAATATTTAAGAATTTTTTAAAATTGTTAAGTTATAGCGCTTTTCATGCAAAAAAAGCAAGGCTGATTTTCCCAAAAGCCCCAGATGTTTTTCACGCTTCAAATTTTACTGTGGATTTGTATTGATGATATGAGAGAGAAATGAAATTATTTTAATGCGCGTTAAAATACATTTGAGGACAGGAGATTTTTTTTTTCCGATATCGAAATGTTAATTTTTTATTTCATCATTGCCAAGCCACTCTACGGTACTATTTTCAAAGCAAATAACAAAAACAATATTCCAAATTACTTTCTGCAAATCGTGCTTGTATTCTGCGTACTTTTGTTTTGCCGTTATTTTCATAACTTTTTTTCATGGGAAATGTATAAAAATATTGTACGCACATATAGCTTTTTCGCTGACTGTAATTGTGTGGGTTTTGAATGTTTTGTTTGCTTGACTTTATCAGCGAAAAAGTTATATGTGCGTCACCCTAGATGCAACATCTTGGGTGTGGTAAAATGTTGGACAAAATGTCTTTGTTAGGTAGAGGACGACAAATTGCCTCTCCACCTACTCTACTTAAATAGATCTCTGTGTAGCGTTTTCAAGCTAATGCTTGTATGGGAGGTATCACGCCCACTTTTCAAAACTCGATAACTTTTTGTCTGATGCGCTTGGCCGTATCATTTTTGGTACTTGTGTGAAATTCGGTTTAATTTCTTTATATAATTCTCTCAGTTTAGCGTTTTTGTTGCTATGGAGGGTGCCACGCCCACCAAATAGGTTCTTGTTTAGAGCTTTTCCATATCATTCTTACTATTTGTGTGAAATTTGGTTGCATTTCCTCAAATAATTCTCTCAGCATTTTGAATTATTCGCTTATATGGGAAGTGCGACGCCCTCTTTTTGAAATTTGCCTACTTTTTGTTCAGAGCTTGCCAAGTTTTTTCCAGCATTTTTGCGAAATGTGATTACACTTCATAAAATAACTCTCTGAAGGGAACGTCCATTAATTACGTGAGGTTTTTTTTTTTGAAAATTCGGACCCTCCGTCCACTTTGTGAGATTTGGTGAGATCTGGCGGGACCCCTCCCCTCCCTCCCGTTAGATTTAAATTATAATTTTTAATGAAAATTCTATGCATTAAGAAGTTGACGTGAAGACGTGAGGTTTTCCTTGACCCCTCCTCCCCCTTAGTAAGATTTGGTGAGATTTGGCCGGACAACCTCTCCCCCCCCCCCTATTTTGGCTCACGTAATTAATGGACGTCCCCTAATGAAGCGTTTGAAATGTTTTACTTGTATGGGCGGTAGGCGTGTCCATGACACTAACTTTCGCTAATGTTCTCAAGAAGCATGTTTGAAGGTGCGGCCTGTGTGCCAAACTTTGTTCAATTAACTTGCTTTGTTTCCCGTAATCCCGATTTTTACAGACAGACAGACTGATAGGCAGACAGACGGACAGACAGACGGACAGATAGACAGACTGACAAGCAGACAGGCAGACAGGCAGACAGACGCACATAACATACAGCTAGGAACAAGGACAGGGCTATATTGATCCAGGTGGTGACGCTGATCAAGATTATATAAATTTTTCTATACATGCCACGCCCTCTTCTATGCGTTACAAACGGAATGACAAAGTGAATATACCCTCTGTGTAGGGTATAAAAATCAAAGGAGCCACATCGTCCTCATATTCATCTTCCTCTTTTGCTTTTATGGCATAGCTTTAAGCATTAAGGAACCTTCTTCTGAAAAGTTCTGTGAGCAATGGTTTCACATGTCAAATTATAAAAACAAATTAAAATCAAACATGAAATAACATTCATAAACAACAGACAGACAGATAAACAGATAAACATGACATATAAGAAGAAGAACCACAACCGAAAGAAGAAAACCAACAACAATACAGCATTTTGTTAACTCAACCCAAAATGGACGTTTTCATTATTATTATTATTCGTGTTGTTGTTGTTGTTGTTGTGTTTATATTGTTATTGTTATTGTTGTTTAATTTAATTTTATTTCATTTTAATTTTATTCCACAAAAAGACAACGATTTTTGTCTCTACTTGACTTGCACGTCTTCGATTCAAAAGCCCCAAAGGAGCAAATCAAGCAAACACACACATACGCACGAACACATTGGTATGCATAAAAGAAGACTCTTTCTCTGTAGGAGTGTACGGGCACATGGCGCGCAACTCTTTCGATTTGTTCTTCTTTAATTTTTTTTCTTTCTTTTCTTTGCACTGGTTGCAACCTATACCAACATTAAGAAAATAACAACAAAAAAAAAAAAAAAAAAAAACAAAGTCATAAAAAAATACCAAGTCACACTCAACAAAAAAATAAATGAGAAAATATGGGAAAAAAAATGCTCCAATAAAAATTCCGAATACGCTCTTTTCTGTTGGAGCTGTGTTGTGCTGTTTGTGTTTTTATTGTTGTTCTTTACTGTTCTTGCTGGCAGGAATTTCATTTAAGTGTGCGCGAGTTACACGTGTATTTCGCACACACTTTGATCAAAAATTACTAACGCAGCTGCAGTGAGCGAGAAAATGAGAATTGACTGTGTAAATATAGAGTGCAATAGTGGAGCTCATAGGTTTGACTCTTTAAAGCGCATTCAAAGAGAAATTGAGTGCTATCTTCTTGAAAACGTTGGGAAAAAAGCTTTTCCAAATTACAAGACTTTTTTCTGAAATTCTGCACTATGATACTTTCAATAGCGGATATAGAATTTAGTCCGGCGGATCCGTGGTTAGTAAAAGTAGAGAAGTTTGATGATCGCAATATTCTGTTCAGTATTTTTCATAATATATAGGGTGTTCTAATTTGAGGTATATTTTTAACTCTTAAATACAAGGCATAAATTGCAAGAAATCTTAATTTATTTTTATTTAAAATTAAAGTACATTAGTTTCGGTTAATAATAAAAAAGAATGTCGTTCAAGTGACCGTTCAAGTGCTTGATCAGTAGGATGTCAATCTCTTACCGAAATTTTGAATAATTTTTTTGCATAATGATGGTTAAAATAGTGATATTTGCTCAATGATGTTGCCTTTGAGGTGGTGAACACTTCGAGAATTATCCGTATTAGATTTACTCTTCAAGAAACTCCATGATTGCAATAGTTTTCTTGAAAAATTCTCATTTTCTTTTTGTTTTCCTATGGTCCAATTAACGAATTGCCAATATTTTAATAATCAAAACACATTTATGCAATTCACACTTCATAGTAAAATTGGAACGTGACAAAATTACAATGTGTCAAATCATGCAACTGTGAGATTAAAAATTTATTGTTTACAAATAATGTTTTTGTCACTCTCTTTTCCAATACGATTCTCTCACCAAAATTGAAAACGAATACAACTTTCACAAAACATGCTTAAAGGCATGGCGGCCGTTCAAGTATTACGTAGCGCAATTTTTGAAGATATTTGACACCTCCCCTCTCCTTAAACGTGACGATATCACCCAAGTGACCATGTTTACCTAAATTCAACAAGAGATTTTTAACTCGCTAGTTGTAATTAGCATTTATATGGGAAACAATAACAACACCAGCCCAATTTACAATGAACTGTGAATTGCATAATTGTTCACTCGTATATCAAACCATTTTAACTAACCGGAATGTATTTAATTCATAGCTGAAACACACCGGTATAACCTAGTAACTGTTAAAACAATGGCTGCAAATTTAAAAAGTTACCTTGAACATCCCTTATATGTAGAAGCTGACCATCAGAGGAGCCTTAGCCCCTTTCCCCTCCTTAAATCTACCACTGAATACTTTTACAAAAATAAACTTTAGCGGACTTAGTACCATCAATATTCTGCTTTATCAAAGTCCGACAGGCAAGATTATCAGCAAAGCTAAATTTCGGCTTCATTATCCATCTTTGTTTTTTTTTGCTGTGTAATTTTTCGGTACCTTTTCATAAATGACATCACAATAGGAGACCGTACGTAGAAAATAACCACAGTATTTTATATGTTTTTGGAACCTCTTTCTTTTCCAATGTTTTAAAAGTGATGAGATTATAATGTCGTCATTAATGATTTTATGGAAACCTCTTTTCTTTCGGAGGGTTCGGTCGTGGGACTTTGTCGGGATCAACTGTACTGAAGAGTAATTTACTTTGCATAATGCAAATTCACAATCCTGCATAGACAAAATGATTTGACTTTCCAAATAGATCTTTCTAGTTTTCCAGGTTATGCAGCTAGGCGACTCACTCTAAAGCAGCTATAACTTTACGAAAAAATATCATACTATAGATGACCTTTCGAAAAGTCTTTTTAAAGAGAAAGAATCGCACTAAATATTCTGTTTATTAGAAATAAGCTGAAAAAATTTATCATTTTTATACATAACCTCAATTGTAGATATCCTAAAAAGCAATTTTTTAAGTACTTAGCCTATAGCCACAAAAAAAAAAAACGTACTACGAGGAAGGGCACGTGGTGACTTTTCGAGAAAATTAAATTTCTTTTTTAATAAAAATAAAAGTTAAAATTATGGAATGAAAGATTAATAAAATTTTTTATGTTTAACTATTTACAGAATCATTGAGGCTTCTATAACCTCTTTTCAAATACTCGCTAACGCAGCAATGAGTGCGAATTTTGAACTAAAACCGGATTGATAAAGTGTGACATGACATACAGCTACAAACTTCAGTATAAGTAGTCTCAACATCATCAATTTCAACACTGAGTGACATTATTCGAAATTTTTTCTGGTAAGATTAGTTAAAATAAATTTTTGGTTTTTGGGCTTTCCTTTTTTGGTTGCTTTGTTTTTTTTTTTTGTCCGAAAATTATGACACATAATTAACATACAGATAAACAATATAGTAAAACAAACTTTTTAACATTCATTACCCAATGTGCACAAAAACGGAGGCTGATCCGTTCCGAATCTGTTACGAGTTCGTCAGCGCGGAATTCGTTTTTTTATGTTTTCACCCGTTTCGAATCCGTTATGAATACGTCAAAATAATGCACAGAATGTTAATATAAAAGACGATTTAAAAGTTGTCATCATATCTTTTATTATATTTTTAATGTATCAGGAAATGCAGTTCTGCATTATTAAAAAAAAGGTCATCTCCAATTCGCATTATTTACAAAAAAAAAAAAAAGAGTCCGATACAAATTCGTATATGAAGTCCGTTTAGAGTTCGAGACGAATTCGAAAAAGTAGAGAAGGCGATTCGCGTTTTTGAGAGGAATTTCCTATGAAAGCAAATCAGTTTCGGATCCGAAACGGAAATATACGATGAAGCAGGTCTATCTCGATTTCGAAACGGATTCGTATGGTGATTTGAAATCTGCCCACTCTAAAACCATTTAAGTTTGAGTTACAGTTTGATATCTTTCACACAGCGTGGGCAGGGCCGGATCACTGACTACGCCAACAATGCCGTGCCGTAGGGCGACAAAATGGTCGTGAAATATATCTTAATTTGCTAGGGTTTTTGAAACTCAAAAATCAGAATCTGTTTTTTTTTTGTGAGTGAATGAAGAGATCAAAGAGATGGAAATAAAATGTCACGGAAAATGGTCTTTTTCGGTGCTAGCTGACTATTGCTGTTCTCTTCAAGGTGATAATCCTAATGTTCATCATAGTAGGGGGTCTTTTTCAAAATCCTAACGTGACGGGAAAATTCTGAGGATAAACTTGGACTCAGCACTCAAAATTTCTTCAGCAATGACTCTCATCTGCGCTCCAGCAACTAAACCTCGCAGACCGGTTTAATTTATATAATAAAATTTTCATATACAATTTTTCTGACAAATTTGAGTCTTCAAAGGAGGCCTATCTTTGATTGATTTACGGGATGAATTAAGTAAAATATTAGAAAAATCCAAAAAGTTACTTGTTGGTAGTTGTGGAGAGCTTAGATTTAAATTTTCTCAAAATCAGAGTGGCATTTAACTTTGGAGCTATATTACAAAGCATTTACCTTTTAAATGTTTTCTTCCGAAAACCTTTCTAAAATTGACATGTGCGCTTTCTCATTGAGAAAAATATCAATACATAAATAGTTTCTGGTGAGAGATTTCAGATAAATATGAGTCTGAAAATCCTGAAATACAGTCCTGAACTGCATACAATAATATCAATACAATATGTTTTCAGAAACAGGACGTCATTGCCTGCGATCCTTTTTTTTACGTCGAAGAGCAGGCACGTAGAATTCCATGCTCCCCAATAACAAATTTGCGTACCTTTTTTATGGGATTATAAGATCCCATATATTTTAATCCAAAATTAAATCTTTCTCTTAGATGTAGAATAGAAAGCAAAACTCTTTTTTTTTTGTGTTATTCTTTATTTTGGAAGCAGCTCTCGCAAGCATGCGCACAGAAACACACAACCGACAAAGCCGGCATACAATCGAGAGCAAAATCCAAAGCAGCAAACCAACCAACCAAGTAACTGAGTTAACCAAAGCCATTGATATGCGCAGCACCCAGCAAAGTGCCACCGAATTCTCTGATTTCCCCCCTTCTTTGATGTTATGAGCCCCAGCACAGCATGTGATGCGGAGAGTCAGATGCAGAGTCTGTCCGTTTGTCCGTCCATACATCCATGCACACCGCCTGTAGAGTTGGCTACATAGAAGGCGGCTTCAGCACAAAACCAACAACAACAGCAACAACAAAAATAACAACAACTAAGCAATAGTTGAGCGTGCAAAAGCAACCTTAAGCCAGACAAGACGAGACCCAGGCATTTGATGGTTTTTTTCGTTTCGTGCTCAGCATTCGAGTTCGGAATTCTTTCGAGTTGGGAGCAACTTTTTGTGTTGTGTCGCGCGCGATTTTAATTCAAGTGTGTTCAAGTGTTGCCAAGTGTATATCTTTCTTTTACCTGTTAACTGAAAAACCATTAAGGCAGTAGCGCAACACTGGCCTGCAAAACAGTAAAGTGGTGAAGAAGCTACACAAAACAGTTGTAGAAATTGGAAAAAAATTCGTTTTCGTTTCGAATAAAAGAAAAAAAAAAGGCCAACAAATTTTTAATTAAAAAACAGCAGCATTTTTTAATACCCTTTGTTGTTGTTGTTGTTATTGTTGCATATACTGTGCGTACGACATTTTTATTTTTGTTGTTGTTTTGCGTATTGATCAAGTTATGTTGTCACTTAAGGTCCGGTTTATTAAATGAGTCGGTTTTTTTTTCGAGCGTCCTTTACGCGTTTTCATACGTACAATTCAAATGCAGCGAAATTTAAGTTTTGCTTAGAAAATGCTGAATTTTCTTAAATAAAAAGTTGTCAATTTGATGGAACAACGCTGACGTTTGTCAAATGAAAATACATAATGAAATGCATAAATATAATACAAATCCAGAAAGTGTTATAAATTTACGCTGAGCTGCAAATTTAGTTAAACAAATAAACCATAAAGTTAATGTTGAAAACCTTTAGAAAAGTTTATAATTATCATAAGTTATGAAAATAATGTGCACATTAACAGTGTGATCTATGTAAAATTACCAAAAAGCTGTGTAAAATTACAAGTGTTGTAAAATTACTAGTGTTGTTATAAGTTTACGCACAAACTAAATCAGTTGGTTGAAAATATCATAAAATTTACAATACCGTGGTAAATAAATTTACGCATAGTTGTAAATTTACATTTAGTTGTAAGTTTACGCGAAATTATGAATCTGCGCAATTTTATTAAGGATATTAAAATACGTTAGGCAGTATAAACGACACTATTTCTTGAAATAAAGCAATATACAATGAAATTGTAAACTTACACTATTTAAATATATAATCATCATATGTAGCTTGTTAAAATACTAGACATACACGTAAAGTTACAAACTTACGCTACTGTAATAATTCCGCATATTATATATTCTTATTCTGAAACAACCTTTTTCAATATCAAAACTTTATATTGAAATTTACTATGTGCAAATTGTAAACATCCCAGAAATACGGGCAGGGCGCCAATATACGGCAGTGCAATAAGCAATATTCAGTTTAAGAAGTCCAGCTATTTCCGCTGCAATTATCGTGAAATTACCTGATAAACGCATAAATATTAAAGCAAACTTTGTAAGACTCATAACCTTAAAATTTTACGTGACTATTGTAAAGTGATAAGTTAAGCAACTTTGAGAATACGCATGCATCGTAAAATTATCACATGAGAAGTGTAACAAAATACCATAAAAAGTAGTAAAAATACTATAGTTCTATAAGTGAAATTTAAAAATTTTAATAAAAATTAATATTAAAAATGTCAAGTGTTAAATTAACCCAGTGTACCATAAACAAATAAAAAGAATCACTTTAAAAAAAAAAAATCGTAATTTCTTTGAAAAAACGCTGCATTTGTGTAGTTTTAATGATTGGTATGCATGGTACTACTACCTGGTATAAAGGACCACAGTTGGCTCATCATCATACGCATCATAGTGATTATCATCAATTTCGTTCGTATCCATCATTTGTTGTTGCACCATATCAACATGAGTCGACAACAGCAATACCAACATCAGCGGTGGGCGCACTAACAACACTTACTGCATCACCATTGTTTGTGGAAGGTACTTTTGCTACCGCCGTCGGTAATGTTAATAATTTATCCACACAATTAAATGTTGTTAGTCCTACAATTAAAGTGGAGCAGGGATATAATGAATCACAGTTACCAGTTGATGATTATGCTCTAAATTTGGATTGCAGCATTGAAAATTCCTATAGGGTAAGTTTTTAAAAATACTTAATTTAATTTTTTCCATGTAACATATGCACTGCGTGTCCTTGTTTCCAATAAACATTTTCACAATGCTAATTTAAAGTTGAAAATTTTCACCGTTTACATTTATCGTACTGCTTACTTCTCATTGCCATTCTGTCTATTAATGACTCCATATATAGTACGCGTGGAAGCGTTGTATTTTTCATGGTCATTTCCAACCACTTAATTTTTTTTATGCAATATAACTGATAACCGAAATATGCGTCAGTCACCAGAATAGTGTTGGGCCTGATTGTGAGACACCGACAAAAAAAATTTCGCTCAATAACCCGGAAAGTAAGCCATATGTAGAAAAATATGTTAAGACCAATGTTGTAGAGGAGATGAAAACATTTCCATACAACAAGATTTAACCCACGTTTGGTCGAGGTTAAACAAGAATGGCGTAATTGTATGCTAGCCTTAGCACAATTTGATTTCGAGAAAGTCTATCACAAAGATATAAAGGTTGCATCATAGAGAATACTTTATACGAAAGTAATAGAGTTCGAAATATTGGTAGAGTTTTAAGTGTTTTTGAGAGTATATAGCTAGACTTGGTCAAGGCGTGTCAGTCCGCAAGCATATATCGCGACTTTGTTGAATACCACATTTAGTTTTTGTTTAGTAGATGAATCCCATTTAGCAAAAATTTTACATCCATACATTAGGGTGGGAATAATATAGCACTTTGCAAGAAACACACATATTCTCAGAAGTATAAGGAATTAAGTAATCCACAACACACAGAGCATTAGGTAAGCTTTAACTACGAAATTAATATTATTGTTCCAGGATAGCGTTCTGTGAACTGAATCTATATGACAGTACTTTAAGACAATTTATGGAGCATAAGAATATTCTTTTACTGACTCTTAGACTGGTTGAGGCTTAGATATAAATCACTTTGTTTGTTCTTCAAAGTAGCTATAGCAAGCGACATTGAATAGACATAACGCATTTTCAGCTCACTCAACGTAATTGTTTGCCCACCTTTTCAAGGTAGAGTCTGTAGACAGCATAACAATATCATTTATGGTCTAGATAAAAACCCCTGCCTCGTCACTAGTTATTATGCGTTTATGAAGTTGAGGTCCGTAGAATAAAGGAAAATTAATTAAACCAGACACTAATTAAAAATTAATCGGAAGTTGTAACATTATATCAAGCTTCTTTCTAAGATACCATATGTAAATTGGTGTGTGACAATAATAATGCGAAACATTAACAAAAACTCGTTTATTCTTTGACCTTGAAAATGATAAAACAGTGGAACTAATGCTCGATCAATATGTTTTTTGTGACCTATATAGTCTTGAAAATCTTGAATAGGGGCAGCTTTGCGTAAAGTTACCTTAGCTAATTAATTTTGATGTTATTCGTTATATATTTCCTAATTATTTTTAGTCTTTTGAATACACGTCTCTTATTCTCATTAACAATCAATGAATTTAATTAAAAAGCCTAAATATGACAAAATCGAGGATTAGAATAATTTAATTCGAAAATTGAACAAAAACTTTTAAATAAATTTAATCATTAACAGCATCCGATCCGATTGTTGCTTTGATTTTTCGGAACCTGATATAATTTAAAAAACGCAGAAAATTTAACATATTTGATTTTATTATATAAAAATTTATAATCTACCATTAGATCATAATTCTACTACATTCAATCGGGCAAAATATTCATTGTAACAAGGGCAGTAATGCAGAATAATAGCTACAAAAGAGATAAAAAGCGAATGGAACTTTAAAAAGATCTTTAAAATTTTGAGAGTATATCTCTATAAATCCAAGCATGGAATTTGATTTTAAAATAGCATAGTCATAATAGCATTCAAAATTTAATATGAAGTTAAAAATTACACCTTACACCACTGTATCTGATTTACTTTTGCGCATCATATTGAAGTTACCGCAATCTATTATTGAAAAACAATCTAATAAATTATTAAATTTTTGGCAAAAATTTTAAATTTTTGATAGAACATTGACGAGTTCGATATCATGTTTGAAAATCTCTCGACTTTTTGCATTCGTTACACTCAAAATCTCACATAGTTTTGAAATATTTTTAGGCCTTGGTTTTTATAGTAATTTACTTAACAATGGATTTTTTGTGCTAAAAAAATTATAAAAATTTCGAAAACTACAACATTTTTTTATGAAATTTTAAATTTTTTTTAAGAAATTTTTTCCCAACTTAAAAATTTCACACGCAGTTGCACCCCTCTAAAAATTCACGTTGCTACATATTCGAGGCATCTCACCAGCAATTTTCCTGCAAAAAATTATAATACAACGGGTGCATTTTTTCTAAGATATACCATATCTGATTTTCGCCCGTATTTCATAAAAATTTGGTTACAGTGTGTAAAAGGAGTATGTACCTTCTTCTCCTTCAAGACCCACTTTAAAATATATCGATATTTTTTTTTTCTCTCTGAAATATCGTAAATTGAAATTTTTCATTATTCCTATCATTATTCTTAAACAAATATCATATTTGATCCAATACACTACGCTATTACTATCAATTCAGAAAATATATGTATATATTTATATGGAAAATTAATACAAATTTATTCAAGTTTTTCTCTTTTTTGGATTTTTTCAAATAAAAAAACCATAAACGATCTTACGACCTCTTCCAACAGCTACCAGCTATATGTATAACCAAACCGGAGTTTACTTCTTGGCACTAAATCGAGATTTTCCACAAATTCTTATCCATGAACTTATTTTCATTTTATTCGTATATTATTGGTCTTAAGGATCGGTCAGAAGCCGAGTGTCGGATTTGAGTTCCGGTCTGACCGAAATCTTAAATTTCAAAATATTCTACAAAATATTTGGAAAATCTTTTAAGTCGCATGACATAAAAAATTAAATTGTTACAATGAGTAAACGTTTTTATTTGAATATAACAAATATAAACTGAATATTTAGCAATCAAATATTTATTTGAATCAAACATATAATTTGTGAAACAAAATTTACTAATAAAAAATATGTTTGACTCAAGGAAAAATTTGATTGTTCTACAGATATTAAATATACATTTGTTATATTCAAACAAATCATTTTCTCAGCGTACATCGAAAAAAAAGACGGTACTAAATTTGAAGAACTGCCTTCCTCCGATTTAGTGTAAAAATTTTCCTTAATCTAAGTTATTTTTCCTCATATTGATGAAAATATCGTCTCATTTAGTAATTGAGTCCTTTGAAATGAGTTCATGTTTCATTAAAGCAAGTCAGCGTTCTTCCTCAAATACAGAGTTTGTGGTTTTAGTAAAACTTTCATTTTGAAATAGTAAATTTTTCTTTGGGAAGAATTTTTGAGGACAACTTGTTCCTCATTTGAGTAAAAACTTCCTCAATCTGATGGAATGTTTTGTTTAAGGAAAATCGTACTCAGTTTTAGTTAGTTTCTTCAAAAAATTTACTATAACGTAGGAATATTTTCCTTAATAAATGAGTGGCAACACTCGCTGCTTTACTCGCTGAAATTAATATCTATTCTTCTCGTAAGTATTCTGTTTTTGCCTATATATTTATAGTTCTCTACTTGTTTTTTAAATAAAAAAATAAAAAAATTAAAAAAAAAAAATTATGTCGTCGCCGGGATTTGAACCGAAGCTTTCCTGATCAGACAATGGTTGTTACATGCGCAGTTTAACAACATCATTTTAGTATGTCTTAAAAATGCTGTCGGTGGCTGAGTTGGGTAAGATGAGCATCTTTGAACAGTGGCATGGCGCAGAACACAGGTTCAATTCTCTGATCGGGTGACAGGTAAAACAAAATTTAAGTTCTTCTTTGAAGTTTTAAAAACGTATTACAATTAAAATAAGAAAGACTGACAATAAGTAACCAACAAATGAGAAAATAGAGGAAATAGAAAATTAACATTCTTTCATTTAAGGATACCTTCATCCTTAGAAAAAGTAAAATTTTCCTTAGTTTTTTATAACCTTGTCCTCACATTGAGTAAACTTTTCCTTATTTCAAAGCAGCAACATTTACTTGTACTAAGGAATCCAACTTACTTACTTTGAGGAACCCATGGCCTTAGCTCGTATTGAAGGACATTTTTTCCTTATATTTAGGCATTTTTCCTTAAACGGAGTAAGTTTTTTTTTTGGTGTAGCAAATAATATGGGCATTTTAGTTATTCAAATCACTGCTTACGAGATAATTTATGAAAACTTAATTGCCTTTTAATTTTTAATTTATCACTTAATCATTACCTTAATCACTTCCTTATATAAAATTGCAAGTAGGGTTTGGCAATTGCAAGAGAAGTTATAATTTTTCCTGGACTAACTCGTCAAAGTGAAAGCTGATTTTATTTTATAATGATATTGCATTTTATTATAAAAATATATTTGGGTGAAATAACAGAAATACTCTTTCCATATTGATATTTAAGTAAATATTGTGATTAATTGAAGAAACATTTTTGCAGCCGCTAAGCATCGATTTGATTTAATTATATCCTACACTCAGACTATATAATACCCCGAAGCAATGCTAACGCAGTCCCAGGGTAGGAGGCCTGGAGGTCTGAAAAGAGGTTGTGAGTTTTATTGAAGTGACACACTCTGAAGCTATGACGGTAGCTTTAGGAGCATTTACCACAACCTCACCCACGAAAAAAAAACACTCAGACTATATTCACTCTGTCATTACGTTTCGGAAGGGAGCGCGTTAGGTATAGAAAAGTATATATATTCTTGATCAGCGTCACCAACTGAGTCACTTAAGTCATATTTGTCTGTCTGTCTGTGAAAATCACGATATTATGGGAAATCAATGGAATTAAGTTTATGAAATTTGGTATAGCCCTTCAAATAAGTTTCTTAATATTGAAACTGCGTGAAATCGGTTCAGAGACACGCCTACCTATTATGAGAGTTATTTAAAGTAGTGCATTAATGCAACTCAGTTGCTCTAACATTTTAATCTTTTACTTAAAGTCTCACTTCAAGTTCAGTTGGAACATAAAGCACATTTGCTTAAAGTCAGTAATCAAATGAGATTTATTAAAAAAAATTCAGTCAATAATATATAAATTTAATAAGAAAATTTGCAAGATTATTTTTAAATTATATCCTTAAGCTGTATATTTTTGAAAATATTATTTATGGAACACTAAAATTTCAGCTTAAATTAAACACACAGAGAAAACGATTTATTTGTATTTATCGAGGTTTAATAATAATTAACAAATTATTCTTATAAATTATATATCTACACATATTTTTTAAAACTTTTTGTACATTTTTTGAAACGAAATATGTATCTCATAAACTATAGGAATAGGATATAAAAACATTGAATTAGATTGATTAGAAATACTTTATTTTATAAAACAATTAAAAAAATTTAATTAAATAATTTTTTTTATTTAAAAAACGTTTCTCAAAATATTTCACGGTGGGCTTTAACCAATTTTTAATAAAAGTGTGAGTAATTACAAAAACTTTAATTGGGGATTATTTGGGATGTAGTTCGGATTCGATATATGAAAAACACAAGAAATCCTTAGAGATTTTTTTTAAATCCATATTTACTGTTTTTTAATGATATTACATACATATGTATGTATAACATGTGTACGTATGGAATTTCAAAAGTTTCCGATTTTGTTTGACACGTTAAAGTACTTTATTAGATAGCACCACAGTCAAAAAATTGCAACTCTCTAGGTGGTCGGAGTCCTGAGAAAGAGCCATATTTCGCCCTGAAAATAGCCATATTTGGACCGTTTTAAAAAATTTTAGCTCTAAAAGCCCACAAATCTAAGTTTAAAGTTATTGATATCACTTTTTCTTTGTTATGTCATCGACTATACACAAAAAATTATTTGAAGCTTCTAGACCTTAAGACCTTTATTTGCGATCAGATTAAGTGAAAAAGGACGCAGTAAAATATGACAACTTTACAAATGGTGCCACATATCGAGATCTTACTCGTAATACTTAAATTAACATTGTTATATACTTTGAAAATGGCTGGACAAGGTGCAGAGATATTAGACATTGAATTCGGCTGTTTTTTGCAAAAATTGAGTTTTTTTCAAACTTTGACCTTACTCAGTACTCAGGACTCCGACTATCTAGGGAGCTGAAATTTGTGCTGAGGGGTTAACTTTCAAGGTTATTTGATGTGTCAAAATTTGAGCATGTTTTTTCAATGCATGTATTTCATACGCATGTAATATTACTATTCCTTTTGATGTATATTGACTATATATAGCATTGCAAATAATTCTCCATTCAAATTTTTGTAGTAACTCAACTTATCCATTTAAACTTGGTTAAAGCTCACCGTGATTTTCTTAGTTTTATGATTTTTTTAAATGCTATTCTTCAATCGATCCTTAGAATGTATGTATCTGCTTTCATCTCCTCAGCATGGCCTTAGACTTAACGCATCCTTGAATTCAATGGATCTTCAGTTAGCATATGGATGATATAGGTATGCCAAGTTTTAACGTGATGTTTATTAGTTAAATGACTAATGATGAAACGTAGAATAGCTAACCCGACATTACCAATGGTTATGTGCTTAAATTTTTTTTCGGATATTTCGGATGGTTTTTGTTTTTTGAAATTTGTGAAAGTCACAGCATCTTATTGTTATTTTTAATATTTTATTTTGCGCAATCTAATTTTTGTATATCGTCGCGAGTTTTTATACTTGCTTAAAAAAATATGTATGCAATAATAAGTAAATAGTTTTCAAAGTCCAGTCGCACATTCTACATTTATGCTTCCTGTATCGAAGCCCGAATTTGGGGAAGATTTCTACCTTCGATAAGATATACATTCTTTCTGATTCGATTTTCAAGATCTTGGAGTCGTTTTAAGACAGTGAATTTGTTGTTGTTGGCGATTTATAACTTTAAATGGTTGCGCCATTCGGGCCATAAGACTTCTGAAGGCCGAAATGTTGATTTTTTCAGAGTCTAAGCTACTGACACAACTGGCGAACGACTCCACGTACATCCCACGCGTTGGGGGGCATAGCTTAAGTACATTAGACCTCTTGCTGACGTCTCATCATGAAAAATATGTGAAGTGTCTGTCCTTGCACCTCATGGTAACTTGGATCATTTTACTATTTCCGCTGCCTTTCCTTATAATAATTTACGCACTGTCTTGCCAAAATCCTCGAAGCGGATTGTATGTCTTTATGGTTAAGCAAATTGGGTTGCGTTGAACAATTTCGTTCGTAATTTCAATTGGAAATTATGTTTCACTCATAAATACAACGTCCTTAATGGTACAAGATATAATTTTATTAGGTATGCGGTCCTTCATACCTTTTAAAAAACTTAACATTAAACCTAAGGAGCACTCTTGGTTTAATGGTCTGCAGTCAGGTCTAAAGAGGAAGCATTTCGGAATTGGCGCATTATTAGGATTGCCAATACCGAGAGGGTTTGCATCGAGGCTAGAAATTGTTCAGCGCAAAAAGTTTCTCCACAAACAAAACGTGCGTAAAAGAATCCTTTCACTACGTAAAGGTGGCAAAAGTTTTTGGCAATTCAATAAGAGAGTGAAGAATCAGTCCTCATCGACTAATCCAACACCGAACCTTGCTGATGAAGCAGGCAGTCTGACTATTTATTTTCGAACAAGGGCAGTAAAAATAGTCCTTGCAAACCTTAACATGAACAAAGCCTTAGAGCCTGATGGCATATCAGCCGATGTGTTGCCTCAACACTGGCTCGCCCATTACGTAACCTATTTTAAATATCCTACACTAGTGGGATATTGCAATAATGTTAGAAGGTTGCTAATGTCCAGTCCACTTCCAAAAAAGGCGAGGTTCCAACCTCAATAATTACCGTCCCATTGCGATATCATCTGCCCTTTATGGAAAGCGTAATAAACTTCCACCTTATGAATTATCTGGAGCGCAACGAATTACTTAATGATCGCCAATATGGCTTCCGTAGGTCTCGTTCTACTGGAGATCTTATGTCGTTCCTCACTGAGAAATGGAACCAATGTGTTTAACTTTTCGGTGAAAGTATGGTTGTCACACTGGATATTTCTAAGGCATCGCGCTCTCTAACCAAAACTTATTGCCTATGGTGTTGGTAATACCTTTGCTCGTTGGATTACGAGCTTCTGCAGTGATAGCTATGTATATCGGGAGGGCTTCACCTTCAACGAACACTTCATTAATGCAGGAGTTCCCCAGGGTTCCGTCCTGTCTCAGAGCCCCTTCCTGGCCACCAATCCAATCTATTGCTTTGCGGACGACATCAACATTTGTCATTCTTATTGAGTTTGAGATTGGAGGTTGAGAGTAAATGGCGTCATATGAATGCCACACTGGTTTATGACCTCAGCACAATCACCGAGTGGGGTCGCATTAATCGAGTCAATTTTAATGTTACTAAGACCCAGTGCTGCTGTTGTCTCACAGACGAATGTATTCCTCTCCTCCTTCACTTAATATGACTGTGGCTTCGATATTACGAGGTCAACAATTCTTGACGTTCTGGGCATATCGGTTGAACCGGATCTGAGGTGGATCATGTGTTCGGTGTGTCGAAACAAGCGGTTAAAGGTATTGATTTTTTGAAACGGTGTAAGCGATACTTCACTCCAGTTGATCTTCGCAATGTCTACTTCACCTATATTAGACCCAAACTGAAGTGCAACTTACACATTTGGGCTTGGGCTTCAAAAAACACTTTCAAGCTGTTAGATTGAGTTGAGCGACGTGTGACGAATCTAATAGGCGATGAATCTGTCATCTGCTCTATCGATTCTTTTCACCAGCGGCGTAACGTAGGGTGTTTAATCCTTTTCTACCTGTGTATTATAACGGGATGTGTTCTAGAGAGATATGTACGTGAACTGATCCCATCAGTCCGGTTTTTTTCTCGAAGCACTCGGGCGGCTCATCAGGCCCATCTCTTCTACGTCATGCCGGTGATCAGGACATTAGGACATCACACTTTCGTGCTAATTCTTTCTTTGGCCGCACGACTAAGTTGTCAACAGCCTACCTGCGTTTGTCTTGACATCAGTAAATTTAAGATGAATGTTCACCGACACCATTTCATCTATCCCCCTTCCCTCTAACTTTACTCCGTTTCTTAAAACCAACGCGGTGCATTTGGCATCCCCTGAGCGTTGACTTACGCTTTGAAAAAATAAAAATAATATGAGCTAATGTTTTCGAAGTTCAACTTGACATCGGCAAGTATTTATTTGCTCTTTAAAAATTTGAAAAACGTGAAAATTTTAACTTCAAAATTGCATAGATAGATATTATTGCCTAAATCAATTTTGTATCTGCACTTTACGAATACGTTCTTCTTCTTAATATACCGTACATTTCTTATTTAATTAATTCATGAATTAAATTCGTTTCAAATAAAAACTTACAAATTAAATCGCCGATAAAAAGTTGTCTGCATTTTTTCCCCAATTAACGGAAGCATTTCAATTGGTCCAGACAAAATACCAACACATAATTTACAGCAACAACAACAATAAAAAAATAGCAACACTCAACACGATACAACAACAGCAACAACAAAAAAAAAGAACATAAAAACCAACAGACAACGAATCACAAACATAAAAACTGCCGTTTGGGGGCGTCTTCAAATCAATTTAAATTAAAGCAAAAACAAAAAAAAAAGCCAAAACCAAAAAACAAAGATGATGGAAAAAATCCACAGCGTAGCCCTCATATAAAAAAGAGCAGAAATCACAAAAAATATCAACAAACACGCCCACAATGAGCGCATTGAAAAAAATCTACTTATTTTTTGCTTTCTCAAAACAACTTAAGAGAAATAGCGTTTGATAAAATGAGCAGGCGCAATATAAAGAGCAGAGAGAGTTTTCGTTTGAGTGGAATTTCCCTAAAGTCGCTCACACGAGTGAAAGTTGCGAAAGGTTGTGTGTTTTTTTTTTTTTTTTTGGAGCAATTTTTATGTTAAAAAAGTTGTTGGCAACACTAAGGTGCGAAATTGTCCTTGCTAATGGATAAAGCTTTTGTTTTTCTCGATAGAACAGGATACGTTTTTTTTTTGTTGTGAAAGGATTGTGTCTCCGCTTTTATTGAAATGCTTTTCTTTAAAGCTCTGACATTTTTCAATTTATTAATTTTCTGTTTCTTTTTGTTGCTGTTTCAGCAATACTATTTGGTATTGTTAATAATTTTTATTTGGTTCTGTAAAAAAATTTCCGACAATTTTAAAAGAAAGGATGTGCCGAACATTGTTGTGCAGCAAAATTACTTTGTCGTATAATGAAAGTTTTCACTTCAATCTTCGGCTCAAACAAGTTGGGGTCGGTAACGATGTTCTTTGATGGTTTCGCCAAGGCTGTGTGTAGAATCCGCGGATCACCTAGGTTGCACATGTGGTGCGGGCCTTACCGGGTGTTGTTTTTGGCTAAAAAATGCAAAGAAAATCAACAAAAAAAAAAAATCATCAAAATACTTCCCCAACAAAAACTTAATTTTTATGATTATATTAATTATAAAATTGCAGGCCAATAAAAAAAAGGCTTCAGTTTTATCGTGTGGGTTTCTACGTAGCCTATGCTTAAACACGGTCCTATATTTCACCCAATTCCATCAGTTCACTCATGCCAATTTAACTCATGTATGCTTGGCTTGGTCGTCCTTGTTGATGCATGGACATAGCGCCTCAGCAATTTTTTTGTTGTTTTCGATTATCGAAATGGATCCAATTTTTATCGCCAGTCACAATACGATGCAAAAAAATATTCTTTCTGCTGGTGTTTGAGCTTCTGTGAAAAATTGCCGTTTCATCTCTCTCTTGCCATTAGATAATTCCCAAGTCTTTCCAACCGATGAAAAATAGCTTGATGAGTCTAATAAATCTGCAAGTTCTTATTGCATTAACATGAATCTTCATCCAATGATGCCTCCGATTCTGTGACTTCAATCTTTTTCACCGGAGTTGAAACCATTCGCAACACGTTCTTTCACAAATAAAAGCCTAACCCCGAGTAGGAATTCCTATCAGGTGTGGAATTCGTTGAGTCTCGGGAGAGGGGGGGGGGGGAGGTTCGAAAATTTCAAATTTTTAAATTTTCGATTGATAATCGTGAGAATCATGACAATGAAGAAGTAATGTGGGATATCTGCAGTAAAGTTCTCAGTGATTATTGTGTTAATAAAAAAAAGGTTTATTTCGTCAAAAATTTTTCATTCTTTCATTGTCTATTCTAACAGTCAACTCGTGGCGCATATGTAAAATCGGAACATGATTTGAACGTTTTTGACCCATCGTTGAACGCGCATATGATTTCAGCCTCTTAAAAGTCGAAAAAATCCTCTCATTAGTGCAAAAAAATGCAGCAAACGTCATTAACAATTTCACGAATCAAATTAATTCTGAAATGAGATCCTTATACCGTAGATGTTAAAAAATAAAAAATCTACTACATCTACTTAACTTTTCAATTTAGTTTCATTTCTGCTCGCAAAATTAAGAAAAATGTTTCGATCACTTTTTTGAAATCATATTTATAAAAATTGTATATTTTATCTTTGCCAAGTAATAAAGCTTCAAGGGATATGTGAATTTTACTTAATCTGTTTCAAATCAGATTCTTAGCGACGTAAGAACTTGGTCGTACACATCATAATAAATTTTTCTATACAAATTTTCTGGAGTCTGAAATATATGATTTTCTACTTTTGAATTGGAGTCAATACACTTGGCAACTCGCATGTTGAATTAAAATTTCTCTTGTTGAATTCCACATGGGGAAGTCTCATGCGTGTGAAGTTCTAAGCACACGCAATCGGTCTTCCGGTGTCCCTGCCTACCGTATTCAGCTGCTGATCTGGCTAAGAATAGCAGACCGTATTGGGGTCAGCCATATGTGAATCTTATCAATATTTTAAAAGTTAAAATTTATTAAGGAGCTCTGGATCAGGTATGGGAAAGATTAGCAATATTGTAGCCCTATCAGGGAAGCCTTCTGAAATTTCATCCAGCGCTGATTAGTTTTGCCAAATCATTAATAGACCTTGACTATTCTGGTTATCGTATAAATACCTGATCAGCTTAGCCAAATCAAGAACTATATATATAATCAAATATAATATTTAAAATCTTTAAAATTTTCATAAGAAATCACTTATTTACAAACTTTAGCACAACAACAATTAGAACAATTAAAACTTAAAAAATTTTCATTAAAAAAAACGAAGCTTTTTAGATAAATCTTTCGACAGCGGCGCTCGATTCTAGTCCAATTAGTTTACATACATATGTACATACATACCACACATCCAGGCCCGGATTTAGAGATCTGCCACCCTTAGGCAAGTCAGCAATTGCCGCCCCTCTTCACTAATAAATATAGAAAAAAAATTTTGTAATATCAAAAGTGAGGACCTTTTTTTTTGCTTGTTAACATTTTTTAGGAAATTTAGTGCACACAATCCCAGTATTTGGACTTTTTTCCCCCAGTGTAAATAAATTTGAAAAATTACAAAAAAAGAAATTTCAAAGTTCCCAATATTTGCCGCCCCTAAAATCGTGCCGCCCTAGGCACTGGCCTAGTGTGCCTCTGAGGTAAATCCGGGCCTGCACACATCTAAAAGGTTTTCAAATTTAAGGTATCTTTTTAAATTTACCGCCATTTATTTTAAAGACACTAGGAGTACACCAATGTTTCTTAAGTATAAAGTAAATACATTCCGGTTAGTTAAAATGGATCGCTATACGAGTGAACCACGTATTTTTACTACTAAAACTTATTTTCAATATTATAATAGTTTTTCAAAAATTGGAAGAAAATTTCGTTTAAAATATTGTAGAGAAAATGATAAGTGACAAGGCGTGCTATTTGACTCAGGATCGATATCATTAAGAAACTGGTTGAGTTCAAGATCAGAGAGAAGCATTGTAGTGGTCATTGAAGCGAAAATACAGCAGCTGTTAGCACAAGTGCTGCTGAAGAGCCAAGGACATCAATTCGTTGATATTCATAGCAATAAGGATTCACGGCAAAACAACCAATTGCACGATATTGATGTGCCGATTATGTGGTTTCAACAGCAACGGAATCAATCGATTTTTGGAAAGAGAAGTTTAATAATCGAAATATCTCTTCAAACTGTTGAGCAGCTCAAAGACAACATTATCAAGCACATAGCACTAATTGAACTACTATGAACTATGGGAAAAAGGTATACACAATTTTAGTAAAAGATTTTTAGCCTTCTGAGCTAGCAGCGGCTGTCATTTAAACGCCATTCTTTTTCATTGTTAATCGGATTCAATTTACTTTAATTTTTAATAATAATAAATAAATATTTCACATAATTTATGTCTTTTATTTAAAAGTTAAAAAGATACCACAAATTTGAGCACCCTTTATATAATTTAAGTATATGATACCTGATTGTTTTATTTATGTTAAAAAGATCTAGTGTTGCCATTTTCATATCTACGCAATTCAAATGCAATGCATTAAATAAACATCTGTTCATACTACTTAAGGTTTTAGAGGTTTTTGACCAGCGGTTTATAATTCACTAAAAAATTATTAGTCAATTTTGTTCCTACGATTCGTCACTTTTTTTGGTGACTTCTTCAGGGGATTTTTATTTGTAATCAATTCAATTTCATACGATTACACGTTACTCATACGACATGTTGTAAAACTAACATCTATGGTGGAGGGGGTATAAGGCCTCTCACCTACTGAATGAGAGGATCATTTTGAACAACCACAAGGTTGACAAAATAGAAAAGGATCTTATATTTTTCGAATCCTTTTATAAAGGCGCACACTTTTAATAGATTTTAAAATTTAATTTGAGTCTGCTCTTTTTTGCGAATGCTAAACTTGCAACCATTTTTTTCGATTTAAAGACTTAAGTTCATTTCAAATGACTTTCCGCTAGTAATTTCTTAACATTTTCACTTTTTATGCAAGTGATTGCTTGATAAACACAATTTATATTATCAAGCAAATCAACTTATTATAAAGCTCTAATTGCATATAAATTTAGACCAACATCTTTGAGTAGATCGCCTTGTAAAAAGTGCTTAGTGTAGGCATAAAAAAAATACTCTTTTACTGACATGTTCCGTTTAATTTTCAAAAACAACACCAAACTAAAGGATTTAACAGCAAACAACGATGTTAACTGAATTGATTTCAGAAGAAAATATTAAATTGAAATTGAAAAAAAAAGAAGACACAATAAATGTAAAATAAGAAATAATAAAACATTCGTATGTATATATGTATGTTCACCCATAAAAACATATGCTACAGGGAGATTCTTCTGCTGATATTGTTTGTTACTTTCATAGTTGTTGCTGTGTAGTCTCAGTAAGAAATTGCAAAAAAAAAAAAACGTCGTAATTTTACCTTCTGCAGCAGCAGTAACGTAAACCACTGCAACAACTACAACAAGCATATCGCGCAATTTTTTTATTAACTTAAAAAAAAAAAACACTAAGATTCATAGAAAAAAAGAGCAGTATTTCAGCAGCGGCAGCATAGATTTGTAGACGACGTCGACCATTCAGGATGAATGAAGAAAAACTGTTGGCGAATAGGGTAAATAAGTTAATGGAGTTGATGTCGAACAATTGAAAATGTTTTGAAAAAAGACAAAATGTAACGAAAAGCACAGAAAACTATCGAAAATTATTAAAAACAACAAAGAAGTTGAAGACTATGAAAAAATGTCGAAAAGCACGATACCCATAAAAATCGAACACTATTGAAAAAATCGCACAGATCGAACTGTATGGGAAATATTGCAAAGTTCGATAAGGAAACTTTTCGCTTTAGAACACGCAGGAAAACTTCATATCAGTGAGTCCAGTAAAAAAAAAAAATAGAAATAATATTTTGAATATTATTCCCTGAGAAATCATAGCCCAAACTACGATACGTAAATGTCTCTTTACACCGAAAAAAAAGACCGTACTAAATTTGAAGAACTGCCTTCCTCCTATTTAGTGTAAAAATTTTCCTTAATCTAAGTTAGTTTTCCTCATATTGATGAAAATATCGTCTCATTTAGTAATTGAGTCCTTTGAAATGAGTTCATGTTTCATTAAAGCAAGTCAACGCTCTTCCTCAAATATAAAGTTTGTGGTTTTAGTAAAACTTTCCTTTGAAATAGTAAATTTTTCTTTGGGAAGAATTTTTGAGGACAACTTGTTCCTCATTTGAGTAAAAACTTCCTCAATCTAATGGAATGTTTTGTTTAAGGAAAATCATATTCAGTTTTAGTTAGTTTCTTCAAAAAATTTACTATAACGTAGGAAAATTTTCCTTAATAAATGAGTGGCAACACTCGCTGCTTTACTCTGTTTTTGCCTATATATTTATAGTTCTCAACTTGTTTTTAAATAAAAAAATAAAAAAATTAAAAAAAAAAAATTATGTCGTTGCCGGGATTTGAACCGAAGCTATCCTGATCAGACAATGGTTGTTACACGCGCAGTTTAACAACATCATTTTAGTATGTCTTAAAAATGCTGTCGGTGGCTGAGTTGGGTAAGATGAGCATCTTTGAACAGTGGCATGGCGCGCAGAACACAGGTTCAATTCTCTGATCGGGTGACAGGTAAAAAAAATTAAATTCTCCTTTGAATTCTTAAAAACGTATTACAATTAAAATAAGAATGACTGACAATAAGTAACCACCAACAAATAAGAAAATAGAGGAAATAGAAAATTAAAAAATTGTTTTTGAAATCAACGAATTTATTTTAAGTAAATTTCTTTCATTTAAGGATACCTTCATCCTTAGAAAAAGTAAAATTTTCCTCAGTTTTATAACCTTGTCCTCACATTGAGTAAACTTTTCCTTATTTCAAAGCAGCAACATTTACTTGTACTAAGGAATCCAACATACTTATTTTGAGGAACCCATGGCTTTAGCTCGTATTGAAGGACATTTTTTCCTTACATTTAGGCATTTTTCCTTAAACGGAGTAAGTTTTTTTTTCGGTGTATATAAGTTTTAAGGCGGTGGCGTCTCGTGCACATCAGGCGCCCGGAAAGATATTTTTCACCCGCTACCGAAAGAAAATTTTATGTCTTTTTGGCATTCATGCAAAAATTTTATTTACCTTACCCAAAAAAAAACAAAGGTCTTCCCTTTTGACTTTCAAAAACTATAGCAAAATGAGATATATTTCACAACCATTTTACCGACCTCCGGCCGCCCACTCTCTTGAGTTCAATATAACAGTTTGAGTACTCTCTCTTGTACGGTCAGGCATTACCCTGGCGATACTTAGAGTCCATTCTCAAATTCTTCTTAAGCAATGCTGCCAAAAATTTTATATGCTACAAGGACATACCCAAATTAGCGAAATTTTAGATAATCGTCTATAACTTCTATGTTAAATTACCAGTTTTTTTTGCTGTAATATATACATTACAGTCTTTATCCAATTTCAAAGCTCCCATATACACACGGGGCATTTCATGTAAACATACAAATGTTATTTTGTAGAAGACTTAGTTTTCAAGTTATTGACTTTTAAGGATTTGAATTAAATGAAATACGGATTTTTCGCAAGCAGTTTGTCGAATTAAACAAATTTAAAATAAATAATGAACAGTGTAGTTTTATATGAAATTTTCTGTTCTTTTCAATTATGAAATCAGTTTCGAAATTTAAATTTTTTTTTTTGTAGAAAACCAGAAGTAAATATTTCATATCAGAATTTCAACGATTTTGACCTCTTTTATATCTTTTATTTTAATTTTAAAATATAGTTAAAAATATTTAGACAACATGCTTAAAATGGGATCTGTATCAGGTACATATGTTGCGAATATTTGCATCCGCATTGATTTGGACATCTGCATCCGCATCCGCAATAATCAATGCGGATATTCATGCGGATGCAGATGTACTACATTTTACATGTTCAAGCGTTTTATAAAGGTAAAGAATGCAGTAAGCCTTAACATCAATGGCAATGAGATCATTTTGCCAGAAAAGTGGAAAACCATCGAAACTTATATTGAATTATTGAAACTTTCTAAGGAAGCCAAACGGGAGCTAAGCAGCTCTCATGCCCTTATTTCATCTGTAATTCCAATAATTCAAATGCTTGGAAAAATGTTGATGAATATTTGGTAAGTTCACACAATTTTGATCCAATTCGACAGGCAGTCACGACTCTGAAAAGTAAACTTAAAACAATGTTTTCCAATTTGGTTGAAAACAATTTGTATATGTCATCGCACATTAGCACAAATTTTTTGCACTTGCGACTGAAGAAAACATCAAAGAAGACATTTTGAAGATGAGAACGGCGTTTCCGATTCTCCTAATTTCGAAGGAGCTAAAAGAATGAGAATGACAGGTTCCTCAGAAAATGGTAAAGAACAGCCAGGACAAGGACATCTGGTATAGTCAAAAGCACTGCTTAAAAAGCGAGATGGCTAATGATGTTAGAGATTCATCAAGTGAAATCAAAAAAAATGATAGTGCTGAAGTTATACTCAAAAAGGAATTGATAGCTTGCCGCATTAAAAAAAAGGCCTGAAAATCCTCTTAAATGGTGGAGCGTTCATCGAAAAGAGTTAAAACTGCTATCATCAATAGCACGCAGATTTTTATCGACAGTGTTCCTAGCGAGCAACTGTTAAGTAGCGCGGGTCTAATTTATGAATCTCTGCGTAGTAAGCTTTCGCATCCGCGGATGTGAACCTTCAAAAATCCGCAACTGGAACCGCATCAGCGGATGTGAAAAAATCTGCATCCGCAATATCCCTGATCTGTATTAGTTTAGGATAATTATTAACTAATGAACACATTTGTCAAAGCCAATGGAGTATAGTACTATTTATTTGCCAGTTACGGGAACCGTCTTGATTAAGAAACCTTTGTCACTTTATCTCAAAAACGGTAAGTGATGAGATTTTTTTTAAATGTTCTTAGGAATTAGCGGGAGGCATTTTTTATATCCCTTAAGGAACTAAATAAAGTCTACCTGTGTGAAATCAAAAGATTCGCTGTAACAACAGGTACCGTCATGTTGTACGTGTATCACTATGAAAGGACCAGAATTTACTAATAAGACTGTAACAGAGGGTTTATGGTAGCACTATGGACCCCTGTGGTTTATGCGAGGCTATGTTAAAGGCCACCACCTAGATCTAACCTAAACTCGGAATTTCCGAACCATTTTATATAGTTAATTAAATTTCTCAAAATTTGTAAGCCAATAATATTATCTTATTATTTTTACAAAATAGTCATTTACAAATTTCTGATCATAAAAGTTTCAAAAATGACCCAGCAGAAATTCTCGTATTGTTCCTTTTTCGCCTTTTTTCTGGATTCTTCGACGTCTTCAGAGACGAAGAAGAATTTTTGAGAAATTTTTTTGGAGAGTGGAGAAGGGGGGCGGTTCGCTTCCGCCCCGACTGAAACTTTTTCACCATATATAATAATATCTTGTAATTTTACAAGCGGCAACCTTTTAATTTTTTTCCGATCGCTTTTCCTATTACTCATACGTCATGTTGCGCTTGAAGAGAGATTTTTAACTGGCTATTACTTCTGTAAAACCAATTAATATTTAAGAATTTAGACGTCGTCTTAAAGATAAAACTTTGAAATTTAAGAAAATTTAATAAAATTTTAAAAATATATTACAGTGGTAACAAATCCGTAAGAAATATTCCTTACCATAAACACTTTTGCCGCCCACGTTGCAGCTGTTACCCTAAAAGTCGTTTGTGCGAAAAAGAAAAAAATCTATGCAAGTACAAAAAGAAAAAAAAAAAGAAAAAGAAAATTATCAAGTAAAAAATATAAAAATTGTGCAGAATTGGCGGATGGACTGACAAACAGACAGACAGAGAAAAACGTTTGCTGTTGGCGTTCAGTAGAAAATTTTATTCCTTTCGTTTGTTTTTTCCTATGACATTTAACTCTCATGCAACCAACATCGCTCGCGCCATATGCACAGCGACAGTTGCTGCCAATACTGATGCTGCCGATGCAGCAGCGTTATCCTTTTTCTTCGAAAGTGTGTTAGGATAGGTTTTGCTACTCGTTTTGTTACATTTTTTTTTTTATAATATTGTTCTATATATAGTTGAGTTGAGCTTTTATTTCCATTACGGTTTTTATTTCTTCACGTAAAATTTTTTCTACAATTTTTTTTGCATGTCCTTTTACTGCTGCTGGCGCTGCTAGCGCTATTATTGTTATCTATGGCAACATATACTTGCTGCTGCAGGATCAAAATCAAGCAGTAAAATACTAATAGCAACATACAATTGTGATTACATTGCACATTTGCCGTTGAAGTTTCGTACATAGTGAAAGCGTTTTCTTATGACTGAAAGAGATTTATTTTGGTAAATCTAAGTTAAAAAAAAAAAATTAAAAATTGCACCGGGCAATTCAAAGTGTAAATAAATGTGACCCAAAGTTGTGAAAAATTTATTCTTAAATCGAAAAAAAAGGATACGCGTCACTACAAATAACCAACAATTGCAACAAAACAAGAACAACTAAATAAGAACAAATAAAAATAATAATAACAATAACAACATTTTTAAGCGTAACAGCACCAACAATAACAAAAGTAACGACAGTAACAGTGTAACGGCAACAAGGACGCGTACAACTGCAAGGATATAAAAAAATATCGTTATGTTTTTCTTTGATGCTTTTATTTTCCCTATTGCTGCTGCCGCTGCTTTAATATGTTTTCTGCTGCTTCACTGCACTTTTTTTTTTGTCATTTTCTTTTATTTCATTTCTTATGTTATTTTGATGTTTTTATTTTTTTTCCTTTCGTTATCCAGTTCTTTTTTTTTTTTTGCCTTGTGCAACACACATCGTCCTCTCTGTGTTGTTGTCGTCATCATCGTCTTTTGTAGACGACAGCAGCTTCTTAAGGATATTGCAGCATAAATAGTAGGGTGATGCAAAAAAAGAAAAGTTTGGAATGCAAATTTTTTTGTTACAGTTGTCGTCAGGACTTATTGGATATCTTACATTCTATTTAAAAAGATTTTAGTACAAAATGTGGTCAGCATTTTTTTGTGATAATTTTCTTCGGAAGGGGTTACAATTTTCACATTTATAAAATTTGTTCAGAACACCAAAAACATTATGTTTTGGAGATTTATTAATCTACATTGGAAAAATATAGGCCAGGAACACCACTAATTTATATTTTCCATGCCAATCAAATTTCAAATAGATTTTAAACTGATAATCATCTAGTTGGGGAGCCGGTGGTCTAAATTTCTAAGTGATTTTATCGTGTGGCAGAGTTTGAAAATCATGAAAATCTAAGTAATATAAATAATACGAATAATGTCTGCCATTGCGTTGCCTTTGCATTATAAATTGAGAGCACTTTGAAACTGTAAAGAAGGAAGCAGTTTTATCGCGTCTGCTTATTATATTTAAAAATGTACAGAAAAACAGATAAATGCAAGTGGCAGACGTTTTTGTTGCTGCGTCTAAGAGAAATTAGTTTTTTTTTTTTCTAAATTTTATGATAAATTACAATTTAAGTGATTTAATCGTCAGGCAGATTGTGCTAATTATAAAGATTATGTCATAAGAAACAAGAAACATAATATCTGCCACTTAGTTATTGCAATATTACAAAGTTGAAAAAAAAATTTAGTACCTACTAAATCATTTCATCGCGTCTGCCTCTTGATTGACTGATTCCTTTGCTTGTAAAAAATTATAGAGAAGTAAGACGATTTCAGAGCTATTTTTCCGAAGGCAGACGTTTTTGAGCGCTTAAGATGCATATTATTAAGGATATATTTATATTTAAGTAAGATTATAGTTGAAATTTAGGGGAAATTTATAACACAGGTCTACATACAGATCTACATAAGACCCAGTATGGCAGGTTAAATGGAAAATTGAAATTGACGATATCTCGGGCAAAAAGATATTGAAATATAGTAATTCAGAGTGGGTTTTAAAGGGAAAAGGTTCAGATTTTTAATTATATAACTCATTAAATAAATTCGAAAAAATCCGGTGTCCTTTAAATTAATAAACGAACTTAACCAAAATCGATGATTTTTGAAAAAGTGGGGACCTATACGTCATCCTCTTGGATTTTCAGCCTCTAGGGGAGTCAACGAAATTCTGGATGGAAACGATAAAATTATTTTATAGTTTTTTATTTCACATATTTGCAATTTCTGTTATTAAAAATAAGGCAGTGTTGACGTCTGCCTTAAGACTTTCGATATCCATTCTATGCCCTTAACACAATATATCAAAGGCAGACGCGATAGAATAATTTCGTAAGGCTTTTTTTTCTTCAAAAATCTTCAAAATTGATGTAAAAAAGCGGCACTATCTCCACGTCACTCTTAGGTTTTTTAAGTCGCAAAAACGTCAACTAACATACATTGTATAGATGATAAAATCATATACCTGAACTGTTCACCGGCTCCCTAACTATTATGCAGAATCGAGAAATTTAAGCTTCTTTGGTTCTTCGACATATCTGCATATATTTTTCTGACTGCATTAGAAAAATAAGCCCAAAATGACAACGCTACTTAAATAAACTGAATAAGCCGAACTCGGAATACAGAAGTCAAAGTTCTTTTGCAGCTCAATGTTCTATTGGATATGCTTCATGTTTTGAATAATTTTTAGTTTAAAAGCAGTTGAAACTGCTTTGTCTCATTCAAACTTTTTAAACAAATATTCAGTGGAAACTACAGATCACTATGAGCCTTACGATATATTTACGGATCTTGAAAAAAAAAGTCAGTGACTCTCGGACTGTTGCATGAAGGATAACTTACTCTGAATATCATATACGCTCGTAGTAATACTTGTTTGAATCAAATTTTATTTTAAAAGATCGAACTGGCTTGCTAAAATTCGGCTATTGTTTACATTATTGCCATGTTGATATAAGAACGAACAATGCCTTGTAAATGTAAATGTAAATGTAAATGTAAATGTTTACTTTTTTGCGAAAATGAAAAATGTTAGAGCTAACAATGAGTTCAAAGTTACTTTCCTCCTTGCGACTGTCTTGTCTATATTAAAATGTTCTGTGATTTGTTTCAAACAATCAAGTGACAGTTTTGGGGGTCAGAGCCCCTACTTCTTAAAACAAGACATACTCTTCTCAAAGTGTTTATTTAACTAAACTTGAAGACAGTTTGTAAGAAAAGCATATCGCCTATTAAAATATATTTGAAATTAATAAAGAAACTCCTTGATTTTCGAGATAAAAGCTTTAACATGTAGTGCTTCTTTTTGCTCTAAAATAAATACTGCATTATAATTTTTCATTGAAAAAAAAAAAAAAAAATAAATAAAAAATAAAAAATCAAAATTGAAACAAAAAGTTCAAATTGAAAATAAAGGATTGACTGGATGTGCTTTTGCAAATTCACTTATCCTAAACGTGGCGCTAACCAACTGAGTCAATGCCTGTATTTTGCGCCAACTCAGGAAAATCTAGCAAAAAGTCAACGAAGCTCTTAACAATTTGTCACTGTCGCAAAAAAGTAAACAACTTCAAATCCATTGCATATTCCAAGATTTTCTTGCCTTATTATGGGTGAACGTAAAGAGAGAGAGTTTGAGAGTTTTTAAAGGAGAGATACTTTAAAAACTCTCAACAAATGTCTTTATGTTAGTATTATTCTGTAAGAAATATTGAAGTTAATTCCACCATGAGAGACAATCAATGCTGTTGTGAACAATTTAACCAACAAAAATGAATCACATAATTGTACGCCTCTTTCCATTAATTTTAAGTTGAAAAGTAAGCACTCGATAAGAGGCAATTTGCTTCGAAAACTTTAAAGAATGAAATAAATTTGAACTGGCGCATTAGCCTGGTTAGTACTTTCCTGCATTGTTTTATTAATTTTGAATCAAAGGCGGGATATCAAGAGTTGATATTGACGTGATTAGCTGCAAAAGGTGTTACCTTCGCAGTTCATTTTGAACCCACTGGCGGTTACAAAGTTGAAATTGCAGTCTTTGCACTGAACTCTTTCGAGAATTTACGCAATAGAGTTTTTCTCGAAACTAATTCTGCAGCAGCCATTGGAATGAAAAATAAGCTGTAGGTTCAGTAGGCAGGCTATGAAAGCCTCTGTATTGCTTTGCGGTTCTAAAGCCACAATTTTTGGGAAGAATCACACAACAAGAAAAAGTTGCTTCAACGATTGAGACATTCAATATCGGGTAATTGAAGTACAGTAGAATCTGGATATAGCGATGCTACGATAATCCGGTTATTGCGACACATAAGTTTGGTCCCCATACAAGCTTCTATATGGTATTGTAATCTGTATATAACGACGGAGTTTTTCGCTCCCTTGGATGTCACTATAACCGGATTCTACTGTATATTGAAAAGCTATGAGGGTCTGATTCGAAGTACAAAATATGAACTTTCATCAAATTCAAAATTTAAAGCATATAATTTTGTTTTCTTTGCATCACCCGTAATGACACACACACATAGAGACACACACACATACGATCTTACCGCCAGAAAATAAAATAGCAAACGAATAAGAAAAAAAAAAATCTCGCAGAAATAAAAACATAAAAAAAGCGAGGCAGCAGCATAGCAAGAAAAAATATATAAAAATAAAAATAAAAGCACATAAAAATAGTGAAAAAGCATAAGAATAAGCGCAAGAAAATCAATCTTTTTTTTTTGCTTCTTGTTGTTGTTGCAGCTGCTGCTGCTGCTGCTCTTAAAAGGAAAGCGCAGCACAAGAGTTGCAGCTGCAGCACAGAACTATAAAAATCAAAAAAAAAAAGAAAAATAAATGAAAAAAAAATATAAGAAAATAGTACAAAAAAAAAAAAACATTTACAACAGCCTTAGCGATACGCCAAAACGTATCGCTTCTCGCAGTTTCAGTTGTACAGTTGCAAGGATACGCGAAGTTCATATGTGTGGCCATGGCAGGAAAAACCGCGCGCGATTGTTCTGCTAGAAATCTAGCTGCTGCTACTCAATGCCACACAGCAATACAATAACAACAATAACTTTAAAAAAAAGTACAAAAGTATTAAACTTTCGGTTCGTTATATGCAGTGCTTGATTTTCTACTTAATTAATAATAATTAAAAATTAAAAAAAAAAATAATAAATTAATTAGCAATAGCAGTGATATTTGTGTATGATATGATATCTTTTTTTCTGCGGTCTCTGTTCCTTCATATATATGTACTGCTGCTACTTAAAATTTAAAGTGCCATCAAGTGCATTTGTGTTAGTGTTATTGCCGTTAAATAATAAAAAGATATATATATATTTTGTGTGTGTACAACATGTCGTATGAGTGACATTTAATACAACATTGTCGCTGATTTTACTGACTTTTGGATTTAAGTGCGTTGGCTTTAAGTAAATCATTGCAGCAAATGTTGCAGTTTCATTTGCAATATATCATGTGCACAAAATTTTTATTGTACGTCAGATGTACTGCACGATGCGGGATTCAATTTAAGTGTTTAACATTTACGTCATGCGAACATGTAATATAAATGTTACTAAAAATGATACAAATTAAGTAAATTAATGATAAAAAAAACTCACTAAATCAATGCAATTTCTTAACTTAGCTTTAACATTATCTTTAAAAATGCTTAAAAGATTCTTTCTATGACTGTAAGCATGAAATTTCCCTAGTGATGATCTCGATAATTTTTTCAATTAAAATAGAAAATTGTGATAGTTTTTTTTTTTAAAAAGAAAAAAAAAGCCAAAACAAACTTTTAAACTAGAATATGGTCAAAACATATATTTATTTCAGATCTTTTATGGTCGGCTACTATAATTTAATTTTTACTTCGAAAGCATAGCTCAAAGTCCTTATGAAAAAAAATGTACTGAGCCTCTTTTAAAATGAGCGCGGACACCGATCAAACTAAATTTTTTTTGAAAAAATAATTGCGAATCACTCTCCTTCGAGGTAAGGGGTCATCCGTAAAAATTCTGGAATTTCAACCCCCTCACTACTGACTGCCCATTTTTGTGCTTTGTCCCCTTGAAGCTGTCTTTTTTGTATTCTTATCCTTATGAACAAAGATTTCAAGGTTTATATTTAAAAAAATTAACGTCCAAAAAGGCCTCGACCTCCCCTGCTGGTTTATTTTTGACAATCCCCGCTTTCCGCGTTCTGCGGACGGCTCCTAAGGTTTATGTCCAATATTAATTTATAAATTTTATTTCTCAAAAATTGCTGAAAAATGTTTTTTGAAAAAGCTGCCCAGCACTAAGGAGATGGTTATTAGAAATTTTTTCTTTAAAAATATTGCAATAAATCTACACTTGCTAAGAAAGGGACTACATCATATATTCCCTAGGACAAGAAAGGTGTTGGCATTACACTTGCTACTTGTAAGTTGCTGTTGATAGACGATATGCCAAGAAATGCTAACACAAAATGGAGAGTCAACTTGCAATATTACTAGGCTGATTGAAAAGTCCCGGGCCTAACAAAGAAAAACACATTTTTTTCGGAAAATTTGATTTTATTCTTCAATATAATCTTCTTTTAGCTCAATACAACGAGTATAGCGGGCTTCGAGTATTTTGATCCTTTCTTGTAGTAGTCGCCATCAAGTTCCTCAAAATAGGCGTCCGTCTCGGTAATGACCTCTTCATTCCAGCGAGTCATCTTTTCAAGATCAATCAAAATATAATAGTCGCTGGAGGCCAAGTCTGGAGAATACGGTGGGTGAGGCAGCAATTCGTATTGCAATTCGCTCAATTTTGCCATTGCTTTGAATCACCGACACGATGTTGCTTTTAACCAATTGTCAGCAATTGCGGCACCCATTTCGAAATGTTCATTGAAAATATTGAAAATACTACCGATCGACAACTTCATTATGTCTGCTAGCTCTCTCTCTCTCTCTCTCTCTCTATAACTTTGTGGTCTTTCAAAAGGATCAGATGGATTTTCTTGATCTTTTCTGAAGTGGTAGCCTCATTTGGCCGGCCCGAACGTGGTGCATCACTGGTGCTCGTACGACCCATTTTAAATTCAGCAAACCATCTGTAAACAGTTGTTTTCGACAGAGCAGATGTGCTGTGATGTTTTTAGAGCCATTTAAATCTTTGCTTGCCGTTTTTTGCTGATCACAAAGCAATGTTTTATCAAAATGCGAAATTCACTTTGTTCCATAGTTAAAAAAAAACACAGAGGTGATGTACTTTGGACAGCTGTGAAAACCAAACTACTTGACAGATGTTAATGAAATTTCACATGTAGCTTTTTGAAGAATAGGTGCTGTCAAAAATGATAAGGTTTCGATATTTGTGGCTCTCTCTCAGTGTCAGGCCCGGGACTTTTTGATCAGCTTAGTACATGGCAAATCTATCCAGAAAGAATACTATGCTTAGTCTTCTATAGATCTGACATCCTACACTAGACACAGTGTCTCGACAGTTCTTCCAGTCATAACTGCTTACTGCCTTAGCGGCAGACATGTGAAGCGATTCGGTGTTTGGCCTTTTAATTTGTGTGGAAGTGGTATGGAGGAAAATAACGAATGCTGGATTAAAAATTTTTGTGGCTTAAAACTGACCCTGGCCCCCTTTAAAATTATATTGGTGATCAGAAAAAAGAGATCACTCCAAGGTATTTCTTCCCATTCTTTAAAACGTTTTTGCTATTGAAAATGGCGGTATCAAACGGGGTGCACATTACGCTTTTGTAGTGTAGTGTTTTGTCTACCAAAGTTGTGACAAGAAAGTTATTTTTCTGTTCCCCACACTTGCTAGAAAACGATACAGAATATTCGTTATTATTTCGTGATCTGGATGACCTTTGACATGTTAGACAGCTATTAATTTTCTTTACGAAATCTGCTTGATTGAATTAGAGAGTTTAGTTAAATACCTTGTGGGTTAAAAGAACTGGTTATTTATGTTTTCGAGCAGTTTGTAGTGGAAACGGTTTTAAAATCTTAAAAAAAAATATATAATTTATAATAAAACTCGCTAAGAGCCGAAAAGTAGAGTGGAAGAGGTTTTTTTTTCAGGCACAGTAACAATTATGAATCCTATGTATCATATAAATCACTGTATAATCGTTATAAGTGGATTTACTTTTATTTCAATCCAAAGTAATCGTAATTTTGAATTTTTAATTATTTCGGTCAAAAATAAGTAATTATGGACTTATATGTTCTTAGATAAATTTTAAACGTTTTTGGATTTCTTTTAGATCCAAAATATCCGACATACTTATGTATAAGATTGGCATTTTTTCTCACACAAGCCATACTTCTTCCAAGTTTCTTTGATAGCTTTTGACTTTTATCGTTGTGTATCGCAAGCTTTTGTCTTTCTTTAATTTCTTCGATAGTTTGCGACCATTTATATATATATTTTTCAATAAGTTTCGCCTTTTTTTAAATATTTTTCTGACTTGGCGTCGTTGTTCACTAGTTTTTGATTATATTCGACTTTTCCAAGATTATTCGATAAAGTTCGATTTTTTTTCGGTACGTTTCGATAATTTTCAATAGTTTTCGATAATACTTGTCAAACTCCATAAGTTTCGCTGTTTCCCAATAGATTTCGATAAGTTTCACCATTTCGATAAGTTTCGATTTTTTCGATCTTTTAAGATAGTTTTCGCCTATATTCGATAGCTTTCGTATGATATGATTGTATGATTCATGAAAGTCAAACATTTTCTTATGATATTTTTCAATAGTTTTCAGATCTACAGTCGTTTTCGATGCTATTCGAAAAGCTTGTACTTTTTTTTAACATGTTTCGACCTTATGAAAGTTTTTTTTTTTGCTATTACGACACATATCGACTCACCACGACTTTTCAAAAAAAGCCTCAAAATATTGAATTGTTTTGAAGAAAATCGAAAAGTGTCAGAAACCAATGGACAAGCCGAAGAGTATCGCGCGGTATCGTAAGACTCAAAAGCAAGGCAGAGTGAGTGCAAAAAAAATCCATTTTTGAACTTCATAAAGCGGAGCAAAAAAGTTTATAGGCCCAAATTTTCCCTTGCTGATAAAAATGACGGATATATTTGATCTTAAGGTATGAAAAATCTGATCTAAAACACTGAAGTCCAATATAACGATTATTTTTGAGCTTAATAAATTAAAATCGAAAACAATAATTACTTTTGATCGCAAAAACTAAAAATTAAAAATAAGGATCTGTATGAATGGCGTTTTACTTCCAAGTCAGTTTCTGTGGTTTTGGTAACTTGAGTTAAATAATTGGTTAACTTAAATCATGAATAGTTTGTGCTGATAAAGCATTTATTAGTGATTCTTAACTACCAATTTCAGTTTTACAATTTCTAAGATTCTATAACTTCAGATAAAATTTGGGCATAAGAGAAAATTTTTTTTTCTCTTTATTTTCTGGCGTTTTTTTTATAATCAAATTTGGCTACCCATGAAACCTGATATTTTCTTCAAACAACTTTGAGCTTGAAGAAAAACAAAGGACATACTTAGCCGCTTAGCTTTAAAGTTAATAAAATTGAGATAAGTACATAATACAAAAACAAATAATTGTTGCATTCCAGCGTCAATAGAGATTGATGATGATTGATAATTTAATCCAGACAGACAATATTGATTCATGAAATAAAAAATATTAAGAAGACAATTTTGAAATACATATATAAAACTAAAAATGTAATGTAACAAAAAAAAAACGATAAAAAACCACACACCAACGAAAGTTCCTTTAAAATAGTGCAAATTAAACAAAAAAATGTAAGCAGAGTCTTTTTCCTGTGAAAACCAATTGAAAATAAAAGTTCCTATAAAAAGTGCAAATTTTAGTGTTAAAAATATAAATACAAAAAAAAAAAAAAGAAATCGTTAGAAAAATTCTTCAAATAAAACACAAAAAGAATGATAAAATATAAGTTAAATAGAAAAAACAAAATGTAGCACATATCAATTTAAACTAGGACAAATGAAAATAAAACCAAACAAAACTGAAACAAATCAACAAAAATCACTTATAAATAAAATTCTAAACAAAAAACTTTTCAAGGTTATTTATCAAATAAATAAAAAACAAAAAAATAAAAACAACCAACAATCTAACTACGAAAAATCACAAAAACTCACCCCAAAAAAGTCTAAAAAGCAAACTATTTCAAAAAACTGGCTGGCTCAAAAAACTGCTCATCCACAAAAAATTGCGAAAAAAAAGTACCGACAGCAAAAGAAATAAAAACGGAAGCAGCAGCAGCAGAAGTAGCAAAAGTTTGTTAAAAAAGTTTAGGCGAAAAGTTTTTGTTCTGTTTTTTTTTTTGTTGCTGTTGACTCTGTTGCTTTTGATGATTGGCGCGCGAGAGAAAAAGGGGAGCTAGAAAAAGTGAAAGTGTTGCAAAAACAAATGCATGAATTTGTTTTTATATTTGAAACGAATTAGGTTGGCGCCAAATTGTATGATAAAAAATAAATTGCATAGTTTTAGGTGCAAGTACAATTTAGAAACTCTAAATAAAGGAATTTAGTTTAAAGCACGAAATTCGGTTTTCGTAAATGTGTTGCTTTTGTGCGCAAAAAATTTTAAGCAAAAAATTAATAATTTGATTGAACAAAGAACTTGATTTCCGTTAATGTGACGCGACTTTGATGTTAAATTTGTGACATTGCAATAAATGTTGCATAGTTTTAGGCGCAAAAAAATTGAACAGAACTGACTGTTACAAAAGGCATTAACAGCAAAATAAATAACATTAGTAAGCTGTTTGTTTAGCGTTGAAATAAAATACTAAAAACTATTGCATAGTTTTTGGCGCATACATTAAAAAAAACATCTTCATGCCGTGCAAAACTCCACAGATTTAGTGTTGAAGACTTACATCATAACCCACATGTTTGTGTGGCACAGAGTTTGGAGTTTAATCGTAAAAGTTAAAAATAATGCGGCATAGTTTTGAGCGTATGCAGACATGAGAGCACGATTCCAATAGAATGAGTGTAAGAAACTGTTGTGTTTTCAAAATCTAAGGTGCTAACTCTAGGAGCACAACTGTGAACTTTAAAAAACGTTGCCTAGTTTTAGGCGCAATTAAAAGTAACATTTAAGATATATTCCGGAAATTGCGCTATTTTGGACCAAGCTACAATTTTCATTAAAGATGGCCAATATATGAAAATTCGCAAATAAAATAGCATACTTTTAAGTGGCTTAAGCCTTATAAAGGTGTATATTAAATAAGTACGGTATACGGTGCGCTTAGTCAAATAAACTTAAACAAAAATCGTATATATTGCAAGAGCATAACAACAATTCTTTAGTAATAGAAAAAGTATTGCATAGTTTGAGGTGCTGTAATATTAAAAATGCACTTTTTATCAATGAAAAGAAGTGAAATGATTTTAAATAAATAAACCAACTTAAAGAGCTTCACTTTGTTCTGCTAAAACTTCACTGAAATCTGTTATTTGAATTATGTTATGAGAAAGTAGGCAAAAATATGTTGCATAGTTTAAAGCGCACGACTCATTAAGCAACCATGCTTAATCAAAAGATTAGTGCCTACTACATAAAAAAAAAACAAAGTAAAGCAAATTGTCGTATTCAAACTAACGCAGCTAACTAATAAAAATCTTCAAAATATATTGCCTAACTAAATGCGCACGAAAAAAGTTTAAAATTATTCTAATTACATGAATTATCACTTATGAATATTATGAATATGTCACCCAGTTCCTGTTCCTCGAACTCATCAACAAACGAAAATTGTCGTTCAATGGCAAAGCAACGCGTATTACAGCAACAATCGCACTTTTCTACTTACCACCACAATAACAACAACGATAAAAAATCAACAATAACAACAACACCACAATTTTTATTACCCGCTGAAATTTATAAAAGTCTCTTTGCTAGCGCTGTACTGCAGCAGAAACATCAGCAGCAACATTATGATAGCAATCTTCACCATCATCATGAGCAACAGCAACATGCTTCGCATTTATATCTTTCTGCTACTGTACGCGATAAGTTTCAGCGCCATTCATCTTCTCCTCCTTCGACTTCACCACCCACGCAAACGCATTTTCCACGTAATTTGTTGTTTTCCTCATCGGCTGCAGCTGCTGTTGTAGAGTCAATTAAACGTTCAGAGGCCGCTGCAACATTGCAGGCAGCTGCCGACTCGGATGGCAGTAATCATGTTAGTTATGCATTATATGTTTTCTATTTTGTTTTTTATTGCGAATGTCCTTTGTGTCCTTTTTGGTTTCAAATGTTTTTTTTTCTTTTTGGTTAAATGACTTAAGAGGTCCTTGGCTTTGCACTCAAAAAATGAATGATTAAAAGTTGGTTAGTTTATATTTAGTAAAAGTGCTAAAGTTCACTTTTCGGTAATTTTTAATATTATTCAATTATTCGGTATATTCTGCGCTTATAAATTTATCTCTTAACTAATATTTACTTAAGAAAATGTCATTTGGATTTTGTAGAAATATACTGAATTGAGACTGGGAATGTTCTTTTTGGAGGGCGAATGTATTTTTTGTTATGGACACCAAACTTACTAAAAAAAAAGTATATAAAAGAAAAACATAATTTTCATTCATTTCTCATTTATTCAGATTATTCTTTGTGTTTTCAATGATTTCGGCTGAGTCTTTATTGCGAACATCATCACTAACATGCTCTTTGCATAAGTGTTCGGTTGGCTTAAAGCTATAGCAAAATTTATTTACCCTAGGATTTCAAAAAATCTCTTGTTTGTATCGAAGAAGAAAATGTGTCAACTTGTAAGCAGGGCGAGAGATGGGAAAATAAAAAATATTATCGATGATCGATATTTCCAAACTGTATCAAAATATATCGAGTACGAAATATCGGGTATATCGATAATCGAATTTCGATATTTTTGCTGAAAAAATTAAAATGCAAAAAATGGCGTCCCAACCAGGGTCCACAGATTGGATATTTTTTTCGGTATTTTGGCAGAAAAATTTGTTTTGGGGAAACGGGAAAGTATGAAAAAAAGCCTTGGGCAAATTTCGGGTTGAAACAAAATAGAAGTCCAAAAAAAATATATGTCTTAACTGTTCAAGTATTGAGAGTAACATCTTTATCAATTGCTTTCACGGCATCATCTAAAAATTTCTTAAGTGGAGTTTAAAAACGCTGCTGACGACCATGAATTTCTATAAGAAGCTAATCTGCAATTCTAAAATGATTCATTTAGAGGGCTTTTTTAAGAATGAAAATTGTTAAAAATAGTTTAAGGAATTGGCGTAAGTAGTAAATAAGGCACACTCTTCAAAAAACTGCCGCATTAAATTTGAGTCAACGCAAAACATAATAAGAAAATTTAAGTCCTTAGAAGTTTACAAAATTAATATTGACGACGAATTGCTACAAGAAGAGTTATTTTTATAATTATATTTTGTATTATATTTTTAAATGACGCATATAGACTGATAAACAGATTTTATTATTTTTTTTGAAAAAATGTTTCTTCTTTCTTTTAGCATAGTTTGCTTTATAAAAACATTTTTCCATATAAGAGAAAAATCATATCATCATACATTAGGGTGTCCGTTAACAACAAATTTTTTTGACAACAAATTTTTTTGATGACGTAATATTGATGGGACAATTTTTTTTTAAATTTTGTTCGTTCCTAATGAGTGCCGAAAATTGATAAAAGTCGAAAAAATAGTTTGTTAGTTAGTTGCATATCTCAAAATGTGTGAGTTTTCCAAACAAACTTCTAGTATCAAATAAAAGCTTATATAATGTTCTGTAAATCAACTAAGATACCTTGTTTCGAAGATATTTTGAGCTTAACAAGGCTTAGGCTAGGAGCACACGAGTGCTTTTTTGGAGCTACCTTTAAACAACAATATCGAAATTTGATAGTGAAAAAATAAAATCGAATTTCGATGTATCAAAGTAAAAAATATCACCGAAAAAAATATCGCGAAAATCGATAATCGATATATTTTGCACAAGCCTAAGCAGGGCTGCGAAGTCATACAGAAGCAATTCCCGGTCATCTTACTTTTTCTGGGAAATAGTTCATGAAAATTTTTTTTTTATTTTTTTTTTTTTGGTAAGCAATAAGTATTAAAAAAATTAATTCGTAAAATGGTAACAACTTTTACTTTGAATTACATTTTTTTTGCTCCTTTCAGCAAGTTTTCTATATTCTTCATTCATTAGTTCCAAACTTTTTATTTCTTTAGGAAAGATTTTCAAAACAAATGTTTTATATTTGGCCCGATAAAACATGATTCGTGCAACCAATTCAAAACATATTTACTTATCTTACATACATAATTCTTAATGTTCCATGAAATCTTATGTTTAGTTTATATTGAGATTTAGTTATAATTAACGACCAAATCCACTTCAAACCATGGAAATAAGGGCACATGTATTTCCCCGATTTGATTGAAAAACATTTTTTACGAAGTTATGACCATTTAAAGTTAAAGTGTCATAACTTGAAAAAACGCAGAAAATTTTTTCAAAATAGTCGCATTTACATCCAAATCAAAATAATTATTTTTTGTCATTTTGATTCTAATAGAACTTCTGATTCACTGTCAGAATCTCTAAAACATTTTGAAAATTGGCGGAGTTATAGTGCTTGTTCTCAAAAACCTAAATTTTTTTACGCTTAAAATTTTGTGAATTTGTATTAATATCAGAGCGAAATGACATGAGTTTATTGCTTGTTAAAACACATTTGAGGTCAGGAGATTTTTTTCCCCAAAATCGTAATGCCTATATTTTTTTGTCATCATTTCCAAGCCACTCTACGGTACTATTTGCAAAGCAAACAACAAAAGCAACATTACGAAATACTTTCTGCAAATCGTGCTTGTATTTTGCATATTTTTTTTACCGTTATTTTCGCAATAACTTTTTATCATGGGAAATATTTGAAAACATTGTACGCACATATAGCTTTTTCGCTGACTGTACTTTTGTGGGTTTTGCACGTTTTGTTTCATTGACTTTGTCAGCGAAAAAGTTATATGTGCGTACAATGTTTTCAAATATTTCCCATGATAAAAAGAAGTCAGTCCGACTGCATGGTTTGAAATGGATTTGGTCTAACATATATATAGGTATATTAAAAAATATTTGATATACGTTAACATATCACATATTTCGCCGAATTGGATAGAATATTTGGATTAATCATAGATTTAGTAATAATTACCTAACTATATTTGGATAATTACCAAACGTTTACTTTTCAATAATAACCAAATCCTGTATTTGGCGGAAGAAATATTGATTTGGTCAGCAACGTATACATTTATTAATATCGATTTAAATAAAAACTGATGAACAAAAAGACAATAATTTCCAACACCGATTCATACATAAATCGATAATTTTCAAAGTCGTCACACCCTTATGAAAGCCCTTGGTATATATTGGTATATTACTTATATGAGATTCATACAATTTGTATATCAATGTCAAGTAAAATTAATAAAATATAGAATATACCAAATATATATTTGGCTCAATTAAATCTATTGAATGGACCCACAGATATTATGTCTGGTCCAATAAACAAAAATTTAACTTCCAATAAGCATTTTCAACCACTATTTTTTTTATAGTTAGCACCTTTTTTTAAAAATATATCATACAAATACATTTATTTGCGGCCTATCAAGAAGGCGAGTTATTAAGCACCATTGCTAAAGAGTTCACCCCGCGTGAACAAAAAAAAAAAAAATTTATTTTTAATTTAAAATTTTTCCACTCACATCAATCAAAGCAGAACCTTTTTTAATTGCATTTTTGCCTTTTCTCTCTCTCTCTCTCTCATCATTCACAGAAACCCACCAACTATACTTGGCCTACCAATACCGCCACGACAACAACTGATACACCAATATTACCACCAACATCAGCATCGGCTACACCAACGCCGCCAAACGAATCCACAGCAATAAATTTGGACACAACATCACAAAAACAACAGCAGCAACAACAACAACGACAGAACGCCATACAATCGTCATCAGTGTCTTTGGAAACACAAAATCTACGCATTAGATCTACAGAATCAGCAGCGCGTCCTCAATCGTTGGAGCAGCAGCAGCAGCAGCAACATCAGCAGCAACAGCAACAGCAACAACTTGATTTGGAACATCATCGTCCAAGTTCGCATAATTCAACAGTAGCGGCAGCAGCAGCAGCTGCAGCTGTCAACGTTAGCAACATGCCAATTGGTGGCGTGCAGGGACAGAATCCAACGCAGGGTCTTGTCCATTGGATGAGCGCTGTTATGGCGGAACATATGACAGGTCAAACGCATCATGATCCCACAGCGGTGGGCATGCATTACATGTGGAATGGCAATGTTGATGTAAGTAATTGTGAATGAGTTTTTATGTTTTGTTATGTTTTCACATTACACTGAACTCTGCATGGTAACCATTTGAAGTAATGCTTGGCGATTAACTTACTCGGTAGTTGTAATTAAATCTTCTTCATTTCATCTGAAATTGTAAGATAATTAAAATAAAAAGAAATAATTTCCTCGAAAGATTGCCTCAAATCTTAAAGAAAAGAACAATTACAAAAAATTTTTAAAAATATTGGGATAATCTTTCAAAGGGTAAAAAACAATAATATGTGAGCATTTAATAAAAAAAGAGATTCAATGTCCTTATACAAATACAAATATAAATAATATGTGTGGCCCCAAAACAAATTTCCATAGATGATGCAACGGTTCTAGGAGTGAGAGTCAGCTCATCTGTGACAATTTGTGACATTGACTAGAGTCATAGAGAGTGAAATTGAGGTATAGGTAAACATCAAAAAACTTTGACGTCATTTATGGAAGCTCCCTTATATTGGTTTTAAAATAGTTTTTTTCTGCAAATTATCAAAATCAAGCTTTGGCCAAGTTTCAAGTTTAACTTTTAGTAGCAGGAGACTTAGGGGACGTCCAATAATTACGTGAGGTGTTTTTTTTGAAAATTCAGACCTTCCTTCCCCTTGTTAAGATTTGGTGAGTTCTGGCGGGACCCCTCCCTGCCTCCCGTGAGATAATTTTTAATGTAAATTCTATGCATTAAAAAGTTGACGTGAGGTTTTCCTTGACCTCCCTCCCCCCCCCCCTTGGTGAGATTTGGTGAGATTTTGTCGGACCCCTTCCCTCCTATTTTTGCTCACAGACGTCCTCTTACCATAGTTTGGTTTTGAGGTTGAAAAAGTCGAACAAATATGTAAAATGTTGAATGAGGTTGAAAAGGTCGAAAAGATATGGAATATATTTTAAAAGTTGAAAGAGGCTGAAAAATCGATTCAAGTTGAAAACGTCGAAAAAAAATGGAGAAGGTTGAAAAAAGTCGGAATAGGTTCAAAAAAATTTGAAACAGGTGAAAGGCTGTAAAGGTCGAAATACATGGAAAATGTTAAAAAAAATGTTGAAAGAGGTTGAAAATGTAAAATGGTTGAAAAACTCGAAAAAAGTAGAATGAGGTTGAAAAGGTCGAAATAAATTGAAAGAGACAGAAAAAGTCGCAAATATGTAGAAAATGTTGAAAAAAGTTGAAAGAGGTTGAAAAATATTGAAACAGTTGAAAGAGATTGAAAAACACGAAAAAAGTTAAAAGAGGTAGAAAGAAGTTGAATGAGATTGAAAAAAACGAATAACTCAGGAAAATGTTGAAAAAAATTGAAAGAGGTTGAAAAATGTTGAAACAGTTAAAAGGGGTAATAAACTTGAAAAAAGTTGAAGGCGGTTGAAAATGTCGAAAAAATATGGAAAATGTTGAAAAAAGTTGAATGAGGTTAAAAAATTCTGAAACTGTTGAGAGAGGCTGAAAAACTCGGAAAAGAGGTTGAAAAGTCGAAAAAATATGGAATATGGAAGAAGTTGAAAGAGATTGAAAATCTCCAAAAAAGTTGAATAAGGTTCGAAGAAATTGAATGAGGTGAAGAAGTCGAAAAAATATAATGTTGGAAAAAGTTGAAAGAGGTTGAAAAATGTGGAAACAGTAAAAGAAGTTGATAAACTTGAAAGAAGTTGAAAAACTTTGTAACAGTTGAGAGAGGTTGAAAAGCTCGGAAAATATTGAATGAGGTTGAAAAAGTTAAAATATATTGAAGGAGGTTGAAAAAGACGAAAAATTAAGGATAATGTTGAAAAAAGTTGAAAGAAGTAGAAACAGATGAAGAAAGTTGATAGCGGTTGAAGAAGTCGAAAAAATATGGAAAATATTGAAAAAAGTTGAAACATGTGAATTCAGAAATTTTTGAAAAATATTGAAAAAGGTTGAAAAGCCGAAAAAAGTTGAAAAATGTTGAAACAGTTATATATCAATTCAATTTTGCTAATTACTCGTAGGCTGAACCTTTAATAATTACATATAATTACACATTACTCATACGACATGTTGACATCATATTATCTTAAAGAGCTATATATTATATTATTTTCTCCAGGAAAGATCTCTAGTTACGCTAATGCTATTAAGCCTTCAGTAGCTCTCGATTCCATTTAAAAAAAGTTATTAAAAGTGGAATTATTTTCCCATGACTCTTATGAAGTATATGAAAAGCTGAGATGCAAAACGCGCCAAGTTCATATTTTGCGTTTAGAGAAAAATGCAAAAAATGTATTTCACTGAATTTAACTATGCATAGTAAAGACTGATTAAAAACCTGATTTTTCATTACATTTTATGACTCAACCTACAAGGACTATTATAAAAACTTTACGACTTGGTGGATTTGAAACAAAAAATGTGGACTTGGCGAGTTTTGAAACTGAAACCTCGGGAATTGGCGGATTTTGAAAAATAATTATAGTAATTTGTTTTTATGAAGGCCGAATCTTTTTGAATGAAAAATTGAACTTGGAGGGTTTTGATTTTCAGAATTGTGGACTTGGCGGGTTTTGATAAAAATAATTTATCAGAAACTTTTGCAATCAAAAGTTTGTGAAGGGAAAACATTTTTTTAATTTTTTGAACTTGGCTCTCAGCTCTTCATATGTTATCTCTTCCATAGCAACTCAATTCAAACTTTTTTCTTAAAATCGTAGTCTTTTACTTTAGCAAAATTCTTTTAACATTCCATCAAGATAATTGTAAACGCTCTATAAGTCTAATATAAATTATTGCTAAGGAAGCTCTTCGACTATAATTGTAGTAGTGCACTTGCACTTATTCATAAATTTTTTTTTTATTCTTCAGACCGTAGTAAATTAGATTAATCAGTGAATTGATGCGTTTTCGACAATTTTCGCTATTCGCCCCATTCATTACGTTCATCATTATCCAAGAGCAGTTTGTTATAAAGTTTTCGAGACTCGTTTCAGTCATTGAAATCAACACAACTGATGTTAAAATGCGCGCTGTTCATAATAACTTTTCTTTAACTTTTCAAAGTACATAGTTTACTTTTTTCACATTTTTATAATGTTCGTTGTTTCTTTCATACTTTTATTATTAATATTGTTGTTAACATCTCTTTTATGTGTTTGTCTCTCGCTATTTTTTTTTTTTTTGTATGTCCTTTTGTTTTGAGTCTTCAAGTTGAGATTGTTGGACAAGGGCAGGTACTGTTAAGTATACTTGTGTATGTCCTTTAATTTCGCCTTAAAGTGTGAATGAAGTAAATGAATAGCTTGACTCAAGGGATTTGTGGGAACGCGGCGAGAACATAGGCGAAAGTAAATGAAAAAATAGCAAACGTTCTAAAAAATATTTTAACAACTTTTTTAAAATTGAAATTATTAAAAAGTTTATCCTTCCTTGCATTCATGTAGTTGGGGATGGGCAAAATGTATCGAATTATAGAAAGTATCGATTTTAATTTAAGAATCTACTAAGAAGAAATTTTGCTAATTAAAGTTTAGTTTAGTATTAGTGATCCTAATAAAATTTGGTGTAGAGATGTCAGCTAGTATAAATTTAAATATTAAATGGAATTCGTCGGTATAGCTCAGTGGGCGTGCTATCTCCCATGTTAACAAAATGTTGTAGGAGTGGCAATTTTTGACTTTTTTTAAATATTTTCTGACTATTTTAACTTTTTCAACATTTTCTCTTTTCGACTTTTCCAACTCTTTCAACTTCATTGAATTAAACAAAACTTATCAACATTTCAACACACTTTTTCAATCCGTTTCAATTTTTTTTTAAGATTTTCAACCTTTTTCGACTTTATTGAAGTTTTTCAAACTCAGTCAATATTTTTCACATTTTATCGACGATATAAACTTCCATCAACCTGGTTCAATTTTTATCACCATTTTTTCGACTTTTTCAACATCTTTCAATATATGTATTTCAAAAACTTTTTTCTCAACATTTTTCAATCTCCTTCACTTTTATTTTATATTTTCAAATAGCTTCTACTTTTCAACTTTCTTCATTAGTTTCATAAATTTCTGACTTTTTTAGCCATTTTCAACAACACATTTCAACTTCTTATATATTCCATATATTTTCGAATTTATCAGCTTTTTTCAACTGTTCAACCTATTTTAATTTCGTTCGTCTTTTTCAATCTCATTCAAGTTTTTTCAACAATTTCCATATTTTATATATACACTGAGGAAAGAGTATGCTTTTTTTAAATAAATGTATTTGGTTGATAGATTTTTAAAACATTTGTTAACTATCAACAAATTTTGGTAGTTATTACCATGTCCTTGAAATTTAAATTGTTGCTCATTGGGCCAAACGTTAAATTTGTTTGGGTTCAATTTTTTTTATTTCATTTCACTACTCATTAACATGAAAACTTTGCAATTCACAACATATTTAAGCAAAACACTACTCAAGTATATTCTGCTTGGTATGCAATTTAGGTATTTATAATTGTATAGATACAAACGACATCCTCTATAAGGATGTAACGATATTGGAAAAAATCGTTTTTGGTCATCGGTTTTTAGCACAAATCGATATTAATGAATATATACGTTTGCGAAAAAAAAAATTTTTTTGGTCAAATAAATGATTTAGTGATTATTAACAAACGAATGATTGCTACAAAATAATATTTGTTTCAACCAAATATGATCTAGTAATTGTTACCAAATATATAATTGATCCAATAATATTATTCAATTCACTGAAATTTTAACATATATCAAATATTGAATTCGCTTATATCGAATATACTATTTGTTAATTATAACCAAATTTTGGTAAATATAATTAAATTGTTTTCTCAGTGTACTTTATCAGTCTTTTTCAACAGTTTCAACCTCTTTCAACTGTTCGGCATTTTTAATACAATATTTTTTTTCATTTTACAACCTCATTCAATTTTTTTTTTGAGTTTTCAACCTATTTCAATTGTTTCAACATTTTTTAACGTCTTTCAGTTTTTTTCAACATTTTCTATATTTTTTTTCGACTCCAGCATTTTTCATCTTTTTAAGAATTTTGTCAACCTCTTTCAACCTTTTCCATTTTTTCTTCAACTTTACCAACATTTTTTGGCTTTTTCAACCCATTTCAACATTTTCTGTACCCAATGTGCATCATATATCGATGCCATCGATCCTTGCTACATAAAAATTGTGACATCACTAAAACCATGCTATCCCATATACCTTGATACATTCAAAGTTGATTTTTATTTTTATGCTTTTGCTTTAAAATGCTATTCTTTAGCGACGACGACTCCTGACCCTACATAAGAGACAAGACATAAAAAAAGCAGCTACAAAAAAAAAATTCCAAAAAAGGTGTGAGGGGACGCAAAAAAATTGCTTTGGTAACTTGAAAGTTTTTTCAATGTTTACATTTTTTTTACCTTAGAGTCCTTGTGCAGCGGTTTTTTTTTTCTCAATTTTTTCTCACACAGCAGCATCTTGTAAGCGCCACTCTTACACATACACTCTCTTCGGCACTTTTTTTGCACATTTTTTTAGAGAGCGCTATTTTTTCGCGTTGTTGAATTTTTTTGGATTTCTTTTTTTCTATAATTTTTTTCTCTTAATTCTTGTTGTTGTTGTTATCCTTGTAAGATGTAAACAATTTTTTTGCTTGTCCCTATCGTGTGGGTTCGGTTCGTTGTGTCGGTGTAGGCGAAAGGATTGTGTTTTCGTTTGCGCGCCTTTTGTTTTGTTTATTTTTATGCTATGTGTGCTATGTTTATTTTCGCGATTTTTTCTCTTCTATTCATCGTTCGAAGTTTCAAGTCATTGAAATGAATGGAGATTGATTGTCTCCAAGGACAACAAACAAAACGGATGTAGTAGTGCGTGTTTTTAGCTCTCTTTGAAAATATTTTTCTTGATTTTTTTTTTCTTTTTGAAGAATTTTAAGTTGCTTGACTGCAACATAGAAATTTAAAAAAAAGAGAGAGTCTATGAAGTGAGTTGAGAAGAAATTAAAAAAAAAGAGAACATCATTATTTGAGACTTTGTGTGGGGGTAAATAAATATCATCTTAAAGGACTTAGCAATAAAATTAATTATAAAGTATTTTGAAAAAAATAAGAAAAAGCGAAATAAAGAGGCAAAAAAAAAACCAAAGAAACTGTAAAAGGCTATGCTGCTGATATGCGCGGAATATGAGAAAGGACTTTGTTGAAATGAAATTAGTAAAAGATTGTGGCACAAAAAAGGGAAAAGTGATATTTTTATAATTAAAACTGATAAAATAATTTGAAGAAAGTAAAGATTTTAATCATAGAAGGCAGCAGTTTGCATTTTAAAATAGTTCAAAATTTAACTTTTAAGAAATTTAAATAAAAAGAAATAGATAAAGGTTATGAAGATGACATAAGCATAAATTAAGATAACAACAACGGAAAATTGTTGTCATAAAGTATGATGATTCGCCGAGAAGAGATCTTTACGGTTTGACAAAATAAAACAGACTTCATAAACTTTGTTTGGTTTTAATTTTTTCTTAAATAAAATTCTAAGATATTCTAAAAGGAAAGATAAATTGCGCAAAAATCATTTTCATATCTACAAACTTTGCTACACTTTTACTGCCAATTGCCCTAAAATTCGGAAAAACTGCATACAAAAAAAAATGTTGTTTTTTTAGCGATTTTTTCTGTTTATTTTTTATCTAAATTTTGTAACTAAGATTTTTTTTTTGACACTTTACAACACATATTTTGTATTTTATAGAAATATTATCAATATTAGGAATTGGAAAAATTCGTTTAGACGCCATTCCATTTTGATTTCATGACAAAAAAAAAAAAAATTGATTCCTTTGCCGATTTCATTACAGTAATCTATATTTGGAAATGAAATATTTTGATTTCATTCAAAAAAATTTTAATTTAATTTTTTGATTATTCGATTTTTCTTCAACCCTTTTTTTTCTTTCAATAAACCCATAATAAAAGCAGCAATTTCTCACTACATTTTGAATACTAAACGCGACTGTTTATGCAGTGCTCGGAGAGTTTTGCTTGACATAACAGATGCCCGCTAAAGATTCAATAGATATCGCGTTTGGTATGAACGATAGCTTTACTATGGATCATGCTACGCTAGGATCAAAAATCCTGCCATACTCAGATGACTGTGAAAGTTACCCTTCATGTAGGCATTTACATTTGAAGACTTCGTATTGAATCCTAATAAGGTTAATGATTTTGAATGCTGCTCCGCATCTCAAATATGATTTTGGTAAATGCTTCAATATTGATACTGTTATCAACGAATGTTTAGTGTAACGAGGACCTGCCTTTTATTTATCTGCCACACAATAATGCGTGAGCTTTTCATTTGATCTATACATGATCTGTTAAGGCGAAAATCTACTTAATTCTTACAAAGAAGGGTTCGCCCATTAGTGAAAACCCCACCATTATAGTGATAATATAAAACAGTTTAGTACCATTTTATTGATTCAATGCATCGCTCTCAAAATCAAAATTCATTGTATCATGTTGCACTCTCCATATGCCTTGCTTGGTTTAATCCAAGGATGCGCAGCCCATAACTCGTCTGGCTCTTCCAGCTATTACAACAATAACAAAAAATATCCAGCTCACTCCGTTATTTGAGCTACATCATTTTGGTCCGCAATGACCGCATGTATTTTGTTCGTGTAATTTTTTCTTCAACTCCGACTCGTTCACCTCATGCCGTTACTCAAGTTAAATAATTTCGATTCGCTATCATTGCATGGTTTTTGTTTTTGTAGTTTTGTCTTCAACGCACTTTATTGTTTGTGTGATTTTGTTTTCAATTCATTTGCTGCTTGAGCTTGAGATTTTTGTTTTTGTTTCCATGCAATTGCAGCAGCTATTTAAAAATTTTCATAAATATTTACTAGGAATTTTTTCGCAAAATATTTTTGAGTTTTTACACCAGAATTGATGTTGTTGTAACCAGCTCGCGAAAAAATTGTTGTGCACATCTCTGGTTTAATCTATCTCCTTACCAAATTTCATCAAAATCCGTCCATTACTATGGCTGTGAAAACATATTTTCAAATTTAAAAACCTCAAGGTTTGATCTATTTTTGTACGAAATTACATAAAATTCGGTTAATAAAGCAGTAAAAACATATTTTCCTTTTAGGGGCGTGGCAATGCCTACTAAAAACGAATATCTTTACTCAGTTATCAATTTATCTCTTTACCGAATTTCATTAAAATCGATGTACCGTCTCAGCCATGATAGTGATTTTCTCATTAGGAGTGATGCCACGTCCTCTTAAACAATACAGCATTTTAAGTAGCCTCTTTTAAGTTTCATTTTATCTCCATACCATTTCATCAAAACCAATCCATTAGTTTAGTCGTGGAAACGAGGACTACTATTGAAAAAAAAAATACATTCTGGGGTCCATTAACTACGTGAGGTGTTTTTTTGAAAATTCGGACCCCCTCCCCTTGGTGAGATTTGGAGAGATCTGGCGGGACCCCTCCCCTCCTTCCCGTGAGATTTAAATTATAATTTTTAATGTAAATTCTAAGCATTAAGAAGTTGACGTGAGGTTTTCCTTGACCCTCTCTCCCCCCATTGGTAAGATTTGGTGAGATTTTGTCAGACCCCCTCCCCCCTATTTCGACTCACGTAATTCATGGACATCCTCTATACACAATCTTTCAAAAAAGAAAAAAATTTAAAAAAACCAAGCGATTATGCCAATGATGGCCACGTAGTGGTACGACGACCATATGGAGTTCTACTTCTGCTGAAGTTGAACTGAATCGTTGCTGTGCGCTCACATTTGTATACGTATTACATACACATAAATGCTCTCTCGTTACTCTCAATTGCGCTCTCGTTAGAACTTGAGAGAACTTGTGCCCATCCATGGTTATGGCAGTTCAGAAGCGTGGCTGGGCGAAACGTAGCACTCATACGACTGCGGAAGAAAGAATAATTTATCATATACACATATAAAGCGGAGAGCGTAAAAATCAATTCAGTTTGATTTGAAGCACACAACAACACTACTACAAATGCATTGAAGAGAACTACGTGTCGTAGTGACCAGCTCAGTACAGAAGAACTATGTTGCCTTTGCCTATTTATGTATAGAGATAAATAGCTCTTGTTTCTCGCTAACTCTGATGCGGAGAATTTATGTGAGAGTCTTTCATAGAATTGATAACATCATGATCGGTGCTGACCAGAGAGCGAGCAGGCGTTCAAATAGCGTAAAAATGCTAACGATCAGGCGCTTAAAGAGCTTAAAAAAGCGTTCACGTATTCAGAATTGATAAAAAAATCATCACAACACATGCTTATCGTGAGAGCTTTTACTTGTGGTAGTAGGCACTACTGATCATGATGCTCTTGTAGCTGTGGCGTAGCTTTAACTTGCCATTTTTTCTTGAAAAATAATCCTTAGATGCCGTGGAACCGGTTTCAAGTATGGCTTTCTCTCCCAGTAATTTGGATATGGGTCATTATTTTGGCTGTGAGGAGGAGGTTTTTAATATTTTGAAGACTTTACGATTTTTACTTAGTCATTAAAGTAATTCGGAAAAGAGTTATTTCTTGTGCTGAATGTAAACTATCTTGATTCAAACAGAAGCTCTAAGGTGGTGATGATAGGAAGCGATTTTTATGTTTCTCATAAGTTTCACATCAAGTGTGCTATTCGTCTGCGTAAGTAGCGTACAGAAATAAAAAGTCTAAAACTAACAAGTAAAATAATTTAATGCTTTCATTTTCTGTTCACTAAACTTTTATGTTCTTATTTGTGCTGTAATTCAATTTTAAATATTGCAGTGATAAAAAAAATTAATGAGTGATAACGTTTTGAATAATAATGGTCATTGTGCTTTGTCAATAGACTCGTAAATGTTATGATCCTTAAGACTTTCTGAGAAGCATACTATTTTAAGCAAATAGTTATTAAAATAAATTTCGCCCTTCACATTTTATTCCATATTTTAAATTTATAGTTCTGTTATTAAATAAATCATAAATTCAGCTTAAAAGAAGCTGTGGTTACTGATATGACTAAGTATTCAACCAATGCTCGTGGAACTAAGAGACCATACTTTGCTTATATTTTTGATATCAATGCTTTGGATCATGGTAGATTGTACATGTAATTATTGTAATATCCATATGTGTGTGAGTCGATTTGCTGAGAAAGTGCGAAAAAGCTAAGAAAAAATTATTAAAAAAATAACAAAATGCAACATCTTTTCATTTCCAAAATTTATTTCTAATAAGCTTTTTAATTGAGTTAAAACTTTAAGCTAAATAGCTAAGAAGGCTAATAACTTTAGTAGCTAAGCTCTATTATTATTAGCTACTTGACAGCACTACTTGCTGAAAGATGGAGAGAGTGAGAGTCTAATGTTAACGGTAACATAACTTAGAACTCAAACTATACCTTCGTGGATCTGCAGCTAGAGGTACCTTGATATTGTCGTAGATTTGGCTTTGTGATATTATATTATCACTGCAACTATCACATGAATTTATGTTCAAGTGTAATAATTCATTTTTATATTTAGCTTTAATTTAAGTGACAAATGAATAGATACTATTTCACTGTTTTAATTTTAAAGTTTATATAATTTTACAAAAAAAAAAATATATTCATGTTACATGTTCTCTATGCTCACTTTTCGACCACAAAGTAGGATGTAAAATGAAACGTACAAAAATGAAAAATCTAACCTCAAACCAACACGGAGTGTCCTTTCAAATGTACAATTTAAGCATTTTGTTGTAGTGTGTGTGTTTTCTTTTTCGGACTACCATTGTTGTTGTTGCTATTCCTAAAAAAAAACCCTTTTGAAACGCGGAAAAAATCAATAGAACCAGACAGGGAAAAAATGCGCCCGCAATTTTTTTATTTCTGCTGTGCTCAAACAAACGCTATATAAAAATATAGAAATAGAAAAAAATTTTTTTCGTTCAGGGAAAAAATTTCAAATAAATTTTTTTTTCTCGCTGAAAAGTGAGCGAGCGAGAGAGAGAGGGAGAGAGAGAGAAAGAAAGACAGAATGTAAGAGAGATAAAAAATTGGCATGGTATAGAAAAATGAAGCTGACCATAGCAGCCCATTGATGTGATGGAAGGAAGGTTGATGGAGATTTGGTTTTTTTTCTTGTGGGAACGAGCAGTGAAACGCCTCCTCCCCCCCTTCGTTTGGTGGCAAACAAACGCAACAACGTCCGAGCTCTTTTTCGTTTTCGTCCTTTATTCACAAAGATTTTGTAGAGAGATTGGAAAAAAATCGAGTTTTCTAATTTTTTTTCTTTGGGCTCTTCTCTATGCATCAAGAGCGCGCTTCTTTTTTTTTTTTTTCGACAACTACTGGCGCTGCAGAAGTGTGCGTTTGTTTGCATTTGTATGTATGTGTGATGTTGTGTATCAAATTGTAACTGGGCTGCCAAAGGGGTAAAAAATTTTGTTTTTTGATTTTATTTTTTTTTTTATTGTTAATTTTGTTTTTTTTTTTTTTCAATTTGGCTTTACACACAAAGCCACACTCACAGTATACAAGCAGACACACACACGCATACAGTGTATTGCAAAACATATCATGGTAAAGATTAAATTTTCTCAAGACGTGTTATTACTTTGGGATTTTAATTTTCAAGTGACCGCGATTGTCATGGCCACACTCGGACTTTCATGTCAAAGCCAGGGGCCTGGTAGGAATTCAAAAATTTGAGACGCAATTCTGGGAATTGAAGGATTTTTGTGAAATAAAATTTTTACTTAATTGCCATAAATGTTAGACGATTTCTTGGGTAATTTTGCTCATTTTGCTTTGGGCAATTTTTATCGAAATATATGAAGGAAAATGTGTTCAAGAAATTATTGTAAAGGATATAGAATTTTGAATGATCTTTCGCACTTTATTTTTCGGTCAACTATTTGCTGGGGTTTTTATTTTTTCATTGTTGGTAGCATTACTTTGGGCGACTTTGCCTGTACGTTATATTGTCTAAGGCCATAGTTTTTCATATTCATAAGAATACCTAAGAATTTGACAATACACTGTACTTCCCTACCTACTCACACACATAAGCAAATATAGTACGTAGGCTACCTTGTTTTGGTTTTTTGAAATTTTTTTGTCAAAATTGAACTCACGCCGGAAGCAGCGCTATGCATAGTGCATGGTGAGCAATGCATATGTGGGTTCTATCTATCAAAGTATGGGTTGAGTTTGAGTTCCGTTTTGGGCATCAATGCAGCAGCTGATGCTGTTGCTGTTACTACAATACGCACGTGTATGTGTGCTTCTATCTATGTATGTTGAAGAGTATGGTGCGTCCAATTTAAAGCGCATTGTTTTTGCTCTTCAATTTGTTGTTGCTGTTGTTTTTTGGTTTTGCATTGCATTTATGGTGGGCATAGAAAATTTGAATATTGTGCCTATACGACAGTATGTATGTACATATGTATGCGTGAATATGATTTGTTCAAGTGTGGGCTTAGGCAAGTTGTACGAGATAGAGGTTTTAAAAAAGAGTGTTGCATTTTAAGCAAATTTTTGGAATTATTGCTGATTGTTACTAAGGACATAAATAAGGCTTTTAAAAATAATTTGAATTGGCTATATTCGAGCCTTAAAATCAACATTAATTTCTTGTTGTTTTTTAGTGATAATTAATTTTCTAAAAGACCTACCTACTTCCTTCGTTGGACATACTACATATGTATATGTATTTCTTTAAAAATTATTGTGTTGGTTTCTTATGTCATATTAAGACAAGTTTTCAGTTGTGGGCAAAAATTGGAAAAATTCTGAAAAATGTTTTGGAAAAGTATAACGAAAAAAACTACGTTTTTGGTAAAATTTACTGCTCCAAAGAATTTATATCTTAAAATTCTTCAAGTAGACCCAAATATTAATAAAAAATTTGCCAAAAATTACGGGAAAACTGATACAAGTCCTTAAGAAAAATAGTCGTTAAACTTAATAAGGACAATCTATGTATATAAAGCTCAATGTGTGTGTGTATGGGTGCGTATGTATTATTTATAGACTCCTAAGCCGTTCAACCGTCGCTGAAAGATTTAGAACATATGTTTCTTATGGTTTGTGGAAGGTGTTTAGCATAGTCTGATTTGGAAAACCAGACCGATGTCACGCCCCCCAAATACTTAAATTTTTGATTTCATCATATCTGATAAGCTATTTGACGCAATGTGGCTTCGTGCTTACATAAAAGATATGGGTAAATGTAAGTTTAAATGGAAAAATGGGGAGGTGCCACTCCTCCCATATATATTTTTATAACTTAGGAACTATTTAACGCAGATATATGATATTTGGTACATATGGTTTTGTGACTTTTAAAGTTTTTTAGCATAGTTTGAATCGGGAAAAATAGCAGGGACCGTAACGATTATGAATTTTATGATAGAAATCACTGCATAATCTTTATTCTGGATTTAAAATTTTTTTCGATAAAAAAATCGTTATTTTGGATTTTTATTTTTTTCGTTAAAAAATTATCGTTATTTTTAATTTCTATTTTTTTCAATAAAAAATAATCGTTATTCTAGATTTAAACTTTTTTCGATCAAAAATAATCGTTTTTTTTTTGCATTTCTGTTTTTTTCGATTAAAAATAATCGTTATTTTGGATTTCTATTTTTTTCGATCAAAAGAAATTCATCTGTATACTCAAACTCACATATGGACTTTTCCTTCATTATGATTTTTTTGACTTTAATTATAGAAAATAATGATTATTTACAGTCCCTGAAAAATAGGCGATGCCACTCCCCCATGCATTAGACAATACAAATTCATCATATCTGATCAACCATTTGACGCAGTTGTATGTTATGTACATATACAAAAGGTACGGGCAAAAGTAAGTTCCAATAAAAAAGGGCATTGACACGCCTCCTATGTGAAAAAGAATCGCAATGTTTTGTATCGTCTTGCATTTAAATCAAGGACTTGATTTTCAAAAATCAATGTCAGAACTTTAAGTTTGAATTGTCAATACTAATGTTCAATTTTAAACATCAAGCGCCTAATCATTGGTGAGACAATTTTTCGGTCCCCTTGCCTATTCTCCAATTGCACCAGCGCCCTCTTCTGTTCAGATTTTCTTATACAAGGACTAAACCGAATTAAACTCATTGCGCCACCTGCCAGTAAGGGCAGAAGAATGTCTGTGAGGTCACCTTGTATATTATAAAAAACAACCGCTTAAGCCTTAGATAAAAATAAATGTTTTAATAAATAAAGTTTACACAAAATATTCACAACGAATTTGCATCAAAAATATATCATAAAGTTTATCATTTTGAGCGAGTTTTGTTTGAAAAACTTATGTGACTGTAATTCAATATTTTAAGGAGTATTTTGCACACAGCCAAAATTTAACAAAAATTTTTATGGGTCGAGTGGTTTCAAATCAACTATATACAGTGCACTTTTTAGTATGGAAAACTTTCCCTCATGGCTATATTTTGTATTTTCGTTGCATTACTACCATTACAGTATATCCGACAAATTTCAATTTAGTACGAGTACCCCTAAAGAGGTTTCACTTCAAAGCGCCCCACACAAAAAAAAGTTTATAATATTGGGCAACACTTTTTTCAAACAAACTACCCACCATCTATCATTTACCCATAACATTTAGTCCTTTGTGCATTTACGTCATATGTATGATATACACCTACAAAAAAAAAAAAAACAAAAACTATCAATGCACACTCATACATAGACATTTTTTTGAAAATGTTTATTTTGCCCACTTTGTTTTTGTTTTATTTATTTTTTTTTTTTTGTCCCCTTTGTATGAACACTTCAACGCCCCATTTTTTCTGCTTTGCTCAGCTCAGCTCATACGGTGCATTTTAATTTTTCGCTCGTTTTTATAAAATGCAAAAAAATTATTTTTCAAGTGAACAATTTTTTGTGCCTCCATGGCCGCGTCGTGCCGTGCAATTGCAACACTTCAAAGGAATTTTTTTCTAAATTGGATTAGAATTTAGTTAACGCGCACACAAGAATTGTTTAGGGCATTTTTTTTATTTCCCCGCTGTATCATTTTTTATAGCTATAAAAATGGCGCGTAAAATGATGCATTTTCATAGTATTTTCATTTCACACCCCTCATGGCTGTAGGTTGTAGGTTTAAAGTTGGAGTTCATGTCAAAATGTGCAATCTAAAAATTTGCACTTTTTTGTTTTGTTTCGTTTCGTTTTGTTTTGATTTGCTCTATTGACTTAGATGACCGTCAAATATTGAGGTGCTAAATGCTAAATACATTTTTTTCCCAGCATTTTTTTTTTATGATATTTTTATTTTTCAACAATTTTTGTAGGTTATTGGCATTAGAAATTTTATTTGCTCAAGCGTTTATCTATTTTTGTAATATGAGAATTACAGAGCAATTTTTTGTGTGTTTGTCTCTTACGTGTTGAACTTAGGCGTTTTAATTTTATAAAAACAGTCGTATTATATCATGAAATTTGAGCGAATTTTGGAGAAAATGTAGAATTGAAGAAACTATTTTGCATCAGTTTCAGATATTTTATTTCAACAACATTGTACTACTATGAAGGGATGAATGATTTTTTCAAGGTTTCTGAAAGAAAATAATGTTTATTTGGCTTACTGATCCCGTCAACAATACTCGAAGATCAATGACTTCACCCACAATCATCTCCGAATATATCTATGACTATTTTCACAATTAATATATCGGCATCCTTTGCAGTAGGGTTGACCATTTGGCTTCACGGGGGCGCGAGCAATGCAACGTGCCATCATTCGTCCCGCCGTGCAGTAGCCGATCTCTATGCGATGGTTCGTTTGTCAAATGCATATGCAAGAAACCCAATCGGAATCATATGTGCAAAGACAAAAATAATGTGCGCAAATTAATTGCGCAATGTCAGTGGAGAAAACTTCAAGTCAAAAACATTATTTCTGTGAAAGACAATTCTTTTCTACACGGAAAAATAGTTTTAGTTCTCTGAAAATTACTTTTTATTTTTGTTGATGAACTTTAAGTTTACAAATTTTTTGTGTAGTTGTTAAATAAAAATACAATTATTTTATATATGTATCAACATTTATATTTATTTATTTGCATCAGTGATGCACGAATTTCTACTGGGTAATGTTTTTTTTACTTTTGAAATTCTATACACACATTTATACATATGTTTTTGTTTTTGTTCGAATTTCTATACACATTTATACACATACTAGCGCGAAATTTATGTTATAAACGTCAGCACTCTGTCGACTTTTGGGCACTGCAGTTGAGCATCCCTACTCTACAGCTTGTTGTTTGACTAATAATCCATAATGTTGAAGCTTTTCTTTCAGAATGTCTATAAGACTCTTGTTGCTCTTGTTGCTTTAGGTTGCCAAACGTTTTTCTGTAGGTGCTGTGTTACCGATGGTTGCACTTAAAGCAATGGTGGCAGAGTTTTTTTCTTGAACCAATAAAGTCTTCCTTAACTTCTTATGCCTAAATAGGTAATATCATCAGAACATCAAATCTATTCTAACAATAATGGTTATATTACTAAATTGGCATATATTCTTGTATGTGAAACTGTTAGCCGGCACAAATCTATATTAAAGAAATCTTCCATCTAAGATATACAACTGATTAATTAAGTTACTGGTCAGAGAAGAGAACGAATTATAGATCTTAATCCTATCCGTCATGTGTAAATAAAGACAAAGGATAATGTTCAAGTTGAAACGTTTAGTGGTTGCCAAGATCTTCGTCTTATTCATTAGGGGTTACTCATATATTACAAAATGCCCCAAGAGGGAGTTCGGGAAATGTGACAGTTTATCAAATTATCAGCTTAGTATATGTTGCTCGTTGTAACACCGGAGGGTAATATATCGAAAGCGTTACATAATATACTTACTACATAGCTGAAAAACTCCCGGGAAAAATGATGAAAACACAAACTTTTTTTATAAAAATCGATTTTATTCTTTATAGTCTAAGAGCTGGCTACATAAAAATGAACCGATCGACTATACTCGTGATTTTTGTTTTATAAGTTCCCAATGACATTATCAAAACAAACGTTCATTTTGCAGAAGTCTCATTGGAGGGGGAGAGCGTGGTTGGTCGGTCAAACGTGTCAAATTTTCGTAAAAAAAAAAACCGATAAGATATAACTCTGAAAATTCGTATAGTATTAGATTTTAAGTATACAAACGACAAAAAAGTATTCCCAGTAGGGGGGGGGGGGGGATTAACCAGAAGTGATAAAGTGCTAAGGTATATGTCGAAAATTAACTCATAAGATATATTTCTGCAAATTTGTTTGCTGTAAGCTTACAATACAATTAGACAAATTACAAATTTGCAGAAGTTAAATGTGAGGGTAATTGGCAAAAAAACGTATTTTTCACCGTGCGCACTGGGGTGGTTCAAAATATTAAAGTTACTTCGATCTTCGCTCCCCGGGCACCAAAAGTTTCGTATTTGAAAACTGGAAAATGGTCCTTAATCTATTGAAAATCATTAACATCTCCGCGAAGCTACCTCGTAGAGGGATCAAATGTATAACAAGGTCCTATTATTTTTTCTACTCTAACATTTTTTCCGAACATACTTACCCCCTAGCACCACCGCTTTAGGGGGGGGGCTCCCCTGCAAAAATTACATTCTCGTGGAATTATGAAATTGACTCCCCCCTCTTCTCAGACGCCTCTGAAGGGGTAAAATGTGAGACCATTTTCTATTTTTTTTACTGTCCCAAACTTTTCTCTCGACACATCTACCCCCTAGCTGCCACCCTTTTGGGGGTCCCCCTACAAAAACACAAAAAATTTCGAAAAATAGTTTATAGCTCCCCCGGAGTGACCCATAGAAGGTTCATACGTATCACCAGGTCCTATTATATTTTTTTTCCAATATTTTTCCCGAAGATACCTACCCTCTGGCTGCCACTCTTTTGGGGGTCCCCCTACAAAAACACATGGAACTGTCGGTTTGTTAAACTTAGTGCTACTATATTTTGCTGATATCGGAAGCACTTTTTTTTTGCTCTTCAACATCCTTGGGAGAGTCTCCTTACGTTGACGTCGTTTTTTCGCATTACTGTCTGTTTATTGGTCATAGCAGCCATTATGCCAAACCAGAATTTTTAAATTTATTGAATAGTAAAATAACTTTCCCTTGGGGTTGCATTGTCGAAACCTGTCCCAAAAATGGGTTGCCACCGATTGACTGTGTAATTTTTTATTAATGAAGATAACAGCTTGAAATCTGTACCAAACGATAGAGCTCAAAGAGCCTAAAAATAATTTTTCTTCAAAGAAATGTTTGATACATGATTCGATAAGGCAACCTAATATTTTCTATTTAAGCTCTTCGAGCTATTTATATCATTTGGCACACATTTCAAGCCGTTATTTTCATGAATGAAAATATATCCAAAAAATCGTTGGAAACCTATGTTTGAAACAGGATTCAATAATGCTACCCATTATATTATGTTTAGGTCACTTTGAGTTCTATAAGTTGGCCTACATTTTAAGGTGTAATATTATATAGTTTTAAATAAAACAACAAAATTGGCTAATATTCGGACATTTTTGGGCATCGAGATGGACTTTGTTTACAATCTTAGCGACAATATGTACATACGTATGTTATATTTTCCGGACGAAACCAGCTGCAATTGTTTGTTGGTCAAAATAAATCAAATTTGAATTTGAAAAAAAAAAAATAGACTGATATCAACATTTTAGTGAAATAGTTAGTTGGCATTTTTTGGGTTTTGTCTCGTACATAGTACATTTCCGCTTCCGTTTTTCAGCGTGCACTTATTTTTCTATTTTACTATGCAGCAGTGAAAGTGTTTTGATGATAGAAAAAAAAATTGTATGCTATTTTTTTATATTTTTTTTATATATACATATTGCTAAATTTATTATCTCCCCCCTATATATACAGATATCTAAAATGCTTTTTTCTTTCTTTTCTTCTCTTTTTTTTTTTCATTTATGGCCTCGAAACTCGATAAAGCAGTGCGGACAACATTCGAAAGAAATTGGCGATTATAACGGTTGGCCACCAACGCCACGCAATCACATGTCCATGAAGCAAGGATATGAGGTACTCATATTACTACAAATTTTTTTCTATGTTTTTTCTATGTTTCTTTTCTATACGTTGACGTTATCTAATAGCATTTAGTTATTGTTATTTTATTGCTATTTGTTAACACGTGTTTTGTCGCCGTCAACCAATCTGTGCAAAATCTGTACGCTCGATTTTTTCAGTTCATGTTATATGGTACAATATTTTTTCTCTCAACTTATATTGTCGTAGGTTATGTTTCATTGCAGATTATTGATTTTTATCTATCGCTTTAGTATTGATGATGCTTTCTATGAATTGCATGAATGCTTGGCTTTGTTTTTATTTTGATTTGAATTGATTTTTGTGCTTGTTTATATAACTTGGTAGCTTTAATAAGTAAATTCTTTCTATTATGGTTTGATTATGGCATGATTACATTTTAGTGTATTATACTGTATAATATCTTAACAATTGTATTTTTAAATTTTTCATTTTGTATGAAATTGATCTTACGTTAAAATTTTTTAATAACTAAATGAATCATATAAAATTATTTTTTTGTTCATCTTATTGAAGTTTGTCTGATTTCAATGGTCAAACTGCTAAATATCGATATCAATTTAATAAAATTCAGGCCCAGATTTAGAAATTTGCCTCCCTTACGCCAAAAAAAAAAATTTTAATATGAAAAGTGAGGACCTTTTTTTTTTTGCTTCTCAAAATTTTTTAGGTCGTTTAGGGGGCGACCATTCCAAGTATTCGCACTTTTTTTCCCCTGTGTAACTCTCACCATCACCAATGCATTATAATGGATAACCACACTTAAAAATATTTTCAATTTTCGGACCTGAATGTAGCTAAGGTGCATCAAGGTGCATCAATTACTTGATATTTGTTTGCGTTGCCACAAATTACGACTTGCTGCAGTCACTGCAGCTGTTGTACTCGTCGAACTCCAGTAACAAATCAGATTCGTAGGAATGAAATCAGGGGACTTGATTTAGCTGGAAGATATAGCTAGGGCTAAAAAAATTACGGAAACGTTTCTTTATGGGAGTATTAAACGAAGAAGAATATGAAATATTTCCGCTTCCTCAATTAAATTGAGAGGTTTTGAACTCTGAAGCCACCGAGACAAAACTTACTACTTTACATTGTTGGCAAAATTTCAAACACTGAGAAAATATCAAATAAGATAAATTTTGTTGAGTTCAATTAAGTGTCCCATATATGACTTTACCTGTAAAAAATATTGGATGCTTGGATAAATTCTTACTTCAGAGGGTTTTGACAGCTGACTTGTTGTATCTTTTGCTTTACAACGGTTAAGGATATGGAATTGCTTTCTTAGATTTATTCAAGCTTGCCAACGCTTTGTTCAATGAAATTCATTTAGAGGAAGGTGGGGCAAAGCGGTATGCCTAACGGGAAAACGAAGTTATCACAAAAAAAGAAGAATTTTTTCTCACAATTAAATATGTAAGTTATTAGTTCGATCTATATTGAATCTATTAAGGCAATTAGGCTCATTATTTTCTTAACAGAAGATGTTTATTATTACGATGCAAAAAGAAAGTACGTGCTCGAAAGCGGTATACAAAGTGCAATACCACTCTGCCGCCATGACCTATGTAAACATACAGACTCGCGAAACAAAAATTTATCAACATAAACAAATCGTTGTCAATAAAAATGAATGTCATTAATATATACTACGATATTTTTTAAATTATTCATATGAAATTAATTTACTTAAGTCGAAAATCCTCGAATCTTACATCGGCTGCACTCATTTTGATGAACTTCGTGGATCTCGAAAACGGAAGGTCGAAATGTCGCTATAACCTGGCAGTTACAAGAGCACTACTCAAAAACAATTTCCTTATAATTACATTAGATGGCGTTATAATGCAAGGATAAATATACCCTTTGTACCGCTTTGCCCCGCCTTCTCCTACATACATATCTTGTTTCGGGATATTATTAAAGGTAATCGAAAATGAAAAACTTAAAAATCGTATTTCAATCGTAATCAGAATCAAAACCCTGCACCGCGTTTAAAGTAAAAGTTTTTATACAAATGGCAGCTCTTTCACCTCATTACGTGCTGAAAGGTTTGAGTAAATATAATCACTTTGCATTTATTAAAATTTACTTAAACAGCTCGCTGTGTAGCATCTCGAAGCTATTGCTTGTGTAGGAGGTGCCAAGCCATCTTTTCAATATTCGCCATATTTTTGTCTGACACTAGACCGCACTTTTTCTTTTATTTGTGTGAAATTTGGCATCATTATTTTAAATAATTCTCTAAATATAGCGTTTTCAATTTTTTGCTGGCTTGTGAACTACCACGCCTTTTCGTTGAAATTTGCCAAGATCTTGCCTAGAACTTTTTCGAATTATTCTTACTGCTTGTGAAAATTTCATTTCATCGCCATAAATAATTGTCTCAGTATTGCGTTTTGAAGTTTTATCTTGTTTATATGGTGCCACGCCCTCTTGTCGAAACTCGGAAACTTTTCGTTTCTCCTGAAAAAAAAACCGCATGGCCTTTGTTCTATCTTAAAATCCTAGCAAATAGCATTATATTCCGCTACTTGGGGCCTTGGGGCCCCCCTTGAGCTAGGGGCTATAGCCCCCTCTTGTACTATATTACTACGCCGTTGCTTTCAGTTCATCAGGTAGTTACAAGTATAATTGTATAATTTTTTCATTATCATAAATTATTTTGTAATAAGCTGACTTAAAACTTCAAGCTATATAGCTAAGAAGGATAATAGCTGTAGTAGCTAAATTCTATTATTATTGCTATTTTACCATGTGCATATTTTGAATAATACGCCAAAAAATTGTGAGAGGTATGTCGATAAGGTACTGCTGAAATCTTCTTAAGTGTTCCAGATTGACGAAAAATTAATATCGGTGGAACTAAGGTTCTCTAAAAGCAATTTATCGAAATCCAATTATGTTTTTCTTAATAACCATGAAAACGCTTTTGGTTAAATGACATATCATTGACACGTAATTCCATTAGTCGTAAAACTGCATGCATTTGTGACGGTGTACCATCATATCTTGTAGCAAAAATATCATACACGGATCAATGCTTACTCGTATGTAGCACCACATATTGATCGAAAAATGTCAATATAGTAAATTGACACTTTCGAATGATGGCGTTATGTTCTTCTTTTATCGATTTTAGGTAGATTTTTTATCATCAGCATTTATAGTCTTCGATATAAATCAGTTAGTGGGAAATTATTTCACTGTCAACATTAATTCGTTCAATGTCACTTTACTTGGTGTTGGTCAATAATTCAATTGCTATAATCTGTTGCTGCGTTTTTGATGATATAGCGATGGTTGTGACTGCTCTTTTGGATATCGCATAATAATTCAATGCCATTGAAAATATAAGTAGTTAGTTCCATTTGATTTTGTTTTGTTTGCGGATTTTATTGTGTCCTTAACTTCAAAGTGATGAGCAGCAGAAGCTGAGTTCAATCTGAAGGTGGTTGAAAAAAAGTTTTTAGAATATGATTACATATATAATAATTTCCATATAAAGTTTTAAAATTCAAATTTTCAATATTCTTCATGCAAGTTTGAAACATTCTAACGATTATTGCAATTCAGGCAGTCAGGAAAAACTTGTTACGGAAATACAGGACGAATAGTCTCAGTAGGTACATATGTATAGGTCAACTTCCGTGAGCTTTATAGTCTAGAAAAGCGGTTTTGGGTATCCATTTACATACTTAAAGACTTTTTCCAAGGAAAGAGAAAAGCGATTTTACTAAAATTTAAGTCAGAATGAATTAGAACGTAGCTAAAATTACGGGTTTATTTCCTTTAATTCCATAGCAAAAATATTTTTTTTCCATTTTACTATTTTTTTTCAAAAGATCTTGTGTCTTTCTCTATCTCTATCGTAACCTATCCATTCAAAACAGATTACAATAAACTTTGTAATGAAATAATTTTAAAAATATTTCATATCTATTTTCAGGCCAAAATGAACGAACATCATCATAACAATCTGCAAAAAGGTGGGTACAATAAAATTTAATTTCTAATTACACGCGTTTTAATTGATACACTGCAGTGCAAAGAAGTAGGAACACAAATTGATCACTTGTTCCACTGCTACATGCCACATTATCACGACGAATTTGTTAAACATTTAAGATTTTATCTTAATGGAAAAATCGATGCGATAAAAATCTACGTAGCGATAGCGATGCAAAGAATTTGGAAAGAAGTGAAACGAACGAACGAATCGAACAGATCGGTAACAAAACAATGAACTGATTTTCATATCATGATGTGATCACAAAAGATCGCGCCAGCAACTCCCACGGCCAATTTACGTTTTGTAGGCAGAGTGAACGCGAACGACCAATATGACCTTTGAGTGTGGCACCAGTTGGACTGTTGTTGTTGTTGTTGATGATGTAACATTTAAGCAAAATGTTGTTAAACATAGTTTGGGTTAATGCTAGGCAACTTGCAACACAAAAAAAAAAAAAAAAAAACAATTAAAACAAAATGTTGAAAATTAAAAGGAGAAAACGGTAACAACAGAAGCAACAAGATGCTAACAACATGTTTACATAAATTCCTAAAATGCAAACAACATGCAACAACAACAACAACATACCAATCTATGTTGACATGAACATGGCCCCCCCACTCAATACACATTGTATGTGTGGTTGGTTCTCTTGCGCTCTGCTCCTCCTCTCCCCGGAAGTATCATGTTACGATAATCGCAGTAGCACCGCAAAATAGTGATCGCAACGATAATGTCAAACGTTGGCAACAGGCGAATGTTGGCGATAAAAATCTGCCTGTTTTCCTGCTGTGTGTTAGGTTACAATAGATACTGGCTGATGTTGTTGATTGTCGTCAAGTTCGTTGTTTGAGTTTTCTGTTTTTTTTTTGTATACCCTACCTTTTAACGGATGATTCAATGTTATTCGAGTAACAGCTGGGTTTTATTGAAACAAAGACTATTCATTTAGCAAACAATTAAGAAGTTAATTTCTTGAGAATATCTGGTCAGGTCAAAAACCTTAGTAAGTATCGCTTAGTATCGCAGTTAACCCAAGGAAGCTTATTTTTGTTGTCGCGAATGTAGCGACTTTTAATAAGTCAATATGACCGCTCAAAAATGCTGTTGCTCCATTGATGACAACATTTGTTTTTATTAAATTAACATGCTTTCTATTGATCTTTAAGCCTGGCATAGTAAGAGGAACTAGTTAAATGGTTTGACTGGTAGAGGTGGGAGGTCAATATTGCTTAAAGGAAATCTGAGTCAGAATATAAACAAGTTAAGTAAGAAAGTAACAATTATCCTAATTGAAATTTATATTTAGGATAATTCAAGCATATTAACTTTCGTTGGTAGTCTTTGAAATAACATAAGCGGACAGGAATTTCTATATATGGTAGTCTTATGTAAGTGAAATCTTAATCTGATCCCAGAACTAATGTATTTAAGGTTTCAATTTGAAAAGTTTTTAGCTTGTAACTTAAAGAGAAGTGAAACTTAAAGAGCTTGAAAATATTTGTTCTTTAAAAAATAGCTAGCAACGATATTTGTATGGAAAGCAAAAACAGAAACGCAAACTTAACGAGTAAAATTATAGTAGCTACGCATAAATCGCAAATTACCTAAATGCCAGAGTGGATAGCTCAAATTTATATTTTGTCTAAAAAATTGTTTAAAATGTCAGGCGGCAAAAAGAAACCATTTGAAATAAAAACGAAGAACAAAAAACGAGTACTCACATAAACAACGAGTTAGAACTTAGCAACTTGTTTCGTTTTTTTCGCACATAGATAGCGACTTTGCGAATAAAGCACAGCTTATGTAAATCTATTGGTTACTTTATCTCTTGTCTAGTAGAAACTTTCTTTCACTATTACCATTTAAAATTCACAACTTTATCAATTTGGCTAACGATTTGTTAGGAATTTGGTTTTTGAAAATACATAGTTTTGCTAACTTTACTGTATGCAGATTGCTGGTTGGCGAAGGAAATATTTGTTCGATGAGTTATTTGCCAAAAATTTGCGTTCAAACAAGAGCTGCAATTAGCCACAAGTGATTCAAAGTATGATTACATATCCAAACTGGCTTTTTAGATACCTTATTGCTATCTCACCCCTCATACTAATGTTGAGACTAACTGTACAACATGTTGCACAATCGGTTGTGCTCTTTCGTAAAGACGCTACGATTTCTCATACGATTTTTTGTAAAACTTAAATGAAATCGAGCTAATTTACATTATCGACGAACAAAACAGCACATGTCCAATTGCTAAAAATGTTCAGAAATCGCATAAAAACTGTTTATGTCTCTGAACTGATCACATTAACTTAATAAGATTATGTCAATCTGCGCTAGAAAACGGAGGGAAAAAATGAAGATGTGCCCTTTTGCTTGGACAAACTGAACATGTGCCTTTTTGTTCGACCCTTTACACTTTTTTATATGAAATATGTGCCAATTGTTCGACCATAAGCTTTTTTAAATGAAACACGTGCCCTTTCGAAAATTCTCACTCACGACTGGCTAAAAAATATAAATATTTGAAGGACATGTGCCTTTTTGCAAGAACATCTTCACTTTGCTATGAAAAAAGTATGACATCTATTGCTTTTTTGAACTGATTGAGTTTGAAATTAGTTGAAGATTTGTATAATGGACACGATTTCGTCAAAAAACACAAAACGACCGACCATGGATATGTGCCGTTCTGTTCGCCCACTCCTCATATCCGCTCTTGGACATAGTCCACTCTTTTTATAAACTCGTCTGCTCAGACAAAATTTGAAGACAAATTGTACCAAGCGGGAATTCGACCTTGAAATGACCTTCAGGGGTCACTTTGATCTCTAACATGAATACCTATCTGAACGTAGAATTTTGTGCTCTTCCGGAATCCGATGTCAAAATAGGGGTTTCCATTTGAAAAACTAAAGTTGACATTCAAATAACATTGAAAATGTAGGTCAAGGTCAAGGTGTGGATCAGCCCTTTGATACCCATCAACTTTTATTTGAAACATTTTTGAATGACTTGCAATTTTTTGACTTATTCAGCTGTGTAAGTTAAAATGTGTATTTAAAATGTTCAATATAATAAGTAATTATAATGTTCGAAACAATTTCATATATTAAATATTCAATAAATTTAACATAAATGTTAAGAAAGAAATTCCAATGAGAATGTTCAGATAATTTTCTAATCAGGTTCTCAACAGATAACCTAATCCTATAACCTTATCCGCTTTTGAAAACAATTTATAATAAGGCTCGCATTTGTTGAGCAGACCTGATTCATTTTATATGACGTTTGAACTTTATTTTCATTATTGGATCCGAAAGTCTGACCCGTTCCTGATCATACTTAAAGTCAATCTGCTCCGAATCGGATACAAACCTAAACTAATGAAAATCAAACGATATTCAAAAGGAACTTTAAACATTCGATTTGGCAGGTTACGGCACATTTTGCAGTCGTAATGCTGCTGGGTGGCTTATTTGTTTAACACAGATTATACCAAAATATTGATATATCAGGCGCCAATGTGAGTGCATATTCACAAAGTAAAATATTAGTTCTCAATAAAATATAATCTTTGGTTTAATTTACTAAAAAAAAAAAAATTTTAAAACATCACAAGAAATGCCTCAAAGCAATTAAAGAATCTTATAGAAATCACTTAATCAATTACATACACCCAATTAAGATCTAAAAAGGAGTTTTAATTGCAAACAAGAAAAAGTTTCGCATTTTTTTCCCGCTCTCCACACTAACATGTACCACTAATGTTCCAATTGTCCAATTGTCATCTATACCACAATAAATCAATACAATTGTCAGGCAGGCAGGCAGGCAGGCAGCTGTTGTACAACGTTTGCTAACATACAGTCCCATTGGAAATAAGATGTCTTACGTTGTCACACTTTAACGCCGCAATTCACCGCACTGCACCGCGCACTTTAAAAACATCACCATGACATGAGCGACTGACTGACCAACGTACCGATCGACGACTTTTACACAACCATATTGGTGAACAGAAAAACAAAATACCAAAACACCTTCAGCGACTCGCTTAATACACAACGAACAGCGTTTGAGTAGCCATCAGTTAGCAGAGTCATCATAGCGGATGACTGCCATTTTTAGACGTTAGATGGCGCCACAGCGGCAGAGTTATTAAAGTCGCAGCGTTTCGCCATCAAATTGACTGACATAGTTTCCATTGCAGTTTTGATTTATTAATCAAAGATTTTCTTTGTCATTTCTCATCATTATCTTTGCAATGTTTTTTTTTTTCATGTTTTCTCTCTTTCTTTTCTTTTCTTTTCTTTTCTTTCATTCTTTTACTTAATGCTACTGCTGCTTGCTGTTGCCATTAGGCCATTTTCTGGATGATAATCGTTTGGATCATCATGCAGTTACACCGCAAGGTAATCAAATGGCTGCCATTTATGGCCCAAGTGGTCCAATACGTGCTGTTTCATCTAATAGTAATTCACCAGCAGGTGGCGCTGGTGGTGGCGTTAGCGGCATTATTGGCGGCAGTGCAGGCGTTCATCCGGGCAGTCATCATATTTCACATCATAGTTCAGCGGTAGCAGCGGCATCAGCTGCTCTTTTGGTTGTACCACAACCTATAAATGCATCAAAAATGAGCGCCGGTCTTGGTGGTGGTGTTGGCGGTGGCGGCACTGGTCGAAAGTATCAGTGCAAAATGTGTCCGCAGGTAAGTCAAGTGAAAGTTTTTTTTTTACATTGAGATGTTATTTGTTGTTGTTAATGATAATGTTGGGATGGATTAAGTTGCGGTAATTTGATGCCCATCGTTAAAGAGTTATTGGTATTAAGCGTTATTTTATTTTTTTTGTATGTGAACGTACGAAGCCATATATAATTATACACAAAGATTGCTTTATTAAATTTTAGTTAACAGCTGTTCTATTAACAATTGTTAGGTGAAATATTTTTGGAAAGTTTCCAAAAGTCCAAAAAGCTCGACAATGATCTATTGCATATTTTATAACTTTTTATTATATGTATATAAATATTTTTTGAACTTCATTATTTACAATGTGACATAGAAATTGCTGAGTAACATAATAAAATATTGAAACAATAGCATCTCCAAATAAATAGTGGGCTCTTTCCTAAACTCAAATCTGAAGTCTGTTTTGCCTCATATCGTCAGGTTTTGTTTGTATTGAAAAATTCAAAACTTTTAAAATATGTACAATCAATCTTTAAAATGAATTGGCTGAACAGACATTAGATTTAGCTTCAGAGATGCAAAACCCACATCGCCGTCTCTGACACAATATGTCACAAATTTGTGCACACACCAGCGTCTTGTCACAATGTGACAGGGGCATCGCAACGAAATTTTTCATGGGAGGACAAACTCAAATAAAAAAGGTCGATAAATTTTTATGAAAAAAAAAGGATTTATTCTATACTTCAGAACGGGACATAAAGAGAGTTTTGTATGAAGATGTTTTTATATTCGTTGCAATTTCTTTTAGTTAAAATAAAGTTTTGTTCAAATGTTTCCAAAAGTGACTTTGTGATTTCTATGCGAGATGAATTATTTCATAACCCTTCACAAATCTAAAGATCCAGTTTTTTCTTTATAAACATAAAGGAGCGTTGTATGTAAACGAAGGTAAGTCTGTAACCGTCGCAAAGCGCTAAATGACCGTTCAAAAGAAGTTGCTGAACGTGTCACTGTCATTATTAAATTGACGAGTCGATAAACTTGATCTAGAAGGTGTTTCGTTGTGTCAGATGAATTTGTTCAGCGATTTCAGCGCAGCACGTAGGTATGTTGCCAGGCATTTTTTCCATATTTGAAGTTGAGGACGGAGGTTGCTCAGTTCAAAATCAGCTGAGCAAATGCACAGTTTGGACTCTAAAATATCTTCAGTGGGTACATTTGCTTTGTTTGCATCAAGAAGCATATTTTCTAAGGACTCTAAAACATCAAGGTCAAATAAATTATCATCATTATCAATGCAGTTTGATCATGTGTATGCTCCCATTGAATTCACATCTCTTATCTCCACTAATATCGTCGTTACTAGCAACGGTCGGTACTAATGATATTGATATTTTTCGACTCGATATGAGAATTTAAATCCATAATTAACACTCAAATACTAATGAAAAGATTGCTTGAAGCTCAGTTCCTATACTCTTTTTAAAATGTTGATTGTATCGCACTTCGATAGAGATGATCATATTTATAAAAAGATTTGCTGAGTCCTAAAAATATTGATCGAATTATAATATAACTTATTTCCAAATAGGGGGGAAAAATTAATATACTGTCTCTGTGTCAAAATTTTTGGGAGGGCAGCTGACCCCCCTGTCCCGCGGTTGCGACGCCCCTGTGTGTCACAAATTTGCGGACCCCCCAGTGTCACATTACAATGTGAAATTTGAAAGTGTATAATCATTTTTTTTTTTTCAGTATTAATAATTATAATCAATAATTTTCTCAATGTTTTATTTAGAGCATTCTCAATTCAATGAAAGTACAGTGTAATCTTGGTAATTCGGTCACTTGCTAATTCGAACAACGTGGTAATCCTGAAACCCGATTGCTTTCCATTGTAGACTCTATAATCCGGACACCACGCTTTTTATTTTCCTCTTAAATCCGGACACTTTCTTTTTTAATCATTTTTGTCTGTTATTTTTTACCGGGATTCCCCATTTTCTATTTGATTAACACAAAAAATGCTTGGATGACTGAACTTTTGTTTAAGAGTTGGCTGGAAAAATCATTTGTGAAACAAGTAAGACGCTATTTAAAAGAAAAAAAATTGCCAACCAAAGCACTTCTACTGCTAGACAATGAAACTTGCAATCCAAAATTATTATCAGACTTTGAATGTGTTTCAGATGATGATCTGCCTCTTGCAATTTTACGCCCCAGTAACTCAACTGAAATCGTTGACCTACTGATCGAAATATCTTCGGTTGTACATATATAATGATAAGGAAATTGATGAGTGGTTGAATGACGACACAGAATTTATTGACGATGCGATTGAAGAAGACGATATCGAGAACACCGATCACGATGAAAATGAAAATCAATATCCAAGATCCGCATTTAATACGTGTATTAAATATTCAGAAGAGCAGGATTTTGCCGCCGGGAAATTTCAAAACTTGTTAGTCTGAGAGATGTTGCATACAAAAAGAAAAATTAAACAAAAATTCGACAAATGAAAATTTCTAATTTTTTTAAAACTAACTTAAAATGTTGATTAATCCGAACATTTTGGTAATTCGGATACTACTAGGTTTTAAATTGTCTGGATTATCGAGACTATACTGTATTCACAAAATATCATTCAACAACATTGTATAATCAACATTGAATAGGGTGTTTTTTTAGGAGCTTTCTGAGTTTTTTTCGAAGTAGGTGTCATAATTAATAACTGACCTTATCTCCTTGCTTTCTTCGAACCACCATTCTCCGTCTACCATAAGTTCAAATTATCCATTTAAGGACATCATTTTCAAATTTCAAATTGTGTCTTAATTCCTTACAAGCAATGATTCGAATGGGACGAAATTTTCTTTGGATAGGAGGTTCTTTATGAACTTTTTTGCCTTTGCTGATCATGTGAAAGAAGTGAAATTCAACGGCTGTACTCTTCATACATTTAAGAGCAATACAAATCGTAAGACAGAGTTCCAAATTTTTTTGCCTATTTAGGTTATATATTGTTCAATTTCAAACGAATGATATAAGTGGTTGGATATGCTGCCTACTGTCGTAAGTCACTGATGATTCCGCTTAGCAATGGACGTAACTTGACAAATATACACAACTTTTAAAGTGATTCACTTGTGATATTACACATTTGTTTGAAACTTTTGTCTACAAATTCACTTAATACAGCAATTTTCATGTCAGAAATTAGTAGCAAATTGCAAATGCCTATGCAATAAGTAATAAAACCTAGTTACATGCAAATGAAGTATTGATAATTTTATTCCTTCAAACGATGACACATTGGCATATACACACACATACATACATACGCATACATACATATGTATGTTTGTTACATATAAACGGATACTGATCAAAGTGCAAAATAAAAGTGAAATAACGCACACTTAGCATGTGAACTAAAACTCCTACACTGACCAGCAGGACCATAATAACTATGGAAAAGAACTCTGCATATGCACTGACTGCTGACAAGGACCTCCTGCAATATGAAAATCGAAGAAAAAAAACAAAATATGTATGTAAGTCGTGAAAAAAATGAATGAATAGAGATGTGAGGAGGACTATGATTTTTTGTTTTTTTAGTTTTTTGCAAAACAAAAAAGCGTTAAATTGAAGCATACTTCTAGGCGGGCTAAAATATATATACACATACATATGTACACGCAGTAGCATACGCACACGGACACACACGCCTACGTATAGCGGCGTTTATGCACAGGACATGCCTGTTTTTTCGAAAACAAGCAAGAAAACGACACAACAAAACCTGCGAAAAAATGGGAAAAAATCCGATGATGTGAGCATAGTTAGTAGACCGCAAATTGTGGGCTGAGTAGGTGTGGCATGCTGCAGTAAATTCATTTTTCTTTCCACTTTTGCATGCACTCTCACCCTTGCCGCACAACATCCTGTATTTTTCGTGTTTTTTTTTTTTTTTTTTTGTTAATTGCTATGCGTGCGTGTGTGTGCGTTTATTTCGCTCTCGCATATCCTTTTGGCCAGGGATGCAAAATAGCGAAGTGTTGCAATTGTGAAACATTTTTGAAGGCTATTCGAAAGGAGCAGGAGATGGCATTCGAATTTACAAAAAAAAAAAAAAAAATCCATGGGTGTTGAGTCAAATTCATCACACATTTTGCTAAGTAAAGAGGAGGAACGTTAATTTTGTAATTGTTGTTGTTGCAACTACTGAATAGAAGCTTAAAAAGTTTACTAAGTGAAATTGCGTTATATGTAGCTACGCAGAAAAGGTATGGGAGTTGGGCTTTTAAAGATTTGTTAGTTGACTCCAAGCAGAAAAATTAATTAAAAGTTGTTTTTAATGAAACAGAAAAAAAGCGAAAAAAATGTTCCTTTTACTTGGCAATCCCACCCGCATAGCGTCGTACGCATAACTAAGGTTTCTAAGATGAGATCTTGCACTATTGGGTCTCAATTACTTACGAAACAGTTATGCCAGCGACAACAACACCTGACATATGGCGTACACCAACAACTGACATCTTATCATCAATGCACATTATTAATGTGGGAAAAAGCGTATCCTTGTTGTGTACGAGTATGTAAGGAATCCCCTATCACTTTGGTTTTTTGCTCTTGAACGTGCACATAATACACCTCCGATTACTGTTACAGCTACAAAATCAAAAATTTGTAGCAACTCAATTGAAAAATGCGTGTGTGGTCAGGCAATTTATTGTATGAACGTGGCGTTAACGTTAATAAAAGATTCCAAACATACACATCATACAAAACGTATAAGAGTGTATTGTGGAACAGTGCTTTGAGTTTGAACAAAACAGCCTCTATTTTTGAATTTTTGATAATTTATAATTTTGAAAGTGACAGGGGTGGTTCCCGACCCTTCATAAGGGGTGTTGTAGACCCATTTTTTTTTTAAATATTTATTGCACGAATCGTTGGAAAAAGGCCGATCATGGATTTTGAAAGTGACAGGGGTGGTTCCCGACCCTCCTAAAGGGGTGTTTTGGACCCATTTTTTAAAAAAAAATTTATTGCACGAATCGATGGAAAAAGGCCGAACATGGATTTTGAAAGTGACAGGGGTAGATCCGGACCCTCCTAAAGGGGTGTTTTGGACCCATTTTTAAAAAAAAATGTACTGCACGAATTGATAGAAAAAGGCCGTAAATGGATTTTTAAAGTGACAGGAGTGGTTCCCGACCCTCCTAAAAGGGAGTTCCGGACCCATTTTTAAAAAAAAAAATTTAGTGCACGAATCGATGGAAAAGACCGCAATTGGTTTTTGGAAGTGACAGCTGATGTCCAAGAACCTCGTAAAAAAGTGTTTTGAGCCCATTTTTCGAAAAAAATTGTTTCCAGCAATCGATGGAATAAGGCCGAAAATGGATTTTAGAAGTCACAAAAGAGTTCCACGACCCTACTAAAAGCATATTTTGGACCTATTTTTCTAAAACAAATTTACTGCACCAAAGGATGAGAAAAGGCCGAAAATGGATTTTGAAAGTGATAGGGGTGGTCCCCGACTCTCCGAAAGGGGTGTTTTGGACCCATTTTAAAAAAAAAATTTACTGCACCAATCGATGGGAAAAGGCTGAATTTGAATTTTGGAAATCACAAAAGAGGTCCCCGACCCAACTAAAAGCATGTTTTGTACCCATTTTTAATAAAAAATTTACTGCACCATTCGATGTGAAAAGTTCGAAATTGGATTTTAGAAAAGACAGGGGTGATTCCCGACTCCTAAAGGGGTGTTTTGGACCGATTTAAAAATAAAAAAAAAAATTTTATTGCACCAATCGATTTTAAAAGTGTCAGGGGTGGATCCCGACCCTCCTAAAGAAAATTTAGTTGTAGTTACAAAAATGAACAAAGTTCAAACTATCAAGGCGCGATAGTTAGAGCGAGAGAGGTGAATATATCTGACTAATGTTCATTGAAATGACGAAGGTTAGCCCCCCCCCCTCCTCTTGATGAGATTTGGTGAGATCTGGCGGGACCGCGCCCCCCTCCCTCCCGTGAGATTTAAATTATAATTTTAATGTAAATTCTATGCATTAAAGAGTTGATGTGAATTTTTGCTTGACGCCCTTCCCCGCTTGGTGAGATTTTGCCGGATTCCCTCTCCCATATTTTAACTCACGTAATTAATGGACGTCCCCTTACTGATCATTTCGTTTCAATATTTAAATATTTTGCATCACTGTGCGAAGTTGCCAAAACGTAATGGGTGACAAACAATAAACGATGCTTTCCCACGCTTTATTGTCTATGTGTGTGTGTATAGTACTGTGCGTTTTTAAATGACCATAGGCTGGTACTGTTACCCTTTTTTTTTCGTTGTTGTTGCAGCCATCCTTTGTCGCATGTGACACAATGTATTGCCGTTTATTATTTTTGTTGAGTCAAATATCAATTTGCTTGATTAAATTTTCATAAAAATGAAGTGCGGCGCCGCAAGGGTGATTTAAGACTTGGACATTGGCATCATCATCATCGCATAGCAAAAGTATCGGTATTATCAATTCTTACACAGGTGAGCAAAAATGCTTTACTGACCTACTCGTACACTTGAATTAATCGAGCGAACATGAATGTTTGTTGGAGATCGTTGCATTAACAATGTTGCCTGGAATGGGCACTTTTTTCTTTTTTTGTTGTTTCTCTACCGCACAGACAAGAGCCTGATGGGTATATCAAATAACCATAACAATATGTATGCATTTTTGGTTTTAATGTATTTTATGAGATTCTTTTGAATTGAAAGAATTTTTTGCTATAAGCAATTAATATTTTATCTGATTTTATTACATTTTATTTTTTTGGTGCAACTCATGGTTATTTTGGTACATTTCTGATATAAAAAATAAGTGTTAAATAAAACAATCGACTTATATTGTTGTGAAAATAACTATTTGTCTAAATTAAGTGTAACTAAGTAATAGTGCTAAGTCTAACGGAGAATGGGTAATGTACAGTTGTGTGCAAAACATTGGCAACAAATTGGCGCTTAAGCTTTGAACTTCTGTAAATTATTTTTTTACTTGCAGCTCAATGAAACTAATAATGCAAAAATATTTTCATATTAAGTGAGAAACCAGAAACAACAATATTTGTATCCAAAAATACAACAAAAATCAATTGTTTTGATTCAGCATGCTGTGCAAAACTATAGCTACAGCAGTTTTACACTCAATGTTGTGAAAAAAAGATATATATAACGCCATTATTTCAAGACTAAATTTGTTTGCACATTAAGTCCGACAATTTTTAGTGACATTGATCAGTACTTATTTGACATTAGTGCTATAAGACGCCAATTTCTAATGGCACGGTCGAAGTAAACTAAGTCTTTAAAGTTTTGGTTGATGCAGGAGTTTTTGAATGGATTTTTAAAGAGTTTCTTTATTCGCCTCAGGCCTCACAAGCTCTCGATACGACCCTGTTATTTGACAGTGTGAATTAATATCACTTATTTTAACTCACCAGTTGATAGATTGAGCTCGAAAATGCCTATTTTTGACATTTCTCTATCGATTGGTGCAAAAAAAAAATTTATTTTGAACCACCCTAAAATTTTTTATTTTGAACCACCCTTAAAATTTTTTTTTGCTCCAACCGATAAGGAACGTTCGGCAATGGCTTTTGGACATACCTTAGGGCGGTTGCGGACCTTGGAAAGCACCGAAATGGTCGAAAACGGTACTTTCCAAGGTTCGGAGCCAACCTAAGTGATGTCTAAAATTATATTTCAAACTTTCCCAATGGATTGGAGCAAAAAAAAATTCCGAAAATGGGTCAAAAACGGTACTTTGTATGGTCCGGAGATACTCTAAATGATGTTCAAAATCCATTTTCGACCTATGTCCATTGATTGGTGCATAAATTTTTTTTCAAAAATAGACCAAAATCAGGCATTTTTCGGACTTGGAACCACCTCTGATGATGGTCAAAATCTATTTTCGAACTATTTCCATCGATTGGTATATAAAAAAAAGTTTCCGAAATTCGACCAAAAACGGGCATTCTTGGGACTCGGGACCACCTTTGAAAAATAATTGGCAATGGTTATGAATCAACGTAAAAAGAATCCATTGCGAAATATTTAATAGTTATGGACAATGGAAAAACAATTTCTTATGCATAATAGTTATGAATCAACGTAAAAAATAGTTATTGAAAAATAATAATTTTTTTGACAAAAAACTTATAATAGTTATGTCCCTGATTTTAAGTGATCCCAAATGAAGTCTTAGCCAAAATAAACGTCACGAGATGATAGCTGCTAAACGAATGCACTCGTTACGTCTGTTTTGACATTTAACGCAAAATGTTACGCTAGCCAACGAATCGAATCAGCTGTTATGACGAGTAGTGACGCTTTGAAGTTCGGTTCTTACGGAACGACACGTCTCGTCATAATGTTTCGTTCACTTTCGATCAGTTAAGTACGTTCATTTTGGTTATGAACATTGGTTTCCATATACTCGAATTTACTCGTTACGTCATGTCACGTCTATTTTAGTTTAGGCTTAAGTGTTAGATCAAAGTTACATGCCACAAATTTATTGCACGGCACCCTAATAAACATGTCAACTTGAAATATTGTGCGCTACTCTCAGTTAATGACATTAGCTTCAGAATGAAAATCAACATTAAATACTTTTGCTTCATTTGTTGATATTAGGAGCGAACAGACACATCGCTTTTGCAACTTTCTAATGTTGCTGAATTGCAAACATTATGATACACATCGGATAGCTTGGAAGGGAGGAAAACTCGTGACCATGAAGTCACGTCGCGCAAACAGCACTTTGCTCAAGAATGTTGCTAAGGTATGAAGAATTTAGTCCGCCTGAAGATGAGGGTTTTAAGCGGCAACAACGTAGGTGGTAAAACAAACGTAGTAGGTTGATTGTTTTTCTATTTGAGCTTAAAAGCAACTTCCAGCGATGTAGGATAAATGTATTGGAAGTAAGCAAAGGGCGATTACTCGGCAACGAAAGGATTTAAATTTATTTTTTAGCCATGTGTAGGCTGCTTGGTGAGATCTTAAATTTACAAAAAATATAATTATTATTAGAGGAAGCATTAAGATTGATGATTTTTCCGTCTATGGAAAAAGGACCTTATGTATGTGGGTCTAGCGTAGCAAGTAGACTCCCCCGAAAGATGCAGGTAAATTAGACATGTTCAAAATAACTTCACGCACTAGAACTTTTCGGGAACGCTAAAAGTCTTATAATTATAATAAATACATATGTATATCCTCAATCAAAAAAATAAAAACTTCTCAATGTTTTCTTTTTCTACATAGATGTCTTGCGAACCCAAGCAAAAAGTGAAATAAAGCAAAGCCAAAAAAGCAAATACACAACATTAAAAAAAACTTTGCCAAAGCCAAAAACTAAGACACAACAAAAAAAAATAAATTTTTTTGACTTTGCTTTTTTTCACTTTTTGTTTGGGCACGCAAGAAATCTATGCGAAGCGAAAACATAGCAGACTTAGAAATTCTCACTCATTGTCTCAAAGGTCACTGATGATTTCTTTTAGCAATGTATGAAACTTGTATGACTAGCCTTAACCTGGTTTTTCTTTGCTTAAGACTTTAGCTTCATACAATTTTTTTTTGGTGTACTGACCACTAAATTCTGTTAAATAATTTAACATTAGAGAAATTATTGTTAAAAATTTTTTTTGGAATATCTCAAAGTGTTATTTAATGAAGTGCTTTATTTAAGTGTTGCTCTTCGCCAAAGAGGCCATTGATTAAATTTTAAACAATATAATATTTTTAATATGAAAAATATATATTTGTATAGTAAATTAACGAAGCCAGCTTATGCAAAAGTCAATTTGAGCAAAATAAAACTTAAAAAAATCGAAAATACAAAAAAAAAGCAACAAAAATTAATAACCAAATACTCAAATGTTGATGATGTCCACTAAACAACACCAATCAAGTAGTAGCGGCCTTTTTTCATGCATTTATATGGTTAAGCCTACTAAAACAATAAAAAAAACAAAAGGACATAAATGAAAACGGTGAATTTAAAACAATTGGCTCATAGCATAAAATGTAAATAATAATAACAACAACAGCAACAACAACACCACATTTTCGCTGGTTAACTTTGTTGTTGCTGTGCATAATAATACATGCGAAAAAAAGTAAAACTGTGGGCCGCATTATTTAATGATAGCAACGCAATGACTAAAATCCTGAAGGACTTTTTTTTGTTGTTGTTTGCTTTTTTGAAATGCTGCATAGATACTAAAAATGTATTGAGTGTGCGTCTGTTTTTGTTGTTGTGCTATTGTTGTAGCCTATTTTTAATTTGAAATAATTAACAAAATCACAAAAACACACAAAAATCACGAAGTCATTCGATAACTCAATGCAGGTAATTTATGCTTGATATTTAAGATGGGAAGGATTTTTTTTTAAATGGCTGCTTAAAGAGGCTGAAATATAATGCATGCATACTCTAGAAGAGATCTTACTACGCTAAAAAATTATAATTTTTGATAAGGGATCCAAAAATTCTCTATAATTTCGTTTTAGAAACCCAAATTGTGCGTTAGTAAGTGATTTCTTATGGTCGAAATAGACTCCAAGGTCTCTAAATTGATGTACTCTGGAAAGTGTAACGTAGAGCCTCTTTATGTGTCACTATTCGTTTCGTTTCGTCTCTAATTTCTAAGTCTAAAAGTATGCTAGTACAATTTTTATATACTATTCATTAAGCACAGGCCAGATTGTTTTGTTTTCACTTATATAAAAAACAATTGCATATTTTCAGGTATGAAAATTAGAGACGAAACGAGACGAATTGTCATACATAAAGAGGCGCATAATCTTGCTTAGAGCTTGCTACAGCCTTAGCACCTCTTTATGTATCTCGATTCGTATCAAATTTCTATGCCTAAAAACATTCTAGTACAATTCTTATATTTGTAATTTATTATTCATTAAAAACAGACTAGATATTTCTGTTTTAATTTAAATTATTGTAGCATATTTTCAGGCTTAAATATTAGAGACGAATCGTAATATATAAAGAGGCCCTAAGCTCCGAATCGTGATACGTAAAAAGCCCTGAGCTCCTCTTTATGTATCACGACTCGCCTCGTTTCGGTTCTAATGTTCAATCCTGAAAATATGCAATTGTATTTTATATAAATGAAAACAAAAACAGCTAGCCTATGCTTAATGCATAGATAATTGCAAATATAAGAATTGTACTGGCATACTTTTAGGCTTGGAATTTAGAGACAAAACGAGACGAATCGTTATACATAAAGAGGAGCTTAGTACCTGCTAGCCACATTTGCATTAAAACTTTATTGCCTATTTTTAGGCTTAACGGTACTAACTTATTTGGCCAGTGACATATACTACATATAAAAAGTAAACAAAAATTCTGAGAAGCGCGCGCCAGAGCCCACGAGCTATATGTACTTTAATACTCTATAATTTAATATACTATAATTTAAAAAAAAAATGCTTAGAAGCAATGTCTGGAAATATTGCTAAGCAACAATGTTCAGTTAAATTTCTTAGAAACATTGTTTGAAATCTTCGCTTAATAGATTTAGGTCCTCTTTATGCATCACGATTCGTCTCGTTTCGTCTTTAATTTCCAAGCCTAAAAGTATGCTAGTACAATTCTTATATTTGTAATTAACTATTCATTAAGCACAGGCTAGATGTTTTGTTTTCATTTATGTAAAATACAAACGCATATTTTCAGGCTTGAAAATTAGAGACGAAGCGAGACGATACATAAAGAGGCGCTCAATGTTCCAAAACATTACTTGGTAACAATTCTTCAGAAACTATGCTTAGCAACAATGTTCAATCATATTACCAAAAAGTGCTTAGCAATATTCCGTAAAAATATTGTATTTCGCAGTGACAATATTAGAGGTTTACTAAAATAAAAAAGTAGCTTGCTTTCTTTAAGATTTTCAGCTATTAAAATGAATTCGAAATCAAGATTTTTTCCGTTTGTGGCCAACGGACTTTGAGATATTTAAGCGTTAAATGCCAAAAGTGTCAATTTTGGCCGTGACCAGTAATTCTTTGGCCCTACGAAATTCTGAAAGAAATTTATCATTTCTTACAAGCTTTTCATTTATTAATCTAATTCTGGAGAGATAATTCATTTAACATTTTAACATATTTATTCATAAACTTGCAATATGATCAAAATTTGCGCACAAAGCATAAGAAAAAATCCTTTTTTTTTGTACTACAGCACACAACTTTTTTTTCAGTATTAATTTGAATAAAAGCTGGCGAAGATCATGGACTACAAGGCATGTTACTTTCTAGTCCTTGCAAACAAGTGTAACATGTTACATTGCTTAGCAGCAATTTAGTTTATAACAGCAAATTAATTTAAACAGCTTTACAGTACGCGTTCATTGAATGACCCACACATCAGATATGCGTTACAGATCAATGTGTGTGTGAGCGCAAAAAAAAAAAAAGAAATTGAAATTTTTGTTTTATTTTTTGCCCTAACAAAAAAAAAGAAAAAAAAACCTGCAGCATTGATTTTCAATAGTTTTTTTATTTTTGAGCTGGGGTTGGCTGTAAAGTGCAATTTTGTTGTTGTTAATTTTATGCAGAAATAATATAAATGTGTAAGTGTATGAGTGCGTGTGTGTGTGTTGCCACACACATAACCAATGTAATAAAATAAGCTTAAAACAATAAAAAAAAAAATGAAATAAAATAGTCTAAAAAAGCGCATCCCAAATAAAAATCATAAAAAGAAAAAAAAATTTAAAAACTTAAAACTTCAGCCTACAAAACATTTTAAATAAAACTACGCAATTCAAATACACGCACACATGCACTTTACTGCATAAGCACATAATTATGCACCAACACATACACACACAAACAATAGCTAAGTTTGAGTGGACGCGCTGCTTTGACGAAACGCATGCATATAGAAAAAATAAATAGTGAAGTAAAAACTAAAATTATAAAAAAATAAATAAAAGAAAAAACAAAATATTAAAAAATAGGGGAAATACATGCGTACGTGTACACAAACATACTTGTATGTGTTGCGTATAAATTATTTGAATATGTGCATCAAGCAAATGCATTGAAGCGTCAAATGAACCGAAGCTGTTGCTAACAAAGTTGTAAAGATCAGAGCGCTTAAAATGGGGCGATAAAATAAGTGTTGCCGCACCAAAGCTAAAATTTTGAGTACGAGTGCAAAAAGTACACATTTACAAGACTTAGCATTAAAAAAAAAAAATAGAATTTCTTACATTCCAAGCAGCGTAAGTTCTTCACAAAAAATCGCAAGAGTATTGACAACAAGCGACTAAGAATTTTTTGATAACAACAAATATTGACAAAGTTAGAGAAATATTACTTAAAAATAGTTTCCTAAAAAGAGCTATAAAACAATAAAGAATTCCCATGACATATATGTACACATAGGCAACATATAGAACAAAGTGCTGCAGCATACATACCCGATTTCGCCAAGGGATGCGCTTAATCTCATTTAGTTGACAACATAAAAATTGCAAATAGAACAGACAACTTAGTTGAACAGTTTTATAGCCGGATTACGAAAATTGCCGCCCCCACGCAATTATCAAATGCCGCCCCTTATTAGGCAGAATTATCTTTATAATTCCAAAAAAAATTTCGACAAGCAAATAAAAAAAAACTCTCATCTTCAAAAACTCTGCCAAAATTAAATATATATTTCACTAAAATTTCCACACATTCAAATTTTCTACATAGATTTTCTTTCATTCACTAAAAAAAAGGTCATCATTTTTGAGTTTCCAAAAACCCTAGCAAATTAAGATATATTTTGATCATTTTGCCGCCCCTACGACGTTGTTGGCGTAGGCGGTAATGCGGCCCTGTTTCTAGCAATACATAAAGTCAAATAAACCAATTTGACAAATCGAAAGTAATGTATGTTTCCAAACTAGCTTTTAGGATAAACTAGTTTTTCCTAGGCCAAACTATTTAGTTGATTTGTATGCCTAAAAGTATACAATTTAATTTTAATGCAAAAACACTGTGATAGTGAAGCCGGTGTTGGACATATCATAGACTGAACCGTGGCCGAAAGCGTTAGATAAATTGGGGAATGTAGGTACTGAGCAGCGGCAGAAGGCCGTCCACCTACCCGAACTTACCACTTGCCAAACATTCAATGAAATTGATAAGTTTTATTGTCCTACTTTGCGGCATTCTTAGCCTTCGCTAGCCACTGTGCTTTTGCATTAATATTGCATTGCCTATTTTTAGGCTTACCGGTAATTAGTTTGACCGGTAACATTTATACTACAGTGAAACCTGAATAACTGGAATCTCGAAGGGAGCAAAATTTTTGTCTCAATTAATGAGGTTCTCATTTACACAATTTCCCAAATAACCAATTTTAAAATTGGGTTGTCCCAGTTAAAGAGGGTAACACTAAAAGAGATCAAGATGAACCTTTTTTATTAAGAGGGGAAAATATCTTCAATAAAATGCAAATTTTATGTAAATAACCATTTGTAAATGATCATTCACAGCCTACTTAAGTCAATGATTCTATGAAATTTTACTAAAACAATCATTTCACAGCCTGCGCAGACCGATAAAAAGTATATTTAAATTCAAAATATTAAATTATATACATACATAAATATTATTTTCAACTTATAGAGGTTATTTCTAAACGGTCTCAGTTATAGAGGGAAAATCCCAAGTTATAGAGGCGGAAATGCACAAAAACTTCAAAAATCATATCCCAGATATAGAGGTTTAATAATCCCAGTAATAGAGGTATTTTGAGGCAAAAGTGCTGGGACCTTGACGTGAGTATCACTAGTAGAGGTTTCCCATTTATCCAGGTACCGCTTAACCAGGTTTCACTGTATTTCCTAATTCGATCTCAGAATTTGCCCATAACGTCATGATTTTGAAATATTTTAGGTTAAATACTTAAAAATTTCGTTCGTGTCTATAAGGATTTTCAATAAATAAAATAAATAAAATAAATAAATACTGTTGAGGTTATACATGGGATTCAAAAATGTTTCCAGAATATTTCTAATAGAAGCATCATTTAGTGCCATATTTCCTCTTTTAAATAATTTTTTAAATGGTGATCTTTCATGTTTCACCAGCTATTTTAAAGTGACATGAATTTGAAAACTCAATCCAATACAACCCAGCAATCTTATTGAAATGAAAAAATGTTTTCAAATATTTCAAAATACTGATGGTGTTTGATTCATTTCATTTTCCGCTAACTCTTGTTCATTGATGGCTTTATGTGATGCTGTGTATTGTCGTAGTGAAATAAATGAGTTGTCATCCTACAAATCAAGTTGTTTTCGGCGACACTCTCACAAAATTGTTTCTTCTTCTGGGAGGAGTTCAGAGTGCATTAAAGATATCTTAATTCTTAATCCTTTTTACATAGTAGTACCTACCCGAAAGTGTTAAGAGGATCACTTATTAGTCGCGTTTTAGTTTGATTGCATAAAACGATTTGATAATTAGACTCCATAAATGAGGAAGATTTAAAAATCTGCCTAATATTTGCTTGGAAATGTTATACGTATATGTGAACAAAGAAGATCTGCTGTTTTTCGTTATACATGGAAAACAGAAATTTAAAATTTAAAATCGGAAACTTTAAATTCCAATCTTTCGTGTCTTAGTTTTTCCAAATAAACTTCACTTCAAATTTAAAGAAATTTTGGAAACATGGCATGACCGTCTGGTTAGGAATATCCAACCTACATATATATTCTTTAAAGATATCAAATTCATATTGTCAACAAGTCAAAAATATATAAATATTTTTTATAATTCGTGTAGCCGATTGACAGCATTCTTTTGTATATTCACTTATTTTACGCCTTCAAATACGCAATCCCACACTAGTGAAGTTTGTCTCCTTGAAAAAAAAAAAAAAATGTTTTTCGTTTTTCAATGCCTGCGCTTTTGCCGCTTCATCAAACTGTCTAAATGTAGTTGTTGTTTTGCATTGATGCCTTTTTTTTTTGCAAAACATCTATTTTTTAATTTTTCTTTTTTTGCTTTACCCCTGTTTTGAACCACCTACACTTAGAGAATTGAGAGTAGGGAAGCATAAAATGCAACACAGAAAACTGCTTTGAAATAACGGTACTAGGTAGCGTAAGCAGCAGCAGCAGCAGCATGCGTTGCTGTACAGCTGGCATTTGTTAGTGCGCGCCTAACAGACAGTGTTGCATTTTGTTAGCAACATTTTTGTGTGAGAGCGCGACAGCGTTGCCACACACTTTCCAATACAGAGGCACTCACTCACACACACACACTTAGACACTTGTAAAAAAACGCATTGAATTCAAAAAATAAAAAAAAATTAAAAAATATTTTTTCAATAGTAATAGTGGGAGTTGTAGTGGAAGTAAATAGTAGTAGATCCTTTTTTTGCTGTCGTTGTATTTGAATTTTTTCCATTGCTGCTTTAACAGCACGCATACACACATACACGCGCACACACACACATTTGGATAGAGTGAAGCGCACTTCAAAAGCAGGAGTATTAAAAATTACAAAAAATATAATGGGAGAATTTTTTGGTTTTGTTTTTTTTTTATGTACAAAGACTGAAATTGTGGCAAAACACGTTGACAGTGTTGCCATGTCATTGGTATTGATTTGCATATGCGAAAAATTTCATGTAATTTATGCAATGAGCTTAGTTAGTTAAGGGCAGGCAGCTTGCTGATCAAATTACAAGAACATTTGGAGAGCTGAACTGGTTCAATGTGATTGCCGAAAGTTTGGTAAGCCCTTGGTGACGTTTTTTCCTGGGATGATCGAAATTTCATGACCAAGAAAAATGGTGAACGCCTGAATTACTGTTAAACAATAAAGTCGTGTCGAATTGTATTTTGTATCAATATCCTTCAGATTCCGTCCAGATTGTTGAGGCCGTAGGCATCTTAGACGAATGAATTGGAACATTTTACAAAATCATTTGGATATGAAAAAGTTATCCGCAAGATGGGTACCGCTTTTGCTCTTAATTTACCATAAAGGGAATCGTGAGACGTCTGTAGTTTTATCGGCAAAATTCCATTAATTGGGCTACGAATTGGTACCTCATCCGCCATATTCTCTGGACTTAGTCCCCAGTGACAATTTTCTATTTCCAAACCTGAAGAAATGGCTTGGCGGAAAGAGATTCACGATCAGAGAGGAGCTCATCACCGAAACAGAGGCCTATTTTGAGGACCTTCCGATGGCCTACTTTCCATAGAAGTTTTAGTGAAATAAAGACGTGACTCTTTTTATAAATGACGTTGGTTACAACGTTCATTAGCAAAGCAGTGAAACGCTATGTCCCGATTTTGATCTCTGTTGTAATTTGTTTTCACACCAGGGACGTACCGTAGCTGAGGTGACTTGCCCCACGTTCTACACAACTAGAAAGGCACCGCACTTGGTGAATCTTTCAGTTTGATATTGAAAAGTGAAGTCTTTTATTTCGCTCATCTATTGGACACAATTTGAGATTTGTGATTTACGATATTGAGCCAGGTTGTATATTTCGGTAACGCGACATGAGACAATGGAAATGTTGTGAAGACGCTTCAAAAGCTTGAAAATATCTTCTATGGTTTTCTATTATATCAATATTGATCAGATGATGATGCTTTAAAGAAAAAGATCGAAGGCTTTCTAAAGCTTTTTAGCCCAAAGATTTATTTTGAGCCTTAGTAAGTAGTAATGCTGAACGTTGCAGACACCTGCGTCCAGAATTTACTAACCTAACGATTAAAAATGTTCAAGGGACTGCCCCTAAGAAATAAAAAATCGGATTGGACAGTATGTAGGGAATACAGTATTGCTGTCTGCCAACGTTGATATACATAAGTCGCTTCTAAATATTTTGTCAATCTGATCTAATCCGAATAGAAATGCACGGGCATAACGGCACATTCCTCTTATCTATTATGACGTTTTCGGTGTCCTTTTAAAAGGACAGTGGCGCTATCTGGGTTAAGTCTTTAGAGTTGTTATGTACAGCAAGCTTACAGGAATTGTTTATAAGTTCCCAAGACTAAAAGTTCTGTTCTTTTCAGTGCAATATCATATTCAAATTAAATGCACAACTTTGGCAACCCTACACAGCGACAAACTAAACTAAAAAATCTAAAAAGGGGGCCAGCTGTAAAGAAAAAAAATACAAGCAACAACAACAACAACAAAAGGCGGAGGATTGTGTGAAAAAATCGCAAAACATTTTTTACAGCAAAATGTTTTTGAACGGGTCAAAATGCAAAGAATCAAAAAGAAAAATGAAAAAAATTCAACAGGGGAGCATGGTAGTAAAACCTTTGATGGGTGGAGAAAACCAAAAAAAAAAAAAAAAAACTGAAAAAATTACGAAAAAATATGATAAAGAAAAAATGAGAAAAATTTTTTTAAAAAAAATACGTGTACGTGAGCGTTGAGTAAAGAAAGAAGAAGAAAGTTAAAGTAGAAACGAGCACGGACGCAAGGATGCGAAAGCGACAAACAAAGAAAAAAGGATTGCAAAGCGAATGGAGGAGGGGTTGCTCCAAAAAAAAAATGAGGGCGAAAAAAATGAAGGTAAACACAAAAAGGAGGCCGGGGCATACGCGGGATATTTGGACTTGAATGTGGACGCACAGACTGATAGAGAGATTTCTTGTGTTTTGCACGTTTTGGACTTTGAAAACGGAAAAGATAAATAAAGCAAAACGACAACGACGACGACGACGACGATGCAATGTAATAGAGCAAAAGAAGCAAGGAGATGCTCCATGGGCTATGGATAGATGGAGTGATGGGAGATTTTACTTTATAGGCATCAAGAGAAACTGGAAAGGTTGAAGACAAACGACGGCGTGACGAATGTTTAAAGGTTGTTCTTCTTTATAGATGGTGGGTGGGTGAGAGAACTCTGTTTTTAGGCATAATACAAGCTGATGCAGTCTAAAAAAGGGTCAATAAATGGTGGACACTATGAACATGAAGCACGTGAAAAATGCGAGAAAAAAAAAAACAAAAAGAGAAAAAGTCAAATCCAAAAAAAAAACAAAAAATCAAATGCAAAAAAAGGCAACCCTCATGACATGGCACGATGGCTATAACTATAACAACAACAGCAACAACAAAAGCAAGCAAATAGAAATTCAATGGATGATGGCATGCGTCTGGCAACAACAACAACAACAACAACAATTGCAACTAGGTTGACGTGGCGGGAAAATGAAATGAGACAAATTAAAAACAAAAAAAAAATAAAAAATTAGCGCGTCGCTCCATTTTTTGTTTTTGGCGTTAATGCGGTAAGAGGGGGAGGGGGCTATATGGCAAGCCTAAAACAACAACAACAACAAAAAAATGCAAAACATGATTTTATATGCTAGACAACGCGATTTGCCCGACTGCGACTGTCAGTCAGTCGGCCTGCGTCCAGTTTGGGTTTTAGTGCGATGACCATGGACAACTGAGTTATTACATGAAGTGAGCGAGAGAGAGGGTGTCAAACTTCAAAAATTGTTTTTGATTTTATTTTTGTTTTGTAATTTTTATGCCTCCTTTTTTGCAATTTTGACTCGAATAGTCACCGTACCGTAGTTGGTATGACATGATATAGAGGAGCATGAGGTTAGCTGGATAACAAACTTTTTTTTTTTTTGTTGTTTTGAATTTTTTTGAATGAAAGGACATTCAAAGAGAACGAGACACAAACACAACAAACCAATGAGCGAGTGAAAGAGTGAGTGTTGTTGCTGCTGATGATGCTGCTGCTGCTATGAAAGAGCGAAAAAAATGCCGACAAGCAGCAGCAACAACAACAACTATACCAAAGAGCATAAAAAAATCCTAAAAAACTCACTAAAAAAATGCGAAAGAATTGTTTGGGCGAACGTGAAAAAAATGCAAAAAAATTCGAAAAAAAAAATGCAAAAGTGTGGAACAGAGCGGGGTTTTGAATAAGGGGTTGTATGTGTAGAGGGTGGTAGTACGAAACAAAAAAAAATGTTGGAAAAATGTTTTTTGAACTTTTAGAGGGTGGTTGTTTGGGTTGACAGACTAAAAAATTACGTCGTTGTTGTTGGTATTGTTGGAGAATAGAGCACAACGGTTGTGGAGCAACAACGACGGTAGCCGTCGCCGCCGCTGCCTTAGCTTTGTAAATGATTATAAGGCTGCTGCACTGCGAGAAATTTTGTACTGTAAAATATATTTCTTAAACATTAAAAAGTGCCATTGTTGATTTAAGTTTATTGACTTTTAAGGCAATGATTTCGAAATCATTTGCCAAAAAAAAGTGTAGATAAGAAGTTCCGAAGAAACGTAACACGAGTATAAATAAAAAATCTATTGTTTTTCATAATTATTTTTATACGTTTTGTTGCTTTTTTTTACGCTACACAGAGCGTATTGGATTAGGTTATTGAGTTTCCGCGTTATATTATCCGCTGTCTTGAATTTTAAATCTCTGACCTTGGATTCGTATTCAGCGACCTCAGAAACCACCGTATACCAAATTTTGTGCAAATTGGTATACCACCAATTTGAATTTGAAAGTTTTTGAAATATAGCCTCAGATTCGTAATTAGCGACCCTAAAAACCCACGTATAGCTAATTTGGTACAAATCGGTTGATTTTTAAAAAAATACGTCCGCCATCTTGGATCGGCCATCTTGACTTTGTCAAATCTGACCTCGAATTCGTGATCAGTGACCCCCGTATACCAAATTTAGTGCAAGTCAGTTGACTTTAAAAAATGTGGCCACCATATTGAATATTTGACCGCCATATTGGATACGCCATCTTAGATTCTGTCAACCTACCAGGAAAGCCTTTTAGGAGCTACAATTTGAGCCAAGAAGCGACCCGATCGGTTGTGAATTTTTATTTTTACAAGGCTTTATTGCTGGACACTCGATTTTTCTCCGGCTTCCGGCCGCCATATTGGATTGGAGAAGACTTTCATGAGACGAATATTTTAAGATCTCGTACATCTTGATCGGTCAAGCCAATTTTTGGCCATTTAGGTGATCCGCTTGACGTGAAACGTCCCATATGTTTATATTGAATTGTGCTTAAAGCGGGTGGAAATGGAAAAGTGGGCGTGGCACTTTTCAATAAATTGTGAAAATCATACGATTTTCACAAAAAAGTTAGAGCCGATGCCACTGAAAGGAGTCATCAATACAAGCTACGTCAGTATACTGTTAAATTTTTTTGAAGGGCGGGGCACAGCCCACAATATTTAAAACGTTATAATTAGAGAACTAACAATGTAATCGTTATGAAATTTAGAATGACAGACACGCTTGCTTAAATGTATCTTATTACAAAAATTTGGCAGAATAGTACCGGTGGGCGTGGCACCTCCCATACATATAAGCAAAAAACATTCAATGTTATAGATAGTGTGCAATGAGAGTACTTAATCTTAGTAAAATTTGAGGTGTAAATGTCAGTTACTATAAGTTTTAAAATTAAATGGATTTCGACGGGAATGCATCAGTGGGCGTGGCAACTCCCATATTAACAAAAATTTGTAAGCGCTATTTTAAATAAATTATTGCAGCAATTAGTATGAAATTTGATGTAGGTGGCTTGCTTGCTATAAGGTTTATCTAAATCAAAAGCGGTCGAAATAGCACCAGTGGGCGTGGCACCTCCCATACAATTAAAATACATTAAGTGACATATCTTTTGAAATATGTGGGCACTCAGATCTACTTTAATTTGGTGTACGAGGTTTGTTTGTGGAAAGCTATTTTTGCATCCAGATCGGACTATATTGTACCACTGGGTTTGTCACCGCCCTAAATTTTAAGGATCATTACGGCATATATCGCAAACTATACAAACTATTGTGCTAAGATTTGGTATGTGGATGTCGACCACGAATATAATTTATTGGAAAGAAGTGGGCGGAGTTGGAGAAGTGGGCGTGGCATGTTTCGATTTTTTCATTTCTTTTCGATTTTTTTCAACATTTTCCATATTCTTTTGACTTTTTCATTCTTTTAACTTTTTCCAATATGTATATGTTCAAATTATCCATCGCAATTTGAATAATAGCAGGCAATGTTGGATCGTTCTTTTGATGACGTATAGCCGAAATTTGTGAGGAATTCCTGTAGTCTTTTTTCCATTCTATCCCAAACTGATAGAATAAATAACACCAATTCCGATGCAGATTTTCACTTGTTTTTTTTTTTTACCATGTAACAATAATGCTAGTGTTGATGATGATTTTGATACTGATGCTGCTGCTGGTGATGATGATGCTATGTTAGCAGTACCACGTTTAGCAACCCATTCACTTCCTCACTGTACTGATGGCAGCGGCTGCAATAACAACTGTGATGTCAACGGTGGTAGTGGTGGTGGAGTTGGTGTTGCTCGCGTTGTCTGCTGTTGCTGCTATTGCTGTTGCAGCAACAACAACGTTGTAGTGTCGTAGTCGTCATCATCGTTTTGTGGGCCCCCCAAAATATATTGTTTCAGATTTTTTTATCATCGCTTTAGTTGAGTTTTTACATTTGGTGATGGATCGTGTTGCCGCTGCAGAAAAACTCTTAAAGTTTGCCGCTTAAAGAAAACGCAGCCAGCAATCGCTCGTGTAAGAAAGTTGAGAGTAAAAAAAAAAAAAATATTCGACGAGTATCGATGAGTAAACGACGTGCCGCGAAAGTGTAACGTTCAGAGGAGACAACAAAAAAAAAACACACAAAAAAAACAAAGCGCACTGGAGGCGCATCGTTGCGCCAAATGTCTTAAAGGAGCAGCACAACTTTAAAGTTCGCAACAACAAAAAACCGTTAACTGAACAATAACAACAACAATAATAATAACAAAAACAACTTAAGCTGCTACAACACCTGTGCGTGCTTAAGCTTAAAGAGAAAGAGAAAAAAAAAACAAAAATGCGGTAACATGCCGCAGATACTTCAAGTATCTTAAAGTGTGCATATCTTAAAGATATGCGCCCAAGAAATTTGAAATTTGATCCTTAAAATTTTTATTTTTTTCTACACCCACTGTTTTGGTAACGCTTTATAGCAGTCTGCTTGTGTTTGTGTGTGTGTGTGTGTGTCGTTGTGACGGTGACCCCAAGAAATCTGTTGAATACGCCAACGTATTCAAAGGATAAGCAAGTAACTGTCAATTACTTTAGTTGCGATCAGTGTCACGTTGACAGGCTTACAAAACGGATCGTTTTAATTTAAATACCTCACAAATAATTTCATCATTAATTAAAATTTTAATGAATTTTTTTATACCAAAAAAAAATAAAAAAATCAAATGAGGTGTTGAAAACGCTTGTATCTATGCATCCCTTAGATGCAAATATCGAAAAAAGTGCTGCTTTTTTTAACAACTAAATATTAATTAGTTATAATTAATGCAAATAATAAAAAAAATCAAATCGAAAGCATATTTGTTAGTGTTCTGTTAATGTGCATATGTCACGCCCCTATTATTTTTTTCTATAAAAACATATATGTATATATGTATGTGTGTGCGCGTTTGTAATTTGCAGCAGTGTGCGTAACTGCTGCATTTGTTTTTTCTATTATACATGGATTAATTAATTATATTTTCACAAATCGCAATTTTTTAAATAAATAATAATAACAACAACAACAAAAGTAGAATGTACAACAACTATTTCATCATTACAACAAAAAATTAACATACCATGTACGCAGATACGGATTAATTTTAATCTATTATTATTATTATTTTGAGTGTCATTAATTAAAGTGAATTCATTTGTGTTTAACAAATCAGAAAAAAGAAAAAAAATATTTGAAAAAAAATAATAATTAATATACATACATTTGATACGCGTTTCCCTTTGCATTTAAAAATATTTAAAAAAAAAATGATAGTTCATTTAATACCCTTTCCATTGGATTTGAACCATATTGCGCCCAATTACCATTAATTTAACGGACACTCAATCCAAAAACCATTTAATCTCTTTTTTTTATCAAAGCTGAAGCTGCAGAAGATAATCTAAATGTTTTTATCTAGTTTTTCTCTATATTTTCGCTTAAAGCCACGCCTACTTTCCGTGCTTGCCAATTGTATTCTTATCATATCCATTCAATGAAATCTACCTATCGATCTCAAAGTAGTAATGTACTTTATAGCTGGTGTGACCACAGCATATACTGTTCCGGAAAAAACAGTTTCGGGTCACAGATCTATGAGCTATGACCACCATCTACTTATTTCCAGTCAGGACATCTTGCTTCACCCATGTGAGTGAAAGCCTTAAATTCTGTAGGCGAAAAGTCAGAAAAGTATGCGAGTATGGCATAAACTTATCTAACCGAATCATTCCAAAAGCACCTTTGTGGCGTTCACCGTGTGCGGATAGCGCTGTCGTGCAACAAGCGCACTCCATTCGTTAAGATTCCCCTTCGATTGCTTCGAATGTGTCTCTTGAGTTTTTTTTTTTTTTTGTCTCACAGTACCGTGCTGCATTACTCGTCTTACGCTGAGCAGAAATTTGATCGAAATTATCCCTTTTCGATGGGATATCTTATCGACATATTTTATACAAACAGAGACACTACAAGAAGAATTTTCATACTAACTACGTCCGCGTGTGCTCGTTATGTTCATAAGAGTCCCCATTACTAATCAATTTTGTCAACCTTGGAAAAAAAAAATGCTCACAGCCCATGAGAGAATAAGAGAACGGGGCTCGTATATCTTTCAGTTTCTGAAATTTGACAGAAATTGTCAAGACTTAGCGATAACTTCGAAAAGTTAACAACGAATTGCATTTTTTAATGCAGTGTGGTAGGTTAAAATTAAATCACCCAATAGCTACCGAAGATATTTTGACATCAAATTTGGCTATAGCCAGGGTCGTCAAGAAGGCCAGCAGGCTGTTGAGCCGTTAATTATAGGTTAAAGCCGTAAAAGAACGTTAATTGAAGGTGAAATTACTTTTATATTTTGGCTTTTTGGAATCAATAAATGAAGAATTCTAAACAATCTGATAGACCGGAAGCTGAATGGAGTTGAGTGTGCAAAATATGTGGACCGCATTCTGTACTTAGTTTTGAACACTTAAAAGCTTGTAAATTATGATTCTGGATCTAGCCAGGAGGTTTGTTGTTCCATTTATTTTTATACCCCATCCCCTTAGATATCAAATAAATGGAACAAATACAAATTAGCACACAATCGAAATTGATTATAAACCAAATATTTTCTGATGTGCTTTTGAATTCTAAGAATAAATATGGAATCAAAAAGTGTCACTCGAATCTGATTTCGGAGGTATAGCCATCGGAAGTTGCGGATATAGCTTTTCTAAAAATCTATATAAATCAGAAACGCCTGCATTGATTGCCAAAATATGTGTGTCATATGAAACGTAATATAATATGCTACAACATTGATCCAGAAATTTTTGATAAGAGGTATTTATTCCCGATGCATTGGCATTTGGATGTTAATAAATTCATGACACTCTCATTTTTGTTGCTTGGTACCTCAAAGTACATAATTCAGAGAAATACGGCCCACTGTGGTCATGCAATTGTAGGTTTTAGTTTTTTCTGCGACTTTGCTGACGATCTTAATATATGTAGATATTATTGAACTTTTGTGCTCTTGAATAGTTTCCTTCGCTAGTCTTTCAAAATTATGGCTCTTAACAATGATTTATTTTACGAGCAAAACCGTGGGAAAAATTCAAACAAATACCGGAATATTCTGTATTATCAATATTGTTCATAAAAGAACTCTTCAAAGTGAGCTCCAAAGTTATGGGGAGCGTAATATACTGTTGTCTTGTGAATTACCTAGAACGCAACGAATGATAGCTGATTGTTAAAACTGATTTCTCAGAGCCCGCTCTGTTGCCAAAAAATAGAATCAATATGATCACCTGTTTGGTGAAAGTATGGTTCAACTTTAGGTTTTTCAAAGGCATTTGAACGAACGTGACTTTACACCCTCGTATGAAAGGAATTTGCTAATTCCTTTGCTCGTATGGAGAAAAAACTTTATATGAAGGACACACTCTGAAATAATCTAAACATAATCTCCGAGCACGGTCATGCTAATCGAATCGATTTCAATGCGCTAATATGACGCAGTTTTCTCACAGACAAAATTATTATTCCCCCTCACTTCCCAATATAGCCGGCGAAGACTTTACGTGATCAACAAATATTAACGTTCTGGGCAGGCCATGTATTCAGTGGTCAACAGAAGCTGCCAAATGTCTATATTATTTAAAATGGTAACAATACTTTACCTCTTTTGACCTTCAAATCATTTATTATGCGTTTATAAGACCTTAATTGAAGTACATGCTTACTGCTGGGCAGTGAATCTAAAAATTGATTTGTAGCTGCTAGATTGAATTCAATGGCGTGCCATAAAATTAATAGGGGATGTGGGTGTCATACTCTCGGTTCATTTTCTTGCGGTGCTCTAGTGAAATTCATAACATGGTCTCATAAGCTTCGTATTTGCACGCAGCACTCGTACGTTCCATCAAGCCTGTCTCTTTTGCGTCACAGCGTTGCTCATTATACCGTCGTCCTTTGGCCACGCTATTGAGTTGTGGAACAATCGCATTCGCAGAAATATTTAGATTTAATATTTTTTTAAAATTAGTTGTAAAAATGTATGTCTTTTAAATGACAACCTTTTTCGGATTAACAAAGTCGTAGTCTTTCCAGAGCATTTTCAATTACATTTCTAGAAATGTTTAACTGTAGTGCTGGAATTTAAATTTAGATATTGAGTTTGAGTTCTTTAATCGCTGCTGGTTTGTTTATGTAAACCTTCTCTCGTGAGATACCCACAAAGGAAGTAGCTTGTTACTCTTGAGTTTGGTGAACGTGAAGACCAGTTAAAAGCAACAAATTTCTGCGATTTAGTTCCTGTATTATTTTCACTCTTTCTGGGAACAAGTACAATTCATTCCCTGAAAACTTTCGATCATTAATTTTGCTGCTCTTGGAAAACAAACGCAATTTCTTCTTGCTGGGAACTTCAGTATCAAGAGAAACCTTCTTAATAACTCCTTAAAAGCCTTCAATGATACGAGTTGTGTGTTAATAAGACATTTATAATTGGTTATTTTATTTGTAAAAACATATGTCGTTTTCTATGGGCAGCACAAAAATTTATTCTAAGAAATAGTTAAAGATTGGACAAATACTCAAAAAGCGAGATCAGCACATATTTCTCAATTTAATGGTAAGGGATCAAAGCTTAAAAAATGTTCTATATTGCTTAGAGTAGAGTTGGCCATTAGGCCTCCCGCGGGCGCTAGCAATGAAACGTGCAATCATTCGTCCCGCTATGCAGTTGCTGATCTCTATGCGCTGGTTCATTTGTCAAATAAATATGCAAGAGACCCAGTCGGAATTAAACTTGCAAAAACAAAACAAATATGCGCAAATGAATGCCAGGGCCCGGGCTTTGAAGGAAAATTATTCGTGCAGGACCGGACTTTTTCCAAATATTTATTTCGTGTTCATGCCGGGCCTGGCCTCAAAAATTAGGCCCGTTCTCATCTCTAGTTCCAAGTTTGTAGTGCAAACTAGAAATTTAGTTGCAGTTTATTTTCCTGATTATTATAAATTTTTACTTAATGTCATCATCAGGAAAAAGTTTGAAGCGCTCCGATGTGCTCTTTGACTTAGGCCTTTCGGGATACTGCTGAGGTCAGAAGATTTAATTTTTAGTATTGATGATGTGTAAAGTATCCCTGCCAGGGTCAATCAATACATCCAACACATCCGCTACTGACAACGCAATGCTACTTGCGTTTTACACTCAGTCCATATTTAGAAACCAATAAACAAAGGGTCAATAGAAAAAATGTAAGAAATTTGGCCCAGAATGACATGTGAACTTTATTTTTCTTCAACCGTTACCATCGTTGTATGGCGTAGATAAAATTATGTCTCATTAAAAAAAACTTTTTTTATAGCACTCAGTCTAAAGACCATTGCACTAAGATGCGATAGATGAAGCGAAAGTGAATAGAAATAGAAAAACAAGATAGAAAGGAGACTAAATGAAATAGAGTTCCTCGAACTTCTTCGTTTCCAAGACAATGCTACCCAACAACCTTTTTTGGATCATCATTCTTAAAGAATGATTGGCATGTTAAATTGCCAGGTTAATCCCGTCATTTATCCTACTAATAGTCGTAAATGCTTTCTTTCCAGGTAAAGAATGAATTTCAATACTTTCCTATAAGGTCCTTGCATGAAACACTTTACAGTTTTGCAGGAATCAAGATCAAACTAACTCATTTTATGAGTAAAGAGTGATTTACTCAAAAGTAATACCAATGATTAGCTCTGGATCTATGAGAGTGGTCGCTGAACCCTGGTTAACCTATTCAACCGCTTGTTTATTCCCTGTGACACCACAGTGTTCGGGAATGCAAATAAGGCTCAACGTATTGTGCCTTGCTACTCAATTGAGTTTGAGCTGACCGGCTTGGAAAGCGGCTTTAGCGCTGTCTGACTGTCACACTATGCACTTTCCATGCCATCTTTTTTCGATGATCCAACAAGCCACATTCAAAATGGTAAACACCGGAATCCGTTCCAAAGAGAATTTCGGAAACATCCATATAGAAGACATGAGTAAGAACCCAAAGTATGACCTCTGGATTTAACCATTGATCGCGATCCGGATATGTTAAATCATATTTCCTTCCGATGCCGATGGAAGGCATACGAAATGACATCATTAGAAGTTCAACTTTTGATAAGCATAGAGCAAAGGTGCTTTATGTGTCTAAATTACGAAATGACGAAACAAAGGACTCCGTCAATCCTTATAAAAGAACGTATACGTTCAAATTGGCTGCAATTGTAGAATGATGTTCTCTATGACTTTCTGATCAAAAGTTCTTATGGGTACGACGTTTTTGCAATGTGTGACAACGCATAAGGCAGAGACTCTGTATATTTCCACAGGAGAAAAAACTCAAAGAAGTCACATGTGACAATCACAATTTCAAAAAATCATGTGATTTTATAGCTAAAATTTTTGTGTATTAAATGAATTTCAACAATTGTGGAGTGGGCGAACAGAACAGCACATGTCCATGATCGGGCGCTTTGAGGTTTTTCAATCGCGTTCACGACACTAATCTTCAAGTAATTTCTATCACAGACACTTAAAAAGTTCACTAGATATCATACTAATTTATAGCAAAGTAAAGGTTTTTCCGTGAACAGTTAAGTGGACATGTGCCGTTCTGTTCACTAACTCCTCAATTAGCTGACGTTATTACGGAGCATGTCTTTTGATGATGAAATGTTTAACTATGTAGATTTCACAGTAGTGGTGTCATTTAATCCCTATTGAAAATTGCAAGACTTTTTAAAAATAGCCTATAATTTTCGAAATGCCCAATTTAACCCTAAAAACTAGCACAAATTGCGCTTTAGTCATAGTTACATAACACATTTTTATAAAGCGTTTTATGGCGAACAACTTCTATAACAAATTTTGAACAAGACAGTAAAAGTCCTATAGATTGAAGTACATTTTTTTCAACTTTATTGTTTCAATATCACTAAAAAGTAGCTCACTAAAAAATCAAGGTCATGACCAATAAATTCAAATCAAAATCGTCACATAAAATATCAAAAAAAAACCAAATGGGGAGATATCATAAATATTTCATAAAATATTCAAAGCGAACTTTCACCTGTCTATCGGTCTGTCTAGTGGTCTATCAGTTACTCTGTGGAATAATTTAAATAAAACTGAACAAAAAAATTCTTAATCGAAACGAATACGCGAGCAGCTGTTGGACATTTGTAGCTATCAACCCGCTTTCACGCCAATCAGCCCACTTCTAATGTTCAAATGCAAGTTCAAATTTTTTATACCCACGCCCCCCCCACCCCCCTCCATATATTTTCACCATAATTTTTTATATATATTTTTTTTTAACAAACATTTCTAAACGATGAATGACAACAGAAGCAATAAAAATCGCCAGACAAAACAACTAAGCGCAGACACACATACACACGTACATATGTGTGTGTGTATTTGTGCATGTGAGCAGACACATATACCAACCTATATATGTATAAAAAAACATTACACGTTCATAAAAAATACTTCCGGTTTATTTAGAAAATAAAAGGAGGAAAAAAAAAAACTTTACAAAAAGAAAACAAAATCAAATTCACATCGAAAGAAATAACAAAAAAAAAAATTGAAATATAAAAATTGTTATTGACTCAACATTGTGTGGGAAAATTCATTCTTTTCCCCAAACGCCCAACCTCCCTGCTTGGATCATCATTTTTGTTTTTTTTTTTTTTTTTCTCACACCACAAGTCAATATTTTAGACATTTTTTTTCTTTCCATTCCTTGACATACGGAATGCAAAAAACCACGAATAAAAAATGACAGCAAAGTAAAGTCAAAAACGGTGAAGGGTTAAAGCTGTGTTCAACACATTCCCCCCACCCCCTCCTACCCTCTTTGGTCTTTTTTTCTTCAACCGATTTTACCACTTTTTCTTTCTTAGCACTTTCTACACTTGTGCGCTATTTTTTGCATACACTTTTTTGTTTTTGTGTTCTTCTTCACTTCTACTTTCTTGCTTGCTTTGCTTTTAGATTTCGACATTGCTTTCGGTTTTTTTTTTTTACTAAGGGACTTCTTTTTACATCGTTTCCGACGCGTCTTCATTATTACCGTCGCCGTTAGAGCATCGAAAATTAGAAAAAAAAAATGCAAAATGAAAGAGAACGGGCAACAATTTCCGGTTTACAATGCAAACGTTGAAGAGAGCTGTGAAGGTTCATATTAATTAAGCTGAACTTATTAGAGCTTAATGTCTACAGCGCATAAAGTGAAATGAACTTTATCACCTTAAAAAGGGCATAAATTATGAGTTATAACTTAATGCTAAAGTAACATATTACTTTGGAAATTTAGACTTAATTACACGCAGTTAAATGTAGCTGCCAAATATTAAGAGCGCAGTCGAGATCCTTTCTCTACCTCTGGCCCATTTTCTCAATGTCCAGTTGCAGTTGAACTGAAAATTTCTGCTTTTTTAGCTGTGGGGCGTGGTAAGCGTGTTTGTAAAATTATTTCATCTTTTTGTAGTTCGTCTATACAAAAATTGAAAATTCAACAAATTATCCCGGTTCATGTTCACGTTATTCCCATTTCCACGAACAGGCGGACAGAATTTTTGAAATTTAGTAAATACTCTGCCGAAAATAACAGATATATGGGATATACCAGAAAATATAGCCACTAGACCGTACCACTTTATAGGCAAAAACCAAAGTTCACCGGACACCAGCAAATCCGAAGCATTTTTGCAACATACTTCTTGAACTTACCCACCAGATCTCAGTTCCTACCAGCCTAATGTACCACCCTAATGTGAGAAAATTAAAGGTTGCAAAAAATCATTAAATTTTTACAACTGAAGTATCGCGATTATTTTCCATTAGAACTATTTTTAAAAATTGTTTTTAAAGTTTTTTACCGAACGTAGGGGTCCCCTTATTAAATTTTTCGTCATATCTTCGGTATTTAGAGTCGGATTTTAAAACATGATGTTTTTGTCTCGAGGAGACCAATTGACGTCATTGACGATAAGGACGCACTAGACCTACAACATGAATTAAAAATTTTAAAGAAAGTGCATTGGAGCCGTTGCCCAGCATCTCGAAGGAGCTCACCATATGCTAGAATTACATAAATTCGCTCGTCTTATCATTTAAATAAAACACAGAGCTGTTATAGTGGGAAAACTGATGTTAAAAAACCTACTTTAATTTATTTATTAAGCTACTTTTCACATGCACATTTCTCTAAGCTCTACTTTTTATGTAATTTTACAGTGGCATCGAACTCGATATAAAAAGCATAGAATTTTAATCGACCATATTTCGATGTGATTCAAGTTGGCTGTATTTCTGGCTAAGATAAAATATGGCCAATGCGTTGTTCATCGGAATGAGCAAAATTCAATTAAATTTTATAGCTTTAGCGGTATAAAATATGGACGCATTTCCAACTGATATGTAACTCACAGGTAAAATGAATAGCAATAATAAAATAAAGTAAGAGAGCGGTAACGGTATTATCATTCGATTAGAGATAATTTTAGTACTACTGACTCTAAATACTGACTCATAATAAGGCGACCTCAATATCTTGCAAAAATGCTTTGGATTTTTTTTTTCTGGTACGGTCTGATGTCCACTGAGTAGTGTACCTAACAAGCTTCGTTCGAAAGCACTAAAAATTAATCATAAAACAATTATTTTATTTTTTAAATTCAGAATTAAGTGCGCTGCTCAGTTTTGTGCACGTGATCATCCTATTTAAAACTGCGGAACTATATATGAAGAAACCATTCATGTATCACAATATCTCAAATATTGAATATGTATGTAACAATTCTTAAATTTCTCTTAAGTGTTATTACCGGAGGAGAACAATTAGGTGTGGATTACTAATGATCGGGGTTATTATTTTGCCGTAATTAATTTGAAGAAATGTTATTGTCAAAATGTTATTAATCAGAATATAAATCGAGGATGATTTCCATAAAAGGCTATCTACATTTTCTGTATTTTGTGTGTCGCATATTTCATAAATAAGAAGAAGAAGCCAAAATTTTGGGTCATGATCGTGGATTTTTAAAAATTTCCAATTAGCATTTTTACTATAAAAGATCTAACCAACAATTGCAATCTTATATCTGAAAACTTTGCTTTTATTTCTTAATTTTAAGCAAAAGTATAATACTGCCAAAAAAAATACTGAAAAAACTTCATCGAACTTGGGCGAACATTAAATTTTCAAATTCGAAATTTTCGTTAAGAGTGAATTTCTTTTTCTTCATATAAAATATATTATATATTATTATATTATTTATTATATTATTATATATTATATGTCAACTGAAAGTAGCAGGAAATGCACTATCAGGATGATTTTCAATAAGCAATCATTTGTTTGTGAAAACTTATTATTTTTTGAATCTAATTATCATTATGATGACACTTTTAGTATACTTAATAGTTTTCAAAGTACTGATCACGTACACCTTAAGTCATTTAGCAGTCATTACTTTTTTGGATAATTTCGATATCTACCACAGCACATTTGATTTTTCATACTACAGTCATAATATATTGTTAGTTAGGGTTCTTGCATATATCAATTTTATTAATCGATCAGTAGCTACAAAACTACAATAATAATCATGCAAATAAATGTGCCGATCATAACAATAAAAATACCAACTATAGGTCTATTATTTTTCTACGCGCTGAAATATTAATAGATCTTATTCAATAATATTAATTCATGACAATTTCTTAAAGTGCTAAAATATTTTCATTTAAACTGTAAAAAAAAAAAAATTGCTTCAATTACTTATAAGAAAAATTCCATAAATATAATAAATCATTAAAGTGATCTTACGATATAGTGATGATTAAGATAAATAAAAGAAATAAAATTTATTTCAGTGTATGAAACCAATCAATCAATTATTAAATAATAAAAAATATATAATTTAAAGTGATCAGTGCAAAAAAAAAAGAAAATCATTCAATGGAAGGTCGTCTCATTGAATATCGTCCACTTGGTGGTGGTCTCGACTATCATCACAATTCACCACTTATTGGTGAAATACCACCAGTAGGTGGTGAATACTCACATGCTGTACATCGATCGATCGATCAGCTGCGTAACAGTTTGAACGAACGTGTTACACTTGGTCCATTGAGCGTATTCTCCAATACGGCTGATTTGCGAAATTCCGTGTTGGCCTACAGCAATCAGCAGCATCATACGCCGCATCATCAACAACATGCGCATTTGCAACAACAGCAACAACAACATGGTCATATCAATCAATACGCATTAACAACGAATGGCAGCGGTAGTGGTATTACCAACAGTAATGGTGAAGCAGCATTGCAACATCATAATCAACAACAACAAAAATTAAGTAGCATAACAGCAGCAGCAGCAACGTCATCGTTGACACTAAATGAAAATGCTGGAAAAATGTCTTCAGCCGGAGCTAACGCCGATATTTCTGCTGCTATTGTGAGTTCTAGCAATTGTGACACATTATTGCCAGCTGCTACTAGTGGCAGTGGCAGCGGTGGTAGCGGTGGCGGTCATACGAGAGGACGTAAAGCGAAAATTTATCCACACAATCCAAATCAACATATCGTCACGACAAGCAACAGTGTGGATAATGGCGGCGCACGACATCACAACAGTAGCCTCAATGATAATGCCTCGACAAATGGTATTTCATCATCGACCAGTTCACCGCATCATATGCATCATTCATTGGATGTGAAGGACTCAAAGGTATATGAGTACATATGGCTGTGGGGAATTGCGAATGTTAGTTATAGTTATATTGGGAAAATCTTCAAATGCTAATTTTTGTCGGGGAATTTAGTGTTTCTATTTTGAAAAATTGAATTTGAAATTGTGTATATCACAAAAAAGCGGACATTTATACATTGCAGAAAGCTTTCTGAAGTGCATATGAAAGCTTTCTGAAACGTATCTGAAACTATGTAAGGTCTGAAAGGTTTCCGAAACGTTACATGCCGAGTGGGTACGTAATAAATATTCATTATCGATTAATATTTTCAGTTACTATGAGATTCCTTATCTGATGTAATTCGGCATCATTCTACCAGAATATAATAAAACTTAAATTTTTAGTATTGGAAAATTTAGGAAAAAATGTTTTTATACATTTCGAAAGGTTGACGAGGGTTCCTGAAAGAAAAAAAAATCTTCATGGATGATCTTTAGGCTTAAGCTTTCAGTTAATTTATAGAACGGAATAACTCAAAAGGACCATTTTACTTCATATCATGGTTATGTTAATATGAAACAGTTTTGCTGCTTGTGTAACCCTATTATATAAACGTATATCCTACCGATTTGCTCATTTATAAAACGATCTCACTATCTATTTGAATACTCATCTGAAATTCCATACTTTCTTCAACAGATTTTTAGCTCCAAAGCCGATCTCCAACTACACACACAGATACACATGCGCGAAGCGAAACCCTACAAATGCACACAATGCTCTAAAGCTTTCGCCAACTCCTCGTATCTTTCGCAGCATACACGGATTCATTTGGGCATCAAACCATATCGCTGTGAAATCTGTCAGCGTAAATTTACCCAACTATCACATCTGCAGCAACATATACGCACACACACTGGCGACAAACCCTACAAATGTCGACATCCTGGCTGTCAAAAGGCTTTCTCTCAACTTTCCAACCTGCAATCGCATTCGCGCTGCCATCAAACGGACAAGCCATTCAAATGTAATTCCTGCTACAAATGCTTCTCCGATGAACCGTCACTGTTGGAACATATACCCAAGCACAAGGAGTCCAAACATCTAAAGACACACATTTGTCAGTACTGCGGCAAGAGTTACACCCAGGAGACATATCTGACGAAACATATGCAAAAGCATTCAGAACGTACAGATAAACGACCGCCAATTTTAGCAGCTAATGCTAGCGGTAATAATACTACCGGTGGTACAGGTGCTGCTACTTCATTGCCAGCCGGTTCAACAACATCAGCTAGCACGCCTGGTTTAAGTGGCACTGGGGGCGGTGGTGGTAGTGCTGCTGGAAATTCCGGCGTTTCATCTACAAATCATAACCGCAGTAGCTTAGGTTTACCGCCGGTTTCTATTGCACCCGCTGAACATCCTTATTGGCCGAAAGTTAGCCCAGATTCAGCGGCGAATTTAAGTGATGTTATGCATCAACAGCAGCAACAACATGCTGGCCAGCAACATCATCACCATCAACAGCAACAACAACAGCATCAGCAACATAGCGCTCAGCAGCAACAGCAACATAGTGCGCAGCAGCATCATCAGCAACAACATCAATCACAACAGCATATGGATTTCCCACCAATTAATCAACATCAGGTTACGTCTGCTGGTCCCGGTGGTGGTGGTGGTGGTGGTGCAGGTAGCGGCGTGGGTGGCACCAGTGTTGGACCAACGAATGGACATGCAGATTTGCAGGCACATCATCGCATGACTGAAAATGGACGTGAGGATATTGGTGAGTATAAAAAAATACCGGTAGCTTAATATTTCAGAAAAAAATTTAAAAAGGAGCTCTGTTTTTCATATAAAATGGAATAAGTCCTTTGTGCGCTAGAAAACTGTAGCAGAAATCGTAAGCTTTCAAAAAGGGCTCCGAAACTCCATGTCCTTAAAAAAAATTATTGCGAAAAAAATTGAAAATGTCAAACGAAAATGGAAAATCTTGAAAAACGTAGAAAAGTTATTAAAAAGTCTTTATATGTCACGCCCACTTTTCCAAATCCCACTACTTTTGGTTCAATAATTCGCATACCAAATTTGATCACTATAGTTTGCGATGTATGCCTTAAATTTTCTTAAAATTTAGGGCGGTGACACACCCACTTCGAGCCCGAAGTGATCCAGAATAAGCTATAAATAAACAACATTTTTACACCAAATTTTTAGAACGATTACACACATACATATTGCAATAGATCAGCCACTTAAGTTAGTTAACTTGTAAGGGAGGTGCCACACCTGCTGGTGCTATTTCGCCAGCTTTTGATTCAGCTAAACCTAATACATAGCAAGTAAACTATCTACATTAAATTTCATACCATTTGTTGCAATAGTTCGACAAAAATAACGCTTACAACTCTTTGTTAATGAGGGAGTTGCCACGCCCACTGATGCAATCCCTTCGAATTCTATTTAATTTCAAAGCTTATAGTAACCGACAACTCTACACCATATCTTATGAAGATTACTCCCATAGCTTACTACAACATTTAACGGTTTTTGTTTATATGGGAGGTGCCACGCCCATATATACTATTGCACCCACGTTTTGTTATAAGATATCTTATATCTGCTATATTTAATTTCAAGAAGATTGCCATACATTGTTATTTCTCTTATTATAACGTTTCTATATATTGTGGGTAGTGCCACGCCCTTCAAAGTGTTTTTCCAGTATAGTGAATTAGCTTGTATTAATGGCTGCTTTCAGTGATACCATCTCTAAAATTTTTTATGAAAATCGTAAATGCCAATACAGAATCAAATTTTTCAATTGTTAAATGTGCCACGCCTACTCTCCAAGGAATTGGAGAGTAGGAGTCAAATGGAGAGTAGGCTCCAATTCCTTTGAGAGTAGGCGTGGTCCTTGCATTGTTAACGAAACAGAGTATTATAAAAATTAAAATTTAGGTCGATGCCACGCCCCGCAATAGTTTTTATAAACTTTTAAACTTGCCCATCTTAATTTTGTTCATATGTGCTTCAAGTCCACAAGTTTTATCAAAATTATTGCAACTCATTTGGGGCCGTCTATTAATTACGTGAGGTGTTTTTTTGAAAATTCGGACTCCCTTCCCTTGATGAGATCTGGCGGGACCCCTCCCCTCCCTCCCATGAGGTTTAAATTATAATTTTTAATGTAAATTCTATGCATTAAACTTTTGCACCAATTGCTTCTCAAGCTTTCGCATATCCCCAACACTTTTTTTAGAGTAAACTAAGTTAGCCCTTGAAGTCTCCCATTTAAGTTTTTGACAAAAGCTAAACAGAATTAAATTTTCTGACGTTTTACCTCAAAAATTTGGAAACTTCTATAGAAACAATGACACTCAAATTTCGGAATAGAAACTTTTTTTTATTAATGCAAACGCAAACAATACATTTTCTATCTTCGAAGCACCGACAGTCAGTGGTTTCTTTTTTAACAAAATCCATATTACATTTCACAAGAAAAAAATACCATTATTCGATTTGCCGCATTTGCTTAGTCCATGTATTGAAGCGTCTCAAAGTTGAAACATGATCTTCTCATAGATTTCTTCTGCGGATAATCCACCCATGTTTGATTATAATTGCGTTCTTTAATATCTGTGACTTTGTAGTGTGTCTCATCCATACGCTGAATTGGCTCGGGCACTGGCGGCGGGATGTAACCGCTACTCGGCATTTGCCACATAGATTTGATTGTCCTCTTCGATTGCTTCTTGGCTTGAGGCTTTTCGTTTTCTGCAACTGTGGCAATGGCGTTACCTTTTGGTGCAGTATCCTTCGTTGCTTTAGACGTTGATTTCATATCGATACGTTTCGCTAAGTCCTCACGTAGATTGGAGCGCAAATTAGTGAGGTAACGTTGCGACTTGATTGGCGATCCATAAAACATTGTAAACTGCAAGATTGCAGTACGATTGATAGTTTTAAAAAATTGTAACGAATTCGAAATCATGCTTGAACGTTAAATTTTGCGAAATTTTTTTTTTTTTGATTTCTTTATAAGAAACTTATTTTGGAGTTGCTTGAAAACTTTGAAATTTTGAAATTAATGAAAAGTTCGAAGTACAACTTTATCATAGGCAACGATGTCGAATAGATTTTTTTCGTTTCTGTGTAAAAGTTTGTTTTCACTTTCATCATGAATTCACTAAAATAAAGTATTTGGCATAAAGTCAGTAGCATTTTATTATGAATTTTTTGTAATTTTTTTGTAATATTTTTACTTACAGTTTCGACACCATCCACTGTTGGACCCTACGATGCTGCGAGTATTACGAAAACTTCAAGCAATTCAGCATTTACGCCCATCAATTCAATGACACCGCATTTGAATACGTTAAGTCACCATCCAATGGCACAGAGACCGTATCTCTATGATGCCATAAGTTTCCAGAATAAAAATGTCAATCAAAATAATGCCAACAGTTTTCCCAATCAGCTGATATCGTTGCATCAGATACGCAATTATGCACATCAACCGGCGGGTCTAATGGCCGGTGAACATTTGCTAGGTGTAAGTGTTGGTCCTGGTAAGGACAAAGGATAGCTGTACTTTTAAATGCAGTCTGGAAAGGAACATGGTGTATAGTTAATTGAACCAGATTGATGAATTTTTTGAGGAAATAACGTAAGAATACAATAGCAAACGAAAGTGTAGCCACCGCATGTAATGAAGTTAAACCTACTACATATATATATCGTCACTATAGTTCTATCGCGGCTTAAGTTGCAGATTTCCAGTTCAGAGTTCATCCAATTTAAACATTTTTTTGGAAAATATTTTGAGTGTAACCAACGAAATGCTTCAACAATTACGTATCCAATTAGAAAAAAATAATGCATATAAAAGACATAATTATTTAACAGAGTTTACTTTTCAGTATGATAAGAGGAACAAAAATCTAAATATAAAAACCGCGCAATGGCTAGTCATACTAGTTTCATTGCTCAATGTTTTCATCAGTGACCTTTGAGCCGACGATTGAGAATTTCTATGTGATTTCCTTTTTGCATCGATTTTTTGCAAACCCTCAAAAAAAAGCAATAAAGCAAACCCAAAATTCGTTGGGTCTTTGTTTTTGGCTAGTTTCATTCATTGCTAAATGGAATCATCAGTGATCTTTGAGCTCATATGTTTTCTTTTTTGCATATATTTGTTGAGAGCTCCAGCAAACAGTGGAACAAAGCAAAGCTAAAATTGGTTTTTTTCTGTTGAGTCCCTGTTTCTGTAACTTATATAGTATATGTCACTTTTCTTGTAGGCGTTTCGCATATAAAAGTAGTCTGTCATGAAGATAGAACTTAAATTTTATGAAAGCTAGCTAGCTGAAATCCTTCAGACTAGGCAAGTTAAAACTTATTAAATGGCCAAAAATTAGCTTGACCAATCAAGACGTCCGAGCTCTTAAAATGTTTGTCTCATAAAAGGTTTCTAAAAGCCGAATTGCCCGTTCAGTAATTCAAAATGGTGGATCCAATATGACGGCCGGAAGCCGGAGAAAAATCAAGTGTCCAGCAATAAAAGCTTGTAAAAATAAAAATTCACAACCGATCGAATTGTTTCTTAGCTCAAATTGTATGTAGCTCCTAAAAAGTTTTCGTGGTAGGTTGACAGAATCCAAGATGGCGGATCCAATATGGCAGTCAAATATTCAATATATTGGCCAAATTTTTTTTAAGTTAACTGACTTGCACCAAATTTAATATACGGAGGCTTTGGGGGGTCATTGATCACGAATCCGAGGTCAGATTTGACAAAATTAAGATGGCCGATCCAAAATAGCGGACTTATTTTTTAAAAATCAACCGATTTGTACCAAATTAGTTATACAGGGGTTTTTAGGGTCGCCGATGAGGCTATATTTCAAAAATTTTCAAATTCAAAATGATGGATTCAATATGGCGGACGCATTGTTTAAAAATCAACCGATTTGCTCAAAATTTTGTATGCGGGGGTTTCTGGGGTCGCTGAATACGAATCCAAGGTCAGAAATTTAAAATTCAAGACGGCGGATCCAATATGGTGGATAAGACTTTGGTTTCGTATAAAAGACACGAATACAAGTCAATTGCTTATTTATTTTGAAGTGAAAACATAACCTAAAAAAAATTCAGTTTTTGTTAACCGAAAGTTTAAGGATTTTCATAATAAGATTAGGTCACTTTCAGTATTTTTAATGAACTTTTTACTTAATTTAAAGCTTCAAGTTTAATAGCTAAGCAGGCTTATGGCTGTAGTAGCTACACTTTTAACTCTATTATATGTTTTGGTGGCAGCCATATAGCCTCACATCCGCAACAGTAATCCACAGTGATACCATAAAATCTATACTTCAGTCCTATTAATATATTAGGGTTCTATCATTGTGGTAGTCATTCAATATGAAGCTTCATTAATGATATTGAGTGGCTGAGAGTCATTTCCTCCACAACCCCACATTCTTAAGCAAACCGTTCCAAATTAATGTCACTTTCAAATGGCTATAACTTTACGAGGAAACATCATAGATGATCATTTTAAAGTCAATTTTGAAGAGGGTGATAGTACTAAATGATGTTTTCATTTGAAATATTTTAGTCCCATTCGATTAGAACAGCAATTATTACATGAATATTTAATATCATTTCAAAAACTAATTTTTTCAGCTTATAGCAAGATAGAACAATAGTGACGATATATAATTGGTATGATAAATTAAATACACAGTATGTTTAATATACTTTATTGAGAAAAAAAATACAGCACATAATAATTTGTAATATAAATTTGTATTTAGTTGTAGGAATGTAAATATATTGTATTTTACTTATTGTGAGCAATTCATGATTAAATTATCTGAACAATATTTTAAGCCGTCCATGAATTTTCGATTATAAATTCATCTCTTGATTTTTTCTTTTTATATCTTGAACAGTTCTATTCGCTGTAAATTGGAAATTCAATATAGTTTGCTGAGCTCATAGACTAAGTGCCAATCAACTTCTAATTGAAGAATGTCATATATTTACATTAACCAATGATATCATTTACCATCCAATATAACGTCATGTTTTGACACATTTCGAAGTTGGTGACCGCTGTTGCACATTAAGTGGCCTCGATCTCTGTGTACAAAAAAAAAAAAACATCTTAACATTTTCTTTATGTTTTATACTAAAAAAACGTAAATTCACCACAAAAAGTAGAAATATACCGAAAATAGAATCATTGGTATATGGTCAAAAATACTTGTTCTTGAACCGGGCACCTATTGTTCAAGGTACGGCCTGACCAATAAATAACCTTGCTCTATAAACTTCAAGATTTTCGTTAAAACGTGTTCAGAAATGTTTTTTTTTATAGTAAAGCAATCCCTTCTACTATCTCATCTTCTGAATTGTTCTGTTTCTTTGAATAAGTAATAATTTTGGAGCGATGCTGTGGCTTCGATGAGTTGAGCAACTGACAAATTTCCCTACTTCCTTTGTATTTTCTTTTCCTATTATTTTACAATAATCTGTTACCCACTAAAGCTTTGCCTTCATATTTTTTACACCATAGGGAATGTTGAGTTAAAATTAACTACGTGGTATTATTTCCACTTCAAATCAATTTCTTTAACAAAATTTTCTGTATTATAAAAAAAATAAAAAACAAAATTATTTATATATTAGTTTAACAATAAAAAAAAAACAATTGTAAATAGCTAAAAATATAGAAAATAAATAACAAAACTTAAAAATTAGTTAATTTTACAATAAGCAGGATTTCTCAAAGAAATAAAAAAAAACAAACATTGATACTATAGTGTAAGAAATATCATATATGTTAACTTCCAATTGGCTTCACAAATCAAAAAAAAAAATAAATAAATAAAAAAATTAAATGAAAAAATTTAATTTTTAAACAAATAATAAATATGAAAAATAAAACTGAAAAAAAAACACGAAGACTGAATTCGAACTTAAAGTCTAACGCAAGAGAAAATTTTAAAAAGATATATCATTAATGAATGATGTTTAGTTTTGGTTACAATAACTACACTATGCAAAACTTACATACAAAAAAAAAACCGTCTAAGTGTTACCTAAAAAATAATTAATAAGATCAAATCCATGTCAAAGCATTGCAAAAATAATGAAAATATTACGTCTCTGAATTTTGTGGAATTTCACAATTTTGTTTCATATATAACATATATAAAATATATTTTTTTTTTATATCCAAACATGAAACAAAATTTTAAAATATAAATTTGAATTTTTAAACATTGTTTTTAAAATATAAACAATATTCTGAAAAATTGTTTATTTTTTTACTAAGAATTAGTAAAAGTTTTATTTAAAGATCGTTATGTGCAAAAAATTTAAATCGTTCGAATAGTTTTTAAGTTAAATAGAAATGATTTAAAATAATGTAGTAATTGAAAAAAAAATAAAAGTCGCTGTTTCAGTCTTTGGGCTCTTGAGAACCACGTATTCGATAAAAATTTTATTCTACGATGAGGCCCAGTTCTGTCTTAATAAAGGGCCGTCCATTAATTGTGTGAGGAGTTTTTTGAAAATTCAGACTCCCACCTCTCCTTGGTGAGATTCGGTAAGAACTGGTGGGACCCCTCCCCTCCCTCTCGTGAAATTTAAATTATAATTTTTAAATAATTAATATGATACAATCTGATATCTGCTATAATAATGTAAATTCTCTGCTTTAAAAGTTGACGTAAGGTTTTCCTTGACCCCCTCCTTCCCCTTGGTGAGATTGAGTACAGCCCATGACTTCAACTATGGCTTTATTGCTTGAACAATTCGGTGAACAGTTGATTTCACGCTACGCAACGCGGAATTGGCTGGCATGATCATGCAATATCACATCTCTAACTTTGAGACTACGTAAAGTTAAAAATTTACATGAATTGAGGAATCGGAAGCTAATATTACTTACGTCATTTGCCAAATATCATGCCAATTGCTCGAGCGCATCAACGAAAATTGGAACTTTAGAATGCACCATATTATATTTGCTAGTACCACAAGCTAGAAAACTTTACTTTAACTTTAAAACTTACACCTCATTCATTAAAATCAGTTTAGTAATAGTTGAGAGCAATATTATTTTAAAAAAGAGCAATCGATTCTGTATTACTTTCTACTACTTTGTGATAGCCTGGTGGTTTAGACACTCTTTTATTATATAATACGTCCCACAAACATAGCTTGTCGAATTTCATTAAAATTATTTCACCGGCTATCAAGTTACAGGCATTTTAAAAACTTTTTTTTACTACAGCGCCCTCTATGTGCAATTTATGTTATTATTTTTATATTATCAAAAACTAGATTATCTAACGAAAAAAATGACACCCCATTTGTTAAAATCGGTTTGGTAATAGCCGAGCAATAGCATTTTCAAGTAAAGTAAAAAAATTCCGTTACTTGCTGTTGGTTTATGATCGCCTGGTGTTTTGTAAATTTTACATATTGATTTTGGCATGCAAATTCGTCCCTCGCTGCATGCAGCAAACGCACATAAATAAATAATAATGTTGATAAAAAGGAGACCATAGCTTCTAAGCTACTGCACCGATTTTAACAAATGAGATGTCATTTTTTTTGTCTTACGCAGAAGAATAACATTGTAATATTAAAGTTTTAAAAAATTGTACATACGGTGCGCTGTGAGCAAAACAATGACACTTGACTAAAGCACCACTATATACATTAATTAAATGAATTACATTTACTAGTACATATCACAGACTAGAAGCCTTAACGCAAAAAATTAAATCTTATTTATTAAAATCGGTTTAGTAATAGTTGAGTAATATCATTTTAATGTTGAGCAACCAAATCGTGTCACAAAAAAATCGAGTTAACACACTAGCGTGACCCCTTAATTGACATGGAGCCTGAATGCCTTGCTTTTTTGACAAACGACTTGTTTTACGAAAAGAATTGAAGTCATTCATGCATTTTTCGTTGAGAAGTATTCAAAGGAAAGGTCGGTGCAGTTTTTAAATGCCCTGGAATTTTTTGTTATCCAAATGACCATAACTTTCAGCTTACGTTTCCATTACCATTTCCGCTGGTACAGGCAAGGGTGCGTTTAAGTATTACGTAATCCAATTTAGGGGGAGGGGCGTTACAGGGGCGGAAGGGGCATCGAACAACGCGTTACGTAACATTGGTTTTGAAGTGAGACGCTGCAGAAAGTCGAGTATATAAGATTACAGAATGGGATGTACAGGATAGATAATAATGTACTTGTCTGTCCGGATGGTTGAAAAAAACCTACTTTTGGCTGACTTTTTTTTTTAATATAAAGTGTATAAGATTACAGTTTGAAATGTATGTATGTCAGTTGATAGAGCTCGATGAGTTCTAGATTCTTCAAGATCTATCATTTGACATACATTCAAACCATAGTTTAGGACTAGATCTAACGAGTTAACTTCATATTTTTCTATTCACCAAAGTACATTGTTATCTATCCTGTACATCCTATCTTGTAATCTTATTCACAAAAATCTTGAAAATTGCGTTATGTAATACCCTCCCAGAAAGTTACTCTCTCTCTCTTTCGAGGTTTTTCTTCCTGGAGCAGCTCTTTCTGTAGCAGACACTAACGTTCGGACAGGAAGCGATTTCCAGAATAGTGCAGCTTCATCCACTTTATATATTTGGGTCGGCCATATATTCAGCTCAGCTTCGGATAATTTTCGTAGCAACGGTTGCACGGCAGATGAGTCGCTAGATTCTCATCGACCTCTTTTAGGTGGCGAATACCGCGTCTATTTTTAAATCTATTGGTTCCTATCTCGATATTCAGGTTCCTGCAAGACTTTTCATCCCTTTGTAGTTACAACACAATTTCCATGGTAGTTATAAGGAATCAGCGTTCTAAAACTACCAATGCTCTAACAAAACGAAAACAAACCCACTTTATTTTATTTTTCCTTATTTTTCTTTATATCAGAAATTGTCGATGTACCGACACCATATTTTTTGCAGGAACTTTTCCACTAATACCATTAATTAGTTGAACTAAAATATTTTCCTTTTTCGGCGAGAATTAACGTTTTATGCGAACTTTTCGATGCCATTTTGATGAACAGCTGACTAAAAACCATAATTTTGTTGCATTTCGTACATATTCGGTGATTCCACTTTCTACAAGAATGAATTAAAGCGCTCGCAGAAACAGGCAAAATTAGGTGTACGAGTGAATCATATAAAGTGTTTAAGAGAAGATTCGGGATTTCCCCGGGATTTTTCGGGATTTCTCATGCATGGCAAAAAAGTGTAATGCCAATGTTCAATATAACCATTCAAATATAGCAAAAGATAGGGAAAATATTTTTTCAAAATTCATATTTAAAAACGGTTCTGTCAATAATTCTACAAAAAAAAAAAGAATGTATGTTATATGTTCTTCTTAAATAAAACAAATGTACAAAATTTCATAAAAACTATAGACGGCATACAAATTGGTATGATATGACAAGGATTTGATACTTAGCTAAAAACAAAACTGCACTTTAGTATACTGAGTAAACTATTAAAATAAGATGATACTACAAATGATGTTACTTAAATGATGATGTTACCTACTAAATAAAAAAAAAACAAAACTAAAATAAGTTAGTGTGGATGTTAAATATGATATAAGTAGCTTTAAAAATTTCAAAAAAAAAAAAAATCTTTTTTGAAAAGAGTAAAAAAAAAACGACAACACTAAAAATACTAAGTATAGTAAAAATTCTATAGGTTTATAAGCAGAAATCAACGACTTAAATTCAAAATTAAAAACTTCAAATATAAAAAAAAGACAGCAAAAATTATGTGAAAAAATATATAAAACACTACTAAAATAATTATTATAAACAATAATAATGATAATTTACTAAATATTATTATATGTTATAATAAATTACATTTATATATATATATAGTATATGTATACGCATGTAAAAAACACCTAATTTAATTCATAAAATAAAATTATTTCAATGTGTTTTAAGCTAATTATAAAATAAAAGTTTTAAAAATAATGCAAAAAAAAAAAACAATTTTAAAATTATTAACAGTTTAAAATAATAAATGTCCTTAAATTCAAATTCATATTTTTCATTTACAAAATATATCTATATTTTCGTATTGCTTTTTTTATAAAATCACGGTGGTAATATACATTTATCAGCAGCAATTCTCTACGCTCTGTGCCATATATTTCACTCACAATACCCCGTAGTATTTTATGTGTAGCACTATTTCCACTAAAGCCAAATCCTATATCGAAATCACCTAGCTTTGCAATTTCAGCTTTATTCAGCTCCTTTGGATAGTATAACTTAGTTGAAGGAACTGAACTGTCCGCCCTCGCATGATCCCCTTCAACTAAGCAAATTGGCATAATATTTGGTTTTCCAAAATCAAAATAATCGAGCAGCGTTGCAAAAGCGAGATCATTTGTATTGCCATGAAAGTCATCACTAAAATATAATAAGTTTGAAAAAAATTAATATTTTTTTTTTCGTTTTCTTTATTTAGTAGGCTTAGTGCTACATACGGTGTCATAAAAATATCAGACAAATTATGTACTTCTTTGTCAATGAGATCATTTTGTTGCAATATTAGCTGTTGATGTCCCAGCAATATATTGTAGTAGAATGGATCGAGGGTTGTAAAACATTTTGCAGCTAAAAGAAAAAACAATTTGATATTAAAAAAATATGTAATATATAAATATATAACAAAATTGGACAAAACTACAGTCACAGAGTATGCAAATTTGATATCTAAAATGCTCCACCACGTTCAGTTTTCGAGATATCATAATTTAAAAAATCAAGTTTTATGCTCTATTCGGAAGTACCGCATATTGATTTTTCTCATCAAAGCCCTTAACGATATGTGAAAGCTTTACTCTTCCCCTTCAAAATCTATTTTGCATTCTTACAATATCTTTTTTTCTTGCCCCGAAATCGTTAGTTAAATGGGATATCTGAAGATTTCAAAAAAAAAAAAATATTGAAGGAGAAAAGTAGTACTTTCACATGTCGTAACGAGTTTTGATGTGAATAATTAATTTCCAATGTATATACTCCTGAATATAGCAAAAAAGTGATTTATGTATTTTAAGACATCTGGAAAACCGAACGTGATGAACTATAACTTTGTTCGACAAAATTGTTCAAGATATTGTCGTCTTTCAGGATTTATAACGTGTCTGAAAATTTTGAGAAAAATATTTTTTTGTTTATTGTAACAATTTTTTTTCTATGATCTCTAGCAGAAATTCCTATCAGGTAAACCCTACCATAGGTAGCTGCAAATCAGGCTTGGTATGATGGATTCACATGTGAATCTTATTAGGATCTAAAAGGTGGAAACTCATTAAGAAATTCCGTAACAGTTATGGGAAAAACAAGCCATACTGCAGCCCTACCTGGAAAAGCCCTATGAAATTCCATCCAGTCCTGATCAGTTTTGCCAAATCATGAACGGACTTAGACGATTCTGGCATGGACCAAAGTCTAGTCGCTTTTATGTAAAGCCCTATAAAAACAATTCAGGCGTGTCAGATCAGGTGAAGTTGAGGTAGAACCTATTTGCGCCTTAAAAATGCAGACCCTGTAAAAATCTATAAGGCCCTGATCATCATAGCCAGATCAGATGTTTTGTTAAAATTAGGTCAACTATTAGGATTTATGTATTTTTCTTTAAGTGGCCGTTCAAGTGTGACGTTACGCACTTTTTGAAGATTTTCGACCCTCCCCCCCCCCCGCCCCTTAAACTTTACGGTATCACCCAACTGACCATGTTTACCTAAAAGTCACAATTATGTTGCGCAATGTACCGGAGAGTCATTTTAGCGAATTTTGGTGTGTCTTAGTCGCAATTGCGATAATAATAAATTAATCAAGAGATTTTGAACTCGCAGCGTAACGTGTTGATCGAACCCCGCCCCCTAAATGCGTTACGTAATATTTGAACGGCGCCTAACCTGTGTCAAATAACATATTAACCTGTTAAATTATTCTATGGAATTCTATTTAATTCAAAAAAAAAAAAAATTGTGTCGTATCCACTGGGATTTGAACCTGAGCACCTGAGCCCTGTTAACAAAATTTTTAGATGCATAGTTTAACGACAACAGCAAACTTATTATTTTGTGGCTAGCTATTATTTGAATTATCAACTGACCACCATATAAAATTTAATTGTGACAGAAAAGTAATATAGTTATAGCCTCTTGGTAAAATAATAAGAGTAGCTCAGTTGGTAGAGATGAGCATCTTTGAATAGTGGCATGGCGCAGTATGACCAAGGTTCAGTTCTGATGGGTGGCAAAAAAAATTTAAGTTCTCCTATGAAGTTTAAGTTTAATAAATTGTTCGGAAACTTTACTTAATGTTTTGTTTTTTTTAGTAAATGAAAAGTGTAAATAGTAAAGTACAATGCGCTGGACGGCCTTTGTAATTTGATGAAATTTATCTCATTTTGGTAGAGTTTTTCCGTATGTGAAATGTGTGTGTTTTTTCTTCTTTTCTTTTTATTAAATAAAATTTTTTGATTAGAAAAAAAAATTCATTATCTTTTCGTCCTGGGCGCCAAATTTTCTCTCTAAGCTACTATACGTATGTATGTATATTTGATACAGAAATAGAAAAATACATTGAAATCAAAATGGAAGAGAAAAAAAATATCGACTTTGTTTTAATAATAATAATAATAATAAAAGAGTTTAGCTACTACAGCTATGAGCTTTCTTAGCTATTTAGCTTAAAACTTTAAATCAAGTAAAAAGCATCTATGATATTGCTTAAAATTCTTTGAAGCACTAAGTCTCAGCTTGTTAGATCTTATTTTTTGCTGGTGAATGAATTTGGGCCCATTGTGCAATACAGTTTCCCCCAATGATATTAAAAAAAATGCTTGAATGCCACATGTCTTGTTCTGTCCAATGCTAGTGTGCTCTCTGCACAGTTCAATGAATAATTCCAAAAACTTTAAAATTTATTACCTGCAATAACCAGCTTTGGTGATATTATGGTACCACCACAGGAACGTCTCAGAAAATTGTTTTCTTTTTCATAAATACTAACATGCCAGGGGGTTTCACTTAGGCGAACATTAGGATTTTCAAGAATTCCACATTTTGGTACACATTTCAACTTAGGATAATCCCATTCATGATTATCGCCGCATCTTAATTGCACATGCTCTCTCGACCCCTTCGGTGGCATTTTATAGCCAGCAGCACATCTTATATTTGCAATGGTATGTTTACGTAAATAAGAGCTACAGTTGACTGGGTGGTGATTGTAGACACAGCTAACTGTTGTTGATATACCCTTATGAATTGTGCGTTGCGGGCAGTATTCTGGCAGCGTAAAAAAATCGCAAAAATTTAATAAAATAAAAACATAATTTTAGTGTACAAAATTCACTTACTTGTACAAGTTGGGAATGGATATTTCCAACTTTTATCAACACATTCATTCAGTGGTACTCCTTCCAGCACGTAATGCTTATCGCAGCTAAAACGAACAAAAGAGTATGGTGTTACTACTGTACCCAACAGCAAATACTCCTTAGTGTCAATATTTTGCGCATCCATAGCTTTAAGTGTAAATGGTATTAAACAACCATATTCTCGGTCTTTTGATTTGAATGATACTATCGAGCCCGGAAGTGTTGCATTTATTTTGTGTCCTCTGTCGTAACCGCATAAATCGAGCGCTTCATCGGAGCCATCGACACAATTGTAAATGCCATCACACTTGGCGCTGCCACGTATACAACCGCCATAACCACAACGAAAAGCGTACGAAGGACAGAATAGATAACTGCAAAACTGTACTGTCTCATCGGAATGATCCTCGCAATTGTAGACACCGTCACATCTCTCGTCGCTTTCAATGCACTGACCCGATTTACACTGAACCAATTGGGAGCTCCTGTTTTGAATGGAAGTTCGCGTTATTGATACTTCTGAAATGTGAAGACTACAAATGTGCTTACCCACAATTTCCTTGTATAGTGCGTTCCAACTCGTGCACATTAGGTGCACATAGAAAATCCGTTTCATCTGAGTTATCCACACAATCCTGATGTCCGTTGCATTTATTGTTTCCCGTTATGCATGCACCATATGCACAGCGAAAAGCGTATGCGGGACAGGGTAAATGTATACAATGGTCAGCAGTTTCATCGGAACCATCATCACAGTGGTACACACCATCACAGAGATGGTCTGCATAGATGCATTCACCACTTTCGCATTGCCATTCATAGGCTCTACATAAACTGGAGTTTGTAAATGAAAATACTGAAATTTAAATAAAACAAAAAGATCATATGATTTAAAGAATTTCAAAATCAAGAAAAAAAATTTCATAACGTTACTACATCATTTGGTAACATAACATACTTTTCTTTTGCGCTATAGCGAAAAAATCCTTCATTTTGTTATTTTATTACGATATTAAAAAAGTCAAATAATAACACTGGCACCCAAAAAAAAATCTCGTGACCCAGAGGGGAGAACCCTCTATTCCCACATTTTCGAGGTTGCTAAATCCGAATATGACCTTCAAAAATGGTTTCAACTGCCAGTTTTCCCGCTACCACCCCCTTGGGGGACGAAATTCAAATTGGCATACAAAGTTGAAATGAATGTGCATTTCTATGTTTCTTCGCATGCTTAAACCGATAATGATAATAAAAAATAAGTTCGACCCTTCCATCACCCCCTAGCGCCCCTTTATTACCCCTAGAAAGGGTGTCAACCTTCAATTTTCATGCGAAATTGAGATGGATGTGCATTTCCATGTTTTTTGGAGCACTGGAACCGAAAATGACAACGAAAAGTAAATTTGACCTTCCCATCACCACCTAGCACCCCCCTTTTTCTATTTTTTCATGAAAATTCAAGTTTCAACCCCTTTCTAGGGGTAGTAAAAGAGCGCTAGGGGATGATGGAAGGTTCTTATTTTTATACCCTAAACAGAGGGTATATTAGCTTTGTCATTTCGTTTGTAACGCATAGAAGGGGGCGTGGCAGGTATAGAAAAGAGTACATCGAGTCGATATAGCTATGTCCGTCTGTCTGTCAGTCTGTCTGTGTGTCTAAGCAAGTTAATTCAATGAAATTTGGCACACAGGTCGCACCTTCTTGCAAGCTACTAGCATATGAAAATGGGCGAAATTGGATCACGACCACGCCTACCGCCTATACTCTATTTAAATGTACCTCAGCCTATTTTGAAAAAAGTTGCTGCGATTTTGATGTAACTTGGTGCTTTGGTGAACATGTGAACAAAATTAAGATTCGGCTAGGCTTTAAATTAGCAAAAGCTCTTAAATGGGCGTGGCACAGCAACAAATTTAAAATTTTATAACGCCATAACTCGTAAACCGTGAAAGATATTGTGATGAAATTTGGTACACGGATACAGATCATATATATCTTGAATTGTTTTTAAAGTGGGCGGAATTGGAAAAGTGGGCGTGGCACATTTTAACAATTGAAAATTTTGATTTCGTATAATTCAAAATTGGCACATTCGATTTTCTAGGGATGATACTACTGAGAGCAGTCATCAATACAAGCTTCAACAGTTTACTGGAAAGACTCGTTGAAGGGCGTGGCACAGCCCACAATATTTATAAACGTCATAATTTTAGAACTAATAATGTAATCGTTATGAAATTTAGTATGGCAGATATACTGGCTGAAAGGTATCTTCTTACGAAAATTTGGCACAATAGAGCTGGTGGGCATGGCACCTCCTATACAGGCAAAAAACGTTTAATGCTATAGATAGTGTGCAATGAGAGTAATCATCATAAAATTTGGTGTATAGATGTCAGTTATTATGAGCTATAAAATTAAATTAATTTCGACGGGATTTAATCAGTGGGCGTGGCACCTCCCATACAAGTTAAATACCTTAAGTGGCACATCTATCGCAAAATATGAGCAATCATATTGAAATTTGGTATAAGAGGTTTGTTTATGGAAAGCTATTTCTGGACCAAAATCAGTCTTGATTGTATCAGTGGGTGTGTCACCGGCCTAAATTTTAAGGTTAATTAAGGCATATATCACAAACTATACAAGCAATTTTGCTAAAATTTAGTATGTGGATGTCAATGACGAATATAATTTATTGAACCAAAAAAAGTTGGAATTGGAGAAGTGGGCGTGGCATATTTGGTTTTCTGCATTTCTATTTTATTTTTTTCAACATTTTCGACATTCTTTTGAAAAGAATAATAATGCATTGTTTCTTTTTGAAAGAGCAGCGATAATGGAATTATTGACGTTTTCAAAATTTACTAATTAAAGTCATTAATGCAGTCAGATGCACGATGTATGTAATGTCAAAGCTAGTCTGCCTCTTTCTTTTGAGGACATATTGCCATCTAACAATGCTAGCTTAGCAAGGCACGGGCTTATGTCAGTACCACAGCTGAAGCATTAAAAGTTAGTCCCAATTTAAAGACGTAACTTTTTCTTCATCACTTCGAAGCCAATTGGAAAGAAGCGAAATTTCCTGATGAATGGCTTAGGGACTTACTTACAAAAATTCCTACAAAAAAAAATTTCACCAGTATACATAGTGCCAAATCGTAATCTTACTGGGTATCATGAAGTTCTATCGAACATTTGAGGTCATCTGGAAATACTGGCTTATGCTAATGATTGGCATTCAGTTCGTTTGATATGCAAATGAACTTTACATGATTTATCGATCGGGTAGCCACTGTCGGAATACGTATAGATATTGTGTAAGCTGAAGCAACATCAACTTTGAGCTCAGCTTAAACTTAAACGTCTACGGGAATAACATAACTACGACTATATCACTGCTATAATGGCAGCATTCTCACTACGTAAGGCAGTACCATCTAAGACGTAACTGCAATAATCAATAAAGCGAAAAGTGGCTTTATAAAACTCTATTGAATGAGCTCTTTATTTTGACAGTGCAATTACTCAATCTTCTTTAAGCAAAAAATTCAAGTAACTTGAAATCAGCTGCATAAAGTTTATTTCATGATTTTGTCACAACGAAGACTGACTTATTCCACTTTCAAAGTAAAGGGCTCTAGTATTGAAATCAAAAATAAACTCAGCTTTGTTCTTGCGAATTATGGATACTCACAAGCATATTGAATAGATGAGTATTTTTTATTTGAGAAGGATTTTGAGGGTTTGATGACCCCGCACGATCTCGAATCAGGAACTTCATTTGTTAACCAACCAACCATACTCCAATCTGAAGTGAAATTATGAAAAGATGCTGGCAATGGACGGGCGATACGATCAGAAATGACGCTAGAGAAACTTAATATTCAGCACATTGGTGGAAGATAGTTATATAGGTAGATCTCCAAGTAGTATACGAGTCCGATGTTCATTTTGATCATGCTTCAAGAAATATGTCCACAAAATCGTGGCATTTACATCAATCGCTGATCTACAATAGAAATCGGAGATCATGACCCAATAGCTAGATAAGCTATTTCCTCAATTATGCATAATGGGTTTTTTTAAAAAGCTTTTTGACTTATTATGTGAATGAGGTTAATTTCCTGATAGCAATTTCCTGCGATACGCACTATACCATACGCTGTGCATTGCTTTTTATCCGCAACTCAAAACTTCTTCCATTTTTTATAGTTAATTGCGCGCACACTGTGCCAAACAATATCTTTTGGGTTTTTCTGTTTTGCTAAATGTGACAACATATCGTTTAGAAAAAAAGAAAATAAAACTCCTGCTACAGAACTTTCATTAAATAATTTGACAAAATGATGAAAATGTATATTGCAAAACCAGATCGTATCTACTGTTTGTGTACCATAGTCATGAATGAAATGTTTTGCGTTTATAAAGAATTGTTTAAATTGCACACTATGCGATGAATGTCAAAGCGTGCATTACACAATAAACAGTAGATAATTATTATTTTTTATTTATTTATTAACGTTGGAATGTCCACAACTGTTTGACAAATGACAAAATACGGTGTTCTCCCATACGTAATAGCATTATAGTGCTTGAAACAAGATCTTTATCAATGCATTAACCCGCGAGTAGTAGAGTAATTGTGTGAATTAACCAAAAATGGCCTGATATACCTATCATATAATGAGGATCTACCTGATATTATTCTTGTGTCTGAAATTTGAATATATTCTTTTGAAGTTGATGATTTTGATTTGCCGAACTATACATTTTAGGCAAACCCTAATGTAGCTTGCTAGCTTCTCAAATCTTTCGCGAAATCTTTGTTCTGATATTATTATTGATCTTGCAATTACAGATTATTATATGATAGGAATTTTTCTTAAAAAGATATGTATATTCATTGAAAAAGATAAAACAAAGATTAACTTCGATCACTTAAAAATTAAACTTCGTTTTAATGATTGGAGCAATGCATATGATGTAGAAAATGTTTCAGTGGCATATAGCCTGTTTTTAAATTAATTAATGAAATGTCTTATTTCAAAAAATAAACATTTTTCTGTTACAGTTCAAGTTCCAGGAAGACATTTTCACGAAAGATGTCCTACTGGACTTCGTTCTCTATACTATGCAAAGGCATAGATACAATACAAAGTTTCCGCTGGATTTTTGTCGACATTACCAAAGTCTCCGACATGGTCGACTTCAACTGTCTTTTGAATAAACTCTCTAAAGGAGAGCTAAATTTCGTTCCTAGAGCTGATCCAAATCTTTACAACGTATAAACTATACTTGACGATCCGACATCAAATGGCAGTGCTATCAAAAACTGTCGAGAATGAGGATATCTATTTTAGCCTAAAAACTGTTACTGCCGAAGTTACTGTATGAAGCCATTCTATACAATGCATAGGTCCCGCCAAAAGAGTAAAATACTCTGTGCACCCGGGATTTTATTTAATATCACCAAGAAACACGGAAAAATAATATTTAATAATAAAAAACAAAAAAAAAAGGTCCTCACTTTTCACCTTCAAAAACTCTAGAAAAATTAGATATATTTCACTCAAACTTTGAAAATTTCCATCTACACATTCAAGTTTTGACTTTCAAAAAACCCCAGCTAAATGAGTTGTATTTCACGAACATTTTGCCGTCCCTCCAAGCCTTGCGCCCGATGCTCTTAGGGTAATTAATCAATCAAACCCACCCCCATCCCGATTGAGCGAGCCGGCAACACTTGTGATCTGTCATTCGGATTATTAAGCTATTACAATGTGCGTGAGACCGGTTTTAATTCGTTGTGTTATATATATTTTTGCATATAATTAGAATTAATCAAAGAAAATTTAAAAGCACGAGTGACAACAACAATTTGTTTTACAAACCGGAATTGAGAAGAAATTGCAATGGCATAATGGTCTAAAAGGAATTTTGAATTTTATAACGTCAAGTATAAATGAACCTAAAATAACATCAGACAACCATTCAAGAAGCAATCGCAATTCGTCTGGATTGCAGACATTTTAGATCAATCAAGAAAAATTTAATGATCTAAGCGCAAACTTTTTTAAACACTCTCTAACCTATTGGAATGTATAGAAAAGAATGGATACCAAATTACTGACGCATATTCAAGTTTAGATCTAACGTATGTAGGTAGTGTATAATATTTAGCGAGTATATATGTAGATCATTGAATTATATACGATTACGCCTAACAAATGCCAACTTTGAGTTACATTTTGGAATGATAAAATTAATGTGAAATAAGATACCAAGAATCAAATAAGATACCAAGATTCAAAAATTCGCTAACAGTTCTTAAGGTTATATTTTCAAAACAATAAGATAAATTAAGAAACATTGCAGCATTGCAAAAAGTCACATGGAAACATTTTTTGGTATTTATAAATAACTGATTTTGATAGCGCCAATTGAATAAAACTATTTAAATCGTTTTGAAGAGCAACTATAGAAAGAAATAACTTTAAGTCGTCAGCGGAAAGTAAATATATTGAAAAATTAAAACAGAAGCAAATATCATCAATTAACAAAATAAAAATGATCGGACCTCCTAGAATGCTTCCTTGTGGAACACCAGAAGTAGCAAGAAAAGATTAAGATTTAATTCCATTAATTTGCACATTATGAACTCAATTATTCAAATATGAGCTTATCCAGACAAGAAATTTGGAATGAAAATCAAGCTTTGATAGTTTGGATATAAGGACTTTATGAGCTAATTTGTTAAAGGCCTTTGAAAAATCAGTATAAATTGTGTCAACATGAAAGCTATTAGAAAAAACAGAAGTGCAATAGTCAGAAAAAAACCGCAAAAATTGTGACCCGGCCCGGCTCAATTTTGTAATCAAAAAACATTTTTTCTTCACAATACTCTCAAGTAACTGTGGAGACCGTAGATAGTTTAGAGATGAGTCTATAATTTGAACATTTTTTTTGCCGCTCTTAAGAATAGGACTAAAAAAGTTATCTTCCAGCCAGAGGCGCAGACTTTCAAAAAATATTGGAGGGGTGAAGTCTACACACCCAGCCATTTTGCCCGTATAGTTCTTTGACCAGTGCAAAAAATCTATTCCATGGTATTATAATGAATGTCTTATGGTCATAGTGAGTCAGTACCAAACGACTGTTACTCCATGCGTTAAAGTGAATGACCGAAAATCGATCTAATTTTATCTTTTCTTTACGATGATTGAGTGAAATTTACCTAAATTAGTATTCTAGGGTTAATGTCATTGATTTTTTTTTTCTTATTTACATGTAGATATATGTATGAATCATGAAGTTCAGAAATAAGTTTAAAATTGTTTAAAGTAATAATGATAGTTTTGAAGTTAGTCTTAATGACTTACAGCTGCTTTCAACCCCAAGAAATTATTTATTTTTTGCGATTATTTTTTTCGATCAAAACGAGGGGATTATTTACTATCAGTTTTAATAAATGAAATTGTGTGATATGAATGTAGAAAATTACCGGATTCTTCGTAAAAGTTAGACCGTATCTCAATTTCCTATAGGAACCGGAATTGCTCTCAAATCGGTGAATTTCCCCTGCTTCGCATATGCTTGGTTTTTTTTTTTTTTAGGCAGCAGTGATGTGACTTTTTCACAATTGTGGTAGGTCTACCACATTTTTCCTTAAATTTGGAACTCTACCATTTCTACCACCGAAGTTTCCAAAACTGCTAATATTATTTTTCTTTCTACAATTAAAAAATATTAATTGATACTTAATTTGCAACATTTATTTTGACGTATTCTATCGTCAAAGTATTGGTGTCTCGAAAACCAAACGAGATATTGTTTTTTTTATGTAACATTTTTAATTTATTTTGACGTATTTTATCAAAAATCATCGTCAGATTGCGGCGTCACGATAAGTGTAATACTAATGGTAATATCAAAACTCAAATTTTGTAAGTATCGATGTCTCGAACACCAAACGAAATATCGTTTTTATTTTAAGATTTTCGATTTATTTGGACGTGTTCTATCGAAAACCGTTGTCAGATCGCTCAAATTCAAATTTTTAAGTATCGGTGTCTCGAAAACCAAACGAAATATTGTTTTTATTTTTTGTTATTTTACGATTTTTGATTTATTTGGACGTGTTCTATCGAAAACTGTTGTCAGATTGTGTTGCCACGGAAATCATAAGCATAGCATCGGTGTCTCCAATAATCAAACGAGTTATCGAAATTTTTTTTTTAACATTTTTAATTTATTTAGATGTGTTCTATCGAAAACCATCGTCAGATCGCGGCATCACATAAATCGTAAGCGTACATTGACTACTATTAATCCCTGAATTTTTAGTATCCTTTGTGTTTTTAACCTTGATTTCTTCAATAAAATGATGCAATGAAAGTGTTGTATTTCATTTAATATCAAATCTACCACATTCTCCCTCAATCTACCACAATTTTTGTTTGAAAACTTTCAACGACGACAAATCTTCAGCCCCACACTGTAACATCATGAAATTTTCTTATTCTCTGTTTGTTTTTATAAACATCTACTCTCTTAACCGGTCGTTATGTTTTATTTCAGAATGTAAAAAATCAAGTCTTGATGCCATATGTATATGCAAAATATCGATTTCTAATCACAAAAGTTACTAAAACAAATTAGTTACTTTTGAAAAAAAAAGAAACTCCGAAATTCAATGCCTTATTTTATTATTTAAACTAATGTTTTCCGCGTGAATATTTCTTATCAGATAGTCTGTAAGACAGCAAAAAATTTTATAGTTTTTAGTAAAAAATTTTCTTGAAAATGCGCAGTTTCACAAACTGCTCTGAACTTATGTTATTTTTTTCAAAATATTAAGAAACATCAATAATAACAATTCACTTAAATGAATATTCGAACTCACCTGTATTAAAGAAATTATTTAAAATTAAATAATATATTAAGTATTTTAAGCACATTTTTTTTTTATTGATATCACAAAAGAAATTAAACAAAAAAAAAAAAAAAAAAAAAAAATTTATTTACACATTTCAAGCAATTAACGCAGAAAAAGTTTATACTCTACCAATGAAGTGCGATTGTTGACTAAATTCACTGACAGACAATACACTTTCAAGTTGAGCTTGTATGAGAGAGTTTGCAAATGTTCGTGCGATTGATTGGCGCTCTCTGAGATTATAGAGATAAAAACTGGCTTTTACAATATGACGTTGCCATATTAGTTTTTATGTATAAAAATATGTTCATATGACGTACTATCGGTACTATGGGTTTCCGCTTTAGCAATAAGATATTGAACGAAGATTTTCGTTCTGGGAAATGCATTGCAAAATTAAGTTGCTTTAAGTAATTCAGCTCTTCCTGCAATGAATTCTTTCAAACTAACTTTTAAATAAAATTTGCTTAGAAGTTTCTATTTGTGTTATTAAGCCCACTGTTTCGCTTGCGTCGGAATTTTGATTTTTTTGCAATATTTTCTTAGGGCTTCTCCCAAGCCATATGGCGTTCCTTGAAGATTTTGTTTTGCCCGAGGCGAAGAACAATTTGCAGCCCCCTTCTCTACTATGTTTTGCATATAAGTTTTCATTATGAAATTTTATCATACACTATACTGGGTATCCCATTTTAACTTACACAGCTGAATAAGTCAAAAAATTGCAGCCGGACTAACTTCAAATCTGGGAATTGGTTGCCAATTAAATATGTTGTTTTTCAGAGGATATAAGGGGACACGTATTCTTCCGATTTGATCAAAAAACATTTTCTACGAAGTTATGCCCATTTAAAGTTTTAGTATCAAAACTTAAAAAAAAACCGCTGAAAATATTTTCAAAATACAGTGCAGTCGCGGTAACGTGAACACAGACCAACGTGTACAACGCGGTAACGTGAACGTAAAAATTTTGCATTTACTTCTTTGTAGCAAGACATAACTCAACCGTGCAATACGCTAAAGGCTGTATATGTACGTATTTTTATTTTATTTTTTTTTAGTTTATGAAGAAGTTTTTTGTTTCTTTTAAAGTTTTTGTTGTTACAAATGATAAGAAGAATAAAAATTTGATGCAAAATACGTTACAGCGACTACGCTACATAAATTTTGTTTTAAATTTTCATATTCGCTAACGTGAACAATTTCGCTACAGTGAACAACTTTGGTTTTAGTTAGTTCATGTTACCGCGACTGCACTGTAGTCGCGTTTTCATCTAAATCAAAATAATTAATTTTTGTCTTTTGATTCCTTATGAACTGATGCATTGCATATTGCACAGCCAAGTAACTAAGTACATACATACATATATACATACATATGTACATGCGGATGAACGTTTATAACAAACAATTTTTCTATTTTATAAAAACATAGTTATTTCATAGATAAATTGGATATTCGATATAAATTATAAAATATTGTCAAATGATTAAAAAAAATTTATTGCGTACCATTAACATGAGAGTAGATTGGTTGGAAAAAAATGTATTTCGGAAAAATAATCTCAGCTAAAACTCGCTTTCACTTAAATATTTATGTGGTTCAATAAATGATCTAAAATGATGCACATTAGTCATAACTACTAATCCATCTTGGGCACAATCACCTCTTGATGCGCCATGGCTTACAATGCCAACAAGACTGAAATAATCCTTGCCAGTTGCGTCTTTATAAGATATGACAAAACCACCGCCACTGTCTCCTTTACATGCTGTGCTACCATAATCATCCGTCAAACAAAATTTATCATTCGGAAGTTTATAGTTGCGATGTATATCTCCCAATTTTCGAGCACATTCCTGATAGGAGAGCGTTTGCATGCTCACGGACTGTAGTATTTCAGAGGGTTGTTGCTTGTCTGTTATACCCCAACCAGCAAAAATTCCAATTAAATTATTTGGTATTTCTTTATCTGAACGCTCTAAGAACTCAATACAAACGGGACGAATGGATTCTCCAAACTTAAGATGTGCAGTTAATTTAAGAACTGCAATGTCATCTCTGTAATTATCATCTCCACCCGTATAAGTACTTGAAAAAAGAAAAGAACAAAGTAATAAATTTATATGGTATATCATACGGAGAGAAAAAGTATAAGGTATTCAATGAAAAAAAAAAAAAAAATAGAAACTGTCTTTGTCATCAACATTGAGATATCATCATCTTAAATTTAAGATGATCAGTAACCTAAGTCAAAAAAATTGACAACATCCTTGTTAATATCTCAGTTAAGTAGGAAAGTTCCTTATACTATATATATATACAATATTGCATTTATTACCCTGGTACTAGAATTTCGCTAATGTTACGTTTTTGCACCGGAAACTGTTCTTTATCGGAGTCATAGTCTCGAAAGTATTTTCCAGCAACAATACTATAAAGTGCTGCGTTGTAAGTTTGTTGATTGGCGGTGTCCCAAAAACAGTGAGCAGCTGGAAATAGTGTAATGTTTTAAGAAATTACATATCTATAATATTTGTTTATGAAATTGTGTTTACCTGAAATAACCAAATTTGGTGTTATAATTGTGCCGCCGCACGTGTGAACGTACCTAACAGAATTTTGCAGATTATAGATTCCAACATGCCAGGGTACCTCTGTGATATTTATCTTGTTGCCACCTAATGAAAATGATTGCGTTTTTGGTGCAACAAGTCCGCATTCCATATTACAACTATATGGATCATAATCCCAAGTACCGTCACCTTTACAATTCAGGAATTTACGCTTTGGAATGCCTCGATAAGCTGGTGGTGATATGAAACCAATGGCACAACCAAGTAGCGCCTGAGTTTGTGGACGTATACGATCATTGCATGGTACTTGATTATCATTATAATAACATACAGAACGTGACGATACTCTAGAATTCAGATGAGATTTAGGGCAATATTCTGTAAGAAAAAGAAACGAAAAAGAAAAAATATATATAAATTTTAGTTTTTAGACGTATAATATTATGAAGCGAATAAAATTTCTTTCATTTTCAATTTCAAATGGTCCACTAGTCGCATTGGTTTGGTTTTCTTTGGAAATGCTTTATCTAAGACTTAATATAGACATCTACTCCTCTATTTGAAAAATTGTATCATTGAGGTCATGAGGTTTTCGAAACTTTCCCTTAAGTCTTGAACAGTTTCTTGGGTATTTTGTGAGCCGCAAATGTCAATATAAATTTTAGCTTCTATCAGTGGCGTCGATTCGGTAGGGCTGGGGAGGGCATTGCCCCCCCCCCCAAGGATCTGATACTAGGCATTATTCAATAGAACAATTCAATAAAATCATCTAATAGTGGTGGAATCATAATTCTTACCCCCCCCCCCCCCAAGGTTTTGGTGAAGTGACGCTTCTGGCTTCTATACTCGTACATAAAACTTAATTCAATTGAAAGTTACAAATCAATCCTGACTACATTTCAATACTATCAAATAAAGAGTGGTTCGGTTATTATAAGAAACGATGTTTTGCCTCAACAATCTAAGCTATTTATATAAAATTGCTCATATAGAAATGATTTGTAACGCATTGCCGCAAAATATAGTGAACCGATTTTAATAATTTCTTTTCTTTTTTAGAACAACATATTTATGCTAAACAAGGTTATTGCATACACATTTTTATATTTTTGTAAAGTAAAATATACTTTTCCCAAGCATAAAGTTTTCTCAAAGCCTCACAAAAATCGTCGCTTGATTTTTTGTTTGCTAAGACTTATGCTGCTTCTTGAATTCTGTGTTGTTATTGTTGTTTTTTTTTCTCATTTGTACCGTTTTTATTTGGCTTTGAAGTTCAAAAAGCATAATCTCTTTCAATTGTTTTTTTCTTTCAATTATTTTGTTTGTTGACGTAAATACCGTCGCGGCACTCTCTTCTTCCATACGATTTTCTCAGCAAACAATTTATTGTTTACTCTCTTATTTATTTGTTACTCTCTTTTCAAATACGATTCTGTCACAACCGTCGTACGTCAACCGCCGATATTCTGCTCAGGCGGTTAAGTTATAATGTAATGTTATAATGTCTGACTAGGTCTGAATGGCTTATTCGTATCTTATAGTCAGCAAAAAAAAACCTATGAAAATTTCATTTCGAATCTGAAAACTTTTTGTTTTTTTTTTCTGTTCGTGTTTGCAATACTTACTAATACAGACTGGCACATTCGATTGCCAGCCGCGTGTATTACAGAAATTTTGCTGTTCTCCTTCCAAAGTATACTGTGACTTACACCTGAACCGTACAATCGTTTGCGGATTAACACGCGTACCCGATGGTATCTCATTCGTCATCAAATCCGTGGCAATTAGATTCTCTTGATTTAAAGGTATTTGACAGAAATCACCAGGTATTGAAGCTGTTGGTGGCGTTGGTGGTCTGCTTGTAACTGTTGGAGTTGGTTTACCATGGTGCTTGCTTTTATCACGCGGTCTATTACAAAGTTCAGCAGCTTCGTCGGAACCATCGGGACAATCAATAATTTGATCACATTTGGAGGTGCCCTTGATACAGGCACCGTAACCACATCTAAAAGCAAACGATGGACAATATGTTGTTGAACAAAGTTCAACAGTTTCATCGGAACCATCTGAACAATCCAATCGGCCATCACATATATTTTCGATTTCAATACATTCGCCAGATTTACATTGCATGTAATTATCATCTCTGATGAAGACATAAGAAATTGGAAAAATTATATATATATATTTTTTTATTTAAATTCAATTTTTATTTAACATACGTGCAGTTACCCCTTTGTTGTGCCTCTAACTGTTTAATCTCTTCACTGGTACCGCATAGTAATCTCATTTCATCTGAACCATCAGCACATCCTTTCTGGCCATTACATCTTTCACTTCCTCGTATACAAGCACCATAGGTGCAATGAAACGCAAACTCTTTGCATGGTTTATCAATGCAGTATTCAGCTATTTCATCGGTACCATCAACGCACTCCACTTTTCCGTCACAGCGATCATCTTCGTCAATGCATTGTCCATCATCACATTCCCATTCTTCAGAAGCGCAATTAGTCCATGCTGTGAATACAAATAAGGAATGGTAAGTAAAGGTGAAAGTCATTATAAAAAAAATGTAGAATTTTTTAGTTATGTTATTCCACACTTCAACAACTAAAACTGAACGTTATATGACCGCTGCTCAAGAATTACAAAAGACTTAAACAACGAACTCATTTTTTGAGTAATATGGAAAATTATAACAAAAAAAAAAAATTAAAAACAAACAAAATCTAAACAAATTTGTGTGCAAAATCTACGGCTTACTGTGTATTATTAGATTATGAAAGAAAAAAAAACCCACATCGACTTCTGTTATCAGCATTTAACAAAAAATGAAATTAAAATAATCAGCTGTTTAAAATTCTTTTGAGCTTGGCAATTCCTCAGCTACATTAAATGAGATAAGCTTGCACTTCAAATGAGTTTGGAGAGAATAAGCTGCTGTACGTACATAAAAGTGATATTGCTATAATTTAATTGTTATTATTATCTTTTCTTTTAAGACTCTCTTCTATTCATCTTCATTTCTTAATTTAAATATAAAAAAAAAAACAGATATCAAGAAGACGTCAATGATGCTCTTACCTGTTTTGCAATAAGATAAAATTAAAATAGTCACAAGGGTCACGCATTCACGTCTTCTTAAATTTAAATTCATTATCACATTTGTTGCCAAAATACATAGATTTTTGAAAGTAGTAAACAACACAAAAAACCACAAGTTATAAAAATGCCATAGAATCTTTTTTTTTTTTGCTTTTTCACTTTCTTCAATAAAAACACTTGTACACTTCCACGAATGTTTAAAGCACGACTAAATCCCACATACTCTTTCTTATCGCGCTGTGCTCAAAATAGTCACATACTAAGCATCACAGTGAGAGATCGAGAGAGAGCGCGCTTAAACAAAGGTTTATTGAGAGTTAATAAGATTAGGTTTGAAGAAAGAGAGTGCAATACAAAAAACGCAGGAAGTAGCCGCACGCAAAACTAAGAATATTAATTTAAAAAACTAAAACCGGTATTTACACTGAACACATTATTCGCTATAATTGGAGAATTTTTAGAGTTTCTACGACCTTTTTTTAGTCTTATTATTTTTTCAATAAATTTTTTTGGTTGAGAGAGGCCGAAAAAAAAAAAATTGTTGCTAAATAACATGGAAACTATGCCATAAACTGAAAAATACATTGAGACCAATGTTGTAGTGAGGATAAAACCACATTGATTTCATGCCCAAAAAATCTTCATAGGACAAGATTTGTTCCACTTTCCTTAGCTTTAAAATTACTAATAACCGTCGCCATTTTCGAAAAAAATACGGTTTTTAATGAGAATTTCATGTTAACATTACTTGTTTGTAAAGCTGAAAACGCCCTAAAATAACTAGTGAAATGTGTGTAAAATCTTGTCGTATGGCGATATTTCTACAACATCTACAACATTTTTACTTCCCGAGTTATTGAACGAACTTATTTTTCACCTCTCAAAGCCACACCCACCACTACTTAAGCAGCTAACGCTTAGCTTATCATATTACTACCCAAAAGAAATAACTTAATAAAGTAACCAAACGGAAGAAGATGATTATGTCATTTGCAACGCTGCCTTCAGAGCTAATAGCTGCTTTATAACTATAAGAAATATATATAAATAATATTTCCGATTTGCACCATATTCATCTGGAGCCTACTATTCCATGTTGGTAACAAAATAAATTAACTTGCAATGATTTTTTGATCTATTGGAGCTCGTGAGATAAGGCTCAGGTATTAACAATTTAAAACAAGAGACACTTGATCTTTGAAATATATGAAATATATATGAAATATATATTTCAAAGATCAAGTGTCTCTTGTTTTAAATTTTTAATACCTGAGCCTTATCTCACGAGCTCCAATAGATCAAAAAATCATTGCAAGTTAAAAAAATGGAGAGCAATATTATTCCAGAATAACAAAATAAAATGTTAACGCTTCAAAAAAGCACAGATTGAAGAATAAACACACAATCAAAATTGGTCGCATTCAGAAGTCGCGAATGTTGTGTAACCGTTTTATAAACGTTTCTTAAATTCACTTATGTTTTGTTTGTGAAATGTATTTTATTACAAACAAAAAGAAAGCCACTTGAAGAGTAGTACAAATTGTAGTAAGATAGTACTGTAGAACGCTTGGGAAGGAAGCGTAATTATATGCCCAAGTATGATGCCGCTATACAATCATTATCAAGTTAATCTATTTCAAAATTATGGCAAAAATCTATATTAATAATGAGTTCAAATAGCTTACCTGCCAATCTAACAATCTCATGCGTTTTATTCAGTCGCAGACCTTAGAACGAGCAAGTTATTAATCTTTAAAGCATTTTTCTATCAAAGAATATTGTAATTTAATAAGAATAATTAATAATGAATAAATTTTCATTTAAATATAAGTTATGTGTTTTGATCGTAGTTATTTTATTGTTTGCAAAAATGTAAGTACCTTCATAGTATTTAACATTTGCACATATATTTATTTGTAAGAAAATTGATTATTATAATTTCTATTACTATTTTAAATTATAATAAACAAACAAACTTTTAGATTCTTTCTTCCAAAAGTAAAATTGACTAGGAGTGCAATATTATAAAAATAATATACTTGCAGTCATGCTTAGAATATGTAATTAATATGTATATCGGAACTGGTTTTCCTTTTGATTTAGTACTTCATTAAAAATTAATATGCTTTGTACAGTTGACTGAATGAAAAATCAAGATATTTATTAGACACATATACAGGTATATACAATATATATATATATAAAAATTTTCATCAAATTTACAAAAACTGCATGGATCAGTAAAGAATTGATAAGATGCTGAAAAGTATAGAATTTGGGAATATTAATTTCACAAAAATAAAAGATAACAAAAACATAAATGAAGCTGAAAAAAGGTTTTAATGGCATAATTATGCAAAAAAAATGTAGGAATCAGCAAATGTTGAAAAATTTGAAAAAATTAGCCGAAAAATGTTGAATAAGTTGAAATACCAATTCGACAAATGTTTAAAAAGTCGACAAATGTTCAAAGCTCAAAAATAATTCGAACAGGATAATATTGAAGATGTCGAAAAATCCTTGAAAATAACGAATAACAATGAAGAATTCGAAAAGTTTTAGAAAAAGTCAAAAAGTTCGTCTAAAGTCAAATGTAAACCAACGGGTAGTGCTTCGAAGCATATAAAAAATACGCTAGATATTTTTAAAGAAGCTTAGTATTAATGGCATTGAGTTCAATTGTGTTTCCTTATGTTGAAATATCAAAGAAAAATTTATTAATTTTTTGATCTGTCACCCAACAGATTTGAACCTAGGTCTCCTGTGTTATGTCAGTGCACATCTTAAACAACTGAGCAACTCTTAATATCAACGGTTAGCAGTTAGCCCAACACTACATTACTTTTATGTGAAAATGAAAGTTGTGTTTTCGATTTCTATTGTTGCCACTTGATAATTCAAATAATAAATTTTTAGCCAGCCAAAAAAGCACTAGTGACTGATTAAAGAGGTCGAAAATTTCCACATTTCCATATAGAAAAATTTATGACAGAAATTACTTAAACAATTTGGAATTTCCCACAAAACGACAGACATCGCTGCATATGGGTCACCTCAAAAATAAACTGTAGCTTTAGTCGCTAAGCAATAGTTGCAGTTGTTAACCAGACTTTTCGAGTGAAAAACAAATCAATTGGATTAAAATTGCTACATACTTTTTTACTCTCAAAGCTTTAGTATTTTAATTTTTGTTGTTTATTGACCCTTTTGGGGAAAAACGATTTGATCATAATATCAGACAATATTTGCTTAAAGAACAATACTGCATACTCAGTTTATGTCATCATTATCATAAGCTTTTGAACTTATTGAGACTTCACTTACGAAGCCGCTGGCAACAACTAGTGATCTTCGAAATTAATATATACTATTTCAGAACACAAATTAGCTTTATGATATCTTGTTAACTTTCACATGCTTATTATCATATAATATCATAATATTGTATATTTATAGAGATGGGACAACAACTGCTACTACAACAATTGCAAGCGGACAGGAAACACCAGAAAGTAAGTGTACTAAGACAAGGAAATTAATATAATATGAATTTATAGATTTGAATTCGATTTTCATAATTTGTATAACTTACTCACGGGGGCGTAGCAAGTATAGAAAATCACATATGTTCTAAATCACCATCACATCTTGAGTCGATTAAGCTATGTTCGCCTGACTCTCAGTAAAAATCGCAATCATAGGAAAAAAAAAAGTTTGATTGAATTTGGTGCACATTTTCAATTATTGCTCGTGGGACTGAAGATGGGCGAATTCAGTTCATGAAAATTTCTATCGACCTTTCAGATTCTGTACTACGAGAGTTATGCAACTAAATCGAGTTTGACTCATTGCGTATAGCAAAAGCTCGAACATGTTCGATCAGCTCGTTGCACAGCCATAGGTTTTATACTTAAATATTTGGAGATTATTTATTTAAAAATAGAAAAAAAATAATATACACAGTGTGGCAATTATATTCCGGAACTGAATCTTATTAAAATGAAATGAAACATTTTTTTTCAAAAAACTTTTTTGTTTTTTTTTTATTCATAATATTATACTTCTGATTCAATGAACTTTCGCCAGCGACTCAATAGTGATTCAAATGGCCTCTCGAGTTCATTTTATGATATTACCTTGAAGGCGCGTGTTAAAGCTGTTTGAATGATCTCAATGTCATCAGAAGCGCATCCTTTCAACTCCATTTTCATTTTTGGAAATAGTACGAAGGCATATCAGATGAATATGAGGAATGATTCAATACACAGGCTTGATTTCGTGCCAAAAACTTGATGACTCGGTGCATTATCGTGTGACAAACACTAGTAGCCGGGACTGACTTAAAAAATTTCCAAATAAAAACCACCTAACCAGTTCAGACGAATTTCGGTGGATGATGAACTTGCTATCGTAGTTTGTAATATCCATTAGCGTTGATTTTATACTATTTAACTTAATGTGCTATTGCTTTGTCCAGGCACAAACATTTTCAAGACACTACTGTGTCAATTTTGCAGTAAGTTCAGTTGCTAGCAAGGCTGTAACACACAAAAAACATAGCTGTTTGTACAGTCTTTGTACGGACGGTGAAGAAAAGTAGAGTCGCAAAACTCTTTTGTATTTGCATTAAGTTTTTTCTTCTCATTTCACTAAAAACTGTTGTCAAAGTTTAGTTGTAACAAATCTAAAACATATATTTAATTTTCTTACAGAATATTGTCCGAAATCTCATCTGGATTTTAAAGTCTCATCACGTGCTGTATGCTATTATGATGATAATCAAGTACCATGCAATGATCGTATTCGTCCACAAACTCAGGCGCTACTTGGTTGTGCCATTGGTTTCATATCGCCACCAGCTTATCAAGGCATTCCAAAGCGTAAATTCCTGAATTGTAAAGGTGACGGTACTTGGGATTATGCTCCATATAGTTGTAATATGGAATGTGGACTTGTTGCACCAAGAACGCAACAATTTGTTATAGGTGGCGACAAGATAAATATCACTGAGGCACCCTGGCATGTAGGAATCTATAATCTGCAAAATTCTGTTGATTACGTTCACACGTGCGGCGGCACTATTATCACACCCAATTTGATTATTTCAGGTAAACATAATTTCATAAACAAATATTATACATACATATATAATTTCTTAAAACATTACCCTATTTACAGCTGCTCACTGTTTTTGGGACGCCGCCAACCAACAAACTTTCAACGCAACACTTTTTAGTATTGTTGCTGGAAAATACTTTCGTGGCTATGACTCCGATCAAGAACTGTTTTCTGTGCAGAAACGCAACGTAAGCGAAATTCATATACCAAGGTAATAAATGAAATATTGTATATAATATATAAGATATCGATATCAAAGGCATAAGCAAAAGATATACTATAATATGTAAAAATTATTTGGAATTAAATTTCCTTCACTAACAACTCATGGAATTTGCAAATGAAATATTACTGAAACATTATAAACGAAATCTTTGACATGTAATCATTCTGAAGTGTTTCTGAAAGCTTTCAGATTCATATAATGTTTACTGAGTTGTTTTAATGAAATCTCAATCTGAAATAATGTTTTATGTTTCGGTATCACTTTTTGTTAACTACTTAAAGTATATATGTATGTATGTATGTATACGACATCAAATGTTGGTATGTTTAGTAAAGAACTGTGTGAATGTAACCAGTCTGGTACTCAGTTTGATGCTATGTTATGTATAGCTTTGTGTAATCATAATAAATTAAGAAACGTCACAAAAAATAACTGCTTTCAAGCAAGTGATGACGCGTGTAAAATGAAAAAATTATTCAGAGTCCTTATGATGAAACAAAATAACAGCGTAATTGACGCAAAATAAAAATTCTTAGTCCGAAGACGTAAAAAAAATGTTTGTTTCTTCCCTTTAAGCTTGTAAGGTTGCTGTAACGTTTCTCAAAAGTTTCATATGCAACCAAAAGGCAGACATTATCATACTGCAAAGAGATTTCTGAACTGGAAATGATAGATTACTGAAACGTAACTGAAACTTTGTAAGATTTTATATGAAAGATTGTCACACTAACAAGCCCTGAACTTATTTAATTCAAGAGAGTACGGACGATTGTAGCCACCACAAAAAAAATCTCACGATGTGGTCTGAATTCAGTTTTCAAAACTCTTTGCTGATCTACTCAAAATGTACATCTTTTAAGTATAAGCGATAATTTATTCAGCTTTTCTGATTGATTTTCTATAAGTTAAAAATAAAAAACTTTTGAATATCTCAAATATAACTCAGATATGGTTTGAATTTTGAAGATAAAAGATACAAAGTGAGCTCTAGAGTCCATTTTTTTTTTTTTTTTGATTATAGAATATGTAATACGTATATAAAATTAAATGATATATTAATTTAATTTTTACTTTTACTTTTTCTTCAAGTACCTTTGTTGGTAGAGATGATAATTACGGAAATGACATTGCAGTCCTCAAATTAACTGCACATCTTAAGTTTGGAGACTCCATTCGTCCCGTTTGTCTTGAGTTTTTAGAGCGTACAGCAAAGGAAGTACAAAATAATTTAATTGGTAATTTTGCTGGTTGGGGTATAACTGATAAGCAGCAACCCTCTGATACGCTAGAGTCTGTGAGCATGCAAACGCTCTCATTTCAGGAATGTACTCGAAAATTGGGAAATATACATCGCAACTATATACTTCCAAGTGATAAATTCTGTTTGACGGATGATTATGGTAGCACAGCATGTAGAGGTGATGGTGGCAGTGGTTTTGTGATCGCTTATAAAAGCGCAACTGGCAAGGAATACTACAGTCTTGCTGGTATTGTAAGCCATGGCCCATCAAGAGGTGATTGTGCCCAAGATGGTTTAGTAGTTATGACTAATGTGCAATGGTTTAAATCATTTATTGAGCCACTAAAAGCTGCAAGTGAAGCAGAATTTTAAGTCAGCAAACTTATTCTGATAATTTGTTATTATGTATATACATTAGGGCATGGGAAAAAAATCGATTACGCACTCACTTAATATTTTTATTCTATTATTATATTAAATATACTCAAAGCAGCACCGACTTGAAGACACAAATAACACAAACAAACAGCAAACTGTTTTTTTTATTTAAAATAAGGGGGGGATAAGAGTTTCAAGTTTCTGGATCAGCAATATCATTTGGACATTTTTCTTTGAAGATGCGTTACATTGAATACTTTCGACGATGTGGACTTGCACAATTTTTGGTTTCAAGAGGATGGCGCGTCGTTTCACACAAGTCCGTTTCTATTGAGAAGTCGTTAAAATAAGTGTTACACTCTCGCTTTTAAGGACGCTATAGGTGCAACCATCGGTCAAATAGAGTTCCTTATAGTCGAAAATGTACTGACAAGTTGGGTTCAACGTATGGGCAAGGCCAATCGAGGAAGTTATTTGTATGCAATATTGTTCCACAACTAACCGGAAGAATTGCACTTTCGAATAAAAAAGAAGCACATTGAGAAAGAAGCTATTCGGTCCAAATTATAAATGATCCATCCTATTATATTGTATTTATTTTTATACAATTCACATTAGTTTAAAAATTGAAATTAATGTTTAATTTTACACGCCTCAAAACATTGTTTTTTATTTGTGCGTTCGAAAATTATCGGATTGGAGCAAAAAAATATTTAGGGTGGTTCAAAATAAATTATTTTTTTTGCACCAATCGATAGGGAAAGGTTGAAAATAACCATTTCCGAGCTTATTCTAAATTATTGCAAAAAAAAATTTAATTTGAGCCACCCTAAATTTTTTCATTTTTGCTCCAATCGATAAAAAATCTTCGACAATGGCTTTTGGATATATCTTAGAGCAGCTCCGGATCTTTAAAAGCACCAAAAGGGTCGAAAACGTTACTTTCCAAGGTCCGGAGCCACCTTGAGTGATGTTCAAAATTATTTTTTCGAACTTACCCAATCGATTGGGACAAAAAAAAAATGTTTCCAAAAATGGGTCAAAAGCAGTGCTTTCCAGGGTCTGGAGGTACTCCCAATGATATTCAAAATCCATTTTCGACCTTTCCCCATCGATTGGGAAACAAAAAAAAAAGGTTTTTTCCGAAAATTGGTCTAAAACGGTCCATCCCGGGGTTCGTAGGTACTCCCAATGATGTTCAAAATCCATTTTCTACCTTTCTCCATCGATTGAAGCAAAAAAAAATTTTCCTAAAATGGGTCAAAAACGATCCTTTTCAGGGTCCGGAGATACTCCAAATGATGTCCAAAATTCATTTTCGACCTCTTCCCATATTTTTAAAAACATACACAAATTTTTTTATACAATCGCAACACTCATATACTCATAAAAAAGGAAACGAAATGAAATGGCATTCACTAGAAGTGATTGTGAAACACACTCGCATTTACAGACTTCGTCATTAGACGGAATGGTAGCTCGTTTTACAAAATTTTCTGTGAGCGTGAATCAGTGAATCAGCTGAAAGTTTCAACAGATTCATGAATGCTAAAAATGATGAGTGGCTCACTGCCGTTCTCTGGTACTGGCAGTGCCAAAGGCGGCACGATTTTAGGGGCGGCAAATATTGGGAACTTTGAAGTTTTTTTTTTTAATTTTTTAAATTTATTTACACAGGGGGGGGGGGGAAAGGTCCTCACTTTTGATATTACAAATTTTTTTTTTCTATATTTACTGGTGAAGAGGAGCGGCAATTTCTGACTGGCCTAAGAGCGGCAGATTTCTTAATCCGGGCCTGCCAAGCCTCATTCATTTGCGTCTAGTAGTTGATGAGATATGATGAATCGCCCATTTTTCTAAACCGAACTTTGCAAAAACCTTCCATAGACTATAAGATGCCTTTGAAAAACAATTTGAAATCTTCGTGAAATTGATATTTTAAAAATATTTTTGTATGAGGGCCACCCATAAATGGGGATCATGTGAAGCGCTAAAAATCTGGCAACGCTGCTGCACAGAGTGAGTTTGTTGCGTATAAATAGATGAAGCTCTCGAGTGAGTCAAACACAAAGTAAATATCTCTTGTGTAGATCGTAATGAATTTAAAATTTCCAAGATTAAAAGCTGGCGTCAGAGCTTATAAGTTATTCCGACTTGAAGGAAGTGTTTTATTCTAAAAAAAAAACTTAAATAATATTTCTTAGTAAAGAGTTTAATAACATAATAGACAGTAATAACACGGCTTAAGAAAATCCAGGTTTGGCGAGTAACGTGGTTTTCAAATGCAAAAATTTAACTATGCAAAATTTCGGAGGCCTACCTTGGCTACCGAATTTATTGCTTTGGCGGCGCTAATATTTTTGTTGTCAAACCTGTAAGTAAAGTTTATTGTAAACAAAACAAACTTGTTATATGAAATTAAACACTGAGATAAAGAGTAACAAACAAAATCAATCAATAAGTTTCTTAGCAAACAACAGCAATTAAGAAAATAAGTAGCCGTGTTTCCTATTAATGACGTTAAAAGTGTTATATCAGTGACTGCGCTAGAGTTGATAAGAATTGATAGTTGATATGAAGCAATTGCCGGCTTTCTCAAAATTTAATAATTTTTCCAAAAATTCACAAAATGTTGGAAAAATTTAAAAAATGTTGAATAAATCGAAAAAAAGTTGAGGACGTAGAAAATAGACAAAAAATTTAGGAAAAAACCAATAAAGTTGAGAAAAGTATAAAAAGACTTAAGGGGGGATCCTGCTTTATGGGATCCGAAAAAAAGATTTTTTTTTATTGCCTAAATGAACACCTAAGCCATTCATGAATATGTACACAAAGTTATATAGGTCAACTCTTCGAATTTTATAAACTTTTCGATATTATGGTAAACGGACTTTCATCAAATTCAATAATTTTTGACTCATATCGATTTTTTTTTTTTTTGATATTTTCAAAGTTTTTCGATGTTTTTCGTTATTTTTATTGACTTTGGCGATAGTTAAAATTATTTCTTACTCATTGGTATATACTATATTCTTCGGTACTTTCGACTTTTACAATATTTTCGGTACTATCCCAGTGTGCCAAATGAATCTGTCTCAAATTCGAAACGGACTCACTTTTTCATATATTTTATGTCGTTTCGGATCTGTCTCGAGCTCGTTTTCGTATATCAATTCCTCTCGAAAATGTGAAAGGGTTCGTCCGCTTTTTCAGTTCTGTCTCGAACGCGGAACGGACTTCATATACGGATCCGTTCCGGATTCGCTTTTTGTAAATAAAACGGATTCGCGACGGACTCGTTTTTCTTAAATAAAATGGATTCGTTTTTTTATGCTTAGACGGATCCGTCTCGATCTCGAAACGGTCTTCTTATACTGTTCCGTTACGGACTATCTTTTTGTAAATAAAACGGATAAGAGACGAACCCTTTTTTTTTAAATAAATGCATCCGTTACGAACTCATTCGAAAATGTGAAAGTATACGTCCGCTTTTTGGGTCCCGTCTCTAACTCGGAACGGGCTTCATATACTGATCAGTTCCAGATTCGCTTTTTGTAAATAAAACGTATTCGAGACGAACTTGTTTTTTTTTAATAAAACGGATTCGAAACGGACTCTTTTTTTAAGTATCTATTATGTTTCATTATAGTGACATCCTCAAATGCGATGATGTTCTATATTGCCCTGATAAAACAGCTGCAGTTTGCGGTCAACAAAGTAACTTTGGTAAGCTGTAGTAATTACGAGTATTATTTTTTTTTTTTTTTTGTATTTTTAAACGACACTCTCCCATGACCAGATTGCGGCAGTGTAATACCAAAAACTCAAGAAATTCCAAGACGTGGCAACAAAGTAAATGGCACTATTGTACCCTGGCAAGTAGGAATCTCTAGTGTTGGCGTTAGTGTCTACAGATGTACTGGCACAATAATCTCGAAAAGTTTAGTTATTACTGGTAAGAATTCCACTCAATAAAGCTCAACTTTTTTTAAAAATAATTTATGTTGACTTGTTTTTATACATTTTTCCAGCTGCTAACTGTCTGTATAATGTCAGTATCGATAAATTTGGTGATTTATCCAAATATAGTATTCACGCTGGAATAACTAGCTACATTATCGATGACTCCAATGACGATGAATTAAATGTTGTACAAAAACGTAACGTAAGCAGAATCTTTATACCCAGGTAAATTTCTATCAGTTCAATTTATAAGAATTAAGAGATAATGCTGAAAAAAAAACGGAAATAAACTCTGCATATGTATATTATTTGAAAGGTTTTGTATTGTTTTTTCAATTTCAAATCTTTGACTAAATATTTTGCTCTGTCTCGTTAAAGGATAAGCCCAATTTTCAAGCGTGCTTTGTTTCTTTTCGAATTTAATCGACTTTGTCGGTACTATCCAATGTTTATGTACTATACTTTTCATCAACCATTATTTTGATACAGCTCATTTCTTTTCGCTTTATATCGATATATGTATATCGCATGATTTTGAATTCCTCCAACATTTCCATACTTTAAGGCTTTATCGATACTTTTTTTATACAACTTCATGTCATTAGACTTTTATAATTTTTTTGGTACAATTCGTTCCTTTTTGCTTTTTAACGATATTTCCAAAACTTTTAGAGCTTTGTTATATATTTCGATACCAATGCTTTGGATGCTTTTCGACTTCTATTGTTTTTTTCGATATTTTTTAATTCTATGTATTTAACATTTTTGTACTTATCAGTACTACTTAGTCGATACTTTCGGTGTTTTTTTTTTTACTTGTATTGATACTTTCTTTACTTCTTATTACTTTTCGATGCTTTCAGATTTCTATCGAATTTTCAATACTTTTTGGTTCTAACAGACATTTGCGGCTTTATCAGTTATATTTCTAACTATTCGACACATTTCGAATTTTATTAAGTTTTCAATATTTGCCAGCTCGTTGGTATCACTGTTGTCTGGAAAAGGTTTTAACCCTCAAGTTGCATCCGTCCAAAAATTCATGGTAAAAAAAAAATAAAAATCCCTCGGGTGCTTTTTTTCTAAGAGATACCATTTCTTATATTCGTGAGTATATTACACCCCGAATTTAATTGCTCATGAAAATTTCCCCTTCAAAACTCATTTTAAATTATGTCGATATCTTTTTTTTTCTCTGAGATTCCGTAATTTGAAATTTATTACACAAGCCTACACACAGATCTACATCAATTTTTGGTATGACAAGGTAAATAGAAATTTTCAATTTATGAGGGATGCAACTTGAGGGTTAAGACTTTTTCCAGCCAGCCGTGGCATGTTTTTCTATTCAAAATCTCAAAAGTCATTGAAATGGCGTTGCCCCTAGGCATTTGTAATGTACATATATTGACGATGTGAACAAAATTCAAATTTCCCATAAAACATATAATGGCAATCCCATTGAGTTCGGTGCCCGGAGATTTAGTCTTTCCTAGGTTAGGTTAGGCTAGGTTAAAGGGGTTGCTTGCATATAACAAGCTACACTTGGCGGCAGTTCGCCCATTGTAATAACCTTCATATGTAAAAAAAAATATTCCTCTCCTTCTCCTTAAATTGTCTTATTGAATGGGGGCGAACCACCCAGAAGCCTTGGTTAAGTTGAGTATGCTGTTGAATTCCAACTCGGCTAGTTTCTCAAAACCAACTAAGAATATAGAGCCAAAATATTTAGTTTTTCTTCTCATTAGCCCTGGGCATACGCAGAGCAGGTGTTTAACCGTCCTGCAGAAATCTCTGCAAGGAGCACCATATTTGGCGTCCATAGTGCCCCGTCAGTACTCCTACAACAGTCCTTAGCTCTCCTTTTCTGAAGCTTAAGAGATTTACGTACTTCCCAGATTCAGTTTAGGTCACATATTTCGAGATGTTCTGTATTCGGTGGTAACGTTCCATCTTCTGTTCGTTTGTTTCTTGATTATGCCCTCTATCCGATAGTGTAGTTCCGCCAGTGGTATCTTAAGGTCTACCATTTGTTGATTCTCCGGTTGCTCTGAACGTATTCTGGCACATTCGTCAGCTTTCTTATTTCCGGAAATTCCGGCTAGTCTCTTAATTTTGCGTAGACACATTCCAAATACACCTATATATAGGAAAAAATTAATTATTCTTTTTTTCTTTTCATAAAGTAACTTAGATGGCAAAATACTTTTTCAACTAATAACACATATCGTAGTGCTGAAAACAGTCACTCCATTTGAGTTTACGCCATCGGTACATCACGTTTGCGTTCAATTCTTCGATGATGGCATACAAAAAGTGCAAGCGGGCTTAATTGGCGCCTTTCCTGGTTGGAATAAGCCAAATGATAGAAGTAACTTTAATGATCAACAATTTCTAACAACAGAGTCAATGTCTCGTGAAGAATGCATTAGAGAATATAATATTTTCAATAATTTATCCAACAATTATACTGATATATTTTGCCTACGTGATTGTGTTGCTGGTGCTAAGTATCATACAGGCATGGGTAGTGGACTTGTTATTATCAATGCTGATTCGAAGGACCGAAAGTATTACAGTCTTATAGGCATTTTAAGTTTTGGAGATTTCACCAATTTCTTTTGTGAAACAGATCCAAAAAAAATTGTATTAAATGTGCAAAGTTTTCGAGCGCTTATTGAGGAAGCAGCAAACGCTGGTATGATTTATATACTTTTAAATAAACTATTTTCTTAATTTATAACTACTTTCCGGATTAGATGATGGCTCCTTTGAAAGTCAACGTATTTCAACATTTGGTTTCTTCTGTCGACTACCGCCAAATCAAGAACATTTAATTGCTTATGATTTGAGCAATAATGTTGTTGCATCAGGTGCACTTGTGCCAACGGACACAATTGTAACATTTAAATGTAATTCCGATTATGTGCTGGAAGGAGTATTGCAAAATGTTTGTAATGGTACACGCTGGCAAGAGCAAATACCAAATTGTGTCAGTAAGTTATAGCTGTTGTGTGCAGTCCTTGCAATATTTGTTTAAACTACTTACGTTATCTTACAGAATATTGTCCTAAGTCACATTTGAACGCTAAAAAATCCTCACGTGCTGTATGTTACTATCAAGGCAGTCATGTACCATGTGACGATCGCATACGTGCCAAAACTCAGGCTGTAATCAGTTGTGCTAATGGCTTCTTACCACCGCAGATATATCAAGGCGTAGCAATACGTAAGAGCTTGACTTGTTTGGCTGACGGATCTTGGGATTATGATAAATATACTTGTAATATGCAATGTGGTCATGTCGCACCAAAAACTCAAGAATTTTCAAGAGGTGGCAACAAGGTTAACATCACTGAGGCACCATGGCATGTTGGAGTCTATGACATACAGAATGGCATAACATTTACGCATATCTGTGGCGGCACAATAATTACACCAAATTTGGTAATATCTGGTACGTCTGGGATTTGATTGATGAATAATATCAAAATTATATACGTATATTAATAATTTGATAATAATAATTTTTTTAGCTGCTCATTGTTTTTGGGACGAAGCCAATCAAAAAATTTTTAATGCAACGCTTTTCAGAATCGTTGCTGGAAAATACTTTCGTGATTATAATGCTGTTGATGAATTTTTTCCTGTACAGAAACGTAACATAACCGAAATTTATGTACAAAGGTAAAAAAAGTGTGAAGACTTTGCGTATGCTAAGTTTAAATCAATTTCTTATTCGTACTGTAAAACACATATTAGTGGACTCCCGGAAATTACTCTGTTTTTGGAAATAAGTCAAAAATGTTATGGCGAAAAGTTTTTAAAAAACCAAGATTTTAGAAAATGACTCATAAAGAAAACCACGCTAAAATATGTTTGGAAATTAAACTATTTTCTTAAATAATGAAGAATGATTCCGAATAGAATCTTCAAAAGATATATTTGTATAATGTACAGGTCCGTGCGCAGAAATCATCTAATGGGGGGTTTGAACTCAGATATCTCATGTTATGAAGTTCATAAAAAAATACAAGAAAACTATGTGTGATAATCCTAAAGAGGGAGGGGGGTGGGGGGGTTGGTTTTGAACAACCGAAAAATTCCTCACGCGCACGTGCTTGATAATGGCAAAAAAATAATTTCCCTTCAACGAAATGTTTTCGGACACATTTTGTGCATTGGAAATAAATTGTGTAATACTCGTTGAAAATATAAATAATTTCCCTTTCCATTTCCCTTGCACGAAATGAGTCTGAAAACAATTATATAGATTTTTGCTCCGCATCGTGCAGATTCGGAATTTTTCGAGGTGTAGCCCCCAAAAAAAGAACGCTTCCTTGAGAAGAATTTCTCCATACAAACGGTAAGCTTGAAGTGCAAAACAAAAAGGTTTTCATTGTTTGAGGCATAATGCATATAACATAGGCGTTATTAGAAGAATAGGCACAGCCCTAAAATGAAGCCTTTGAGAAACTTTATATCAGTTTGGGAAATTTTTCTTTATGTTGAGACGTAAGGGGACGTCCTTAATTACGTGAGGTGTTATTTTGAAAACTCGAACCCCCCCCCCCCTCCTCTTGGTGAGATTTGGTGAGATATGGCGGGACCCCTACCAAGGAGATTTAAATTATAATTTTTAATATAAATTCTATGCATTAAAACGTTGACGTGAGGTTTTCCTTGAACCCCTCCCTGCCCCCCTTGGTGAGATTTGATGAGATTTTGCCAGACCCCTCCCCTCCTATTTTAACTCACGTAATTAATAGACGTCCCCTAAGCGAACATTATTCTTAAACATCATAAGCGGAGCTGCCCAAAGAACGAGAAAGCGCTCAAAGAGCGTAAAAATAAGATCGAGATGGCGCTAAAGATCGTAAAAAAGTGTGCACGTATACGGAATCATCAATACATGCTTATCGTTGCTTGTGGTAGTCATACTGTTGATACTGTTCAAATTTCTGAAACTATTTGTTCGATTTAATTTTGTAGGTCTATTCTTTTTCGCTTAGAAAGGAGATTGGGGGAAAGAATTGGGATTAATTTTAATTTCTGCCCTTCTCTTCTGACATTAATATTTACATGCAATTTAACTTTTTTTATTCTCAATCCAACAGAATACCAAAATTATCATCAGTTTTTTCCCGACTTTTTTTCCAATTGATTTCTTGAAAGAAAAAACATTTTAAAAATGTTAAAAAATAACATCTTAGGGGACGTCCATTAAAAACGTGAGTTAAAATGAAGGGGAGGGGATCCGGCTAAATCTCACCAAATCTCACCAAGGGGGGGAGGGGGTCAAGGAAAACCTCATCTCAACTTTATAATGCATAAAATTTACATGAAAAATAATAATTTAAATCTAACGGGAGGGGTCCCGCCAGATCTCACCAAATCTCACCTAGGGGAGGGAAGGGAGGGCAGATCCGAATTTTCAAAAAAAAAGCTCACGTAATTAATAGAGGTCCCCTTACGGTTGATATCTCCGCAGGATTTGATGACTATTGAAATCACTGGCTTGAGGATCGGACTTTTACTTTTTGAAATTTAGATCCCAAAATATTTACCGCTTTCTCGGAAAATCTTACGATTCTTACGAGTTTTACGCTCTTTCGCTATATATATATGTACGTATGTAAATCAAAAGCTATTTTCATTGTGAGGCAGTCGCGCTGCTTTTTCAGCATTTCCAGTCCAATCGATATTTTTCGACCCCATCCTAAGCAGAATCTAAATTTCTCTTCACTTTTGTGCCATATATCGGCATACAGAAATAATCAGGAAACTAAAATGTTTTGTAGGAATTTAATTCACATATAAATTTTTTTAAGTTTCTGAATACTTGATAAGACATTTCGAATAAGTTACAAATACTCAGTAGTAAAAGCAGCAAATTACAACGGATTTTGAAAATTAAAATGAATTTCTTTCTATTTTCTTTAAGCTCTTTCGTAGGATGGGAAAATAACTATCTTAACGATATTGCCATAGTCAAGGTAAGGTCACATTTTGATTTTACCGAATCAATACGTCCCATTTGTATTGAGTTTCTGGAGCGTGCCGAACAAGAAGTACAAACTGATTTGACGGGAAATTTCGCTGGTTGGGGCTTAACAGAAAACTACAGAGCCTCCAAAATACTACAATCTGTGAGCATGCATACGCTATCCTATCGTGACTGTGATCGAAAATTGAAATCCAAACGCATACAATATGATCTAACGAATGACAAATTTTGTCTATACGATGAATATGGTAGTACAGCATGTCGTGGAGATAGTGGCGGTGGTCTTGTTATACCCAATGTGGATTCAACGGGCAAAATTTATAATAATCTCATTGGTGTCGTTAGCCATGGGCCAACAAGAGGTGATTGTGCCAATGATGGTATTGTAGTCATGACAAATGTACAATACTTTAGATCACTAATAGAGCCATTAAAAATTGCAAGTGAAGAAGAATTTTAACTCATTGAATTTTTTATGATAAAACGCTTTTATTATATACATATAATTAAATATGCTCAATAATTAAATATACTAATAAATTCAATGTATAATATATTTAATTTTGCTCACGACTGTAAATTGAGTTAATTATGTTTGTAGCAATATGAGAGATGTGCTCTCTTGCGTCTCAAACTCAAAGTTTGTGTGGAGAGAGCATCATGATTTTAAAGTTTCCAAGTATTTTATTCAATCGATGGCATCAGAGCTAATAAGTCAATTGAATTCGAAGGTAGTGTTTTATTCGGAAATTATTTATTTGGGTTTTTTTACTAAATTTAATTATGAAAAAATTCGATAGCCAATATAAATTAATTGCATTGACAGTGTTTATTGTATTGTTGTCAAATCTGTAAGTAAATTCTTTAGTAAATTTCTTATGAATAATAATTAATCATCGGTCAAAAAAAAAAAAAACCGTCTTGATTGGACCTCAATTTTATTGAATTCTGTAAACAAACAATCGATTATGTGATAGAGTAGGTTTTTGCTCCCCAATTTTCTCTCTGGCTCAAAACGTGCTCACAATTAAACCATTATCAATTTTTGAATAAAGAGCTTATAAACAATATATTTATTAGAGTGACACAAAAAATACAACTTTCTTTCGATTTTTCCGTTCAATAACTAGAAAGTCTTGGTAACATATCAGAAGTACGCTGTAAAAATTTAAAGTCAAAAGTTTGTTATTTATAGGTCTCCAGCATCGTTTTTTGAAATATTGTTCAGGTAATGATAAACTAATCAACGTTAAATAGAGTTCCATAAGTAAATATTTCAAAAATATATTTTTTTTTATATTATTTTGAAATTATCTCAACCGCTTATCTCAAAACTTTTAGAGCGTCTTCTGATATATGCGTACTTTTTTGTAATGAGTTTTTTTGCGTTACTCCAGCATATCTACGATCGAATAAAGTAAAATACAACCGGCTAGCAAAACAAGTTTATATAAAAAAACCACATCAAGTAAGTATGTTGTTCAATTAATGACGTCTTATTTCAATTTGCATTCGAACAAAGTCTGAAACATTTGACGCTAAGATTCTAAGAATCTGTCATTGAACTCAAAATAATTGCAGTATAATTCTTACTTACTAATTAAAAATTAAAAACGAAGATATGTATAATATGAAGATATTGATCGCCCAGAGTTGCCAAGTGGACGGGAATTTCCTGTCAAAGCCGAGGGCTTAGTCCGGAATGCTCTGTACGACTTGGTAAACCTGTGATCGCCACTACTTATTTTGTTTTCAGATGGTGGCTCTTGCAAATGAAGTAAGTTAAGTATCGAAAAATTCGATAAAAGAAAAGTATCGAACAAGTTGAAAAGCATCGATTGGCATTAAAAAACATCGAAAGAATTAAACAAAATCGAATAAAAGTTTGGAACTAACGTAAAATTTCATCAAAGTCTAGGAGAATTTCCTTGTTTTGAACAAAGTCAATAGATGTCGACAGGCCCGGATTTAGAAATTAGCCGCCCTTCTTCACTGGTGAATTAATATGACAGTGAGGACCGCTTTTTTTTGCTTGTCAACATTTTCTTAGGTAGTTTAGGGGCGACATTTTAAGTATTCGCATTTTTTTCCCCATGTGTAACTGTAAAAATTTTTTAAGCTCCCAATATTTGCCGCCCCTAAATTCTTGCCACCCTAGGCACTAGCCTAGTGCGCCTGTAAGGTAAATCCGGGCCTGGATGTTGGAAATAATCGAATAAGTTGATGAAGAACGTCAAAAATAAAAATAGCACAGACTGTCGACTAACAGTTTTTGAAATAATAAGTAGTATTTTAACTCTAACTATTTTAATTCTCTATCGCCAGAAGACCTCTAAGACGTAGGTACGCTTTATTATCCTCTTCTCCCTTAAAAACGAGACTTAAAAATCGGACTGATTTCAAGATTGAAATTAAGTGGCAATAGTTCCAGAGCAGGTTTGGATTGAATCCCAGTGTCCACCGACATTGCAATTTACTAACTCCAAAATAATCTCCAAATGTCCACAACATTTCCTCAATTTCGTATTGTGCTTTAATTTCATATTACGGGCTCCATATTCCCACCCCCAAGCAGTTGAGCCCGTAAAATTAATAAAATTTTTGCTTATAAACTAACAATTATTAAAATAATTCTATAAATTTATTGAAATCTTATATGTTTATGTAGATGCATTTCCAAGAGCGATAAGGTCCATTACTGCCCTGATAAAACTGAAAAATCTTGCGGCCGTCAAAGCAATTATGGTAAGCTTGAACTAACTTTATTGTTTTAATATATGTTCACATATCTATGTATGATAAAATATGTTTGCTAATTGAAGAATTAAAAACAAATACTTTCAAATTAAACGAAAACAAAAGTTGGACGACTAAATAGTTGGACGACAAAAAAGTTGGGCGACGAAAAGGTTTGACGAAAAAAAAAGTTAAATGAAAAAAACGCACAGCAAAAAATGTTATATGGCAAAAAAAATTGTTACATAGCAAGATGCAAGATGCACAGCAAAAAAGATGGGCGAAAAAAAATATTGGACAAATAAATAGTTGTACAACAAAAACATTTCACAAATAACAGTAGACGACAACAAGTTTGGACTTAAAAAAAATTGTGCTGACTAAAATGTTGAACGATTAAGTTCTAAAACGTCCAAAGAGTTGGATGACAAAAAATTGAAAGATAAAAAAGTTGGACGTCAATAAGATAGAACTATAATAAATTTGGATACCAAAAGAGACAGACAAAAAAATTTGAGCGAGAAACTAATTGCACAACTAAAATGTTTGACGACAATTGAGTTGAATGATATTACTATTGGACGACCTAAAAGTCGGACAGAAAAGATGGATGAAAGAAATTTGAATAACTAAAAAGTTGAAGGCCAAAAACTTAGACAAGATAATAAATTAATAATAAAACGTTGGACAACTATATAGTTGGATGATAGTTGGATGAAAGTGCGCTCTCTGCTTCTAATTAAAAAATAAAAAAATTTAAATCCTTACTATTGCCAGATTGTGGAAGTGTGGCTCCGAAAACACTGGAAATTACAAGAGATGGTCGCAAGCTAAATTTCACTGTTGTACCTTGGCATGTGGAAATTTTTTTTCCTTATGAATTCCAAATGAATCGATACAAAAAAAGCTGCAGCGGCACAATAATTTCAAAAAAATGGGTCATTTCAGGTGAGAGAACAAAAATAAAATGCTTTTTATAGTGCGTTAATGTTCTAAACACAATGAATGCGAGATACGTGGTAAATGATTTTTTTCCTAGAGCAAGATGCGCATTGGAAGCTCAAAAAAAGCTCTATTACGTACATATCTTTAAGGAAAAATCATGTTGTCTCGTTTGGTTTTTTCTCACACTCGCATCTCGCATTCCTGTTGGACCATTATTTATCGATATATATAAAATTTTATTTATAATTCCAGTTGCTCATTGTTTTTGGGACATCGTAAAAAAACAGTTTATGGACTTAGCGATGTGCAGGGTAGTTGCTGGAGCGACGGGTCTTGATTACTACTCTGATGATGACTTTAAGACAGCGCAAAAGCGTAGCCTAAAAAAATTTATTAGGTAATTTACTAAACCATCATTCCAAAGGCATTTTAATTTTATTCTTCGAAAATTCATTTGAAAAACTTTTCCAAATCTAGAAATTTATTTGGCAAAACTTTACGCCGAATTTTATGAATTTCCCCTTTTATTAAAATACTCGCTACTGCGTCTTATCTTAAATATTCCAAATTGTTCTTTTATTTTTCATCATCACTGTAGTCCTTACAAAGGATTAAAGGAACCAGAAAATGATATTGCAGTCATCGAGTTAGCAACAGATTTTGAGTTTACTGAATCAATTCATCATATTTGCGTACAATTTGTTGAAGATGATGCCAATGGCATGCAAACGGATTTCATTGGTGCCTTTGTTGGTCAACTAAATAAAGGGGTTGAGAAAAACTCCAACGAACAACGGTTTGTAATTACGGAAACAACATCTCATGACGAATGTAAAAAGGAGCTTGACGTTGAATTTAGACCGCTAATTGGAAATAGTGCTGATATTATTTGTATCAGTTATTGTCTTGCTGGTATTAAGTATTCTTCGCATGGCAGTGGATTTGTAACTATTGATACAAAAGCGGAAAGACAGCGTTTTAGTCTGGTTGGCATTATAAGTTTTGGCGACTATACAAACGGGAAGCTTTGTTCAACAGATCCAAAACAAATTGTGATAACTGGGCAACCCTTAAGAACGCTAATTGAAAATTCAGTTAAAGGTATGTTTTATAATTCAATATTATGTGACCCACTGCATCTACCTACCTATAATTTAATTTTCAAACAATCCCATAACAAATAATATTCGTTTTATTTGAATTAATTCCTTTTCTTCTCCCATAAAGATGGTTCCTTTGAAATTCAACATACAAATGATTCTACAACGGAAACTCCAGTTGTTTCAGCATATGGAGACTTTTGTCGATTACCATCAAATCAAGAGCATCTGATTGTTGAAGATTTGAGCAACAATGTTATTGCAACGGGTGCACTTGTTCCAACGAATACAATTGTAAAGTTTAAATGTGATATCAGCTATTTCTTGGAAGGAGAATTGCAAAATATCTGTGTTATTAACAATTGGCAAGTGGAAATGCCTTCTTGTGTCAGTAAGTTATTAAAGCAAAAGTTTGCAAATGCATTTTTCAAAAACTTTTCTTTTCCTTTCTAGAATATTGCAATAAAACTCAGCTAACAACAAAAATATCCTCAAAAGCCATATGTCATTATCATGAAAGTCAAGTGCCTTGTAACGATCGCATACGTGCGGAAACACAGGCACAAATTAGTTGTGTTACAGGCTTCATACCGCCAAAGGTCTATAAAGGCTTTAAAGTACACAAAACCCTAACGTGTGGTGCTGATGGAAATTGGAATTATGATAAATATAGCTGCAATATGCAATGTGGGCGCATGGCACCACAAGTGCAAGAATATATAGGTGGCGATAATAAGAATAGAGCAGATATCACTGAGACACCTTGGCATGTAGGAATCTATGACATTCATAATGGCGCAACATACAGCTACACTTGTGGAGGCACAATTATAACACCAAATTTGGTAATTTCAGGTAAGTAAGTACATTACACTGGTATACGAAGACTGTGCTAATGGGAAATGATAGATGGATTTTCGAACGCACAACATCATAGTGCATAGTTTTTGAGCTGATGGGAAGTTCAAATCCCCAAAGAAGATTTATTGAGAATTTTTGAATAATCGTGAGCACTCAACCTATCTTTCTACAAACTTTCAAAATGTCTTAAATTGAAGCTTATCATTTCCCCTTTCGATCGCATTAAATCAAAAATTAATCGCATCAGAACTTGTAGCTCCGGGAAGCACATAATCAACAGCTCTATAGACCCCTGTGGTCTATGTGAGGGTATGGCCGCCACCAAAACCTGTGGCTACATGATCTTTCATTTATGAACTTTGAGAATCACAATTTAAGCGTTGTTTGTAGAGGGTGCAATGTACCCCAATCCAGCCAGTGTTTGCTCATTGGTGACCATACAAAGTTTTTCCAATGCTGTTTCCGACAAGGAACTATCATAAAAAAAGTAAAGGTATATTTATCAACATAAGGGTTGTTTTAAGAGGGTCCGTATATTTTATTAGTTACGGCATGCCCTGGTCGTCTTTTGATTTGTCCAAATTGAAATTTAAGACTAAAAACGTATAAATTCCATGTTCTCTCTCACTCAAATTGACGGTCACTGACATAACTAAGCTCAAAGGCGCGCAGGGGGTCAAGTTCAGAAGTGATTGAATTTAATTTTAATGGGGTCAAAAGAAAAAATGACAAGCCTTAATTTGAAATAATTTTTAAGGTTTTAGAACTACGATTTTAGTACCCACGGTTATTCAAAAATAGCCATAGTTTTTTGTTGGGGCTCCAACCCCCATTTCCTCAAAAACTATGCATGATGGACAACTTTCGTGGAACAGATTAGTGTTTTGCGAAAATCTATTGAAAACAGTTGAAATTTGCCGACCAGTGTTATTTATTACTGAGTTTCTCCACATCTTTCTAGCTGCACACTGTTTTTGGGACGAAGCCAATAAGCGTAGCTACAATGCTTCACTATTTAGTGTTGTTGCTGGCAAATACTTCCGGGAATATAACAGCGATAAAGAATTCTTTCCTGTGCAAAAACGTAATATAGGTGAAGTTCATATACCAAGGTAAACTGAAGTAAACTTCTTGTAGGGTGGCTCTATGCACAAAAAAAAAGAGGGAAAAATCTTTTTATGCAAATAATCAGCTTTTTGGTCACTTATTGCATTTATTTCTTTATTTACTTAGTTCCTTCGTTGGAAAAGATAATAATTACTTAGATGATATTGCAGTAGTCAAAGTTATGCCGCATTTCGAGTTTACAGATACAATACTTCCTGTTTGCATACAATTTTTAGAGCGTGGCGATCAAGATGTACAGACTAATTTGACTGGAAATTTTGCTGGTTGGGGCTTAAGCCAAAGTCAACGATCTACTAATGAACTACAATCTGTAAGCATGCAGACGTTATCCTATCGTGAATGTGGCCGTAAACTAAAATTCAAATATTCAAATTATAATTTACCTAATGACAAATTTTGCTTGAATGCTGAACATATGGATGCGTCACCATCACTTGAAATTAGCGGTGGTGGCTTTGTGGTTGCTAGTATCGATTCGGATAACAAGTTATATTATAATTTAATTGGCGTTGCAGGACGTGGACCCGCAAGTGGTGATTGTGCCCAAGCTGATGCTATAATAATGACGAATGTTCATTATTTCAAATCACTTATCGCACCAGTTAAATTTTCAAATGAAGAGGAATTTTAACTTAAATTATTGTTTGAGCTTATAAGGAAATACGTTTCAAAATTATTCCGAATTTTATTTATTTTAATAAATTTGTTAAGTTTTGACCAATTTTTGTTTTTTTAAAAACCATGAATTTTTTAAAAAAATGTGCAAATAACCTAAGTCTTTTTTAAAATTTTAAGAAAGCTTATTTCCTTAGCTTTGAAATGAAGTATCATTTGTATAAGTTTTTTTTTTATTTTTACTCGATTTTATCAAAAAAAATAAATTCACTTCGGTGAATTTTGGAAATTTTTTTATATGTTTTTCTTATATGATGTCTTTTTCGACATATTTCATTTTCATTGCCAGATGAATCGGAGATTGTTTCCCTGTTTACAATGGGGTCATATACTACGCCAGCGTATTCAAAAAAAAACTCCCAAAGTGATTTATATTCCATATTATTGATATTCATTCAGGGGTTTCCAACGTATAATGCTTTTTAAGAAAACTCATATCCTCAACTCCCAATGGCTATATCTCCGAAACTAGCTCCGACTCTTTATTTAAAGACATTTTTTTGCTTTAAGTCCCCTATTTTCCTTAAAAGAATAAACGTTGGTCAAAGGGAGCTTAGATAAAACTGTTTCTTCAGGTATACAGGCACGGTTTCTAATGTAATTAATGTCTGTATTTTTTAATAACTATTGTTGTTTTTCGACAGTTTTGAAACTGCTTTTTGTTATAATTATATCATACATATCTCATATATCTTTAACAAACTGTCACAGATGAGTTGACCCCCCTGCCCAAAAGCATTACGTAATAAGTATATGACCAGCTCCTAAACCAATGATGTAAGTAAACTTGGAGAAAAACTGAATGTGAGCCAGTTGTTTAGACCTTTTTGGAGAAGTGATACCGATCTATCTTCGTGCAAATAATTCAAAGAGGCTTGTTAATAAGGTACAAATGAGTCCTATCTTTATTTGCTATAAATTATTAAATTTTTTTTTATATCAGGATAAAGTACGTTCGACCTGCACATAGTACCTACATTCCACTATAACTCAGTACATTCACGAAATGTTCAAATGCCAAAATTGTTTTTTATTTTTTTATATCCCTGTCCCTATCCCTATCCCTATCCCTATCCCTATCCCTATCCCTATCCCTGTCCCTATCCCTATCCCTATCCCTATCCCTATCCCTATCCCTATCCCTATCCCTATCCCTATCCCTATCCCTATCCCTATCCCTATCCCTATCCCTATCCCTATCCCTATCCCTATCCCTATCCCTATCCCTATCCCTATCCCTATCCCTATCCCTATCCCTATCCCTATCCCTATCCCTATCCCTATCCCTATCCCTATCCCTATCCCTATCCCTATCCCTATCCCTATCCCTATCCCTATCCCTATCCCTATCCCTATCCCTATCCCTATCCCTATCCCTATCCCTATCCCTATCCCTATCCCTATCCCTATCCCTATCCCTATCCCTATCCCTATCCCTATCCCTATCCCTATCCCTATCCCTATCCCTATCCCTATCCCTATCCCTATCCCTATCCCTATCCCTATCCCTATCCCTATCCCTATCCCTATCCCTATCCCTATCCCTATCCCTATCCCTATCCCTATCCCTATCCCTATCCCTATCCCTATCCCTATCCCTATCCCTATCCCTATCCCTATCCCTATCCCTATCCCTATCCCTATCCCTATCCCTATCCCTATCCCTATCCCTATCCCTATCCCTATCCCTATCCCTATCCCTATCCCTATCCCTATCCCTATCCCTATCCCTATCCCTATCCCTATCCCTATCCCTATCCCTATCCCTATCCCTATCCCTATCCCTATCCCTATCCCTATCCCTATCCCTATCCCTATCCCTATCCCTATCCCTATCCCTATCCCTATCCCTATCCCTATCCCTATCCCTATCCCTATCCCTATCCCTATCCCTATCCCTATCCCTATCCCTATCCCTATCCCTATCCCTATCCCTATCCCTATCCCTATCCCTATCCCTATCCCTATCCCTATCCCTATCCCTATCCCTATCCCTATCCCTATCCCTATCCCTATCCCTATCCCTATCCCTATCCCTATCCCTATCCCTATCCCTATCCCTATCCCTATCCCTATCCCTATCCCTATCCCTATCCCTATCCCTATCCCTATCCCTATCCCTATCCCTATCCCTATCCCTATCCCTATCCCTATCCCTATCCCTATCCCTATCCCTATCCCTATCCCTATCCCTATCCCTATCCCTATCCCTATCCCTATCCCTATCCCTATCCCTATCCCTATCCCTATCCCTATCCCTATCCCTATCCCTATCCCTATCCCTATCCCTATCCCTATCCCTATCCCTATCCCTATCCCTATCCCTATCCCTATCCCTATCCCTATCCCTATCCCTATCCCTATCCCTATCCCTATCCCTATCCCTATCCCTATCCCTATCCCTATCCCTATCCCTATCCCTATCCCTATCCCTATCCCTATCCCTATCCCTATCTCTATCCCTATCCCTATCCCTATCCCTATCCCTATCCCTATCCCTATCCCTATCCCTATCCCTATCCCTATCCCTATCCCTATCCTTAACCTTACACCTAAAAAACATTCATGGGAAATATTATAAAAACAATGTTATTTACTTAGTGTTTTTAAAATTAACATTTTTCTTTATTTGAAATATAATTCTGGAGTATGATTTTGCTGTTGTTTATTTATTATTTTGCTGTTTTAACACAAGAATTATAAACAATAATTTATGATTTATAAAAAAAAAACTAAAGTTAAAAAAATATATTATATGTAAGAAAAACTAAATGCCATTTTAAAAAACATTTTAAATATTTTTTTTCTTTTTCCTTTAATGATCAGTACATTTATTGAGAATTTCTACACACTATTATTTATTTTTTTTTTTATTTATTTATATATATATTTGTATATATATGTATACATATTTCATGAGTTTTTACTGATTTTTATGATGTATTCAATATGTATTATTTTCAAAGAAAAAACAAAATTATTTTTCTTGATTTTAAATTTAACAACGACTTAAATTATTAATAAATAATTCATATTTTTTTGAAGGTCTTAATAAATTTTTCAAAAATAAATATTTCTTAGATGGGTTTTACAGTTGGGAATTTAAAAAGCGTACAGTTTTTTTCTTTGACAAATGGGGCGTGGCTAAATTAAATTCTTAAATAAATTATGTAAACGTATGCGTTTTTGCTTTAACGACTATAGAACATCGTTAGAGCTTTTTACTACGATTATATATGTGAATTGATAGATTTTTCTTCAATGCCTTAAGTTGAGCGATTTTTTCTATACTTTTTTTTTCTGTGTATATTACTGACTATTTTATTTTTTGAGATTTTCGTAAGCATGCGAAGTTAATGAATATATATTTGGAAAATTTTTTTGATAGTCAGAAAAAACATAAAACAGGCTAACAATTGTGAAAAACTACTTTCAAACTGTTAAATTGAAAGAGAGTCAAATGTTTTGTGGTTTTTATGCTAAAGAAAATTTTGAGCAATATAAATACTGTATGCAGTAGAAAATCAAAAATCTTCGAAATAAATCAAATAGAGGAAAAAGGCAATATAAAAATAATTGTTAAAATCTTAAGCGGAGCTTTAAAGCTTTGTAAAAACGTTTTAAGCTTTTAAGCAAGTTTTTTTTTTCATCTTATATTTAAATATTATTTATATATATTTTTATGTAGACTTTTTTTACGAATATACGCATATGTATGTATGTTTTTTGTGTGTGTTTTTTTCTACCGGGTGTCTCACACCCGTTAATGTTAATGTTAAAATTAAAACTCATTATTCGGTTTATTTATAAGTAAATTCATGAAAACTAATTATGTTGTATCAATACAAGTTAGTCGATTTTAGTGCAACACCCGGTTTTGTGTGCTTGATCCCACTAGGAAATGTCGATTAATGATCAAGTATAGTATGCTAATGCATATTTTTTACTCGCCGTATGTGTTTCTTGGGAAGGAAAAATATTATGTTTGTTGTTTTGTTTATTTTTCTTAAAAAATATTCCGTGTTTGTTATAAAGAGTCACAATTGACTCTTTTCACGTGTTTCGCCCATCGCTTGATTTTACGTTACTCCATATACAAAGCACCATTACACGCATTACTCACTAAAGCAATTGAGGCAATAAAACAGCATCGTTGCAGTTCTTGTGAAATGTTTGAGTTTCACTAGCAGTGTAGTAAGTCAAATAAATCAAAGCCTAGAAATGATTTACAGAAAAAAAATTTAATATTGAAATAATTAATGAACTGAAAAATGAAGAAATTTTGCAACGCAGAAGAAAGCAATTCAGATGTTATTCCAAAATAGGAGAGAACAGTATTTCAAATAATATCTTCTACAGATAAATACATCCAGACCACCACTGCTCTATAGCAGATTATATTCAAGGTCAAAGTTATTAATCCGAGGACCCTCAGGATAAAGGTTCGGGTAAGTAATCTAAACATTTGGTCAAAAAATTCGATTTTGATTCTAACTAAAAGCATTAATTTCTAGAGCTGAGGGGTGTATATGTATGTTATTACATTGGGTACACAAATCTGAATCAAGTTATATTTTCTTGCACAACTACTTTGGGTGGGTTAAAATTGTGCTACGAGCCTTAAGGATATAACCCTACGTTCGGACCTTAAACTCTAGCAAAAAAAGGGTGTTGTTTTCTTGCTCAATCGCAAACATTCATTATATGCGCACGATTTGTTCGACTTTACCAGAGAAAGCTACAAATTACGAGTATTTTGAGTGCTTGCGTTCAAGTTTTCCAGAGCAAACTATGAAAAACAAGTACATACATAAGTCCATTTTCTGCGTCCAAGCTCACCATAAAATACTTCAAACTATAAGTGAATCCATTGAATCATATGAAAGCTTTCAGAAACGTATCTGAAACTAATAAGGTTTCATGTGAAAGATTTCTGAAAGGTTTCTGTTACATGCGTAGTGGGAATCCATTGTTTGCATTCGAATTTCTCAAATAATCCCTCCCAAAATAGAAAAATCTAAAGTTCCACTGTCTGCCTCAGAGTTTATGGGAATAATCCCCGATAAACGAGTGAATTTGGAAATTAAAAAGCCGAATGCAAAAATCAAAATTTTTTTGGTTATCTACTACCAGCTTTTGTGACTGCCGCAAATGAACATTAGTATAAGTCTTATTATCCAATAATGTAGCGAGCAAACTTTATATATTTTTTGATTAAGTTAGTCATTAATCGTTTCATTTCCGACTGGGATTTTTACAGTAATACTAATACATTCATATTTTGGTAAATGTTTCATTTATAATTTACAATAGTTTTTTTTTATTTTTTCTTCTTTTTCTAATGATATTACATAACATATTTTGTTTTAATTTTTATAAAATAAATTTAAATAATTTAACAAAAAATAAAATTATTTAATTTAATATCATTTTAATTATTTTAAGTATTTTGTTTAAACTTTCTGTGTTCTCTATAGCGTAAAAATTATGTTATTTAGTTTTAGTGATGATTTTATTTTCTTCTTTTTTGTTATTCATGATGATTTGTTTCATTGTCTTTGTTGTTGTGGTTTTTTTAATTAATTATTTATTTATATTTATTTTCATAGCGTTCAACATTTAATTTTTGTTCAAGCCGCAAATGATTTTGTTTATATGTCAATTTTATTATTCAATTTATTATTTCACTTTTGAAATAATTAGTTTCATTTTAAAAATAATAATTGAGTTAATTTGTTTATGCGTTTTTCAATATTTAATATCTTTAAAATTTCAATTTTTTGTTTATATTTTAAATTACATATGCATGTATGTATGTGTGTGTGTGTGATTTAGTGTAAATGTAATGATTTTATTTTTTTGGTTAATATGCTTTTCTTACTTCTGTCTATGGTTTACTATTATTTTGTTTTTTTTTTGGTCTATCCCTATTCCTCACTATCTTCCTATTTATACTGCATGTTGTCTCCGCTTTTCTCTTTATTCATTTAGTTTATGCCATTCTGCGATTTGTCTTCTTGGAGAGTTGCATACTTCATTCCAGTGATTTAGTGCAGTTCCACCTGAATTGGGTCCACCCAGTTCTAATCGTCCAATAACCTTAAAATGTAAAGAGTTTAGAAATATATATCATACATAAATATTAATTTATAAAACAAAATAATTGTCATATTTTTATTTCTTTATCAGTTATATGTTGCAAGAAAAGCCGAACAGCATTCGCGCAATGACAGAATTCTGTCCCTTCTCGAACTATCCCTAAATGCAAAAACCACCAATTTTGTAGTTTTTCCTGCGAAGGCCTTAAAGCACCCCTTCTAAGGTATAAACCTGTTTTAAAATTATTTGAGAAAATGTTTATCCCTAGGGAGGGGGATTTAGAACCCTAAATGGAAAAGAAAAATATGCGCATATTGTGTTTCTCGCCTCGAATACAGGAGGGGAGAGAGGCGAGGTGTTCTGCGCACAAGGTCGGCACAATCAAGAAATTGCAAAGTCAAAAATGATTCATTACGTCCTGGGTAAACGTGCAAATCGGAGACCGGAAACGGTCATATACCATCTAGTTTTGCAGTTTGATTGTCCTAAAAAATGTTTAAAAACTAAAGGGTCGACAGGGTCTTTCCACAACAAGCATAACTTTCTGTATTGGAGAGCATTGCCTTCGATGTTTGAATGGAAAATGACTGAAAAATGGACTTAAAGAGCTCTCAGATCGCAAAATATTTCAACGCAGTGGTTCTTCAAGACTCAAATTAATATGATGACTGGGAAAAGAGCAACACATTAAAAGTTGTATACTACATTTCGAAAATTATGGCCTATGCGTAGCCCTGAAAGAACAAAAAATTACATATTGCAAACAGGGCCGTCCGGTGGTAGCCATATACGGAAAGTTTTTAATCCTTGCGAGAACGATAAGAAAGCGTTCGGTCCAGACAACTGAGTTTGACAATGTGCAGAATATGCGCAAGACAAACGTCTTAAAAAAAAATCCGCTTCTGAAAATGTTCGGACCCTTCGAAGAACTACGGGCACGGAAAAATCTATCCGTTATTTTCCCTTGCCGGAAGTGAAGAACAGCCTAAATCAATAAGGCATCTTCTATCTTTCTTCTTCATCAGTGAATGCGACCTTCATTGATATGTTAGAAATTATGAGAAGATTAGGGTGGTTATTCTACTCTTAAGCTATTATAGGTACTCAGCGTACTTTAAATTTGTTTATAAAACTTAGAACTATCTATATACTGACATGAGTACTCACCTCATTTTTGGTTACACGATCCCAATCAAGTAGCATCAGTTCCAGAGATACACCATCTAGTGAGGCACCAGTGCCCTGAAAATAGTCAAACATTCGATATTCATAAAGTAAGCCAATTAAATAACCGCTAAAACTCACCTCAGCTGTTGGTATATCGAAAGCAAAGCTCTCATTAAATACTGGACTCAAAGTGCGTTTCTTGACATGTGTCTTTTTCTTTGCGATACGCTGTCCATTATACAATAAGTAAATCTTAACATAAGGATCAGCCAGCCCGGTCACATCCATGCGTGGTAGATTTCGTGCTTTCAACAAAACGACGGTTAAACGACCGGCAGCTGGTTGCCAACAGAGTGAAATAAGTAGCTCACCACGACCCTGTGCGCGTATTTTTAAAGAACGTGGTTGAATTTCCTTGCTAATGGACAGAGCTTCCTTAGATATATCGCCAATTTCAATAGAGGACAAAGGACAGACAACTTCACCAATGACATCATCACGAGAATACCGATCAAAACTTAAGATAACGAAATGTAGCGACATATTCTGAAGATCAATCATATTGAGTCCATAGAAAGTAAAATCTTCATCGTATACAGGATTACGAGTGTTACGTACCACCCTGTGATTTCAGAAAAAAAAAATCGTAAATGTTGATAAAGCTAAGGTGTTTCTACTGAATTTCTTACCTGGTCTTAACTTTGTGCTGTTTCTCGGGCAACAATTGCAACTTAACATAAGGATCTGTGGCTGGCTGCGTGCGTCCATTGATATTACTGGGTATATCACCACCACCAGTGCCAATGCCACCCTTAGATGGTAGTCCACGACAACGTATAATCGATACCATCAATGCATTACGTTCAGCCAAGTAACGTAATTTGAAGTAGATTGTACCCAATTTGCCATACTGATCAATAGCGATGTCCTTATTCAATCCACCATTGCTAAGGTTCAAGGATTCCTCCATTGCGCTACCAATTCCAACAGGACTCTGTGCTTCAGGTGAAAGTTTTTGCTCTACGCTCAGCTTTGCTTGCTTTGGCTGCACCTCATCCTCTTCTACGTATTTCATTGTTTGTGGTGCAATTGGGGAAGTAGTTTGTTCCTGCATGCCTGGTTGTAAAATTCCCAACTGTTTGGTACCTGTGGGTGATGGTGATTTCTTGAGATAATGCGGCGGTTGGCCACTGGGTGAACGAACTGCAGTCGGACGTCTGGTCGGTTGGAATGGGAATGTTGCATCATGTTGATTCTGTTTCTTGTTGCGTGCTCTCATTTGCTTGGCACACACGCAAGCCACAGCCGCCAGTAAGGCGGCCGCAGTGAGACCAAGCACAGCAGGAAGAACTGTAATTTTAAGGAAGGAGTTTATTAGTGTGTGTGTTAGTAAAATAAAAACCATTGAGAAAATTTAATTATATAATTGCTTTCAATAGCATACATTTAATTTATAAAAAAAAAACACAAACAAGTAAATGCGAATTTGCTGGCCAGTTAGAAAACTGTATACCCTACACTATACCCTATGCTAAACACTATAGACATCTGCGTAATGCTTTATGATATTAAATGTAAGGTAAAATGACTTTGAAACCAAAAACCTGTTGCAGCCTCTGATTTGCTTTGTACTTGCTATATCTAAGAAAGAGCGTTTTATTCGATATCGACTGGCTCCAATTATCCTGCGTTTTTGTCGAAAAAGATTACACCAAGCACAGCCTCGATGTTAGCATTCGAAATGAAATTCCTGAAATAACTCCAGAAATCTGCGAAATTGTTATGAAAAATTTGCGTAAAAGGGCTTGGCTTTGCGCCGAGCTGGAACATAAAACGCACCCTTTATATTAAACTTTACTGCAGCGCTGAGCAAAACACAAACAAATGTGCCATTTGTGGCACTTTACAACAAACTCATCGTTTTTAGTAAATTTTAAAAAAATTTAAAGAGGTTGAAAAATGTTGAAACAGTTGAAATAAATTAAATAACTCAAAAAAAGTTGAAGAGGTTAAAAATTTTTAAACAAATTGAAAGAGGTTGAAAAACTCGAAAAAAGTTGAATATATCTAAAAAATTGAATGAGGTCGAAAAAGTCGAAAAAAATTTAACGAGTTTGACAAAGTCGGAAAAATATGGAAATGTTGAAAGAGGTTGAAAAATGTTGAAACGGTTGAAAAAAGTTGAATGAGGTTCAAAAAGTCAAAAAAGTTGAATAAGGTTGACAAAGTCGAAAAATGTTGAAAAAAGTTTAAAGAGGTTGAAAAATGGTAAAACAAATGAGAGAAGTTGAATATCTCTAAAAAAGTTGAATGCCGTTCAAAAAGTCGGAAAAATATGGAAAATGTTGAAAAAAGTTGAAAGAGGTTGAAAAATATTGAAACAGTTGAAAGAAGTTGAATAATTCGAAAAAAAGTTGAATGAGGTTCAAAAAGTCGAAGAAAGTTGATTAAGGTTGAAAAAGTCGAAAAAATTTAATGAGGTTGAATAAATTTGAAAGAGGTTGAAAATCTCAAAAAAAGTTGAATATCTCTAAAAAAAATTGAATAAGGTCGAAAAAAGTTGAAGGAGTTTGACAAAGTCGGTTAAAAAGAGTTGAAAAAGTCAAAAAATATTACAACATTTTGTTATAATGGGAAATACCACGCCCACTGATGCAATCTCGTCGAAGTCCATTTAATTTCAGAGTTTTTACTAACCGACATCTCTATAACAAATTTTGTTAGAATTACTCTTATACATAATACACCAAATATAACTCAAAACGTTTTTTGCTTGTATGGGAGGTGCCACGCCCACTAATGCAATCTCGTCGAAATACATTTAATTTCAAAGCTTATAGAAACCGATATCTTAGCACCAAATTTTAAAAAGATTACTCTCATAGCACACTAAATATAACTTTTAACTTTTTTTGTTTGTATGGGAGGTGCCACACCCACAGGTTCTAATGCGCCCATATCATAAGATACCTTATAGCGAGTACATCCACCATATTAAATTCTATAACTACCGCATTGGTAGTTCTCCTATTATAACGTTTATAAATATTGTGGGCTGTGCCACGCCCTTCAACGAGTTTTGCCAGCATAGTGATATAGCATGACTGCTTTCAGTGATATTATTTTTAAAATTTTTATAAAAATCATCAGTGCCGTTTTCGAGTAGCATTGAATCAAAAACAGGAAAAATTCGGAAAGAGCAATATCAGATGATTATGATGCTTCGTCGATGACATTCGTTGAGTTTTTGGCTAACAATTCTTTCACGATATTGGCTTTATGTGATGGCGCATTATCGCGATGCGTCGATGAGTTCTTGCTTTACAAATCAGACAATTTTCGGCAGATATTATCATGGAAGCGCTTCATGACGTTTTAATATGTAATATCCTTTATTGACTTACCGTTTCAAGGCAACAAAAGAAATGTTCATGAGTAAATGATTTGATATAATTATATATATTTATATATACAATTCCGTATACTTTTTACACAGTATACATAGTATGTTAACTTACGAAATTTTTCCACCATCGTTCAAATCGTTCAATGACTCAGTTATCAGCACAAGGCTAAACCGTACGTGTCAAGCTATGAATACAACCCCGCTCCTTATTTATTTTGTGTACCTGAATCCAGAGTCTGCTTTTATTTTTAGGTTTTACTCACATTAAAAAAAAAAATTGCTAAAATTAAGCAAATGTTTAAAAATATTTAATTAATTCATAATTACACTGTAGAACAAAAAAAAAAAATGTTCATTGACGAAGATCAAGTTAAAAGTATATTTTTGTAAAAAGTAATTTTAAGCTAACCAACATTTCAATCAAAATATCGAATATCTCATACAAAAATTTAAAAAAAAAACAAATTTTTTTTAGTTTATTAATGTAAATTTGATTGTAAAAAATATATATTTAAAAAGTTTAAGAAAGTTTAGTGCCTGTTATGTCATATATTTTAGTTGTCCGTAGTTGAGTTTCAAATTTTGATTGAATTCTAAAAACAGTGGGGTGATAGATATACATAAATATGACTTGCTATAGGGGTTCAGCATAATATTACATTTTATATATTTTATCTTTATTTTGTATTTGTTCTACAGTGTTATTTTTATTGTGACTGCTGTTCAGCGCTGTAAGTGATAACACCAATAATATTACAATAACAAAGACAGACAATACAGACAATAAAGGGCATTAACTAATTATACTATGGTAATTTTATTGACTGATAAATGAAATGAAATACAACAGTGACATTTGAGCACCGATATAAAGAAGTCATTTCCGAAATTGCTATTTTTCCAGCTGCACAAATTTGTTGACAACCCAAGCAATAGGCGATAACAAGGTAAGGCTTTTGTTTTTGTCTCTTTTTTTTATTGTAACCCCTAAATTATTTTGCGGAACTGCAGGAAAGCCTTTATAGGTTAAGTGTCAAGCAATCGTAAAATTTAACCAGATAGATCTCTCAAAAAATGTTGAAAAGCAATAAATTGGTTAATAACTATTAAGCTTCGTAGCCTTGCTAAAAACAAACTTAAAAATAATTACTTAGGTACATACATAAACATACGATACATTTTATACAGATCTTTGTAAAAGCGGAAACGTAGTGAGCTAAGAAACTGTTAACATATTGCATCGGCGTTCAAAGGTCACTGATGAATTCATTTGGCACTGGTAGTAACTACGTTGTATGTCTATGCCATCGAAAAGAATAAGCTTCATTAGAATTATGAAAGCTCTTTAAAACGTCACTGAAACGCTGGTGTTTCAAATGGCGCCTTCTTTAACTGCGTTGTATTATAATTATTAGAAAAAAAAGCCTGATAAGGCACTGAAAAATATTACTTAAATGCTCCGTTCTCGTTACGAAAAGTGCTTTTTTTTAACATTGTCAGGTCATTACAAATACTAACTTCGGGTTTTGAACCGTTTTCACAATATCCGATTGAACTCAATATTTAACCGGACATTGTGAAAATAGCTCATACTGTATCCAAAACACGAGTAATAACACCAAATAAAAATTATTACAATGCAGTATTCGAATAAAAATGTTTGGCTTAGTGGCAAGAAGTTAAGTCCGATGATATCACTTCTACATTTGTTTGATGGCAGGTTAAATTAGCCGAAAGAAAATTTAGGGTAATTTATTAAACAGATATGAATTAGATCGAAAAATATAGTATGCAAGTCTGTAAAAGTTTTTAGGATTTTGGACATGTCTAAAAGCATATTTGTATGCGAATAAATCTTTACGAAAGCTGACTATGAAACTCATGCCTCCCGGCCTTATAAAAATAAAATAAGACTAGTAAAGGTGTTAGCTTCATCCAGGCCGAAACTGTAGGTACCTTTTAAATTTATATGTTATGTTTTTGAACATTATTAATTATTTTACAGATTGTGAGTTTACTGTTTAGTACAGTGTGTGATAACACTTAAAAAAAAAAAATATAACTTTTTCGCTGACAAAGTCAAGCAGCAAACAAAACATTCAAAACCCATAGAAGTACAGTCAGCGAAAAAGCTATATGTGCGTACAATGATTTTATACATATTTCCCATGATAAAAATTTATTACGAAAATAACGGTAAAACAGAAGTATGCAGAATGCAAGCGCGATTTGCGGAAAGTAATTTGTAATGTTGCTTTTGTTATTTGCTTTGAAAAAAGTACCGTAGAATGGCTTGGTAATGATGAAAAAAAATTGACATTTTGGAAAAAAAAATCTCTTAACCTCAAATGTTTTTTAACGCGCATTAAACTTATGTCATTTCTTTGTCATATTAATACAAATTCACAATAAAATTTTAAGCGTAAAAACAACTGGGCTTTTTGAGAAAATCAGCCTTGTTTTTCTCCGGTTCCTCCGCCAATTTTCAACAATTTTCAAAATTTCTTATATATTCTGACAGAGAATCAGAAGTTCTATTCTTTCAGCGGTTTTTCAAGTTTTGACACTAAAACTTTAAAAGGGCATAACTTCGTAAAAAATGTTTTTTAATCAAATCGGAGTAATATTTGTCCCCTTATATCCTCTGAAAAATAAAATATATATGTATAATCGGCAACCAATTCCGAGGTTTGAAGTTAGTACGACTGCATGGTTTGAAATGGATTTGGTTTGTTAAATTCTTTTTTTTTGTAAATTTTTCTTTTTTAATTGTAACATTTTTTTTCTATGACGTCATATATTTTTGACTTTTTTTTTACATAAAAGAGTAATTTTCATATAAAATTGCTTTGAGTAAAAAGTTCTTAAAAAAATAAAAAAACAATAAAAATAAAAATAAAAAATAATAAAACAATAAAAATATAAAAACAATAATTTTTTCATCTTTTTAAACGAAACTTATTTATGACGTCACAACAATAAAATTTTTTAAAATAAAACCAAAATATGTTACTGCACATTTTGACCAATTTTAATAATTTTTTACTGAGTGCGATTTTTACAGAAAATTTATAGTTTAAGAAAAACACTGATAAAAGGTGAAATTTTGACCATATTTTTTTTTAGTACCAACTCAAAAACTAAAAATTTTCCGAAAATTTTAAAATTCAAAAATATTTTTAATCATTGAAAATTAAATAAAAAAAAATTTTAAATTTTTATTTTTTAATTTTTTACAAAAATTTTACGAATTTTTGTTTTGCTATGGACGCCATTTTGTTAATTACGAAAATGGAAATATTAAGCCCGTAACGCATTTTTGTCTGCAATGCGATGCATTGATGGAATGTTACATTTGACCCATATGCTTTTCTAAACCAGTTACACCCCTTTTAATGTGTAACAAACTGAATCACAAAGTGAATGTAATACGCTGAGTTTAGCATACAATAGAAAGCATTTTATTAAAAACTTTTTTCATATTTGAGTGCTTAATATCTCGAAAACTATAAAATATTGCAACGATATTTCGTGGGTTAGTAAAAAAAAAGTACTGAAACTATGTAGCTGGCAGAAAAAAAGGACGAAATTGAATAATTACGCATTGCCAGCTTTCGTACAAAATAAGTGAGCGTGTATTAGAGATATCACGCCCACTGTTGCAAACACATACATTTTTTGTACTGTGAGTTATTAAGATAACTTGATCTGCTCGATTTATTTATAGTAGTACATACATACATACTACTTGTTATATGGGTTAGTAATAAATATGGGATGTATCACGCCCATTAATGTAAACTTAACACAATAGCAATAATAACTAAATTTTCTTTTATAATAAAATAAAAGCTCTATAATTAGCCAATTACTCACAGTCAAAAACGTAACGTAAAAATTCATTCTGAAAACAATTTATCAAAACATAAAGAACAACAAAATCGTTATTCAAAGTCAAGGAGCAATAAAAATTTGCATTAAAACAATAGCTAAGTATTGCCTGAAATAGAATTGTCATTGAAATTATACAAGACAGCGCTGCAAATAGTATATACTTTTGGCATGAAAAGTAAGCATTACAAAAAAAAATCATATGATATATCACAGTTTATCCGACTCTACTTACTTGTCTCCATTGCATTTAAATCCGGGCTATACTCGTCGCCCATATTGTAATTTGTAATGTTGTTGACTTTGTTGAAAATTTGCAAAAAATTCAAATCAAAATGCCAATAAAAAAATCGGTCAAAAATTGCGAATTCACGACCGAAATCGATTTTCCACACACAAAATTGCCTTTCGTTTTTTTCTTCTACGCCTTTACAGGATTTTCCACACCACGTCACAACAAAAAAAAAAAACAAAAAAAATACCGACTACACTAAGTACCGACCGATCAAACGAACAGCAACGACCGAATTGCAAAAGGATTCGTAAGGAAGGGCGCTAGAGTGGCACTAAAATTATCCCTTATTTACGGATGGTGGGAATCTGTTGTTGTTGTTGTTGTGTTGTTCGTCAAATATGATGATGGATGAATCATACAATTTTGTAGACCCCTGTTACTTCCCACCGTTGCTGCTGCTTTGACTGAATTCACTTTTTCAAGTTCAATGAAAGAAATTTTATGGGTTTTTTCGCATTTACGTGAACTTTTTGCGAAAATTTATTTCTTGACACATTGTTTGGATAAAGTTTATGTGCTAATGATGCTCTCAGATGATTTAAGTTTTAACTTAATGTTCACTTTGCAAAAACAAAAATATGTTTGCCTAAAAGATGAATACACTTTTTTCGGTTCAATATGAAAATTTCTTCTTTTCTTTTTTTTTTTTGTTAAATTGCACAACATATGAGCGTTTTCGGTTTGTTTTAAAGTTAATTTATATGCAATGAGTTTTATTTTGCAAATTTTTATCAATATTTTTTTTAAATATTTTTAATATTTTTTTCCTAACAACGCACTTTGATTTAAATTCAACCTACTGGAGATAATTCGCAGTCAACTCTACGCTGTTGGAAAATACTTTGTATCAGCAAAATGTTCAATTTGCAACTATAAAATCAATAAATCCGCGCATGTGCTTTGATTCCGATGTAAATTTTTCTAAGGGAAAAATTTTAAATTTGTTGAAATACAAAAACTAGCGTTAGCAACACTGAAATTTTGTTTACTTGCAATATAAACAGCTCTCTACTTTTGTCGTAGGGTGTCAGCTAAAAAGTTGAATTTGTAATATCTTCGCTGAAAAAAAGAATTTGGCAGCATTGTTTTGTGAATCTCACAGTGGCTGATATTTTGAGCTTAGCGTAACTTAACTTCAGCTCTAACTTCATACCCTACACCAGAGAGTATATTCACATTGTCATTTCGTTTGTAACGCATAAAAGGGGGCGTGGCAGTTATAGATATGTGGGTATATTCTTGAACAGCGTCAGTTGATTTAGTTAGTCCGTCTGCCTATATGTATGTCACACCTTCAAACAAGCTCCTTGGATTCGAAATCGATTCACGGACACGCCTACCGCCTATACAATTTAAACTTTTAATATGCGATTGTATTTTACATAAATTAAAACAAAAAAATCTCGCCTGTGCTTAATGAATAGTTAATTACAAATACAAAAATTGTACTAGCATACTTTTAGGCTTGAAAATTAGAAACGAAACGAATCGTGATACATAAAGAGGCGCTTAGTTTTCAGTGTTGAATCATTCATCTGATTTAGCACCATGTAACTTCGCACTATTCCTAAAAATGAAAATGAATCTGAAAAGCTGCGTTTTCGTTGGCATTGCGAATATTCAAACAGCTTCAGAGCAATACCACAAAATTGGCTCGAAAGGTTATCTGCTTTACTATTGAGTAAGACTGTGCAACGAGTTAATCGCCGAACTCGAACAACTCGATTTGTTTGTTCGTTCTTTTTCCATATCATACGATTGCAACTCATGAGTATCGAGCTACTCGTTTGTTCGAGTTTGGTCTTTTTTCCTGCTGTACAGCGCACAGTGGCGAAAAAGTGGCTTTTTTGTTAAAATTAATTTTCTGACAATAATAATGAACCGATCGAAATTTTTTTTTTTTTAAATATTCGTCATTGAATATTCCATTAATCTGTGCCGCCGGATTTTTGATTTTTACCCTTAATTCAAAATGGTGGAGAAAAAATGCAAATTACATATTTTAGGGTTCGCATAGCTCTTGGTCTTCAGATATCCTTACAAAAAAAAAGTATGAGCTATCGAATTTAATATTTACCAAAAAAAAAAACTTATATAAATATATAGGGAATTAAATATACTTTTGAATGTGACTGCCACTTTTAACTCTTTTTTGTTTTCCAAAATCGGTATAGCAACTCAGCCGTCGCAGCGATTTTCCCAATTAAGGGCGGTGCCACGCTCACTTAAAGAACTTAGAGTCTCTAATATTCATTCCTAGGGTTCAATCTATCTCCAAACCAAATTTCATTAAAACCGTTCTATTAGTTTCGCAGTGACATTTTTCTCGTAGAAGCGTCGCGCAGCCTACTTTTGAAAAGAAAAAGAAGTTCTACTTTCCAGATAAACTTTATGTACCTACGCATTATTTGTTCGCTTAATGCAGCACAGTTTAAAACCCGTTTCAAAAGCTATTTTTTTTAACTTTTTTCAACAGCTTTACTTGCAAAGCTCAACAAAGCTTTTAATGCTTTTCGTTTACGTTTAGGTATCAAAAATGTTAGCCTGTTACGTTTTTCACTTTTTTTAAGGGCTTAGGTACCTTTTAAACAATGAAATTTAACATTAAATATATACAAAATATATATTTTTTTATTTAAATAAGATGAAAGCTTAGGATAATGGTGTAAAAATAAAAAAAAACTGTACTTAAATAAAAAGCCATTTAGATGTTATTAAAGCTTTTTCAATTTAAAAGTCAAAGATTGTTTTGAATGCACTATTAATTAGCCCTAGAGCCCGCTGTAGAAAAGTTGAGTGTTTAAGATTATAGACTAAGAGCTGGCTACATAAAAATGAACCGATCGACTATACTCGTGATTTTTGTTTTATAAGTTCCCAATGACATTGTCAAAACAAGCGTCCATATTGCAGAAGTCTCATTGGAGGGGGAGAGCGTAGGTGGTCGGTCAAACGTGTCAAATTTTCGTAATAAAAAAACCGATAAGATATAACTCTGAAAATTGGTATAGTATTAGATTTTGTGTATACAAACGACAAAAAAGTATTCCCAGAAGTGTAGGTGGGGGATTAACCGCTCACAGAAGTGATAAAGTGGTAAGGTATATGTCGAAAATTAACTCATAAGATATATTTCTGCAAATTTGTTTGCTGTAAGCTTACAATACAATTAGACAAATTACAAATTTGCAGAAGTTAAAAGTGAGGGTAATTGGCAAAAAAACGTATTTTTCACCGTGCGCACTGGGGTGGTTCAAAATATTAAAGTTGCTTCGATCTTCGCTCCCCGTGCACCAAAAGTTTCGTATTGATTCTAATAAGAAGCTCGTGAAATTTGATCCATTTCAGAAAACATTTGATGGACCCGCGACCGTTTTGAAAACTGGAAAATGGTCCTTAATCTATCGCGAATCATTAATATCTCCCCGAAGCTACCTCGTAGAGGAATCAAATGTATGACAAGGTCCTATTATTTTTTCTCCTCCAACATTTTTTCCGAACATACTTACCCGCTATCACCACCCCTTAAGGGGTCTCCCCTGCAAAAATTACATTCTTGTGAAATTATGAAATTGACTCCCCCCTCTTCTCAGACCCCTCTGGAGTGGTAAAATGTTAGACCATTTTCTATTATTTTTACTCTCCCAAACTTTTCTCTCGACACACCTACCCCCTATCTGCCACCCTTTTGGGGGTACCCCTACAAAAACACAAAAAATTTTGAAAAATAGTTTATAGCTCCCCCGGATTGACCCATAGAGCGTTCATATGTATAATCAGGTTCTATTATATATATATGTATATCCTTAGTTGTACATCATTTTTTTTTTGTGAAAGTACTTGAATGCTGAATGTTTCCCTTGAAATGCCGAAGCCGCCCCGTGTTGGGGCACTTTCAGCAAATTAAATGGTTTTTTTAAAACCCGAAAATTTTTTGAAATAGTCAACAATACCTACAAAATGTATTTTAAGTATAGTTCTCTAATATCGAAATAGTCTGAAATTTCTCAGAAATTTGATTTCTATGCGTTAATAATACCAATACAAGTCTTTAAAAATAACTTAACCAATGTGCCCCACTTTACCATAATTCATTTTGGTGAAACTAACCAACCAGGGTTACCTTGCCGAAGCCCGTCCCGATGACCTTTTTTTTTAGTGAATTGGAATGTGTAGATGGAGATTTTCGAATTTAAAATCAAATATATCTCATCTTACCAGGGTCTTTGAAAGTCAAAAGTGACGACTTTTTTTTTCTTTATTTGGTAAGGGGACGTCCATTAATTACGTGAGCTAATATATGGAGGGAGGGGTCCGGCAAAATCTCACCAAGGAGGGGAGGGGTCAAGGAAAACCTCACGTCAACTTTTTAACGCATAGAATTTATATGAAAAATTATAATTTAAATCTCACGGAAGGAAGGGGGGGTTCCGCCAGATCTCACCAAATCTCATCAAGAGGAAAGAGGGGTTCGAATTTTCAAAAAAACCACAATAATAAGAAAACACAACATTTTTTTCGGTAGGGGATGGCAAACAATTTTTTGCACCGAGCGCCAGAGTAAGCCACTACCAAAGATGAGACCTATTGCAATCAAAATGTTTGGCATGATGCGAGAGCACGAAAGAGTTTCACTAGAGAGCGAATTTAAACTTTGTTGAGGAGTTCGTTGCTTAAGTCTTTCGTTTGCTACTACTCTATGCATTTATTTTATTTTTCGTCTTAATTTTTTGGACAACACTGTGTTCAAAGCCAGCACAAATTTATGAAAAGTGTTGTTTGCGATATTGCTTACATATTTTTTTAACTGTCTTTTTTTTAAATTTTTGCCAATAATAGCCTACTGGAAAATCTTATAAAAAAAATTTTGATTTCACTAAAATTGCACTTAGTTAGATGTAAAACAAATGAAAATTCCTCTAATCAGTCTTAGCATTATTTCACTAGTAACACAAAAAAATTATTAAAACCAACAATTTATGTATTTTCATTGAAATGGCATCACTGCCACCATCTGCAAATCATCCAAGTTTTTGGTTAAAAAATATAAGCGACATAGCAAAAGCAACTTATCGTATCGTATCGTACGAATATCGCCGCAGCTAAGAGGCCGGCAATAAAAGTAAAGTGCATGCAAGATTTTTGAACAGTCGTCTTTGGTATTGCGGAGCGCGTGGAAGGTGTTTGAAAAAATTAATACACAAGCAGAGTGTTTGCAAAGTGCGTTGTTGTTGCACAAACAAACAAACAAAAAAAAAAATCAATAAATAAAATACTTAATTTTTTTACGAAAAAAAAAATCAACTTGTAATCGGTAAAGCAAAAAAAAAAAAACAAAACAAAACCAACAATCGAACGTATCTCACAAACTTAACGAAACTTCCGCTTAATTGAAGCTTAAACTGCTATTAACGGTTTTTCTTGCCAACAACTTGAGAAAAACTTACGAAGAAGAAGCAGAAAATCGATACAAGAAAAAAAAAAGTCCGCAATAACTCTTTGTGTGAAAATCGGTGGTGTTGCACAGACAGACGGACGCATTAAATTGTGTAATATTTGCTTGAACTGAAGGAAAATAAAATAATAAAAAAAAAAACTTAAAACCTCTTTTTAATTAAAGGGAGTTTTATTATAAGTGATATTTTTTTCGCTAATATTTTTATTGTGAATTGTGCAAATAAGGTGTACGAATATTAATAATTGTTGGGAATAAAACAAACGCGCGCATCATTACAACAATAAAGTGGTAAGTACGAGTTTTTAATAAAAATTAGCAATTAATTTTGCATTAAAAACCTTTTCATCCTACTCAAGCTGTGAAATGATTTATAAGTTTTATTTCTTTCTTTCTTGCCAATTCATGATTTTTCATGCAATTTTAAAAGATTTTGATTTACCGCGATTTTTCTGTTTTTTCTTTTTTTTTTTTTTGTATCTCTTCAAGTTGGCCTGATTTTGTTACAAACGACTTACGGTATATTGCGGAAATAATTAAAAGCTGCAACGAAATAAAAAATTGGTTATTAAGAGCGATTATTTATAAGAAAAAATTGCAAAGCATTTAAAAAAAAAGTTTACAAAGTTTTTGCAACATTTTCAGTAGTAAAAAAGTTCAGCTATTTTTGAGTTACTGCACAATTAAAAGTTGAATTCAGGATATTCTTCAATTTTCGGCGTCATTTTTGGTGCCCAAATATTAAGTTTAAAAAGAACAAAAGTTCAACTCATTTTCATGTTTAGCAGAAAATTCAAAGCTCCAAAATTACAATAGCTCCATAGCAAATCCATTTCAAACCATGCAGTCGGACTTACTTCAGATCTCGCAATTGACTGCCAATTATTTTTGTTTTACCCTTATTTTCGTAATAATTTTTTATCATGGGAAATATAAATGGAAAAATTGTACGCACATATAGCTTTTTCGCTGACTATACTTCTATGGGTTTTGAATGTATGTTTGTTTGATTTTGTCAGCGAAAAAATTATATGTGCGTACAATGTTTTTATATATTTTCTATGATAAAAAGTTATTCCGATTTTTATACCTATATAAAGAGGTATATTCACTTGTGTGTATTCTCATTTTTAACGCATAGCAGGGAGGTTGGCATGTATAGAAAAGTATGTATGGGAATTCCACGCTAAATCGTACACCATTTTGCAGAAAATTGATCATTACATACATTATTAAAAGTGAGAATTGATCCTTAAAAACTTGAAAATCTCAGTATAAGATCGTCTTAAAAAATGTTTCGATATTTTTTATGAAAAGTACGTATGAAAACGAAAACTTTCAACAAAAAACAAATACAATTTGGCGCGTTTATTCACGGAGCTATGAAGATTTAAAAAAATAATAAAAACCAATTTTCCAAAAATTTATACCTATCTCTTGAATGGATTGCTAAAAAAAATTGAAAAATATTAGGTATAATTTTATTTATTAACAATTAATTACAAAATTAAAAGGTAATATAAGAGTAAGCAAGAGCAGCAATGGCCTTCAGCTTATCCAGTGGAAATTGGAGTTTATATTAGTAAATATATATTAGAAAGTTTCAAAAAATTTATCATGTCATACATATATGTTTTTCTCAGAGGGATTTACAATTAGAAGGAATGGGTCTCTGTTTTTGAATATCAGGTAGCCTAGTCTCAACTTATACTAACAGAAAAAAAATTTACTTATAATACAGAGACGCAAAAGCAAAATGGTGTTTGATTTGGCGTGGAATACTCCATATTCTTGATCAACGTCAAAACATGAGTCGATTAAGCTTTGCCTTTCTGTCCAAAAGCAAAAGCTGCATCTTTAAGCATAGCTTCTTGCATTTAAAATGGACTAAATCGGTTCACGGACACGCCCATCGTCCATATAAATAAAACATTTAAAACGCTATATTGATAAAGGTGTTTGATGTAGTGTGCGCGTATTTCTCAAAAATACTAAGAATAACTCGAAAAAGCTCTAGAAAAAAAGTGGGCAAATATTGATAAAAGGGCGTGGCAGCTCTCATACAAGCAAAAACTTCAAAACGATTTACTGACAGTATTATTTAAGGTAATGAAACCAAATCTTACACTGTTTATAAAATCGTTCGGAAAAGCTCTGAATTTTAAAACGCTACACTGAGAGAATTATTTTTGGTAAGGGAATTAAATCAATTTCTCAATATTAATCGCTTAACTCAACATTTTTACTTGAAACTTTTAATATACCAATAATACATCATAGTCTGTAGGCGAAAAAATCTATAGAGGTTTGGTTATTTTGCACCAACCCATTTAACATATGAACATGAGTACTTTCATTAAATATTATGCTTTAAATAACAATAGTTGACATTAAATTGTTTATATCATTGTTTTATATCACAATATTTTTCTACATAAATCCGTTCTAAATTTTTTTCTCTTTCTCGTTTGCTCCATTTTGGTGCACGATTTTCATGTCCATTAAACGGCATATAATAAGCTGACTGACTTATGGCTTAGTTGAAATTTGATTTTTTTTTTTTTTCTGTTTCTCTATTTCTAACTTTAATGTGAAGTTCATTATGCGGCTGTTTATTACAAAATAACGTTTGCCGGCAAATTCAATTTCAATATAATGGTACCATAAAGCCATAAAGACAAAAAAAAAAGAACGTAAACTTTATAAAACTTGTCTAACCAGCAGGAAAAAAAAATTAATCTATATTTGTGATAGATAAAATACAAGTTAATTTTGTAGTTTTAATTGTGGCTTAAAATGTACTTGAAATTAGAAATATATATTTATAAAATAGAATTATTATATGACTACATTAATTCTGTCTTAAATAGATCTTGAGGCAAAAGGAAATCGAATTGACCGTAAACTTTTTAGTATATTAGATATTGTTTTATATCGGTGACCTTGAAGTGATACTAAGCCAAGCTGAGTTACTATTCTAGAATTGGTTACCTTTTTTTTCATTTAGTTAGTATTTTTTGTATAGATTGGGTAAGACTAGTTATTGGAATATTATATAGTATTTAATAACAAACACCTCAGCAATCAACATCGAGCATGTCATTTGGTAGACATGATGTTGTTCAACTCAACGATGGCATTGGCAACAGCTCAAAAAACACCTCAGCTTAACTTATTTTCCACCACTATTCTATTGCGTCTTCTTCGACCACACAGAATGACGGCAGTGTCTTAGAGTTTAATATCGAATCTCAAAAGCAATGACTGAGAAAAGCTACACTTGGAAAATTCTACTTTCGAAGCATTGCCATTGATATAAAGCAGCGATGGGCAAAATACGAAACATGAGCCAAATTTAGCTCTTTACAACAAGAAAAATAAACTTAAAAAATAATCCTTACTGCTGAAGAAAAACAAACATTGTTATGATTTTTTGTAATACGCGCTGTTTTTGTTGCATCATTCAGAAAAATACAAAAAATCCAAGCGAGCGAACTAGGAAACAACAAGGACAGCTTCTCTTGCTTCGTTTGATCAGTGCAATTTTATTTCTGCACTCAACTTGCTCTTACTTGATTCTTGGCATCATGAATGTGAATAAATGTGAGGGTCACACTCTCATGTATTCAGCATTCATAAAGCAGGTAAATGACTCGAGCCACTTGTGTTGAACTGCAGTAAAGAAAAACTGTTTTTGACCTACTTTCGGAAAGTTTTTTTCCCTCCAATCGATAGATAAAACTCAAAAATGGCTTTTGGACATCACTTAGGGTGGCTCTGGACATTGGAAAGGACCCATTTTCGGAAAATTTTTTTTTGCTTCAATCGATAGGAAAAGATCGAAAATGGCTTTTGAACGTCACTTAGGGTGGCTCCAGACCTTGGAAAGGATCGAAAGGGTCGATCCAGGGTTCAAAGCCACCCCAAATGATGTCGAAAAGCTATTATCGAGCATTATCTATCGATTGGTGCAAAAAAAAAATTTAGGGTGGATTAAAAAAAAATTTTTGTGCTCCAATCGTTAGATAAAGCTCGAAAATGGCTTTTGGATATCATTTAGAGTGGCTCGATTGAAGCAAAAAAAAAAAAGGGTAGATCAAAAAAATTTTTTTTTGCGCTAATCGAAAAGCCATTTTCGAGCTTTATCTATCGATTGGAGCAAAAATAATTTTTTTTTTATCCACCCTAAATTTTTTTTTTGCTCCAATTGATAGATAAAACTCGAAGATGACTTTTGGAAAGGTTGAAAATAGCTATTTTCGAACTTAAAACAGAAATGAAACGGCATTCACTAGAAATGATTGTGAAACACACTCGCATTCATAGACTTCGTCATGAGACGGAATGGGGATACGGCTCATTTCATAAAATTTTCTGTTAGCGGTGAATCTGCTGAAAGTTTCAACAGCTTCATGATTGGCAAAATGATGAGTGGCTCGCTGCAGTTTTCTGTTACTAATCGCTTTAAAGAAAAAAAAAAAAGATTTTTTGTGACTGTTTCGATTCTACAGAAATTTATGCTCACACGGCACAAGCACACACTTTTCAGGCATTATCAAAAGACATCGAGATCATTGTGCGAAATATCAGCTAAATAGAAACTTTTCAGAAATTAAAGTTACTGGGCTATTGTTTCATCATTTATGAGTTTAATATCTCAGTAATGATCGACTTAGTACCGCAAAAATAATGAGATTTCATTTAACAAATTAAATTCTTCAAACAGAATGACGCATCTTCTGAGTATATGACGTATTATTTTCCATTGCCATATCAATGTGTCCGCAATATTTCAACTATTACTCCTAAAGAAGTTTCACTTTAAAAATATGGACAAGTGTTACTTAATCGTTGATTCAACTAAAGACACAAATTTTTTTACGTGATATGCCACGTAACAATCTCTTGTGCGTAAACCATTTAATGTACAAAATATGGTTTCACTTTACCACACAATGTAATCAAATCAAATGGTATTTTCAAAAAAACGAAAACAAAAAAACTACAATCGATGTTGCTATTTAACCAGACTATTCCAAATAGTTGTTGGTTGCCTAAGAAATTGTTGTACCTGTATATGCACTTACCAAATAATACAAATACACAACTAAGCTAAGCTATAGAATTGTACGCAGTATATTTTCATTTTCATTTTGGATACGACACAAAGGGGGGGGGGGGGGTAATGCTGATGTGATGCAGCACAGCAAGCTACCAAAATACCAACAGCATCATCATCAGAGTGCCCAAAGTGAACTTTAGGTCTTGGGATTTGCTATTGTCGTTTATATTTGGTTTCGCGTGTTTTTTTTTTTTGGATTACTTTTGTTCCCATTGTATATTGATGCTGGGCGATATAAATTGAAAATGGCATTACAACAGCGGCAACACTATCTGGTAGCTTTTTTTTAGACAGTTGCCATCAATTCGAAGGCATGGGGTGCAGTACATGGCGTTTAATGAATTGTAGAAATAGACCGCGCGCTTGTATTACAACCATTTAAATGAGATGCTAATTTTTTTATTTGCGAATTTAAAATAAAAAAAATATAAAATTTATGAATTGTAAATATTTGTTTACGATTTTTAAAGCAGCGGGACTACTTTGCTTTTGGAGACTGCATTATATGGCATTACATTTTTAACAGTGAAGTGAAATTTCATGCAATTTCTTGGAAGATCTACGTCGAGATTTGATTGATTTGATTTCGATTTCATAATTGTACACACCCCATTTAGAGTTTTCGTAAAAACTTTATAGCGTAATTGCAGCAGTTCAAAATGGGTTAAAAGTTCAATGCGCTGCGTATTGCTACTCGTAAATTAAGTAACGCAAATAAAACAGAAACGAATTCTCAACAGTTCCCCGCCTTAAAGCTATAAAAAAAAAACAACAAGATAATAAAGTTTTGGTAAAAAAAATGATCGATCATGATCGTTTCAAAATTTATTTAGTTTTTTTTTTTTTTTTTTGACTCGTGCAATTGTTAAAAAATTGTGTCATTGTTTTTGTTTTTTTTTTGTTTTCTTTAAATCGTTAGGTTTTTTTTTATTTTGCAAAACTTTGCCCCCTAGCGTAATTTTTTTTATTTCAGCTACCAATTTTTAGATGAATGGTGACTTTTCAGCTGTACTTTAGGCTAAGATAGCAATTGTTGCTATTGCTTTTTTATAGGTCAGAAGATTTTTTTCCCCAATTTTTGTTTTTATTTTTTTTTGTGTTACAAAATTTTACGAAAAAATTAATTAATTTGATTTGTCATCATAAGCACTAGGTCGTGGGTTACCATGTTTTTTGGTATTATAAAAGAAAATTACTACTATTTTACGAAGAAGAAATCTAATGGTATTGGATCGGTGACCAATTACGTATGTATTTCGAGCAATTATTCGATTATTAAACTTCTCGTTCAAAAGTTCGTTTGATTGCGTTGCTGTGTGGCATATGGCACCACCCTGTTGAAGCCATCAATATCTTCCAATTGACTTTACAAAATGTTGTTGATTTATTGTTTAATTGCTGTGCACAACAACGAATTTATATCATTGGCTCTTCAGCAACACTTATGGTAAGAGCTGCAATATCATTCATTTGAATGACGATAAATTCTGCTTCTCTGATCTTGAACTGAACCAGTTTCTTCAAGTTTATCAATGATAAATTTAATAGCACGGTTTACCTAATCGGTTTAACTAACTGCAATGTATTTACTTTATACCTGAAAAAAAATCGATCGGCGGTGCCACGCCTCTAACAGAAAAAATATGTTTTCACAGCTAAACTAATGAGCCAATTTTGTTGAATATTAATACAGGGATAGATTAAACCCTAAAAAAAATTTAATAAAAACTTCTTGTTTCTTTAGAGGGCATGGCACCGCCCCAAATTAGAACAACTTATCACGACTGTGCCACTACTCTAAAGAAGGTTACTAAAAACTTTAACATCTTTAAGGGGGCGTGTCACCGACTATATTAGGACGCTGTCACGGCTGAGCTGCTACACTGATTTTGATGAAATTTGTCAAGGAGCTAATTATATTGAATCCAGAGCAAATATATTGGTTTTTAATGGGGGGTGTCACGCCCCTAACAGGAAAAACGTTCTCACTGCTAAATTAAAGATCCGATTTTGATATAATTTTAAACAGAAATAGATTAAACCCTGAAGAAAGGGAAAAGTGCGTGGCGCCACGCCTCTAGGCTAATATTTTGTATTTTCTCATATTTTTTTTGAAAAATTATAAAAACAAGCTACCAGAACGTATGTTGTATGTATAATGAAAATTGAACTGAGTTTCATTGACTAACTAAAGGGTGATCCAGGACGAGGTTTCTTTTCCAACAGGGTTGTTTTGACAGCTGTCATGTGTCAAATGGCTTGTCCATATGACGTTTGTGTTCAGTATTCATACGACTCAATTATGAATAGACTTACTCTTGAACAACGTTTATTAATTGTGGAAACTTACTACCAAAATCAGTCATCAGTTAGAGAATGTTATAGAGTTCTTCAACATCATTTTGGTCGTTATGAGCGTCCAACTGAGCGCACCGTCACCAAATTTCGAACCAATTTTACACTATTACACTATTCATCATTCAACCAGAGTGTATACAGCCCGTAATTTTGAGAATATTTCTGCAGTAGCAGAGAGTGTTCGTGAAAACCGTGAACAATCAATTCGTCGCCGATCTCAGGCTTTGGGCATCTCTTATGGATCATTGTGGCGTATCTTGAGGCGTGATCTTGGTCTGAAGGCCTATAAAATACAGCTCGTACAAGAATTGAAGCCGACTGATATTGGTGTACGTTTTAGTTTCGGTTTATGAGCCATACAACAACTTCAAATTGGTCCATTATTTTATCGAAAAATTGTGTTAAGCGACAAAGCTCATTTCAGGTTGAACGGCTACATTGACAAGCAAAATTTCCGTATTTGGGTTGATGAACAACCAGAAACAATCCAAGAGCTTCAAATGTATCGTGATAAATGTACTGCTTGGTGTGGTTTATGGGCAGGAGGCATCATCGGAACGTATTTCTTCAAAAATGCGGATGCAGCCCGTGTTACGGTCAATGGTGCTCGCTACAGAGCAATGATCAATGAATTTTTGTTGCTAAAAATTCAGGATATTGATGCAGCCGACCTCTGGATGGCGCAACATGCCATACAGCTGGAGAAACAATCGCTTTATTCAGGGAAACGTTCCATGAAAATATCATCTCAAGAAATGGTCCTGTTAATTGGTATCCAAGATCATGTGATTTTACGCCATTGGATACTTTCTTTGGGAATATATTAAATCACTTGTTTATGTCGACAAACTCGAAACTATTTACGCTTTGGAAACCAACATAACTCGTGTTATTCAAGGAATACCGGCCGAGATGCTCGAAAGAGTTGTCGAATATTGGACCCACAGAATGGACCATTTAAGAACTAGTCGTGGGCTAGATTTAAACGAAATAATTTTTAAACATTAAGTTGTAGGAATCGAACTATCATTCCTAATAATTTAGTAGTAGAATTAAACGGACTATAACCTATTATTTATGAGTTATGCACACAAGAAACCTACTATGAACTTCGTTCAAAAAAAAAAAAAAAAAAAATATAGCGCACGTTCTCATGTTTCAAATTTATGGTGTATTCATCATATATCTTATGCATGATTTTATTAATTAAACGAGTATCAAATTAAGCGATAAACGTTTTTGAACTCCATTGATTCCATAATGAGCGAAAGTCGCTATTCATGTAAATTAGTTTAGAATTTCTTTCTTCGAATTTTTTATCTTATCTTTTGCTTAAATGAACTAAATTTATGATACACAACGCAGCCATGAATTAATTCATTGATTTACTTAATTTGTTTTATCGCTTTGATGATAAATATGGAAACAACGATATCAGTGATGACATTTGCAGTACAATTGTACTTTTTTTTCAGTACATGCGCTCTTTAAAAACTACGCAAGCGCAAAGTACTTATTTGAAGTGGCGTAAATTAAAATTTTAAATCATTCAAAACTTAAAACTCTTTAACGCTCTGTGTCGTCTCATTGTCTGTTATTTTTGCATCAAAGTTGTTTCCTACGAGCTGGGCCAGTCCTATACATAAAAATTTTAATTTTAATTTTTTTTTCGCTTTAACTAAGATTTATGCTTTTTTTACATCAATTAATAGATTTATCTAAAGTTTAAAATTTATATGCAATTATCTATTCGTTACAATCTTTTAGTTAGTCATGCTGCTATAGCAAGTCAAATTTAATATATGCGCGCCTTGTTTAATCTAAAAAAAGAAGGAAAACCCCAAACCACTGAAACAATAAATATAAAATGCTAAAGTTTTCGATTAGGGAAATATATAAAAAAATCATTAATTAAATTAAAAAAATTCTATTTAAAAACTACTTTGTTTGTTAGAAAAAAACGTGTCAATTTAATGTTAATATCAGTAGTATAAATTTCTGTAAATCCCAAAATGAAATGCAGATCTATTTATAATTCTTACAACAATGGAAAAAAAAAACAATATTTCACTTAAAAGAAACAAACGATTAGAAAAACATTAAAGAATTGTCAAAGTGTTGTAATCTAAACGAGTTAGCTGTTTCGAAAGTTCACGTCCAACTCAATTAGTTAATAGCAATTTAATGACTTTTGTTTCGGGAAATTTGCGGTTTGTAAGTGATAAGACAATACTAATATTGTAAGCAACTAAAAAAATAATAAAATTATATATAAAATACAATATACAATAATATTTGTATTAATAATTGAAAAATTAACTATTTTATTGTTTCTTTTAATGCATCACGATTTATTTACGGAAATTTATAAAATTTATTAACTAAATTGCTGAATTTAATAGACTTTCAAGGAAAAATGGTTGAAATTTAGCCATAAAAACTTAAAACAAATAATTTTGGATATTAAAAAACTGATACGAAAAAGTGTTTTTTGTCATCGCTTCCAAGCATGGTATCATGTTGACCTATCACTATCTGTAGCTCTTTCTTAGAGTGAAATATGCACATCTCCATACGAAATTTCTTTAAAATCAGTCGATTAGTTTAACAAAGAAAACATTTGTTCCTCTTAAGGGCGTGGCACCACACACTTGAAAGTAATTACCATTTTTCAAGTTTCAATCTATATCCATACCAAATTTCATAAAAATTCGTTCATTAGTTTAGCTAGAAAATATACATTGCTACTATGGGCGTGGCGTCACCCACTTTTTTAATAAACACATCTTCTCAGGATTTCTATTTCTTTTTTTGTTTCAAATTTCATCAAAATCGGTCTCGTAATTTAGCAGTGAGAACGTATTTCCTGTTAGGGGCGTGACACCCCCGATTTAAAATCCATATATTTACTAAGAATTCAATATATCTTGCTCCATACCAAAATTTATCAAAATCAGTATAGCAGCTCAGCCGTGACAGCGTGCTATTATGTGCGATGCCACGCCCCCTTAAAGAACTTCAAATTTTTTAGTAACCTTTCTTAGGGTTGAATCTATGTCCAAACAAAATTTCATAAAAATCCGTCCATTAGCTTAGCCGTGGAAACGTATTTTCCTGTTAGAGGCGTGGCACCACCAACTATTAGAATAAATAATTACATTCTGTACAGCCCCTCTTCGCAATTCACTCCAAAAGATTATTTTTACAGAATGGAAAGGTCCCGCGTGGATTGGTTTGAGACCATTTAAATCGATCGATATCGATCGATAAAGATGGAAATACACCATATCGGAGAATATGATTTTTTCAGTAAAATGAGCATAATTTTCAAGTTGTGCCAGCGCAAAATAAACAATTTTACGGCATTTCCATATCAAAATTGACGAATTCCAAAATAGTTTTCTTATTAAAAAAAACAAAGAAAGGATTGAGTGAAGTAAAAGTTTAATTTCAATAAACACTTATTATTTCCAAAAAAATTTGTTTCATTTGCACGAAATCCGTGATTAGAAATTCCTAACATGTCGGCTTTAATTTAATCATTTTGATCATGCAATTTTCGTACAAATCTAAGAGATAGCAACTACCAACTTTGTAGTTTTTTGTTGTGTGCTCTCACTATGTAAAGCTTCAAATTATGCGCATCATCTTAGTTACTGTCAACTTGGATTAAACTGAGCTGCTTAACAGACTGTTATGCAGCCAGCCTTTAAGCCTCAACAGCTTAGCAGCCCCCACGCCTCAGCGGTGATGAGTAAACGATTCGAGTTTAAGTGGAGATCATCTGCTTTGATCTCAACTCGCTGATTGATCGTGTTGTCGTGTTACGTGTTGGAAGCGTTTGCATGTTGGCAACACTCTTTATGTTTTAGCTTAAAGTGTAGTTATCACCAAAAATCGTTATGAAGTTTGGAGAAAAAACAAATCGAAAAGAAAAGAAAATCCAATGCATAAAGTGAAATGATTGTCGCTTTTTATTTTGCTTAAGCATTTTCTCACAATTAGCCAAATTGCTTCAAAGCATTTCGTTTACTTTAATTTTTGTAAACGTTTATTTGGGTGAATTAAATGCTGTTCAACTAACTACTTTAAAGTTTTCATAAGAGAAACATTTGTTTAATTCGCTGGGATGTTGCACATCTTTCGAATTCGAAAATATTTAAGCTAAACATTGAGATTTTTATGTGAGACGATTACAACAGACAGCAAAATATTTCGAAGGATGATAATGGTAATACTCTATTGAATTAAAGAATCTATGTTTTAATGTAGACTTATCCAAGCATATATTTACTTGAATTGAAGCTTCAAGCTCAATAGCTAAGAAGTTTGATAGCTGTAATAGCTAAACTCTCTTATTATTATTTGTATACACTGGTGTTGAGAGCATCTTTGGGGACTGACTGCAGTAATTACAGAAAATATTTCATATCACTAAACCTTAGTGCCAACTGCAGTGAGTTGCCATAAATTCAATTAAAATTACGGTAGTGTGTTTTAGGAATGAGAAGGTTCATTGCTTATAATACTGAAGTGGAAACTTTTTGCGTGTTCACGAACGTTAGTTATCTAACTTAACTAGCAGAATGTCACGAAAGCGCCAAAATTTCATTGACTATTTTGCAGAGCCCCTAACAAGTTATGGAGTCTCTGAAGTCCACTGTAATACACTGTTTGCATATAGTGCTCATAAGACCAGCCTATTCTTACATGCAATAAAAATGCAGCTTTTATTTTAAAAAAGGCTTTATCGAAATTGATGAAATTCGGAGTGATTTTATGCACTACAACATAATAAATAAAATGATATCAGCAATATTTTTATAAAATCTCAGGCGTGACACCGCTCATAAATTAAAATTTGGTTGCTTAATATCTTGAAAACTATAGAAGTTAATGTAACAAAAGTTTGGTTAATATATAAAAGGCCCCACTGGCGTAATCAATTCAGAAGGCGTGGCTCTCATTTGAACGAAGACATAGTGCACCTTGTTGTACCTTGTATTACACAGCCTCAAAAATTATTTTTCTATTACATAAAATAATTTTCGGTGTCAGAAAATATGCGTTTAGTGAAAGAACAAAACAAAGAAAACGTTAGAATAAATAAAAAAATTCCATGGCATACTTTTAGTTGTTATACATGTAAAGGTAGAATCAAGATATCAAATAAAATGCAATTGTAAACGTAAAAAAAAATTTATTGCATACTTTTAGTTGCTATGGAAGGAAAATTTAAATTTTATTGCATAGTTTTAGTTGTTAAAGGTAGGTATGATTAAGTTATATAAGGGAACGTCCATTAATTACGTAAGTCAAAATAGGGGGGAGGGGGTCCGGCAAAATCTCACCAAATCTCACCAAGTGGGGGGAGGGGTCAAGGAAAACCTCACGTTAACTCCTTTATGCATAGAATTTACCTTAAAAATTATAATTTAAATCTCACTGGAGGGAGGGCAGGGGTTCCGCCAGATTTCACCAAATCTCACCACGGGGAGGGGGGGACCGGAATTTTCAAAAAAAAACACCTCACGTAATTAATGGACGTGCCCTAAGAAGAAAACAACTACAATTTCTGAGGATCGCGCGCCAGACCTCACGCAAGAAACAAAGTGTTCAGAGACGTGTGGTTAGTGAGCAAGCCAAGCAGGGGGCAGAGCCCCTTAGATTTACGTTTAATTAAATGGAATTATTATTTTATGAATTAAATTAGAATCAGACTACGAATCTGCAGTAGATTATGGATAGTTGAACTCAAATCTAGCACCCGCAGTTTTTCAATATTTTTAATTTAATTTGTTTATGTACCACACCCACTTACGAGATTCTCTGCTGGTATCTTGTGCAATGAGAGCTGAACATTACTCTATTATAAATACCAAAAAATTTGTTCAGTAGCTTTTTTTTAATATATGGTACATAGGCTAACAACATATACATTTTAGAAACCACCATAGGAGAAACCATGCCTACTTGCGTAAATTTTAATACAATGAGAGGTTATGAGAGCCATAGCATTTATATCGATTTTTAACATAATTACTACCCTCGTTATCTTGATGCAACGTCTTAAACTGTTTGGAGGTACCGCACCCACTTTTAAAATTTTGTTAACTTTTTGTATAATGAGAGCTGAGGGATTTTGAATCTTTAATATAGGATTCCACTTAAATTTATTCGTCAAATTCCAAAGTACATGAGATTACAGCACATTTTGCATATGGGAGGTACCGCGCGCATAATTGTAATCTCTTAAGAGATAATGATAGCCAAATGCTGTGCAACAAATTTTAACATAGTAACCTATGTAGTTTTTTTATGATAATTTTAAATTTTAAAGGGCAGTACGCCACTTTATACGATTTTGCAGCAAAGAAGCTTTTGAAAACTTTTTTCGTCACTTAACTTTTTCAATTTTAATTTTTTCGTAACAATATTCTTCGTAGTTTTTGAGATATGTATAGAGGCAAAATATAATTTTTAAATTAAAATTTGATTTAATGGGTGGTGAAAGAAATTAACTGAGTGTATCTACTAGGGCTGGCTTTTAATAGGTCAATCTGGAATTTTCATACATCTAAGCTCTAGAGATTTTTAAAATGCAAATTTGTCTGAATTTTGATTTAATTTTCTAAAAAGAAATTTATTATAGTAATTGTAATTTTCCTTTTTTCTTTGTTTACAGAAAAAAGATCTTAGCGCGATTGCCTATTTGTTCATCCTGTCAGAGTGTGCATCCTTTATTGATGTTCAACTTTCGCAATTTATTTATTTGGTATCAACTAGGTGGACATAAGCTCTGCTTAAAACATTCCCCCATCGAATATTTTTAATTTTTTTTTAAGCAGACAAATCAGATTATCCTATTGATAAAATAAATTTTAAAATAGATTAAAAGTATAAGCATTTGATTTGGTATTCCTACAATATTTCCGCATATTAAACCTGCTATTACATACAAGATTACATATTTTGCATAAATTACAAAAACATTTATAATTTGGCATAAGTTTTGAACTTAAAGGGCACATACGATCTTATTGATTTTAACGATGTTAATTATACACTTTTTTATTTACTCTTACCATGGGGCATGCATATGTAATAACTCAAAATTAATGATACCGCTGAATATGAACATATATAATATATTAAAATAAGTTCAATTATTGAACGATTATCATAGTTTTATTATATTTGAATTGATGATTTTTATGCTAAAACGGTCAAAACAGTAGCCTGAAACAATTTACATTGCATGACAATGGCTATTTAACAGCCTGAAACCAATGAATAAAACGTACAACAAAATCGTTAACATATAATAAATTCCCTAGAGCGCTAAAAATTTACATACCTATCTGATGTTTATTTTAAGCAGACTTTTGTAACACCTTTTGGATGAACGCGTAAAGTGTTTATGGCCATTTGCTTTCGATTTCTTCTCATACCACCAAAAACAAAAAAAAAGGTTACTATGTCTTAGTGACCTTTTAAAAAATTCACTTTTAAGCGTGAAATGAGCGATAAGTTAATGTTAATACAATAACACGAATATACGGTTAGAGATGAGCTTTAGGTGGTGGTAACTGAAAGGTTAAAACAAATGCAGGTCAACATTTGGATGCCACACAATTACAAGCAATTGGGTTTGTAAGCTGTGTGCTTAGACTTAGACTTTAGCTGGGAACTGTTTCAACAGTAATGAATAGAATTTTTTGGAGAGAGAATTTTTTCAAAAGATCAATAACTTTTTTTCGATAATCGATTTTTGGAAATTTTATTTTCCTTTTATCCTTCAAAATTTTTTGAAATTTTTCAAGAGTTTTGTACGAAACTTTACTGTGCCATATAACGTTTTGGGTGAATATTTTTGGGCCAACTTTGCTTGCAGCTTTATCTGGGGGGGCTCAGAACATTAGTTGGATCTTGACTTTTAGAGATGAACTAAAAAAAAAGTTTTTATATTTTAATTAATTAATGTTAGAAAATATAAAAAAAAAATAAAAAATTCAACAAATAGCCGAATTTTTAGTATATAATTCAAATATTTGTGAACGCCCACTGTTCATTAACTTTGTTAAACTTTGTTCCTTTATATCTGCCACGCCTTCTACTGTGCGTTACAAAAGGAATGTCAAAGTAAATATATCTGAGTGTAGATTATTAAAATGCAGTTGGCAATTAGAAATAACGTCAGTATTAATTTAAGGCAAAAGGTAAAAACCAATTGAATTGAGTTTCTTGCTTCAGTCTTTTGTTTTAGCAAAAAAATTATTGTTTTAACCAAAGGCTTTTTTGCAGCAGCCGCATTTAACAAACAGCAAAAAAAAAAAAAAAATGAAACATTGCTAACTAAAATACCCTAGAAATAATGATGTTAAAATTTAAAACAAAACAATGAATTCAAAGATCGCAACTAAAGTTATTAAATAAAAATTATGTTTAACCTTCCACCTAAAGAAAAAAAGACCTTACAGCTGTTTTCACAAACGGTAAAATAATGAAATGATAAAGAGGAAACTTAAAATCAACGTTAATAGCGGCAAAAATTCCAACAACAATATATATATACAATAACAACAGTGCAACAGAAAATGCAGACTAAAATGAATGAATTCTAAAAATCTTTGAAGTTTTTTCAAAAAAAAATTTACATAGCAACACTTAAAAATCGCTTCATTACACGCAATTTTCTAGTGATAATCAGCATTGTTTGTACAATAACATTTTGTTAGCTGTACACTGAAAAAAAAAATTAATGAAAAAGCTATTTTAACGAATGTGTAACATGAGTGACACTTAAAAATATGCTATCAATTGATTTAAATTATTGATTAAATGCAAACATAAATGAAATGCACAATTTAAAGCTACAAACGAAAGCTTATCTCAATGCGTCACTTGCGTTTCATTTGCTTAGACAAATAACAAAATAATAAAAATGAATAAGAAAGCATGCGTCATAAATTAAAATAAATATTTTTCAACAATAAAACACAAAATTGTTTGCCATGAAACATGAGTGACAAAAAAAAATTTTTTTCAAAATGAAAAAAAAAAATTCATATAAGAAAAGTTCCCAAATTCATTTCCATAACAATTTAATAAAAAAAAAATTAATGTCGCCTGCTTTTTGTAAAAATATTTTTTCTAGTGTACCTAATTAAGATGAAATATGTGTGATGCCAATTATTGAAGCAAAGCGCACCCATTTAATTTTCTCAAAGTCAAGCAAAAACAACAACAACAACAAAAGAGTTTTCAAACAAAACAAATCTACAGCATAGCTTCTTTGATGGCCTAAAATTCACATGACCCTCAAAAGAAAAAAAAAAACAAAAAGCCTCAACGAATGAAAATTATTTTTTTTTTAAAAAGAAATACATCAAAGTACAATGAATTTCTTGCAGATTAAACCTTAGATAAACCAGCAGATAATGAAAAAAATCTGAAAATTGAGAAATATTTTTTTTTTCTTTTAATAAAACAATGATTTTTAATGCCAAATTATAAAGGCAGCAGCAAGAAACTGCAGAAAATCTAATGCCAAAATATAAAGAAACCTTCGTGGAGGCTCATTTTGGGCGCTGCTCAGTTTTTTCGCGTTAAATTGAGCGAGTTATTTGATGTATTGTAACTAAATTTCTCAAAAATACTAGGAAAAACTTAGACAAAATCTTGACAAAAAATTAACGAATTTTGACAAGAGGGTGTGGCACTTCACTTGCAAGCACAAACTTCAAAACGTAATACTGAGAGTATTGTTTAAGGCAGTGGAATCAAATTTCACACAAACAATAGAAATTATTCGGCAAGCTCAAGAAAAGAACTAGGTGAATTTCTACAAGTAGGCGTGGCACTCTCTGTATAAACTTCAAATTGAAATACTAAGAGAGTTATTAAAGTTAGTAAATTCAAATTACATATAAATACAAGAAATGATTTGGTTTAGCATTAAGCATATTTCGAAAAGAGGGCGTGGCACCTCTCATATAAAGCTGAAAATGTTTCACAGAGCGTTAGTTAAGCAAATATTGGTACGTTTACTGCAACCAGTCCTGCACGTAGCGTGGTGGTAGAGATAAACTTTCAATGAAAATTTAGCACCCAAGCGCATTTTTAATGTTAACGTGATAAAGGATATATAATTTTGTGCGAGGCCAACCTTACTAGTTTAGTTTAGCAAACTTTTTTTTTGTGAAAGATTCTCTATGAATATAAAAAATTAAACTCCATTGTATAAGGCTTAATAACTTGTGTGATTTTGATCACGGCTACCCGAAAATGACAACCTTTGTTTCAAACAATTCCGATTTTTCAGATATTTTGATTTCAAAAACATGCTAAGGCTCCAAGACCCGTTTATTTTTCGTTGTGGTATATCGGAATAGATAATGATTTATAATTATTTTACAAAGCTTACTGTTCAGTAAAGTCAACACCAAAAAAATTACACAAAACATAGAAATAAAAAAAGCAGGTAAAAACAAGTCATACCAATTCCGTCCGTTGCTAAGCGGAATCATCAGCGACTTTTGAGCTGATATGTTTCGCTTTTTGCACAGATCTGCTAAGAACCCCCCCCCCAAGCAAAATGTAACGCAATTTTTTTCTATTTTTTATATTTGTTTTTGTAACTCATATCAATAACGTGACAGTGAATTCACTAACTCCACTTTCAATTTTCCACTGGCAAAATGTAGCAACTTTTCTTATATTGCAACAATATCACTGACTGATATGACTATAAATTTCATAACTTAATATCAATGTTAAAATGTTTTTAAATTTGGAATGTAATTTTTCCAAACAGCAGGCTATAAAAAGTGTATTTTCATTACTCAATTAATTAAATACTTTAAAGTTGGCACACTTTTACAAGAGCATTTTAGCTATAAACAAGTATTAATTTAATGTTTGCTCAAAGTCTGACAACGGAGCTAACTATAAAATTAATTAATTATCTAACACCTCGTTATATCTGCACATTACAAGTGATACAGGATAAAGATATGATATAAGTTTTCATACACTTAACCTATTCATTGACTGTGCAATTCATGCTATTTTTGGTTGAGACTATTTCAAGTGCCGGACAGGCATCAGCTCTTCCTGGCTGATTTCGCATGTACAACATTAATTTTATGGTGATGAAGGAAAAACGACAAGCCGCAATAAAAAGTTCACGCATATGAAAAATTTTAAGTGATGCGCACCAAAAAAAAAAAACAACACACGCGCACAGCTTAACACCATTTAAGTCCGATGAAAATTAGTTGACTTAAGTAACCATTTATTTGATGGTGAATGCGTGCATGTGAGCTGACTTTAAATTTCAATGATTGAAGTGAATGAATGAAAAGAAAGTGAAAAAAACAAATGACAGAATTCGACACAGTATACACTGTAAGAAAAATATAAAAATATAAAAAATTAAAAAATATATATTTATGGGTTTATGGGTATGAAAATTTGATTAATTCTAGAAATTGCAAAAATGAGAATGAGCATATGAGTGACATTTTCCAGCATCTTAAAAAAAAAATTATGAGTATTTTGAAGGCTACATTTTCTTCTGAGTATGAGTACTACTTAGTCTGAGTAAAAAAAAAAGTATGAGTATGCTTATGAGTACAAGTTTGAGTATGAGTATGTCTAAGAGTATGATTATGATCATGAAATTACAAAAGTGAGAATGAGCATATGAGTGACATTTTCCAGCATCTTAAAAAAAAAATTACGAGTATTTAGAATGACTACATTTTAGTCTCAGTATGAGTACTACTTAGTATGAGTAAAAAAAAAAGTATGAGTATGCTTATGAGTACAAGTTTGAGTATGAGTATGTCTAAGAGTATGATTATGATCATGAAATTACAAAAGTGAGAATGAGCATATGAGTGACATTTTCCAGCATCTTAAAAAAAAAATTACGAGTATTTAGAATGACTACATTTTAGTCTCAGTATGAGTACTACTTAGTATGAGTAAAAAAAAAAGTATGAGTGTGCTTATGAGTACAAGTTTGAGTATGAGTATGTCTAAGAGTATGAGTATGACCATTAATATGAGTTTGAGGGTGAGTATGAGAATTAGTATGAGCATCATTATGGTTACGAGAACGCGCATAAAAATGTAAATGGGAGTGTGGAAAAAAAATAGTATGATAACTTAAATCAAAACGAGTAGGAAAATACTCATGTGTGGTCTTCATCTTCTCTCGAAGAGTCAGGAATATACAAAGCTCTTTCACCATGAACGCTCATAGGCAAGTTATGTCAAATCTCTCCAACATTTCTAAGTTCATGAAGTTTTGACTTTAAAGCAAAATACCTCCGAAAGCCTGATCATTCTTCGTTGCGATGAACATTTGTATATACGAATAGATATCTCAAAAACTAAAGAACTGAAAAGAAACTTTTCCATAGCACTCAGTCCAAGAACCATTGTACTAAGGGGACGTCCATTAATTACGTGAGTCAAAATAGATGCGAAGGAGTCTGGCAAAGTCTCACTAAATCTCACCAAGGGAGAGGAGGCGTCAAGAAAAAGCTCACGTCAACTACTTAATGCATAGAATTTACATTAAAAATTATAATTTAAATCTCACGGGAGGGAGGCGAGGGGTCCCGTCAGATCTCACCAAATCTCACCAAGGGGAGGGGGGGGGTCCGAATTTTCAAAAAAAAACCTCATGTAATTAATGGACGTCCCCTAAGACCCGATAAACGAAACCGAAGTGAATGGCAAAAGACATAGAAAGAAAACTAGAAGAAATAAGGTAGTTGCCATTCTTATTAAAAATTAGTCGTGTCTTTCCGGATATTGAATGGGGTTGATAATGCCGGGATTTCACACTATTTCTGACATTGCGATAAGTCACCTTATTTTTAGAATTTTCACGAAAAAAAATAGGTCTTTTTGATCTCAAACTTGATTATCTATGTATACTATTTATATAAAATTGCTTATATGAAAATGGTTTGTAACGCTTTAGCACGAAATATACTGAGCCGATTTTAATAATTTCTTTTTTAAAACAACATATTTGTGCTAAAGAAGACTATTGATTAATTTTTTTTTTTTTTTTTAATTATTGTTTGATTTTTCGTTGTTTAAGCTTATGCTGCTTCTTGAATTCTGTGTTGTTTGTATTTGGCTACGGAGTTCAAAGAACAAACTCTCCCTCAATTGTTTTTTTTTTGTTACTTTTGAAGAGAGAAAACAGGGCGTGCGCGTACGGGTACCACTAGTGTTTGTATAAGTTACATAAGTTGAATGACGAATTCCGGGGAGTCTCTTAATGTATCGGCTTTCTGTTTTAAAGCATAAGCCAACGCTCAAGAGATACCCCCTATAAATGCAATGCACCGTGTTGCTTTAAGAAAAAGGAGAAAAGTTAGAGGGAAGAGGGATAGATGAAGTAATGTCGGTGAACATTTATCTTGAATTTTCTGATGTCAAAACTGCCGGGGAAGACAAACGCAGGCAGGCTGTTCCACAGCTTAATCGTGCGGCCAAAAAAAGAACTATCGCGAAAATGTGATGTCCTGTTGAACACCGGTGTGACAAAAAATGGGATGGGCCTGATGAGACGCCTGAGTAATGCGAGAGAAAATTCGGACTGAAGGGAGCAGGAGTAGGAATGTAAAATGAAAATGTCATTGTAATTGAAGAATAATATTAAAGATGAACAAAAATGTTAGGATTGAAATAGAAATTAGAATATAAATGAAAAGCAAATTTTCCATAATATATATTTTAAAAATATATAGCGCTTATATAAAATTTTTTAATAAAATCATAAAAACTTTTTTTCACACTGCAGCAACAACAACTTAATCAACAAAAGTAACCGCAAAAATTACGCAAAATTTTGCAAAAATTAAGCGAAAAAATTTTACAGTTTTATTTTCAAAATATGGCAAAAACAATTTAAATTGTTGACATTACTGGCAGTCAGACCGTAAATAAATATTAGAAATGCAATAACAAAAAACCACAAAGCAAAAAAAAATCATAAAAACAAAAAAATGTTCACTTAAATTGGCCAAAAATATATGACAATTTGTTGATTTTACTTACACTGTTGCTAGTGTTGTTGTTGTTGTTGCTGTTGTTGCTGTTGTTGCTGTTTTGACCAGCACCAATAATAATAACAACAACTATAAAAATAAACACTTATAATATGCGCTGCGCGTTACAGCAATTGTTGATTTATGCGCAGCAAAAAAGCCGCTAACAGCAGCAAATGACAAAACAGCAACAGCATGTTGGTATTAGCAGCAACAACAACAACAACAACAACAAGAAGTCATAGCAACAGAAGTTGTGCACAGATTTTATTTAATTTTTTTCTTTTCTTTTCTATTCACTACTTTTGTTGCAGTTGTTGCTGTTGCTGTTACTATTTTTGCTATTGCACGACTTCCTATTTTCACTTTTATCGTCCGTCATGCAGTCAGAAATGCAAAAAAAAAACATCAACAGTACCACCAACAGCTGCTGCTGTTACTACTACCGCTGCTGTTGGTCATACCGCCGATAGCGGTAATGCAGCGCATTTTAATGTTGTGAGAATTTGTTGGAATTTTTTTTTTTTTTTTTTTGCTTAGGAAATTTGTATTTTTTTAAATTGGCATTAATTGCGAGCGAGTTTGTTGCTTAAATCTTTTGTTATTACTGAATACTGTTATTGCAATTTATCGAGTTGGCGTCTGAAGATGTTTATTTTTTTCATTTTTTCTGAAGTATTTGCCTTAAGGTGATTTATCTGAGCACAAAGTTAATTTATGGTGGGAATTTTGAAAATTCTTTTATTTTTATTAGCAACTTTCAATTGTGCCTTGGAGATAAAATTTTTTACTAATTATCGAGTAATGAAAGAAGCAGAAAAATAGCTTAATTCCTTCATACACTTAGAGAAGAGAAAATACTTTTATTTTTTTATTTGAGGAGAGGGCGAACGTTGCTAAAAATTTTCAGCAATCGCACCGTCTTTGAACTGACCCAAAACTCAAAAAAAAAAAATATTTTAAAATCGTTTAATACTTTAAAAGAAAACAGGAAAAAGTATGACATCCAGTGGCTTTCTCAAGTGTCTGAGATTGAAATTGGTTAAAGTTAAGTGTAATGAACACGATTTCATCAAAAAAATCAAAACGACCGACCATGAGCATTAGCTATGGAATAGTGAAGGATTTTTCGATTTCGATACCTTTTATTTTGTGAGGTTTGATAAAAAAAAATGCATGAGCTAAAAAATGAAGCAGATGTGAGGGGCGTAAATGGCGTCTCATTAAGGTCAAAGTTTAAAAATTTGGAGATTTTCATACAAATTAGCTCACAGCTGCTCAGGAGTAGCCCATAGAGCGATAGGTTGTATGACCGACTCTCAATAATATTGCATGCTCAACATTTTTTTCAAACACACTTATCCTCTCTCTCCACCCCTTTAGGGGGTTTCCATACAAAAGTGGTGTTTTTATGAAATGTACTCGCAACGTTCCCAATGCTACACCAGGTTGGCCCTAGAAGTTCAAGCCAATGCCCAACCCCCCTTAATTTATACTTCCCAACATTTCTTGAGAATATACTAACCCCCTATTGCATGTAACACTCACAACGTAACACAATAAAAACCAATAAATATGGTGGTGCTAACTTTATGCTACGAAGATGTTATTCTTCATCGGGTAATGATATACTATATATTGGATAAAGATAGTACCTAAAAGCGTTATGGATAATGCCAATATATTGCATAATATAATACTGCCATATGCATTGGAGAATCTTGACGAAGTTATAAGCCTGAAAATAAAGCAGATTTATGGGGAAAAAAAAGGTGAATGTCGAGTGGTGTGCTATTGATACCCTATGAGCGATATTCCGACTTTTAGCTTCTCTTGTGTAAGATTTACAAGATTTTTCAAACAAGTTATAAAGATAAACATCTTTTCAGTTAAACTTTTTCAACATATACTCAGCTGAAAAATAAAATATGTAGGTGCACCAGAGTTTCAGAGAAATATCTTATTATTTACATTTTATTTTGAAAAAAATTGGTAATGATTATGAAGATTATAGTATTTTTGGAAAAAAGGAACAATTTGAATTAACAAAAAAAAAAACAAAGAAAATATCTTATATAAAATTATTGGATCCGTCGTGGAACTTTCATCTGGTCATAAAAATAGGTACACTTTTGATGTTTCTAAAAAAAAACATATTAACAGTTTTGAGAATGTCTCAGTTTGTTACAAAGCAGTAGCCTGTATAACCGCCATTATTGTTCAAAACGGCCTGTGTCTTCCTAGGCATACAAGCAAACAAATTTTGGCATGCTTCCAAATGGATATCGTACCATGATTGTTGCACTTTTTGCCACAAATCGTCCTTATTTTTGTATATTTGATTTAAAATTCTTTTCTTTAACTCACACCAAAGATTCTCAATCGGGTTGAGATCAGAAAATTGGCAGGGTCATGACAAACATCCAATATTGTGGCCCTTAAAGCAAGTTTTGACCAACTTTGAAGAGTGTTTGGGATCATTATCCTGCTGGAACTGCAAAATTAAGGACATTTTATCACATGCGTAAGATAGCATAATAGTTGGCAAAATATCATAATATCCTGAATACGAAAAATGGGACATACCTCGTAGTAGAAAAAGCATCTCCAAACTATTATGTTTCCACCAACATGATTTACGATTTTCTTTGTGTAGCGCTGGTCGAAATCCTTCTTTTAACCAGCTGAGTTCATACATATGAGTATTTTTTTTTTGAATTGAAGTAAAAAGAAAACCATAGTTAAAACATTTCCTTAGATCACTTCCTAACCAGATACGTTTGTTACAACGTACAAAATAAAGTAATTTTTTTCAATTTTTTGCTATAACCTTTCAAAAATGTTTATTCATAAGGAATTTATTTGAGAAAAAAAAAAGTTTTGCCATTGTTAAGTTCAATCCAATTCAATTGTAACAATAAAATCAATTTTAGCGTGTATTGCCAATTACAATATGAACGCTAACCAAAAAAGTGCAAGAGACGCATTATATTGACTTTTATTTATGGCGCATTGGTTGGCCTCGATTGGCATTTGTTGTTTTAATCTTTTTTGTTTTAGGCTTGAACTACAATAAATTGCCAAAAAAAAAATAAATCGCGTGCAAAAGACACGCTTGCTAGTTGTTACAGCCGCAGACACCAGCAACAACAACAACTATAAATTTGATTGCAGCTTGCTGATTACTATTTCAGACAGAAAATGATTACGCACCACATAACTTGTTAGACAGCCAGCCAGTGCGTCAAGTGTTTCAAATGGGTCGTATTTAATGCATGTGTCGAGTACAATTGCCACTTGTTGCTATTCGCTATTTGTATGCGCCATAAAAAAAAAAAATGGTTGCTCTAAATGCCATAGATTTTATTTTTTACTTTTCAATTTAGCTTAAGTTGTGTTTTAAGGCACCCTTCTTCCACTCGCTTTTTTCCACATACAACATACACGTTGCGTTTGCAACTCTTTTTACTGTGTTGATTTCTAGCTGCCAGGGGCATCGGTTACGGTGCGTAAAATTAATGTAATGAGTATTAATTTTCAAATGAATACACGTAGCAAATTTTAATTAGGGAAATAAAAAGATTGTGCAAGAAAATTGGCAAATTTTTTAATTAATTAGATTTAAATTGAAGAATTAAATAAACAAAAGACTTTGGCAACGAACTTAGAGGGCTTGAAGTAAATTTTACTTACAAATGCGCATAAATGGCTTTATACATAAATATTGCAGCTGCAAAAGTACGCGTGAAGTAAATTAAGCAAAACAAAAGACTTAAGCAACAAACTTTCGTACATTGTGTTTTAACACAATTTAATTGAAATGCCAAATTTTATTTGTTTCAAAATAAATTTAAATAAAACAAAAATAGCTTAACTGAAAACTTGTTTCAAAAACAATATATAATCCGTTAAAATGTATTTTATATAAATGCAGCAGCAAGTTTTGTTACATAACAAATATTTAATTCTAAAATTTTTTCACTTTCACTGGCTATTTTGAATTTATAATTTTTTGTCATTTAAAGATAATAAATATTAAATGCATATAATTCATTGCGAATTTTTTTGGTAAATTTAGAAATAAAAACCTTCTAAGAGTTAAAGTCATAATTAGACCTTTAATTTATTTCTAATGATGTCTATCTGTTCAGTGACCTTATCATTTGGCAAAATTAATAAAAATAAATTAAAAACCATAGCATTTCATTTGAGTTTTTACACATTAAACTTCTGCAATTTTAAATTTTTAATAGTGCGATAAGAAATGATCTGCTCATTAAAATGCTACTATATTTACTCTTCCTGACCTTCAAAGTCGATATTATCTTCTGTGGTATATTAAACTGCTGCAAAAATATATGCTGGGTAATTCATAAACTACTACACTTTACGTCACATCTATCTATCAAGCTTTATTTTGTTTTGTAAAGGTTGTAGTTTTTCTTTTCTTTTTTTTTTTGTTCTTTGAATAGAGTTAAGGCTCCGGATTTATTACTTCTCACATTGTATTGGATTGGAACATTCATGCTCAGCCAGGATGCTACTTCTTCTATCGCTTAACCTCGGCCTGAAAAACTCTACAATGGTATGGTAACCTCGCAGCAATTCTTATCTTCAATTCTTTAGAGTAAATACCATAACCTGGTCATTTAGCTTGGAGCCATCTGTGTAGAAATTAATACGGCCACTTCTCCCCGAGATTTCCCACTTCCAGTCATCCTTAGATGGAATATGAGTTACGTAATCCCTATTCATTGAGATTACTGGAACAATATAGTCCAAATTAGAGGGTACAGAACTCAAGCTATGAAGGAAGCACATGCTATCATCTGCTTACCTAGCAGGTCAAGAGGAACGAGATGAAAGAGAACCTACAAGGCGTCAGTCGGTGTAGTCCGCAAAGCACCACTGATACACATGGAAGCTGCCCTTTGAACCCTTTGCAATTTTTTGTAGTAGGCGAGTAAGTGGTTCTAAAATTGGAAGCTTGTGATTTCTAGTAAAGAGTACTAGTTCAATTTTGTTCGGATTTACGCCTAAACCAGCCTCATCTGCCCATGAGACGAGTATGTTTAAGGCATCCTGAAGAATTTCACACAATGTGTTTGGGTATTTGCCACATGCAATTAATGCTACATCATCCGCATAGGCAGCAGCTCTAAATTCGTGCCTTTTAAATGACATAAGCATCTTATTTACTGCCAGATTTCACAGTAGAGGAGATAGTACCCCCCCCCCCCCTGCGGCATTCTTCTGCAAACGAACGTGTTTGCCTTGGATTTACCAAGATTTGAGGTAATACTTCTGTTTGTTAGTAGCTCTTTAATCAGCTCAACTAGGGAACTGTTAATGCCCAGTTTCTGCAGCTCTAATATAATCATACCTGGGTTAACATTATTAAAAGCTCCTTCAATATCTAGGAACGCTGTCAGGATGAATTCTTTATGTGCAAAGGATTTCTCAATACTACTACGTGTGTGGAGTGCAGTTTCTTTAGATCTGCCTTCGTGTAAGCATGCTGAGCATCAGATAGCAGATCACATTTGGCACTGCTTCGAATATACATAAATTTTTTTAAGTCTTTCCAATGTTTTTAAAAAAAAGGAGCAAAGACTTGATAAAATTCCAAATATATGGAAGAAGTATCGAATTTTGTAGATAAAAGACAACAGAAGCTAAAAAGTATTGAATGGAGTCGAGAAATATCAAAAAATCCCGCATTGTGCAAAGGTACTTAACTTAAATTTAATGAGTGGTCTTCAGTTCATATTGGCATTTCCCTTTGGTGAACTTTTAGAGAGCTCAAAAATATTTTTTCGTCAAAAAGTACTTAGCACTATAAAATTTGAGGGATTGATACACACAATTTTCGCAGGAGATTTTCGAATTGGAGCTGCCTTCGAAATCATTTCTCAGTATAAATTTAAAATGAGCTAGGTTGGAGAGGCTATGCGGCAGCCACCAATTTAACGCAAAAACGAAGAACATCATTAAACTAAAGCGACGAAAGCAGAGAATTTTATGTTCTGCAAGACTTATTAAAATGGTTACCGACTTAATTTATTTATAGTGTTCAAATTAATTTATATGAAAACACTAGTGGTACCCGCGGCTTCACACGCTTTTTTTTCCTGATTGAAATTACTCTTTTAATATTTCATTCTATAGTCTCTCTTCGAAAGTAACAAAAAAAAAACACTTCAAAAATAATTTGTTTTTTTTAACTTCGAAGCCAAATACAACCAGTACAAATGAGAAGGATATAAAAAACAACAATAACAACACAGAATTCTAGAAGCAGCATAAGCATTTGCAACGAATAATCAAACGACAATTTTTGGGAGAGGTTTTGCAAGAACTTAATCCTAAAAAAAGAAAGTTTTAAAATTAAAAAATAAGCAAAATAAGTATGCAATAACCTTTTTTAGCACAAATATGTTGTTTAAAAAAATAAATTTTTAAAATCCGTTCAGTATATTTTGCGCCATAGCGTTACAAACCATTTTCATATGAGAAATTCAATATAAATAATATAGATAGAGAATTAAATGCTCAACAACAAAGTTCCCTAAATTTTAATATAATTTCTTTAATTCACAAGATTTCTCTATCTGCTATGGGAGCAGACATTCTATTTTGCGGACCACCTTAATGTGCATAAATTAAAAGAATTTTATTAAATAACATATCAACAATTGCAAAAGTAATCGGATCAAAGCAAAATAAATAAAAAACCTTTTTTTTTTTTTCTTTCACTTACAGCAGCTGCAAGGCAAATTTTGTAACAAGTGGAAAACGTATACAACGTAATCGGCCAAACCAGAGCATTTAACATATGGAACACTTTAACAAGCAACAACAATAAAAAGCACTAATACTAAGTGTGTTTTTAACCTCAACACTTCGCGGCATAAGCTCAGACACAGCAATTACCATTTTTTTTCTTGTTAAATAACACCATCTATTCCTGCCAAAATGTCAAATTCAGCAAATTGTGATTGTTTGGTAGGTGTGCCTACTGGGCCCACACTTGCCTCTACCTGTGGTGGCAGCGCTTTTATGCTTTTCATGGGACTATTAGAGGTTTTCTTACGTTCACAGTGTGATTTAGAGGATCCTTGTGGACGTGCGAGTTCAAGGGTAAGTTAAAAAAAAATTGAATACTTAACTATTTATGCAGTTATAGTAAAGACATATGTATGTACAGGGTGTTTCAATTAGAAATAAAATTCATTGGATAGTAATACGTATTTTTATTACGAACACGACTACTTCTTAATATAGCTAATATAGCTAACTATATACCATATGTCAAATATCAGCTGTTTATTTTTGACTTAAAAAAGTATTGCCACTTTTAATATGTAAGCTTCAATTGAATCACCCTCTATACACATTTTAGGCAAGCAATTAGTTATTGATATTGGCGAAAAAATTAAATGTCAATTTTTTTATTTATTTTTGGATTTTTCTTTAGTTCCGTTCAGAGCCGGACTATGAATACGATTTTATTGTTGTTGGCGGCGGTTCGGCGGGCTCAGTTGTAGCTTCACGTCTCTCAGAGGTGCCACAGTGGAAGGTGTTGCTCATTGAAGCGGGTGAGTAATTGACATTGGCTATTAAATGAATTTACGATTTGTTGCTGTTAAATTGCAACATCACTTTACTACACAGCATGCAGTGTTTCCCAAAATTGCAATGGTTTTTTTTCTTATGTGATATACATAGGGTACATTGAAGGCAGTTCTCTAAAATGCCAAGTAATTATTCTGCATAAATTGAAGAAAAAAATGTTTCGCTAAATTTTTGCATTATTTGAAAACCACTGCATTTTCATTACACAATGGATTATGTAAAGAAAACCTTGTTATTTGCAATGATATTTTTATTTCTTGTGTTTTTTTTTTTTTTTTTTACTGCTCAAGAAACCATGAACTTAATTCCGACTTATGGTAAATTTCAAAAGAAATATTGCAAGTTTTATTTGAACGCAAACTTTAAAAACCAGCATTAAATATAATAAGACGAGCTGCTTGCAATGTGCGATATAGAGTTTATACAAGTACAAGTATTAATCTTCAAAAAAAAATTTAGTTTATTTTTGATTTGCCAAATTTTTAAAAAATAATTAAAAGTATTCGAAAGTCTATCGAAAGCATTTGGACTAAAATTTTAACAGTATGAGAAACAAATTATCTACACAAAACAGAGGATATCAAAACAAAAATTTCTCATTATCATCACCCCTACTTCAGTCAGTTTTTGAAGAAACAGAAAAATATTTTGGAATGGAATGGAATTACTATCCAATAGAACATCACTTTGGTCAAGGGTTCGGTTTTTGGCTTAGAAAATTTGACATAAAATGCTTCATATGAAAAAGAAAAAAAATCAAATTTCAACCCATAACCTACCTGAACAACAAAAAATTATTAAAAATATTAATATTTAATATTTTCCAATAATTTCCACACAAGAAAAAGCGATTTTTGCAATGCATAATTGACGTCATTACGTAGCTTTAATGCAAAAATTCAATTAATTACAATAAATTTAACATTTACTCAAGAGTTTTTAAAAAATGGTTATCGATTTTGTTAACACTACATACATAAACAAGCACCACTTAACACGCTAATTGGAAAACTCTAACCATCCATACGATGCTTTAATTATGCATATGAGCAATGAGCATGCGCGGCTGCAATGCAAATGTATTAAAGCATGAAATAAATCCACAAACAACAACATAACTAATAAACTCGCCACTCATAAAATGCTAAGGATTATTAGTCGTAATAATATGATAATTGTATGTAGCAACAATAAATAATACACACAACAATGACGACATATAAAAAGTAAAGTTTACACTTTAACAAAACGTCCCATTAAAAACTCCATTTAGAAAAAAAATTGTAAGTTTATTTTATGTATTCCAATGAAATCGAAAGTAAGGCGCAAACATGCTAAACTCATTACTATGGCACAAAATGAGAATTTGTTATAATAGTGCTAAGCCGCAATAATTATGATAATTTAAAAAAAAATGCAATGTCATAATGACAAAAATATTTGGAGCAAAAAAGGTTCAATAGTTCATCATCACTAATATTCAACTGATAAAGATGAGCAATTGCACAGTAGGACAAATCGTGATTTTAGTGTTTCTCTTTTCACTTATATAATGTACAAGATAAACTCATGCTACATATATGTACATACATATAACGAAGCAATGTCTATTCTTGTCCAATTTGTAATGCTTTTGCAATATAAAGGATGAACCAAAAAAAAGTTTCATCATGACAAAAGTAAATAAGAAACTATTGCGTTAGTATGATTTTAAATCCTTTATTGAATAATGATTATTGTTCGATAATAACTATGTGTGAAATAAGGGTCTCTTTATGTATCACGATTCATCTCGTTTCGTCTCTAATTTTCAAGCCTGAAAATATGCGATTGTATTTTATATAAATGAAAACAAAAAATCTGGCCTGTGCTTAATGAATAGTTAAGCACAAATGCAAGAATTGTACTGGCATACTTTTAGGCTTGGAAAACGAGACGAATCGTGATACATAAATAGGCCCTAAATGTGGACTAAATGTTCAGCACGACTTCGTTGGTATGTAACAATCAGTTTGTTCAAATTTAGGAAACATACTGGCATTAGGTATCCTATATGCCACCAATATGCCTCATTAACTCGCCCTTTTACTCTTAAATGTTGCTGACTTATTGCCAAAGACTTTGAGATAACCCTAAAGGAAGAAGTTCAAGTTTGACAAATCGCACAATCTCGCTTGTTACTGGGATGTTTTGAAGCAAAAATAAGGCATCTACTTGTTAGAACAACATATTCTCCACATCGCAACATCATTCAATTTGAGCCATAAGAAGTTAGTTATTATGGTACGATAGCGTTCACCATTCACAGTAAAAGCATTACTAATACCATTTTGAAAACAAAACCGTAAAATATTTCCTCTAACCCCAAAAACCACACCAAACAGTGACTGTTTGAGAATGCATCAGTTTCTCGACCATTTTGCTTATCAACGTATGAGCTGAGATGAAAATGGAACTGGTCACTGAAGATGATTTCTTTGTAAAACCATCATCAAGTTGTGTTTGCTTGTGCATCGACGAAACTACGGCGACTTGTAATGGTCTGGAGGCCTCCTGCATTAAATGAATTTTTACTCTAGCCTTTTATTAAAATTCAACGTAATGTGGTTTTTGAGAGATTTAATTACTTCGCACGATGATGAGATGATGTGCTTGGGCTCTTGGCTCTAACTTCACGTATGTTAGCAGCAATTTTTTGGGCTGAACGACCTGTACGAACACCAGCTACCGACCCAATATTTTTGGAATTCGGTCACCACATTCAAAATTGTACGCTCAGTTGGTCGATTATTAAAAACAAAAAAAGATCACGTAATGCGCAACTTTCATTTCTTTTTGAACACCCATTTTCATAATAAGCTTCGTAAAATCAGCTTTGGCTCATCCTTTATGAAACATTTCACACAAAATCTTGAGTGTACCTACTTGAAAAAAATCTAATTCAAAATTCAAATTCAAATATAAAAATTGCCCAAGAGAAATTCTGTGGTGTTTCATTAAATGAGGCCTAAGTAAATAGATATTGAAAAATTCGCAGATTTCAAAGTAAAATTGAAGGTAAAATTATTCAAAAATTCTATACCGATCTCTCTTTTTTTTGGAAATTTTTTCTTTGAAAATATTATTCGAGACTAAGTACAATGAAATCCATAAATACTTAGAAAAAACCATGTGCCATCAGAGTTTTTCTTGAAAACAATCGTAAACCCCCACTGGCATTTTATGCTTGACGTTTTTTGTTTGTATTAAGGGGGCAGGGGCATTCAGAGGCGTAAAAAATAGAGCATTTTCTATCATGTTTTTTTTTTTGGTATCAATTTTATTTATTTAATAAAAGTGATAATATGTCATCATTACATTATGTTTCAACTTGACTTGACGAAAGTTTAAAAAAAAAAATAAAAATAAAAAAAGTTATAGCTGGTGACCATCACAAATTCTTGGAAAATTATCGGAAATCAATAGGATAAGAAAAATTAGTTATTTAAGTAAATAATCTAGTGCCTGATCGATGTTTTTTTTTTAAATCAACAAAATGGCGGCCTCAGGAAATTTACCTCCAGGATTTTCGGGAAAATACCAACAATTAATTGTTCATAAAAAATCGATATATAAAAAAAATCCTTCGATCAGAGACTAGCTTTTTATGTTTTTCAAAAAACTGTGCAAATTCCATTGAAATCTAAGTATTGAGCGGTTTTCGAGTTACAGTGATCACCAGTTCCGAAAACATAGTTTTGAGAAAAACGACGAGCAACACATGAATTTCCGTACTCTTACTACCGAGAGCCTTTTGGTTATTGCCGAATGAGTCCAAAAGTAATTGTCGGATTGACTTTAAATTTTCAGGATATATTTTTAAGGTATTATACATAAGAAAATGAAAATCGATTTCTTTAAAATTCTGACTGCTAGTGCCCCCTTAAGAGATACTCTGCTTACTTATCAAAATCCGTTCACTTTTTCGTTCAATGCAGTTTTATCGTGCAACATGATGCCATAACAAGTGAACTTAAAATTCTACTACAATATACTTATGTATCCTTTTGTGTATTTTTGGTTCTATGACAAAACATACGCCCGCTTGTCCAAACTCGCTCACTATTCATATTGTGCTTTTACTTATATTGCACTAATCGCAAAAATACCAAGTATCATTATATTTACTGAAATAAAAAGTGTATTTTTGCAAGCTTAAATTCACTTGCGTTACTCCCTCAATACGGAGTTTAAAGATTTTTTCTAAAATCACGAAAAAATGGGCGAAACCTCGCCCCATATAAGAGAAAAATCAAATTAATCATATAGCATCAACTATTTGACGCAGATGAATGAGACCTGGTGCATATATTATATAAAAGTTACGGGCAAAGGTAAAATTTAATGATAAAAATGGGTATTGCCACGCCTCAATATTTTTATTTCACAGCAACTATTTGAAGCATATGGATAAGATTTGGTGCATATCTTTTCCATGGTCTGTGAAAGGTTCTTAGCATAGTTTGGTTTGTAGAAAATGGGCGATGCCAAGTATTTTTTCGGTTGCCCCTGACCTCTACCGGAGGGAATAGAATAATGTTTGCCAGACCAGCCAGTGTAATATGTATAATGTGCATTTGAAAAAAGTCGGTGTTGCGGTGTTTTTTTTTTTCTTTCTAACAATAAGTATTTTGCCAATGCCTTAAAATCTTGATAGTAACAAAACTTTTTCTTCGAAATCAATTAAAAGTTGTATTTTTATATAAGAGCGGCTTTCCCACAGTGCAATATTGCTAGCATATTGAGGCAAAAGCATTAGTAGCGCCATATGTACACAGCGTCAACTATAAAGAAGGATGTCATAATAAAACTTAAGTGTTTAACTTAGCATTGTTTTTTATCACACAATATAAGTACTACATAAGTAGCACTGCTACTTTTAGCATTAGTGCTAAGTAATAACTTGATTGATATACCGATCGACTAACTGACGGTATGATTGAATTTCTGATTGAAAAAAATTAATGAATGAGCAACGGAAATGTTGCTGGAAATGACGTCAAGGATGCATCACACGCTATTTATTATCACATCAGAGTAGCACATATAAAAATTGTTGCTGCGTTTGTCATGAAAATGTTGTTGTTGCAAATTATTGTTATGCATCGATTGCGTGCTATGTCGTAAATCATAAAAAAAAAAAATAATTTTTCTTTTTAATTGTTTTTACTGTCAGCAATGTTTGTCGGTTGGTTCCATGCCACAATGCTGCTGCTGCTGGTGCGTTAAGTAGATAAGCAATGATAAGCTTATTTTTTTTCTGTATTGTTGTTGCCTTATGACATGTTGCTGTTAATTAAAAACTAAAACATTAACTTAGTGACACATTTTATGTTGAAAAACAATAAAAAAATTGTTTTTCTCCAATTATTGATATGTGTAGTTTACTTATTAACTTAACATTAGCGAGTTTGCCTCTTAAGTCTTTTGTTTTGCTTTGCGTTCATTGACTTCGGTTGTAAAAATTTGTAAGTGCCTTACTGTCGTTTGTTATGCGAATATATAACTTGTATTCTTATGTATGTAACAATTAATGCAATGTTTATTGCCAACCAGCCACGTGTTGTATAAGTTTTAACTTTAAAAAATTTTGAGTATTTTCTAAGAAATGTCACCAGCCGTGTTGATTGCAACTATGTATATAAGCGGCTTTTCGCTTTAACACTTTGAGGCTTATTTTGTACAAGTTGGCATTTAAAATGCTCTGACAAATGGCCAGCTTTACAAGTTTTTATTTTTCTTGTCATTAATGATAATGTGCAAAGATAATTTGCAAGTTGTATTGATTCGCAGCATATTGGGTTTTAAGCTTTCATCTTCATCTGCCGTAGAGGAGTATTTTGCAGATATTCTGGAAAACCACAAAATTGATGGCGTGCATAAATTGAAGGATCGTTGGAATAATAAAGTTATTTTTACAATTATAAATTCATTTTTTTATTTCCGTTCCGCGAACTTTTTGAAAAACCTACCACCCATATCCGCTTGTTATTTTCAGTTAGAGTAATAAAGACATTAAATTAAAATTTAAATCCAAGATGAAAGAATGAAGCATGTCATATTCATGCACTTATTTAGATGCTTTATGTTTTTAGTTATCAAGTTTGTTGCTTACGTCTTTTGATTTCAGAGGTACCAAGATTCTTTCTAGAATTTCTTAGCAAAATCACGTATTTTAAAGCTATACAACGTAACGGCAAAATTCAAATAAAATGTACATATCATTTGAATATTTAATTTCAAAAAAAAAAAAAAAAAAAAACAACAAGTTATACAGGACTAATGCTGTGTCTAAAATATATTTGCTTAAAAACGAAAAAAAAAGCCGTGCAAAATTATAAATCAAAATTCAATAAGATAAATTAAATCAGGCTGGCGAGATGTATCATAATTAGTGTCAAAATGAATTAAATCCAATTTTGCAACGATTGTCGTTTGAGTTAATCGATAGCCATACTTTTGTAAGATAACAATATTGAAGTGTTTATCTCAAAGTTTTATCAACTTTTTAATTTATAAAAAAATATGTATTATTTTTTTACTTTTAATTTTTTTTTTATTTTATAAAATTTTTTATAACACATTTTTTTATTTTTGCGGTTTCATTCGAGAATTTAAGCTTCAGAGTTTAGCTTGATCTTGGCTCCCACGATACGTTGTTGTTTGAATTATTTAGAAATTGTGATTACTTATCTCTATGCCTTGAGTCATTTCTCATCTGCTGTCAACGCTAATCAATGGTTGGCCTTAAAGAAATTCAATTCGAATTCAGGTTTTCTACTTTTTTGGTAATTTTACAGTTTAACAGAATGTCAATAATTGCAAATAAAGCAAAAATACTGAACTTCCCACAATGATTCAGTTAACTAATTAAAAAACAATAATATTATAAAATTTCAAGGTAAAAAAAACAAACGAATACTAAGTGAAAGCATCCATAAGTAATTGCAAGCAAAGCAAACTATATTTTTGTTAATTATTGAATGAACTTTATAAAATATTAAAAAAATAGTGAAATAAATTAAATATTTAGCTAATGCTAAAAATAAGCAAAAAGATCATTTGTACCGCATTAAAATTTTATCTTTCTTATACATTTCATATGTTCATATGAGTCCAATAAAAATAAAATTATTTAAAATTTTTCTAATAAAAATTATGTAAGTCTACACTGTGCAACAATTGCACTAATTCTGTATACATTATTGTAATTTTTAACTAATTAACTTCAAAAGCTTATTCCACGTTAGTCTACACCAAAATTGTTTTAAAAGCATTAGATTTAAAGATAAAGAAGTGTCATGCATCAGGGATGTTAGTACTGCAGCACTATAAATTTTAAGCTGCTAAAGCCGTAACTAAAGTTAGAAATATTCCATCATCTAAGGATTTTGCGATATTTAATTCATGATCAATAATTCTCTAGCACATCGACAAACTGAATGAGTATCATAAGCTTTAGAGTTTTTGAAAACAGAATGGAACTTCGAAATTTTCTATCTTAAAATTACCAGTAGAAATAATAATCAAAAATTACAGTTTCGGTACATTAGGAAGAATATATCAAAATTTTGATTTAAAAAAAGATTTATAGGGCGTCAAATAATAGTGACCTTGCCTTTGACTTCCTTAAACAATTTTCAAAGTCAATCCGAGGTCAGCTGACATTTTTTAAATACAAAATTATATTTTTTTATTGCATATTTGTATTCCATGGGAAAAATAAACACGTTTTGTATGAAAAATTTTTCCTTAAATCTAGATTTATGTTTTGGGCCTTATGGTCAATATTACCTCTGAAGAAGCCTAAAACCAATTGGCGAAACGTTGGGAAAAAAATAAAAAAATTTTGTTATATTTACATTTGAAAATGTTTCCATAAATTTATCAATATATTGTAAAAATTACAGTTGACCTTGAAAATTTATTTCAAATTAAAAGGCATAGTCACTGTTATTTGACGCCCTACAAACCTTATAGCTTATGTTTAAAGCATTTATCACAATCTTATTTAGTGCTCGAGTTATTGGCCTAGGTAAATCAAAGTAGATCACATCATAAATATATTTTGACTTAAGGTGAGTGAGTGCAAGCTGCGTTATGAATTTAGATCACATATAATTTTTAGTGCACTGTTTTCTTTTTGTGACAGTAAATAAAAGTCCAAAAGTACTGCAAACTCGAATTAAGTCTGAAAATTTTGAAAAGTATAAAAAATTTGACATATATCGAATATTAACGAAAAGCATCAAACCGTATCGAAAATGTCAATATAATTCAAAATTATACATCAAAACAAAATTTAAACATTATGGAATAGTATCACAAGAATTTCAAAATATCGATTAATCGAAAGAGTATTAAATAAATTCGCAACAGTCGAAAAGTATTCATTAATGCCAAAAGGAAAAAAAAACAAGTTCAAAATTGTATAAAGTTCAAAAGTATACATGTGTCAATTTTCAAAAGTATCGAAAAATTGTTAAAAGTTGGAAAGAAACGAAAATTATAAGATGTAAAGACTACAAAGCCGTAAAGTATCAATCAGTATTGAAAAGTATAGGTAAAGTTGAGCAGCACCAACTAATATCAAAAATTATCCAAAAGTCTATAAAGTTCAAAAGTATCAATCGGCATTGAAAAGATTCCAAAATGTCTACAAAATTTTTTGGGGATTGGCGTAGTACCGAAAAATCTCGAACCGTATCAAAAAAGTGTGTTAAATATCTCGAGTGATAGGAAAAGTATCGAAAAAATTGTTAGAGTCGAGATGTATCGATAAGTGCCGATATATGTATTACCTCTTTCTTTAATGAAAATGGTTTTCTACGAAAGAATTTTTAGTGGCGTGAGATGAGCAAGAAGTCAGAGGGAGACAAATCTAGCGATTAAGGTGGATTTTGTAATAATTCGTAATTTAATGCACTTTAGTTTTTACTCAGGTCAACATCAACTAATTTACACTTCCTGTAGTAGGTACAATAGTTTTTTCCATTTATAGAAATTTACAAAGTTTAATATATCATTTTACCCACTGTAGTAAATTATTCACATGTTGCACAATTGAAAGCAGTGTTGAAAAAAACATATTAAAATCTTAATTTATTGCATTTTGTCCAAATTATTAGAAATTTCAATAACTAATTTTTTTTTTTCTCTACTTTTGACTTGTTTCTCTTCAAGGTGGTGATGAACCGGTTGGTGCACAAATTCCATCAATGTTCTTGAACTTCCTTGGCAGCGATATCGACTGGCGTTATAATACTGAACCAGAGTCTAGCGCTTGTCTATCATCACCTGAACAACGTTGTTATTGGCCACGCGGCAAAGTCCTTGGTGGTACATCGGTACTCAATGGCATGATGTATATACGCGGTAATCGTGAAGATTACGACAATTGGGCAGCCATGGGTAATCCAGGCTGGAGTTATGAGGAAATATTACCATTCTTTTTGAAATCCGAAGACAACATGCAGCTGGAAGAGGTCGGCACTGAATTTCATGCTAAAGGTGGTCTTATGCCTGTATCCAAATTTCCATACAATCCACCACTTTCATATGCCTTACTAAAGGGTGGCGAAGAATTGGGTTATAATGTACAAGATCTGAATGGTTTGAATTCTACCGGATTTATGATTGCTCAGATGACATCACGTAATGGTATTCGCTGGAGTTCTGCACGTTCGTTCTTACGTCCTGCACGCATGCGCAGTAATTTGCACATTTTATTAAATACCACCGTTACTAAGGTGCTGATACAACCGAATACAAAGACTGTGCTGGGTGTTGAAGTTAGCGATCAGTTTGGTAGCATGCGTAAGATTCTAGCCAAGAAGGAGGTGATCGTTAGCGGTGGTGCTGTAAATACACCGCAAATTCTTTTGCTCAGTGGTATTGGTCCCAAGGAGGATCTGATGAAGGTGAGTCATTTTAACTTAAATATAAAACAATTTATATATGTACTTATATATGTACTTATAAATATAATCGATTAGTTGAAAATTAATATTAATAAATGTCGTATTTTTATTTGAAAATTTAAGCCTTTCAGAAATGTGTGTCAGTGAACGATTGCCGAGTTATGAGAGAGAATACCAGTTGTAGTAAAAATATTTTTAGCCAATAATAATAACAGTATAGGGAGTTTTCAGAAGTGTTTCGAAGAGTTCCCAGAAATGTTTTGAAGAGTTTCCCTTCTGTCACAATGTGTCACAAACTCCCGAACCAAACTGTCACAGATGAGAAAGGGAAAGATAGCAATCTTATCTGATAGCCAGGTCGCCATCAAGGCTCTAAACTCGGAGACGATAAAATCTAAATTAGTAGTACCGTGTAGCAAGGAATCAGCTGAAAGGGCTAATGTATAAGCAAGGAACGGTTCTTCCTTTGATTAAACCGGAGCCTCAGATCTCGTGCACACTCAGATTAGTAGAATTAAGAAAAAAGTCTTTTCGCTCTTTCTTTCCGAGGCAGCAAAGAACTGGAGATCTCTGCAAACCTGCAAAACATCCTAAGCAATATGGCCATCATATAATTAGGCATCTCATTCAACCCTGATTACCGTATTTGTCTGAATGTAAACGAGAAATAATCTGTTGAGCACTTTGTCTGCAATTGTCCGTTCCTTGACAGAATCAGACTTAGATATCTAGGACGAAACTGAAATGAGATCGCTGCTTAACTATCTCAACAGGACCAACTGGATATACATAACTTTTATCGCTACCCTCTGGTCCTTATTAAATTCTCTTGACAATCTTCTTATCAGTTTCGTAGGGTCACGCATGTGGTTTTAAAACAGCACTTTAGTGCTCCTTAATGACTTCTAGCTTAGTTGCTAAGCCGCCACTCTAACCTAACCTAACCTAGCCCTGCTAGCCCAAGAGCCAGCTGTAGAAAAGTCGAGTGTATAAGATTACAGCTTGAAATGTATGTCAAATGATTGAGCTCGATGAGCTTAAACACAATATATAGGGTTGCCTTACTTAATCCTGTCCCAAACATAGGTTGCCACCTATTTTTTGGGGAAACATTTTTTAGAAAAAAATTTATCGTTTAAGATTCCAGCTTAAAATGTGTGTCAAATGATAGAGCTTGAAGAGCCTAAATATAATATATAAGGTTGCTTTGCAGAATCCCGTCCCAAACATGGGTTGCCACCTGTTTTTTTGTCCAAGTTTTTTCAGAAAAATGTTTATGGTTTAAGATTTCAGCTTGATATGCATTTCAAATGATAGATCTTGATGAACCTTAAAAAAATTATAACGAGTAATCTTGCCGAAACCCGTCCCAAATGTGGGTTGCCACCTGTTTTTTGGGCAAACTTTTTTTAGAAAAAAGTTTAGAGATTAAGATCGCAGCTTGAAATGTATCTCAAATGAGAAAATTATAACGAGTAATCTGGCCCAATTCAGTCCCAAACATGGGTTGCCACCTGTTTTTTGGCCCAAGTTTTTTCAGAAATAAAATATATATAGGGTTATTAGAGATCATCAAGGTCTATCATTTGACACTCAGAAAAGAAAAGAAAAATTATAACTTCAAAAAAAAAATTAAAAAAATTTAAATAAATTTGCTAAAACAATAATTTTTTTAATTAAAAAAATTTTTCTCAAAATATTTTCAATATAACACCTTCTGTTTTTTTTTTTTTTTTTGATTTTTTTATATGTTATTCCTCAATCAATCCTAACTTAGGAAACTACGCCATAACTTTGGAAACTACGAATTTTTTACTGATGTCTTTACGTCTAAGAAAGAAAACTTAACAAATTTGATCAAAATTGATCCAATACTTTTTGTGAATTGTCCAGATAAAAATCTAAAATTTTCTATTTCAAGTTTAAGTAATAGCCAGAGCAAGTGCATGCGTTAAGAAGTTCAAAAGATCTACATTTCTGAAAAGCTAGAGACATTAAAAAGTGTACTGTACGACGTTATGCTTAAATTTGTCTTCATAAAATTTTGACAATTCACTGTGCAGATATTCAATTCGATAACACGTATAATGCCACAAGCAAATAATTCTCACATAAATTGGTGTTATCAAGAATGTTTGTCCAAAAAAAAAGAAAAAGAAAGCAAGACTGGTTTGCAAGACTGGTACACATCAACTGCAATAAAATTTAATATTTAATTTCATAAGCCCAATAAGTAAATTATGAAATACTCGTAATTTTGTGATTTAAATCAAAAAACAAATGCAAATAAACCAGTAATATTAAGAAATAAACAATGACATTTGCATGCCAAAATTGCGCTTATTTAAATTACCTAACTGTTATTTTTTTAAATAGTTATATAACAAAAATATATTGTATAGAATATTTTTTAGTAATTATATTATTTTAAAAATTCTTTCTTTATAGGTCAATGTGCGCCCCATACATAATCTACCCGGAGTTGGCCAAAATCTACACAATCACGTTGCCTACTTTACAAACTTCTTTATCGATGACGCTGATACTGCACCGCTGAATTGGGCTACCGCCATGGAATATCTACTCTTCCGTGATGGCCTTATGTCCGGTACAGGTATCTCTGATGTAACGGCCAAAGCTACATCACGCTATGCTGAACGTGCTGATGTACCCGATTTACAATTCTATTTTGGTGGCTATTTGGCCAGTTGTGCGCGTACCGGTCAAGTTGGTGAATTGCTGTCCAACAATTCAAGAAGCATTCAAATGTTTCCCGCTGTATTAAATCCACGTTCACGTGGTTACATTACACTTGCTTCAGCAGATCCGCTACAAGCACCTAAAATCTTTGCCAACTATTTAACCGATGAACGTGATGTTAAGACGCTGGTGGAAGGTATTAAATTTGCTATACGCTTATCACAAACAACACCGCTCAAACAGTATGGCATGCGTTTGGATAAGACAGTGGTAAAGAATTGTGAGTCGCTGACTTTTGGCACGGATGCCTATTGGGAATGTGCGATACGTCAAAATACTGGACCAGAGAATCATCAAGCGGGTTCCTGCAAAATGGGACCATCACGTGATCCAATGGCTGTTGTAGATCATGAATTGCGTGTACATGGTATACGCGGTTTGCGTATTATGGATACATCGATTATGCCGCGTGTTACAGCGGGTAATACACATGCGCCTGCGGTCATGATTGCCGAGAAGGGAACATACATGGTGAAACGAGCATGGGGCGCCAAAGTTTGACGTGTGGATGCAACGTGGACGATGCATAGAGTAATTTAAATTTAAATAAAATTATAAAAAAAAATTTTTACAAAAATAAAAAAAACCGAGAAAAATTTATAAAAAAAAAATTATGTTAAAAATGTAGATATCCAGGCAATACATACATATGCATGTATGATGTCCCAGTAGACAATTGAGCAAGGTCTCGCACGGAGAAAATCTGCTAGCAAGGTTTCAACATTGCTGCATACGTAAGACCTACAGAAGATCAGCAACGGCCTGATAGCAGAGTCCAGGCTAAAAGCCCAAAAGTTTTTCTTTAATGATTCACTTCTTTTATAGTTCTTAACTAGCTTATGAGAAGTTTCGTAGTGCGGAAAGCCTATTTTTTCCCTTCCAGGGAAGTCTTTTTTTTGTTGCTACTTTTCTCTTCCACTTAAAAGCGATTAAAATTGGCTTATTGTAAAATGAATGCTCATTTCATATAAAAAAAGGAAATTTGAATTAAGTTGGTATGGCCTGCTCTCTATCAACACTTCTTACAACTGTTCTTGCCTACTGGGGTGTTTAGCGATATTTAAGTATTTGTATATTGGTGCACACACTATTTCAACCTTTTAAATGTCGAATCCTTTACTAATTTAATATCTTGGAAATAATTTTCAATTTTGGCGCTTATCTCTAATGCGTTTTCACTGTTGCTGCTATATTTTAACAAGTTACATAACATAATAACCACTATAGACGACCTTTTCTTACTAAGTACATGGCATACGTTAATGTTTTCGTGATGTTTTTTGCTTTAATATATTATTTTGAGTTGACTTTACTTGTAATTTGTATTAGATTTTTATTAACAACTTTATTAATATACTTAATATTACGAATAGTTTCTATATTTTAAACTTTAATATGCTATTTCTTAACTCCATCCATCCTAGAAGCACATTTCAAAGACAACACAACATTGGGGTTTTAGGTTTTCGTTTTTAAAAAAGGCGAATCTGGATACAGAATATCGCCGAAAAAAAATTTAGGTACAAAAAAAAATCGCCCAAAAACTAAAAGCACAGAAAATATATCAGATTTTGGATTTTCCTACTCAAAAATTATCCAAAATTTAATATACGTTCTACAAAATAGTTTTAAGCATTGGACCTCTTAAATTTTGGAAAAAAATGGCTAATATCTATCTATCTAATTAGCACTTCAACCAACAATTTGACATAAAATCACTTCACTTAAGCTTAAATGGACATTGTGATAATGGCCTTCTTTTTTCCTATGCCTACAAAATAACTTTCTATTTACCGAAAGAAAGAAAAAAACCTACACCAATAAAACATTAAGCAATTACATAAAATAATTGAATTAAATTACTTTTAAAAATCTATTTAAAATATGAATACAAAATGATATATTAAATATAGTAAATTTGCTATATTTACTTTGTAATAATTGTGCTTTGTGTATACAAACAATCTTGAATTAATTTAAAAATATATGAAATTTATAATTTATTTATTATAATAATAAAATTGAAATGCTGTATTATATGACAAACAATGAATGTGTTCTTATTTAAATTAACTCACTATTGCATGTTTAGTGTTTAGCTACTAGTAATTTCATATAAAAGAGCTTTGTCCAGTTCAACATTGTAACAGTTGCATTAGGCAAAATGCTGCATGTACGTGTTTTCTATACAATCGCTACAATAGCTTTCATTTGGTATAACAATTGTGTTGTTGGTTTTGAACGTGCAAAGGATAATGGTGATATCTATGTTATCAATGTGACGCAACTAAGGGAACACACTTTGGTAACTACAAAGGCCACAACAGTCGAAGATATTAATTTCGATGAAGTGATGACCGTATGTAATACCAGTTTTATTATACCTATGGGTAAGTTTTTAATAATTTATCGTTTTATCGATCAATTTGTTTATGTATCTAAGTTGTCATCATCAGAATGATTGAAAGGTAATCCATACTTTTCGACTTCATTGAGAAATATTTAGTTTGCTAGCGGACATCAATGCTAATATTTTATGTCAAAGTATACCTTCCAAACAGTAGGGTTAGGTGGTTCGTAACAAAATTTTTAGCCTCAACTGCTACGAAGTCAGAGCGGTTTCCATGAACATATGTTCTATGTCATATCTCTTCTATAATGTGTGTAATTTATTCCAACTCTAGGAAAGGTTAAAGGTTAAGTTAAGCTATTTCGACTATCTGGACGGTCAGTTTTCAAGTCCGGTCCCGGATTATCTTCGATTTCGGTCATGATAAGAAAAATATACGGCTCCCTAGTCGTAAAATACAGGAAAGCGTTTGCATTATGATGGGTCGAGTTGTTGTTGGTAGCCCTTGGCGTACTGTTTTTTGCACGTCATTTCAGTCCGGAGAACTAGCCATTGCAGAAATTATCTTTTTTTTCGTTTTTTGAATTTAATTCCAAAAAAAATATATGAAGCTATTTGAAAGCACTATCTAATTATATTCACAAAATATAACAAGACTGTAAACATACTCAGTTTCCGGCAACATTTTCAATATGAGTTTTAAAATGTATTGAAGCTCGGTGTTCACTGTTTGATCAGTATGTAAACCGGTTGTTGAAATTAAAGAATTTTTTAAAAACCGAATACACTTTTCAGCATAGTTATATTTCATTCGTCATATGTTTTTAAAGGATATTTCAATTTATTTTAATCTTCCGAAAAACTAAGTTTTGAATTCTTAAAATTAATAATTTTATCGTCAAATACATCATGAGTATATCACGATTTGAAGGAAATTTGTATACGGTCAACTTTAATGATTTTACAAATCTTTTTTTTTTAAAATACAAACAGGAGCAATAACAAGATTTTTACAATTTTAAAAGTTAAAAATTCAATTTTTTAAACCTCATTATTATAGATTATCTAACAACATTTAATACAACTGGCGAACTACCAAATGTCACTGACAAAACTGGCATGGTAAGACTGTATAACAATATAAAGGTTATTCTGCAAGTGTGATAAAATTTAAAATGGAATTAAAATAAATCTTACATGATTATTTTTTCGGAAAAAAATGTGATTATTTTTTCGCATAAAAATATGAATTTTTTTCCCGTTTAATTATTTATTATTTAAATGTGCACTGCAAATAATAATCACAGTGGTCAAAATATTGATAAGAATGGCAACAACCTCTATCAGAAGTTCTATCACACATATTGGATAGCCTTTTAAAACAAATAAATATTGTGGTATTTATTTAATATTTTCTTATATTAGTGTTTTCTACGTTGTTACTATGAGAAATCTGGTCTCATTAATAATTGGGAATTGAATACAGATTTAATAAGACAGTACATGTGGCCCGCAACTGGCGATAGCATTGAGTTTTGTCAAATGCAAGGGCGTAAGTATAAAAATCAAGCTTTAAAAAACATCAGAATCACAACAAAAAAAATGATCAAGCTTTTTAGAGATCATTCCACCATTTATTTTATAAAAAGATAAAAGATTGATATTAGACGATTTTTCTATTTTGGAACTGTTCACTTTAGAATCGAAATTTAATGTAAACGACATATGTGATACGATCTGCGTTAATGAACCTTATCTCGCCAGAGCAAAATTTTCAGCAATTTTGAGATTTTACTGAATTTTGACATTGGGTATCCTACCACTCAATATCCGCTCAGTATTTGTTCAAAATTTGCACTCAAGAGTGCGCTAGCGTCAATTTAAAATGACAAGGTAGATCAAGTTTCATTTCTTTGAAAACTTTAAAACTCGACTTTACTTGTTTCATTGCTTATACTGTAGTATAAAAGAATATAGCTAAATCTCTATTACACCTATGAAAGAAGTATTGTGAAATAACCTAAGGGAAACATTTTTAAGACCTTATTAGAAATCAGGGCCATTAACATTTCGAAAAAATTTAACTTTTTGAAGTGTTCTGTCTTGATTAGAAATGTAAGTCTAAGACTACGGTATTATCAGTAAAGCGTTTTAAAGATTTAAATCGCATGGAAGGTGCCAAGCCCTCTTGTAAAAATTCGTCAACTTTGTGTACAGAGCTTATCCGAATTGTTTCTAGTATTTGTGAGAAATTTGATATAACATCAAATGAGTCTTTCGATATATGTACTATTTTAAATGTTTTATTCATATGGGCGGTAGGCGCTTCTCTGAATCGATTTCGCTCATTTTCAATGCCTCGAGCTCGAGCATTTGATGAAGTGACCTGTGTACTAAATTTTATTCGAATATCGTGCTTGAATTTGCCGTTTACACAGACAGACGGATATTAATAAATCGGTCAGGTGGTGACGAAGATCACGATCTATTTTATGCAAACGGTATGACAAAGTGAATATATCCTGAGTGTAGGGTATAGAAATTAACTTGTAGCCTAAGGTGCCAACTTTTTTTAGTCATGAAGTTACGTTTATGAGTGATTTTAATAAGGCATCAGTAAACGCTTCAAAGAGCTTATTGGGAAAAACTACGGTAAGCGCTTACGCCCTAGAACAAACAATTATAAAGTGAGAGGAAACTTTTAAAGAAGCATAAGCACTTTTTATTCTTTTTATCTTGAGAATAATAAGAAACATTGAAACTGCTTTTAATTTTGCTTTGCAGAAAATGAAACGAATGCTTGTGTGCGAACCTATGCTATTGTCAAGTGCCTGATGATACGTGCAATTGTTGATGCAAGAAATAAACCAACAGTTTAAGGGGAAGAAATTGTAATTAAATTCATAAAATCATTATTCTTGTAGTCATATAATCATATGTATGCTTAGCAAATACAGCAAAAAGAATTTAAAAATAAATTCAACAATAAAAATAAAATGCGATCATTATAATAATCAAAAATTTGTTAGGTCTAGAAAAGCAACAGAAGTTAAAAGTATATCAATAAATATTTACTTACTTTGCTTTTTTACAGCATTTACTAAAGAAGCTTTTCATCGCCCTCGTACTTCGGGGTGAGTTCATTCTTGAGTCTTATAGGACAAGGGATCTGTTGTAGACAGAACATTTGATCTGTTTTTTCTGCTCCAACTTTGCTACTATATATAAAAGGTTTTGTTTTAGTTTATATAGAATTGGAATCTTCAAATGAAATTGGCGTTTATATTTTGCTCTCCGCTGCGTTCACGTTTTATGTTCTATTTACGGCTTAGTGAACGGCTACGCCATTCGATACTTTCAAAATTCTTGTTTCGTTGTTACGAAATTGGAATCTTCAAATGAAATTGGCGTTTATATTGTGCTGTCCGCTGCGTTCACATTTTGTTCTTTTTACGGCTAAGTGAACGGCTGCGTCATTCGATACTTTCAAAATTCTTGTTTCGTTGTTACGACGATTTAACTGCAGTAAACAGATATGCAGATCATGCCTTTTCCAGTAGGAAATATATTTTGAGACAAAATTATCAATTACCAATAGTAAAAATAGTTTTGACTGGTTTGAAAGCTTGCTGGGATTTGATCAGCATATAAAAAAGTACTCCGCAAAACATTCTTTAGATATCTCTGCAACAGTTTTATAAGTTACTGTGTTTGTTTTATTAATGTATGTATTATGTATGTGCTTGTAAAAATTGTTCTATAGTTGGTTGTAATGTTATTAATAATATGCAAATTTAATTTCTTATAAACTAAGTAAATAGTAAATGTTTGATATTTCCATTATATATTGATTTAGTACATAAATTATGCAATATCCTTTCTTATCTCGCCAATTTATCTGCTGCGTTCACGTTTTATGTTCTTGAATAGAACCTGATTCTAGTTCAACTTCAGGCCTACAAATGCTGCTGTAATTTAATAAACGATTCAATCGTTTGCCAATTATATTTGGATATTGATTATTTTTAATACGAAACTCTTTTGACTGATGTTCTACAGCACCATTATCCAGCTGATATTTACACAGCGTATGCAATGGTTTAACCAACAGCTGTATCATTTCTGGTTGATTTTCTAATATTGCAAGGCTTTGGGCCGCCGTCTCCAAAGTACTAAGACAACCTTCGGTGGGCTGCGTGCGTATAATGTAATTACTATTACCCACAGCAATTAATTTTACTTGACGCATTTTATGCAATGCTGGGCTACTTGCATATATGGCCTTTGCCTGTGGCCATGTACCATCGATTAAAACCAAAGTAAATGGACCTGGAACATTTTGTGTTTTTAAAGCTTCTATAGGCACCGAATCTTTGCTAGGATAGAGTAACAACGAGTTAGATGCATTAAACACCTGTTCTAGTTCTGTTTGATTTTTTGCTGATGGAAATCGTTTTCCCTTGTAGACTACACATTTGCCGGGTGTTACTCCCAGTTGCAGCATTAGTGCAGTACGCAGCGAACGCTTCTCCTCTGCTGGATGTTGTAGTATAACTATTGATGATTCGATTTCTAGTGGTGGGTTTGGCAGTGAAGGGCACCAACAAACGATTTCAGGCCGCCTTAATACAAAAAAAAAAATAAGAGATCGTACTAATTTAATTGCATTGCACTCACTTGCATTGTTCACATTTAGAGCGTCTGTCGGGAGGATCTGTGTTGATGTTCAAAATATTATTCCAAGCACCTTCGTTATTATCTTCGATATCAGCACATTGGTCACTTGAGGTCGTTTCCATTTTTACTAAGTTATTTTTTCATTTATTTTTATAAAAATTCAAAAATGTGTTAATATTGTAGGCTAGTGTTAATTGTAAATGTTGAAAAAGTCAGCTGTTCAGAAATCATAGGGTGATTTAAAACATTTTACAAGTCTACACTGAAATAAATTTAACCTAATATGTACAGCTTCTCGTAGAGCATTGGAATTTTTTTTTATATTTTTTTCGAAAACTTAGAGACTTACAGATTAAATGCTTTTTGTCCTTCAACATCAGCTTTTTCTTCTTCTTCCTGGAGTGAAGAACAATCTTCCGCCTCAATTCCTTTGGAAAAAATTTTGAAATTTTCATTAAAAGTGTACCAAAAAACTACGTTGGGATCCGAAAATAAAATACACTAGCAAAAGTTGTACATTAATTGTGTGAAAAACTTTTTTTAATTTTATATTAGATCATGTCATCGAATATAAATTAAAAAAAGTTATTACAAATATAGCACACCCTGTGTGAATCAAAACAGCTGAGACCACACATGTTCAACTGTCAAAGTGTTTTACTGCGATTGCAGTGCATTTCTTAATAAATAAACCAAGTTTTGTTTTATTTTTAGTTAATCGTAAAATTAAAGCACGTTATAATTAAGTTAAATTTTATTTTAAGTGTATAATTAAGTATGAATAGTCTGGGATGGACACTGATACTAAAACGCGGTTGCTTCTGCTCCAAGGAGACCGTGAATATCAAAGGAACTAAATACGTTGTCAGAGATCACTTGGCTCAAGGGTATGTATAAAAAAAAGCTGAAATAAAAAAAAGTATAGATAAGATTCTTCAATAGATAAGAATGTTTGTTTCATCAGCAATAAAAAAATACAGCACACATGAATAATTAATATGTACTCAATTTTTTAATATGTTCTTCTCAATTTTGCAGTGGCTTCAGCCTCATAGATTTGGCTGAAAACTCTGTGACCCGACGTCTATGTGCAATAAAGCGTATCACATGTCACAGTATTGAAGACCAGAATATTGCATTACGTGAAATAGAAAACTGCCGTAAAATTGAATCCGATAACGTAATTAAAGTTATAGACTACGAGCTCAAAGGCTCTGCCGATATTGTAATTAATACTATTAGCAAATTATACATTGTATTGCCGTATTATAAACATGGCTCACTTGCCGATCATCTGCAAATGCGATCGAAAAAGTATGATTTCATGCCCGAAGCACAGATTTTACAAATTTTTATCGGTATATGTGATGGTTTAAAAGCTATACACGAAGCAAATCCAGTACCGTTGGCACATCGTGACTTAAAGACGGCAAATATATGTTTATCAGATTCCTTTGAACCCATTATAGTAGATCTCGGTTCGATGACAGAGGCTCGCTTACAGATTTGCGGTCAATCTGATGCTCAGAAATTGCAAGATGACGCTGAGGAACGCAGTTCAATAGTGTACCGTGCGCCAGAGTTGTTCTCTGTTAAATCTTATTGCACTATCGATGAGCGTACAGATATTTGGGTAAATAGCACAAAATGTTGTCATTATTACTTATAAGACCAATTTTATTAATACAATATTATTTATAAGACCTAAGACCACATTCCGGATAATGAGGATAAAAAAATCTTTAATATTAGAAAAAATGGGTATAGGTCCAAAAGTATATATTTTTTTGGGAAAATGTTTATTTTTCCTCGCTAACAAGCTCTTAAATTGTTCTCATTGAAGATGGTCGAAATCATCCCAAGATGGAATAAAAAAAAATTTTTTCTGTACCATTCACTTAACAAAAACATTATCCTAACACTTCTTGCATCTTAAAATATTTCCTAAGAAACAGCTGATTTTGCATGTGTTGGCTTTTCACGTTTTATTTTTGAAATTATTGAAAAAATAGGATATCTCACCTGATTTGTATTTAAATGTTCTTTGTGATAATAACCTTTGGCAAAAATATAATCATATATGTAAATTTGAAAATTGATTTCCGACCTCGAAATTGCTTAAATCGCGAGTGCAAAGTTTCCAACGTTGAGTATCCTCATTCACTCGTTAGATTTCCGCAAACTTTGCAACATGAATTAAAAATTATTACATAGCACATTTAATAAGGTTCTACGAGTATATCTGCAATGTTATCTACATATGTGTGATTTTGTTGTCTGATTGTTAATAATTTTTTTTTTTTTTTTCATTTTTACTGATTAACGAAATCTTTGCCTATGTTATATACAATTTAATTTAATACAAAAATTTTAAATATGCTATGTTTTGAAACATATTTTATATTTCTAAACAGAGTCTTGGATGTGTTCTTTATGCAATGTGTTTCTTTATCTGTCCCTTCGATCCTATTTACGAGAAAGGTGATAGCGTAGCCTTGGCAGTACTAAGCGGTAATATTAACATTCCGGAAAATTCCATTTACTCACAAGTAAGTTTGTTTACTACACATATATTATAACTCATTTGCTAATGTTGAATATCTCTGTTTTCAGGATATGCATGAACTTATTCAATATATGTTACGACAAGATCCAATGGAGCGTCCATTTGTCTACAGCGTCATAGAAAAAGCACATGATTTGATACAGAAGCTTGAAGGACGCGTGTAAAAAAGTATGCAGCTAAATCAATTTAAACGTTCCCACATTAGAATAAACGAAATTTTTATACAGCTTGAACAAATTTTTATATCTAACTTAAATTTTAGTTCTTATTGAAATTGTTATCATTTATAAGCTAATAAAGTTAGGCAATGTACAAAAACAATTTTATGACGTTGCTAAAATTAAGATTAGTGATCATCACGTGTTTCTCCTGGACAATTTGTATTCATATCCTCAACACCATTGTAATGCACACCACACCAAAAACAATAAGTATAAGATGTACGTAAATAGCTTGTGATCATTTCGACACTTTCTGCTGTTGTATACTCAATTTCATCTTCTTCGTCACTCTCAGCAGAATCAGTGTTGTCAGCCTTTGTTTCTGACTTTGAGGCCATTTCATTATTTTGGGTTTCATCATCAGATTTTTGCTCACAGCTGCTGCGATCAGGCCAAAACCAATTTATGCTTGGAAGTTTTATTTTTGAAACACTTATATCCAGATTTTCGCAAACTGCTTGACATTTTCTGTAATAGACAATCATAAATTATGACTTTTAGTATTTTATTAAATTATAGAATATAATTTGCTTTTTTCAGTTGTCGCCATTTGGATCCGACTTGTACACATAATTTGTAAAAAATACACTAGGTCAATGCCCTTTAGATACTGTTTCGCCTAAATATTATTTTTCAATCTAATTTTGTTCAAGTATTTAGAGATGCAATTTATTTATTCACACCGCGTGGTCGTCCCTCACATTTACGCATGAGACCTCTCAGTAATTTTAAACAGGGCCTATTAAAATAAAAGTAATTTTGAAACTTTTTTCTTTAACACACCTTTTAAATTTATTACACAGTGAAAAAGGATTTTGGGAATAAGCAGAGACGACAAAAGAGCTTAGGCGAATAGTTAAGCAGCGGAAGAAGCAGACGAGTGACTTAAGCGAGCTATACAGCTTTCGGGAAAATTTACCAATAATTTATGCTTAAGCTCACTATTTGTAAAAATTACAGAGGAATCACAATGATTCATAATGCTATTGTCAAAATTGGAAACAGAATTTGGTTTGCGTTAACGTCAGCGGCCTTTATGTAAGCTTCATACAATATATACATACATATGAATATGAAGCCATTTTGACCGAAAAATCATGCTATATTAGAGCACTTAGTTTTTGATGAAAATTTCTAAAGAAAGGTTGAAATATTGTAGATATATAATGGATATTAGATTGACCTCAAAAAATATCTTAATAAATACATTACTTTTCTGAAATAATTTTTTTTTCATGGACTGTAATGAAATATCTTCAAGAATAAATGCAATAAGATTTACCTCAAAGCGATTTGCAGATATCGTTCCTCACCCTTAGCTGTTACACGTCGACGATACTCTTCTGTTGTTATGGTTTCGTTTTCGTTTCGCATGCGTTGGAAATACTGTTCACGTAGATGTTTACGTTTTTCAGCTAAGTCACGTAATGCAGTTTCACGACCCAGACCACCACGATCAGTTTTGATGCTGATTCCAATTGGTTCAGTTATAGCATCTGGCTTTAATTTTGGTTTTCCCAGAGCTTCACCAGGCTTATATCCCATTTTAGCAAGTAATTGAAACCCTTTGTTCGCCTGCTCTATAGGACGTTGCAGTGCTTCTTGTAATCGTTCATTGCGATTTGCACCAGTGCGCTCCAAGCGCTCCTCACGCTGACGTTTTATTTGAACTTCTCGCTTCTGTGATACTTCCACCAAACGCTTTTTACCACGGTCCTTGATAAGACTGGGCCTTACATCAGTTTGGCTAAGGGTAAGGGATTAGGAAAGTATATTGCATACAAAATGTTTGATATAATATTTATAATACCTTGCCAGAAATTTATCCGACATGTAATCGTCCTCGTCTGACATTCCAAATGTAATTCGCTGATAAGCCCTGAGACTTCTTTTTTCTTGGGTTTTAAGTTACACTGGCTGCTACACTCAATTGTGTGAAGGATTTGAGATTTATTTGGTTACAAGAATAAAAATCAGCTGTTTTTAGTAAACAATTGATTGTCAAACTGATTGATCGGAAGCGTTGCCAATACATTGATTTCACAAATGGTGAACACGTATTAAGACTACATCACAAATCAGCGTAGCGTTTAATAAGTGGGAAAATTTATTTATTTGGCTTGTTAAATAAAAAAAAAATCAATACATACATCAAAAAACGTGCCAACGGATTTTCCCGACATTATTCAATTCTTCCGAGTCAAAAGCGGCCACTTGACAACATTAGTTTACAACAATTTTAAATCTCAGCCACAGTTTTCAAGCTTTGAAAATTTTTTTTTTCTTTTCATACCGTTATTTTTTGCAAGAAATGTATTACGGTACTTTGATTACAGTTATTTTTGCTTCATAAAAAATTGGGAAGGGGCTCCTGAAGTAAACTTGTTCCTCATTTTCAATCAATAAATATTATAAAATAATCTGTAATTGTATTTAAACTTAATTTAGATGTATATTTTTACAGTGTAATTTAGGAAACGCCATGTGCTCAAACTGTCAAAATATTTTCATTTATTTCACGTACAAAAACGTCTGTAAAATAATAGCCAGAAGTTTTTAAGTTTATTTTGAAATAATTTGAATTTAAAATTGAATTAAGATGGGTGTGGTAAGCAGAAAAAACTCAAAATATATATTCTGTATGTACAAAATATATATCACTTTATTTTATATAGAAAAAAGTAAAAATCAGCGCAGTCAAGCGTTCGGCCCACCTCAAATCGAAAAAGACTCCGCTGACCAAACAGCAGCAGCAAAAACTGAACCATCAAAAAGCTGCCAAGGAGAAAGGTCAAAATATTTTTTCAATGAAAGCTCACAAAAAAGACAATTTGGCACAACGGAAAAAACTCAACAAAAAGCAATCGCAGGGAATGCCACTACATACTGAAAACGCTTCCGATGACGACGATGAAGAGCAACTGGTAGACAATATCGCCGATATGTTGGACGGTGATGATCTAGAGTATTTGCAAACTAAAGGTGGAAGCAGACAGCGGAAGCGTAAAAATGAAAATGATACTGATGAAAAAGATGCCGTTGGTCTAGAGATGGCCTACACCAGCGAGAGTGTAAAGGAGAAGGCAACACGAAAAGTAAAAATAAATTTGCTACCCATCAAAAGTCGTGATGGCGAAATCATTGCGCGCACCACAGAGGTGGACTACAAACCACGTCCAAAAGCTGTCAAATTGATTGATGCTACCAACGTAGACGAGGATGATGTGTCTATTTATGAGGACAGTGATGACGATATTGTCAACGACGAAGATGCTGCTGGCGTTGTACCTGCAGAACCAGAGAAAAAATTAATATCTACCACAGATCTGTTGATTGCACGTCAACAGGAAATTGAACGTCAAAAATATCGCATTGGTATAATTTGTTCCGGCATTTTAGAGAAGCCGGAAGATAAAATGCGAAATTTTAATGCTCTCTTTGAGTTGATGGACGAAACAAATGCAGCGGGTGTGCCTAATCTACTGACCGTACGAAAAGTGGCCATGATTTCAGTTACAGAAATATTTAAAGATATTTTACCGGAATATCGTGTTGGCCAGGTGGACACAAAAATGCAAACAGGTAAAAATTGGTTTCAATTTCAGCTCCTTCTATTTGTTTAATTTTTTTTTCTTTTGTCACAGTACGCAAAGCTACACTCGAGCGTGTTACATATGAAAATTCGTTACTTCAACAATTTAAAAAGTTTTTACAAAAGTTGGAAAAACTTACAGCTGCTATAACAAAACGTGGTCATGGTCGTATTACACCGCAGTCAATAAAAATCGCAGAAGTGGGTGTACAAAGTATGTGTGAAATTTTGATAGCACATCCATATTTCAACTATGTACAAAATATTGCTCAACTTCTGGTCTATATGCTAAATTGCAACTTCCAGCCTATGCGTGAGGCTGTCAATAAATGTTTTCGTACAGTTTTTGCGAATGACAAAAAATTAGATATGACCCTGTACATCATTAGACGCATCAATAATTTAATTAAGACAAAACTTAATAATGTGCATTTGGAATGTATTACGTGCTTACTTTCGTTGAAAATTAAAAATGTCAATCTAAATGCTGAAAAAGAGAATGAATTAAAGCAGAAGAAATTGGAGGCACATCGTCAACGACTATTGAGTATGTCGAAAAAGGAACGTAAGCGTCGTAAGAAGTTGACTGAACTGAACAAGGAATTAGAAGAAACGCGTGCCGAGGAGAATAAACAGACGAAACATTATAAATTAACTGAAATCATCAAAATGGTTTTCACAATATTTTTTCGCATACTCAAAAATGATCCCACTTCAAAGGTGCTCAGTAGTATACTAGAGGGTTTGGCCGAGTATGTATGATATAATTTAATTTCTTTATATACTTACATATGTACATTTTAGTTATGTTTTAAGCACGAGTAGCCTATCCATTTTTGTCGGACGGATTTTACAGAAAAATTACCACAAGCCATTCTGTCCATAGGTACAAGAAAATCACCACATATGTAGGTGCTTGTCACCTTCCCTTAAAAATAATTTTTTGATATTAGCTCTGTGATTCGATCTGTGAAATGAATAATATCTTGTCTCTCCATGAAAATTAACTGAATTGGTTAACACCACCTCGTGATTTTCATTCTATTGTTCAGAATGTTTAACTCTATTTGTTTAACAGTTAAACCGAGAAATAACTGAAAATTAACGGATATATACAAGGCTTACATGTTCAGCAAATTTCAGAATTCCTGAATAGTGCTGTATACACAGTAATCTATGACTGTGAATACCTTTCTTAATAATCAATTAATCCCAAGCTAGAGCAATCTTAGATTGCGCTGGAATATTCTGTCTTGACTTAGATTACCTCTGTCTTTTCATGCAAAAGGCTTATGCTTCTAGACTTTTACTGAAGCAACCAGCAATTAATAACTAAAAGCAACTTTATTATTTAGGGTACAATGGATTATATGGTTGCAGTAAATTATAATAAAAAAAGGCCTATTTTAAAGTAAAGCAAGCTCTTTAAAAAAATAAATAAATGAAAGTAAAACCATAAATTTACGCCTAATTTCAGGTTTGCACACGTTATCAATTTAGATTTCTTCACTGACCTCATCGATGTGCTTAATAATATATTAGAAGAAATGGATTTGGGTTATCGTGAACAACTGCATTGCATACAAACTATATTCGTTATACTCTCCGGACACGGCGAGGTTCTCAACATAGATCCCATACGCTTTTATCAACATTTCTACAAAAATACACTAGCGATAAATGCTGGAAAAAATCACGACGACTATCGCATTATATTGAAAACACTTGATGAAGTGCTGGTTAAACGGCGTCGTAACATGAGTCAGCAACGTTTAATGGCTTTTGTCAAACGATTGCTAAGCGTAAGCATGCATTTGTTGCATCATGGCACACTCGCCACACTGGGCACAATAAAAACCACTTTTCAATTGACTTCAGTTTTAGAAAACCTGTTAGATACAGATACAAGCGTAGGTTCTGGGCGTTATGATCCTGAATTAGATGATCCAGAATATTGTAATGCATCATGTACAGCATTATATGAGCTAACATTGCTGGCACGTCATTATCACCCAACAGTGCGAAAAATGGCAATGCATATAGCAAATGGTGTGCCAGCAAGTGGTGATGGTTCGTTGCCATCAGACATTGGAAAACTGTATGTAAATTCATTAAAAATTATTCAACTCAATTAACGACAAATTTATTTTTTCTACAGTACTGCGCATGAGTTATTTGAACAATACGATAGCACACAAATGGCTTTTAATCCAACCATTCCAGTGCCTAGAAAACATGAACCAAAAATCAAAAAAGGAAAACACAGCTACGCAAATCCAAATTTTAGTAAATACTCTCGTAAGCTCTTACATGACTCAAGAAGATCAATTGAAGTAGCTACATTGAGCAAAGTAAATGGTAACACATTTGATTTTTACAAAGATTTTAAACTAAGCTCAGAATAGGAAACTTTAAATTTATATAAGCATTATATGTATATGAATTGTTTAAAATAATTTTGAATATTTCATTAAGTGTGTGTTGTTTAATACATAACTTAATTTGAAGAGAAATGAAATAAATAAAAACTTAAGACTCCTCAATTGTGATTTCGTTATGACTGATATATTGTTTTTTACTTGTTAGGCTAAAAAAAGGACGTTTATGATAACAATTTAGGCATGGATTTATAAACAGCCGGAATTAGAATTAATATCAGTAAATTTTTTTTAAAAGCATCCCCAGTAAATTATTTAAGGATTAAATAAGATTTCAGGTTTATGCCATATTGAACCGTTATATAAGCAATTAGTTTTGAATAAACATCTTCTTTGAACTCTATATATTCAACTCTATAAATCAAGATTTTAATTTGGAATTAAAACCCGAAGTAACATTGTAGAATCTTTTGGAGGTTTTTGCAACAGCAACTCTTTCTCAAAAAAATTTTTTTTGTTATATTTTTCAAGAAAATTACCCAAAACACTTTATTTACTCTCTCAGGAACTGCCACCAGATACAATTATATTTCCATCGAATTTAAAAACCTTTCACTAAATTAAATATTTTGACAGTTTCATTTTTGGAATAGTGTTATACCTACTTGTATTAATTTTTCCAAGTACCGGCTAAAAATTTTTATTTACTCAAATATACAGAAAATAGTGAGAAAAAAGCTCAAAACCAAAATGACCAAATTAATTTTTATATTTATTTTTAAACAAAAAAAAATTGATTTTCGTAAATTGACAGTATTCAGCAGACTGATTTATTAATGATAAACAAAAATCTCATAAGACTATTAAATGTCACGCCAAATTCACCTAAGTGCAATGCATAATCATAACATTTAAATGACTTTGACGTAGTGCCTATGATATCTATGAGCAATATGCATTGAAAATGGCCTAAGCCCAATTTACAAAATATAAAAAACTTATATACGATTTGATTCATAGTAACATGTTCAAAAACAAGGGCAGATCTATTACTATGTGAAAAAGTAGTTTTATATATTCTGCGACACAGATTAAATGTTGCCTGAATATTAATAAACTGTTGGTGATGCTATAATAGCAAAGCAAATGTAAGCAACATTTATCAATTTAACCCGAGACCAAAAAAAAAAATTCACAAGTTTTAGACTTTTGATAAACCACGTTTTTTGACATGGTAGGTACTTATGAAAGCATTTTTAGCTAAAACTAAAATTAAAATAAATTGGAATTAGCAATTTTAAAAATAAAAAGATATTATATAGTATATTACAATTATATAAAGGGTGTCCCAAAATTCATGCAATAGTTGGGTTTCGCGTCATTTGTGCGGTAGTGTTATTGAAAACACAAATGAAATTAATGAAAGCAAGTTGATTTTTCATGTAGCGCTCTATCTTTTACAACCCTGTAACTGCAATTTTTTAAAAAAAAAGTAAAAGTACATATAGGAACACCGTTTTATTGACGCGACTCTGGAAAAATGTATTACTTAAATATTCTTTAGTCACTCTCTGTATATGATTGTCTCAGTATAATATAATTAATACAAAACTAAATAAAAACATAGGACAGTTGTATTTTCTTATTCCATTTTCAATAGGCATAAAAATTAAAATTTTTTGAATAAGTAAATAAAATAAATAAATATTGCAATAACATTTTTACAGTTAATGTAAATTTATGACATGCTACCTTGTGAATTCCCTAATACTATTCTGCCACGGCGGAAACATGGCCTCTCGCTGTAAACTTCAGTTGATTCAAACAAATTAAAAGTTTATTATTAAAATGAAATGTTAGTGCCAAAGCTGATTGTTCGTCCAGTAATAATATGGAATGAGTTTCCTGTTCTTCATGAAAAACCTCATGTGATACTACTATCCAATGATTAGCTTCCAGAGCTGGTCGATGTAGATTTATCTGCGTTAACAAGAAATCTGGATCGCCTATAATACTCTTATAAATAGCACCATAACAATGTAGTAAATGCAAAACCGGTGGCATTTTTTCAATTGAAATCAAGTATGGAAGAAGTTTTAATTTTTCAATTTCAACAACAGATTTTTCTAGACACTCGTAAGCATACAGATTCTCACAGACTATTGTGACATTGGTACCATTATTTGTCATACGATGAAAAATGGGTGTGTCCATTCCGTGATATTGATATTTTCCAATCCACCCAACTATTTCTTCCTGTATTAAATTAAAAGTCTCTGTTGAAATGGACTTGTTATGCGAACAGAAAATTTTGGCTGTTAAAAAGCACGGTTCTGTATTAGTTGAACAATGCAAAGTATTCAAATGCTGTTGGAAAATTTTGATTTCATTACGAAAATGTAGAGCAATAGCTTGAATTTGTACACCTAAATCGGAATCTTTTAAAGAAAATCTTGGTCGTATTGTAGACACAGTCTGCATATCAGAAGCTGCCATATTATTGATTGATTTTTTTGACTCAGTATCCTTTGTTAACATTTGGTCAGCTGGCGGTGCAACGTTTATCTCAACAACCATTTTGGTATTTTTTTTAATTGATTTTGGTGCACTATTTGGCAAATCGTCTTTTGCAACTACAGGTGTTGTCTTAGACTTTAATGACATAATTTCCTCATTCGGTACAGGTTTATCTTTTTTTAATAATTGCGCATATAGTTCTGCAATTTTTTGATTAAGAATAGGTTTATCTCCTTCCAGTGATTGCGCCGCATTCTTTTTCAACATATTTGATATACCAAGTACCACTGATTCGGGTTTCAGAATATCGTTGGTACTGGTTTTTTCAGTAATTTCCTGATCCATAATATGTTTATTTTCTTCCAGTAATTGCGCCACAGGGTTTATCAATATATTTTCCGGATTCAGAACTGGTTTATCTTCTTTTAATAACTGTGCAGCTTGTTCTGCCTTTCTGACAGCCTTACGGCGTCGCATTTTTTGACCTTTTGAAAGGTGTATCATTTCTGATTGTTAGATTCTCCTTTTCTCTAATTGTTGTCTCGTTAACTATTAGAGCTTATGAGCCACCTGCTGCTGCAAAATCTCTCACCACCATTGTCGGTTATTTGTTGGCATATATGAGTAGACAAAAGGCGCAGCCAAGTTGCTAAAGTTGTGCGAATTAAATTGAGATTAGTTTTAGTTTGCATTTGAAAATTGTTTTCAAGTTTCCTATTAAAATCAAGTTTTACTTATGCTAACGTTTTAAGTTTTTAATGTCAGAACCAACTTTACCTAGGGTATAAAAACAAAGGCGCACAAATTCAGATACGCCATTTCTAAAAAAAATATTATTAGGTTAGCGTTGATTTTGCATTGGTTAGATTTATTTGGAATTCTAGAAATTATTATTTTTTAAAAATTTGAATATATTTACCTTATATCGCTCATAAAAATTTAAAGTGTTTTTGAATTCTTGAAAAACAAGATGTTTTTACTTTGATTTGTTCTCTTGAAACATTCACGTTCTTGATAGTAACGGTTAACTATCGATATTTTTAGTTTTAAATGCATTGCAGATGAAATAAAAAAGATTAGGTTGAGTTGTATGTATATTGCAATTTAAAAAGATTAGCATGCACTGAACACGCTCCATAGAGTAATTGACATGGTGCAATTATCTTGTCAAACTGCAACCGTGAAAAATTACTCCATCGCTGTCATACATTCTTACGAGTATCCATATTGATACTTCAGAGTAGAAGCTCTGAAGAAAATTTGAGGAACTACAAAATAATGCGATCAGAATCGGGAAAGCGACAACGAAATTCCGCTGTCAAAAATTATAACACACTTGATGCTATGAAATTGAACAGATTTAGATTTCATTCTAATTTTTTTTGACAGCGGATTTCCGTTGCCGCCCTTCCGACCCCGTCACAAATCTGTTCAACACATAATACCCTAAACAGAATTCCGGCGTAGATACCGCGACGGCTGACGGTAGAATTAGATTTGATTTTAATTTTACCGTCGCCGTTGAGAGAGTAGAGAATTGCGCTCTCTTTTCCCAAAAATTTTACTCTGGCGGTATTTACGTCGTACGCCGGAATTCTGTTTAGGCTATAAGGCATTCAGAAGATGATATTTTGAGTGCTCCCGGGACAAAAACGGAAAAACAGTATATACCAGTGGCGATTGCAATCGGTCCAATACTGCAAAAAAACTTCGTTTGTTATAAGTTTAATTAACTTTCATATACATATGTATATCCTCGCTTAGTAATATGCTTATAAAATTATTATATAATTTGTATAAAAGAAGTAAAACTTTATTAAAAATGTTTAATTGTATTCAGTAATCTGAATTTAGCCGATCTGTTACTTTTACTTGGCCTTAATACGAGCGCTTCAAATTTTTTGAATTGTATTAGTCTAACAATTTATTTTTTTGATTATTTTATTTCAGTATATAATATAAAACTTCAAAACAAAAAAAAAAAAACTTTAATAGCCATATTACGATTTTAGGTTTATGCCGTATTGAACCGTTATATAAGTATTTAGTTTTGAACAAACATCTACTTTGAACTCTATAGGTATAATTTGGTTTTTTTTCGAAAAACAAGGTTTTAATGTGGGATTAAGAACCGAAGCAACTTCGTAAAATCTTTTGGTGCGGAGGTTTTTGTGGCGGCATATAAATATGTTTTTTTTTCAGCAATTTATTTGTTTGTTATATTTTTCAAGTAAATGAATCAAAACACTTTATCGATCTCGCAGGAACTGCAACCAGATACAAGGATATCTTCATCGAGCTCTAAATTAACTATTTTGACAGTTTCATTCTTATAATAGTGTTATAATTGCATTAAATTTACCAAGTACAGACTAAAAAAGTTTTATTAACTGGAGAAAATAGTGAGCAAAAAGCTCAAAACCAAAATGACCAAAAGAAACAGAAAACACAAACTCTAACTAATTTTTAAAAATTAAACGCCAACGGGCTCTTTATATTTATTTTTAAACAGAACGAATTCGATTTTTGTAAATTGATAATATTCAACATACTGAATTCTGATTAAAAAAATGTAATAAAAAAATAAAGTTGCAATTACATGTACATACATATCGCCACCTAACATCCAAAGAGCCGTAACCACACTTTTTAGTTTTATGAAGCAGAAGCAAAAAACGTTGAGTACTGGAAAACTATATATAGTTAATATAAGTGTGTAACGTCTATTTGCTATTCAGGCACTTCTTGTTACGGTTTTCTGAATTTCTTTAATAAAATCGCTATTATTGGACATATGATTTATTTGTAGGGACAAGTAGTTTAGTCAAATACATCATAATCAATCAAAACTCGATTTTAAATTTTTTGTGGTTACGGCTTTTTGGATGTTAGGTGACGATATATTATATTAATAACATGATCAATACCGATGAACATGATAAAATATGTACTGTATTAAATGTTACGCCAAAGTCACCTAAGTGCAATGCATAATCATAACATTTGAGTGACTTTGACATAGTGCCAATGATAAGTATAAGCCATATGTATTGAAAATTACCTAAGCCCAATTTACAAAATATAAAAAAGTTAACTATTTGATTCATGGTAACATGATCAAAATTGAAGGCCAGATATATTACTATGTGGAAAAGTAAATTCCTATATTCTGCGACACACTCTGGATATTAAAAAACTGTTGGTGATTGTGTTGAAAAAATAACATATCAAATATGTATATGCAGCATTTATCAATTTAACACAAGAACAACTAAATTCACAAATTTGGACTTTTGATCATCCACGCTTTTTTTGTCGTGCAAAAGCAAAAATTAAAACAAATTGGACTTAGCCATTCTCAAAATAAACTGCACTTATACAGTACTAAACAATAATAAAAGTATTATATAAAGGTAAAGGGAGTTCAAAAATTCATGAAAGATTTGAATTTCGCGCCGTTTGTGCTATAAACAAAATGGAATGAATGAAAACGCGTTATTTTTGTTTCAACAGCACTTTACCGCACAAATGGCGAGAAATACAAATCTTGCATGAATTTTGACATGCGTTGTACATACTTAGGAAATTCACAAGGTGTCATTGATGTCACATCTTATGCCCCTTTTTGAAAAAAAGGACACATAGGAGCACCGTCCTATTAACGCGACGATTGTTTTAGTAGAACAGAAAAATTATTACAATATATATAAGACACAAAGATGTATTGTCTTATTCCATTTTCAATATTCCAATAACATTTGACAACTATTATAAATTAATGATATACGACCTTGTGAATTCCCTAATATTATTCTACCGCGGCGGAAATATGGCCTCTCGCTGTAAACTTCAGTTGATGCAAGCAAATTAAAAGTTTATTATTATAATGAAATGTTAGTTCCAAAACTGATTGTACGTCCAGTAATAATATGAAATGAGTTTCCTGTTTTTCATGATAAACCTCATGTGATACTACTATCCAATGATTAGCCTTCAGAGCTGGTTGATGTAGATTTATCTGAGTTAACAAGAAATCTGGATCGCCTACAATACTTTCATAAATAGCACCATAACAATGTAGTAAATGCGAAACTGGTGGAATTTTTGCAATTGAAATCAAGTATGGAAGAAGTTTTAATTTTTCAATTTCAACAACAGATTTTTCTAGACACTCGTAAGCATAAAGATTCTCGCAGACTATTGTAACATCGGTACTATTATTTGTCATACTATGGAAAATGGGTGTGTCCATTCCCTGATATTGATATATTCCAATCCATCCAACTATTTCTTCCCGTATTAAATTAAAAGTCTCTGTTGAGATAGACTTGTTATGCGAACTGAAAATTTTGGCTGTTAAAAGGCACGGATCTGTATTAGTTGAACAATGCAAAGTAATCAAATGCTGTTGGAAAATTTTGATCTCATTACGAAAATGTAGAGCAATCGCTTGAATTTGTACACCTAAATTGGAATCTTTTAAAGAAAATCTTGGTCGTACTTTAGACACAGTCTGCATATCAGAATATGCTATTTTATTGATCGATTTTTTTGTTTCAGTATCCTTCGTTAACACTTGGGCAGTTGGCGGTGCAACGGTTTTCTCAACAACCATTTTGGTAACTTTTTGAATTGATTTTGGCACACTATTTGGCAAATAATTTTTTGCAACTACAGGTGCTGCAGCAGGCTTTTTTGTTGTATGTTTCGGATTCAAAACAGGTTTACCTTCTTTTGATAACTGCGCAGCTTGTTCTACCTTTGTGGCAGCCTGACGACGTCGCTGTTCATCCAATGATACACCAAGTACCACTCCTTTGGGTTTTAGATTGTCGTTGGTACTGAGTTTCCCAGCTACAGTATCTGATTTTTGGATTTTCCTATTCTCTGATTGTTGCATTTTCCTATTCTCTAATTGTTTTCGACGTTGTCTCGCTAACTGTTGATGTGCGTTGTACTGTTGATGTGCGTTGTACTGTTGCCACTGCTGGAGCTTATATTGAGCCACCTGTTGCTGTAATAGTCTCTCACCACCATTGTTGCTTATTTGTTGGCATACACTGAGCAGGCGAAAGGCGCAGACCAAGTTGCTAAAGTTGTGCAAATTATATTGCGATTAGTTTTTGTTTGCATTTTAAAATTGTTTTCGAGTTTCCTACTGAAACCAAGTTTTAACTTCCTTAATATCAGAATCAACTTTTTGGGTAAATCACAAGCGCACAAATTCGGTTCGCTTCTTGACTTATAAAAAATTATTGTTCGAGTTGATTTTGCATTGAAATTTACCATAAATTTGAAAATATTTACCTTATATCGTTCATAGTTTTAATACTTATTTCACTTCTTGAAAAAAAATGTTTTTACTTTGATACTTTCACTGAAAATATGCATAAGTAACGGTTAGTTATCGATATTTTACAGTTTCAAATGCTTTGCAGGAAAAATAAAAATTAGCATGCGTTTCATATTGAACACTCTCCACATTACAATGAACATGGTAGGAGTATCATTTGAAAATGCAACCGTGAAACACCATAGCTGTCAGGAATGAAACTTATTTACAAAATGTCCACAAAAAAAAATTTGAGTTCAGGTTTTCGCACAATGGTAGTCTTAACTGGTACTTTTAACTTCAACAGTATAATTTTGAAACTAATTGGAATATAAAAAAAATTTTGATATCGTTTGAAACGATACCGAAATTTGATTTTTCTTTAGAAATTTTTAACTGTAAAAATAAAAAAACGTCAGTGTTTCTGTCTTTATATGTTTCACATATGCTCTAGTGGTGCAGCCAGGATTTTCTTGGAGGGATGTTTTATATAAAAAATTTTAAACACATATTTAGAAATTTATATTGTTAATAGTTAAACAAACTATTTGAGAATAATATAGTTCTGTGGCAACAAAGAATAACAGCTAAAGTTAAGTTCAGAAATACGGAATTAAGGTCGAGTTAAGGCCATTTTTGTGTTACTTCAGAACGATATTTAATTTTAAGGCGATATATATTTAGGCCTAAATTATGCCTAAGTACGGAAGTGAATTTGCGCTTAGAGTTAATGGTAAACAGGCATTTTCTCAACCTTAATTCCATTTTTCTTAACTTGACTTTAGCTGTTATTCTTTGTTGCCACAAAATTATTAGTATAGACTCGACATGAAAAATAATTCTATTCAAACACAAAAATATTTATGTATCTTAGGTGACCTAAGCCCCACACTAAACCCCTTGATCGCGCACTTGCAGATAGAAATCTGGTTAAAAAATATAAAAAGGTCTACTTTCAATACAGCTTGAATTCAAATTTATTTATATGTACATACAGTTACGGACAAAACAATATAATAAATAAATAAATTCAATATTTTTCGAAGTGACCGTGACAGTTACAATTATTTTTTTATTATTTTGTCCTTACTTTCATCGAGTTTAAAACAAAAAATAAACAAACGAAAAACTGACAATAAAATACACTGTAACATGCATTTTATTTTCCTACGGCATAGACTTGAACTGTACTTGACGCATACAAATAAATAGTTTGTTATCAAAGCAATATTTTAAGATTAACGACGATTGTTCCTCAAGTAATAATATGAAATGAGTCTCTTGTTTCTTAGCACAAACTTCATGTGAAACTACAATCCAATGATCAGCCTCCAGAGCAGGTTTGTGTAATTTTGTTTGCGTTAAAAAGAGTTGGGGATCGGCGATAATGTCCTGACAAATAGCACCATAACAATGAAGCAAATGTGAAACTGGTGGCATTTTGACAATAGAAACCAAATGTGGTATTAGTTGTAGTTTGCCAATTTCTCCAATACTTTTTTGAAGACACTCGTAGGCATAAAGGTTTTCACATACTAATGCAATGTCGGTACCATTGATTGAAATATTATGAAAAATAGGCGTATCCATTCCTAGATGTTGATATTCACCAATCCAGCTAATTATTGTATTTTGTATTATATCCAAAGTCCCAGTTGCAATCGACTCATTGTTCGATATAAAAATTTTGACAACTATAAGAAAAGGGTCTGGATTGGTAAAAGAATGTAAAGTTATCAAATGCTGTTGGTAGTTTGATTTCCTCACGAAACTCTACAGCAATTGCCGACAGCTGTTCAACAAAATTTGAAACTAATAATGAAAATCTCGGACGTGCCTTAGGCAATGTCTGTATTAAAGAAGCCGCTGTTGCATTGTTCAATTTATTATTAACAGCAACTAGTGGCTTTGTTGGCGTCTGTTTTTGCAGCACTTGAGTAGCTGACGGTGTAATGGTTTCCTTACCAACACTTACAGCGCTTGGATGACTTTTTGGAAATCCAACTTCTACTCCAATAGTTATCGCTGTGGACTCATATCCATGCTTACATTTTGAAACTGGTATCCCCCTTTTTACTGATTGTACAGCTTCGACTGATGCTTTTTTAACAGCCCTCCAAGGATCTTCAGGGATTTTGTTTTTGCACTCTTTCTTAGCCACTGACTTGCCAAACGGCTTCGGTTCTGTATTAGCATTATTCCACTTTCCCTGCGAAATATGTTCCTCTTTGTAGCTTAAGCTCATTTTGTTGTTAAACTTTTTACAAAACTTTGTTTTTATTAACTTTCGAAAGATTCTACATTGTTCTGATGTCTCTTTGTTCGCTGAGTTGTATTGTACATGCACTGAATAATCTAATTTTGAACACTTGCCATTCAACGGAATTAATTTGATGTTTGCACAGTTTAAAATGCATAGTATATGGCTTGAAAAAAAAGTTTAGCATGCACTGAACTACTACCAACTATAAAGCACTGCCAGCTTTGTTTGAAATAAATACTACAGACATTAATGTCAAAATTACGAGCAAGCGCCAGAGTTTGATCAGCTGGCGAATTTACAGTGTTGTAATTTTACAATATTTTACGAAGTTGTAACTTGTGTTGTTATTGTGTCCCATATAAATGATAATTACAATAAGTCGATAAATTGGAACATGCCTTTAAGCATGATTATTGAAAGATGTGTTCGTTTTCAATTTTGGTGAGAAAATCGTGTGGGAAAAGAGAGTGACAGAAACATAATTTGTAAACAATAAATTTTTGAGCTCAAGCTAAAAACAGAAGTGGAACGTTCGATTTATCTTATGTGTCAAATCGCACCAAAAAATAGAATTTGTTCTATTCCTCTGCGATAAATTTTGCTAGTGTCAATTTTTTACCCACGTATAGGAAAAATTAGGACGATATTGCACGTTCCAATTCTGTTTAGCTCTTCATAGTTGTATGATTTGACACATTCATGCAATTCACAGTTCAGAGTAAAATTGGAACGTGACAAAATTACAATTTTGCTCTCTGTAAGCTGATTGTCAACTTGATTATCGCTAGCTTTTGTGATATGTAGCTTATCACACAAAAGCCTGCGATAATCAAGTTGACAATCAGCTTACAGAGAGCAAAAAGGTGATAGTTAATAATCAACTATCACCTTAGCGGATACCATTCTAGAATTTGAATTTTGACAGCTTAGTCATGATGTTTGAACCTTATAAATTGAATCATGTTGAATCAATATTTTTCAACTTCTTCAATTTACTGACATTTTGGCAGTTTAAATATTGCTATTTGTTGTTACGAATGTGTGAACTTATTTTAATTTACTTTTCGGGTAAAATCTAAATACTTCCAAGTGTATGTCGATGCAATTTTGCATTTAAATTCTGCAAGTGCGAGTTCTAGTGACAAAAAAAAAATGTATTCTAAATTTGGTACCCCTAAATTTTAAAATGGCTTAAAACCGGGACAGTAATATGCAAGCGGCCGTTCTTTGGCCGCAATATTAAATTTCGGAACAGACTTTCTGCAAGTGCGAACACCTGTTGATTCAAAAAAATATTCAAGTTACGTTGTACTGAGGACTTTAAGGTATGAAATCGATATATTCTTCACCTCAACAATAATAGGTCTACTAGGAGGAGGAGCTACTATCAGATACAGAGGTAATTTATTCACAGTTTGCATGGTTTGTTTTTTGCGTATTAGTGTGTATAATATCTTAACTTTTATATATATTTATTATGGTGTACAACCATAACACGTGCCAATTCAAGCCACTATAACTTGGTAAGATCGTTATAGTCCGGGAGGCAGCGTTGAATTTTTCAAGGTTATTTCCTTTCGCTTAATTGTTTTCGCATAAAGCCGACATGTTTTCATCTGCTCTACAACACTGGTCTTAACATATTTTTCTACTTGTAGCCTACATTCCAAGTTATTGAGCAAAACTTTTTTCGTCGGTCTCACAACCAGACCCACCTCGACTCTGGCGACTGACGCTTATTTCTACTATCAGCCTTACTTAAACTGTTAATTGCAAAAAATATTAAGCGGACGGAAATGACCTTGAAAAACATATGATATTTATGATTTAAGCCTTTGACTTTTGAACTTTCTTCATTATTATTATGAACCAAGAAAGTTGATATTAGCGACTGATTATTTTATAATTAAACATTATTTAATCGAACTTACAGTCATTCAGTAAAGACCAATATTGTAAATTTTTACTTATTGATCAATGCTAATTTTTATTCAATAAACATGAATAGCTTTCACATCCCCTCAACAAATTTGCTTTTATGGCAAAGTGGTAGTTATAGCTTAGGAACAGATAATGGTCATACAGTGCCATATCAGATAAATACGTGTTCGATGACATTCGTTGAACTTTAAGATTTTTAACATGGCTGTGTAATTGAGTATTGTTTCTACGGTTTACACGAAACTCCATGTGCGATCATTTAATATATAGAGATTAATTTTGTTTGTGGTCTATCGTAACAAAAAATTATTTATAATTACAAAGGCAGCAGAAAAAAATATTTTTGGCTTTGCTTTGTTTCACTTTTTGCTTGGGTTCTCAACAAATCAAAATGAAAACATTTCGGTTCAATGGTCACTGATGATACTGTTTAGCAATGGATGAAACTAGTATGATTAGTTTTTTGCTGTTTTGTTTTTGCAATTCTTTGGTTGGTGTTATCGCACACTGTACTCCGCAAAATAATTATTTAAAGATTAAGTTTATCAATTACATCGTTACAAAGTTGTTAATATTTATTAACAAAAACAATACAAATCAATTAAATAAAACAAAATAAAATCAAAAAAGCTGAAGCAAAGCGGTTTTTATGTAATCCACACCCTTAATAACACCGCAATTAAATCATCGTTTTTTTTTACCCCAGCAGCTGTTGTCTCATCTTCATCTTCAGAGTCTACCTCAATATCAAACTTTTGTAATTCTCTACCTAGCAGCTCTATTTGTGTATCTAAAATTTGTGCAATTAAATTAAGCCTTTCAATTCGAGCTGCATCTTGTTCTCGCATGTTTGAAGGTTCTAATAAGGATTTCATTTCTGATTTTTGTAACTCGTTTTTAGTTTGAGCATCGAAAGCTTCTTCCATTTTAGTCAATATGTTCTCAATATTTTTAGTAACAGTCATATTATGCTCAAACTTGAGATTTCTTGAATTTCTTACAAAATAATTCAACCAACCGTATTCCATGCGTAAGAATTGCTGAAAATTCAATTGTTTTTGAATCTTTTCCTGAATATCTTTAAGAGCTTCTTTAGCTCGTTGACCATAATCAATAAGTAAAGTTATAAAAATATTAAAGAGAAAAATTGAAACAACCACCATAAGGACCATATAGAGCACTAGACCCAAAGTGGAGCCACCATAACTTAGATCATTTGAATCAATATGATCAGTGAAGCCAAAGGAAAAGCTCATAGACGAAGTGAAACTCTTGCTTAGCTTTTGAAAATTTTCAGAATTGTTGCCATTGATAATAAAAGAGCAAAGGCTAAAAGCTGTCTGGAAAATGACTATGAAAATAAATATAGAAGCCAGCGGAATAAAGCTCGTTCTGAGTGTGGTCGTAAAGAGCATAAAGCAAGTGTCGAATTGTAGAATTTTCCAAATGCGAATTGTTGTGAACGCAATGAGGAAGCCAGCAATATATAAAGTTATACTATCCACTTGACCAGCTATGCGAAAATCGACAAATTCAAGTTTCGTCGTCGATTCAATTGATGCAATAAGTTCCACGACATATCTTTCCCGGATATATATCATTGTAAATAACAACACATTAAGTAAAATTATAGAACAATCAAAAATGTTCCAGGCAGAGTGACAAAATCTCGGCACATACCAGGCACGCATAATTGACATCTTGGTGAATTGCAGTAACTGCAAGATGTAAAGTAAAAGTATGAACATTTCTAGATATGATAAGTTCTCGATGTTCATCAGCAATTGTGCACTTTGCACTTCAACATGACTCTCGAGACTACCAAATGGTGTTTTTTCCACCAACACCTTAACAATACTAAATATATTTGAGTCAACATTATAGAGTGTAAAATCAAAGAAAATCGCACCACTCGAGCTATCAATCCACTGATGCTCATTTAGAAAATCCAATACACTCATACTATTCTGCTTATTTCGTGCTAAAAGCGAAACATAACCTTTATATTCAGGATAAATGTACAAATAACCATAATGCTGCGTAGGCAGTAGCCAGCTACGTTTAAAGTCTGTCTTCGGTACCCAAGCTTCATAGATACGCCAATATTTATTTACATAGTGATACTGCTTAAACGGTTTCTCCCAACCTGGTAAATACTTATCCTCATCGAATTCGGGTGACTTTAAGCCGAAAGCATGTGTCTTAAATTTAATCTGCCTTATGCGTACAACACCTAATAGCTTTGCGATTTCCATATGTATCCAACCTGGCTCCGCTACAACTGCACCATCGTATCCTCTACCTTCGTTAAATGCCTCAATAAGTACCACCTCAATGAAATCCCACAATTCTGGCATAGTATTTAGTGCTTCTACACCTTGGGCCAGTATACGATTATCGCTTAGCAAACGCGTTAAAATATGCGTATTATAGTAGGTTTGCGGATCTCGAGATCCAACAATCACTAAGAGCAGCAGTATAAAGTATCTTATAAAAGGCCACAAATCATTGCAGATGGCTTTAAAGTATTGATTATGTGACTCATCTTGATGTTTTGTAGTTAGGAAAATTTGTGCCTTAAGACTTTCAATACGTAGACGTAAGAAATCACTACGAGTTGATTTATCTGCTTTTCTGTTGAGCTTAGACATTCTTTGATTTCCAGAGAGTTTTTGTAATAAGTGCTTTGTAAGAGTTGCTAGAGCAAGCACTGCAAAAGCTGCGACATCAAATACCAAGAAAATTATAAGCAGCAGCAGCACTATTGTTATGAGTAGCGTTTTAAATTTTATGGTTTCATGTTGAAATCCTGACAAAAATCCAATCAATATAAAACAACAACAAAGTGTTGTTATACAAACTAAGAATAGTAGATGTTGTTCTTTTGAAATTGCCATTGGAGGGAGTTGAATTTGATATAAAAAGTCAACGAAATTTTTGAAGTTTTGTCTGAAAACTTCAATGCCGTTTAGATTTATTTTGTTTTGTAGGATATTTATTGAAGCAACTGTCATTATATAACTGAGTTTCGGATTCCATAACCTGTAATGTGCTATAGAGTGGATAACAACGGATAAGCCAAATTTAATGACTCGAAGCATGAAAGCTTTACTCTATAAAACAATAAGTCTGCTTTTGCAGAAAAGAGTTAATAGAAGAAGAATTGTATGATAATTGGGGAGACTCGGCAGTATGATAATATTCTTCGACTAAGCAAATATTAATATATTAGTCGTCAGTGACGGTTGATTAACTATCAACTCTCTAGTGACCATTACCTCACGGAGCATAAGATCTCCAGAAAACTATTCCAACGACCTCGATCAACGCCTTCAATTCTTTCCAACATTTCCCCCAATTCAAGTATTTCCTGGTCTAGCGATCATTTGAGAAAAACTCGTTTATTCCTTTATTAAAAATGCATTATTATAATTAAAAATATATCTAGTAACTTAAATGATGTAGGTACTATATATTATATGCAGTAAATGATTTTCTCGAAAAGGGAAGCATGCTTCTACGATTTTCAATGGAATGAAAATATTTAATTAATAGTTACTATATGTAGGTTTAGAACTAAGCTACATATTTAGTTTAAATCAAGATCAAATGAGTTCAAAGGTAGAACTGCTGCAGGAACACAAAGTCCAAAAACGAATGCTATGGTCGGTCGATATTCAAGTGGGGTATACATTTAATTCCTTTAAACTACAGTCGCTAACAGATCTCATCTAGGGCCTTCTTGATGGTGGCAAGTATTCTCGATTAGTAGCTTTCGAAGTGGCTTGTGCAACTGCGTATGCATTTTCCTGCAATCCTGTGGCATACCCATCATTACGTGAATTCGTTCCAAAAGAAGATTCGGCAACGTTGCTTGTTCCAGCGGGAAATGTCGCTTGCGCGCTTCCAATTGCATTTGAAGCTATAGCGGGACGCACTGTACCAGCACCACCATATATGCCAGCAATGACAGGCGCATTAGAAGTTCTTCCACTACCAGCTTGAGCTTGGAATACTTGTTGTTGTCTATTGGTTGCACTGCTACCAGCACTACCAATGATACCTACTTGTGCTATATTCGTTTGGTAACCAGTACTACTGCTTGACGAAGAGCCTTGACTGCTATAGTCATAGATGTATGCATTGTTGGCGTAGAGACTTGGTGCAGAGACACAATCGTATTGATTCCACCAGACACAAACCAAAGTCTCCTGACTAAAGATTGTGCCATTCGGACATAGAAATGAATAAGTGCGGTTAAGTGCACAAATGTGAAAGACTTGACATTGCGCTTCAATATCGGAATAGTAGCCAGGAAGCGGCTGTTGTGCACAATCAAAGTTTGTGGGTGGCACTTGAGCGTGAATCGGATAATTGACACCAGGTATACCAGGTATTGCTGAGTAATCACCATCGTAGTCATCGTCAGTTGAACCGGTTCCAGTGGCTGTACCGGTGCCGCCAGCGCTTCCGGAGCCCGTACCAGGATATTGTTGTCCGATGCCAAAAATTCCACCTGCTGGTCGTTGTGTTTGCAATGTGGGGCGTCCAGCTGATCCAGCTGTTGTTGTGGGAACTACTGCTCCTGGTAAACGTTGCGCTTGTACTGGAAAACCGGCATAAGGTTGTGCTGCTGCTACGGCGGAACCATAGCCTGTAGCCGCCGTTGAAGATGTAGCGCCAGCGGTTGCAGCTTGTGAAAAGTTAGTGGCAACACGACGCCCTGACGTTTGACCGAATGATGTCGTTCCAGTACCAATAGCAGCATTACCACCAACAACAATATCAGGTCTTGGATAGTTGTAGCCAGTTTGACCGGATGATGGAATGTTTGTCGTTCCAGTACCAATAGCAGCATTACTACCAACAACAATATCAGGTCTTGGATAGTTGTAGCCAGTTTGAGCCTGAAAAAGAAAAAAAAAAGAAGGAAAATGGAAAAATTATTTAACGGTTTCGCTGAAAAGCTTTTGTCGGATAGGTAACATAATGTCAGAGGGTTTCTAAATTCCAGAAAATTGTATAACAAGTGCAAAATAAACGAAAGTTTGCAATCATCACTGAATTTCCTTAGTTGGTTTTAGTACTTTCGGTGGCTGTACTTAGCATAGATGATCTCCAACTTGCAGCGGTTTGATCAAGAATAAATAAAAAAAATAAACCTCTTTGTTGAAACCAAACCTTGTTTGATACCTTGTTGATACCTAAAGTCTACAAAAGGCCTATCCTGGCAATCAATTTTAGAGTAGTTTTTGCAAGATTTCAGAAGAGATATTTCTTTTATTTTTTCTCTCATTTTTTATTTGATTCCTTTGAATTCATTGAGAAACTGGTTCAGCTCAAGATCAGAGAAGCAGAATTTATCATCGTAGTGGTCGTTCAAGTGAAATTGTTCACTGCTCTTAAACCTCAAATCAACAAATTTGTGGAGTCAATTCGAAGATATTTATTTGCAGAATATGTGGTTTCCACAGGACGGTGCAACATGCCACAGAGCAACGGATCAATCGATCTTTTGATTGGCCACCGATCATGCGATTTATCACCCTTGGATTTCTTCTTCTGAAGTTTCTTGAAGAGTGAAGTCTATGCGGATAGTCCTCACACTGTTCAACACCTCAAAGACAACATCATCAAGCGATTACCACTTAACATCATCATGCGAAAAAGTTATTAAAAATTTTGGTAAAAGGTTGACAGCATGTCGCACTAGCAGGGGAGGTCACTTAACGATCTTCTTTTTCTTATTAACCGGAACCAATGTACTTTAATTACCAATAGAAATAAATAAAGATTTTATAAAATTTGTGCCTTTTATTTAAAATCTAAAAAGATACCTCAAATTTGAATACACCCATGTTATTGATCTTTTATTCAGATTGTCGTTAGACTAAAAATTTAATGATATTGGAAAAATATGTATATTTTCGGCTATCAAAAATCTCTTATTGTTTTTAAAACTTTTTTTTTATATGAACATATGTACAATATGAGGAAAACGTGCTGACTTTATATTTTTTTAAATGCGAAAATGCAAGTTCATGTGAGTGAGATTTCCCTTTATGCTGAAAGGAGTTGACTACAGCAGTAAAAATCGTATAAGAGCGCTGCACAGTGGTCCTAAATCGACTTTTTTTTTTGTTTAAAAATGGCTAGAATGCGCAAATCTTGTCGGAAATGAAGAATTTTTTTGTTTTTAATTAAAGACCAAAGCCATTTCAAACCACGCAGTCGAACTGACTTCAAATTGCGGAATTGGCGGCCGATTTTTTCAAAGTAATTAAGGGAACATGTATTTCAACGATTTGATTGAAAATAATTTTTTACGAAATTATGCTCATTTAAAGTTTTAGAGTCAAAGCTTGAAAAACCGCTGAAAATTTTTTCAAAATAGTCGCATTTGCATCCAAATCCAAATAATTAATTTTTGTCTTTTGAACTTCTGATTTTCTGTCAGAATCTTTAATCGACAATTTTGTAAATTGTTGAAAATTTGTGGAGTTATAGCGCTTTTAATGGAAAAAAGCAAGGTTGATTTTCTCAAAAACCCCAATTTTTTTTACGATAAAAATTTTATTCTGGATTTGTATTAATATGAGAGAGAAATGACATGAGTTTAATGCTTGTTAAAACACATTTGAGATCATGATATTTTTTTTCCAAAATCGAAATGTCAATTTTTTTGTTTTTCATCATTATCAAGCCACTCTACGGTACTATTTTCAAAGCAAATAACAAAAGCAACATTCCAAATTACTTTCTGCAAATCGTGCTTGCATTCTGCATATTTTTGTTTTACCGTTATTTTCGTAATAACTTTTTATCATGGGAAATATATAAAAATATTGTACGCACATATAGCTTTTTCGCTAACTGTACTTCTATGGGTTTTGAATGTTTTGTTTGCTTGACTTTGCCAGCGAAATAGTTAAATGTACGTACAATGTTTTCATATGTATACATATTAAAAAATTTAAATATATTTGGGTGGCAAAATCGTGATAATAACCTTTTTTTATTGTGCTCTTTAAAAACAAAAATCATCAAATTACCACTTGGCAGCACTGCCTGCAGCGAAAAATTGGCTCTGACGGAAGCGTGTAATGCGCCATTTTGTAATATTTAATGAAAAAATATTTTTTTAACACTCAAATAGTTGCGTAACAATTCCTTATCATTTTTTTTATTCACTTATATATCTCGATTTTTTCCGGTTTCAGTAACTTAACATTCTCTAACCGTACATTCTCTAACCGTTTATTAGCAAAAAAAAATCGATTTGTGTCCACTGTGCACTGGCGTAGCTAACACACTGTCCTTTGCTAAAGTTTATTTGAATGAAGGATACAAAACTATTGCTTTTCGCGCATCAGTGGAAAGAGTCATTAAAGATGATACTACATTAAAGTAAATTTCAAAGATTGTATTTCACTTACCACAACAGTTTGATATCCCAGCAGTAGTCCTAGAAATAATAAAAATTTCATTTAACTTTTAATTCGAAATTACAGCAAAATTTAAAGTAAGGAATGAACGTCTTAGCACAAACGTTAGCACAGTGAATCTTCTTTGAAATGAAAACTATAACACAAACTCAAACGCAACAACTTTAACTTGAATTTCAAAGCTTTTAGTTAACAAAAAAATATAATTTTTAAGGCCAAGAACGTTGTAACAACCAACAATACGTACGCCCAAGATTATGATCTTCATTTTCCATTTGTTTATTTATTTATCATCGACTTTGCTTTGTAACGGTTTTTTTTTTTGTCTTCCACATTTCAATTGAAAACTTTAAACTGGGCTGGGTGGCGGCAACTGCCACATAAATATCACATAGATACAAACACAAATACACAAACAGACATAAAGTATAAAGATATAGAAACGTGGCAGCAGTGAGCCGACAGCAGCAAAAAAAAAAAAAAAAAAAAAAAACATGGCATTTCCCGCCAAAAGGAAATGGTAAACTTCTTAATGAGGCGCCCCCTCAAGTGCGAAACAGCTATTTGACTGACAACAAAAATGTGTTGTTGTTATTATTGTTGCTGCTACTGCATTTGCTGACGGCAACATTTGCAATAATGACAGCAGCAAGTGCAGTAGGCTTAGTTGTTGTTGTGACCTTGGTCACTTTGAAAAAAAAAAGTTACAAGTTGTTGCTTCTTTGAAATTGTAGCGCTTTGTTTGAAGATTTTTTTTTCACTGTATTTTTTTTTTTTGGAATTTATATTTCACTAAAACTTACCGAACACAATTGTCAACATTTGCTTCGTATAGCTAAATTTAAATTTTCCCATTTTTATTTATTTAATACTTTTTTTTTTCAGTGCACGTAATGGGAACTATAAAAGCTAAATTGAAACTTCAAGGAAAGTTTGACGTTTTCGTTTTGAAATTGACACGGACGTACGCACGTCTCCCACAAACCTTAGAAATCAACTGCGATGCTCTTCATTGCTGCAGTTGTCTTTTTATACTTACCAGTCAACTTGTAGCAACTTTGTGTCCAAAGTATTGAGTTTTCAATTTGATTGCAAATTCTAGCATATGAGTAACGTCTCATTTTCATTTTCCTAAAACTGGACAATTGGCATCTTTTTTTTTTGTGGTTTTTAATTTACGATTTGTGATTTTTTATCAATTTTTGCTTTATGCCGCCTTTTGTTATGGGTTGTGCAGCCAGGCAGTAGAAATATACGCTAGAATCTGTAAAACTCTCAGCGCGGACTTGCATTTGATCATCATCATTGTCAGAGTTCTTTATGTAAGCCGTGTTGCTTGCGAAGCTTTTGCATAAGCTTTGGATTTATTACTATGGATTATCTATTGTTTTATTTGTTGTTTTTAATTTCAAAATTTTTTTTTATTGGACTTAGCTTGTTATTGCATATTTTGATATGTGAACATCTTACTGACGGGTCTGAAAGAAAATATCTTGATATATTTCGATTTTAATTTTTCAGCATTTTCAACTTTTTCCACATTTTTTGAATTCGTCAACATTTAATGGTAGTTTTGAAAATTTTTTAATTTCACCAGTTAACAAAATAACTTTTTTCCTTCATTTACATACACTGAAGAAAAAGAAAATTGATGTTCTTTAACAGACGGCTGATTAATTTATTTTTAGTTGATTTTTTTGTGTTTCAATATTTTTAACAAGGAAATTTATAAATTTAACAGAAAATAACTACAACGTTGGTAAACATTGAGTTTTTGTTTATAGAAATGTATCTAAATTTGATGTCGTATATGGGACGATCCATGTCAATCGGAACAGTGCTGTGTCCAAAATGTGGAGTCACCAAAAAAATCGCACTAAGGTTATATAGGGGTTTCTGAGGTTGTTGAATACGAATTCAAGGTCAGAAATTAAAAACTCAAGATGACGGACCCAATATAGTGGATTAGGGTATTGAGTTTCCGCCATATTGGGTCCGCTATCTTGAATTCGCATTCAGCGACCTCAGAAACCCCCGTATACTTAATTTGGTGCTAATCGGTTGATTTTTAAACAATACGTCCGCCATATTGAATCCGCCATTTTGAATTCGCTATTTGAATCTGAAATTTTTTAAAATATAGCCTCAGACTTGCAATCGGCGACCCTAAAAACCCCTGTGTAACAAATTTGGTACAAATCGGTTGATTTTTAAAAAATACGTCCGCCATCTTGGATTTTTTTGAACGCAATATTGGATCCACCATGATGAATTCCGTCAAATTTTTAAGAGTAACAATTTGAGCCGAAAAACGATCCGATCGGTTGGGAATTTGTATTCTTAGAAGCTTTTCTTTGCTGGTCAATCGATTTTTCTCCGGCATCCGGCCGCCATTTTGCAAAGATGGACACGGAATCTGAAAGTAGATGTCTTAAGCTTCAAAATGAGCCCTCGGTCGATTTTTTTGGTCATTCCGAATTTTGGACACAGCACTGAGCCGGTTGACATGGATCGTCCCATATATACAATTCTGAAAGCAAAAAAGTAATTACGAATCATAAAACTTTATTTAGATTTCATTGTAATGAAAATGTTGCATATTTTTCGGCGTATGTATCGAATGAAATCTAAATGATGTTTTATGATTCGTTATTACTTTTTTGCTTTCAGAATTGTACATCAAATATACATAGATACATAGTAAAGATCTGTGAATGTTGCCAGGCTGTCTCACTGGCGCCTGTGTGTGGCGTACTAGCACAGACTGATAAATAAATTTAGGGCAAATATGTGGGAATATGGGAAATTAAAGTTGACCCAAATTGGGTGTCGATCCGATGATAGGTCCTAGTAATGGTCATAGATACCGGAGCCAATAAATAAAATGAGTAAAACAACCTCGGGCTTGAATTTCCGAGCTGCCCAAGTAAAAGTGAATATTCCATATGAAAAAGCGCTTTATAGGTGGAAACTAAAGTTAGTTCGATCTGGACAAGAGAGGTGTCAATCCGATGGGTCCTAGGAATGGTCATAGAAACGGCCAGTAAAATAAATGTGGCTTTTTTTTATATTTTGTAATTTCCTAGTCAATTTAAATAGATGCCTGGTTAATATTATTAACAAGCCTCAATTGAGTTTTACCATATACATATAGCTTTGAATTTACTAGATTCATTTTTGTTATTTTCAGTCAGATTTCAAAATAACAATATTTTAACATGGCGCCATAACAGTCTCCTAGTTGAATTAACCAGGTCCTAGTTGATTTTTTTTTTTGTCAGTGTACCTTTGATTAGCGGTCCCAAAAGCAATCGAAGACAAAACAAGAGCCACAACTAGTTATTACTAACTTTGTATCGTATGTTATGATTGTTGTTGCTAGCCTGTGTTTGTGTGTGTGCAAATAAATGTGGTTTTGTGGATTTAATTTCATTTCCACCGTAAGCGCTGCAATTTTATTTTCTGAGCTATCGAAGGTTTTAAATATCAAAAAAGAAAAAAAAATATAGAGAATTGCAAGCGATTAAACTCAGCAAACTGTCGAAAAATTTATATACAGTGAAATTCTCTATTACGGACAGCCTCTATAACCTGACAGCTTCCATAAGCGGACACATTTCGGCGACACTCACTTTTCTTTAACTTTTCCATACAAAATTAATTCCGATAGCCGGACGCTCCAATAACCGGACGCGGATACTATATTTTATATTTTGATCAAAATATCTCTTTTAAAATAAAAATTAAATTTTAAATAAAAAATAAATTTTTAGCGAAATATGCCTTGAGTATTTATTTGTTGTCCTTTTATTTTTTTCATTAAAAAAGTTTAAATTTTCCTGAATATTAGTAATTTTAACTAACTTTTTAATGTCCATGTCGAAAAAGTACGTTCGGCATCTAAAAAGTAAATTTGAAGTCTCCGAAAAACCGAAATTCCATCACTTATCAGCATTACATATGAGAGAAATTATAAGTTTTTCGTCGATTTCCATTTTTTTGTGGCCACATAATTAGCTTTAAAATTTGATTTCTTGAAAAATCTGGTCTGTTTTCAACGATACGAAAAAATATCTGAGAAAAAAACCTCTTTATCAATGATACATTTTTAGTGTAAGCTAGTGTTTTACATCATTTTTCAACATTTTCTGACTCTCAACATTTTTCTACTTTTTTCGAATTTCATCACTTTTTGAATTCTTCTTTCTACATTTTTCATTGCATACATTCGAATTATTTTAAAATTTCGAAATTTCTTGATTTCCATGTCAGTTTTGCCCGATCATAAGCAATCAGGCACGCTTAGCATACGCCAGCATAACGTATGCAACGTATCAATACACGACAACAACAACAATCCTCATATAATTACAGGCTGTAGTCTGTCTGATACGATCATATAACCGCAGTAATAAGGCACGTTTATCATGGGTCAGCTTAACATGTGAGAAGCAAAGTTCAGCAAATAATGGCATTTAGATAATTTAGGGAAAATATTTTGAGTTATAGTCAATCAGAACTAAACACTTGAAGCAGAAATTTAAAAATTAAAGTAAATATTTGCAAAAGTGTTATTTGTTACGATCCACAAGCATTTTCTAATATGTAGAATAAGGGTAATAAAAAAAGATATGCAAAAAATTTTTGAAACTGACCAGTCAAGTTTTTCTCAAAAAAATTTTTTTAACTTTTTAACATTTGCCTTGTTTTGAACTTGGCATCTCTGGCTGCCAATTATCGGTCCTCCTTGCTTATCCTCCAACCGCGCCAACGACTTCTTCTATTCAAACTATCCTATACAAGGACTAACCAAATCAAACTCATAGACCCACCTACTGGAAAGGGTAACACAACTTTTGCCGAGACAGCTAGTAATTATATGAAGTTGTTTGTCAAACTTCTAGCTGAATGTGCCAGTTAAAATTTAACCAATTGTTTTGAAAAATAAAATTATTTTATCAAGTTTTGCCTAGTTACTGTACGATTCTCAAACATTTTTTTTTTTTGAAATATATCTTTTGACCTTGCCCACATATATTTGCATAAGAATGCAAATTTAATTAAATAAAGTTACAATGTACTACATGCAAAACAATTGATCGTAAAAGTCATAAAGTTGTGTTGTTGTTACATCAAATAATCGAAAATGTAATGCATAAACCACATGAACTATTGCTGATTGCAGCAAACAAGTGAAGAAAATGATCCCGTTGGGTGATATTGAACAGAACAATGGATAGTTTCCATTGTCAAAACAATACGAATAATGAATGAAAATATAAATAACATCAAATTTGAAGAGCAGGTTCTTGCACTTGTCTATTATATGCAGTCCTTGAAATTAAAATAAAATTCAAGATGTTCCTATTTTATTAGAAGTAGTGATGGTTTTCTTTATGAAATTGATTTAATTGAATAAAATAGAAAATTTAACTTTAACTTTATCAGCAATCATCATAGTGCTGAAACATATAACTAATTATATGTTGTTGTAACATAACAGTAGCAGTAATATTTTATAAAAATTATTCTGATGAGCCAGAACTGAAAATAGTTACACAAAAAATCCTAAATAAGGAAGGAAAAACCTCCTGCTAATAGGACAAACGAGATCCACAACGACTTCGCAACCAAAGCTGAACAAGCCGCAAAAATCAGAGACCTCCTTGGGTTCCACTCCGCTAGCACCCCATCTGGCGAATTTTGATAAAAAAAAAAGTGCATCTAATAGGTCACAAATTGGTCATAATTGGTCAGTTAGTCCGAATAATTGGTCAGCAAGAGTAAATTTTTTACAAATATTTTTATAAAACATCTGCATATTTTGGCACCTCATCTGGCGAAGGTAATTACATACTTTTTGACCCCATTGTCGCAGTGGGTGGGGGTTGCGGGGGTAGTTAACAAGGAATACTCTGAACATAATTCCGTTGGATATAGCCGTCAATCACACCTTGAAAAATTTTTATGATATATTCAACACCTAGTATGCTAGCCATAGAAATTTTACATAAGAGTAAGTTCTTAACCAAATTCAGGAAGCAGAACGAATACCTGAAAACTGGCTCATAAGAACTTTAGCAAAAATTTTCAAAGAAAGAAGTATCATTCTATCAAGAATAAGATATAGATGACTTTATTTATTTCAGCGGTTTAATCACACCTAACGGCGGTACCAATCAGGACATCAATAAAGTGGAAGGTACACCTTCGCTCAGCTTCATAAAGTCTGGCAGTCTTAGTCTTTGGTTACGATAACGAAGCTTATAATCTTTGAGTCAAATTCTGAAAATTTGGTGGTCGTTTCTAATGTCGAATAGCTTGTTCGATTTCTATTCAAATCAAACGGCGAAATTGAAATTAGAAAAACATTAACTGAAATCAGCCGGCAAGCGTTGGAGTGGTACTCTCAGAGTAAGAGAAAACGCGGACAACCTAAATCATCGTGCCCACACGTTCGCTAGAGCAGGCCATACGTTAATCGGTAAAATGTTATAGAGAATTGAAGGCACTCGCTACCTGGAAGAGCTTTGTAGATGCCCTATACTCCGTGAAGAGATAAAGCATACAAGAGAATATAATAACATTTCGAAAACGTTCTTTGAATCGACCAAGGATTTATCAATGAACACTTTCAGACTGTAAAATCGGTCTAATATATCAAGCAGGTTACTTCAGCGAGTGTGACTAAACTCAATTCTTTGTTTACTGAATCCGAGAATAATTTCAGCGGATAGAAGGTTGATTACAATGGTTTGCTAATTTTAACTTTCCGTCTAATAATAGGAAGTGATCAATTACCTATCGCTTATTGAGAAAATGGGTGTTGAAACCCCCAAAAAACGCTTTTTTTTGACTATTATTTGATTACCCTGGGCTCTAAGGCCGGCACCCTAAAACCTTCCAAAATGTCTCAACTTGAAGCTTATCATTTCCTTTTTCGACCACAATTAAAATTTGATCGCAATCTTACCTTGAAGCCTTGTGCGCTTTTAAGCGTAGTCCTGTCAGTGGCCATTATTCTGCGTGAGAAAGAATAAATAGTTTATGCGTTTTCAATCAGGAATTTAATTTTGGAGGAATCCAAAGACTTTCTGAGCACTTCGATACGCACATCCCACCTTTTAAAAACAATCCTATTGTTAATGAATGTATGCTTACTTCTTTTGTGATGGTTCTAATCTTTGAAGAGTTCTTAGTCGGAAACTGGATCGGTAATAGTTTCTATGATAATTTTTATGGCCACCAACGAAAAAACCCTAGATCGTTTGGCATACATTATACCCTATAAAAACAACCCTTAAATTGTGACCCTCAAAATTTGTAAACGAAAGATCATTCAGCCACAGAAATGATGATTCTGAATTTCCCAAGGTCAGATGAGTTTAATTTTTGGTCGATATCAGAAGTAACCATCTTCAAATTTAAGACATTTTAGACAGTTCTTGGACTCCGGCGTTAGTGCACACGGGCCAAAAGCGCCTTTTTGGGGGTTTCAACCCCCATTTTCTCAAAAACTATGTGCCATAGACAATTTTTGAGTTCAGATTTGTGTTCAGCGTTCGAAAATCTATCGAAAACACCTAGTCACTTCCCATTAGCACAACCCTTGTATTAGGTTAAAGTTTTTTGATTTCTTCGGTATTTTTTTTTTTGTAGAAAATGTTGACCTTGTACAAAGCACAGTTGCAAGTTACTGATTTTCCAAACGTTATCATAACGCTTATGCCGACAGTTGTTCTTTGTACAAATTGGTACAGTGTTGATGGATCCGCAGTGCAGATCCGTATTGATGGTGTTGTATCCCAACGACCTTCAAATGATAAAGGATCCCACTTTACTGGATTACAATCCCTACTAAAGACACCTTTTGCGGTGCGTATGACTACACTAAAATAAAGTTACAAACCTTTTAATACGCAAAGCATACTAAGGACTATAGTTCTTAGTATACGATATCGCAGTATTGCGGGAAATAGGTTTTAAAAACTTTTTGGTTCACAAAGCTAACTAGGATTATAAATCTCTTACGAGAGACTCCACAAGTCGAAATAAGATCCATTTTTCTTTTTTAACCGTCAAATATATTCTTATCAATTTTTAGATATAATTAAGTATCTTAAGTCTTGAATTAAACGAATGTCCTAGCTCACATATCTTTGACGTCTCAGATCTTACACAATCTTATGCCACTCAAAATCAAAACTTTGAGCAGTCCTGATGTGTCAGTGCTGAGTGCGGCTGAATCCCTTTAGCTGCCACTGAAGACAATGGCTTTGCGTTGCCTTTAGCATAAAAACAACACTTTTGACAAATGGTTTTTAAAAAACATTTTCTTTATTTAAGTAGTAAAGTTTTACATACATACAATTGACATAAATATTTACAAAAAAACAGTTATTTTTTTCATGTGGATTAACATCACGTTACAAGCAAAATTAAATAAAAGGATTTAAAGACTAAGTTTTAAAACAATATTGATTGTTCTGAATATAAATTTAACTACAATAAAGAAAGAGGGGGAAAAAAAAGATTATATAGAAAAAAAGAATAAAGTTTTTTTTTTTTTTTAAATATTTATATGTGAAACATAACTACTGACACTAACAAAAAAAAAAAAACAAAAATATGTAGGTACATCAACTCTTTGCACTTGTGCTGCTTTTCTTACTAAAAATCTTTATATACAAATTCAATAGGGTGTTTTCGTATTTGAAATAAAAAAACAAAATTATAAAAACATGCGAGCATTAAATTGTATATAGGTTACTTAAAAAAAAAACGATAAACTTCTCGATTTCTCAACTGGCAGTATATACTACATGTGCTGCATTCTCTTGAATCTCAGGAATTTTACACATTTTTGAGACAAAGTCAAAAATGCAAAATTTATTATAACTTAAATACATATTGGCTAAACATTATACAATATAAATGAAAATTAAAAAAAAAACAAACAAATATTAAATAAAAAACAAAAATAAAAGAATTAAAACAATACATTAATTAAAGTTTAAGCCTAATTGTAGTGGGATAACGTTAGAACTGGGAGGTTCATACTGTTTTCATTTTCTTCTTTTCGAATTTCAAACTTAATTTGGACTATAAATATTGAAAGTTTTTTTTTTTTAACTACACATGTGGTTAAATTTATTACTTTTTGTGACTTCCTAAAGTTGCGTTAAGTCTGCTTTATCTCTTGCAAAAAAAAAAAAATTGAAAAATAAATTTTTAATGTTGGCAACACTTACTCTAACAGTAGAAGCTTGAATATCCGACTGAATGTGGAACAAATAAGTTTTCTTGAGAGTTAAATTGAATTTTTAACGTTTTCAAAAAAATACAAAATTTTCAAAAAATCAGCATCTTTTACACAAATTCTTGAAATTATCAATGAGTTGATAGTTTGGCGAAATGGAGCACGAGACCTTAAATATTATTTATTAAAATCCCCATGAAACAGTTTTTTTGCGGTGGTGAGTTTTTAAAAAACGAATAAATTGTACATATCTCGATTCGTCTCGTTTTGTCTTTAATTTTTAATCCTGAAAATATCCTATTATATTTAAAATGGAAACAAAAATATCTAGCCTGCGCTTAATTTAACAATTAATAACAAATATAGAATTTAAGCTAGCATATTTTTAGGATTGCAAATTAAAGACGATAACGAAAAATTGAGATAGATTAAAATGTACTGGATCCTATACATTGTACTAATGCATTATTTTACGGGAACGCAGCATTAGTCAGTATATGTGCGGGTTTTGTATGTCTATCGATAAGAAGTCGCTCTATATTTTCTTTTAAAATGGATTTTAGACAAAAAGTCTCTTCTTGATTTAGGTGCACACATTACATATTCGGTATTTCTGGCCCAATTTGTCTCAAGTTTGAAAAAAAGAATACCGGATTCAGATTCAGCGTTTTAAATTGCATAGAAAATGGTTATAAATTTAAATTTCAAAAGTTCTTAGTTAGAGCAAAAAATTCTAATTTTTATGAAAATATTTTTTTTTTTTTTGTAAAATGCTAATGATTAGATTTTAAATATCGCTGTACCTCAATATAGACAATATTCCTAACATTTTCCAAATGATAAAAGATCTCACTGTTCTTTCATTAAACTTCTCAATTTAACCACCGTGTTTTGTGACGTAAACTAATATAGGATTTTATAGTTTTTATTAAAAATAACTCTCTTTAATCGTTATTTCGGGCCTCTTTATGTATCACGATTCGTCTCGTTTCGTCTATAATTTCCAAGCCTAAAAGTATGCTAGTAAAATTCTTATATTTGTGATTAAAGATTCATTAAGCACAGGCCAGATTTTGTTTTTGTTTTCATTTATGTAAAATACAATCGCATATTTTCTGGCTTGAAAATTAGAGACGAAGCGAGACGAATCGTGATACATAAAGAGGCGCTTAGCGATACTTATTTTTTCGCTCGTTTATATAAATTATTTTTTTATTTTCTATATTTTTCATTATAATGTTTTTTATAATTAAATTTTTTTAATTTTCAAAAATGTGTTAAATAAATTTTTTCTGTATGAAAAATTCAAAAACTGATTTTTATATCCAATTGATAAAAATAAAAATCAAAAAAATAAAAAATTCGAAAATAACGTAGACCTATGTATAAAAGATGCCTAAACAAAAATATTTAAGCTTCCCAAAATATAAAACTCATGCACGCAAATACAAAAAATTTCCAAAAAATGTCGTTCCAATATCTGTCCGATATACAAACTTCTACTGTGATTTTTTTTTCTTTTTCAATAAATTTAAATATTGGCTGGAATGATTGCTTTTATCGTCTGCTAGTAAATTTTGATGCTAACGAATATAATGACTTAAGTAGCTCTAAAGCACGTTTATCTGAACTACTGCTGCTGCTACTACCACCAGGTGCAATCGTAGTGCTAGTAACTCCCGTAAAATCATCCTCTATATCTTCTACTCGTATCTCAAATTTCGTTGTTTCCTCAACGCTGCCCGAAGATAAAGTCGATGACGCAGACCATGACGTTGTCGATGGCGTATCAGTGGTAGTTGACGTTGGATATCTATTGGTAGTTGTCGCAATAGCATCATCACCACCTCGTCTAAAAGTTGTCACCGGTACACGATTTGTGGTGGTGGCGCCATTCCCAAAACGGTTCTCAGTTTTATGATGTGAATTTTTACCATCATTTGATACTTTACCATCCATATCAATGAGAGCATTCAGCAAATGTTTACGTGATCTTTCCAACGCTTTACCATTTTGATCGTCACAAGTTTGTATGAGCAGCAGCAACAGACTTAGCACTTGACGATTATGTTCAGCTTGTTGCATAACATTACGTAAATGTAGCGCCTCCGTTTCATTTAGACCACCGAAAAGTTTATTAGCAATACGTTGTAAGCCACTAGAGGATGGTAGCGTTTCACGTGGTATATCATAACTGTTGAAGATATCAGACCACGTTGAATCAGTAGATTCTAACGAATTACGAATTTGGCCGCTACGTGGAGTTTCAAATGTATTACCAGCAGGCTTAGGATATGTGCTGCTCGAGAGTAACTGATGTTTGCCAGAGTCAAGACGTTTGCCTGGTATTGTTGTTGTTTTGGGCAAATAAGTGAATGGACTAATTGTTGTTGTACGTTGCTCTTTCATCAAACCATCATTGATAGTAAGTGGATCTAAGAAATCCGTTTGTGAAATATGATTCCAAGGATTCTCTGTGGGTTTTGATTCTATCACAAAGGCTGCATTGGGCGTGAGCTTCTGTTTTTGTTTTTGTTTTTTGTTGCTTTCCAGTTCATTTCTGGACTTAACGAAGGATTGTGTTTGTTCGCGTTGCAAGAACTCTTCGCCTTCGCCAGATTCTGGACTGGGTGGCAATAGCTCAGCAGAAAGCTCAAGCTTAAGTTTTTGTTCGCGTGAATCGCTTGTTGTGCGTAGTGTTGTCGTTGAGTCATAAACTTCGGTGGTGCTACCAAAGTCTCCTGTCACTGGCGTTGAGTCAAATTTCTGATTGATTTCAGCAGCGATATTTGACGATTTCGGTGTTGTCAAATCAAAAGCTGGTGTTGGCTTAGTAGGCAAGTATGTGGCACCAGAGCCACTATTGAAAAGCGTATGATCGGTAACTGTTATGACATTGAAATTTGGTTTACCACCAATCGGTGGTTCTGTTGGTCTTGCGGAGGTTAGTTGTTCGCGGAATAATTTTGGATCGTCCAGATAAGTTGTCAGCGCATTTGAGAATACTTGCGCTATTTTACGTGCTTCTGGTTTTTCAGCAAGTTGACGTATGGTGGCATCAGTGCTGCCAATTTGTGGGAAGGGACTGCTGACAATGCCAACATCAATCTTTTGTTTTGTGGCAACGCTGTCGTTGCGTTTATTACTTAGCAAACCTTCGCTAGGATCAGTGCTCTGTTGTCTGCCACGAGCATCCTTTAGGCTAAAGAGATTACTATACTGATTTACTGTCTTCTCACTCAGCAGACTCTTCTTAATGTCATCACTATTTGCGGTCACAACTGGTGAAGCCGCTGTGGAAATGGTAGCTGTAGAGACAGAAACTTTATGTGCTGGTTTTGTGTCATCCGACTTTTGTGGTTTTTCTTTATCATTCACCGCATTCAGTGTATTCGCAGTTGAACCCTTTTGCTCGTTGGCAAAGTATTGTGCCAATGACACCAATGCGTCTGGTCCTGATGATGGTGGTATCTCCAAGCCTGTACGTGCCTGACCATTGAAATTGATTTGTTCAACATCATCCTTAATCTTATCAGCACCAATGGTGTCCTTGAGCAAATTCATGGTCTTTAACATTTCATTCACATTACGATTGACTGATTCGCCACTTGTGGGACTTGGTGCAAAGAGCAAAGCATCACCTGCTGCTAAGCCAACATTAACACCTGATAATTTGCCGCCTTTAGGCAAATAGGTGGGACCAGTTGTGGTAGCTTGTGTTGTAGTTGACAATAGCTCAGTTGAGTCGGTACTTGGTTTTGCTGTAGGCAATATATTGCGTTGTGTCTCAAACAAAGTAGGCGCATTGTAGTTCATTCGCATGCCAATAATAAATGGACGTAAAGTGGTAGCTACTGTACTTTCCAAATTTGCGTCTGTCGAAATTGTGGTACGTGCAGTTGTTGACTTAGGCACTGCGGAAGATTCTAGCACTAAGCCTGCAACAGAGCCAGCATTAACGCGATTTGAATTTGGTGTGGTAGCAGCAGCACCTGTGCCTCCATTTTTGATGTAGAAACCTTTAAAATCTGATGCCGCCTTTGATTTAGCTACCGTTGGTACAGTTGGTGTATAATATGGTGTGGTACGTGTGCTATCCAAACGCCTAGCTGTAGTGTAAGTGCCAATGCTGTAAGTAGTTGTAGTGGGTTGTGTCTTAACCGCTGTGCGCGATGATTGTGCCTCATAGTATTCAGGTTTTACATCACCCTCGACAGCGGCAATATCAACCTGGTTATTCGTACGTCCACTAATATCTAAATACTTTTCAGGTGAAACCTTCTTAGACTCTTTACGATCTTCGCTGCTGTTTTGTCGTTCAAAGGACTCTATCTCTGGTTTCTTATCTTCTCGGAAACGCTGTTGTCCGCGTAGACTACCACCACTGCTACTGCGTGGTCTTTCGGTCGACTCATTTTGTAAATTGCTATAACCATGTCGTTGAGAGCCACGTTCAGTGTTACCACGTCGGGAACCATTATTTCTGCCATTCAATTTACCCTCATTCGATGTTCTTTCAGGTTTGCGTTCGAGTGTTTCTGCTGTGGGTCTCTCGTTTTTATTGTTAGCATTGCCATAAATATCGTTACGTCGTTTGCTGCCCACGCTTAAGCCGCTTTCTGCTGTGATCTGTGATTCATTGTCATTGCTATTGTTTTCGATATTGGAGATAACCTTATGCGGTTGTCCTTTAAGCTGTTTTTCACCGGAAATATCCTCAAAGTCTACACTTTCCAATGAGGGTTCTTCATTTGAGTCAATACGACGATCTGGTTTTTTGTCTTGACGTGCACGTGCTGTGTTACTTGTATGTTTGGGTTTAATATCCAGTCCACTATTAGTTGCACCACCAACGATATTGAAACCTTGCACTGGCACTGATGGTCTGACGCGATGTGTGCGCTGTTTGTTGAGTATTTCGGCACTTTCAGCATAGTAGCCTTGCGAACCAAGACAATTCACTTTAAACCACCAATCACACGTCAGCTCACTCTGTTGGAAAATGGTGCCATTCGGGCAGAGGAAGGAGATTTTGCGTCCTTCTTCACAGATGTGGAAAACCTGTTGAAGAGAAAAAAAGTGATTAGAATGATTTTATTTTGAAAAAATTATAAACTCTTTCTCATTACCTGACAATCCGTTTCCATATCAGCAAAATAGCCATTACCAAAGGATCTGCAACTGAATGTTGTTTTCGGTATACGTGGATAAATAGGGAAATCAATGCCTGGTCGTCCGACAACTCCTTGATAGACCTCATAGTCGACATCTTCATCTGAGGCACGTTTTTTCAAATGATGCTTATGATCATTGCAGTCTGCGTGTGATTCGTAACGTTCTTCCTCGAATTGTGTGGCGCCCGTTTGTCTCGCCAAAATGCGTGCGGGTGTGCGATTCTGTAAGACGGTTGTTTTAGTATGTTACATAGTTAAAGGTTCGTGCAGACCAATAAAAATTATGCGGTACATGCTACGCACAATGCAATGGTGAGCAGCGCAAACTTTCATTGGTTTGAGCGAAGCTTGAGATCAAAAACTTACCCTACTGCTCTCTGCAAATTTTCCATTTGTTTATTTATTTATCATCGACTTTGCTTTGTAACGGTTTTTTTTTTTGTCTTCCACATTTCAATTGAAAACTTTAAACTGGGCTGGGTGGCGGCAACTGCCACATAAATATCACATAGATACAAACACAAATACACAAACAGACATAAAGTATAAAGATATAGAAACGTGGCAGCAGTGAGCCGACAGCAGCAAAAAAAAAAAAAAAAAAAAAAAACATGGCATTTCCCGCCAAAAGGAAATGGTAAACTTCTTAATGAGGCGCCCCCTCAAGTGCGAAACAGCTATTTGACTGACAACAAAAATGTGTTGTTGTTATTATTGTTGCTGCTACTGCATTTGCTGACGGCAACATTTGCAATAATGACAGCAGCAAGTGCAGTAGGCTTAGTTGTTGTTGTGACCTTGGTCACTTTGAAAAAAAAAAGTTACAAGTTGTTGCTTCTTTGAAATTGTAGCGCTTTGTTTGAAGATTTTTTTTTCACTGTATTTTTTTTTTTTGGAATTTATATTTCACTAAAACTTACCGAACACAATTGTCAACATTTGCTTCGTATAGCTAAATTTAAATTTTCCCATTTTTATTTATTTAATACTTTTTTTTTTCAGTGCACGTAATGGGAACTATAAAAGCTAAATTGAAACTTCAAGGAAAGTTTGACGTTTTCGTTTTGAAATTGACACGGACGTACGCACGTCTCCCACAAACCTTAGAAATCAACTGCGATGCTCTTCATTGCTGCAGTTGTCTTTTTATACTTACCAGTCAACTTGTAGCAACTTTGTGTCCAAAGTATTGAGTTTTCAATTTGATTGCAAATTCTAGCATATGAGTAACGTCTCATTTTCATTTTCCTAAAACTGGACAATTGGCATCTTTTTTTTTTGTGGTTTTTAATTTACGATTTGTGATTTTTTATCAATTTTTGCTTTATGCCGCCTTTTGTTATGGGTTGTGCAGCCAGGCAGTAGAAATATACGCTAGAATCTGTAAAACTCTCAGCGCGGACTTGCATTTGATCATCATCATTGTCAGAGTTCTTTATGTAAGCCGTGTTGCTTGCGAAGCTTTTGCATAAGCTTTGGATTTATTACTATGGATTATCTATTGTTTTATTTGTTGTTTTTAATTTCAAAATTTTTTTTTATTGGACTTAGCTTGTTATTGCATATTTTGATATGTGAACATCTTACTGACGGGTCTGAAAGAAAATATCTTGATATATTTCGATTTTAATTTTTCAGCATTTTCAACTTTTTCCACATTTTTTGAATTCGTCAACATTTAATGGTAGTTTTGAAAATTTTTTAATTTCACCAGTTAACAAAATAACTTTTTTCCTTCATTTACATACACTGAAGAAAAAGAAAATTGATGTTCTTTAACAGACGGCTGATTAATTTATTTTTAGTTGATTTTTTTGTGTTTCAATATTTTTAACAAGGAAATTTATAAATTTAACAGAAAATAACTACAACGTTGGTAAACATTGAGTTTTTGTTTATAGAAATGTATCTAAATTTGATGTCGTATATGGGACGATCCATGTCAATCGGAACAGTGCTGTGTCCAAAATGTGGAGTCACCAAAAAAATCGCACTAAGGTTATATAGGGGTTTCTGAGGTTGTTGAATACGAATTCAAGGTCAGAAATTAAAAACTCAAGATGACGGACCCAATATAGTGGATTAGGGTATTGAGTTTCCGCCATATTGGGTCCGCTATCTTGAATTCGCATTCAGCGACCTCAGAAACCCCCGTATACTTAATTTGGTGCTAATCGGTTGATTTTTAAACAATACGTCCGCCATATTGAATCCGCCATTTTGAATTCGCTATTTGAATCTGAAATTTTTTAAAATATAGCCTCAGACTTGCAATCGGCGACCCTAAAAACCCCTGTGTAACAAATTTGGTACAAATCGGTTGATTTTTAAAAAATACGTCCGCCATCTTGGATTTTTTTGAACGCAATATTGGATCCACCATGATGAATTCCGTCAAATTTTTAAGAGTAACAATTTGAGCCGAAAAACGATCCGATCGGTTGGGAATTTGTATTCTTAGAAGCTTTTCTTTGCTGGTCAATCGATTTTTCTCCGGCATCCGGCCGCCATTTTGCAAAGATGGACACGGAATCTGAAAGTAGATGTCTTAAGCTTCAAAATGAGCCCTCGGTCGATTTTTTTGGTCACTCCGAATTTTGGACACAGCACTGAGCCGGTTGACATGGATCGTCCCATATATACAATTCTGAAAGCAAAAAAGTAATTACGAATCATAAAACTTTATTTAGATTTCATTGTAATGAAAATGTTGCATATTTTTCGGCGTATGTATCGAATGAAATCTAAATGATGTTTTATGATTCGTTATTACTTTTTTGCTTTCAGAATTGTACATCAAATATACATAGATACATAGTAAAGATCTGTGAATGTTGCCAGGCTGTCTCACTGGCGCCTGTGTGTGGCGTACTAGCACAGACTGATAAATAAATTTAGGGCAAATATGTGGGAATATGGGAAATTAAAGTTGACCCAAATTGGGTGTCGATCCGATGATAGGTCCTAGTAATGGTCATAGATACCGGAGCCAATAAATAAAATGAGTAAAACAACCTCGGGCTTGAATTTCCGAGCTGCCCAAGTAAAAGTGAATATTCCATATGAAAAAGCGCTTTATAGGTGGAAACTAAAGTTAGTTCGATCTGGACAAGAGAGGTGTCAATCCGATGGGTCCTAGGAATGGTCATAGAAACGGCCAGTAAAATAAATGTGGCTTTTTTTTATATTTTGTAATTTCCTAGTCAATTTAAATAGATGCCTGGTTAATATTATTAACAAGCCTCAATTGAGTTTTACCATATACATATAGCTTTGAATTTACTAGATTCATTTTTGTTATTTTCAGTCAGATTTCAAAATAACAATATTTTAACATGGCGCCATAACAGTCTCCTAGTTGAATTAACCAGGTCCTAGTTGATTTTTTTTTTTGTCAGTGTACCTTTGATTAGCGGTCCCAAAAGCAATCGAAGACAAAACAAGAGCCACAACTAGTTATTACTAACTTTGTATCGTATGTTATGATTGTTGTTGCTAGCCTGTGTTTGTGTGTGTGCAAATAAATGTGGTTTTGTGGATTTAATTTCATTTCCACCGTAAGCGCTGCAATTTTATTTTCTGAGCTATCGAAGGTTTTAAATATCAAAAAAGAAAAAAAAATATAGAGAATTGCAAGCGATTAAACTCAGCAAACTGTCGAAAAATTTATATACAGTGAAATTCTCTATTACGGACAGCCTCTATAACCTGACAGCTTCCATAAGCGGACACATTTCGGCGACACTCACTTTTCTTTAACTTTTCCATACAAAATTAATTCCGATAGCCGGACGCTCCAATAACCGGACGCGGATACTATATTTTATATTTTGATCAAAATATCTCTTTTAAAATAAAAATTAAATTTTAAATAAAAAATAAATTTTTAGCGAAATATGCCTTGAGTATTTATTTGTTGTCCTTTTATTTTTTTCATTAAAAAAGTTTAAATTTTCCTGAATATTAGTAATTTTAACTAACTTTTTAATGTCCATGTCGAAAAAGTACGTTCGGCATCTAAAAAGTAAATTTGAAGTCTCCGAAAAACCGAAATTCCATCACTTATCAGCATTACATATGAGAGAAATTATAAGTTTTTCGTCGATTTCCATTTTTTTGTGGCCACATAATTAGCTTTAAAATTTGATTTCTTGAAAAATCTGGTCTGTTTTCAACGATACGAAAAAATATCTGAGAAAAAAACCTCTTTATCAATGATACATTTTTAGTGTAAGCTAGTGTTTTACATCATTTTTCAACATTTTCTGACTCTCAACATTTTTCTACTTTTTTCGAATTTCATCACTTTTTGAATTCTTCTTTCTACATTTTTCATTGCATACATTCGAATTATTTTAAAATTTCGAAATTTCTTGATTTCCATGTCAGTTTTGCCCGATCATAAGCAATCAGGCACGCTTAGCATACGCCAGCATAACGTATGCAACGTATCAATACACGACAACAACAACAATCCTCATATAATTACAGGCTGTAGTCTGTCTGATACGATCATATAACCGCAGTAATAAGGCACGTTTATCATGGGTCAGCTTAACATGTGAGAAGCAAAGTTCAGCAAATAATGGCATTTAGATAATTTAGGGAAAATATTTTGAGTTATAGTCAATCAGAACTAAACACTTGAAGCAGAAATTTAAAAATTAAAGTAAATATTTGCAAAAGTGTTATTTGTTACGATCCACAAGCATTTTCTAATATGTAGAATAAGGGTAATAAAAAAAGATATGCAAAAAATTTTTGAAACTGACCAGTCAAGTTTTTCTCAAAAAAATTTTTTTAACTTTTTAACATTTGCCTTGTTTTGAACTTGGCATCTCTGGCTGCCAATTATCGGTCCTCCTTGCTTATCCTCCAACCGCGCCAACGACTTCTTCTATTCAAACTATCCTATACAAGGACTAACCAAATCAAACTCATAGACCCACCTACTGGAAAGGGTAACACAACTTTTGCCGAGACAGCTAGTAATTATATGAAGTTGTTTGTCAAACTTCTAGCTGAATGTGCCAGTTAAAATTTAACCAATTGTTTTGAAAAATAAAATTATTTTATCAAGTTTTGCCTAGTTACTGTACGATTCTCAAACATTTTTTTTTTTTGAAATATATCTTTTGACCTTGCCCACATATATTTGCATAAGAATGCAAATTTAATTAAATAAAGTTACAATGTACTACATGCAAAACAATTGATCGTAAAAGTCATAAAGTTGTGTTGTTGTTACATCAAATAATCGAAAATGTAATGCATAAACCACATGAACTATTGCTGATTGCAGCAAACAAGTGAAGAAAATGATCCCGTTGGGTGATATTGAACAGAACAATGGATAGTTTCCATTGTCAAAACAATACGAATAATGAATGAAAATATAAATAACATCAAATTTGAAGAGCAGGTTCTTGCACTTGTCTATTATATGCAGTCCTTGAAATTAAAATAAAATTCAAGATGTTCCTATTTTATTAGAAGTAGTGATGGTTTTCTTTATGAAATTGATTTAATTGAATAAAATAGAAAATTTAACTTTAACTTTATCAGCAATCATCATAGTGCTGAAACATATAACTAATTATATGTTGTTGTAACATAACAGTAGCAGTAATATTTTATAAAAATTATTCTGATGAGCCAGAACTGAAAATAGTTACACAAAAAATCCTAAATAAGGAAGGAAAAACCTCCTGCTAATAGGACAAACGAGATCCACAACGACTTCGCAACCAAAGCTGAACAAGCCGCAAAAATCAGAGACCTCCTTGGGTTCCACTCCGCTAGCACCCCATCTGGCGAATTTTGATAAAAAAAAAAGTGCATCTAATAGGTCACAAATTGGTCATAATTGGTCAGTTAGTCCGAATAATTGGTCAGCAAGAGTAAATTTTTTACAAATATTTTTATAAAACATCTGCATATTTTGGCACCTCATCTGGCGAAGGTAATTACATACTTTTTGACCCCATTGTCGCAGTGGGTGGGGGTTGCGGGGGTAGTTAACAAGGAATACTCTGAACATAATTCCGTTGGATATAGCCGTCAATCACACCTTGAAAAATTTTTATGATATATTCAACACCTAGTATGCTAGCCATAGAAATTTTACATAAGAGTAAGTTCTTAACCAAATTCAGGAAGCAGAACGAATACCTGAAAACTGGCTCATAAGAACTTTAGCAAAAATTTTCAAAGAAAGAAGTATCATTCTATCAAGAATAAGATATAGATGACTTTATTTATTTCAGCGGTTTAATCACACCTAACGGCGGTACCAATCAGGACATCAATAAAGTGGAAGGTACACCTTCGCTCAGCTTCATAAAGTCTGGCAGTCTTAGTCTTTGGTTACGATAACGAAGCTTATAATCTTTGAGTCAAATTCTGAAAATTTGGTGGTCGTTTCTAATGTCGAATAGCTTGTTCGATTTCTATTCAAATCAAACGGCGAAATTGAAATTAGAAAAACATTAACTGAAATCAGCCGGCAAGCGTTGGAGTGGTACTCTCAGAGTAAGAGAAAACGCGGACAACCTAAATCATCGTGCCCACACGTTCGCTAGAGCAGGCCATACGTTAATCGGTAAAATGTTATAGAGAATTGAAGGCACTCGCTACCTGGAAGAGCTTTGTAGATGCCCTATACTCCGTGAAGAGATAAAGCATACAAGAGAATATAATAACATTTCGAAAACGTTCTTTGAATCGACCAAGGATTTATCAATGAACACTTTCAGACTGTAAAATCGGTCTAATATATCAAGCAGGTTACTTCAGCGAGTGTGACTAAACTCAATTCTTTGTTTACTGAATCCGAGAATAATTTCAGCGGATAGAAGGTTGATTACAATGGTTTGCTAATTTTAACTTTCCGTCTAATAATAGGAAGTGATCAATTACCTATCGCTTATTGAGAAAATGGGTGTTGAAACCCCCAAAAAACGCTTTTTTTTGACTATTATTTGATTACCCTGGGCTCTAAGGCCGGCACCCTAAAACCTTCCAAAATGTCTCAACTTGAAGCTTATCATTTCCTTTTTCGACCACAATTAAAATTTGATCGCAATCTTACCTTGAAGCCTTGTGCGCTTTTAAGCGTAGTCCTGTCAGTGGCCATTATTCTGCGTGAGAAAGAATAAATAGTTTATGCGTTTTCAATCAGGAATTTAATTTTGGAGGAATCCAAAGACTTTCTGAGCACTTCGATACGCACATCCCACCTTTTAAAAACAATCCTATTGTTAATGAATGTATGCTTACTTCTTTTGTGATGGTTCTAATCTTTGAAGAGTTCTTAGTCGGAAACTGGATCGGTAATAGTTTCTATGATAATTTTTATGGCCACCAACGAAAAAACCCTAGATCGTTTGGCATACATTATACCCTATAAAAACAACCCTTAAATTGTGACCCTCAAAATTTGTAAACGAAAGATCATTCAGCCACAGAAATGATGATTCTGAATTTCCCAAGGTCAGATGAGTTTAATTTTTGGTCGATATCAGAAGTAACCATCTTCAAATTTAAGACATTTTAGACAGTTCTTGGACTCCGGCGTTAGTGCACACGGGCCAAAAGCGCCTTTTTGGGGGTTTCAACCCCCATTTTCTCAAAAACTATGTGCCATAGACAATTTTTGAGTTCAGATTTGTGTTCAGCGTTCGAAAATCTATCGAAAACACCTAGTCACTTCCCATTAGCACAACCCTTGTATTAGGTTAAAGTTTTTTGATTTCTTCGGTATTTTTTTTTTTGTAGAAAATGTTGACCTTGTACAAAGCACAGTTGCAAGTTACTGATTTTCCAAACGTTATCATAACGCTTATGCCGACAGTTGTTCTTTGTACAAATTGGTACAGTGTTGATGGATCCGCAGTGCAGATCCGTATTGATGGTGTTGTATCCCAACGACCTTCAAATGATAAAGGATCCCACTTTACTGGATTACAATCCCTACTAAAGACACCTTTTGCGGTGCGTATGACTACACTAAAATAAAGTTACAAACCTTTTAATACGCAAAGCATACTAAGGACTATAGTTCTTAGTATACGATATCGCAGTATTGCGGGAAATAGGTTTTAAAAACTTTTTGGTTCACAAAGCTAACTAGGATTATAAATCTCTTACGAGAGACTCCACAAGTCGAAATAAGATCCATTTTTCTTTTTTAACCGTCAAATATATTCTTATCAATTTTTAGATATAATTAAGTATCTTAAGTCTTGAATTAAACGAATGTCCTAGCTCACATATCTTTGACGTCTCAGATCTTACACAATCTTATGCCACTCAAAATCAAAACTTTGAGCAGTCCTGATGTGTCAGTGCTGAGTGCGGCTGAATCCCTTTAGCTGCCACTGAAGACAATGGCTTTGCGTTGCCTTTAGCATAAAAACAACACTTTTGACAAATGGTTTTTAAAAAACATTTTCTTTATTTAAGTAGTAAAGTTTTACATACATACAATTGACATAAATATTTACAAAAAAACAGTTATTTTTTTCATGTGGATTAACATCACGTTACAAGCAAAATTAAATAAAAGGATTTAAAGACTAAGTTTTAAAACAATATTGATTGTTCTGAATATAAATTTAACTACAATAAAGAAAGAGGGGGAAAAAAAAGATTATATAGAAAAAAAGAATAAAGTTTTTTTTTTTTTTTAAATATTTATATGTGAAACATAACTACTGACACTAACAAAAAAAAAAAAACAAAAATATGTAGGTACATCAACTCTTTGCACTTGTGCTGCTTTTCTTACTAAAAATCTTTATATACAAATTCAATAGGGTGTTTTCGTATTTGAAATAAAAAAACAAAATTATAAAAACATGCGAGCATTAAATTGTATATAGGTTACTTAAAAAAAAAACGATAAACTTCTCGATTTCTCAACTGGCAGTATATACTACATGTGCTGCATTCTCTTGAATCTCAGGAATTTTACACATTTTTGAGACAAAGTCAAAAATGCAAAATTTATTATAACTTAAATACATATTGGCTAAACATTATACAATATAAATGAAAATTAAAAAAAAAACAAACAAATATTAAATAAAAAACAAAAATAAAAGAATTAAAACAATACATTAATTAAAGTTTAAGCCTAATTGTAGTGGGATAACGTTAGAACTGGGAGGTTCATACTGTTTTCATTTTCTTCTTTTCGAATTTCAAACTTAATTTGGACTATAAATATTGAAAGTTTTTTTTTTTTAACTACACATGTGGTTAAATTTATTACTTTTTGTGACTTCCTAAAGTTGCGTTAAGTCTGCTTTATCTCTTGCAAAAAAAAAAAAATTGAAAAATAAATTTTTAATGTTGGCAACACTTACTCTAACAGTAGAAGCTTGAATATCCGACTGAATGTGGAACAAATAAGTTTTCTTGAGAGTTAAATTGAATTTTTAACGTTTTCAAAAAAATACAAAATTTTCAAAAAATCAGCATCTTTTACACAAATTCTTGAAATTATCAATGAGTTGATAGTTTGGCGAAATGGAGCACGAGACCTTAAATATTATTTATTAAAATCCCCATGAAACAGTTTTTTTGCGGTGGTGAGTTTTTAAAAAACGAATAAATTGTACATATCTCGATTCGTCTCGTTTTGTCTTTAATTTTTAATCCTGAAAATATCCTATTATATTTAAAATGGAAACAAAAATATCTAGCCTGCGCTTAATTTAACAATTAATAACAAATATAGAATTTAAGCTAGCATATTTTTAGGATTGCAAATTAAAGACGATAACGAAAAATTGAGATAGATTAAAATGTACTGGATCCTATACATTGTACTAATGCATTATTTTACGGGAACGCAGCATTAGTCAGTATATGTGCGGGTTTTGTATGTCTATCGATAAGAAGTCGCTCTATATTTTCTTTTAAAATGGATTTTAGACAAAAAGTCTCTTCTTGATTTAGGTGCACACATTACATATTCGGTATTTCTGGCCCAATTTGTCTCAAGTTTGAAAAAAAGAATACCGGATTCAGATTCAGCGTTTTAAATTGCATAGAAAATGGTTATAAATTTAAATTTCAAAAGTTCTTAGTTAGAGCAAAAAATTCTAATTTTTATGAAAATATTTTTTTTTTTTTTGTAAAATGCTAATGATTAGATTTTAAATATCGCTGTACCTCAATATAGACAATATTCCTAACATTTTCCAAATGATAAAAGATCTCACTGTTCTTTCATTAAACTTCTCAATTTAACCACCGTGTTTTGTGACGTAAACTAATATAGGATTTTATAGTTTTTATTAAAAATAACTCTCTTTAATCGTTATTTCGGGCCTCTTTATGTATCACGATTCGTCTCGTTTCGTCTATAATTTCCAAGCCTAAAAGTATGCTAGTAAAATTCTTATATTTGTGATTAAAGATTCATTAAGCACAGGCCAGATTTTGTTTTTGTTTTCATTTATGTAAAATACAATCGCATATTTTCTGGCTTGAAAATTAGAGACGAAGCGAGACGAATCGTGATACATAAAGAGGCGCTTAGCGATACTTATTTTTTCGCTCGTTTATATAAATTATTTTTTTATTTTCTATATTTTTCATTATAATGTTTTTTATAATTAAATTTTTTTAATTTTCAAAAATGTGTTAAATAAATTTTTTCTGTATGAAAAATTCAAAAACTGATTTTTATATCCAATTGATAAAAATAAAAATCAAAAAAATAAAAAATTCGAAAATAACGTAGACCTATGTATAAAAGATGCCTAAACAAAAATATTTAAGCTTCCCAAAATATAAAACTCATGCACGCAAATACAAAAAATTTCCAAAAAATGTCGTTCCAATATCTGTCCGATATACAAACTTCTACTGTGATTTTTTTTTCTTTTTCAATAAATTTAAATATTGGCTGGAATGATTGCTTTTATCGTCTGCTAGTAAATTTTGATGCTAACGAATATAATGACTTAAGTAGCTCTAAAGCACGTTTATCTGAACTACTGCTGCTGCTACTACCACCAGGTGCAATCGTAGTGCTAGTAACTCCCGTAAAATCATCCTCTATATCTTCTACTCGTATCTCAAATTTCGTTGTTTCCTCAACGCTGCCCGAAGATAAAGTCGATGACGCAGACCATGACGTTGTCGATGGCGTATCAGTGGTAGTTGACGTTGGATATCTATTGGTAGTTGTCGCAATAGCATCATCACCACCTCGTCTAAAAGTTGTCACCGGTACACGATTTGTGGTGGTGGCGCCATTCCCAAAACGGTTCTCAGTTTTATGATGTGAATTTTTACCATCATTTGATACTTTACCATCCATATCAATGAGAGCATTCAGCAAATGTTTACGTGATCTTTCCAACGCTTTACCATTTTGATCGTCACAAGTTTGTATGAGCAGCAGCAACAGACTTAGCACTTGACGATTATGTTCAGCTTGTTGCATAACATTACGTAAATGTAGCGCCTCCGTTTCATTTAGACCACCGAAAAGTTTATTAGCAATACGTTGTAAGCCACTAGAGGATGGTAGCGTTTCACGTGGTATATCATAACTGTTGAAGATATCAGACCACGTTGAATCAGTAGATTCTAACGAATTACGAATTTGGCCGCTACGTGGAGTTTCAAATGTATTACCAGCAGGCTTAGGATATGTGCTGCTCGAGAGTAACTGATGTTTGCCAGAGTCAAGACGTTTGCCTGGTATTGTTGTTGTTTTGGGCAAATAAGTGAATGGACTAATTGTTGTTGTACGTTGCTCTTTCATCAAACCATCATTGATAGTAAGTGGATCTAAGAAATCCGTTTGTGAAATATGATTCCAAGGATTCTCTGTGGGTTTTGATTCTATCACAAAGGCTGCATTGGGCGTGAGCTTCTGTTTTTGTTTTTGTTTTTTGTTGCTTTCCAGTTCATTTCTGGACTTAACGAAGGATTGTGTTTGTTCGCGTTGCAAGAACTCTTCGCCTTCGCCAGATTCTGGACTGGGTGGCAATAGCTCAGCAGAAAGCTCAAGCTTAAGTTTTTGTTCGCGTGAATCGCTTGTTGTGCGTAGTGTTGTCGTTGAGTCATAAACTTCGGTGGTGCTACCAAAGTCTCCTGTCACTGGCGTTGAGTCAAATTTCTGATTGATTTCAGCAGCGATATTTGACGATTTCGGTGTTGTCAAATCAAAAGCTGGTGTTGGCTTAGTAGGCAAGTATGTGGCACCAGAGCCACTATTGAAAAGCGTATGATCGGTAACTGTTATGACATTGAAATTTGGTTTACCACCAATCGGTGGTTCTGTTGGTCTTGCGGAGGTTAGTTGTTCGCGGAATAATTTTGGATCGTCCAGATAAGTTGTCAGCGCATTTGAGAATACTTGCGCTATTTTACGTGCTTCTGGTTTTTCAGCAAGTTGACGTATGGTGGCATCAGTGCTGCCAATTTGTGGGAAGGGACTGCTGACAATGCCAACATCAATCTTTTGTTTTGTGGCAACGCTGTCGTTGCGTTTATTACTTAGCAAACCTTCGCTAGGATCAGTGCTCTGTTGTCTGCCACGAGCATCCTTTAGGCTAAAGAGATTACTATACTGATTTACTGTCTTCTCACTCAGCAGACTCTTCTTAATGTCATCACTATTTGCGGTCACAACTGGTGAAGCCGCTGTGGAAATGGTAGCTGTAGAGACAGAAACTTTATGTGCTGGTTTTGTGTCATCCGACTTTTGTGGTTTTTCTTTATCATTCACCGCATTCAGTGTATTCGCAGTTGAACCCTTTTGCTCGTTGGCAAAGTATTGTGCCAATGACACCAATGCGTCTGGTCCTGATGATGGTGGTATCTCCAAGCCTGTACGTGCCTGACCATTGAAATTGATTTGTTCAACATCATCCTTAATCTTATCAGCACCAATGGTGTCCTTGAGCAAATTCATGGTCTTTAACATTTCATTCACATTACGATTGACTGATTCGCCACTTGTGGGACTTGGTGCAAAGAGCAAAGCATCACCTGCTGCTAAGCCAACATTAACACCTGATAATTTGCCGCCTTTAGGCAAATAGGTGGGACCAGTTGTGGTAGCTTGTGTTGTAGTTGACAATAGCTCAGTTGAGTCGGTACTTGGTTTTGCTGTAGGCAATATATTGCGTTGTGTCTCAAACAAAGTAGGCGCATTGTAGTTCATTCGCATGCCAATAATAAATGGACGTAAAGTGGTAGCTACTGTACTTTCCAAATTTGCGTCTGTCGAAATTGTGGTACGTGCAGTTGTTGACTTAGGCACTGCGGAAGATTCTAGCACTAAGCCTGCAACAGAGCCAGCATTAACGCGATTTGAATTTGGTGTGGTAGCAGCAGCACCTGTGCCTCCATTTTTGATGTAGAAACCTTTAAAATCTGATGCCGCCTTTGATTTAGCTACCGTTGGTACAGTTGGTGTATAATATGGTGTGGTACGTGTGCTATCCAAACGCCTAGCTGTAGTGTAAGTGCCAATGCTGTAAGTAGTTGTAGTGGGTTGTGTCTTAACCGCTGTGCGCGATGATTGTGCCTCATAGTATTCAGGTTTTACATCACCCTCGACAGCGGCAATATCAACCTGGTTATTCGTACGTCCACTAATATCTAAATACTTTTCAGGTGAAACCTTCTTAGACTCTTTACGATCTTCGCTGCTGTTTTGTCGTTCAAAGGACTCTATCTCTGGTTTCTTATCTTCTCGGAAACGCTGTTGTCCGCGTAGACTACCACCACTGCTACTGCGTGGTCTTTCGGTCGACTCATTTTGTAAATTGCTATAACCATGTCGTTGAGAGCCACGTTCAGTGTTACCACGTCGGGAACCATTATTTCTGCCATTCAATTTACCCTCATTCGATGTTCTTTCAGGTTTGCGTTCGAGTGTTTCTGCTGTGGGTCTCTCGTTTTTATTGTTAGCATTGCCATAAATATCGTTACGTCGTTTGCTGCCCACGCTTAAGCCGCTTTCTGCTGTGATCTGTGATTCATTGTCATTGCTATTGTTTTCGATATTGGAGATAACCTTATGCGGTTGTCCTTTAAGCTGTTTTTCACCGGAAATATCCTCAAAGTCTACACTTTCCAATGAGGGTTCTTCATTTGAGTCAATACGACGATCTGGTTTTTTGTCTTGACGTGCACGTGCTGTGTTACTTGTATGTTTGGGTTTAATATCCAGTCCACTATTAGTTGCACCACCAACGATATTGAAACCTTGCACTGGCACTGATGGTCTGACGCGATGTGTGCGCTGTTTGTTGAGTATTTCGGCACTTTCAGCATAGTAGCCTTGCGAACCAAGACAATTCACTTTAAACCACCAATCACACGTCAGCTCACTCTGTTGGAAAATGGTGCCATTCGGGCAGAGGAAGGAGATTTTGCGTCCTTCTTCACAGATGTGGAAAACCTGTTGAAGAGAAAAAAAGTGATTAGAATGATTTTATTTTGAAAAAATTATAAACTCTTTCTCATTACCTGACAATCCGTTTCCATATCAGCAAAATAGCCATTACCAAAGGATCTGCAACTGAATGTTGTTTTCGGTATACGTGGATAAATAGGGAAATCAATGCCTGGTCGTCCGACAACTCCTTGATAGACCTCATAGTCGACATCTTCATCTGAGGCACGTTTTTTCAAATGATGCTTATGATCATTGCAGTCTGCGTGTGATTCGTAACGTTCTTCCTCGAATTGTGTGGCGCCCGTTTGTCTCGCCAAAATGCGTGCGGGTGTGCGATTCTGTAAGACGGTTGTTTTAGTATGTTACATAGTTAAAGGTTCGTGCAGACCAATAAAAATTATGCGGTACATGCTACGCACAATGCAATGGTGAGCAGCGCAAACTTTCATTGGTTTGAGCGAAGCTTGAGATCAAAAACTTACCCTACTGCTCTCTGCAAATGTGAAATTCAAGAGGAATAGAAGAAGCAGTGCTGTAAAGAAAAGAAAAGAAATCATCATTAGTTGTCTTGGTATATAGTTCAATCTAAATTTTTTATGCAGTATAACTCTTTAAATAGCTAAGCCCGGATTAACCAAATTGCAACTTTTCGTAATTTTTTTCCAAAATATGTTCGGAATGGTGACTTAACTTCATCAACTGTGTAGCGATTCATTACAAAATTCAAAGAGACTGGATCCCTCTGGCTTTCATTCTGCAAGTCGTTCAATACAAAACATCAAAGCAGTTTGTAAGAGTGTTGCTGAGAGTTCAAGAATATTAATACGGTACCGTGTTCAAGAATTTGACATTTCGAGAAGCTCTCTACAGCGTATTCTCCGAAAGATTTGCATCTTCATGCTTACAAAACCCAATTGACTCAAGAACTGAAGCCTACTGATCACGGAAAGTGAATAGACTTCGTTGAATGAATTTTTGCTTCGTTAATCATCAAAATTGTCGTATTTGGGTCTAAGAAGATCCACGAGTGATTATTGATAAACACAACAACGTATCACTCTTTGGTAGGGATTTTGGCCAGCAAGTATATTTGAACCAAGAAACAATTCAATTACTGCATGAGTCATTTTCAGGTCGTTTTGATGATCTTTCAATGTATTTAAAAACTAATTGATCCACCAAAAGCTCTTTCACCTCTACTTCATATTAAATTCGGATTAAGGACTTTTCACGTCAAGCGGATCACCTAAATGATCAAAAATTAGCTTGACCAATCAAGACGTACGAGGTCTTCTAAAAGCCGATATGCCGACCGGAAGCCGGAAAAAATCGAGTGTCCAGCAATAAAAGCTTGTAAGAATAAAAATTCCCAACCGATCGGATCGTTTTTTGACTCAAATTTTAGCTACTAAAAAGCTCTCGTGGTAGGTTGACAGAATTCAAGATGACGGATCCAATATAGCGGTCAAATATTCAATATGGAGGCTAAATTTTTAAAAGTCAACCGATTTGCACCAAATTTGGTATACGGGGTTCTTGGAGGTCACTGATCACGAATCCGAAGTCAAATTTTACAAAATCAAGATGGCCGATCCAAGATGGCGAACGTATTTTTTGAAAATGAACCGATTTGTACTAAATTTGTTATACAGGAGTTATTAGAATCGACAATTACGAATCTGAGGCTATATTTTCAAAATTTTTTAATTAAAAATTTCGGGTTCTATATGGCGGACGTATTGTTTAAAAATAAACTGATTAGCACCAAATTTGGTATACGGAGGTTTCTGGGGTCGCTGAATACGAATCCGAGGACAGTAATTTAAAATTCAAGATGGCGGACCCAATATGGTGAATTAGGTTTTTGAGTTTCCGCGATATTGGGTACGCTGTCTTGATTTTTAAATTTCTGACCTTAGATTCGTATTCAGCGATTAATAAGAAAGAAAAGAAGTTTAGAAATTAAAATTTTTGAATTGAATAGTTGAAATTCAACCATTTAAGTGACAATACAAAACAGTTCAGTACCATTTTAGCTAATCAAAGTCTGAGCTCAATCTACATATGTATACATATATATCTCCATACCAAATTTTAGCCAATTTAGTGAATTAGTATAGCTGTGGAAACATATTCTGGTAAGGGGCGTAGCACCGCTCATACAAACAGATATTTTCCTCAAGGTTAAATCTACCTCTATGTACCAAGTTCCATAAAAATCGGTCCATTAATTTAGCAGTGAAAACTTATTTTGCTGTAAGAAGCGTGGCACCACCCAATAAAAATATCTTTCCTCAAGAATGAATCTATCTCCATGCCAAATTTCATCAAATTCGGTGCAGCGGCTCAGCCGTGACAGTGTTTTTCGCATTTGGGGCGGTGCCACGCCCAATTAAAGAAAAAAGAGTTTTTAATACCTCAGTTCATCGCCCAGTAGTTCCATCATTATATTGACAATGCAAAACAGTACCATTCAATCTATTTCCATAACAAATTTCATCAAAATCAGTTCATTAGCTTAGCCGTAAAACATATTTGCCTGTTAGAGGCGTGGTAACGCCTGCTTTTGTATTCGGCACTGCCCTTCTTCACAACCTTTTCGGCAAAAAAAAAAATCAATGTTGTTTATGGCAATTAAAATGGGATGGAACTACTTACTTTGCTATCGCTTATTTATATAATGATTGTGTCAGCTTTATTCCTTATAGCATAGGAACTTTGAGGGGTAGAGATAAGCCGAGGACGAGTGAAAATCACTAAGGTATATCTAAACTATATTATTCTGATAAAAATAGACAGCAAAATAAGGATTTTACTGCATAAATTTTAAGAATTGTGTATTTTAAATGATTCTGGAATATAACGTCGATGTTCTCGAGTGTGTAACATTGAAACTTAGCCATGATCAATATATTTTCAAACAAAGTGGGCTTAACATTAAAAAAGACCAAACGGTTTTTTCTTCAAACATTTTGAAAAATCTCAATTTTATTCACTTATGTTCGATTTAATCATAATCAGAGGTTTATTAAATACATCGAGTTATGTTGCTTTTTTTTGATCAACAGTAAAGTATTTTGTTTTAATGCCTGTATTATTAATAATTCAAAATCAATAATTATAATTTTTAAACTTTAACATTTATATATGTATGGTATATGCGACCCAGACCCAAATAAACACAATACCAAGTAATACAAAAGTAATCACACATACGCCCAAGCGTCTTCTTCTTCAATGTAGCGTCATTTTATCTAAAATTGATTTGTAATCAATGAGATAATTACATCAATAATAGTAAGTAATTTATGGTAATATGTTTGTTGGCAGTAGGTCTGTGCATTTTGTATAACTGTCAGTCTATCTGTCTAACAGATTGTGATCATTATCCAATTGATTGATTTAACAGCTCGCGCTGATTCATGCAAATAATATTGGCCGCTGGCGATAAAATCTGCTGTCGGTCGTTATTGCTGTTTTTTTTTTTCATACTTCAAAATTATTGTTTTTAAACAAATTAATTATTTTGATTCTTGTTTGTATGTTTTAACTCAATTGTTGGAAAAATGTACATCTCAAAAAAAAATAATCACTTCAAAATTTTTGTGTTATATCACATAAAAATAACACTGTGCAACATAATTATCTTAACCAGTTGGAAGATATGTCTATATCGGATATCGTATATTGGTGAAATCGGTTTACGGACACGCCTACGGGCCATGCATATAAAACATTTAAAACCATATACGGAGAGAGTTATTTGATGTGGTGTAAACAAATTTCTCACAAATACTAGTAATCACTCCAATTCTGGCCGAAAATTTGACGAATTTCGACAAAAGGGCGTGGTACCACCCATGCAAGCAAAAACTTCAAAACTCTATACTTACTGGGAGAATTATTTAAGATAATGAAACCAATGAACAAATTTACAAATATAACAAATGGTTCGCTCTACGATCAAACAAAAAATTAACAATTTTCGCTAGAGGGTGTGGCAACTTCCATTCAGCGAAAATTTTACAAGGCTATAGTGAGAGCATTTTTGAGGTAATGAAACCAAATTTCACACAAATAGTAGAAACGATTCGAAAAAGCTCTAGACAAGAACCTGGAAAATTATTCAAGTGGGCGTGGCACCTCCTAATGTGACAAAAACTTTAAAATGCTCTGCTGAGAGAATTATATACACAATAAAATATTAAACACATACTAAAAATACTTGAGCTTAGAACCAGAAAAAAGTTGACACATTTTGAAATACATTTGCAAAAACTTTACACTGAAGGAGTTAGGAGCTAGTGCAATCAAACTATACACTTATACTAACAATAGTTCGGACAAGCTATAAATAAAAACCTACATACATTTCGACAGGAGGGCGTGGCAACTCCCATACAAGCATAAGCTTCAAAACGCTGTATATAGAGGGTATTTAAGTAAACATCGCCAAATTTATGTGGTTACGCGGTGTAGGGTATTTCATTTTTGGCAAGACAAAAGATAACAGCACCCCTACTAATTTTTTGTTAATAAATGCTGAAATTATTATTTTGTGTTGGTAGCTCAATTTTCACAAAAATGTTATACTCAAATAACATTTGTTTATATTGTTTTGAATCTCAATTGATTTAAAAAAACTATTTTATTACCGCGAATAAATCCCAATAGTAAAAATAAATAACATATGTTTAAGGTCAACGCGAAAAACTTGAATGAAACTATATAAAATTTTCATATTATTAACCAAAACTTTTTGTATAGCTAGCTGTATAATTATTCAATATAAAAAGCTGCAAAGCTCTTTTTTAATAAAATTAGTTTTAAACTCAATTAGTTTTTATAGTCACTCCACACAGAGCTCCATAATAATTATTCAGTTAATTTTCCAAAAACCATAAAAAAAGATTTCCTTACTACCAAAAGATTATATTTTTTTATTACATAAAAGCAATAAACTTTAATGTAGATACACTGAATTACTATAATTTTGAAGGTCACATCACAAAGTCATTGATAAGCATACAAATTACATAGAAATTAATGAAAAACTGACTAAGACAAAACAGATGAAAATTTGCAATTTTTTGCTTTATGGTTACAACAATTCATTATGTTACTTCACGCCCTAAGGTTGGTTAATATCTTTTATTAACAATTTTTTTTGGTAATATGAAATCAAATGATATGTACCGTATGAACAAACAGATGTGAACATGGGTTGTTACAATAAAAAAGTTAACATGAATCATTCATGAACCTTAAAATATTTCAAGCTGAAAGTAGCGTTATTTATTTTGGAGGCTCCAGGAAATATGAAAAATTATAAAAAATTATACATTAAAACTATTAAATAAATAAGAAAAATTCTCAAACTTGGGGAGTGGAAAATCCAAGAGTGGTTCTTGGAAGTGCATCCAGCATTCATCACTGTTTTGTGTACTATTTGAGCTTGTGGAGTGTTTGGGTCGCACTGCTTTATAAAACCGGTTATTGTGAATGGCTTGCGCTATAGAACGATGTTAGCTAATTTTTTTTTTGTTCCGGAATTGATTAATTTAGATCTGTGCACATGTGCTTGCAGACAGATGGTATACCATGCCACACTGTATGCAATACAACTGAGTTGCTGCAAGAAAACTTTCGACGTCATGTAATCTCAAGAAATTTTAATTAGCATTGGTCACCAAGATCGTGTAATTTTATACCATGCGGTTTTTTTCTGTATTGTTTTAACCTTTTTCTAATACATATTTCTATTAGTAAATTAGCTTTTGCAGAAAGCCTTCAATCAATGACTTTAAATTTTAACTTTTTAAAATTTTGGGACTAATCTACTAGAATCGAAATTTATAGAAAAATTCAGAGTGCGAGAAATCGTGCCTTAAACACAATTGCGACGAATGACGAAAAAACTGTCGATGGAAATCCGTTGCCGCCATAAAATCCGTTCAAATAAACACAATGAAGCATTTAAGCCTTAGCCAAATATCATTGCATTTTCCTCAATTATTACCTAATCAAGCTTCTTTTAGCTTATCTTAAACCAGCGATTAGTTAATAACTTCATTTTATTCAGTAAATAAATTATGTATTTTAAATGTAAAGTTGGAAAAAAATTCACATAAAGCAAAAATTATTACAAAAGGCTTTGGGAACTTCAGGTGATGTTTTTAAAGCGCAAATTAATCAAAAGAAACAACGGCGCAAGTAATGAAACTGCCAACTTGCATATGCATCAAGGTCAAGGATACCAATGACAGTTGCTGTGTAAACTAAAAGCCGTGTCTACCTGTAAGTCCAACACTGAATGCGCTAAATGCAGCACACCCGCAGCAGCAACTTGTGCGAAATTCTGTGAACCAGTTGACTTTTTTTTTTCAAACGTAAATGAAATGCGATTGCTGTCATTTACCGTTACCATAAGTCATCAGTAGTAGCAACAACACTTTTTTATCTGTAAGCTTACCACCAGCTTTGCAACGCCATGTTTCTTTTCATTTTGTGTTGCGTGCGTGCGCGCATTGCATTTGTGACTTCATGCGGATGCAGAGCTGCTCGTACGTTGAACAAATGAAGCGGTGCGTATTGTGATGACTTTCAGTTTTTTTAATTTTTTGTTTTTTCTTTTGTTGTGTTGATTTTTGTTGCAACTGCTGCGGTTACAGTAATCAGCTGATTATTAATGGAACTTGTAAATTGGAGTTTCTTGTAATGTTTGTCATTCATTTATGGCACAGTGGGTCAATCACATGAAAAAATTAAAATTTTGTCAGTCAAAAACTTCAATCAAAATATAATTTGAGGTAATTTAAAAATTTCCTAACCCGTTGAAAGTAATTTTTTTTATTGTAAACTTAACATAAATGCTCCACTGTTTTATAATTATCGTAATTAAATATTGAATTATGAAACTAATCGTTGATTTTATAACGAGCGTTGATTTATAATGCTGTCAACAATTTCCAATTTAACTTACCATTTATCATCAATTTACTGGACTTTCGTGTGTGCATTTTGTATATGAAATAATCTGCAAGTAGTTGAAAGAAATAATGCAAATTAGTTGATAGCAAACAAAATACTTTAAGTTAATATATGAATTGATATATAACAAAAGTGTATAAGTCCAGCTTTGAAAATCTTTTTATATCATGTATAAACAAAATATTTGCCCAAAAAATATTTATTTTGTAATAAATTTGTTATACAAGTTTTTTCAAAAATGCCTAAGTCCTTTTACTAGTACATATCAAACGAGCCTAGTTCCCATTCAACAATTTAAACATAACTATTTTCATATAAAAGCTGTCAAGCTTCTAAAAAAAACTAACAATAAAAAAAAACATTTTGAAATAGCTCAAGGATCACAAAAAATAGTTAAATTCAAAAGTGTCTAACTGCATCTAAAAGACCATTTATTTTTTAATCTTTATATTAAAATTTTGATTTTTTTTTTTTGTATCCACGGCATGTTTTCAGTTTATTTAACTAAGCTTACATTCACATATTGCTATAGATATATCAAAAAATTGTTTTTATGTAGCATTCCACGCCAAAACGGACACCATTTTGATTTTGCACCTCTGGTTTTTTTGAAAATTTTTTTTTTTTCAGTACTGGTTGAAAGTATTCTCCATAATTTTTTAAAATTTTTTTGTCAAGCTATTTAAGAGACATGCATTTTTGGTAAATGAGGAGTGTATGAACAGAACGGCACATGTCCAGTTGCTAAAAATGTTTGGAAATCGCAAAAAACTGCTTATGTCTCTCATGTGCCTTTTTGTTTAATTCTATAACGAACCTGTGCGTTTTTGCTAAACTCTTTAATGGACATGTGCCTTTTTGGCAAACTTTTTAATGGTAATGTGCCTTTTGCCTAAACGCTTTAATGGGCATGTGCCTTTTTGGTAAACTCTTTAATGGGCATGTGCTTTTTTGCAAAGCCCTTTAATAAACTTGTGCTTTGTGGGAATCTCCGTAATGGATATGTGCTTTTTTGCTAAACCCTTTAATGGACATGTGCCTTTTTTGGAAAACTCTTCAATGGTCATGTGCTTTTTTGCTAAACTTTTTAATGGACATGTGCCTTTTTGGAAAACTATTTAATGGACATGTGGTTTTTTGCTAAACCCTTTAATGGACATCTATCTTTTTGGTAAACTCTTACATGGTACATTTGTGCCATGTGCCCCTTTCAACTTCCATTGTTGAGTACAAACTTTTCTAAATGAAATACGTTCCCTTTTTGAAAATCTACACTCAGGAATGGTTAAAAAAAATATAAATATTCACAGGACATGTGCCGTTTTCAACAAACATATTCACTTTGCTATCAAAAAATCAATTGCATATGTCAGTAGCCGAGATTGAAATTATTTGAAGTTTAGTATAATGGACACGATTCGATCAAAAAAACGACCGACCTATGGACATGTGCCGTTCTGTTCGCCCGAATGTTTTTCAACGTTGTTTTTTATTTTCTTAAATGTTCATAACTATGCGAATATTCAGAAAAAATACATGTTTTCTGTTAAAAAAAAAAATTGAAAAAAATTATAGAAAATACAATAAATTGAGTTATCTCAAGTTTCAAAAATCTTTTACGGAAAATGTCATCAAAAAATATAAAAAAAGTAAATGATCGATCTAATTTTGGTGACCTTAATTGTATATGATATGAACATATAATAACATTCACCACAACCATACTGCTCCGAGCATAAAACAATCAAATGTGACAATTGAACTTAAGATAAATTCACAATCCAATGTTGTCTTTATCATTACAAGAATCATTTAAACGAATTCAGGCTGAGGCAGCACACACCCGAATCTAAGCATACGTATAACAATAATTTAATTCTAATGAATAGATTAATCAACATGATTTTTAACATTATTTTGGGAGTGACAAGCAATGTTTTCCTTTTTGTCAAACGACTTATCAAGACAATCATCATCATCCTTACAATATTGTTTTTTTTTTTTGTTTCATATTTTCATAAACTTTTTGTGTCGTGTTACTTTTATGCATGACTTGAAGACGATTGCAATCACGACATGATCGCATAAAATTATAACAAGTGAAACATCACGTGACTGCGTTTCTTATTTGTTATGTGTAACTCAACACAACTTGACTAACTTCATCACTGACTGACTGATGTGACAAAGTTGTGATATTCACAAAAGACATCAGACTTAGACAGAGAGGCAGGTTTTTTTTTTAACAACGTAACTTTTAATGAATTCAATTTGTTATTTTGTCTGTCTAGGATTTTCTCAATCGTTATTGTAAAATTGTTGGTGTTTTTATTATAATAAAGTTGTAACTTCAATGATATAATAAACGTTTTTTCGGGTATTATTAGCGGTGATGGACAAATATTAAATTGTTGAAATTTCTTTATAGGTTTAGGGTTTATTTTTATGATATCTTCAGCAAAGTTTTTTCGAAAAAATATTTTGATTTCTGAGATTCTTGTGATTAATAAATTATCTAACATTCATACTGACTAGATTTGAGCTTATACACTTAAGTCGACAATGTCATGTCATATTGTACGTGATTTCTATGAACCTATGCATCGTAGTATGTGCATCTTTCAGTGATTATGTCGTAAAAATAACTATGTACTATAATTTTATTGCCTTCATTATGAGTTCCTTAACTTTAAGTACGGAAGAAATTAAAATTTAAATTAAAAATAATTTTATAAAGTCACGTTTAACAATTTTGCAATAATTGACAAAAAATATCATATATTTTCAACGGCAATGTCAAGGTGCATTTGCAGTGGTTCAACTCATCATTTTTCTTGCATGCAACATTGGCATGACTAAAGCTTGAAATTATGTTTTAAATGTAAAAAATTTTGTTGAACTAAGCGCAATGTTAATTGATTTTTGTGGCCCTTTTTTTTTTTGTTAATTTGCTGGTTATGAAAAATTACGTAAAACATCGTAAGATATTCCATTAGTAGTGGGGGAAAAAAAGCATGGGGACAATATTAAAATTGAAAATCTTAAAATAAACTTTGTCCAATTAAGCGTTGTTGACGACATGCAGCATTAAAAATTTTACAACATAAAGTCATAGAGTGGCTCGAAAGTATGCAATTTTTCCGAGAAAAGCATACACTCAGAGAAAAATGACATTGCAAATTTGATTTTCATTTTATAGATTTCAGGCCGTAAATTGTGAAGTTGAAAATAGTAAAAATAACATTTTTTTCCGTTTACTTTTAACACAAACAACTTTAAATTGATTTTTTTGTGGTGTGTGTGTGCTCATTTTGAATTTTATAAGTATTGAAAATAAAATTTTTTAATTTTACTTCAGAAGTAAAAAACTTTAAATTGCATTTCGAAAATGAAGACTTAGTCTTCCTCCAAATATAGAGAATATCTTCTTCAGTGGTGCGATTCCGCTATCACGATCTGAGGAATTTGTATGGTTGCCAATTTTCATTGATTTCGGGAATGATTTCATCAAAAAATCCTGACAAAACACTTCTATGGAGAGTAGAATCTCCTACTACGTGACCAGAACTTTTGAGGATATTATTATCTAGCAGAAGATCTAAGGATGCCTTGACGGATGAAGTTCAAGAGCCATCAAATCTGTTAAGAAATCATAAGGTATTTAAAGATCAGAATAGAGTTTTATTTGATTGGGATTTGGGTTGTGAACCACTTTTTACAGAAGTTCTTCTATGAATAATAAATTTTTATAAGTACAAGCTAACGACTTAGGGGTCCATAAAACACTTCCGGAGCAAAGAGTAGGGGGCGTAAAAACGTACAAATGAAAAAATTGGAAAGAAGTAGCTTAAGGGAGAGGTAAGGGGACGTCCATTAATTACGTGAGGTGTATTTTTGAAAATTCGGACTCTCCCCTCCCCTTGGTGAGATCTGGCAGGACCGCTCCCCTCCCTCCCGTGAGACTTAAATTAGAATTTTTAATGTGAATTCTATGCATTAAGAACCCCTCCCCCCTTGGTGAGATTTTGTGGGATTTTACCGGACCCCCTCCCCCCTATTTTGACTCACGTAATTAATGGACGTCACCTAACGAAATCGGACAGAAGTGGACAACCAGCGGGAGGTGCTACTTACTATGTGCAAAAAATATAAAAAGATATTTATTACTCTAAAAAAAGCGTATTAAAGATGCCACCAGCAAAATTTGAGCGCGTTATGTCACTCAGTGTGTCTACACTGCTATGTGGAAATCTGCATGTGGAAATCACGATTACGAGAAGTCCAAGCAAGATAAGTGAATAAAATTCGGTTACACCTTCAAACAAGGTTATTGGGATTAAAAATGGGCTAAATTGGCTTATGACACGCCTACCGCTTATACAAATAAAACATTAAGAACGCTTTATTGACGGAGTTATTTGATTTAGTGTAACTAAAGTTCTCTAGGAGTAATTTGTAAAAACTCTGGACAAAAAATTGGAGAATTTGCAGAAGAGGGCGTGACATCTCCCTTGACAGCGAAACTTTAAAGCACTATACTGAGAGAACTATTTATGGCAAACCAAACCAAATGTCACTTTCTATTCATTGACAAGACAACTTTTTTCAAAAATCAACACATTTTGAATCAGCAAAATTTTAAAACGTTATACTGAAGGAGTTATTTAAATTAGCGCAATATAATTTTACGCTAACGCTAGAAAAAGTGGGCGTGGATCCTCCCATATAGGCATAAGCTTCAAAACGCTATACATAGAGCTATTTAAGCAAATCTTGCCAAATTCAATATGGTTACGTTTAGTCAGACCATTTAGCATCAGCTCAGCTAATCTTTCAAAATTTTCAACAGTCGAAGGAGTATCAAGAGTTGGTGATGCCAGCTGCAGTCAGCGTTCTTTTACTGCGCTCCTGTTCGTACTTTTCATAATTTTTGCGAAAGAAATAATCTACGAATACAAAAATGGAAATTCCTCAATTAAAGTCTAAGAATTATTCAAAATATTTCGGCTTTCAATGCAGATCGATTGAAGCACCCTAGCACGGTATTGTTATAGCATCTTATGAATTATTGTTAATTTTTCTAAAGTGCTTCATATTAAAACTTTTAACACAAAACTTTGCTATAACATCTTTAATTTCCTTTTAAAGGTGATATTGCATGCTTAATTTTAACACTTTTTTTTGCTGTTGCTGCTGCTGCTTTTTTTTTTTTTTGAGCCAAACAGCTTCCCTTTTGCATGCGATGATCGTTTATCGCAATTTAGCAAATCTCAACAAATGGTTAAAAATTCGTCAGTTTTTTTTTTTTCTTAAATTTTTTGTGGCAACAAAATGCTTCCTTCATGTCACCACCATGTTGTGCGATCTGCGATCAGTGACAACCAACGAACGGCAGCGTTAAGGTTAAACCAACTGAAGCGCTTACAGTTACAGAGGTTAAGTTTTGTGTTGCTTATTGTTGTTGTGATTTTTTTTTATGTAATTGATTGCGTTAGACTTTGAGGCTCCAACAACAAAAACAACAACAAATTTATAACTTAAATGCAAGCCGTAGGCGGCAAATGCTGTTGGGTTGTCGCATGGTAAAGTGAAATTTTCTCATTGTTATTGTTGTTGATGTTATATGTTGTTGTTGTTGTTGCTATGGCGCACTTGCTGGTATAATAAAACACCTGTCTGTTTTTTTTTTGGATAATTTTTTACGAGTTTTTTTATTTTAAATTTTATATCAAAAAGATGTCGCTTTATAAAAAGCTTCCTTGTGTGGTTTTTTATTTTTAATTCATTTTTAAATTCAGTTAAAATTTTAATTTAAGGGCCGAAGGGGCGTGGTTATGTTAAGAATGGCGTAGCTGTATCATAAGTCATCTGTAAGATGTCTTAAAAGTCAAAATATATGCTTTATTTCGAAAAATGCTCTTGCGATTTTGTACAAACTTAGGGAGTTGTGAAAATAAAATTATCTCGATATCGAGAGTTAATTGTAAACTTTTTGTGAAGTCAATTAAAAGATATTGAGGTGCAGTATATTTGGTTTAAACAAGACGATGCGACATGCCACACAGCAATGGAATAAATTGATCTTTTGAAAGAGAAATTTAATGATCGAATAATTTTTCGAGAACTGGCGTGAATTGGCCACCAAGATCATGTGATTTAATACCATTGTATCTCTTCTTATGAGGTTTTTTTTTGAAGCGTTGAGCTTATGCGGATCTCAAACTGTTCAACACCTCAAAGACAACATCATCCAACGAGTAAATATCACTAATTCAATCGTCATTATGCGATCAATTTATACAAAATTTTGATGAAAGTTTGAAAGCCTGCACAGGTAGCAGCGTAGATCGCTTGAATGAAGTTCTTTTCATTGTTAATCGGAACCAATGTACTTTAATTTCCAATAAAAATAAATAAAGATTTCACATAATTTATTTTCTTTTTGTTTAAAATTTAAAAAGATACCTCAAATTTAAACACCCTTTAAAAGCTTTAAGAATGAATAAAATTGATTGCATCAGTGGGCATGGCACCGCCCATATTCGGCAAAAATAAAAACAGTATTTAAGTAAATTTTTGTAACAATTGTTATAATCATAATAAAGTTTAGCTATTACAGTTATTAAGCTTCTTAGCTATTTAGTTTGAAGCTTTAAATCACGTAAAATCCAAAAATGAAATTTAATATAAGTAAATAACTTACTATAAAGTATCTCTGAACTAAAAGTGGTTGATAATGCATCATTAGGCGTAGCATCTCTCATATATATTCAAAATCTTTCAGGATATATCTTACGAATTGCTCAGCCAATTATAATGTAATATAGCCAATGATAACACTATGTGCAAGAATGAGACCTAAATGCTGGAGGAATATTGGCTGCTATCAACCTGGGGTTGGTTTGGGGTCACTGAGCACGTAGCTGCACTTAAACTATCACTCCAGCACCACATCTTAATCCCCTGTGGAGCATTTTAGTCTAATTTTTCGAAAAAACCGTATGAAAAAATTGTCATTCGTTTGCCCAGTATTTAAATTATTTTGAAAAAATTTGGGTAAAATGTACCATAGGGGGGGGGGGGGGGGGTTAAGCTGTGATGCTGGAAGGGTGTGTAAATGGAAAAAAATGTTTGTCTTTTCAGGAAGAACAACTTTGCCTCAGACATCAATCCCCGTCGTTTGCCCAGTATGTAAATTATTTTAAAAAATTTGGGTAAAATGTACCATAGGGGGGCTTAAGCTGTGATGCTGGAAGAGTGTGTAAATGGAAAAAATTTTGTCCTTTCAGGAACTTTGTAACTTTGCCTCAGACATCAATCCTCTCAGATTTGAAACAAAAGAGTCATACAAGAGTGCTCAGCAATTTCTAAGTTGACGTGAGTCGAAATGGCTAAAATCGCAGTAGTAGGCGTGGTAACTCCCATACAAAGCAAAAGAACTTGACTGAAATACGACGAATTCTGCTCATGGCACCAGATCTTATAAAATCTTGCTTTAAAGCAAAACTGAAACGTTTTCCACCAGGGGGTTTGACACCCCCTACCCAAAGCCACATTTTTTCACATCGCATTAGGTAAAAGTTTGTTGTATAATTAATGTTAAAATAAAATTTTACTGAATCAACAATTTGTGAAATGATATAGGTAAAATTAAATTGCAGTTTTAATTATGGCAACATAACGAGAAACCGAATAACAATTAAAAGTAATTGGTTAATACTCCATTTATCGGCAATTAGCTTAAGCCATCTTTTGCTTAGAACCTAAAAAAACGTCAAAATAATTTTTTACTGAGTTTTTTTTCGGAATCGACGCATCATTTTATATAGGAAATGATTAAAAAATCGTTAGAAACCAATTTTTTTTCATTTTTTTATTATATGTAAACCAGTGTTATGATTATAATGCTGGAATGTCAATGGCAATTGCCTTTGTAAATTTTATGTACATTTTTGCATAATATATACAAAAAAAAAAATTCACATAATCAGGAAATTCATAAATTATAGTGAACATCGATAGATAAGCTTAAACAAATCATAATGAATCATTAGGTGTTAAAAACCAACAACAAAGAACATTAGTTTGACAACATAATATACTGATTAATCAACAAAATAACTCATCAACTAAGCTTACTTATTTTGAACAAAATAAAGAGATAATTAAAATGTCAAATTAATAACATCGAAAATACGGCTAATTTACATATTAAATAAATAAAAGCGTAAAGTAAAGTGTGCAATTTCAAGCGTTAGAATTAAAGCTCCAAAAAAGTGCTAAAAAAGAAGAAAAGCCTGTACAAAGTGCTTAAAGGTTATAAGTTAATTTATCATTTTAGGAACAATAACAGCTATTATCTAATCAATGCTTTTGTTAATCTCCTTTTATATATATTTTATATTTAATTCAGCCATAAACGTGTATGATTTAGCACAAAATCCGAAAATGTTTAAATTGATTTAAAGGGATTTCATATTTAATTCAAAGTGCCAAAATGTTTAATGTAAAATAAAAATGTGTTATTTCAAATACATACAAATTGTAATTTGAAGTATTTTACGTTTGCAGTAAAGTTAAAAAATGTTATTTTCAATACTTTTTAATGTAAAGTTGTTTCTATTTAAAATAAATAGAAAAAAAGTTATTTTAACTATTTTCAACTTTAAAAAATAAATAATAAAATTTTCAATGCCATATTTCTCTGAGTGTATAAGTTATTTTCAAACCAAAAGGAATGTTAGCTATAGCATATCATATTTTTGCATCGCTCTATTCACTCAACAAGCAACTATTGCTGCATGCTGCATATGCTGCGGCTGTGACTTCTTCTCATATCTGATTTGATGCCTGATTCTATAATTCGTTGAATTTCTTTATTTGTTTTTTTTAGTTCTAACGTAATATCACAAATTGTGAAAAAATAATTTCGATCCCAATTAACATAATTATATTTAATTTGTTTGATCATTCACCACATTTTTTTGTGGTTTTTGTTAGAGAGCAAAAATACTGTGGAATTTTTTTTTTTTTTTCCAAAATTCAACAAGCTTAGCAAATATTGATGAATTCAGCGAAAAAATTTAATTTAAATATAAAAGCAAAATAAAATTGGAGGAACGTGATTTCTTCTTTTGTTAAAAAAACCAATCTTTAATAATTTTTTTTATTGATTGTGGCATAAACATTTCAAGTTAAGACATAATATTATGATATGGCATTGTTCTTTGAGGCGCTATTAAAAGAATTTTTTTTTTTCAAAAAACAGAAATTAATAAAAAAAATAATTATAGATTTTATAATAATTTTGAATATGCCAAGCCAATAATATGATAATTTCTTTAATTATTTGACACGTGTCCATAAACTTGATGGACTTTGATTTAAAAAAAAATGAAATGAAATCGCTTCTTGGATCGCAAAGCAAATTAGCTGTGTGCTATTGAAACTACTGAAATTTAGTCATAGATTCATAAATTGAAATTTTAAATTACTATTTACTACTTCGATAAATGAAGTGTAATTTTTAAATGTAAAAGGCTAGTTGTATCCACACTCCGTTGTTTTTGTCATAATGAAATTACTCTCTTAACATCTCAATCTATTTTATCTCTTCAAAAGTAACATAAAAATCAATTGAAGGAAAGTTTGTTCTTTGACCTTCGTAGCCAAATGCAAACGGTAAAAATGAGAAAAAAACAATAACAAATAAACCATAGAATTTAAGAAACAGCAGAAGCAACAAAAAAGAAAAACGACTATTTTTGTTTAATGTTTTGCAAAAACTTTATTCTAAAAAAAAAAAATATTTAACTTAAAAAAAATAAAAAATAAGTATGCAATAACCTTCCTTAGCACAAATATGTCATTTTAAAAAAGAAATTATTAAAATCGGTTAAGTATATTTTGTGCCAAAGCGTTACAAAACCCATTTCCTTGTAAGCAATTTTATATAAATACTGAAGAATACTATGATACTTGAATCAATAAATTTGCAAATCCATTTATTACGATTATGCAATGATTTCTATCACAAAATTCATAATTGTTAAGGTTTCGTTAAATACATTAAAAGTTGGATTTGTATAAGTGGGCGTGGCAATTCTATAAAAGAAAATATATTCTACATATTAAGTGAACATAACGAAATTTATTAAATAATATAATGTTACAAAAGCAATTATTTAACCAAAAACTAAGTTGATTAATGAAAGTAGGCGTGGCAACTCTCTTAAAAGCAAAACCTGAAGAATAAAACCTCGGCTTTGATTCAAAAATTTTCATCTTGCTAATGAAATTTAATCGAACCGTATTCCGTAAATCAGTTTTAGTAAGTTGCAACTTTTACTGCAGCCCTTCGAAACAGTCTTTTCCAATTTAAAGTTGCTTGCACCACGTTAGGGGAGGATGGGGCTGGTCTTAACACTTTGTGGAAATAATTAGCTCTTGTTTGTAAGTGAATTTGTTATTTTTACGAGTTTATTTTTTTATACCACAGTTCCATGTTTTAGTTAGTGTGTGCAAAAAAATTTAGATCCAAATAGTTTACATTTTTATTTCAAAACGTTGATAAAGGAAAATTGCCAACCTCACATACTGGGCTAAAATTTACAGATCTGGGGCGAGTTTTAACATAACGGACACTTTTCAATACCACTGCAAATTGTAAGCAACATTTTTAAGAAGAATGCAATTTGATTTATTTTTTATATAGTGAAACCTGGTTAAGCAGTACCTGGATAAATGGGAAATCTCTACTAGTGAGACTCACTTCAAGGTCACAGCACTTTCGCATCAAAATACCTCTATTACTGGGATTATTAAACCTCTTTATCTCGGATTTGATTTTTGAAGTTTTTGTGCGTTTTCGCCTCTATAACATGGGCTTTTCCCTAAATAACTGGGACCGTTTAGAAATAACCTCTATAAGTGGGAAATAATATTTATGTGTGTATAATTTATTATTTGGAATTTGAATATGCACGTTTTATCGGTCTGAGTATGGTTATTTGGGAAACTCTGTAAATGGGAAACCTCTTTAATTTAGACAAAAATATTGGTCCCTTGGCGATCCCAGTTATCCAAGTTTCACTGTATTTGAAGACACATCTAAGCATTTTACATACGATAATGAAGTAGGGGACGAATATCTCATTGAATATCGACCACTATTTTGCTGCTACCCAAATCTTTGCGCCTTCGCCCTCCCCCCCCTTGCCCCTAGTTACGCCACTGAATTTTATTAAGTTTTAAAAAAAAGTCAGTTTAAAAGAATTGTTAAAATGATGATAGAAAATTCTATAGGCTTTAATTTGTTACACAATATATCACAACCAAACGAATATTTGCAGTAAAGAAGAACCAGCCAACAAACCTTCTTCACTATAACTTGATGGAACTTTTTATATTTGGTTTTTGAAATCAGCGCCGCTATTGAACATAAATTTTTATCAAATTATTTACGTCAAAAAATATATGATGTACAGGAGTTGATGAACTTGGCCTATTTAAAAAAAAAAAAAACTTAAACTTCACCTTGAAATTTTGAGCACTCAGTGGCAGTAATGTATTAAGCCTACAATATTTTAATTATTTTTTTATTTTTTAATATTTTCTTTGAAAACCCGCTGCGGAAATTCGCGAAGAAAAAAATCAATTGATATTAAATCAAATTAGCGCTTAATAATTTAATTGCTGCACAATTCAACGAAATGTTTGATGAGTTAATTTTTTAATTTAACCTGAATTCATTCAATCACGCGACTTTACTTCCACTTCCGCTGTCACACTGCCACAGGCACATTTCGCACATTTTTTTTTTGCGAATTTCATTCAATTTAATTTTGTTGTTTCATCAAGTTCGAAATATGTGCTTTTATCGCAACATAAATTAACACATTTCATGTTATTTTCTCTGTTATGTTTTTTTTTATTTTGTATTCCAAGCATCTTTTGTTTTTTGCTGCGCCGAGGCGTTAACATTCATAAATTTCGTTATCATTGTGAATCTGTGCAATTTTGCGCGTCAAAGGAAGTCGGCCGACCGTCAAAAGGCTGAAGACGCACACACACACACGTTATCTCTGAACACGTATCTTGGCTTGATATATCAGTTATTTGCGTCTTCGATTGCAACACAATTATTTGTGTTGTGTTGTTGTGTTTGCAGCACACTTTGTTTTCATTCATGCAGCTGTCATTCATTCAGTCATTCATTTAGCAGCAAAGGTTTGTGTATCGACTTTTTTTTTTGCTTTTATTTTTAAATGAAAAAAATAATTTTCAATTTTATTTTGCACTTTGAATCGCCACTTTTTTATCGTAATTTTTTTCAACGGTTATGTCGCGCAGTTGTTGTGTCTGTAGCGCGTTAGGCAGTTGCGCTCATCGTGCAGCATGTTGCTTGAACAGATGCTGCATTGGAATTTACTTGTCAGTGGTGCTGCGTTGTATTTTGTTCCGGTTCCGGTTTTTGTGCACAGCGTTTTTCTTAGATTTTTTTTTTTCATTAAATTAACTACTTATTTATAAATTGTTGTATAAATACCTAGTTGGGTAATTTTTTTTTAAAACTTTGTTAAATTAAGCGAAAATATTTATTACTTCAAGGTGTCTGTTGTGTTCGAGAAATTTCAACTGATTAGATTGAGCAAAATTTCGGGCAGCGTAAGGCTGCTTTTTGACAAATATATACTGTCTGTCGCTTAGTGTAACGACTTTTTTACTTATATATTAGAAAAATAGAGATTATTTACTCGCGGTCAAAATCTAATCTCGTATTTGATATTTTTCTTTAAAAATTCATCAAGTGTCCAAGATTACAATTTAATCTGATAGTTTTCCTTGATTTCGAAAAACTTTTTATCAGATCAAAAATATAGATATATTTTTCAATATCATGTTTTTGGTACTTAAGCTATTATAGCCCAAGAGCCGGCTGTAGAAAAGTCATAAGTATAAGTATAAGATTACAGCTTGAAATGTATGTCAAATGATAGAGCTCAAAGAGCCTAAATATAATATATAGGGCTGACACCTGTTTTTTGGTCCAAGTTATTTCAGAAAAATGTTTATGGTTCAAGGTTTCAGCTTACTATGTACATATGTCAAATGATAGATCTTGATGAACCTTAAAAAAATATTTCGAGTAATCTTGTCGAATCCCGTGCCAAATGTGTGTTGTCACCTGTTTTTTGGCCCAAGTTTTTTCAGGAAAAAGTTTATGGTTTAAGATCGTAGCTTGAAATGTGTGGGTTGCCTGGCCGAATTCCGTCCCAAATATTGGTTGCCATCTGTTTTTTGGCCCAAGTGTTTTCTGAAAAATGTTTATGGTTTACGATCGCAGCTTGAAATGTTTGTTAAATGATAGATCTTGATGATCTCTAATAATATCGATGTAAGTCATGTAGTATCGAAAATGTCGATAACATTAGAAATTATGGAAAAAGTCGATAACAGTCGAAAAGTATTAAATAGTATCAATAAACACCAAAAGAGTGAATGAAATATCGATATAGTCAAAAATTATAAAAAAAGTCGATATTGCTCAGAAATGATGAATCAAAAGGTCTCAAACAAAGTTGAAATTTATTACAAAGGATCAAAAATATCGTTGAAATCTTAAAGTATCGAATTACTAAAAATTAAATATCATCATCTTCCGAAATGTTCTTTTTGATAGACAGCGCCGATTTTATCTGTTTGCTGGTCCGAGGGTAGAACAAGACACGCTACTATCCTTCATAGCTTGAGTTCTGTACCCTCTAATTTGGACTATATTGTTTCAGTAAGCTCATTCAATAGGGATCCATCTAGGGATGACTGGAAGGGAGGACTCCCGTTGAGAAGGGTCCATATTAATATCTACACAGATAGCTACAAGCTAAATATCCAGGCGGGTTATGGTATTTACTCTAAGGAACTGAAGATAAGAATTGCTGCGAGGTTACCAGACCATTGTAGCGTTTTTCAAGAAGAGGTAGCATCCTAACTTAGGATGAATGTTTTATCCAGAAAGGATATAAACATTTATTCAGATAGTCAGGCTGCTATCAAATCTCTAGAATTAGTCTTTCTAAACTCACTAGTGGCGCAACAATGCCGCTCGTCTCTAAACAAGATGGCTCAGCATTTTAACATTCACCTTATCTGGATGCCTGGGCATAGGAACATTGACGACAATAACAAAGCCGATGAGCTTGCTAGGCAAGAGACTACTGCACAAATTCCACACGAGAAGGAAGGTGTTGGCATGCCACTTGCTCTACCTGCAAGCTATTGCTTAAAAAAGATATGATAAGAAATTCTAACAAAAGATGGACTCAAGGGTCAATTTGCAATATAAGTAGGCAGATCTGACCGAAATGGGACGCTAAGCGTTCGTCAGAGCGGATTTCTCGCACTAGACATAGTGTCTCGTTAGTTGTTGTAGTCATAATTGGCTACTGCCTCATCGGCAGACATGCGGAGCGATTAGGTGTTAGGTCTTTTGACTTTTGCAGAAGTTGTGGAGATGTGGAAGAAGAGGAAAATATTAAACATTTTCTCTGCTCCTGTCCCGCACTTGCTAGAAAATGCCAAAAAGCACTTGGTTCGTTTTTATTCGATAATCTGGATGACCTCAGACATGTTGGTATAGGTCAGATATTTAGTTTTATTGCGAAATCTGGTTGGTTCAACGAGAGGGTATAGTCAGACACCCTGTGATACCCTGGTATCTGTCTGTCGTTGAATGAGTGCCTTAGACGTCGTAACCAAGCTAAGGCTAGTCATACTCGTTTCATCCATTGCTAAATTGAAATTATCAGTGACCATTGCGCCATTGATTGAGAATTTCTAAACCTGATATGTTTAGCTTTTTGCATAGACTTGTTGCCAAGCCAAACAAATTGTGAAACAGAGCAAACCCAAAATTATTTTTTCTGTTGGGTCTCTGTCGTCTTCAAAGTCACTGATGATTCCATTTAGCAATGAATGAAATCGATATGATTAGTTTTTGCCTTTTTTTTAATTCTTTTGATGTGATAACACACTGTACTGAACAGTAAGCTGTGGAAAATAATTTAAACTATGTTCTGTACCGTTACATTACAAAAACCTCTATATTTCATTTAAGATTCATATATCCTATTAAATTTTGTCTTTCAGATTTTTCAACATTCACCTGTCAAATTGAAAATGTTGGAATTTATATTGCGATCGAGTAGCCACTCGTCACAGTTATCATTTAAAGTACGATAAATGTAATATTGCAAGTCCGAGAATTTATCAAACAACATATTAACATGGAGATCGTGATTTGTCCAATCAATCTACCCTGGTAAGCATTTTCGCAAAAAATATTTTAAATACTGGAAATTTTATAGCTCTATGTGTCGTGAAAATTTTGCCTTAAGGTATTGATATACTTCATTTCTTAATTAGACATTGTTGTGTCATTTTCTAGAGCAGCGATGGGCATGTAGTGGCACTTTCCGCCCTCATGCCCCGAACCGTTATTCGACGCACAAGCAATTAAAAAACAATTCGCAGAATTTCAACGCTATCGATGCACAGCTTTAACTGGAGTTCAAATGAAAACAAAAGCAACATACAAAGGCATTAGCGACGGTGTTGCATTGTGTCCTGACGAATGTAGAAATTGTTTTTGTTTGTATGTAGAACAATTTGGTTTTTTTTGTGCTGTTGGCGAATTTGGAAATGAAAGCAAAAAAAAATTAAAATTTAATTTTTATTGTTGGGCCCTTTTGCTACATTTCCATGCCCACCGCTGTTCTAGAGAAATGTTGAAAATACTAGCAGTCTTCTGGTCTCAGTGTTCTTTGGCGCATTAACACTATCCCTTTAATCCCTTGAATTTCAGAAGTTGCGATTAAATTTGCATTGCCTGTTTTATTTAACAGATTAATAACTCATTAGTTAAAACTTAACACTGATTTTAATTTAAAATACATCTAAATTGGCAAATTAAATTGTGATTTTTTTTTTCAGTCAAATTGAATTAAGTTTTTAAAGCTCGAAGCATGAAAAAACTGAATAAACAAAAGATTTGTTTAATTTATATAATTATTTCTAAATTTATTATACACCATATACATAGCGTGTCAGTACATTTGAACCCCGGCCTTAACACGTTAATTTCATACGTACAACAAGTAACTGCAGCGCCATGCGGAAGACCTGCAGGCTTTAACCATTCATCTAACCATTGATCCATGATGGCTTTCAATTTTTCGAAGATGATCTTTTATTTAGTTTGAATGTGTTTGGCGCTTTAATCTAGCCAACATTGTTGCTGTTGTCGACGACTCTTTCTTTGTTGTTGAAAATGGTTGCTTTAGTGTTATAATGCAACAACTTTTATTGCTGTTGCAGATGAGTTCAAATTTATTGATTTTCCACTGTATTATCTTGGGATTATTATGTTTTTTTTTTGTGAAAAACTGGTTAAAATAAAATATTTTGCATTGAATGCGGAAAGTTGAAATGTTAATGCCATAGTAAATATTCAATAGGCTATTACTTTCAAAAGATAAATAATTTTAAGGACATTCTGCTCCTTTTTTCAGTAGTACACCCAAACTTGTCAGTATATTGAAATTTCAGTACTTCCGAGACACTTTTAGCACACTTCCGTGACACAAGTTTTGAAATTTGGCAGCAATTTTGCCACATTAATCTCGTGTGAGAATGAATTATAAATAGTTTCCTCACTAAGTGGCTTGATATAGTCCACTTTTGAGTTTGATACCGTGTGAAAATCAAAGGACAATTCTAATAACTCTTTGGCATGCAAATGAAAAAATTAAAATAAAGAAGTTGTTCTGCCTTTTTCGGTAAATGGTGTGTTGAGTTTAATTTGGTTAAAGTCGCTGTATAAGAAAGTCTGGGCAAAAACGGTAGTTAGTGCGGTTGGCGAATAATCAAAGGTACCGAAAAATTACCGTGCCATAATGATCAAGCGTGGAAAATGAATGAAGAAAAATTAACTATGTAGTACTTGATGTTTTAAATTGAGCATTGGTAATGACAATTCAAACTTAAAGTCTGTGTCATAGAATTTAATAATTAAATCCTAGGTTTTAATATTAAACCATATAAAAATGTTCGGATTTTTTCTCATATGGGAGGCGTGGCACCGCCCATTTTTTCATTAAATGTTACTTTTCCCCGTATTTACCAAGTATCATTCATCTGCGTCAAATAGTTGATGAAATATGATAAAATTTATTTGTCTCTTAAGTGAAAGGCGTGGCATTGCCCATATTTCCAAACCAAAGTATGCTAAGAACCTCGGACAGACCATAAGAAATATTTGAGAAAAAATGTTTGTGCCTTGTGAGTTATATTGTAAGTAATGTCGTGTTTTTCTCAGATGAGGGGCGTGTCACCGCCCATTTTTTCACATTGGAACTTACTTTTGTCCGTAGCTTTTATATGTGTATGTACTTATGTACCAAGTCGCTCTCATTTGTCTGCGTCAAATAGTTCATGATACCTTTATGATGAATTTGATGTTTCTCTTATTTGGGAGGCGTGGCATTGCCCATTAATGCTAAGAACTTTCCACAGACCATAAAAAACATTAAAAAAAATTATGAAATACTACGGCTTTGACTGCCTTTAACTGTGACTGCCTTTAGCTGTGACTGCCTTTAACTGCGACTTGCTTTAAGGGGCCGTCCATTAATTACGTGAGTCAAAATAGGGGGGGAGGGGTCAAGGAAAACCTCACGTCAACTTTTTAATGCAGAGAATTTACATTATTATAGCAGATAAGAGATTGTATCATAATTATTTAAAAATTATAATTTAAATATCACGGGAAGGAAGGGAGGTGTCCCGCCAGATCTCACCAAATCTCACAAAGGGGAGGAGGAGTCCGAATTTTCAAAAAAGCACCTCACATAATTAATGGACGGCCCCTAACAGCGACTGATTTTGACCCTTATAGCAATTACTCTCAACGACTATGATTAAATACGCAATTTTTGACCTTTAATGACTTTGACTAATTTTTGCTATGATTGACTACGCCTGTAAGTGATTCCCTCTGTAGCTGACTTCAATACTTATTCCGAGGATTGCTCACTTTTGTTGTGACTGACTTCAACAGTGGCTTGTCTCGTCTCTAACTTATTTTGACTGTGACTGACTTTTTCTATAGCTGGCTTGAATTTTTGCTGACCTCTACTCTAAATGATTCCTAATCAGATGACATCGACTGTGACTCTGACAGAAATTGGCTTAAACTGACAACTATTCTGAATGATTTCAGCAGTGACTGACTGACTCCAATAAGGGCTGTCTTCTTTGTTTCTGTACAAGATTTCTGATGATTTGGAAGATAATGAGCAGCACTTACTCCCAAGGGATCATTATTGAAAAACTTTCTCCCGCATCTTGCGAAAGCCGTACAACTTCAGAGGTAGTATTCTATAGTATCGTCGTCCTCAATTTAAGATTGACAGGTTAGATCGGTGATGACACCCATGTTAGATAAAGAATTAGTACTTCCAGTGATTAAAACTACCAGTAATCTTAGGTCCTTTCTTCCCAGATGGAGAAAAAACTTCGCTACTTTTCAAGACCATGCTTTCACGAAACGTTTACAGGAATCAAAATCACATCACCTCCTTGTATGAGCAGTGCTCATAAAGTTCATTGAAACTCATGCTCAGAGGATTTCTCATAGTTCCACAAAAAAAGCAGAGGGGAACCTAGTAAATGCGAACAAGTTTGTATCGTATCTTCACTTTGTAGCGCCTTGAAATAGCTCGAATAGTTCTTCTGATATTTATTCTGATGTTGCACTTTTTTAATTCCTTTCTATAAAACAAATTAAAGAAACTAAAAACCAATCCTACGTTACGTCACATTATATCAAATTCCACACAACGTTTATTGGGGGTGTTAAAGCTGTCATTGTCAGTTTTGCACCCCCACTATTGGAAGATGCTTAACTTTTAACATTTTCAACTGACAACATAATGCCAGTTAACTGAAAGAGCTGACATGCACAAATCAAAGATCTTCGCGCACATCGCTTGCGTCTTTTGCTTCTATACAGCATTTTTAACAACCTTAAGCCCATGCTTGTTTGTTGTTTTTTTTTTTTGCTAGTTAACAAATTTGGGAGGCTTCCATTTAATAAAAAAAAAAAAAAAAATGCAAAATAGACGAGAAGTAGAAAAAACCAGTTAACAAGATTTTTCACAGTTATTGTTGTTAGTTGGTTGGCATTACGGAAAAAACAAGCTGCGGAAATTCAGCAATTCTATGGAAAAACCATAGGCAAAAAAAAAAATCGACAATTTTTTGTTGCATTGCATATTGACCTCAAATTTTGGCTGTCTGCGCGCCTTGAGTCATTGATATGTTGTTGTTGTTGTTGTTGTTGTTGCTTTGCCGCTGGCGTTGGCGTAGTCTGCGCAACCACATTTCAAACGCATGCCAACAAATTAAAACATGAGGTTTTTTTTTATTGCTTCTTAACTTTAATTTTTTTTTTTCGTTTTTCCTAACCAGCGGTTTTTTTTTTGCTTTTTTTTTTTTTGGTACAAAAATTAATGTCAGAAAACTGCAGCTGTAATCTTACGCTATTTTACAGTTTTATACAGCGAGACGTCTAACAACTCTGATGATTTTTGGGCAGGTCGGCATAGTTTGTTGTTGCGCTGCAACTAACTACATGAATTGCATGCCTCAAGTTAACACTTTGCGTCTTTTGTGATTTGTAGTTGTTGTTGTTTTTGCATCATTGTCATTAATTCTTATTGTTTTTAATAAGTGTTGTAAAAACTCTTATACAACATTTTTGTTGTTGGTATTTTTATATAATTTATAATTAATTTATAATAATAAAGTACAGTACAAATAAGATGCTTAAGCATGTACACAAAAAACAGAAGACTTAAGCAACGCACCCGGTGCACAGTGATAGCGTTTTCAATAAAAATTTTTTGTTTTGATGTGTGAAGATGTTTGCTTGCGTGTATGCAGGCATATCTATATTGGTGTGTATTGGCTTAAAAGTAGCATGACACGCAAAATGGCACACGCAAAACCTAATGGTTTATTTTAAATTTTTATCGACTGTTTTGGTACTTTTCGACCTTTTTCAAAAATTTTCGGCGATTTATTTTTTTCATCGACTTTTCCAACATTTTTTATAACATTTTGAGTTTTTTTTTTTTACTTATTTTATCATTAAATCAGAATACGTATAGTTCGCAAAAATAAAATAATCATCCTGATTTTAATCAAAATGTTGAAAAAACGTTTATGGGTGCCCAAAAAAGAAATTGTTTCGACATACATATCTCCATACGAAATATCAACAAGAAAAGCTAATCAATGCTTGATTTGGATGTGGCGCCACCCACTTAAAAAGAAATAGTTTTTGTAAAATCTCAATCTAACTCCATACCAAATGTCATCAAAATCGGTCTATTAGCTGTGAAAAAATAATCTTTTATTGAGAGCATGGCAGCGTTCACTTTAAAATAAATAGCTTTTCTCAAAGTTCAATCCATTTTTGTACAGAATTTCAACAAAATCGCTCCATTAGTTTAGCAGTGGAAACGTTATTTCCGGTTAGGGAAGTGACACCGCCCATTCAAAAAAAAATTTCATTACTCAGGATTTAATCTATCTCTATATCAAATTTTATCAAAATCGGTTTAGCGCCCCCTTAAAGACATTAAAAAAATTGATAACCTTTTTCACGGTAAAGTCTATCTCCAAACCAAATTTAATCAAAATCAGTTTATTATCTTGGCTGTGAAAATGTATTTTACTGTTACAGGCGTGGCACCGCCTGCTATTAGAACCTTTCCAACAAAAAGACCGTAACCAAATCAAATATGAAATAACTTTAAATCAATTTGGATTATTTTTAAATTCAAATGAAAAATATTTCTTTTCAATTAAAACATTTTTGGCTTTAGCGCTTAATCATAAACGGAAAGGCATTCAAAGTCTATTCTTGACTCATTGTTATTTGAGCTAAGAGCTTTTAAAGCAGCCTATATCTAAAATACTTACAGACTTTTTAATTTAAAACTATCCAGCTGCTCATTTTGTAGCTGTTGTTTACTGATACCACTGATGTTATTTTTGCTTTTATTTTTTTTACATTCAAAGACGCTCTGGCTAAAAATTTTAAGTTACACAATTTTTCTGTATTTTTTTTCTGCTCATTATTCTGTTATTGTTGTTTTATTTTGTGTGTCTTCTTCTTCTTGCGTTGCTTTATAGTTTTCTTGTAATTGCATTTTTTAATGTTTTCCACCATGTCTTGAAAATGCAAATTTGTAGCTTTTATTTTGTAGTTGTTGTTGTTGTTGTTGCTATTGTTGTAGCTGTTGTTACTCTATTTGATGTTTTTATGCAGCATTTTGAACTTGTGCTTTGCTCTCGCGGAATTCGTTATTTTTTTTTTTTTTTGTATTTTAAAGAAGAATCCAAAACAATCAAAGTCTTGCAACTAACATTAGGTAGCATATACAGAAATATTTTGTATCAATTAGAGCAAAATTAGGTGAAAAAAAAATCACTAAGCAGATAGTGAAAAAAAAGTATTGGAGCTACTGGTGGGAATATTGTTATACTGAAACGTTATATAAAACAAAATCTGCGACCTGTTCAACAGCAAATCATTTCAGCCTGAGTTTCAGTTTGGACAACTTTCACACATAGGGACTCAAGTTACAGTATCATTGAAATATCATTGTACACTTATAGATATCGTACCAAAAGTACTGATTATCGCAAATGATGGTATCAAATCAATAATATTTATTTAATGAACAACATTTAACGCTATAAGGTATATTAATTACACATGAACACATACATATGTATGTATGTATATTGAACTTTATATTGATTTTTATTTTTTGAAGCGATGACAGAAAATGTCAATTTTTTTAATACCAAAAAGTGTTTGTTGGTTTTTGTTTTAGCACTATTCTTAGTTATAACTTATCTGCTTATATGAGCGGCTTGCTATACTTTTGATCTAAATATGCTGAGGAATAAAAAAAAGTTGGAACCAAAGTATTTCCAACAAAAAGTTTTTATTTCAACAGTTGCTAAAAGCTCACCCTTTTTTTGATATTTCTTAGTTAATTTGCGCCTACCTAAGATGGCATTTTTTTTTTACTATAAATCCATGTTGATATGTTCCAAACTTGCAACGTTCTAGCTGTTGGGCTTAAAATTTTTGGCATTTCATAAATCAAGGGATTGGTTTCAGCAGAAAAATATTTAAAAAATGTTATTCCAAGAATGAAATGTGTTAGGCAATGATTTCGATCTCTAGAAATGGCAGCTTAACTTTATTTTATAAATAAGATTGATAGCTTTTAATGTCTCTTGTATGGCAGCATTTAAATTTTTATTGCGCATAGATAAAAAGCTGCCACTGTGGCGGCACTGCTGTAAAGTTTCAATTTTTAAATTTTGCTCGCGATTAATTTTTTTTTAATAAATATTTTTTTTTGTTTTTTAATCGCAAATTTTAAACGCGATTGCCAATGTTTAGCGTAAAGAATTTGAACATATGATATTTTTACTAATTTATTTTTAAGTTTTCTCTATTATTTTCTATGGCCACATGTTTGTGCGCTCTTTATTGATCAAATTACTTGATAGTCAACTTGAATCTGATAAAAAGAAAAAAAAAAAAAAAATCCGTTGTATGTGTTAAATTGTGCGCTGATTCTGAAAGTCGCTGCTAACAAAAAAAATCTTGATATGTAGATTTTGAGTTATTGTCAAAGAAGCATTTTTTCAGTTTGCTTCATATAAACTTAGAGCCTTAGAGTGTTAATTAATCGATTTTAATAGATTGCATGTCAAATTAAAGATAATACAATAAATTTTAAATTGCTGCTGCAATACTTTTCAATTTATTCTATATTTTAGCTACATTTATTTAAATATTAAACTTTACTGTTTTTTTTTCAAAAATTCAATTACAAATTGAATTAAGAATATGGCTAAATTTGCCACGTTTTATAATTTGTTGCTAAAATACTATATTTTATTGTAAGAATTATCTTATAACAAAAATGGTACTGAATAAATAAAGTATTAAGTATTAAGCTCTTAAGTAAAATAGTCCAAGTATCTAGCAGGGACTGAATTTCCACCCCAAGACTTTACTCTTTGTATTATAAAAGCTATTACTTGTCATAAAATTAAAAGTCCAATGACTAATCTCTATATAACAAATTAAAAAATAATATTTAAATTAATAAAAATTCATTTAACTATCTTGAATTTGTCTTACAACTTATGAAAATCAATCAATTAATACTTTGTTAAATCGAAGTTAAGTGGAACGCCATTTTTTTTGTCAAAACTGAAATTGACAAAATCACAAGAGCTGCATTTAAATTATTTTTTTAGTAACGATTTTTAAAATCAGCATACCCACTATACATACATATATAATAAATGGTCACTATAACAACAACTTTTTATAAAATTTGTGTCGAGTAGTGTCATTGAACTTGTCCAGTACATACCTCTGTCGGTAGACAACCATGTCGTGTTTTACACAACTCGTCTCAATAAGAAACTTTATTTTTTTATAAACATATTTTCTTTCAAAAAAAAAAAAAAGAAGAAAACAACAACATACCACTAGTCGCTAATTTTTTTTTTGTTGCTTTATAAATTTTTCATTGAATTTTCAATTAGTTGTCTATGTTGTGCTTGTGTATAAAAAATATGACAAATCGTTTTTATACAAAAAAAAATCAAGTTTTACACAATTTTGACACTGAAAACGAAAACTTGACTATAAAGTAACAAACAATACAAGATAACAAAATAAATTTATAATTCAATAGGAAACTGTTATGATAATCTGTTTTTAACAAATCGTTTTTGATGAAATGATAAAACTGAAATTTAAATCAAGTTTGGTTCTTAAGTCTTTTGTTTTGAATGATTTGCTTTGATTCATTTATGTTGATTGAGTTTTATAAATTGCGCACAGTTAAAGTTTTACTTTTGAATTTATGCTGGAAAACTGTTTGATATAAAAAAAAATTTATATATAACAAAAGACTTAAGAAGGAAACTTAATTCGCCGAATTGCCAAATACTGCACATAGGAGTTAAAGCATTAGTTTTACGCTGTATATATAAACTTTATTTGATAACAGGGTGTAAGAAATTATCTACTTTTCGACAGAGCACGGACGGCGCACCATATGAGTACTCGAATTACTATCGCGCTAATTACATGCCATATTTGCACAAAATCTTAAAAGTTTCAATTAATTTCTAAAAAAATTTGTTTTTTTCTGCATAACCCTATTGAAAAAGTATGACTAAATCAAAGAGCGTTAGGTGATCTGCTATCTCACTTAAATATTTCATTTCAATGTATTCATTTCAATACTTTTTTTTTTTTTTTTGTTGCAAGTTCCTTTGTTTTGCCATGCTAATTTTTCAAACGATTTTAATAACTCAATTTGGCCGCCCATTGTTGGCTCTTTACTAATCTCCTATTTATTTTTATAAATTTGATACAGTTTATTGTTTTATTTGTTTTGTTTTTTTTTTTTTTTTTTGAAATTTATGCAAAATTTTCAACATTTTCCCACAATAAAAATCAACATTTTTCGCTTGCTCCAATAATTTATTTTGCATTTTTGCTACCACATTTGCTACCATTTATGCCATTCATTTCTATTGTGTGTTACCATTTTTGACTTTTTATTGCGATTTTGTAGTGTTTTTAAATGTTGAATTTATTATTAATTTGTTCATTAAGCGCTGACAACAAATTGCCACACATTTGCATACAAATGATTTCCGTTCAAATTTTTCGTTAGATTAATAGTTTCGATAGACAGGCTACACTCAGCGAAAAAAAATTAATGATTTAATTTGGCACTCGCTCATACGGGCGAGTAAAGTTAGTGCGATAAATTAAGTTGTTGATTAAAATTTCATTTTTTTTTTTTTTGGTCTCATTTTTCCTTGATTGATGCTGGCACTGACTAAGCGTGTTAAAATGTATTCCATAATAAATTATATTTTAAAATTATGTGCATTTTGATAATGAAGAAAAATTTACCTATTAAATTTTGTTAAGTTACTCATCAGAGAAATTGATTAGAAATGAAAGAGATGCTTGGCAATCAACAAAAAGTTCGCGAACTTATTTTGTCCATTTACCTGGAAAACCAACATTAAAATATTCAGCTAAGGTGAAGAATTCGGTACAGCAAAAAGGGTTATTTTCAATTATGTACATTAAAAGCGTTTACCTGTTCTACGAAAAAATGTTTCAGGCAGACAACCTAAATTTTCAGATCCAAAGTTATTGCCAAAGATGATGGAATTCTTCAAGCTGAATTCCAATGCTTAAGCACGAGATATGGCGAAATTGCCTATACACAAAATAAATAAGAAAATTAACTTGAAGACCTACGGGTGCCAGATCGCTCTGTTGAAAAGCATTGGTTGCTCAAAAGCATGCCCGAAAGTTATATGAACGATGAAACCTACGTTAAGGTAGATTTCAAACAGCTACCTGGGGACGAATTCTTTTGTCGTAAAGTTCCGCTGATTATCTATGTTTATTAATATCCATTTTTAATTATGTGTTTTGTTGTTTCAAAAGTATGCTTAATACAACACGAGGGGCTTTAAAATGCACTATACATATTGCTGATGTTTTGGTTAAAAAGGTATATTTCTGACTTGTCTGGAACCAATACCCCATAAGTTCTTGATTGGGCTTAGATCTGAACTTAAGGCTGGCCATGGAATAGTCTTGATTTAAAAGTCGCTAAGCCAATTTTTAGTGGATAGTGCTCTATGAGGAGGTGCATTATCCTGCTGGAAAACAACTTTTTCGTCTTCTGAAATCGTTATAAATGTGAGAAGGTATTCAGACAAGACGTCTTGATAGTCAATAGCTTTTATTCTTCCATTCACAAAAGCTTTTTCCATTCACAAAGGTTATTCCTTTGACATAATGCGTCTTTCATTTCCGAGATCATGCCAATAACACCGGAAACCATCTGGACGGTCTTTAGCGATGAAAAAAAAAAATGTAATCTTGACGGTTCAAATGGTTTCCGGTATTATTGGCATGATCTCGGAAATGAAAGACGCATTTTCTCAAAGAGGGTTCATTAGGGAGGAAGTGTTATGATTTGAGCTGCATTTAAAACGAATTTAACTCCGAAATAGACTTTGTGAATGGAAGAATGAAAGCTATTGACTATCAAAAAAAAATGATATTTAAATTAAAACAAATAAAAAAATGAGTGTGCAATAACCTTCTTTAGCACAAATATGTTGTTTTAAAAAAGAAATTATTAAAATCGGTTCAGTATATTTTGTGCGAAAGCGTTACACACCATCGCCATATAAGCAATTTTATATATGATTTAATTTAATTTAATTTAATTTAATTTAATTTAATTTAATTTAATTTAATTTAATTTAATTTAATTTAATTTAATTTAATTTAATTTAATTTAATTTAATTTAATTTAATTTAATTTAATTTAATTTAATTTAATTTAATTCAATTTAATTTAATTTAATTTAATTTAATTTAATTTAATTTAATTTAATTTAATTTAATTTAATTTAATTTAATTTAATTTAATTTAATTTAATTTAATTTAATTTAATTTAATTTAATTTAATTTAATTTAATTTAATTTAATTTAATTTAATTTAATTTAATTTAATTTAATGTCAATCATACGCCACGTTGTACGTATGTATGTGCGTACATTAACAATATAATAAGTAGTTTTTAAATTACTACATATAAGTTTTATGAAATCTTAATAATGTAGGTGCCTGATCTTGGTAAAAAATAATTAAAAAAACTCTATTACGTTAGGGTTTTAAGATATTCTTGCTTCAAAGTGCAAAAACCCGTATTTGGCGGTATATATAAAGTTATCTTTTTGACTTACTTATACAAACAAGAAATTTTTTTATGTTATCAAATAAAATTTATATATTGCTTCAAATGTCACCAATTAACCCTATCAGTTCAGTGGTGCTCGTTGGGTAGCAATATTGAATTTAACATTTTTATTATTTTTTTATAAAGAACCACGCGGTAAAAAAAAGTTCACACATAAATTTTTAATATGAGATTAATTACAATATTCACGGTGACTCCTATTTTGGGAAGCAACAATAACTCAAAGAATGAGCTAAGTACATATACATATAAAAATTAAAAATCAAATAAGAAAACTTCAAAGAAAAGGCCTCATTTCATATGAAAAATAGTTAAATTTTTGAGCAATCAATCATTCAGACTAATTAGATTAACTGAGTAGAAAAAAATCAACTTAAAAAACAACAATGAAACCAAAAAAAAAAAAAAAGATCTCAAGTTTTGTGTGATTTTCCATTAAGAAATAAAAGCCAAAAACTGATAACTATTTTCATGTCTATAACACAGTTCAAATCTTTGGAATATTACAAAGCCACTTAAGTAAATCATATAGTGTGCTGCACTTTTCTTATGGTTGTAGAGGTATGGAACTTAAATCTGGCTGTTATTTTACCCTATCACGCCAAAAATTTTAGTTTTTTAACACATGAATGTCAGAAATGCCCACGATCTCTAAATCCTCAGCCTTTCATTCTACAATAAATTTTTATAAGTTTTTTTTTTCAAAAAAATTAATTCTTTTGTTTATTGTGTACAAATCGTTTTGTTAAAATTTTGTTTGTTTTATTTCTTACACCTCATAATTCCAAATGTCATCACAGTTAAAACAAAAAGTTCATCATCATTTATCATTCACCATTCATATCAAATTAGAAAACTAAGATTTCATTGAAATTTTTTTTTTGGAAATTTTATGACTTTGTTGACCACTCTTACTCAAGTTAATTGTGCTATGTGAATTTAAAGCTACTTAAAAATGTTTTTGTTTTCATTTTGTGACGAATCAACTTGAATTCTCTGCTTATAAATCACTTTAAAATCAGCCACTTTCAATGTCTCTTTTTTTTTTGTAACTGATGAACTTTAATGTTGACTTAGACCCAATTTTTATAACATTTTTGTTTTTTATAGCGGGAGCTAAACAAACAATTAAAAGCAAATTTATTTGCTCAACAGTGATATACTCATCATTTGAAAAAACAAAAACCGAAAAAGGTTTAACCCAACCCACTAAGAGTTTGGTAAAACTTCTTTTGTCTTTTGCCAGAGTCACTAAATCATCAACGAAATTTCATCATCAACATTTTGGTTGCACTGCTTGCAAAGCATGTGAATTGGGTTAACAACAAACACCAATGAACAACAACAACAACAACATTAACCACGACCAAAATGTCAACAATTAAAAAAACTGTCGAATGTGTTAAAATTATTTATTATTTTAATTTTTATGATTTTATGATTGTTTGCATTAAATTATTACGAAATTTTATTAAGAAGAATGCCGGTGAAGATAATAAAATTCACATTTTCAGGGTCAATTTTATTCACAACGTAATCATAGTTGATTTTTTTATGGTACTTGTGGGTAATATAATGCTGATTTCATTGGGTTGTTTTTTTATTATTTATGTTTGGACTTTCTTTAAAGACTCAAAATATTTGTTGGAGTTTGTTAACTTTTGAAGCATAAAATTTTGTTGTCCTATGAGCGTTTTCAAGAGCATGCAAAGACTCACAAAACCAAATATTAGATGTTCTTCACAATAATTTTTTTGCAAATCATTTTAACGGAAGCCAAACATATCAAAGAAATAGATTAGATGTAAAAATGTTAAATCTGTGTCCAAACACTAAAAATCAGGTAGCGTAACGATTAGGAATTTTATAATAGAAAACACCACATAATCGTTATAAATTGATTTTTATTTTTTTCGATAAAAAATAATCGTTATATTGGACTATTTTTTTTTTTGATTCACAGTAATCATTATTTTAGATTTTTATTTATTTCGATCAAAATTAATCGTTATTTTGTATTTTTATTTATTTCGATCCAAACTAAACGTTATTTTGAATTTCTATTTTTTTCGGTTAAAAATAATTGAAATTATGAACTTTTATATATTTGGATCTAAATTAATCGTAATGTTGGATTTCTATCGTCTTCGATGCAAAATATCCGTCATTTTAGATTTAAATTTATTACATCACAAATATTTTTTCGATGCTTTCTTGATAACTTTTAACTCTTATCGATGTTTTTCAAAAACCTTTGACTTTCATTGATTTGTACGATAGTTTGCAAAAATTAGAATTTTTTCGATACTTTTCGATAACTTAAAAAAATCGAAGCAGTTGATATACATATGTCGACAAACATCAAACAATGTGAAACTTATCGAAAAAACATCGAAAGTGTCAAAAACTGTTGAGAACACTTAAGAAACATCGATTTCTTCGAAAACCATCGTAACATATCAAAAAAAAAACAACGTTATCATTTATTTCGATATTTATGCTAATGAAAAAAATTGACAAGATCCGAAACTTTTCCTAAAAATTGAGTTAAGTCGAAACTTATCGAAACCATCGATTCATGTCAGAACTTATCAAGAATCATCGAAAAAACCAATAATAATCGAAAACTATCTCGAAAGTTGAAATGTTTCGAAAAATTTCGAAAAGTCAAAAAATATCGAATAAGTCCAAATACATATAACGAAAAACAACAACGAAAAGTGACAAAAAACAATGAAAAAGTCGAAGAGTTTCGCATAGTATCTGCACAAGAAGCCGCCGAACAGTGCTTAGTGAGTACCAAACAAAATAGACTTGCGAAATTCATAGATCGGTGCAAAAAATAAAAAATAATAGGCTCAAAAAGCCCCCCACTGGTAGAAATAGAATTTGACAGACATTTTTGATCCAAAATTTTGATCGAAAAAACAAACCAAAATTCCGATTGTTTTAGGTCGAAAAAAATAAAAATCTAAAATAACTATTATTTTTGATTTTAAAAATAAAAATCACAACGTTACAAATTATGTCATATACGAGTAAAATTGTCTACGCTTTTCGTTAAAAAAACTCATCTAAACTCATATATCACACAAATACTAGTAATGATTATCTATAGAAATGAAAATTATTAAATGCTTAACTGAGCGAATCATTTAAAGTAATAAAGCCAAATTAATGCAAATTCAAGAAATGGTTCGGTCTAGAGAAGATAGCTAAATAGCTAAGAAGACTAATTGCTGTAGTAGCTAAACTTTAGTATTGTTATTATTGCTATTATATGTATTTAGAAAAATCCTCATTTATTGAGAGCTCGAGAAGAATTGATTTCGAATTTTTGTGTTTTATTTTTAGAGTTTAATAAATTACCTTTGAAGTTTTTTCAACTTATAACGATTTAAAGAAAATATATATATTCGCGAATTTGGTGGCTATATCTCGATATTAGATAGCTTTTTACTAGACTTAAAGCTTAAAGGTAAATAGCTGAGAATGCCAATTAGCTGTAGTAGCTAAATTCTATTATTATTATAGTTACAATCTCTTTGACATTTGACTCTAACTCCCTACTCCCTGGTCAGCCGACTCAAACCACTGTTGCTGCTTTGCTAAGATACTTGTAGTGGACATTTTCTAGCATAAAAATGCAGGGTTGCCAAGTTGAAAAAAAGAAAGCAATTCCCGAGCTTCACAAGAAAAAAAAGTATAATTTATTTTAGGACAAAGTTGTTGTTTTTATTTTTTTGGTCAACCAACCCAAACAGATTTTATGTTTGACAACAATTTCAATTAAGGGCATAGCAATATATTTGTTGATATTTAAGATATATTTCAAAAATATATCAACCACATACAGTTGTTTGAAGGAAACATTATTTTTTCTCAGTATCAAATAGATAATTTTACTACGAAAAACTCATAGCTTTTTTTCGGCTTATAAGCAAAATTTATTAAATCACCAGCGTTTGCTGTTGTACGGTTTAAAAGCCGGTTCGTTTACAATTGAATGTAGACCACAAAGTCTGTATAACATATAACAGACTTAAATCAATGATATGATATGTGTCTATCAACACTTTGAATCAAAATTGTTTACACAATTAAAGTAGATAATAAGCAAATTTAACAAATTGCTATTAGAGTTAATTCCAACTACTTAAAAATTGCACAAAGTTTATATAATATTTGAGCATATGTGTTTACATTTGTATGGTATAAATACATTTATGGCCTACATTGCAAAATCACAGATAATTTTGTTTACATTAATAAAATACCAATATGAAACTTCATTTGCTTGAGCAAAAAGTTTTAAAAATTTTGTTTTTCCTTAAAGTTTTTGGTATATTCGTAATTTATGTGGAGTATCTAATGCATTTTCGAATACGTTGCGTGCACCTTTCTCTTGCGCAATGCAATAAAAAAGTTTTGGTTTTTTTTCTTCTTTATATGGTAATTGCTAAAAACCACTAAAGGTCATATGAATCATTAATATTAACTACTGTTTTTCTTCGTTAACTGCTGTTTCCAACACTGTATAACAATAATATAATTTTCTACATAACTCGCATAGAAATTGAAGAAATTGAAGAAGATTAATTGAGTGTTTAATTAAAAGTGGCTGCTTATAAAACTTCCTTTTATTTACGCCCCATCATGTTGTATGATAGGCCGTTAAAAATGTTTTAATGATATGGGAAATCAAATATTAAAGCAAAACTATATGAATATTTCGAATCACATGGTAGCTAGTGCAGCGTAATAATGCAACTGAATATAAAGTAATTAACAATTTAACGGCAGCTTGTGGGCCAAGTTAAATGACACACTGACAATAAGTTTAATTATAGATTTTTTTTTTTCAACCTTTTTGAAGAAAAATAAAAGCATTACCTTAAGAGAAAAACCAAAAAAAAAATCAAAAACCAAAAAACCAAAAGTATCATGCAGTAAACGTTGCATTGTAACAATAAGAGGTATTTAGTCAGCCAACCAGCCAAAATGCACTCTTGCATAAAAGCAGCCAAAGTAGCAGCAGCAAAAGCCGACAATAGCAAAGCGAGACAAAAAATGCAAGGCCTATGAAATAGAGTTAAATATGAGTACGCTTTATACAGACAGACAGACAGACAGACATCCCATTACCGTTGCACGCAGCAGTCAATTAAACGCAACTTAACCCAAGAAATCGCGTGCAATCAGTGAAGCAGCGCGTCAGTCTCATAACGCATTTACTGTGCCGCACACTCTTGGAAAAGTCGCGCTTAGATGATGTATGATAGGGTTGGTCATAAGAAAACTTTTTTTCGAATTTTGATTTAGTATAGTGATAAAAAGTTGCCAAATTGGCTTAATAATGTCCATGTAAAATATTTTCCAATTTTAAAAAGTCTTTGACAAGCGCAGTGACTTTGTAGTTTTGTAAGTTGCTTCAAGTTTGCTATGGGTATTTTTCATCTTCTTTTACTAAAACATATTTTTCTAACGTGGATTTTAATGACCAACCGGTGCACACTACCACAACCAAACGCTCTCACGATAAGCATGTTTTGATTATCACTTCTGTATCAGTTCATTCAAAAATTTCCCACAATTGAATCCTTCAACAAGCCATCAAATTTTCCCATAAAAATTCCCTCGAAAAGAGAAAGGGACTATGACCGAAAAAAACGAACATAAGGCTCAAAATGGTTTTGGGGATTATGACCATAGGGGTTATGACCGGATACCCTTTGTGATACGGATATACTGAAGATTTTAGAATTCGACTGCGATAAATCTTTTGATGAATAATGCGAGGATGATGAAATTAAAATTTTTATGTTATGAAAAAAGTTTTGGACAAGGGGAACTCGCTTGTTTACATATATTTTCATTTTTTTCTACCCCCAAAATACTTCCTTAACTGCGAAAAGTTGCTTATAAGCTACTTTCGATATCTAGTGACCGAATTAGTCTAGAAAGCTAAAAACTTTCAAAATGACTTATAGAGGCTTAATAAGCCTGAAAATTAAGTGAAAGCATTTTTCTGGCAGCTGGCTATGGAGCGGGGCCGAAAGGGTTAAAAGCAAACGAGATATCATTTGATGTAGAGAAATAGTGCTCTTATTAGGCAATTATCACCGACAAAAATTTCCTACCATACAGTACTGCATTAATATTTTTTTCTTCAAAATTTCGTATAATGTAGATTTTATTAAAATTCTCTTATATTCTTTGAAGGAATGAAAATATTCGCTTTTCCCTTTTGGCTTTATTTTGACTTAGAATTTTTCGCAAAGCAGGAAATTTCCCTCAAACTGGCATCACTGTTCTGTATACGTGCATGCTTTTTTATGCTCTTTAAGCGCCTTCTCATTCTCATTTTTATGCTCTTTGAGCGCCTGCTCGTTCTCTGGGCAGCACCGTTCATGAAGGATAGTTCCTCCCTTAGACCAAGTATTAATTAAATAGAATTAATATAAAATTTTCACAAAAATCAATTTATTTTTCTTTCAGTTTTTTATGCTGATATGCAACCCTGTGTTACCAAAGCGAATTTCTTCGTCTTGTGAATTATTGTGTTATTTATACGAACAACAAAAATAAATTTTAATTAAAGAAATAAGAACCTGGATATTGGAAGCTTTTTCAACAAGCTCAGAGGTCGACTGAAGGATTTAAATATTCAAAAGTGAGTACCTTTTTTTTATTTCAAAAATTTCGAATAAAATCAATGTGATAAGATGGTCGAAATGTTGCCAAAAGCTAATAGTGTTAGAAAATTCGATAAAAATTTAAAACGTAACAAGAGCGTTCCAGTTCAATCCAGTCCATTTCAAAGTAAATAGCAATTCTTTTAAAATTTTTTACTAAGGGGACGTCCACTGATTACGTGAGGTTTTTTTTTTGAAAATTTGGACCCCCCCTCCCCTTGGTGAGATCTGACGGAACCCCTCCCCTCCCTCCCATGAGATTTAAATTATAATTTTTAATGTAAACTCTATGCATTAAGAAGTTGACGAGAGGTTTTCCTCTCCCTCCATTAGTGAGATTTGGTGAGATTTTGCCGGACCCCCTCCCCCCCTATTTGAATCACGTAATTAATGCACGTCCCCTAAGTGATAATCTCAAACTTGATAAAAATTAAATGAAAGCTTATGCGATACGACACTTTTAAATGATAAGAAATTTGACACTTTGAAAAAAATTAAATTTTTTTTTTCCTTTTGGCACATTCTTAATCATTTTTTTTCCTTTTTGCTCTTAAAATGACTTGCGAAAAAAAACATTTTTATGAAGAACATAAAAACAAATTGCTTTCTTTGATAACCGGTTTCTTGAAACATCTCATAAATTGCAGCGGATTAATAAAATAGTGGACATTTTCGGAATCAGCTTAAAAACACTTTGCCTATTTGTGGGCATAAAAAGCTTTGCCATGTCGTGCTGCTAGATCCTTGCTCTCATATAAATAGATTTTAGCATCGTTGTCATAATATATTTGCTTACTAAGAGCTCTATCCATAATGTTGCCAATCACATTAGTGAATAGAACTGATAGCATCATTACAAAACATGCGCATACTTAAAACTCTACATTCGATTTCTATTTAGTAATTTGATTATAGAATTAATTATGTGAATAGATTGCAAAGATTGCGATTTCACATAGTGATGATATTTAAATAAAATTACCCTAAATTATTGCTACCAGTGCTTCAGTTCTGCCAGTATGTGGTATTGTTCTTTTTAGCTTGCGGTTCCGGTTTTACGCAAAGAGGGTAAAGTAAAATATTTTTTTTAAAAAAAAAGATAAGATCTTAAAAAGCAGTTTTTGGTTTTTTCAAGTAATGGAGGCTCGTTTTATAATCAGCGCTAAAAATAAAAATGATGCGATATCATTGGAAGAACCAACTTGTTCTAAATGCAAAAAAAAATCAATAAATTCTGAAATGTTTGCAAAGAAAGTTCGTGTCTTGAATCTTTCGTTTGTTAGTGAACAAGTGATTTGACATTTAAATTAAAGTATGTGCAACTTTTTTATTTATAATGTGGCTGTTGGTTTCTCGCACTTATCGCATGCGAGAAAAACTCACAGAAGAAATGAAGCAAAGCCACACTAAGTAGCAGCTAACAGTTGGACAAACTTTCATTTTCATTTCAACACACACACACACACACACACATGCACACATCATTTGTGTGGTATAATATGGTAAGAGCAGCAACAACAAATGCAACAATTAAAATAACAACAAAAGCTAATTTACTGCTTCATTTACACTTGAAGCTGCAGCGCGCCACACCACCAGCAGCATCATCAACAGCGCCAGCACTCAATGAGGTAATCAAGTCATAGAAAATTAAAACCAAGACGCAACATCATAAACTGGAGCAATGGGTAAATGACTGCGGGTGTGTTTTGTTATTTCAAATATGTGGGTGAAAAGTAGTACACAGTATTTACACTGTGAAAAAATAACAAGGATGTGAATTTTAAAATGATGAAAGGAGACATGTGCATGCGTTTTAATTTTCTCTACAACTTTGGGCTTGGTATACTTTTTTAATTGTAAACAATTTTCAGCATAAAAAAATAATTTCTCTAAGTGTAACATACAAATGTTGTAACTAAAATTTGAACCATAAAAATGTCACGCATACGGTTGAAGATGACGCTGCAAGTGATGCCTCAAGTTGTTTGCATTTGCATTAATAAATTAGCAACAGCTTTGGGTAACTCAAATGCTTCAAGTGTTTGAAACGCCCTTTTAAGAAAAAAAATTTTTTTTATTTTATTTTATTTGTTACTTAATCAACGTATAACTAATATGTGAGCGTACACAGAAAAAAATATATGCTTTTAATTTACATAATTTTTGTACCAAAATTGTGGTTTTTTTTTTAATTATCACAATTAGGTTTTATTCCTTTTTTTTTAGAAAATTTGAGCCAGTTTACTGCAACAAGAAACAGCAGCTTACTATTGAGTACATTTTGCATTCTTTAGCATTTAAATTTTGTAATAAAAAGTAACACGTCTAATAATATTTGATAACAAAGGGCATATTCTTTTAAAAAATATTAATTTACTTACGTTTATTAAAAATTTAAAATTTAATGTTTTGTAGTAAATTCTGTAGATTGATATCCAAAATTGTTTTATCTTCACTTACCTGTAAAGAAAACAAAAAGAAAATATTGGATTAGCTTAAGTATTTATTTGATATTTAATATTTAAAAAAATATAAAGTCTTGGTATTGAAGTGGGTTAAAAGTTTAACAAAAACTTCTTAACTCATGCAATCGTGAACATGCGAACTCATGATATTCTCTTACTGGTTGAACTACACATGTATGTATATTGCTCCTGAACTATAAACTTCCTTTTCGAAGGATAGCATGGAGAAATTTATGAACGCTCTATACGTTTGTACACGGACATTCAGTTGATTGTTCAATCAAAACTGATGCGCGGAGTCTTAGTATTGTGGGAACCAACTAGTAAGTGGCTTAACATCATAATTTTTTGGTTTGGTGCAGAGAATACCTCATCTGGAAATGTCCCTCATAGTCCCGCTAAGCTTGTCTTTACGACGAATACTTAGCTTAGATATTTTATGGCACATTCGTTACAGAGATTTCAGCTTGGAATATGAAGGAAAATTTTTATAGGTACCAGTTGAATGCCAAAGATTCCAGAACTATGCCATTCATTTTTAATATATGCGCATACCAGGCTTAAACCGAAGTTTTTTACGCTTTCCACAGTAGTCTAGAATCTAGACTCTAGATGGCTGAATGAATGAACTCCGTCATCTTAACTCTTAACAATTATTTGTCGTAAAGTTTATGAATATAAATTGGTGTTAATCTAGCGAGAACAATCAAAGGATTTGAAGAAAAAAAATGTTTGCAGCTTACCATATACATAGAAGCATGCCATCGTTTTTTTGTACTCCAGTTGCCCTCTAAGCGAAATCTGCGCCATTTTAGCCGTTAAACTACACAGGCATATGTCTATGAGACTAAAGAGATTACGACAGACAAAACAACAGACCTTAGATGTTCAAACGTGTGTCCATCTAAGAACTCCCAAATGTAAGAAATCATCTCGTGAAATTATGTATTATGCCGAACAGCGTCGGATGGGAAAAGTTCAAGTTTGCCTCTTTTGGTAAAAGTTACTAAATTAATCAATTTAGGATTAATGATAGGTAAGTGCAGATTGCATTATTTTGGGGGCAATAAATTCAAATATATGCCTTTGACGGCAATTGCTACAATATCAGACTTTGCTTCTAGAAATTAGAAGAACCAATACAACCAGTTCCACAGCAACTAGAGCATTAATATGGCATATGACCAATGAAATAGCAAGCTATCTAGTAAATGTAAGAATAACATAGCTCTTAATGTGATATTTACTGAGATTATTAGTGTTGTCTACTAAAAGTTTCGGTTGATTTTAGAATCACACGTGAATGTTCAACGATCTTTAGAAGACGCTTTCAACACAAGAGGGAAACTAAGTTGTCATCTGTGCTGATCAACCTTATGCAGGATTTTTTTCACATCCATTTTCACACTTAAGCCACATTGTCATTGTATATTGGGACAGCTCATATACTATAGCAAGGTTTCCATGTAAAGAATTTTGCTTGATCTTGCGCAATAGCTTTTGTTTGGTGTCCTATCATATGTGGAAATGATAAAAATGCTATTCAAAGAAGAAAAAAATTATTCGTTCTGTATGTATGGAGAGATGTATTCACAGAACGCTAGTGTCAAAACTAGTTTCCGAAATTTCGTTGCGGTATTTTGATGTTGGATGAATCCGTACATTCATGATCAACGCCTTGATTTGATTGCAAGGCTCGATGTATGGGTTCCACTTGTTCTTATCGAAAGAAATTTACTTCGTTCATTTTTGAAGCGAATAATCACTGAGGATGAGAAATGGTTTATTTACAATAATTTTAAATGCAAGAGATTATGGAAAAAAAAGATGAACCAGCTCAAAGCACTTCGAAAGCCGATATTCATAAAAAAAAGGTGACGCTGTCTGTTTGGTGTGATTTGAAGGGAATCGTTTTTTTAAGCTTTTACCGGAAAATACCACAATCAATTGTGAAGTATACTGTGAATAGCTGGAGAAATTAAATTAAAACAGGGCAGGCAAGAATCGACCAATAGAAGAATTATAGTGCTCCACCAAAATAATGTGAGTTTGGTAGCTCGCCATAAGCTTTTACAGCTGGAATGGGATGTACTAACGCATGCGGTGTACTTGTTACGGTCCCTACAAAATTTTTTAGATGCCAAAACCTTTACTTCAAATGAGGACATCAAAACTAACTTGAGTCAGTTTTTTGCCAGCAAAGATTTAAAACAAAGTCTTAAAAATTTTTCCTCACTGTGCCCGGAAGTGTTCGCCTAAAATTTTATGTATGTAAATTTTTATGCTCATCCAACAACTTCAAATATAACTAAGTAATTAACCTAGAAATCACTTTAAAGTACAAAAACCTTTTAAAAAGTGTTACTTAAAAAACCGAAACAAAACAAACACTTCACGAAAAAAAATGTGAAATTATAAAATTTTTTCATATGTTTATTTTTGTTTTCCATATTTCTTTTGGTAAATATAAAAAAAAAAAATAATAATAATAATAATAAAAGCAAGTCATGCAAGCTGCTTGCATTTGTGTGCTTTATTTGCTTGTCAGTGGCATAATTAGGCTGAGAGGCATCTTCTTCTGTATCAACAACAACAATTTCTGCTACATCTTCAAGTCATAAAGAGATATGCAATTATGTTTTAATTATTAAAGTAGTTGGCAACACTTTGGTTTTTTTTTTTTTTTTTGGTAGATTGTTCGCCTACTCTGTGGTTGTTGGATTTTAAAAATTTTTGCTTAATTTTTTTTTTTTGTAATTGTTAGCATTGTTGCGTTCGAAACTGTTGTTGTTGTTTTTGTTCTGCTGTCTTATTATTATTAAAATATTTTAATTTTTGTTGGTTTTTTTTTGGTTTTTTTTTTTTTTTTTTGATTTTTGTTAAGTCAATTACGGAAACTAATGTAATGTTTTCTTAAGTTTTTGTTGTTGTTGTTTTTGTTTTTTGTTTTTGTCTTTGTTTTTAATTTTTTTTTTTTAGTTTAATAAAATTTGGCCATTTAAATTTGCAAATTTTGATATTTAACTTAACATTGAGCATATGATTGCAATATCAAGTTTGTTGCTTAAGTCTTTTGTTTTAAAATGGCAATGCAATAAAAACTCGAACAAAATTTACGTAACTAAAAATTAACATAGCACAAGAATAAATCATACTTTATGTGCTTATATTTATTTTCTAAAATATATTCTGATATTTTTTTTTTTTTGTTTTTAAGTTAATTAACACTAAAATTAAACGCCAAAATTGTGAAACAAGTTCTCAATTTGTATTCAAAAAAGCGACATAAACGTTAAGTAAAAATTTCACAGTTATAAGCAAGTCAACTTTTTTGCTAATCAGGTTCACGCCACAAAAGGTTATATGTATTAACAGCCTAAACGATTTATTAAAAACGGCAATAAGAACTTCTTTTTGAAAATCTATTTATAATATCAAAAATTTTTAAATATTTTTATATACTATAATGCTTCAATAGCTAATTTGTAATATTTTCTTAAGCGTGGTAATAGTGGATATCATCTGTTGCGTTTAGAAATGTAAATGTTAAGTTTTGGTGTAATCGGAAGGCATTTTTTATAATAACTACGTAATGAATCGTTTAATTTTGTTGTTGAAAAAGTCGCAAAAATATGGAAAATGTTGATAAAAGTTGAAAAATTCGGAAAAACTTGAATAAATTTAAAAGAAGTTGAAAATTTTGAAACAGTTGTAGATGACCGAAAATTCGACAAAATAAAGAAAATGTTGAAATATAAGAAAAAAATTGAAAACTCAAAAAAATGTTTAAAAAGGTCGAATAAAAATATGGAAAATTTTAAAAAAAAGTACAAAGAGGTTGAAAAACTAGACAAAAATCGGCTTCCGCATACCAAATTTTATCACAATAGCTTGTATAATTTACAAGATATGCTGTAGTCAGTCTTAAAATTTAGGGCGTTGAGACACCCAACCAACTCGATTTTGATTCAGAAATAACTTTTTAAAAACAACAGTCTTACACTAAATTTTTCTATGATTGCTCACATAGTTTGCTATACATATTAATATGAAAATTAAGGTATTTTATTTGTATGAAAAGTGCCACGCCCACTAGTGCTATTCCGCCCGCTTCTGATTCAAATGTGTCTGAAAGTAAGTTAACAAACTATTTTAAATTTCATAACAATTACGCTCTTATTTTTCGTATTATCACGTTTATAAATATTGTGGGCGGTGCCACGCCCTTCAAAGAAATTTCCCCCTATAACGACTTGGCTTGTATTGACTGCTTTCATTTCTATAATTTTTATGAAAATCGTAGGTGTCGTTTTCGCGCAATATTGAAATAAATTTTTCGATTGTTGAAAAATGCCACGCCCACTTTTTCAATTCCACCTTCTATAGGTTTCACTGCAGCGGAGTGGAATATCCGAACGAATGTTTTAAATGTAGTGTATTGTATAATACGAGTTGCTGTCATCGTTTGTTCCTAAATCCGGCAGGGCCATGTAATCTCACCTATCCTCTTCCTTATTGTCTTCGACGACATACTAAATAAAGAAAGAGGTATCCGATGGAAGTTGAACAAACAACCTTTTTTATACCTCTAAAAAAACACCCTTTATAAATATGTGAAATAAACTGTAAGATTCTTGAAATCGCAAAAACCGGCTTAAAAATTAATACGTCCAAGACCAAAAGTAGGAGCTAAAACCTTCGAGACATTACATCATATTTAAAGCTGACAGCGATGACATTGAAAACAGTATGCCGGTATATTAACTTTTTATATCTAGGCAGCATCAAGCAGGGTAAGAGAGGTCAAATGTACGTCTACTCAAGAATTTCAAAAGCCAAAGGCACGTTTGATCAATTACACTTAATTTAGAGCTCTTCGTTTATCTTTACCGAAACAAAAGTTCGCACTTTTAATTCAAATGTAAGATCGGTCTTGTTGCACTGATGGCAGACCTGGCTGGCTATTGATCAGCTAATGAACAAACTGCAAGTTCTGGTCAACAAATGCCTAGGATGCATATTAAAAGTTTGGTCTCCAAATAGCATCTCAAAAGCCGAATGTCTTATTTCGTTTGCTATAGAAAACGAAATAAAACTACGCAAATGGGGATAGATAAATACCACTCTCAGAAATCCCCTAACAACGAAAGTTTGTGGTCAGATCCTTGAGTAGAATTCACAAGACAATAGAGGACGTGGCAGAGCAAAATTCACTTAGAAAAGATCGCTGGAAAAGTAAACTCGACAATCGGAAAAATTGTGGAAGAAAAACAAAGTCATCGCAAAGGACTACTCTCGATGGAGAGATTTTTTTTGGGCCCCTAAAAGTTTGAAGAATACAATCAAAAAAATATTTGTTATGTCTCGAAAACGTTTAGTGCAAAGTTTGTGACTCTTTTTTCGGTTAGTAATTTTAACGAGCTAATAGTTCGAAATGTTGTTTAAAATATTTAAAATTTTTAAAAAATAAATGATTAAAAAAAATTACACTGAAAAAAATTATACCTTTAATAAGGCTTTAAAAATCGGTATTTTTATACAATACAGAATTGCGTCCTCAACTCAATTTTTTCAGCAAATGTAAGCACTTTGGTGTGAACCACCTGGTGATGTATAATAAATTTTCTATATTAGAGTCTTCTTTAATCAAAACAAAACCCAAATTCTATGAAACAAGTTCCACAGATTCATAAAAATCAAATGTATTCGATTTGCTATTAATTATACTACGAATAGTTTAATGCCTAAATATTTTCCTATGATTCAATGCCGCTTCTATGCTACTTTTATGCAAAAATTTTTTTCTGTTTATTGTACCGCTGATGACGATTTCACAAAAGTATTTATTTGTGTTTTAATATCGTAAACTCTATGTTTTTTAAACGAAGTAGTTCTAGGGTCATAAACACTGCTAAGCATTCATTATTATTATGTTAAGTAGTATGGTATTTGTTGTCTTTCTTTCTTTTTGAAAAGGATGTTAAAACTTTTATTATTATTCATTAATAATTCATTAATAGCATGTGGGCTTGTCTGATTTTTCTTTAACTTTTTTTTATTATTTAATTTTTATTGGTTAATTTAATTGCTATAACTAAGAAGTAGAAGAATAAGCCTGCTAATGTGTAAAGTCAATAGCAATAAAAAGCATTCATTTTACTTACGCAAGTTTTATTTTATTTGTTGATATAACGAAAATTAAAGTCATGTTTATTCTTAGAGTTGACTCAGTGTGACTCAGGAAGGAAATTAAAAAATAAATGATTGTAAAAAAAATTTGAAAAAATCTATAAGAGCACACCAAATTCTTGAGAACTAAACATTTTTTCCAATTAAAATTTTTAAATCGAAAACATAATTAGGACACTAAACATTTAATGCAAAACTATAAAATTAATAATAAATTTGTCTGCAATACATTGTTTAAAACAACATAGAAATATCAAAATTTTAATATGCCAATTAATAAAAGAAATGTTAAATAGCTATCCATTCAAAATGTCAATACATAAAAGAAAAATGTTTGTTGAAAAAAAAAAAAAACACAAATAGATAACAAAAGACAGAACATATACTGGAATTAAGCAAATTAAAACAAAAATAAATTAATAATTGCAAATATTTTCTTTAAATTCCCACAACAAAATAAGCCACTTTCAAAACGTGATAAATATAATGTAAACAAAAGATTTAAGAAACAAACTTGCAAAAAGCTTCTTGCAATGATGGCCTTCAAGCCATTGATGATGAATAATAAGTAACATAAATAAAAAGTTGCGTTTTTTTTTTTATAAAATTGCTATTAAATAAAGCAATATTTTACTATAAGCAAATAGAAAATAAACAAAAGACTTAAGCAACAAACTTGCGTAAAGCATACACTCTTGCCACAAAAATGCCCTCAAAACAATTATACAGCTGTTGAGCACAAAAAAGTACTCGCTTTTTTAAAATGAACAAACCGAATATCTACAAAAAAAAAAAATAAAGCAGAAGGCAACTTAAATTAAATGGCCAAAATGTTTACTCTGTTTTTTATGATTTTTATCTCTGCACAAACTAAAAAAAACTGCAAGAATTTTGTTAAAAATTTGTTACTCTATAGCTGCATGCCTGTAGCGGCATACATACAGTAGCTGCTGCTGCTGCTGCAACATAGCGCAATAATTTGTAGCAACAAATTTAACGCCCTTTGGCATCAAAATTGCGAATTGCGACTGCTAAATTAACGTCTAAGGTTAGTGCACATTAGCCCACATGAAGAAGTTTTTGCTGCCGCCAGCCAATATATGGCAACAGCACAAAAGAGCCATAAGCTAATTGTTTTCCGCTTTAACTCTTTTTGCTATGGCATTTTTGTGTAGTAAGTGAAAAATTTGGCAATTCTTGGAAAAATCTTTAAGAGGCGCTGCAAATGTGAAGCAGAAGAAATCTATAAATTAAAAAACTTGCTAATAAACTATTAGTTTTCATTTAAAAAATACTTAAATATAATTTTAAAACATAAAATATTTGCAAAAAAAAAACATTCGCTTAACATTGATTTCAATTCAAGTTCGTTACTTAAGTCTTTTGTTTTTTACAGCTGCTGCAAGCAAATGTTAAAAAACTTCAAATTCTATTGCGTGCTATGGCGGCTGTGGCTGATCTAGCAGCTACCACAGCATGTTTCGAAATGCACAACAACAACAACAACAAACAACAATAATGTCTATAAAAAAATACAATGTTTTTCTGGTGATTATCTACACTTCATTAATCAGCTTCGCAATATTCAAAGAATACTATCTGTGGAAAAAAAAAATTCTGTTTTTTCCATTGTGGCATTTGTTGGTTATTTGAGCTTTAGTATTTGTTTTTATATTACATGCTATTTACATTGCAATACATAATTAAATGCGTATAAGTATCTTCTTTTAACGCATTTATGTATATGCCAAGTTGTTGTTGTTTACTGCCTTTTAAATTTGCAATAAAACTTCATTCAACTTTTGAACTTTACATTTTTTTTATGGTTTATCGTTTGGTCAAAAAATTTATAGATATAATGTCAATAAAATCTATAATGAGATACAGTCAAATGTTTTTATTGAGCTGCGAAGATAAATTGTTAAAGCGCATAATATCATTTAAAAAAATCTTATGTTGGCATTAGTTTGTGAGTAAAGTTATGAAGGTATTACTAAACAAAATGTGTTTTATAATTTTTGATAGTATCAGAACGTAGCAGCATCGTTTCATTTCAAATATTGCAAACGGAACGTTACAAAAATCTTTCTTATATATTTGAAATGTAATGTTTTACATGCAATCATGCTGAACTGTTGCTAAAAGGTTCCAAATTCAAAGTTTCCGGAACATTTCAAATTTCAAAATCTTTCTGACACGTTATTAACGTAATCTTTCACATGTAATCGTTCTGAAGTGTTTCTGAAAGCTTTCAGATTTGTTGTTTACTATATTTTTCTAAATAATGTTTTACGATTTTCTGTTTGATGTTCTGTTAAGTAGAGTTTATTGTCAATTATAAATTAAAAAACGTCACAAAAAGTAATTGCATATTAAGTAGCAACGCAATTCAGACTTGCAATGACTTAATAAAATGACAGAAAATGTAACGCAGAATAAAAAAAGAGTCCGTGGACTTAAAAGAAATGTTCCAACATCAAACTCAAAAGGCGGCCATTGACACATTGTAGAAAATTTACTGAAACGGAAATGAAAGATTTCTGAAACTTAATCGAAACTTTGTAAGATTTCATGTGAAAGATTTCTGAATAGTTAACGAAAGGTTACATGTCGAGTGGCTATGTGCTATATTTATTCTGTGAAATAAGCGCAAGGAAATGATAATACGTTTAAAGTACACTATAACAATTTAATTTAATTAGATTTATAAAGTAAAAATTTTTCTTTGATTCTTCACTCACCTTATGAGCATTCATGTGCTTCTTCTATTGTAATAATTGGGCACATAACATACATACAGCTATGGACAAATAAATGTCACATTTTTGTTAAATTTTTCTCTTATGCTATATTATCGTAAATACTATTAAGAAACATCAAGTGTTTGGTTTTTTGCAAAGGTATATTCATCATATTTAATAATAATAGAAACTTCAGCTTTAATTCATTAATAGAAAAAAATTAATCAAAACGTATGAAAACCGATGAAATGAGCTGGACACATAAATAGCACAATTTGGCAAAATGTGAAAATATCGGGTTAAAAATGAATTTGTTGATTTTTTGGCATGTACAAACATTTAGATCATTGAGATCTTGTGCTATAGCCTTTGCTTTTGATGACAGCTTCACACCTGCGACCGATATTCTCCACGATTTTTTGGCATTTTGTTTTAGATATGGTACACTAATCTTTCTGTGTGGCAGACCAAAGATCGTCCATATTTCTAGAATTTTTCTTTCAATTTCAACCTTGACATTGTTCTACAGGTTCTCTAATGGATTTAAGTGAAGATTCTGGCCTCGCCAATCCAAAACGTCGATCTTTTCCTCACAAAACCAATTCTTTACTACTTTGGAGGAGTGTTTGGGGTAATTTTCTAGTAAAAATGTTGATTTAATTGGCATAGAATGGAGTGCATATGATTCCATATGGATTTTCAATGTGTCGAAACACTAAAAATTGTCCATTTGGTTATTGATTTTCATAAGATTGATTTCCAAGAAAATGCACTGCAGACTATAATGTTTTCACACCCGTGTCGTACCATCTTCTGTGTTAACCTAGGATTGCACTCTTGGCATTTAAGACGATAAAAAAACGGTTGGAACATCTGATCCCATGCTATTGATATTCATTTTGACACGCCACAACACGTTTTTCCACAAATCAATACTTTTTCTTGACTGTAAAGCACTGGTGTGAAAACGTTATGGTCTGTAAAGCATTTTCTTGGCTTGGTGTAGGCTCGCTTATAAAAATCAATGACACAATGGACAAGTTTTTGTGTTTGGACACATTGAAAATCCGTATGGAATCCTATGCAATCCATTCCATGCCAGCTCTTCTTGAGAATGTTATTTTCTTACATTTACTTATGGATAGCTACAGATAAATCATTTATAAAAAGTAGGAATAGAATGGGGGAAAAATGGCTAAATTGTGTTACACTGAATGTAACAGAAATGTATTTAATGCATGCTTTCTGATTCTTAAACATAAGCGTAACAGGCATAGTAAATTGCGTTAAATACCGATTTTATAGCTTAAAAATTAGCTATTTACGATCCTCCGAATTCAAATATTCTTAACAAATCTAACAAGCATGCGCTAATGTGATGGCCGAATATTTGCTTGAATGATAAATTATTATTAAATAGTTTGTTTTAACAGAACGATTATTCAAAGTGAACATTTTTTTTTTATTTTTTTCAAAGTTTTTTTTACAAAAAAATGCAGATCATGAATAATTTCAATTTAAAAAGTAAGAAAAGATAAAAGAGTAATTCATAAAAAAACATATACCTATCACATATAATTGTTACGTTACCACAAAGAAACGCTCAATTTATATTATGCTCCTACACTGCCAGACAACACCTTTACTTTTCTTTAACATTTGTGCGCAACAAGACTGTTAGTGTAGATCAGCAACGCAGCTAAAGTTGCGGTTGTCAAAAAAAAAAAAAACGAAAGTGTACATCATTTGGCCAAATTTGTTGCGGTTTGTAGTATTTTCACTATTTATTTCACTTAATATTATTTGTGGTCTACAGCTTGTAACAATAACCTACTGACATTTGCTGCCATAAAAATTTGACATCATCATACAGTAGGCGTGGGTGTGTAGTTTATTTGTTTTTTTTTTTTTTTTAATTTCAAATAGTATTTAAAGCGTTTTAAAGCTTTAACAGCTTTTTGCATAATTAACTGTATGAATAGACGCAATTCGTTTATACAAAAGTGTTATTAACCCCTTGCTGTTGGGTGTACAACACCTTTTTGCATCATCAAATGCGAAATTTTAATTAGCTCCTTTATTTATTTTGCGATTTAAACCATTTTTGTTTGCAGCTTATTATTTTAAAGAAAATTATTAATTTTTATTCATAAATAATTGCTTGTAATCATTTTGGTTTTTCGTCAAATTTTGCGAAATGTTTTGTGTATTGTGCCATTTTAAAATATCTTTTGATTAATGAAACTTTAAGTGACATACTTAAAAAGCTAAATCTGCATTTAAGCTTTCGACCTAAGCACTTGAAAACATTTGTCAATTCATTAATTTCGAGTTTGTTGCTTAAATCTACTGTATTTGACAAGCAAACGGAAATGTTTTCCAAACAAAATTAATATAAACTTAGGGGCGCTTTTTATAAGCATAATTATGGGATTAGCAATTTAAAATAATTTAAAAATAAAACTATTATTTTTTTTAAAGACTTTAATATAACACAAATATAATTTTTGTGTGATAAATGTCGCAAAAATTTAATGGTTTTTTTTTTGCAAACATATTTTAGTTGATACTAATGATGAAATAAGTTTGTTGCTTAAGTCTTTTGTTTTGCAGCTATAAAACTATGTAATATTTTTTGAGTATTGAAGAAAGTAGTAAATATGTTTAAAAAAAATATTTTTATTGTTCTTTTTAAGTTTTCGTTTCTAAGTTATTTTTAATTTTAATTTTTTTTTTTTTTGTTCTTGGAGTTGGCTAAAATAGCGCTTTAGTTAGTGTGAATTTCTTATAGCTATTAATAAAATAAAAAGCACTTAAAATATTTTTATAAATTTAACGAGCTAACGCTTTTATTTTAATTTAAAAAGTTGCCGCCAGTTTATTCAAGTTCGTTGCTTAAATCTTTTGTTTTGCAAAGTGGCAAGTTGTGTGAGAATCAAATTGTTGCTTAAGTTTTTTTGTTTAACAAAGCGTAACAATAACTTAGACGTCCTTTAAAACTTTGCTTTTTTTTTTTGCAGAAAATTCGCTTAAAATCGCGAAATAATTTTCTTAAATTTTTTTGCAATATAAATAAGATTAAAAAATCTGCAAAAATTAAAAGAAAAATATAAATACGAAAAACACAGCACAATGACAATGAAAATGTAACTTTTTTTTATTTGTGTATTCTTTTAGTTATGTAAGGGAGCAATGTTATCAAAGAAACATCAATTCAAACAAAAACGATGACAAAGCATTTTCAGTGCACTACATAGAAGCTACTCGTACATACATATATAAATATGACTAGCTTAACGAAGAGTGTAATTAACCTTTAAAGAAGCTTTTCTTGGTTAGATAGATCTTGGGTTTATTTTTTCCTATTTGGCGCTTGTGTTATTTTATGTTGTTTTTGTGCTTTGTTATAAACTGATCAATCACTTTAAAACTCATCACATTATGCTACAAATTCTCATCACATTATATTACAAATTTATAACTTGAAATTTAGTTTATAATAATATCAAATGCTGCTTTTTAATTTAAGTCATTGACCGCGCAAAATGGTGGAATGATTTCTTAAAGTACTTATATAAAACGAAAAGGAAAAATCTAATTGCATGAAGATAACAAGAGCCTTAGACTGCTGCAGCTTTTACAACGACATAGAAAACTTATTCGTATTCAAAATAATGCAAAGTATAAATGACATTGCATCACTTCGAGTGAAAGTTTTTCATGGCATTAGCTTAAAGCACTATACATAGATCAGGGACATTTTAAGATTAAAATTGTTTTCTTAATAATTAAATACAATACTGAACGAGTATAGAAGGTTACATCAAGCCTAACTCCTACAGGCCTAATTCCTCTCCTCTTAAAGCCTTTCGTTCATAACCATTCGAGTCATATATAAAAGCTTAATTTGCTTTTGTACCCTTATCGATTTTCGTGCAAAAGAAATGGTGATTTGCCTTTATTAAAAATTTTACCAATCTTCGATACACAAGAGCCAGAATCCCCCATTTTATGCTCTACAAGCGATCATGAAATGAGCGATGCATCATACTGACATTAAATCCAGCCAGGTTTTTATTTAATTCGATTTGGAGCCATAATCGAGACAAAAACAGCTTCTTTTCCAAATAGTCAACCATACAAGAAAATAGAAAATGGAAACTCAAAACAATGTAAGTATTTTTGTATTAAAGATTAGTTTTATTTATTGAAATGTGTTCAATTTACAGATTATTTTCATGCAGCGAATTGCAAACAAAAGGTCAATGTCAGCAAAAATCTGGCGACAGCGAATTGAAATTGTTTAACTTAAATAAGTGCGCTAAGAACAAAAATTACACAAACAAAAACACTAGCGATAGCGAAACGAAATTATTTAAATTGAGTATCCGAAAGAGCTTGTGTCTTGAAGACAAAAATTACACAAACAAAAAGCATGCAGCGATAGCGAATTGAAATTGTTTAACTTAAATAAGTGCGCTAAGAACAAAAATTACACAAACAAAAAGCATACAACTACAGCGGACCAAAATTACTTATTTTGAGCAACTGAAGAAGCCGGCGCGCCTTGAAGATAAAAATTACGCTAACAAAAAGCATGCGGTGACAGCGAATTGAAATGGTTTAACTTGATTAAGTGCGTTAAGTACAAAAATTACACAAACAAAAAGGACAAGCGATTGCGAAATGATATTATTTAAATTGAGCAACTGAAAGAACCTGTGCCCTAAAAACATAATTACACAAACAAAAAGCATACGCCTATAGTGGACCAAAATTATTTATTTTAAGCAACTAAATGAGCCGGCGCGTTTTGAAGACAAAAATTACACTAACAAAAAGCATGTGGCGACAGCGAATCAAAATTTTATAACTGTGCGTTGAAGACAAAAATTACACAAACAAAAAGCATGCGGACTGAAATGATTTATCTCAAATATTGGCAATAACACGAGAATAGCTCGATATTTTTTGTTATTGTTATAAAAGCTGAATGAGCTTCGAGTTGTGCATTCTTAATCTACACGATATATGCTTTCGTCAAGACGGCACCACCACCGGCTATAGAAATCCATCAATTGTGGCTTTATTGCGCGAGAAGTTCCCATGACACGTAATTTCGAGATTTGCTCTTATCAATTTTCCACCAAGATTATGCGACTTGACAACGCTATGCAAATGTAGTGGTATTTAAACAAATAATTCTCTAATTTTTGAGCAATTAAAAACCAAACATGCGTCAAGTTATGTCCGATGTACAGCCCGAATTGTACGTAAAAGTCAACAAAAAATTATCTCAAAACGATAGTGTGCTGCAAGAGATTTTGTGTTGGACATTTGAATTATTTATGTATTATATATGTACATAATGGTAAGATTCAAACAATATAATGAAATATAAATTTAATCAAACTATAAAGTTTAAGCATAAATTTAAGAACCACGTATCTAGCAGTTCCAGAAGAATCAAAAGCCAAGACAAACCGAAAGTGGTAACAGCATCAATATAACGCAATTGTTGATTAATGCAAATCTTTTACGCTGCTGCCTATTTTTGTTCTTTTCAAAAGATTTCGTTTTTTTTTTATTAATCAGCAACATACAAAGAAGAATTTAATGAAAAACTAAGAAGAAGAAGCTAACGAAAAAAGAATATATACATACTACCACTTAGATTACAATTGTATGTACAACTTTGCCATTTAGTTAGAAGTTCAAAAATCTAATATTACCAAGTAGCTATTACACTTGTATCTTTTGTAATTTATATTTTAAATATTTTTGATGTTGTTGTTGATGTGTTATTGGTGTGATGTAGCATGTTTTGTTTAAATTTTGGGCTGGGCCCTAAGCTTTGTTTCATGCAAATCAAAAAAACATTTGATATTTCAATAATAAAGTTTAACATGAAAACATCAATGTGTTGCGCTTTGAGCAAAAAACAAATCAAGTTTGTTGTTTAAGTCTTTTGTTTCGCTTATGTCAAAGGATTTCAAATTTTAATTAAGTGTTCGATATATTGAAATAACTTCTATGTTATTTTTATTTTTTATGTATATTTTGTTTTTATCTTTTGTATTAATTGAATTCTTTTTGTGCTCATGATGTCAGCAGTGAAGAAGTAATTTGCATACCATTGCGGCTGTTTGAAGTAGCAGTAGACTAGAACTGATTGTATAAATTTTAAATTATTTTATTAACATTACTTTTATGAAGTTAATGATTGTATAGAGTGTTTCTATTGTTATTTTATTTAGTAAAAAATATTTATTGCACGTATCAGTTAATGTATTCTTAACATCTTTCTTTGATTAATCAGGCAGCAAAGTTTTAAAGCTCATTGCTGACATTTGATTAATGCGTATGCTAAAGTAAACTGATTAATTTATTTCAAATTACTTTTTTTTATGGCAAGTGCTTTCACGAAATCACGTATTTTTTTTTGAACAAACAAAAGAGATGGCAATTCAAAATTATTGAAATTTGGTTTAAACAAATAAACCGGTGCTACCAGTTGCATTTGTTTTTTTTTCTAAACAATTGTCACTTCAAAATTTATTTCGTATATATTTTAATAATTTTATAGCGCTTGTTTTATTTCATGTTTTTTTGGCCAACTAAAAAACAACGGTTTTTTGTTTCGCCCAACAAAATTATAGCAATTAAAATTTAAGCAGCTTTTGTCTTCAAATCTTATGAAATTGGCGCTACAGTTGCAATAAGGTTGTTAATTTTTTTTTTTTTTTTTTGTTTTTTCAAAGTAACTCTAATGAAATTTAATTAATGATTTATAAAATTAAATTTACCCTTAAGCTGTAATAAATGTGCATAAAAATATTAAAACACCCTGCAAACATTTGACACAAAAAAAAAAAAACTGTCATTTTTTTGTGTGTCCAACATTAATAAATAAATAATTAAAAAAGTTGTATATAATTTATTAAAATTATAATTTAATTATGTATTCGTTTAAGGGATTGTTAATCATCTTTTAATTGGTAAAGGAGTTGGGGTTTTTCGTTATACAATTGTTTTCTTTTTTTGAAAATAACCAAATTTATTCTTATTTATTGCCTAAAGGCTTCACAGTTGTGTGTAATAATAAATGTGCGAAGAAGTTATTAATTTTAAATTTAAATTTCATTGCACTTTTAATTACACAATTCATGCATTTAATTTATTATATTGTAAGTATAGGGTGTTAATTGATTGCAATTGAAAAAAAAAAGTATGTTGCTTAAGTCTTTTGTTTTTAAAAGTGCTAAAATATGCCTGCATACTAGCAAATAATTTGAGTTGACGCCCTATCAAAATTTTTATCGATTTTATTTCATTTCGACATTATAATTAAAGATTTTGAGTTTAGGTCAATACCAAGCTAAATTACTATCTACGTTGTGGCATTGTGGATGAAGAGTTTTCAGCGGCGCTTTGAAGTAAAGAAGTATTGAAGAAAAACTTTACTTCTAGCAATGTCATTTAAAAAATATATTCATAGATATTCAATTTCTTTAAAAAACTTTAATTTTTTATTTGAAAGAAGTTTAAGACTCTTGACGTTAACTACCGGTAACAGGTAGGGTAGGTAGGTAGCTTATTGTCGTCAATAAGAATAGATAGAAATAAGTGTTTAAAAAGCAACATATCATTTTATGTCGTTCGTTTTTTCAGAAAAGTAGTTCAACAGATTTTTATAGTCAAGAAAAATTCTAGCAAAAAATTTTTAATATTTTATTCCAAGGTCATATGTTTTCCACTTTAAATTTTTCTTAAATAGTTTAGGAGAAGTCATAATAATTAACGTAAAGCCAAAATTTTAGAAATGTGAGTCAGTCCGCTGGACAGCTGATGATTTTTTTTTTAACTTATTTCTTTTATCCTGTTTATAAATTTTGCAGGTTGAAGCGATCATATTGATTTTTTAGGCTTTATACATGATTTCTTAAACATAAGTAGCTGTAATGGTTTATAGCTGTAGTAGCTAAACTCTATTATTATATTGATGACTAGTGGCAGCCGCTGCCACGCACACGCAGGTCCCATTGTGTTTTTCATAATGAAATTACTCTCTCAAAATCTTATTCTATCTTCTCTCTTTAAAAGGAACACACAAAATTACAATTGAAAGAGAGTGTGTTCCTTGAACTTCTAAGCCAAATACAAACAGTACATACAAATGAGAAGAAAAACAAAAAACCAAAAATAATAATAACACAGAATTGCAGAAGCAATGCATCAGCAATCAATTGACTATTTTGTGTAAGGTTTTCAAAAAATTTATTCTAAAAAAAAGAGAATATTAAGTTGAAAACAGAAAAACTAAGTAGGCAGTAACATTCTTTAGCAAAAATATACTGCTTTAAAAAAAAATTATTAAAATCGGTTCAGTATATTTTGCGCCAAAGCGTTACAAACCATTTCCGTATGAGCAATTTTATATAAATGTTATAGCTAGATATATTTTATACCATTCACGGTAATTAAACAATGAGCGTGGCTGATTGTGAAACGCTTTATTCTACCATTCATACTAAAAGCAGTGGCGTAAATGAAAGTAAATTTTGCTAGAGTTTTTGAAAGTGAAAAGTGAGTACCTTTTTTTTTTTTTTTGGTACCGGCATTCCAAGTGGTCGCACCCCACTCACCAAAAATACTCGCTACGCCACTAACTAAAAGTTTAACTATGTACTACGAAGATTGGTCTGATGAGCAGGAAGGTTCGTGAGGACCTACAAACCTTTACACAAATCAGTCTATGTATGATGTTTTCGTTCTAAAAATATTTGAATTTCCATTAGACCACTTTCACTTTCAACTTCTCTCCAAAGGGAAGTATGCTTATAATGTGAGTAGTCATTTATATTTTGATACAAAGAGGGTCTTTAATATTTTGAAAATAGCATAGGTCTCAGAATTATAAGGGGACGTCCATTAATTACGTGAGCTTAAATAGGGTATGAGAGGGTCCGGCAAAATCTCACCAAGGGGGGAAGGGAGTCAAGGAAAACCTCACGTCAACTTTTTAATGCATAGAATTTACATTAAAAATTGTAATTTAAATCTCACGGTAGGGTGAGGGGGGGGGGGTCCCGCCAGATCTCAACAAATCTTACCAAGGGGAGGAGGGGTCCGAATTTTCAAAAAAAAACACCTCACGTAATTAATGGACGTCCCCTAAGCAGTGGAAAGCGAATATCAAAATTAAAGTGCATTAAAAAATGATCAATGAATGGTACGGTCTTAACTTAAAAAAAATTCAAAAAAATATCTGAGATCGGAAATTTAAATATTGCATGTGGCTTGGTTTACGAAAAGTGACATAATTAAATGAAATAATAAAAGTTTTTGAACAGCTGTTAAGTCTATTGATTTCACTTATGTATATTTTTCAAGTGTGTTCTTTTTTGAAGTGATTTTGTAAAGTAAAAAATAAAGCTTAAAACATGCGGTTTGTTTTATTAAAAAAGAGCGCACTTCTTTCCAACAGAATCGCCAATAAAATTAAAAACCGATTTTTTGGACAATAGGCGGCTTTTCGTAGACCAGAGCATATATTGCAAAATTAAGTTAGAAACAATGAAGCAAACAATAAATATCGCTCTTTATAAATGAAACAAATACATTATTTTAATAGGATATCAAAATGGGAAATACCACAAAGACCAGCGTAATATTAAAGCAAAAGAAATATATGTAAAAATATAATATAAGAAGTAGATGAACTTCAAATTCTATATATCAATGCATAAGAGTTGCATATATGTAAAAAAAAAACAATAACAAAACAGACATTAAATTCATGCTCTCATATAGCAAAGTAAAAACACAACAAAGAAACAACAACAAAAAATGGCAAATCAATGAATGTGCAATGAAAAATCTGAAAGTTACTGCTATGATGGAAAATCACAGACAAAGAAAAAAATTATACGATACGATGGACAACATGACATTTACAGCAAACACCAGAAAAACAACAGAAAACCCATCATGAATGTTAAATTAAAGAGAAAAAAAGAAATAAACGAAGAATACAAGACCAAAGCCAAATATATATTGAAAAGGTCAAGAGAGCGTTGTCTGCTGTAATGTATCTTAAGTTTTTTTGTTTTTTTATTTCTGGCATTTTCAATTTTCAAATCAAAAATCTCATTTATTGCGTATGCATTTAATTGACGACAATTTAAAGCTGGAAGAAGAATGTTTCTATGACCATAGGTTTTGTTTGGAAAATTTATGAAAAATTAAAAATATTTGACTTACTTATAAATGCCCGCAACATCCTGCAGTTTGCACAGTTTCAGTTGTATGTATGTATCTTTGCGATACTTTAATGCTGTTAATGTTGTTGTTGCTATTGCTGCTGCTGCTATGACTACTGTATTTTTTTGTTTTTTTTTTTTTTTAAATGTCCAAGATGATCCGCTCTAAAATTTGCAATAATTTGTTGATTTTTTTTTTTTTTGTAAATTTTTTATTTATTTTTGTTTATTGCAGTCTATGCAGTTGCTAAGTACAATGTTTTTTTTTGAGTTTTTCCTTATTTTTTGTTTTTTTTATTGCACTATTAATGAGCACTCGTTAATTTTATGAGTTACAGATGTGCAAAAATGTGCGCAGTAATCGTATTGAACGCGTTTTGTTTCTTAAGTTTTTTCGATTGTGAAATATATGGAGTGGTTAAAGAAATCTTCAACGTTGAAATTTTAAGAGTTATACAAGTGAATGCAATATTGGCATTACGGAAATGTATATCATGCAATTAGAGGAAATATTTTGATTTCAGCTATAGTTTTTTTTGGAATTTTGTACTATTTTATTCAAAAAAAAAAAAATTTTAATACAATTAGGTCTTAATTAAAATAAAAAAATTAAGTTCCAATAAAAAAAGGCCCATGGAAAATTATCAAAAAGTCGAAACACAAATGGCGTTTTAAATTTTCTATTCAAAATTGTGAACTTGAAATTATTTCTTATCAATCTTTCCTACCGGAAAATTGTGCTTTAATCAAGATAACTAAATCACAAAGAAAAGCTACAATTTCTATAAAAAACCACAAATTGTTACTGATGAAAGAAAAATTTATTAAAAACTCTACAAAAAAAAATTGTTACGTTCCCAATAAAAAAGACGAGAAAAATTTAATCAAAACCAAAGCAAAACCTATGCGAAAATGTTGCAAGAATTACTCAACTTTCTTCAAAAAACAACATGAAAAAGTAATCCAGAAATGCTGGTTGGTATACACTCGTGGGAAAATTCAATGATTTTATGTTTAATTCAGCCATAAACGCTTATGATTCAGCGCAAAAGCCGTAAATGTTTAAATTGAAGAGAAACATTTTTGATTTTGCTTCAAAAGGTATTTACATTGATTAAAAATGATTTCATATTTTCATTCAAAGTGACAAAGTGTTTAATATAAAATATATAAAAAAATGTGATTTCAAATACTTTGCAACATAAAAATAAAATTTTTTACTATTGAAGTAAAGTTGAAAAATGTTCTTTGAAATATTTTTCAATTTTAAAATAAATTTAAAGTTAGATGTGTTATAAAAATATTTAGAAAAAAGTTATCTTAACAATATTCAACTACGAAACTTGCACGTTTAAATCAAAAAATAAAATTTTAAAACTTTCAATGCAATTTTTCTCTGAGTGTATTAAACATACTATGTCATTTTTTAAATAAACTAACAAATTTTTCTGTGCAATTTCGTTTTTTTTTGGCGTTTATTTATTTGGTAACTTTGCATAAACTTAAAAGAATCAACTGATCATAAATATCACAGCTGCACCACCCAAAACTTTTTTGTTAAGTACTTGAAAGACTTATTATCACTAATTATGAAATCTTCATTTGCAGTATCATGAAATGGGGCAGTTTATTAAAAAAACAAAAACACTGATAAAATTTCTTAAAAGATTATATATTTATACAAAATGCTGCCAGTGAAGTTAGTGGTAAATGTTCTTGTAGCCACTTGAAATCGAACCAAGGCTACCAATTTGTTAATTGAAGAATTTTATCACATGAGTCTTAATGCTACCACAAAAAATTACAAAAGTACTTTATAATCCAGAGACTTAAGCTTTGAAAAAATTTGTGCCAAGCTGAATTTTTGCAGAGAACTTGATTTCCATGTCTTTATAATATTGTATATATTATTTTTAATTTCGATCATGGATTTAGTGTTTTAGATTTTAATAAGAGCTAAGATTTAAATGTTTGCCATTAACTTGAGAACTCCTATCAATTGGTAAGAAAATTATAGCTCATAAAGCTTTCTACAAAAAAAAAATCTTTAAAGTTTTTTCGTCTATCGTTTCGAGGGTATAGTGTGAGTTATATCTTAAGAGAAAATGTGCTATATGCTTTTTATAAGTGGTATAAAAATTATATTTAAATTATTGTCATAAGTAGTTTCGGATGCACATTACAGGCATATATCATAAAAATGATTTACCATTCGTTAAAAATATTGCAACTCTACTTTTTGTACTTTTTCCCAAAATAAATAAATATTCACTTGATAGAAACTTCTGATGAAAATTTCTGTTCAATTTATTAGAGCAACATATTTAATTAATTTAAGATATTTATTAACCGGGCGTTAAAATATCATTGTATATTTCTTACAGTGTAGAATAAGCAATGTCTAATGCATTTTGTTCGTCTCGCTGTTGGGTATTAGAACTTTTCTTCTTCAGTGCTTTTCGTTCGATTTCCTCAGCATTCTTATATGCAGTCAACTGAATTTTTAAGACATTCGTTATGCAAGTATTTGTCTTAGTGCTTTTTCTTACAGTAAATTTTCTTAAGAGAGACAATTTGTAGTAAAATTCTTTCCCATAAAAAGTTATATCGAAAATTTTAGCAATTTTTTTATTTTTGTAAAGAATTGTTTAGTAAATTTTATTGAATTAATTTTTTTTTTTTAATTTCAGGTTTTTTTGGGCTATTTTTGCAAGCCTATCCAACAATTTGGTATGTATTTTTTTATTTTAACTAAGTACTTTTTCCTTAGAAAATAGTATTCTGCGAAAGTAGAAAAGTAGAGAACGCTGGGATCTATTCTAATCACCTTAGTAATTAGGGAAATTTAAAGCTAAAGTACAGCTTTCATAAAAATTACATAAAGTGCCTCTATAATGTTTTTAAGATTTATTTTGTAACGAAGTTTGTAAACAAAAGCTCTAAGAGTTAGAAAATAATTTTAAAGTTTGGATCTTTAGCCTTTTTCCACTTGGTAATATACCTATGTACCAATATCAATTAAATTTTTATTATAATACACTGACAAATGTTAATGCTTTCTTCAAATATGTACCAAACAAACATTAACGTTGGTGAAGGTCTGGAACTCAAGTGCTGCTCCAGTCCTTTTCTCCAATAACCAACGTTGTAGCTCCACTTCACATCCACTTGAGATCGATGCTATTCTCTAAGAAATTGAACGTTGGTTCGGCAGTGGACATAAAGCTGGATCTCCATTTGACCTCTTAGGCAATTCTCCAAGCGAACTCTAACACAGTATTTTATTTTGAAAAGTTTTAGTGAAAAATTAGTTATTTATTAAATTGATTTCAAGTTCAACTCCAAGGTGTTAGAGTTGAGTTGGATAAGCAGGTTGGAGATCAAATGGAGCTTGCACCATATTTCTCATACGTTAGAGAAAAACTTTCTCGTGCTTGTTGGGTATATATTTGAATGATAATTTCATATAATATTTAAAAACAAGAAATAAATGTAGGCTTTACTTTGTCATGAACACTTAGAGCTGACTGAAGAGTTTTGGTTGGCACAAATAAATATTTAGTAAACGTCTTAAAAAAAGAATTTTTCCAATAGATAAGTGTTTTCCTCAACAAAAATGTTTTTTTTTTTTTTTGTTAGAAATACCAAATGAATAATTAAATCAATCACATTTTTCAAATATGCAGTATGGTAATTAATACCCTATTCTTATTTCACCATTTATTACTATTAGTTAACTATTATCTAGAATTGGTATGTACAGTGAAATTATTTTCTCTACATAGAGAAAACGATTTATCTGTATATATTGCAATTTGGTAATAATTAACTTATATTCGATATAGGTGAAATAAATATTTTATATAAGTTAACATTGCTCCAGATGCCACCAAATCGAATAATATATTTGGCAATAATTACCTAATACTAACTTCATTGAAACAAATAATTATTTGTTGCAAACATTCATATATTAATAATCACCAAATCATATATTTGGCGGAAGAAATATTGCTTCGTCGCTAACGTATATAGGTAAAAACCGAACAGCAAAAAATCTATATTTGAAAATATTGATATCCTTACATTGGATGCCGTTGGTATTTACACAAGCATAAATACCGAGTGTACCGAGCAGAAGGTAATTAAATAGTATTTTACTTAAATATGTTGAAAATCGTATAATATTCATATTAATATGAAGTAAAATCAAATAAAAATGAGATTACCAAATATGTATTCGATTCAATTAAATCCATTTAGTCGACTCAAATAGATATCATGTTTGGCCCAAAAAATAACACTCTTACTTCCAATTATGGGTATAGTTATATTTAGCAAAATGTGTTGATATGGCTAGTAAATATTTTGAATATATCAACCAAATATATTTATTTGAAGGAAACATGCGCTTTTCTCAGTGCTTGAGTTAACATACATTCAGCAAAATTATTCCTTATTTGCGAAAATTATCGAAAATTTTTGTTTTTCAATAAAAATGTGATGTTGGTTACCTTGAGTTTTAGAAAATCAGCTTCAGAAGTAACCAAAATATATATAAAATGTTAATATTTAATTATTTTATAAAGTAAGCAACAATTTTTTTGGAGCAACAAAAAAGTATAAACCGAACTGAAAGGAAATACTAAAGAACTTAAGGAAATAACTGACATTTTTCAAGAAAAAAAAACCACGGTTTAACAAAAAAAAAACAAAAGAAAATTTCCAAGAAAACAAAAAGGTCATTCATAGAAAAAATCCGGTAAACTTTATCAAGAAAAATATTAATGTTCAAAAAAAAAGTTATTCATATAAAATATATATATATATTTTTTTCTACTAATTATTTCCAAGATGCTTAAGTAGTTAAAAGAAGTACAAAGCGATGTATTTGCCTGTACTTCGAAGTAAGCAGTACAATGGTCTAAAAATAAGTGCTGAACTCCCTTCTTGAATATAGAAAATGTTTGAAGTATTTTCAGATTAATAGATAGCACACACACATTCAAACACAAGTTTTTTTAAAATGTTGATGGTTCATATATTATTTTAAAAATTTTAAACTTAATATTTTATTAAGAAATTTTCTATTTAGAAACACTGTTTTTCTCAAAAAAAAAAAATGTTTTTAGAAATGTCCACAGTAAAATTAATTTTTTTCTTTAAAAATAGTATCTTGAAAACTTTAAAGTTTTTTTTTTTGTGCCAAATGTCACATCAGTTTTGAAAGTTTAAAAATTCTTTTTTAAACACATTTATAAATTATTGCATCAATTTTGTCACATTCCGCTCAAAATCACAATTTCGCATTTGAAAAAATTTTCTTTTGAAAAACTTCTTACAATTTTTTTTTTCTTGTTTTTTGTTTTTTTTTTTACAGGCTCCAACACTTTGTATACCGGATAACCGCTCACTAAAATTTAAAATACGACAAAATAGTTCAATAACTTTTTACTTTTGTACGGTTATGTTGAGTTTTTTTAAAAACTTTTTCGAAAAAGAAATTATGTGTTAAAGAAAAAAAATCCACACAAAAAATATTTGTTAAAAAATGCAGAAGAACAAAGAAGCGCACAACGTCTTCACACGATCGTTACCAACATTTGAATGTTTCATTTGCCAAACAGACAGACCAACTTTAGTAGTTGGCTTCCACGTTTTTTTTAACTTGCTTGTATCAGCAACAATACAACAAAAACAATGGCAGCATATAGCAGCAACGGCAACAATAAAAATCATACGAAAGAAATGTACAAGCGAACGAACGAACGATCTAACGTCCGTTCGGCTTTTTCGCTGTTGATCATCATCATCATCATCAGCATCATCATCGTCATTATCATCATCCATCTTCAGCGATGATCAAGCGTAGCGCCGCAATTGAAAGGAAATCCAGTTAAAGTGTAAAAGCAAACAAAAGCAAAAGTAATAAAAAAAATGTCCAAAGTCAAAGTAAAAACAAAAAAAAAATTTAAAACAGCAGTAAAGTCAGTGAGCGAATAAAAGAGCGCTCTTTTTACATTATGCTCAAAATGTTAAATGTTCGCGATAGATTTTAATAAAATACTGTTAAGTTTTTTAACAGCATGTTATTAACAGTGGTAGTGAGCTAACGAAAGAGAGTGCGTCATTTGCAAAATCAATTAGAAACAGATGTGCTCTCTCTTTCTCTCACCATTACTCTGTATGCGGTAACAACTTGGGGACGTACGGTTAGCATTAATAAAACATTGGATTGGAATAATTAAAATGTCATTGGTATCGGGTCATGATGATAAAACAAACATAAACAAAAACAATGATATTAAGATTTTAATTAGCCTTATGTGCTGCCTAGAGGCAGGAACAAGATATTGGATAAATAGCTACGGCATATAAGATGAATTAATCAGTTTCTAAAGAAGAACTTCTTTATGGGTGGTCATGTAAATTTTAGCTAAAGTGATTTATATAAATAGTACTGTTAAGGTAACGCGCTCAGTTGCAAGATCTTTCCTGTTTGCTAAACCAAGTGGCTTCTGGTGCAGAAGATCATATGATTTTAAATGAAAAGTTGGTACTTTGTCTATTTTTTTTTTTTTTTTTTTTTAATAACACCGTAGGCAATTTAGGATTGTTTTAGCTGATACGATAAATTCAATCAATCCAATGCAATCAGGGAACTTGTATGTATGTATATTTATTCATATTTCTTCAAGCGTAGCACAAATTTAAAGTTGAAATACAAAAACTAATAAGTAAAAAAATATAACTACAATTAATGAAGAATGGTATGAGGCATTGTTTGTATAAAAAATGCAGTATTTAATGTCAAGATTAATTAGGGAAGACGGAAATAACATTACCGGTTCCAGTAACGATAACGACACGATATGAAACATATGTTTTCTCGTATGACCGAGGACGATAACGAACATTTGGGCTGAAAAAATTCTAGAGAATCTTTTGAGGAGGCAATGAAACCAAAAAAAGTTACTGTATGGTGTAGTGGCGTAATTAGTCCATATTTTGCCAAAAATCAAAATGGCAATGCAATTACTGTGAATAGAGGTCAGAGATGATTAGAAACTTTTTGTCAAATCAATTTGAAGATATTGATTTACAGAATATGTGGTTTCAACAGGACGTTGCGACATGCCACACAACAATTGCCGCAATCAACCTTTTAAAAGAGAAATTTAATAATCGTATAATTTCTCGAAGAACAGATGTGAATTGGCCACTGAGATCATGCGACTTAACACCATTGCACATGGAGTTTCTTGAAAAGTAAACTTTATGTGAATAAGCCTCAAACTGTTCAACACCACAAAGAACATAGAACAAATATAACTAATTGAACCATCATTATGCGAAAATGTTATTGAAAATTTTGTTAAAAGATTGACAGTCTGTCGAGCTAGCAGATGAGGTTACTTGAACGATATATTTTTTCATTATTAACCGGAAGTAATGTACTTTAAATTCCAATAAAAATAAATAAAAATTTTATACATTTTATGCCTTATATTTAAAATTCAAAAAGATACCTTAAATTTGAACACCCTCTACATATTAAAACAAATCTCTGTCTGTATGTTATCTATAGATTTGAAAACTACTGAATCAAAAGTGCTCAAATTTACTAGCAATATTTGCTTTGATGTCGTAAAAGCTTAGAATATAGTTTGAAATTTTCTTGACAATGGGGTGTAGCACCTTTCATACAAAAAAAAAAAAACACATAAAACGCCATATCTTGGCGTCTATGGCAGTTACAATTGTGTAAAGGGACGTCTATTAATTACGTGAGTCAAAATAGGGGGGCGGGGGAGGGGGTCCGGCGAAGTTTCACCAAATCTCACCAAGGGAGAGGAGGGAGTCAAGGAAAACCTCACGTCAACTTCTTAATGCATAGAATTTACATTAAAAATTATAATTTAAGTCTCACTGGAGGGTGGGGAGGGGTCCCGCCAGATCTCACCATGGGAAGGGTGGTCCGAATTTTCCAAAAAACATCTCACGAAATTAATGGACGTCCCCTAACTTGACACGGAATTGGACAACAGCGTGTTGCTGGCAAGACTTAAATTTGCTATTCTGGGTACTTAAACCAAGTTCTGATATTTTGTACATCATTCCAATTATCTGCAGTAAGGATTGCATAAATTGAAGCATTTGGTACAGTTAGTAAAAAATATGTAAATTTTAACGAGAATCACCGAGAAAAGTCGGCGAGAACAAGAAGAGAACGATACAGCAGCGCCATACTAAGACTTTGTAGGGCCCGGCGTCTAAAAAGCAGAAGTGAGCCTTCACTGAAGCATACATTTTATGATCACAATAGCAGACAACTAATATTTGCTACAAATGTACGAACAAAAATATAAAATTATATAATGATGAGCAAAAAAAAAATTAACAAAAAATAGGTCATAAATAACTTTTTCCGCTGCAACTCACAAAATATGGAACGTAACCTCTAATAGGGTCTTTTTTTGTGCATTAATGGCAGAGCCAAAAAAAAAGGTCCTCTTATTTCTTTTCGCCTAAAAATACCACAAGTGCCTTGTTCTATCGTAAACCTTTGGCAAATATCCTAATTTTCCGCTACTGGGAGGCTCACTTGAGTTTGGGGCTATGACTCCTACTCGTCATAACTTAATCCACCGCTGCGTTACATATGGAAAATTTCTCCTACGAGACGTTAAGCTTGGCATCATATCGCCGAAGCACTACTAAAAAATTATAAATGGAATTTTTCCCAGGAAAATTTAGGCCTTTGACCGCATCAAATAATTTAAATCCTTCTGTACAGAATCATTACATATGTAGTTCCTTTGGGTCAATTTTTTTGTATAAATATTTTCAGTTTTTCTTTCAAAAAGAGGTTTTTTGACCAATGAGTTTCGGTTGCAATTAAATATTCATTTAAATTATTATTATTATTAAATTATTAAATTGCAACCGAAACTCACTGGTCAAAAAACCTCTTTTTGAAAGAAAAACTGAAGAAAAAAAGAATCATTACTTTCGAGTTATTGGTAGAGTTAGCTGGTAAAATAGTAAAGTGATCAAACAGCTTTTAGAAGAGTACGGTCTATATGATGCCATTTTACAATAAGTAACATTTTATCACCGCTCAACTTAAGAATAAAATTCTGGCTCTATTGCACCGAAATTTCTCATGCCATAAAATTTTCAAAATTGGCGATGCGAAGTGGCCACCAAGATAATGTAATTTTCCACTGCTAGCTTGGTTTTTGATGGTCTATGCAATGGGATGTATCAATGTTGATAAATCACAAACACTGCAATAATTCAAAGCTAATATTGAGGGGTCAGATTTCGAGCAATGAAGGTTTTGGGGGTTGGAGGGTAGCGAACACAACAGTTTATCGAGTTTTGAAGGGTTTCGACTTATCGAGATTCGACTTAAAGAGGTTCCACTGTATTAAAATATTTAAATATGTTATTACCTATAAAATCTTTATGCTGGAAATAGATTGATGATAAATTTTATACAATGATGGGCACCAACATGCACGCAAAAGTTCGTTTAAATGTGATGGTACAACAATCATATGGAGTTCTACTTCTGTTGCAGTAGAACTGAATCCTTGTTATACGCTCTCATTTGTATACGTATACACAAATGCTCTCTCGTTACTCTCAATTGCGCTCTCGTTAGAACTTGTGCCCATCCATGGTTATATCTAATATTTTCATCACTTGTCACAAAAAGTTTGTCAAACACCGGTTTGTTTATTCAATAATCTTTTACATTTTCTGCATAAACATGAAGTAATTTGCATATGAAATCGCTAATTTGCTGACAATTTTTGTCGAACAAAATTATAAATATCCAATGCCATGATAGCAAACATGTCATGTGTCACAACATTTTAATAGTAATTAATTAAGCTATTTGAATTTTAATAAGTATAAGATTAATTAATTTTTTAAAGAAAAATTTGTCTGGAATTTAGATAATTCATTAGATTTCAAGATCTTTTGAGTTGATGATAAATATTTGCTTGATAAATGAAAGGCTTATTAAAACAGCAATGTACTTATAAACATATTGTTGTAATCAAATCAGTGTTGCCATTAATACGAAGTTTTATCTGATTTTTTAGATGGCTATATATTCGCAACCATTGCGAGTTTTTAAAAATTCCTCTAAAAAATACTTTTGTATGCATATGAAAATGTTTTCTTTTCGTTTCCGGGTACCTTTTTCTATGCTTCAGTGATTTTTTTTTTCCTAAAAATTAAAATTAAAAGACACATTTGTACAAAATATTTAATCTGAAACAGAAAAACTTTGTCACCCTAATACCACACATAATTTTCAATTTCATTTTTGCATGAAAGTGTTACAATTTGCCATAGTTTAATTAAAACAATTTGCAAAGCTTGCACTTCTTTAATAGCAAATGTATAAAATTTAAGACTCTCGCTTTCATTGCATACAAAACAACAACAAAATTAAAAGCCATGAAATTCAGCTATCATTACAAACCGCATAACATCAGTGTCATAAAGCACAAATGCTGTCATCACACCAGAAGATCAACGATCGATGACAAAAAAATACAAAAGAAGAATTGCGCAACATTTCCGAAGACGCAATCTTTGCGATTGAACTACAACTTGAGGAATCTCATGAAAAAAAAAAAAAAAAAAAAATCAGCGCATATTAGTGACAAATCAAAAATATGACAAAAATTATAGAAATTGTTGGTGAAAAAAATTATAATTTTATATAATTTGATAGAGGCAAATCAATGTAAAGAAAAACGCCCTCAATTGGACACACAAAGACTTTAAGCACAAAATAATTTCAAAAAAAAAGAAAGAAGTGACACAAAATATGAACAATAACAACAATAACAACAGTGATCAACGTGACAGCAACATTGACAGATAAACAAAATGAAGATGCTAAATTGTAATGCAAAAGATTTTGGTTAGGGTGGTCTATCATTTGAAAATATTTGTGTTGAAGGAACGTTGTTGGTTTTGTAGCACATCTGCTTATTTAAGGAATAAATTATATTAAGGTTAAAATAAAAATGATGTCAGATAGAAATCAGATAACACATAGCGTATTATGATGAGCGTTCTTTATAAAAGGTGTTCAAATTTGAGGTATTTTTTTAAATTTTAAATAAAAGACATAAATTGTGTGAAGTCTTTATTTCATTTTATTGGAAATTAAAGTAAATTAGTTCTGGTTCTGGAAAAAAAAAAAATTTCGTTGAAGTAACCTCCTCGGATTACATCTGCCCCTCACTCAACTTCGAGAAAAACTTTCAGGTGAAGTATCCGGAGAGGGTTAAATGGGGGGAGGGAACTATCAATCTAAATTTTGCAACCACCATGTACACCGATGGGTCCAAGATGGACTGCAGGGTAGGTTCGGGGGTCTATTCAAAAGCCAGAGAAATTTTTAAATCTTTTCGACTACCCAACTCTGCCAGCTTCTTTCAAGCAGAAGTCTTTGCTATTCTAGAAGCCTGCAGATTAGTGGGCAATCATAATATGGGAAACCTAGCAATCTTCTCCGACAGCCAGGCCGTCATGAACTCGGAGACGATAAAATCTAAATTAGTAGAACAATGCAGGAAGGAGCTAACTAAGCTGGGGCGTCAACTTGACGTAACTCTCATGGGTTCCAGGCCACAGAAACATTGAGGCTAATGAAAAGGCAAACGAACTAGCAAGGCGCGGTTCCTTCCTTTAACGAAACTAGAGCTTGCGAGCGCGTGCATATACCGCTCGGTACAGTCAAGAGAAAGGTCTTCTCGTTTTTTCATTCTGAAGCAACAAAGAACTGGCGGGCCCTTAAAACCTGTAAAACATCCAAAGCAATTTGGCCATTCTATAACAATTCAAAAATCACTGACCTATTTCAAGAGCCGAAGTAACATTGCGAGAATCACCGCGACTTCCACTAGACACTGGACTATCGGCAAGCATGCTGAAAAATTAGGTATTTCATTTAACCCTTTTTGCCGCAGTTGCCTAAATGTAAACGAAAAAAAATCTGTCGAACATTTTCTCTATAACTGTCCGGCCCTTGCCAGAAACAGGTTCAGATATCTAGGACAAGCCTTATTCAAGAACCTCAGCGATTTGGCTGAAAATGACATCAGATCGCTGCTTAACTACCTGAACAGGACTAACTGGATATAGCTTTAATCGCAGCTTAGATTACATAGATTCTTTTGACAACCGCCTTTACCAGCTTTTTGCGGGTCACGTACATATGTGGTATTAAAACGGCACATTAAGGATTCTAGCATGCTTGCTAGACCTGCCACTTTAACCTAACCTCCTCTGCCAGCGCGGCAGGCTTTCAATATATTACCAAAATTTTGAATAATTTTTTCGCGTAATGATGCTTAAATTAACTAGTGATATTTTCTTGATGATCATTGAGTTATTGAACAGTTTGAGCATTATCCGCATAGGCTTTACTCTTCGCATTATCTTGGTGGGCAATTTACGTCTGTTCTGCACATCAATATCTTTCAATTGAAATCACAAAAAGTTTCAAATCATCTATCGATATTGTGATGCATTCACAGTAATTGCAGTGTCATTTTGAACTTCCAACTTCTGAATAGCTTTCACCATATTTAAAATAAGTTTTATTAATGAAAGCAAATTGTTCACATGTGTAGCGATCCATTTTAACTAACCGGAATATATTTACTTCATACCTGAAGAAACATCGGTCTAATCTGGTATCTCTTAAAAAAAATAGCTGCAAATTTAAAATGATACTTCAAATTTGAACACTCTGCATATTTGAGGGAGACAAACTACATATGCTAAAGTGTTAGAGCGGTTGTACGAATATAATGCATTGAGTAGTTGTGGTTTCTATCTCTCATAGTAAAACTTAACGAAAACTGATCTGATGATGAGGAATGTATATATAGATATGTATATATAGATATTGTCAAGTGGACCACCCTACCAGGTAAGGACTTTTTATCTGAAAAACTGGTTATGGTGGTCCACTTGACAAAGAATCACCCATTAAAATATTTATGAATAAGTATGTAAACAGTATTGGTGATTTTGTACTACGTGAGATTTGAACCCCGACCTTATTTTAGGAGAGCCGTTCTAACACTTAAGCTATGGAGATCGTGATCAGCTATACATAGTGTCCCTTCTGTCATCTAAATTTTATTTCTATAAAAAATTAACGTGACATTTTTTATTTTTTTTTTTTTGTTCAAAAATATCATTGATATGCATTTTTTTTATCAAAAACAATCATAATTTTGTATGAGCCACCCTAAAGGCTTATAGGAAGAAATTTTGGGCGATCGTTGTTTTTTTTTTTGCTGTTTTTAATACAAAAATAGGCGATATTGAAAACTAAACAAAAACCCACTCAAATCAATTGGTTTCGCTCAAGGCATTAGGTTTATTTTTCGCCTGAATAATAACTTAATCAAAATTAAGATGACAAAAAATTTAATTTTTTTTTTTTTTTTCATTAATTTGTATGATCATTCATTGCGCTTCCATTGATTCATGATCAACGATTGCATAACTTGTGTCAATTGTTGTGATTACCATTTAATCGTTGGCGGCGCAAAAATTTCCTAAATGAGTTTCCCACGAAATTTGCCAAATAGCATGGAATGAATGGATGGATAGAAGAAGGCACATTATCAAATAATAAAGAATAAAGTTGGTTAAAAAGTGCCAATCTGATTCGAGTAGTGAGGAAAAACTAACGATATAAGTTGCTGCTGTTAACGTGATTTTAATGTTTGAACAGCGTTGCGGCTGCAGCACAAATGGCATTGACCAATCAGAACAAAGCGCGCTTAATGCGAATTGATTGTTTGTGATGCGGCGTGTAAATTATTAAATTATCACTACAGTGAACTCCCTATTATTTTAAAGAGCATTAAAGTAAGATCGTATTCTAATCGTGAGAAAAATTAAGCTTATTTTGTTGTGATATGCAACAACGATAATTTAACATTCATATTTTTGGGTAATATGATTTGATATTAAATTTATTTCTTGAGGCGTGACAAACTCGCGCCGAGCTTTTCTGGTTCAATATATGCAGACCTGATACATATATAATTTTTTTTTTTTTAGTTTAATAAAATACTTGTTTTTTACCGATGTTTCGCGCTGAGCACAAAATGAGGCGAGACGAGGCGAGATATGTGCTAGCAACTTCTCGTCCAAAAACGAGGCCAGGCGAGACTCAAGTCTATAAAACAAGACGAGAGCGAGAACAACCAGAATCTCGCCTCGTCTCGTTCTCGGTGAAACTTTAATTTAAGGATGGCGATATATATTTTTTAATGATAATACTGAACTAAAATAACACATAGGCGAAGGCGGGGCAAAGTTGTACAATGGATATATTTATCTTTGCATTACAACGCCATCTAATGTAATTATAAGGAATTTGTGTTTGAGTAGTGAGTGCTCTTGTAACTGCCAGGTTATAGCGACATTTCGACCTTCTGTTTGCGAGAACCACGAGGTTCATAAAAATGAGTGCGGTCGATGTAAAATTCTAGGATTTTCGACTTAAGTAAATTCATTTCATATGAATCATTTAAACTTTGCTTTAGAAATATGACAATAATGGCAATTGTAAGTAACGTGAGCACGCACTACTTATCACCCGGAAATTCAATGTGGAATTTTTTCAAAAGAATAACCATTTAGGAGTAATGCGAATAATACTTAGACAATAAGTTTTCTCAACTGCATTTACTTACTACCAGTATTGACAATTGTTCAATAATTCTATAGCTTTTCATATTGAAATCATGATTGATAAAAGAGAACGTACGTGCCTTTGAAAACTAATAATTTATGAAAATGAATTTTAACAAATTACCACCGGTATAGAAATCTACTAAGCATTCCGACGTCTTGTCTTGTGCTAATAAGCCTGCTATCAGTTTACGTTTATTAAAGTTTTTATTTTGCAAAAATAGAAATGATTTCCAATCCACTATTTATACTGTTTATGTTTACCAGTAAGAAAGTTTTAAAACTATTTAATTCTAATTTTATTAAAATTTTTCTTTGCAGTGGTTGCGGAGTATTGCCCTTATCCGCCATGTCCCATTCCTTCTAATCCTTGTCCGACGACTGTAAGGTCTTTTGGGTACAGTAAAAAAATTTTGATAGCTTGTATTAAAGCTTTGTTTAGCAAAACGAAAAAGAAGCATTGCATTGTGATTTGTTATTAAAGTTCGTGAAAGAAAATATTGAATAATACAGATGTTAATAGAATATTATATAGAATTTTAAAAAATGTTTGAGTGACATTAAAAGAATGGATTGATAGGTAAGCATTGGTGTAACTAGAGCCTGTAGCACTCCTCAAAGGAGTGATAATTGATTCGTATCGACGTTTAAACTCACACAGAAAAAATTGCATGATGCAATTGTATGAATTTACTAATACGATTCAAGGTATAAATATTAGAAAAAATTATGCATCATATTATTAGAACACCAGACTTCAAATGATTTCAAGTCAGACTGAAGGGCAAAGGTATCATCATTCACCTTTACAGTCCTGTAAATTTTTATATCATCAGCATATATAAGCAGATGAGAGTTTTTGATTTTATGAGTAACATCATTAATTGCCAAAATAAACAGTAGCGGCCCCAAGTGACTTCCTTGCGGAACAGCTGAAAACGCTGTAAAAGGGGAAGACAACACTCCTCGAAATCTTATTCGATAAGAACGATCAACCGAACAAGATTCAATCCATCTGACAAAATTTATAGGAAATCCAAGCTTCTTTAATTTAAAAAAAATCAAAGTATGTGGTAGTTTGTCAAATGCTTTACTGAAGTCAGTGTAGATCTTTAAAAAAAGGACTTATTAAAGAATCCCTCCAAATACAAGGACGTGGAAAATGTTGAAAAAATAGAATAGAATTGTAGAAAACCAAATATGCCACGCCCACTTCTCCAATTCCGCCTACTTTTGGTTCAATAAATTATATTCGTCATTGATATCCACATACTAAATTTAAGCAAAATAGTTTGTATAGTTTGCGATATATGCCTCAATTAACCTTAAAATTTAGGGCGGTGACACACCCACTGATGCAATCGAAACAGATTTTAATCCAGAAATAGCTTTCCATAAAAAAACCTCTTATACCAAATTTCTGTATGATTGCTCATATATTTCGATAGATGTGCCACTAAAGGTATTTTACTTGTATGGGAGGTGCCACGCCCAGTGTTAATAACCTACATTAAATTTCATGCTAATTGCTGCAATAGTTCTCTTAAAATATCACTTCCAACTTTATGTTAATATGGGAGGTACCACCGCCCACTGATGAAATCCCGTCAAAATTTATTTAATTTTATAGCTTATAATAATTGACATCTATGCACCAAATTTTATGAAGACGTTGAACGTGTTTTGCTTATATGTGAGGTGCCACGCCCACCGGTTCTATTGTGCCAAATTTTCGTAAGAAGATACCTTTTAGCAAGTGCATCTGCCATACTAAATTTCATTACGGTTACGTTGTTAGTTCTCTAATTATAACATTTATAAATATTGTCGGCTGTGCCACGCCCATCAACGTGTTTTTCCAGTAAACTGACGAAGCTTGTATTGATGACTGCTCTTAGTAGTATAATTCCTAACATTTTTATGAAAATCGAATGTGTCAATTTTGAATTACACGAAATCATAATTTTTAATTGTTAAAAAGTGCCACGCCCACTTATCCAGTTCCGCCAACTTTAAACGAAATTCATGATATATGGGATCTGTATCCGTGTACCAAATTTCATCACAATATCTTGCACGGTTTACGAGTTATGGCGTTATAAAAGTTAAAATTTAGGGCTGTGCCACGCCTCTTTAAGATCCTTTGAAAATTTTAAACCTAGCTCAATCTTAATTTTGTTCACATGTTCACCAAATCACCAATGGACTGAGTTATATTTACATAGAGTATGGGCGGTAGGCGTGGTCGTGACCCGATTTCGCCCATTTTTATATGCTAGCAGCTTGCAAGAAGGTGTGACCTGTGTACCAAATTTCATTGAATTAGCTTGCTTATTTTTCCCGTCAACGTGATTTCAACAGACAGACAGACAGACAGACAGACAGACAGACAGACAGACAGACAGACAGACAGACAGACAGACAGACAGACAGACAAACAGACAGACATAGCAAAATCGACTCAGGTGGTGACGCTGATCGTTACCAACGGAATGACAAAGTGAATATACCCTCGGTGTAACGTAGGGTATAAAAATAAAATTAACAAGTTATGAAAAAAACTGAAAGATTTTCGAAGAGGAGGCGTGGCTTTTACCAAACATGCAAAACCTTCAAAATACTGTACAGAGAAAATTATGAATTAAATCAAATTTTACAGAAGCATGAAAGATAGTTCAGTGCGACACCGGGCAGGGCAGCTACATGCCGTGCCAGATAAATTACCCCTTTTAATAAAAATTTAAGACTACTGTGTAGGATATTTAATGTTCGGCAATTATGAGGAAGAATGAAGAATGACGTCAGTATTGTCTACTCTCTTGTGCAAATAAGGCCAAGTTAATGAAATAATTAAAAATTATACAATGTAAAACACCTAATTACGCTTTAGTTCATTAAACCTTTCTTACTAAATACTTATGAAATTTATTGTATTAATAATTTCTTTTATAAAATGTCATATTTGTAGAATTTTTAAAGTTTTTGACTTCTAATAATGTCGTAAATTTGTCAATAATTTGTTCTACATTTCTATTGCGATGTCTCGTCTTTCGGAGCATCGATGCTATGCACTTTATAACCGATATTTAAATGTGTCCTAAATCTGTCCATCAAATTATCACCTCAAATATGTAATGCCAAATATGTAGTACTCGACTATGCTACTGCTGTAACTGATAATTACTGCGATAGTTATGCAATCTAAGTTACAAAAAAAAAAGAATTGAAAAACAATTTGTTCCCGTTAACTTTAACACCTTCTACCAAATTGCCATACCAGCAGATAAAAAAGCATCGGAAGTCACAATTAGAGATGAGCAATAATGCTTCATAACGATATCTTGTAATTGATATCTTGTCGTTGATATGCTTTAATTGCTAAATGGCATAAAATTATATAGCTAATAGAGCCAAAAATCGGGTGATTTGGATTATGTTTTATTTTATTTCAATTTGATACTAAGACAATCTAAAAAAAAACACCCTATAACAGTCGAGGAAATAACGCTTAGGGGTTGATTTTTGAGCTCAAAATCTTTTGATAACACATTTTCGCGAGTACAACTCTCGTTGCTACTGTTGCTCATCTCTAAATCCCGCGACATCAAATTGACACCACCATCACCACCACCGTCGCATTGTGTTGGCGAGGGCGATAATTATGGGGTTATGCCACAGGTTAACAAAATGTAGTGGCACCATCGCTGCTTTAATTTGCATATTTTTAAGTTGACGAAGGTGACTTAACCAAAGCTGCTGCTGCTGCTACCACTGACTTACTAACTGACTGAATGTTGCACACCTCAATTGTGTGCAACCCTGCGCTGTCAACTTTGCTCCTCTTGTATTTTTTTTTTTGCCACAATCTACTGAATTTGTTGTGTTTGCACCTTAAAGAAGTCGCATGTCGTCGTCGTGGGTCGTCGTTCACATGCTGAGAATTTTTGGGGTTTTAATTTTAGTTGCTACTGTTGTTGTTGTTGCTGCTGCCTTACAATTCATTATCTTCTTTTGTAATTTGTTGACTTTAGCAATGAGATGTTTTTTTTTTGTTTTTGTTGTTGTCTGTAAACTTCCTTTTTTTTTTGTTTTTGGTAAATTAATTTGTAATTCGTTGTTATTGCAAATTGTGTATGCATAATTCTATAGTGTACTGTAAATAGTATTTGTTTTGAGGAAATCTAGCGGTATCAAAGTTGACTACTTCGGCATTTTTTATTTTGTTTTTTTTTTTTGGGTCTTCATTCATTCGATTTCTTCTTTCCAATTACTGTAATTTGGCAGCGATCAGCGCAGTTCAAAGGACACTCTTGCAAAACAAACACTAAAAATGTTATTTGCCTGCTTGGATTTCGATTGACTACTTGCTTATTTTAATTTGAATTTGATGTCTTTGTTGCTTATTTTTTTTCGGAAACGAGTGTTACGGCATAATAGTTGAACGTTTTAAATGGGTTATGGCCGAATTCCGCAAAAGGTTAATGTGTAAATTTTGGCAAATGCTATTAGCGATCGCAGAGCCTAACAGCATACTCAACTGAATTCTTATAAAAAACTTTTAAAAAAATTTTCAAGAACTCAATAATAAGTTTTGATACATCTTACTCATCTGTTCCTGAACAGGAAGGCATTCTTTAGAGGTCCCTTACTTTGAGAAATGCATTACCATGGCACTATAAATTGGTTTATTTTCAATTTCAATCCAGATATCGAAATTTGAGCTTGAAGAATTGTCATTACATACCAAGAAATTTAAAGCAGAGAACGTAACTAGCCTTTAAATTACAAAAAGGATAAGAGCAAATGTGAGATTAGGTATACAGACGAATTTTTTTTGACGTGAAGCACATGAAATTCAATTTTGTGATTTTAAATTTTAAAAATCAAAAATAATCATTATATTAAATTTTTATTTTTTTGGATCGAAATAATCGTTATTTTGAATTTTTAGTTTTTTCAGATCAGCGGAGGACGTTTTAAACCTATAATTTTGTTTGCACTCAATCTGCACTGCTCTTCCGGCATATGCGAAGTCTTAAGATACTGTGCGATACTCAACGACTTCTTGTTGTTGTTGTTTTTTAACACTTTTTCGATATTTTTCAATAGAATTCGATATTTTTTAAGTTATACGATAGTTTTCATTTTATTTATGTTTTTCGAAAATCCAAAATATCGGTTATTTTGACTTAAATTGAGAAAGTGCGATAAAGCTAAGAAAAAATTATGAAAATATAAGAAATTAATTACATGTATAATTTTTTCATTTCCCTTAATATATAAGTTTTTTACTTGGTTTTAAAGCTTCAAGCTAACTTACAAAGAAATCCAATAGCTGTAGTAGCTGAATTTGAATCCAAGGTCAGAAATTTAAAATTCAAGACAGGAGACCCAATTTCGCGGAAACTCAATAACCTAATCCACCATATTGATTCGCCATCTTGAATTTGAAATTTTTGACCTTGGATTCGTATTCAGCGACCCCAGAAACCCCCGTATACCAAATTTTGTGCTAATCGGCTAATTTTTAAACAATAAGTCCACCATATTTAATCCACCATTTTGATTTTGAAAATTTTTGAAATATAGTTCCAGATTCGTAATCGGCGACCTCAAAAACCCGCGTATAACTAATTTGGTACAAATCGGTTGATTTTTAAAAAATACGTCCGCCATCTTAGATCAACCAACTTGATTTTGTCAAATTTGACCTCAAATTCGGGATCAATGACCCCCAAGACCTCCGTATACTAAATTTGGTGCAAATCGGTTGACTATCAAAAATTTGGCTACCGCTATATTGGATCCGCCATCTTGGATTCTGTCTACCTACCACGAAAGATTTTTTGGAGCTACAATTTAAGCCAAGAAACGACCCGATCGGTTGTGAATTTTTATTTTCACAAGCTTCTATTTGTGGACACTCGACTTTTCTCCGGCTTTTAGCCGCCATATTGGATCCGCCATTTTGAATTTCTAAACGGGCCATACGGCTTTTAGAAGATTGTCTTGATCGGTCTAGCCAATTTTTGGCCGCGAAGTTGATCCGCTTGAGGTGAAACGTCCCATATACTATGTATTTTAGAAATTAGTAAAACGATCAATCGATTTCCATTTGATGGGAAAAGGACATATGAGTTTTGGACATCAAAGGTTTGAAAATTAATTTTAAACAACATTAAAAGCGACACCGACCCCAATGGTCATTTTTCGCATCGAAGCGAGCTGAATGTGTAATTTTTTTTTTTTTCGAAAATGACTATTGTATTCTTTTTTCCAATTCCTTTTACAACGAAACTCAATCATTTATGGAATCGAAAATTAAATCATTTATTAAAACTTATAAAATTCTCTATAAATCATGTCTCAGTTGTTTATTCCTTGAAATCTATTGTTATTTCGCTACAATGGATAACGTAACCTCTCTTGTCATCATATGATTTAAGTTGGCGGTTCGTTACCCCGTAGCGGAAAAATTATAGGTTTTATGGAATGAGCGCTTGAGACATGATTTGTAGAGAATTTTATAAGCTATCATTTGTTATAAGAATTTATTTTGGGAAACGCATACATTATAAGATATACGCAAAAGACTCTTAAAAAGACCGTTTTTTGAATTTGATCGATTCTCGGCACTATTAGGCACGATCGAAATAAGTCATTCCTCAGCGCATAAAAATATGCTACAAAATGTTTTTTTTTTTTTTGCTAACGTACACTCTAATGTACATACTTATGTATATGAAAAATTAAAGAATAAATAACATAATTATATAATAGCAACAGTAAAATACAATTAGTCAATTAATTAAATAAACGAAAGAAATAAAAAAAGCGCCATTAACAGTTGACAGTTACAGTAGATTCTAAGCGTAAAGCTCGTGAGAACTTAAGCGAATGCAAATATTTTTAAGCAGCGCTTTAAGTATTTTAAAATGAAACTTAATTGTTTTAAGTCTGTGGTTAGTGAAATAGAGATTTATTGATATAAATTTGCTGTGTGAGTAAGCTGTTTAAAGAAAATAAGCAGAAGAATGATAAGATTAATATGCTGGTGCTGCAACATCGGTAAAAAACCGAAAAAAAAAAATACCGTTTGTGTAGATGCTCAGATGTCATTGTGCGCAAATATAGATAAATCGCAAATGACTAATGCAATGCGCGGCATTTCTTAGATTTTTGTTTGCGATTGCATTGCATAGTTATTTCGGATATTTGATTGTGTTTTTTTTAGTTTTTTGGCTTAGACGATTTAAGCTCAATTCGCAGCAGAAATAATACAAAAAATAATAAAAAAAATTTGATAAATTGTAAGCAACGCTTCCTATGGTATGCAAAAACTTAAATTAATTGTAGTTTTTCTTCACCCATAAAAAGTAAATGCCGCAAAAGAATATTTTTTTTTTCATTCAAAATAAAAGTGGAAAAAGTTAATTACACAATGCCATACTATTTGCCAGTTTATGGCACTTGGCTAATCTGGGATGAAAGTATTACCATTACCGATTAAAATCTGTACCGTATTGAAGAAAGTTGACGACTTAGCAAAACTTAATGAGCTAGGAAGGTGCTTCTCATAATTATACGACACTTCAAAAACTTACCTCTTTTGGTTTCAAAAAAACATTTGTTTTTGTTGAAACTTAGAATAAATTCGCAAAAAACATTTTTATTTTTTTTTATTTTCCTCTATTTCTTTTTTTTCCTCTATTTCCTCTCTCTATTTTCTTATTTGTTGGTACTTATTGTCAGTCATTCTTATTTTAATTGTAATACGTTTTTAAAACTTCAAAGGAGAAATTAAATTTTTTTTACCTGTCACACCCGATCAGAGAATTGAACCTGTGTTCTGCGCCATGCCACTGTTCAAAGATGCTCATCTTACCCAACTCAGCCACTGACATCATTTTTAAGACATACTAAAATGATGTTGTTAAACTGCGCATATAACAACCATTTTCTAATCAAAGAAGCTCCTGGTTCAAACCCCGGCGACGACATATTTTTTTTTTTTAAATTTTTTTATTTTTTAATTTAAAAGTATTTAAAAAACGTATAAAGTATAATTGAATTTGCAAATCCAAAGAACAAAGGGTTTTGATTTAGCAAATTTTTTCTTTGATTCAAAGAAATGAATAGTTGAATTCCACAAATTTTAATCATAGAATTGCAATTTTTTGATTTTACCAATCTTGTTTTTTCTGTGTAGTCACCTTGGTTTTTCTCAACATCAAAAATGCGTTTTATCATCGAATTTATTAGGTTAGTGAACAAGTTTGGGTCGAGTTTGTTCCATTCACTTAAAATTACCCTTTTAAAATTGGAAACATTTTCATATTCCTTATTTTCAGCATATACTCGGCGTGCTAAGACTCCCCACACATTTCCTATGTGATTTAATTCCGGCGCGCATGCAGGCCAGTCCATAATCTCAACGGAATGAACTTGTAAAAAGACCATTGTCCTGTGACTTGTATGAATGCTAGCATTATCCTGCATGAAAAGATAGAGGTTTTCTCTAGTTTCAAGCAAAAGAGGTGGCAGGCTGCTTTTCCAGCACATTAAAGTTCTCTTTCACTATTCATTCTTGAGCTCGCAAGTTTTAACTCGAGCACACAACTTTTGTTGATTACGTCCTAGACCACAACTGAGCCGCGGCCAAAGTTTCTCTTAGAGAAAATAAGAGATTCCTTACTTAGATCACGCCCATAATGGCGAAATCCATCTGGTCCTTTCAAATGGAATTTTTTTTCATCAGACAAAATAACCAAATAAATAATAAATAAAAATTAATACAACAAAAAATGGGCTGAAGGTAGTCACACTTGTGTCATCCATTGCTAAATGGAATCATCAGTGACCTTTAAGCCGAATTGTAAGATTTTGTGTAATTTTTGTTGTTGTTGACATGCATTGTACTGAACAATAAGCTCAGTAAAATAATTATAAATTATTTTCTGTTCCGATACACCGCAAAGAAATTTTTTTTATTTCCAAAACAAATCATAGAGAACATTGTACTATCAGTTGGGTATTTTTGTGAAGATGCAGCAGAAGATGAAAAAAATTTCTATAAAAAAATTTTAGCAGAATTGTTTCTTAAATATCTAGTGTTGCTTTAAGTAAAAGAATTCATAGGCGATAAGAATTGCAATTTCCAACAGAAATAATGCATTTGCAGTGCTCTGATCCACATGAAGAAATGCTAACATCTTTATGTGGAATAATAGGTGATGGGTTGGTTGAGGATGAGACAGCTAAAGAAAATATAGATGATAATTTACTTATTTAGGGGTCGTCCACAAAAATACTGTAATTTTAACTCTCTCTACCCTGGTTGTCAACCTTTTTCTGATTTTACTACTCCCCGACTCACTGAAAGACGTACACAAAGGATTATGATACCTCTTCTGAAAAAAAAAAAATTGAAACGAAACAATTCAAGAGTGATTTTTATAAAAAAAATGGACGTCCGAAATGACCTCTATCCTTCCCCACTACTTTTCCTTTTTCTGTCCATTTTACGTTCCTCCACGCTGCGGAATTTTGTTCAATTTTATGAAATTGGTTTTTGCTCAGTGTATATATCCTTGCAAATTATTGTTCTTATCATTACTATGCATGTCCATTAACTTTCAATTAATATCGTGATAGCCAATTGAAAAACTTAAACAGATACCTGTAATTATTTCATACAGAATTAACTTCGACAATATACACACACACACACATACAATAAGTTCATAAATTTTGAGTTTTTTTTGTATAAAAATCCACCAACAACTCAAATGGGCCATAGTAACCGCAACTATGACCACGACTCAATTCAATTCATATCTTAATATTCAAGTGAGATATTTTGTGAGATTTTTACAATCATTTACAAGCTGCGCAATAAACCGTAGGGCATGAACTATGAACTGATTGCAAATGAACGAGCGAACGATCAAAAATGATCTAACCATCGATCCATGCAACGAACTTTGCATCAATGGATCAATCGATTAGACTGCAGCGGCAAGGGACTCCTTCGCTTCTGCTGCTGCTGCTGCAACATAATTTGTGGATTTTGAATTTTTAATGTGGTTTATGTAATGAGCATTAAAGCACACAGCGCAGCAGTATGCGCAGGAATCAGGGATCGTTCGTTAGCAACCAAATCGTTTGCGAGAAGCACTAAGTTGAGTGACTGATTTTTGAAGTTTTTCTTTAGCTTTGATGGAATTAATAACTTGATCGCAGAAATCGTTTATTGCGACAAGCCGCTTAAGCTAAGATACGCGGTAGAGTTTAGATCGTAACAAGCGTTTAGTTCAATTTTTTTTTCGCTATGTTAAGCTATTAAAATCAATTATTTTGCCATTTGATAAGATGTAATTGAAAAAAAAAAAAGAAAAACCGGCAGTAAACTACTCGAATTTTGATGAGCAATAAAGAGACGAAGATAATTGTGTGAAAACAAAATATTATTTAATATATAGGCACACTTTTTTTCTTGGAGTTTTATTATAATAATAATAATAATAATAATAGAGTTTAGCTACTTACTATCGCTATTAGACTTCTTAGCTATTATGCTTGTAGCTTTAAATTATTTTCAGAAATTTACAAGATTATTTCTTAGTATATAGTATGTATTTCTCAGTGATATACACATCATATCATCAACCAAATTTTTTTTTTTAATTTAAAAACCAATAAGATTTCAATTCAGGTATAGTAAGGACTGAAAAAAGCAAAAATCGCTACACATAATGTATGTAAATATTTTTAATCAATCGCTTTACTCATTGATCGCTTTATTTTTCCATTACTTTTTTTTAATAATATTAATTACCGCTTAAAAAAATTGACTTAAACTAAAATTACCCAGAATAAAATAAATTACAACTGAGAGACCTTTAATAACAATTCATTCCAATATGTGTAATCCAACCACACTTCGCAACGTTTACAACAAGTGTTGCCAAGTGACCATTATTGACGCGGCAAGGCCGTTAATTGGATGCCAATAGGCCGCGTAGTAGGCTGTTAAGCCTTTAGAGTTAAAAGTCGTTAATGGCCGTTAATTGGAGATTCAGATTATTTGTATATAAGCAAAAAAACAAAAGGTCATACAATTCTCCTCAAAAATAAAGTACTACATAAGGAATAAATTGTAAAAAGATAGTGCTATAATGAGTGCCATCCACAGTTACATTACGGCCGGTGTCATTTTTGAAGAAATACAGATCGATGTTTCCACCTGCCCATAATCTGCACACCAAATGAATGTAATTGCAGCTCATGAACCTGTTCCGGTTGCTCTTTATCCCAAATATGGCAATTTTGCTTATTGACATAACCATTAAGCCAAAAATGTACTTCAGCGCTGAACAAAGTTTTTGGTCGAAAAGTGTGGATCTTCTTCAAGCTTTCAAAAGCTTCGAAAGATCAGTCCAGCCGCTTTCATAACTTGCTCGTGTCGTTTTTTGTATGCTTTGAAGCCATAGGTGGGCAACATTTTGGAAGCAAGAGCCACTTACAACAAAAGCAATAAAGACAACAATTGCAACACCAAAAAACAAACCGTACCATAAATTTGATCTCAATAGCAGAAAAAATAAAATGCTGCAATATGCCAAAAGCCAATTTTTAGGATCAAAGAAGAACAGCAGCATGAGTGTAGAAATAAAAGTACACTGATCAAACGAAACGAATGAAGCTATCCTCAATGTGCGCATTATTGTTTCCTTATTCGCTCGCAGTGGTGAGTGCGTTTGTTGTTTTGGTTATTTTTTTTTTTAAGAAAAACGACGCGTTTGTTGTAAAGAAAATTGGCTCTTTTTTCATATTTTGCCCATTGCTGTTTTAAACCAAGATCCTTACGCGAAATTCACCAAGTTGTTGCATACGACAAGCCAAGCTGTTGAGAATGGCACTGAAACGTGTCCGTCACGGTAATTGCGTACACTAGCCGCTATATTTTATTCAGTACGAGCTGGATGTGGTCTATTTGGTGGCATATGAAAATTGGGTTTCAAATATTTTAAAGGTATAGCGAATTGTGCGTTTGGTAAGCCGATTATGTAGATCATAAGTTGCTCTTAACGCATAAAACACATTCTTCGTAGAATACTGATCTTCAGCGAATAATTTGTAGACGCTGTGCCGTGCCGTGCCTTTCCATGATGAAATATAAAAATATACTGAATAAAACTACTATGAAGGCTTGATAGGACCCACGGGTGATCTGTCATAAAATTTTCATTTGAAAAAAGTACTTCTAAATGAATCACCCGTTATTTTAACTGCACAATATCTTAATATCTGAAGCTGTCAAAGATGAAATCACGGCTCGATATGAATAGTTTTATGCAAAGTATTTCATCAAAATGATTGGGCTATTTTGACCCAAACTCTTTAGATGGGTTAAATTGATTTTTCAAAAAAGTAGCAAAAAGTAAACGCTTGAGTTAAATTTTGATAATTGAACGCAATATTTAAATCGATATTTTCTTTCTTTATCTTAGCCCTTTCTAATAATATATAAAATAAATTGTAAGCTGACTATACTATATAAATCAAAACTTGTAAATTAAGAAATTTTTTTTTGTTTTCTCTAAAATGGTTTATTTTTATCAGCAAACATTTCCTTTTGCTATTTATTTAAATTTTTTTTTGTCATCAATTGCGGTTCAAAAGGTGACTCGATGCGCTTAAATGGTAGTTAAATTGATATTTTATGCATTCGTGGTAATCGCAAAAGACACAAAGCGTGACCATATGATGATTATCTTGATATTTGACCGTTTATGGTGCGGTCTTGATGTGCCGTCATTCCTGAAGTTACCAAGCGTTAAAATTTTAAAATTAATGACAAAGAAGTTGGGCAAAATTTGGGATTAAGATAACAGCGAAATTAAAATATAAGTAACAAATATATTCAATTGGATGGGAATCGTACAGTATGTGAGCATAAATGGCACATGTCAAGCAATAACAAACATGATGTAAAATCGTTCGTCATGTCATTGATGATATTCACTTCAAGTGCTTTGCTAAAAAAAATAGCATTCGTCATACCAGCTTAAGCTTTCAATTCAGTGAGCAAACGCTTACTAATCTTTCTTACTGAGAGCTTCGTATATTTTGACCAGTAGTCATCTCTTCAATGTGAGTTATTATTTTGATTGATCTATTGATATTTAAGTGTGAAAATAATATAATCATGCAACATAATAACACAATTTATAGCTTAAGCTTACACCTCGGAGCTTAATCAAAAATTGTGTTATAAGGTTATACTAGCAGTTGAGTAAATATTAAAAATTTTTGTTGTTGTAGAATTAATTTCAGATGAATTTAATTCACATTAAGTCGAACTGCCAATAGAATTTTGCAGTGACAGAAATCTAATCAGCTATTAACTCCATCAAGCTTCTATACGACTCAAAATAGTTTACATACTGTCTTCTGTATAACTTCCTTGGACAAAGGAGCAAAAAGCATCTAACGAGAAATATAAAATATAAAATGATCTCGTTGTCAAAACTCTGCGAGTCATACGCAACAAAATCAATCAAAGTCGGCCAATCAATATGGAAAGCGGTAACCTATTGACAACTGCAAGTGACCAACTATTCATTTGGTACATGTATTTCTGAAAACTTCAATTGTCCCCCTATCTGAAAGCTCCACTGATTTCACCGCTGGACTAATGTTCTTATCCGAATTTGGGAAAAATAACGCATACCTGTAAAGTGGCTCCTGTATAGCATAGAGAATGTTAAGCGGCATCGGGAAGGACATTGGCAAGGCAACCCTAGTGTGTTAGTTTCACCAAAATCCATAACTATGTTTCCCGTAATCTTATACACTTTACTTTTCTACAGCGGGCTCTTGGGCTATAAACTTTGAAAGCAAATAAACTGACGAAATTTTATCTTCACGAAAAAAGCTACTCAATGCTTTTTTGTAGACAATTTTATGTATTTTCTAACAGGCTGGGACTATGCCATATTCTTGTAAGATTTTTTGGGTTTTTGGGCTAAATTTAAAACAGGATATAGTGCAAGGGAAACACTTAGGTTAAGGCGCATAAATTAAGAATCGTAGCTTCTAAGTTACTAAATCTAAAATATTAAATACGAGGATATCCGATACCATTTGATACTCGCAGACTTTTTCGAAACTTTTTCACTTCGATGTTTCTCATGTTTTTTCAATACTATTCGATGTTTTTCATCATTCTTTTATATTTTTTGACATTATTCCGTACTAATTATTACACTGAACTTGGTGTTTACACAACAGAAACACCAAAAAAGTTACACTAAACAAAAATAAATGCAACAGAAAAATTAGCTAAAGGTAGTCATACTAGTTTCATTCGTTTCTAAATGGAATCGTCAGTGACCTTTAAGACGATTGTAAAAATTTCAAGACCTGATAAAAAAATAAATTGGAAATATTCAGTAATGTACCTAGACAACTAATGATGATTTTTTTCTTTTCTTTACAGCACTGTTTCTTCTATATCTCCTGCATTACACATTTGCAGAGGACAGCAGGGTAAGTTTTATCTCAAGCTTCGTTCAAACCTGTGAATGATTTGTGAACAAAACTTGTCTTTGAAAGCCTGTAGCTTTAATTCATCTAGTGATATTTTTAAAAAACAATAAATTACCTAAATAATAATAACTTGGGTGATAATAAGGTGCCGCCTTTGTTTACTTTGGAAAAAAAAAAGAATTGCGTGAACATTTCTCAAGAACATTAGAAGGGTCTATGTATAGAACTTGGATTTACTCAACTATGATTCTGAAGCGCAACAACAACAACATTGGAGTGAATTGAGCCCAGCTGTTTCGCTCCGAAGCAGGCAAAGAGATCAAAATATTCTATAAAGGTTATGACATCAGTTTTTAGGAAGTTTATTGATCAACGACCTTTAAACTTGTAGAAGAATAACACGAGAATATTATTGTAAACTTTTGGAGCAGCTGGTTGAAAAATTTTGTTAGGAAAGACCTACTTTAGCGAAGAAAAACATCATCTATCATCATGACAATGCAACTGCTCACAATTGTTGTTTGTACCCACACCTCAAGAAATTTCTGCGTGAAAAACGTTTTTCATATTTTGAAAGGCCTTCCAAAAAACCACTTTAGGGATGGGATACATAAATTGAAGATTCGCTGGAAAAATGTATTGAAGTTAAGGGAGAATAATACATATTTCAAAACTAAACTCATAGTAAGTATTTCACTTGTAGGCCCGAAACTTATTAACTACCTTAGTAGTAACCGCACTTTTTCCCTCTTTTTAAGTAAAAATATGATGATATAAAAACGCTACTTAAACCGATCTTTGGAAATGAACTTCTCTTTTTATAAAGTGTGCTCTACTTTAATTTCCCCGTGCCAATATCTCGAGAACGACGTAAGATAGCGATAAATGTTTTGAACAAAAGTTATAAGGTTACCTGGGGTTCATATAGCAGTGACTTTGCCTTTGACTTTGAAACCAATTTCCAAGGTCAGAAATTCAAAATTCAAGACGGCGGACCCAATATCGCTAAAACTCATTGGCCTAATCCACCATATTGGGTCCGCCATTTTAAATTTTAAATTTCTGACCTTGGATTCGTATTAAGCGACCCCAGAAACCCCCGTATACCAAATTTTGTGCTAATCAGTTGATTTTTAAACAATACGTCCGCCATATTGAATCCACCATTTTGAATTTGAAAATTTTTGAAATCGACGACCCTAAAATCCGCCGTATAGCTAATTTGGTACAAAATGGTTGATTTTTAAAAAATACGTCCGCCATCTTGGATCGACCTTCTTGATTTTGTCAAATCTGACCTCGGATTCGTGATCAGTGACCCCTAAGACCCACGTTTACCAAATTTGGTGCAAATCGGTTGACTTTCAAAAATTTGGCCACCATATTGAATATTTGACCGCCATATTGGATCCGCCATATTGGATCCGCCATCTTAGTTTCTGTCAATCTACCACGAAAGCTTTTTAAGAACTACAATTTAAGCCAAGAAACGACCCAATCGGCTGTGAATTTTTATTTTTGCAAGCTTTTAATGCTGGACACTCGATTTTTCTCCGTCTTCCGGCCGCCATATTGGATCCACCACTTGGAATTTCCGAATGGGCCACTCGGCTTTTAGAAGCCTTTCATATACGAACATTTTAAAATCTCGTACGTCTTGATCGGTCGAGCAAAGTTTTGGCCATTTAGGTGATCGGGTTGACGTGAAACGTCCCATATATACTAAAAAGTAAAAAGGAAAAGGAATAGGAAAAAGGAAAAAAATATCTAACTTGGCATACTTTTCACACGTGCCACGCCCACTTTTACGCTTTAAAAACGACGGGATGAATATACTTATGAGTTATATCAATCTACTAACTAGAAAAATGTATATTACTACACTTAGCAACAGCAAATGTTTGCAATGGTCATATAATTCATTGCACTGAAAGCTTTTAAGTAGCTTCCTTTGCAAAACATTTTTTCGTACATGTAGCTAAGTACAAATGTTGCATTGCTTACAACACTTGAAACACAACAACATTGCAAGCAGCTAATTGAGGATCTAAAGAACTGACATTTTAAATTGTAACTGATTGTGAGACTACGTTTTTCTCGGTTTCATTTACTTTCCTTGACTTAAGCATTCGATTGAATTGTTAGACAGTTAAATGGGAGGGAAAGCATTTTCCCAAATGAGCTTTCATTAGAGCTTAAGTGTGCATCACATTAACTGCAACACCTCACGAGATATTGTACATATCGAATGGATGCTGCAAAAATCCCAATGTATGCAATACAATTTAAACGACGACGACGACGACGACGACGACGACGAATAGCAGCAGCAGCACCATCAAAAAGGAAACCTCGACCTGCCCCCCATTGAATTCCTTGTGGAAATCGTTACTTACTATAATGACAATTTAATTGGATTAATGCTGGCGCAAGTAATGCACAGCTGATAGCGAATTAAATTAATGTTAGGGTTGCCACCACACAGTTGTGTCTGTTGCATTGCATTGTGTTGTGTTGTGTTGTTATGTTGTAATTTGACCACGTTTATTTGAGGCCAAATAAAATATTGTGGTTTTTCATAAGCTTTTTTATATTAAATGCTTGTTGATTGGCTTTAAATTGCTGTACGAGCTATATGATGAATGGGATGTTGAGCTTAGTGTAGCTACCAAAAAAAAATATTGAGCCAAAAAGATTCTCATCAACAATTGTTTGTCTTAAAACCTATGAGTGGTGGCAAAGTTGGCTGCAATATATTTTCTGTTTCGTAACTAACTGTTGCTCTAACTATAATTCTTTCAAAGTTCAAAAAAAAAAAAATTGTAAATTTCAACATTGGAAAAAAAATGTTTGTCAAAGAGTTCTATCGATTTTGTTATATAAAAAATAATTTATATTTTATTTCTCTTCCCATTGAGCGAAATGCGAAATTATCAAGCTTCAGTTGTTCAAATGAAGCGCATCTGTGCCTGAGAATGCTCTGGGCGTGCAACAGCAACTGTTGCAGTGGCAATAGCAACAGCAACAGCACCAGTGACTTTACTGTAAATTCACTTTGTCATGTCGTTTCTTTTGTCTCTGCTTAGCTTGCAGTTGACCTGAGTTTTTCCTTTATTTTTTTCTTTCTTTTCTTTTTTTTCTCTTTTTTTGAGAAAACCAATTTTTCGTGCACAATTTCCTTAAACATTTTTTTTTTTTTTTGAAAATAAATTTTAAGCTGCTTCTTTTTCTTCTTCCTACACTTTGCATATTTTATTTTTTATTTTTTTCTAATTTCGCTGTTAAGGTGACCTTAAGCGTTGTCGTAATTTATTTGCAGCAGCATTCCCACATTTTTTTATTTTAAGTAGTTACATTTTAGTGTCTGCTCATCGAGCTGTCTGCTGTAGTTTCTTGTTACATAGGTGTTTCCTCCAGAAATGTGACTTTCATTTTTGTTACTTTATTGTAATTTTATTGTAAGTGCGCGCTATTGTGTGGGGTCTTCATTCGCTAATTTCCTCTTTTGTTGAATAGAAATTTTGCATATGCTAGTTATGTACCTGTGGAAATTGTGTTACTAAGTAGTTGCATAAGTTAGCTTAGGAAAATGTTTACGCATAAAAGTTGCATAGCTTCTAAATGCAAATTTTGTGCTGGCATCTACTTAATTAAGAGATTTTTCACATTCCTTTGAAATATGATGGCGCTAAAGCAACTTATTGAAACAAAAGAACCAACAGTTCAACTGAAAATGACCCATGTGATAGAACTGTGAAATAAATAACATACGAGTATATAGTTCTTATCTATTTAGTGCGTGCTAGTCGCATCAGAGATTCTTCAACAGAGCTTGGCTATACTTGCCTTATTATCTCAATTGTGCCAGCCAAGAACGTAGCCAAAAACTTGGATGAGCGGGTGGGTTCGGAACATAATTTCGTTTAATGTTATCAAATTCTTACATTTTCGGAGGGAGAGGAGTTCGGGCTCTATGGCTTCCTATGGCCTTGTTGCCAGACGTTCTTACCTATCAAACGTTTTAAATAGTCAGACTTTAAAGACAATTTCAACTTTAAAGACAGTAGCAACGTCATCATGTTGGCAAACATTTTCTGTTCTACGTAAGAGAGGATTTCTAATAGAACAAGCAAATCATTTTGAAGAAAATACAAATAGTTAGCCCTGCTTGGCTTTTGATTTACGATAGGAACCCAAATTAACAGACAATGAATCAGTCGAATCTAGAGCAATCAATGAATCGCCACCAATTAATGAGTATTTCAGTAGTAATAAAGAAGTCTAAAGATAGTTGAAGCTGTTGTCTTCTGCCCCTTAAAAGCAAAAATCGTTGATAGTTATGCTCATTATTCTGGATCTCATTTTCATAAACTACAGAAACTTTCAAACTATTCCTGCAATGGCGTAACCAGAAATTTATCCTAGAAAGAGCTTAGCCCATCCATAGATATTAGATTTCCAACATGTCGTATGAGTAACGCACGTTATTTACTTATAAATGGGAAAACGGTTTCATTCCTTTTTAACTATCATAACACAACAAAATTGCTTGATTTTTTTTCCTTTTGTTAAAAAGGTTGTGAAGAATGGAAGTGCAGAATGTAACTTTTTTCTAATAGTAGATGGTGCCACGCCTTTAGCAGGAAAATACGTTTCCACGGCTAAACTAATGGACTGATTTTGATGAAATTTGACTTTGAGATAGATTGAACCCTAAGAAAGGTTACTGAAAGTTCTTTAAGGGGGCGTGGCACCGCCCTTTATGGGAAAAAACGCTGTCACGTCAGGGGCGCTACACCGCTTTTGATGAAATTTTGCATGAATATAAACTGAATCCCCTGAGTAAAATATTGGTTTTTAGTGGGTGGTGGAAAAAAACGTTTTCACTGCTTAGCTCAGTTTGATGAAATTTGGTTTGGAGATAGATTGAAGTCTAAGGGAGGTTATTAAAATTTCATGAAAGAGGCGTGGCACCGCTCTTTATTGGAAAACCGCTGTCACGGCTGAATCGCTCCACCGATTTTGATCAAATTTGGTCTGGATATTCAGTCTATATCCTGAGTAAGGGGACGTCCATTAATTACGTGTGTTAAAATAGGGGGGAAGGGGTCCGGTAAAATTTCATCAAATGTCACCAAGAGGGGAGAGGGGGTCAAGGAAAATCTCACCTCGACTTTTTAATGCATAAAATTTATATTAAAAATTATAATTTAAATCTCACGGGAGGGAGGGGAGGGTCCCGCCAGATTTCACCAAATCTCACCAAGGGAAGGGGGGGATCCGAATTTTTAAAAAACACCGCACGTAATTAATGGACGGCCCTTAAAGATACTTGATTTGATTGACAAAATTTGATATAGAGGTATGTAAATAAAAAATATCATTTTCAGTAAAAGACATAAACTGTGTGAAATCTTTATTTATTTTTATTGGAAATAAATGTACATTGATTCTGGTTAATAATGCAAAAAGAATTTCGTTCAAGTAACCTCCTCTGCCAGTTCAGCTCGATGATGTTGTCTTTGAAGTGTTGAACAGTTTGTGGACTATCCGCATAAACTTTACTCTTCAAGAAACCCTATAAGAAGAAATACATAGCATGTTGTATCGTCCTGTTGAAACCACATATTCTGCAACTCAATATGTTCCAATTGACTCCACAAAAAGTTTTCGTTTGAGGTTTAATTGCTGTGAACGACGACGAGTTGATGTGCTCGGCTCTTCAGCAACACTGCAAAATATGTTTCACTTGATCGACCACTACAATAATAAATTCTGCTTCTCTGATCTTGAACTGTACCATTTTTAATTTTAAATTGAAATTTCTCAATGATAAGTTCAATAGTAAGGTTTGTTTTGCGCATTTTCTCTAACGTATTTTGAACGAAATTTTCTTCAACTTCTGAATATCATTCACCATATTTAAATTAAGTTTGAATAATGAAAACACGTTGTTCATTCATGTAACGATCCATTTTAATTAACCGGAATGTATTTACTTCATTGCTGAGAAAATATTGGTGTAATCTAGTAACTGCAAGCTAAATGGCGGTAAAATTTAAAATGATACCTGACTTTTGAACACTCTTTATATGTTTCTTAACAAATAAATACAAAAAAACTACAATACATACATAACTTATTATGATAATTATGAAAATAATTTACTCGAGATATTTTTGTACAATAAGTGATTTATTTTTTTTTTTATTTAGTTTTATTCTTTTATTTTTTACTGTGCTCAAAATCAACAAATATTTATTTTTGACTTCGTAATGTGCAATTTCACGTTATTGGCACACAAATTTTTTTTTTTTTGAATTTTTTGTTTCCATTTTACAACAAAACTTTTATGCATGAGAATTCTATGCGTATAACATTAAAAGACATGTAATTTTGAAGTTAACAAATTATTTAAGAATAAGTTATTAATCTGCCTAATATTAACAGTCCAAACGAAAACGCCTTGAGCCCGCAGGTTACTCAAAGTTGGGTCGCTAACGTAATCGTTAAAAGCAGCTGTAAAAAAAAATAGCAAACGTAATTATTAAATATAAATTATTTCTCATTATAATCACTCATTATGAATGGTAATAAAACAACAAAAAAAAAAAATTACAAATTATAGCTTCAGTAAAAAAACTAAGCGATGGTAAAAGTAAAAGAATTAAAAAGAAGAAGAAAAAATTCAATACATCCTCAAGCGCGCAGAACGTTGAACACGTGTTGGTAATATAAAATCGGCCATCATCAGCATCATCATCAACGGATGCTTTTGAAAACCTTCACAGCTTGATAGTCTAAGAGATATTTAAAGAAGCAAACAAAGCATATAATCCGAAATAAATCGACAGCAAAAAAAAAAAAAAAGGCCCAATGCGAATTATTTGAAATCCTCTTAGCTTCATTTATAATTTTTGACATATAAAATTAAAGAATTTTTTAATTAAAAAAACTTTTTTTTTAAGAGTTTTGACTATGAAAAAAAAGTTTTTTTAAAACTAATAACTAAATTAAAAATAACCTCTGAGCATAGTTTTAATAAAAAAAACTTTTATTACTTTAATGACTTTGGGACTGACAGTATTGCCACACTGATTGATTGCCGCCTGTTATGTTGCGCAGTTTTTACCTTTTTTTTTTTCTTTTTCGCTTCAGACATGCCAAATTATATAATTTTATGTTTATTCTATAAATTAATTATTATTTTTTTGCTTTTCTGTTTTTCTTTTGAGAAAAAAAAAATTCATAAAGAAATGATGTAACCATTAGCAAGCAATAAATAGAAGATTTATGATTCTCGAAAGTTTTTTTCTTTCTTCTTCTTTTACAAGACAGCAAAAGAACTTTCTTCACTTTTATTTTCTCATAAATTTTGATTCTTAAATGGCCATTGTAAGAAAGTGCCAACTAATGAAAAGTGAAATTATTTAAAATGCTGTAAAAAAGTTAAAAAAATAATAAAATTTTTTATATAAAAATGTGTTAAAGAAAAAAAAATGCCACACCTTGTGCGCTGAAAAATGAGGGAACGATAAGTCTTTAGCGTTGACAAAAACGTTCATGACATAATTCCACTGGCTCAGACTTTAATGCAAAAGTATTGTGACTAATAAGGTCAAAGTTAGACATACTAAGTTTAGTTAACAAAAGCACTAATTCATTTAGATGCAATTTTTTCAAATATAATTAGAAAAATTTTAAAATAAAATTCAATTCACCAATAACAATTTTCTAAAACACTTTCGTTGAACAAACAGTGCTTTGTCTTTGAAAGCACAAATCAGTTTTAAAAGCTTATTAAGTAATATTAAGAACACTTTGTAATAATTTTCTTAGAAATATAAAAAGAATGTATTTCGAAAGTTATGACTTACAAAGTTAAAAATCAGTTTTTTTGCCTACAACATCCTCTTAGCGTATAAAATGACACTTCAGTGTTAAAGAAATGACTAAATACTATGTTTAACAACAAAAGTAACACCTTGCTTGACAAAATTGTTTCAATAATTTAGTAATTGACAATCGTATGACTTAGATAGAGACAGCAAAGGACTGACGTTTTTGTGTAAAACAAAAAAAAGATTTTTTGAACAAAACGATAAGCTAAATTTTTGGTTTTTTATGGAAATTGCAGCACACAAAAGACATATAAACTAAAGTATATTAAAAGAATTGCGAATAAACTACAAGTAAAATCACTTAACAGGGGACTGACAGTTTGAACGTTACAGCCACAACACTGAATTCAATATGATAGAGAAATATGAGATAGAAAAATTTAAGCTTCAGATAAAATCCTTAAGATTATGTTACTGGCATTACGCATTTTTGTAAGCCTGTGTTACATTCTATGTGAAAAGTGTAAAGAATTGTTTAAGAAAACGAAACGAAAGTATTTACTTAGCAAAATTTTTTTTTTTTCGCCTTCAAAGCAGTTCACACCGCTTGCACTGCAACTACGCCAGCGCTTGATATCGTCCTACATAAATTGTCCGTAGGCTGTTTGAGAAAATTTAGGCTATTTCTTAATCAGCTCTTTCAGTGCATAAAACTTCAATTAATATTTAACTTTTATAATTAATAATTTATCCTTGATATACCAAGCAGTTTTTACAATGCAGTCCAGGAAAATTTTAATTTTCAGAAAAAAATCCAATCTGTTTGAGCAGGCTCACGCACTTTAACTTCTTTATATTTTGGGCCACTCTAATATAGTATATATTTTACTTTGCTAAATTTTTTATCATCTTCGCTAGTATTTTTCAATAAGCTCTTATTACTGTCTGCCTGCTTTCGGGCATTACAAACACGCAGGGTTGCCAAGTTTTGACCCGTCAAGTTTTTCATACATAAAAATTAAATTTTTTACGATTATATGAATTATTTTTCAATATTGCTGATTAAAAAAAAACTTTTTTCCCAAAAAAAAATTTTATTTTGGAAAGGCTGGAAACTCCGTCTTTGCAACTTGGCAACTCTGCGAACACGTCCTTTAAAATTTAATCTACTGAATTTTTACACAAAGTTGAGTCTATTAAAATTGGCTGTTTTTTATTTTTTTGTAAATGTCTATATATCGCATCGTCCGTAACAACAGCAACCAGTAGTTGTTGTAATAAACAAAGGAAACAACAAACAATTCATCATGCAATTCACCACCTACCACGTTTTGCATTGTCAACTATAACAGCAATAAAATCAACAACATAACACTACGATGCTATTTACTGCTTGCTATACCAGTAGGTAGTTTATTCAACCGAAACTTTTGAGAATCGTTTTATTTAATTTTGAAATAACTAAAATATTGAAAAAATTTTCAATATGAGTGACAAATTTTCCGTACTAATTTATTCAAAATTAATCAACGTAAAACAAGATCAAAATTGATTGAATAGTAAGAAAATATTGTTGAAAACAAAATAGGAGGTGTTCTACGATGAGTTTCTTAACGCCAACAAAAAATGCTTGCTTTGATAAAGCAACACTGCAATCAAATTGCATCGTACAAACACACTGTCATAATATTGACGATTAGGAACATCTGTTTGCAAAGCATCACTATAAAAAAAAATGTAGTTGTAAGCACCTATTATGCTCATTATTTACAAATGTATTGATAAAATATCACACAGAAAAGAAAATTTACCTATCTGCTTTCGCCATTGTGAAATAAGCGAGTTAGCTGTGCATCACAAGAGCATCAGTTTGCGTTCTTCTGCGCATCATAAACAATCGATTGACGTTTTGGTACACATAACATTGTAACAGTTAAAGCGTTTAGGAACGCGTGACTTTGTGTGACTGCCATGCAACTCACATTTAGGAACTCAGCCCTACTCTCCTTGAACGAGCAGTAATTATAGATATGTACATTTATATACAGGGTGTCTCATTTTAAATTACACAGCTGAATAAGTCAAAAGTCAAGTTAGAGAGAGGTCAAAGTGACCCCTGAAGGTCATTTTAAGATCGATTTCCCGCTTGGCGCAGAAAAGCTAGTAATCATTGGCTGAACCGCATAACAATCTTGCCTTAACTGGCTACAGCTTTTCTGCGCCCAACGGGAATTCGACCTTGAAATGACCTTCAAGGGTCAGTTTGACCTCTAACATGAATACCTATCTGAACGTAGAATTTTGAGCTTTTCCGGAATCCGAGGTCAAAAATAGGGGTTCCTATTTGAAAAACTAAAGTTGACCTTCAAATAACCTTGAAAATGTAGGTCATGGCTGGATCAGCCCCTTGATACCCACCAACTTTTATTTGCAACATTTTTCCAATGACTTGCAATTTTTTGACTTATTCAGCTGTGTAAGATAAAATGGGACACCCGGTATATGGATTAAGAAAGTACGCTTCAAATACCACTGATTAGCTCCGGAAAACAAAGTGAAAAAACATCCACTGTGCGAAAAGGACTCCAAGTGAAGTTTTTTACCGGAATTATTTTTATTTGGACATAAATAATAACGTGTGAAAAGTTAATTTCGAAATTGTTTGCGCAAAAAAAATTAATCAAGGTCGAGGGCTGCGAAAATTGGTTATTTTCAAATATCTCGAGCTAAAACTGAGAGCCATACCGAAAAGTGAGTTCCAATAGTTCTTCGAAGATTGGAAAAAGCGCTACCACATGTATGGGATTACTTTTGAACAAATCAATATTCTTTAAGAAAAATTAAAATTTCCGTTAGTTTTTATCAAACCTCGTATTATTTTTCAACAGCCATAGATCTCTTGAACATTTGTCCTACGGAAACTTTGTGCTTAAACTTTTTTATGTAAAATTAGCAAAAAAATTGAAAATAGCCGTAAAACAAACAGCTTAAAAGATATATGAAAATACCGATTTTCGCAGCTGTCGACCCTGAATACTTTCATACTTTGTTTCTTATGCCAGAAGAGAGATAATTCCGATAAGAAAAATTTACTTGGATTTTTTTCGCAGAATAATTTTTATTTTTCAGGGTTATGATATGGAATATTAAAATATTGCTAATATCAAGACCTTACCTATGCTTAATTTTGTTAAAATTAAGTGGTTTCTAAAAAAAATACAAATCTTGGTCTCTAGTTTCGTGTACAAGGTGTACACGTTGTAATAGCTAAGAAAGCTTAAAGCTGTAGTAGCTAAACTCTATTATTAATTACTTAAAATTTCTATAAGTTCTAGAAAAAATAGCCACAAATCGTTTTGAGCTCAAAACTTTCACAATTCTTTTTAATTATTTGAAAAAAATAACTGTTTTTGAAAGAATCATTTTTAAAATTTCTATTTCATGAAAAAAAATAAACTTAAAATTCTTTTTTTTTTGTAAGATACTTAACTATCGAGTTAATATCGCTTACAGCTTTCTTAGGTTAGAAAAAACTCTAAAAATTAATTTTAAAGTAGAATTGATCAAAATTCAGATTAAAATAAAAATCGTGAAATTTCAAATAAATGTAAATGAATCATGAGAGTTTCACAGAAATATTCCATATAAAAGTTTGCTATTATTATTCAACATTAGCTTCCGAGATATAATGATTTTTCAAAATCTATGACCATGTTTTTTTAAGCCGCTGTTTCTTTTAAATAATATATCATTATTTTTTACCCATTCCCTCTCGATTTTCCTACTGGGTCACCAGCAAACAAAAGAAAGCGCTAATCAAATATTTTTAACCTTTTTTATCAAGCCAAATGTAACCTTTTGCTACTTCTTTAACAGCAACAATTACAATTGCAGAAAACAAGTAACAACAACAACAAAAACATTAAAATCCAAACAAACTTATTGACAGAAGCTCCTTCATTTTACTGAATGCGACCAACTTCACAGTAGCGTAGTTAACAAGAGAGGAAGGTGTGCGATTTGCTAACACTTTGTCACGTTGTTTCACCATGAAAACGTTTTTGTTTAACTTTTATCAATGTTGTTGCTGTTTGTTGGAACAAAAACAACAACATAAATGCCGGTTAATGTTTTTTTTTTTCTTTTCTATAAATTTTATTTTTATATTTGTTGTTGTCTTTATATTATAAATCCAAACAAAATGCATGAGGATGATGCGCAGGCGCACACACACTATGTACACTGCAACTGTTGTCAACTGTCTGTTGTTGCTGTTGCTGTTACTACCGCCTAGTCAGCATAAAATATAAATAAAAAAATAAAAAAAAAAGCAACAATGAAGTGATTTTTGGTGCATTCGATGAATAAATTCCGGAAATCACGGTTTGCTCAAGCTAACGAAAAAAAAAAAATAAAGAAATAAATACGAGATGAAACAGTCATTTTACTTATTTTTACATTTATTTGTGTTGTAATTGTTGTTGTTATTACATTGTAATTGTTGTTGTTATTCCGTTGTAATTTACACTAAAATAACAATTGTGGGTGCTATAATTATACAACCGCAATATTTATCGTTCTACGAGTATACTAAGAATCATGGTTTTGTTTTATACATATAACAATGGACTAAGGTAGGGCTAAGGAGAGCTATGGCCCCGGGCCCCGACTTCAAAGAGGGAATGATATTTTTTGTGGGAAACTGAAAAAAAAATTATTTTTGAACATTTTTACAATTTTTTACATGAAAAACGGACCGTTCTGGGCCCTACAAAGTTTTAATCCGGCCCTGAGCATATAAAGAAAACATTATCGAACTAATCAACACAGTTCGTTTGGAGCGAAAAAATAAGTTAATGAAGAATTTTTAATGGATGGAAAGATCTGTTTTTGAACTTCAGTTACTATTCGTGTCCCTCTTTTATAAATCTCAACGAGTGTGTGATTTTTAAGACTTTTTAAGCGATAGTATGCGCTTATAATACACCTTTCAAACTTTAGGAATCTCAAACTTATACTCAAAGCCCATTTTTTGACACGCTAGGTGTGTTTTATCATAAAGCGTTACATATGCCAAGGCTCCCTTTAAGAAAAAGTTTAAATGGTCAAAAAATGGGCCCCACTGAATTCTTGAAAGTTTACAAATTTAAAATCTTTTTTCAACGCTCATGATATGCAGCTTATTTTATATGTATTTTTTAGTACTAAACATTTTTTGGCATAAGCTAAAGTCGTTAGCCCCATAAATCACAGATAATAATATGTCAAAATAAATGATAAATGAGACTAGAATCAGACATTTCTAGTCTGGTGGACATGCTTAGTATTGGACTAAAGATCCAGATACAACCCAACGAAATCAAGTGCGCCAAATAGTGAAACACGATGGTGGCTCAATATTGGTTTGGGGCAATATTTCGACAAAGAACAGTATCCTTTGATCTTTCATTAAAACTTTCCAGTTGTTATTGGCAGTATGGGCTTGTTGTTCAAAAAGTGATTTCTCGACAAGACAATGACTCAAAGCACATCGCACATGTGCTCAAAGCTTGGCTTGAAGACAGATATATTGTGTTTTGAAGTGGCTTCCATGGACTGCACACGAGTACAGTACAACAAAAGGAGTTCAAGAAAACCGTTTTAGCGAAGTTTGGGAAAAAAAGTAAAACAGATACTGAACTAAATACTAAAATTGTTTGTTGCTTGGTTGGGCTTTGTCCTCGGGCCCCAAACTGTAGAGGCGCCATCAGCAAGACCTTTTAAGAGTATTTCGAAAGTGACTTTTTTTTGAGTCCTCAAAAGCCGGACACAAAAAGAGGCATTTGAGTATAAGGTGGCTTAACGCTATAGTGAAAACACATTTCTCTAACTCTTATTGCCTGCTGAATGAGTTTTTTTTTTTATTTTCAACGCTCGTGCAATATGATATAGTTTTGAAGTTCAAAATACCATGTGCAATAAATACGATGCGCAAGAAATAAATCATCACAAAAATCTTATTGATATTTGATTCTGCCATACTCAGTTTGATGAACAGGAAAAAAGGAATGCTTGTCAATATGTATTTATGTACTTACATCACAAAATCCTTTTGGTGGCCTCTTTGATTTCATCATGTTCAAGGGTTATAATAAAAAAAAATGTATGCTACTCTCAGATGATGCTGTAATCCTATGTTGAATGTTAAGCTTATGACCTTGAATATGCTTGTACAATTTATTTAATTTATCTTTTTTCATAGATATCTTGAAATTCAATACTCTTTTGTGTTTTGTTTTTTTTTTTTTTTTTTTAAATATGTAAAAAAAGTTAAAAAATTTAAATTAATTTGGTTGTAATTCCAATTCGTTGACGGTGGCTAGTTAAAAGTTGGTTGATCTTTTCATTCTTATATTCTGCTTTGTGTTTAGTTTTTTTCCAAGTTTGCTTTTTTTTTTTGAGATCGTTTTAAATTCATAATTTAAAAAACAAAAAAAGTTTTTTTTTAATTTACATATAAACACTTTTTGCTTAGAAGCTCATATAACGAATTCTGAAAACAGTTCAATAAACTTGAGAAATAAAATTATATATATGTACATATGTCCACCAAAAATTCAACACAATAAAAACTAAATTTATCGAACTTGCAAGATTTGTTAATAAATATCCTATGTTATCTTATGGACCCATATGCCAGCCCAAAGAGTACCACCTATATCATTTCTACTTAGGACTCACTCTTTGATGAAAATTTAGGAAAAATCTAAGATTGCTGTTGAAATCCATATATAATAAAATTTTTTATGCTGACTGAGTGAGAATCAAGGCTCAGACGAAACTCTTCATCCTATAATCTCACAATTTATCCATTATCTTGCAGAAATGCAAAAATTCACTTTATAAAAAAATCTTTGATGGATGGATCTGATGGATTAATCATTTAGGCCAAACATATTATATCAAGGAAATTTCTCAAAGGTGTGTTCTGTAATTTGGTACATATACACAAAGTTATGAAAGCACATTCTGAATGAAAAATAGGTGCGTTTAAAGACAATGAAATTTCACATAGAAGTGGCGGCTATTGTTTGCAAAACTCAAAGTGACATCTTTTAAAATGAATTCTGATAAATTTCAGTTCATTTTTGTGTGTGCTGTTATTTTCAGGAGGGCGGCTGACACACCCGTTCAATGAGAATGAAGTGCTAAAAAAAATTCCAAAATTCGCTTTGCACCAATATAGAAAAATAATTTGCATTTTCTAAAGATAATTGTTTGAAAAAGTTGTTGATTCAACTATTAAGCTTTTTTTAATTAAATTTTTAACTAATGCTTTCAACATGTCATTAACAAGTTAATCTGATTAATTTTTTATCGTATTTTTGCACCAATTTTAGTCAATAAAATGTTAATAAAAATAAATTAATTTTAATGACATGCTCGTCGCTGACAGCAGCATTTGTTGATTTTGTTATCACAGTTTTATGGAATATAAATTTTGATTTGAATTTTAATAAATAATTAGAAAATATTGAGCTCAATTATTTGAAAATCAGTGCACGCCACCGATGACTCTTAACAGCATAACCACACAAATAATATATTTTATGGTCAAGGTTATCGCTGGCGTGTACCATTTTCCAAATAAAAAAAAAAATTTAAATGTGATTCTCAACATTCTTAGTGGGTCAGTCTGGAAAGATCATGACGTAAACAATAAAGGCGTCAAATTCCACTAGTGGAATTTTCATGAAAGTTTTTTTTTTAAGCAATTTGCGTCAAAAATTGTCATTTAAAATATCTCAAAAATGTCATTACCCCTATGATTTCCTATAATATGATGGCATCACTTTCAAAATCGACTTAGCCGTTTAAGAATTATGACCATAAGTGTAAACATCAGTGTTGGCATGTCACATTGATTTTTAGGTTTACGACAGTCACACGTCGTAAACTGTCGTAAATGTCACAAATGTCGCAAACTCCAGATAAACCTCGATTTCACAACACTGAAATTGTTTGTTAAACAATTTGAGCAACAAAACAATATATTATGGAACTTGAACATGTTTAACAAACAATTTTATGATCTGAACCCCCCCCCCCCTTACAGGTAATCGTGAAATGTCATTGAAAATTTAAATGCAAGAAATTTCGTTTATTGTCGTAAACTCAATGTTTGTCACAAAGGCTCGCAGTCGTAAATGTCGCGCGACATATGTGACATGCCAACACTGGTAAACATAGATTTGCACCTTCCATTATTTTCCTTATATACCTCTCTTTCATGCGCTTTTAAGCTTAGCTTTAACGTAACAAACGATATCAATATCGTTAAAATATAGTGGGGGGTGGGGAAGGGGGTAATCACTTTATCGACAAAAAAGACAATTTCGAAAAAAACTGAGTTAAGAAACAGCAACACTGGAGTATAATGCAATTAAATCAAGAACATTTAAATACGATGATTTTTTATTACTTTGGGGACGTCCATTAATTACGTGAATTAAAATAGGGGGCTGGAGGGGTCCGGCAAAATCTCACCAGGGGGGGTGGGAGGTGGTCAAGAAAAACCTCACGTCAACTTCTTAATGCATAGAATTTACATTAAAAATTATAATTTAAATCTCATGGGAGAGAGGGGAGGGGTCCCGCCAGATCTCACCAAATCTCTTCAAGGGGAGTGGGGGGGGGGGCTTCGAATTTTCAAAAGAACAACTCAAGTAATTAATGGACGTCCCCTTTCGACGTGGATTAACTCAGCAACAGTGTGACGATCAACTCGCTTTCACTTTTGGTTATGAAGCACAATCCCAGGCTACTGCTTCAAAGGTTGGTTGAATCCAAACGTTGTCGTTATTAGCTGTAGAACGAATTTTGTAAAGGTCTTTAAATTTGGTTGTTGTGTCAGAAAGCAGCGATGCTATGCGGGAGCTGATAGTGTTATATCGCCATGTGACTTATCGTGAAGACAAGTCCTGCTAAGACATTAGTTCCACTGCAATTGTGCAAGAGAATTTGACCGTCAAAAAGGTTTCTTTGAAATTTATTTTTAGGGGGAATTCCACTCCTCATTCGGAGTGCAAGAATTGTTTTGGAAATTGATTCAAACGTATGCCAAAGTGTATTGGTGTTGATGGAGTAGACTTTGAGAAACAATAAAGCCATTTTCGAAAATAATATTTATTTTTTGTGATAAATTATCAAAATATAAATAGCATTTCTCGTATTGCTATCAAATTAGGTCCGTTTTGCAGACCTCAAAAAAATTAATTTTGATGATTAAAAAATTTTTTTTTTGCTATGTTGCCATAATCAGGGAACTTATTAAATGTTAGATATATATTTGCCATTTAAATCATTTTTAAAACTATAATAAAACAATAAAATTATGTAAAAATATAGCTGACACTCTGCCTCAAATGTGGCGCGTGTATTTATTTGCTATTTTTGCCATAAAAATTTTTCCTTAAAGTGATAAACTTTTTTAATTTATTACACTAAAAACAACGAAAACCCATGGAAAGGAAGATTTTTCTGAAAAGTCAACAAAAACAAAAAAAAAAAAACAAAAACGAAATGTATTTATAATTTATGCATATTTTGACTTCAGATCTGCCAGATATGCAAGACATGTTCGTGGTGCAGACAACTGTTGAATGCATAAAAATACAGCGGTTTAATATTTCAATTTGCAAAAATAAGGAAAAAAAAACAAAAAAAAAAATTATGAAAAAAAAATAAAGTAAAACGAAAAAAAAAAAATGTTTATAAATAGCGTGGCCAAATCCATATTTTTTTCGTTCGTTACCAAAAGGGGCTGCTGCTGCTGCTGCAGCATGAGTTCAACCAAAAATGGGGATATCGTGAAAAGGGCTAGAAAACTGCATTCAAAAGATGACGACGACAAAGAAGCAACAGCAGCAGTGGCAGCAGTTGAGGATGATGTTATGACACAAAATCATAAATCAGCCAAAAACCGCATTTTTGTTTACCTACCAAAAGCATGGATGGATGGAATGATGGGCTGATGGGAAACTTTAATTATGAATACCGCAATAACTAGTGGTGATGGTGGTGGTTTCGGTGTCGTTGCCTATAACTTTAGTTTGCTCTTATTATGCTGCTTATTGTTGTTGTTTTAGTTTGAACTATTTTTTCCGCCAGTTTTGCACAATCTGCTGTAATTCGAAAGAAAAAAGAAAATCAGAAAATCCAAGATTTGGTAAAGATATGAATTGTATTTAATAAGCTCACACTCAAAATAAAAAATTTGTTATGCATTTTTGAATGTTATTTGAATCTACTAAGTAGAGTCTTTTTATTATTAACTTTTTTGTTTGGCTGTTTTTTTAAATTTGCTTATTAATTCCGCAGTCAAGTTGTCACTGTGCTACTTGTTAAAGATATTGTTTGCTTTTCTTTCCAAAGTGTCTTATTAATAATACGAAATATCACAATTTTGCAAATTTTTTATACTCTTAGTTATATGATGGAAATTTTCCTTGTTGTACACAGAAAATAATTTTGGATGGATTCGAAGCATCATGGACTTTGTTTTGTATTTGGTACTTATTTTCTTTTGCCAACTGAGAAGGTCTGAGTTCTGACTTTGGGTAGCACGTCAATGGTTACAAGCGCTTATCAACGACTTTTTTATTTCAATTTGACGTCTTGTATCTCGTAAAAATACAAACAAATTTTCCAATTACAGTTTCCCCTCCAGCACCACCCCTATGGAGCATTTTATTCAAAGACCGTTTGAAAAAATTCTCACTCGTTTGTCCCTTACAAAATGCAGGGTGTGCCAAAATTATTAAGTTTATTTTTTCAGAAAATTTGACTTAAGTGCTTCATGTGGGGGGGGTGGTGGGATATTTTTTCATCATTTTATCAAAATACAGGGTGTTCCAAACTATTGAGAATTTTTTCAGAAAATATGGTTAAAATACTCCAACGGTGGTGCTAGGCGCCGGTGCGGGGATATTTTTTCCATGATTTTATGAAAATACAGTAATAAGTGCATTATTTTAGAAATTTTTACTAAAATGCTCCATAGGATGGTTAATGGGTGATGCCGAGGTATTTTTCCATCATGCGATTAAAAAATAGGGTTGTTCCAAATATATTAAGTAAAAAAATGTACAACTTTGGAAAAGAGCATATTTTTCAATTACTCTTTTTTGTTTTATTAATATTCCGATTTTGAATAATGATGTACTAGACAGTGGCGTCAATTCGGTAGGGATGGGGAGGGCATTGACCACCTCAAGGATCTGAAACTAGGTATTATTCAATACATTAATTCAAGAAAACCATATAATAGTGGTGGAATTATAATACTCCCCCTCCCCCTCCCCCTCCCCCTCCCCCAAGGTTTTGGTGAAGTGACGCCACTGGTACTAGACAACCACACAGGGGATTTTCGATGTTGAATCTTCACTCAATTGTCCCGTATGTAAATTTTTTCAGAAAATACTCCTGGTGATGGGATATTTTTCCTGCACTTAAACAAAATGCAGGGTGTACCAGAAATAAAGACGTAAGCACATTCAAGATCTTTTTTTTTTTTTGATGAAATTGATTATGTTAGACAAAACCCATTTTCACCTCAATTGTCCTCACTTTTGAATATCTAACTAATAAGCACGCCAAGCGCGGGGTCTTTGCTCTCAATAAGCAAAGCATGGAGCGAGTAAACCTAAGGTCCTGGGTATAGAGCAAGACTCTAAAACTATTTACATTTACACATCCCATACCGTGCCCGTAAATAGTTTCAACATAATGGCGCTACTTCTCATATAGTCAGAGGCACGATGGCTAATTTTCCTACTCGTATTTTTAGAACACCCTGCACTTTCACCACACCCATATGTAAAAATTTAAAAATGTATACGTAATATGTATTAAATGTTATAAAATTAAATAAGAAAAGTCACCTTGCTACTAAGTATTCCTGAGCCAAAAGTACAGCATTAGGCGTGGCACCTCCCTTACAATTATAAAACTTAAAATGTTATACATACACAAATATATGAGACATAATCATATTGCCCTGATATTTTAAGTTTTCATATTTTACTATTCAAAAGTGGGCGATATCGCAAGAATAGGCGTGGCACCTGTCGTATATAAACATTTTTTAACGATAGCATAGTAAACTATTGCAGCATTTGTTCTTAAATTTAGCTCACGGGTAGTTCTTGTTAGGGGACGTCCAGGACGTGAGGTGTTTTTTTGAAAATTGGGACCTCCCCCCCCCCCCCTTGATGAGATTTGGTGAGATCTGGCGGGTCCCTTCCCCTCCCTCCCGTGAGATTTAAATTATAATTTTTCATGTAAATTCTATGCATTAAAAAGTTGACGTGAGGTTTTCCTTGACCAACTCCCCGCCTTGGTGGATTTGGTGAGATTTTGCCGGACCCCCTCACCACCTATTTTAACTCACGTAATTAATGGATGTCCCCTTATAAGCTTTCACAAAACAAAGTTGAGTGAGCTGTGTTAGTAGGCGTGACACCTGCCATAGAAGTACAAAGTCTTCAATATTACATTAACTGCATTAACATTTTTTTATTTATCACCACAGAAATATTTTTCAAAAGTTTTTTTTTTCGTTAAAGAACATCAAAAGAATGCCGAAAAAAGACGCTGAAGACACTCATTTTCAACCTTCTCTGATCAACAGGATATCTCTTTGAATTTATAGTGAAGACTTTGCCAGCTGCGTACAAAAAGTTCTCTCAGTGTAGCTTTAGCAGCACTAATTGCTACTCATCATGAAATTATGTTGTCGTTGAAATTGTGCCATCTGCAAATGATAACTCATAAACTGAATTTAATCAGAGTAGAAAAGGCGCTTTGCAAAAACAAACATTAACTATCGCTTTAGTTTTAACTAAAGATGGAATATTTTCCGCTTATTGCACAGCTATAAGCGCGGGATTATCTTCAACGTTTAGTCCGACTATTTTTTTTTTTTTGGTTTTAATTAAAGTTTCCTTTTTCTTTTTATCTGCTATTTAGCTGGTACATATTTTGCGCATTTCATAATTTTCCCACACGCGTACATCATGCGCAACGGCGCGCCGCATGCGTTGCTGCTGCTGCTGCTTCTGCTGCTGGTATACAACATTTCTCATTTCCATGGCGCCTAGTTAACATGGTGTTTATTTGCTATTATTTGTTGTTTATTTATTTTAGCATGAATTAGTAACTACAATTTTGCAATTTTTTTTATGGTTTTATGAGTATTATGTTGCTTTTTATTTAATGCAAAATTATGCGCCTAATTATAAGTTATTTTTTGCAAATGCCCATCTATTGTGCTTCATTTTTCTACTTTTAAGCTTTTAATTAGATTGTTATTTTGTTGTTAAGCGCCAACAATTAAACAATTAAGCGCGAAAATTTATATTTATTAATTTACTGCGCAAATTATTAAATTAAATGTTATTTTAACGAGGGCACTGGGTCCCATGTCAAGTTGTTGCATGCGAAATTGATGCGTTTTCTGAGCAGCCTTTAAATTTGACCAAATTTCGTGCGCTTATTTATGTTTGTCATTGAAAAAAGCTTAACACATTGTTAGTAAAGGGTTTTTTCTTCAACGTAAAAATATTTTGAATTGAAATGAAAAACAATTGTATACAAATTGATCCACAAACAATGTTATTAATACATTAAAGAAGCTCTCTTTATGTCCCTGTAATCACCTCATTGCGAAATTAGGCTGGTTAAAAACAAATATGCTTTATATCTAGGTGTTGTTTCAAAATAAATAATAATATGATTTTGTCTTACTAAATGTAATTACAAATATATCATTTTAGGTAGAATTACATTTAAAAAATTTTTCAAAAAATTTAAAAAAAAATAAGAAACTAGTAAAGGTGTTATCTTCATCGAGGCCGAAACTCACATACAATGTTAAAAAAAGACGTTGAAAAGGTTGAAAAAGTCGAAAATAATGTTATAAGGATCAAAGAGGTTGAAAAATGTTGAAACAGTCGAAAAAAACTGAAAATGTCTAAAATAAATGGAATCCATTGCAGAAAGTTAAAAGAAATTGAAAAGGTCGAAAAAATCTGGAAAATGTTGAAAGTGGTTAAAAAACTCAAAAATTGTTGCCAGAAGTCGAAAAATGTTGAAACAATTCAAAATTCATAAAAAAGTCGAAAAAATAAAGAAAATTTCAAATCAAGGAATCATAAGGAATATATTGGGAAAAGTTAAAAGGTTGGAAAAGTTAAAAGAATGGGGAAAATGTTGAAAAAAAATAGAATAGAAATGCAGAAAACTAAATATGTTACGCCCACTTATCCAATTCCGCCTACTTTCGCTTCAATAAATTATATTCGTCATTGACATTCACATACTGAATTTTAGCAAAATAGCTTGTATAGTTTGCTATATATGCCTTAAAATTTAGGGCGGTGACATACCCACTGATACAATCGAGACTAATTTTGAACCAGTAATAGCTTTCCATAAACAAAGCTCTTTTACCAAATTTCCGTATGGTTGCTCATATATGTATTTCGCTAGATATGCCACTTAAGCTATTTTACTTGTATGGGAGGTGCCACGCCCAGTGGTGCTATTTCGCTCACTTTAGATGCTGACATACGTTATAGCAAGTAAACCACTTACATCAAATTTCATGCCAATTGCTGCAATAGTTCTCTTAAAATATCACTTCCAACTTTATGTTAATATGGGAGGTGCCGTGCCCACTGATAAAATCCCGTTGTTATTTTTTTTATTTTATAGCTTATAATAATTGACATCTATGCACTAAATTTTATGAAGATTACTCTCATTGCACACTATCTATAGCATTAAACGTGTTTTGGTTATATGGGAGGTGCCACGCCCTCCAGTTCTATTGTGCCAAATTTTCGTAAGAAGATACTTTTTAGCAAGTGCGTCTGCCATACTAAATTTCATTACGATTACGTTGTTAGTTCTCTAATTATAGCGTTTATAAATATTGTTGGCTGTGCCACGCCCATCAACGTGTTTTTCCAGTATACTGATGAAGCTTGTATTGCTGACTGCTCTCAGTACTATCATCCCTAAAATTTTTATGAAAATCGAATGTGCCAATTTTTAATTATACGAAATCAAAATTTTTAATTGTTAAAAAGTGCCACGCCCAATTTTCTATTTCCGCCCACTTTAAACACAATTCAAGATATATATGATCTGTTTCAGTGTACCGAATTTCATCACAATATCTTGCACGTTTTACGAGTTATGGCGTTATAAAAGTTGAAATTTAGGGCTGTGCCACGCCTTTTAAGAGCCTTTGCAAATTTAAAACCTAGCCCAATCTTAATTTTATTCACATGTTCACCAAATCACCAAGTTTCATCAAAATCGCAGTAACTTTTTCAAAATGGGCTGAGTATAGGCGGTAGGCGTGGTAGTGACCCGATGTTACCCATTTTTAGACGGACATAGCTATATCGACTCAGGTGGTGACGCTGATCAATAATATGTATATCTACTTTTCTATACCTGCTACGCCCCTTTCTATGCGTTACAAACGGAATGACAAAGTGAATATATCTTCTGTGTAAGGTATAGGGTATAAAAACTCAACTCAACTCATTTTGCTAGAGTTTAGGAATGTCCAAAGTGTGGCTCTTTTTTTTTTTTTTTTTTTGGGGGGGTAAGGGTAATAAAATTTTTGTTAAAAAACACGAAAAATTTTTTCGGTAGAGGTAACAAATAAGTTTTTCGCCCCAGGCGCCCGATGTGCATCGTTCTGTTGAAACCACATATTCTGCACATCAGTTTGACTCCATAAAAAGTTTCTAATCATCTCTTGATATCCAGCTCCATTCACAGTCCTTGATGTGCTTGGCTCTTTGGCAACACTTATGCTAACAGCTGCAATATCATTCGCTTGAACGACCACTACGATGATAAATTCTGCTGCTCTGATCTTAAACTGAACCAGTTTCTCAATAATAAGTTTAATAGCACGGTTTGTCGCAGCATTTTCTCTACCGTTTTTTAATCGAAATTTTCTTCCAACTTCTGAATATCATTCATCATATTTATAATAAGTTTCAATATAGTAATGAAAACACGTTGTTCACTCGAGCAGCGATCCTTTTTAACTAACCGGAATGTATTTACTTCATAGCTAAAGAATGTAATTACTGCAAAATTAAATTTTTAAAACCCGGTTGTCGACTTTGTCAAAATGTCCCTTAGCTATCCAACAAATAAAAGGGTACTCTAAATTTTCTTATGTTGATTGCTTACCGCCAAAAAATATAACTGGAAAAGAACAAATTTTACGGAAACGAAAACAAAACGTTTAAAATAACTTTGCTTCATAAATTGTTTACATATGAAATTGTTTTTCCATTCTAAATAACTGCTATTTTAAAGGTAATATTTCTTTGCGCTGTTTTGAAAAAAAAAAAAAAACAATAATTGGACAAAATTGCGAATTTTATGAACTCGTGGCTACCCCGCAAGCGAGCTATTTAGCAAAATACAAGGTATCATCACATTTTAATTTCCCAATTGCATTTCAAAGATTTCTTAATTAATCAATTGGTCTGTCACATATGAAATTAATGATATAAATTGTTTCGATATAGGATCATAAGCAAAATAAGCTATACATTGCTATTCATATTTTTGTCTACGAGCATGTAAAAAAAAACCCAGCAGCAAATTAAAAAAAATTTGAATAAAACATTAACATGATCCATCACGTACTTTAAGTATGTATTTAAAAAAAAATAAATTTTTATATGAATATATCATGTCAAAATTTATAGCTTTTCTCAATGAAAAACGAAAGACTTAAGCAACAAACCTGCTACTTGAATGCAAATGCTTGCAAAGACCACACATTTGGCTAAAATAATAGACAGGAAATTCTTTGATGTTAAAATTAAAGCAATTTGAAACAAAAATTTTTAATTATTTAACTAATAAAAATTGTTTCCTCTGGGCGCATAACCAGCGATTGCTATTGAAAAAGGAAACATTATAAAATTAGCAACGCGCATGAATCATTAACGCAACGCATCATTAAATCAAATTTGAAGCTGGGAAAAAATCGGATATTAAATAAATAAATAAAGTTAAATTTAATTGTTGTTTTTTTTTTTTTAATGTGATGGTATGTTAAAATAAAACAACAACAAACAATAGCACCAAAATCAGCGTGTGAGGTGTCAGCTGTCAAAAAGAGAAAAAAATGAAGCGCGCGCGCCATAGCATTCAAACTAAAGCACTCACTCACTCGTCAAACTGACAATATCGATATGCAGCTGCTTTGTTGTACGGAATTACGGATTGTTGGCAACAACAACAACAATTTGAATTTATTTGCTTTTGAAATTTCTTGATACAGAAAATGGAAAATAAAATTAAAAAAAACAAAAATTATTAGCCAAACAATTGATGCTTTGAACTACTTATTTATTAGCTGTTCGTACCATTTCTTTTTTTTCGCAATCGATATATATAGGGTGTTTTTCTCATTGTTTGTTAAAATCCAAACTTAATTTCTTTTGCAACAATTTGGCGGGAATTAAATGTCGATTTTAAATGGAATTTGGGTGACTACATCAGCAACCTCACCCAACTTGCTACCGTTTTTTTTTTTTTCTTCTTCACAGCATTTGCTATTGTTGTAAATGTTTTTTTATTTTTGTATTCATTGAAATAAATTTTTGTATGTTGAGTAATTTTTTTTTCCTCCAATTTTATTTAAAGCGAAAATTAAACTTTAATAATTTTTTTTTCTTAAAAAATTCAAATTAATTGCTGTTATACAATACAGCCATGTTGTATACGCAATGTAAGTTACTTGTGCTTATCGCAACTAAAGATTCCTTTCAACTCTTTCACTTGAAAGCCAAGTAGGTATTTATTTTTTTCATATCACGTGGCAAATGAAAAATTATTGTATGCTTCGTTTTTGACAATCGGTGTTTTTTTTTTTGTAAAGGGAATACTTTTTTACAGTAGGTGTTTGAAATTTGATTTCCTTTTTCATAATCCTAGATTATTATTGCGTGACTTGATAAGAAAATTTTGTAATTTTTTGTTATTTTTATTTTTTTTTTCAAGTGAAAGCAGCATTAACGTGATACATTTCATGCTACGTGTTGAGTTGAATTAACTGTGGTGTAATATTGCTGACACACAGTGGCTCAAAATTATTTTTCATTGGCAAAAATTCAATATCTTTTGAATTCTTTTATTTTTAAATTAAAGATTCAACTGGGAATTCATTGGCTTAAGTTTTGTTACTTTGACTTCAGTTTTGCTTTTGACACTTTTAATACTTTTTCCAACGGTCATCAATGGGAACTTTCATCAATTAAATGTTGATATGAGTGGCATTGTTGATTTGATTTTAAACTCTTTATTTGAATTTCGATCTGAGTGAAGTTGATTTATGACTAATAGAATTTGACTAATCTTAATACTTTGTGTCAGCAAAACATCTATTTTCGGCTTTTTTGCATCGATTGTTGACAGAAATATTTTATTTTTAAATGAAGCCAGATTACCCATAGAGATAAATTTATCCCTCTCCTACTAAAGTTCATTTTTTACTTTTAATCTGAGATCGATTGTTTATTGTTCAAAGGAAAAAATGCAGTTAGGACACTTACACCCTAACATTTTCTTTTTAAGCTTCAGTTAAGACATAATGCATACTGAGATCAGTGATGGCATTTGAGTTTTGTGAAAATGTACTGAATCGAAACTTGAAATGTACTTTTTAGTGGCCGAATGTACTTTTTTGTCTTGAACACCCAATTTTACTAAAATTTACGAAATTTTTTCAAACAAATTACTAAAAAAAAGTCCTCATCTCAAAAACCCTAGCAAAATGAGATATATTTCACATTATGTAACAAAATCTACACACACCGATTATTTTAATTTTTTTATTTACTTAAAAAAAAAAGATTATTATTATAAATCTGCACTTTGCGATTATTTTCATTAACTTAGAAAAAAAGGTAATTATTATGAATTGTCCAAATGTACTGCAAATGTACTGAAAATGTGCTTAAAATTCCCCAAATGTACTAAAAATGCGGCAAATGTACCGAATGTACTGAAAACTTGTCGAATGTACTGACAAAGATTTTTCAGAACGCAAATATACCGAAAATGCCATCACTGACTGAGACCTGTGGAACGAGAAGACTTAGCCAAATTTTGATAGCACCAAACCAAAGTGTGTGTTTTCTTTAGTTTTGGCTAAATGCGAGTTGGAACACTTACATTCTGAGAGGATGACTCGGATTTTTTACTTCACCTTTTATTAGACTTTTGACTTAAATTTTAGTTATATTTTTGACAACAATTTTGGCTTTACTTTTGATTTGATTTTCGACTTGAATTTAATATGGCTTTTGACTTGATTTTTGAATCGAGCATTGATTGATTTTTAATTGAATTTTTATTTGATATAAAACCTGACTTTTAATATGGCTTTTGACTTTATGTACTTTAAACTTGATTTTTAACTTTTCTTTATACTTGATTCTGACATGGTTTTTGACTTTGATTAGACTTTTGACCTGACATTTGATTTGAATTTTCTAGTAAAGAAGCGCGAACAAGAAACCAAAAGCAAGACTCCACACAAAAATAATGGGTGTCCCATTTTAACTTACACAGCTGAATAAGTCAAAAGTCAAGTTAGAGGTCAAAGTGACTCCTGTAGGTCATTTCAAGGTTGAACTTCCGCTTGGTGCAGAAAATCTAGTAATCATTGACTGGACCGCTGCACAATCTTGCCTAAACTGGCTGCAGCTTTTCTGCATCAAGCGGGAATTCGACCTTGAAATGACCTTCAGGGGTCACTTTGACCTCTAACATAAATACCTCTTCCGAATCCGAATTCAAAAATAGGGCTTTCCATTTGAAAAGCTAAAGTTGACCTTCAAATAACCTTGAAAATGTATGTCAAGGTCGTGGTTAAGGTCATGGTTGAATCAGCTTTTTGATTGCCACCAACTTTTAATTGAAACATTGTTTGAATGACTTGCAATTTTTTGACTTATTCAGCTGTATAAGTTAAAATGTGACACCTCTACTCGTTAGCACTCCCCATATGCCTCTCTCTGAGGGTAGACCACATTCACTGGCCTCATGCTAATTTTATACTAATGGAGAAAGCAAAAGCCATAAATTCTCTTAAAAACAACAAAGCAGCGAGCGCAGATCGTATAGTTACTGAAATGTTGAAAACTTCCCTGGTATTCACCCCTGAACTTATGTACCCACTTCTTACACAAATTTGGAAAGAATAATGAAAACCTGAAGACTGGCTAAGGAAACTTATCACAATACCAGAACTATAGGGACAACCTGATACCATAAATTGCGTTCAATGGATTAGTTTTACGCTGCGAAAATCCAATTGAAGACTGAAGTGAAGAAACTAAAGTCTACCGGCAAGCATTACAGTGGAACCTTAAGGGTAGCAGAAACGCAGCCGTCTGGCCGTCATCGTGGAAACGATCGCTAGAGCAGCAGAAAATACGTGAATCGGAAAAATGTTGAAGAGAATTAAAGGCTCTCACTACTGAACGTGCACGTTGGAATAGTCATGTTGGGATCTTATGCTCCGTGAGGAAGTAGAGAACACATAAGAGATATCACCAATATACATATATGTAAATCGGACAGTCACTAGCAACATTCTGAAGTAGTTGCTTCTTGTTGCGCAGAAAGTTTCTGCACTAATCAAAAGGTTCGTGACCCTATTTCGGGTCAACCATTTAAATTTGATAATACACTGATTATTGTTTGAACAAGATATTCAGGGAATTGATAACATCTTAAGCTTTTAACTTGATGACTATAACAATCTCTTCATGACTCTACTACAATCAATAATTTCCTCAAATTTTCCTTGATTACTAAACAATTGACCATAAGTAACCGCATAAAAGCCGTTTATACGCAATTAACAACAGCATATCATTAAAGTTCGCCATCCATAGTTCATCATTGTCAACTGAAAAAGCATCACAACTTCATCGTCATGCATGCGCATTTTTGTCTGTCTGTCTGTCTGTTTTAGTCATCAACACAGGCACGACAGACAACTGATTAATAATTATGACCCTTTTGTGCTCGCAGTTATAATACCTTTTGCTGTTGTTGTTTTTGTTGCAATAATGTTGTTGTATTTATTTTGCTTTTTGCAACTTTGCCATTTTCCTATTCAGCTACCAAATAATCAAATAACTCTAAGGCCACATCGATTGTTGACTCTTACGATCTTGGTGTCGTTTGTAACAAATTTCTTCTGCAACAAAGTATTGGTTACCACATTCACTTCTTGGGCTTACACCTTCAAATTATCTTGTCCATTGTAGGCAGCTATAGTAACGTACGTGGCACCATTCAACATTGATTTGATATTTGTGCCTACTGGTATAAAATGGGAAGCTTGTGACAAAAACATAAGGCAACAAATTTCAACTGTCTGGACTTAAAATGAAATTTTATGATAATTGTGAACTTCAAAACGAAATTTAAATAAAAGTAATAATAAAACTCTTTAATATTAATTCCAACTTATTAAAAAGTTAATTAAAATGAAGCACCTAAAAGTATGCAACACAAATGTGTCAAAATTTACTGTCAGAAAACAAGCAAAAACTAAAAGTTTTGTGTTGCATATTTTTAGGCTCTTATTTTTATTACATATTTCCACAGCATAACAATGCAATATACCAAAATATTAAGTGACTTTTTGTCTTATTGTACTCGCTATATTTTGTTTTACGTTTCTTACGAAAACTTTGAGCAAAATTTGAGCTTAAAAAACTTTGCTACCCTGTGTAATCTACAGCAAGACATAAAAGATCCGATTCGCTGCTAAATTGACGCGACGTGCAACACAAATTTTCCCGCCGCAATCATTGCATTCATCGATTTATAGCAACTCTATGCTAGCTCTATGACACGCTGACACTCAATTTTTTTGATTTTAAGTACCACAAGTGGAGTGATTTTCTTTGAGTGATTTGCGGTTTTATTCAATATGAAAATGAAATTGAGCTCCCGTGTCGTCATGTTTGTTAAGGATACTCGTCGTCAGCAGCTGGCCATTATTGTTGATTGTTCTGTGATTATTGTTGTTGTTTTTTGTAGTAAGTGAATTTATTATTGTTTTGTTTTCGCGCAATTTGATGTGATAATTTGCATGTGTTTATCACCTTTTTTCTACTCATTTTCTATTACATAAAATCTTTGTCTGTCTTTGTAGGTCGTGATGTCATTTTGTATTTTGTGTAGAAGCAATTTGTAAGAATTTGGGTGTTAGCTCTAATTTATACAACAAGGAAGAAATGTTTAGCATCAAAACAAAAGATTTGGATAGCGAATTTGGTGGCATAAATTTCTTTTAAATTTTTTTTTTTGCTGCGGTAAAATCGCACAATTATATCCCGTCTAATTGAGGTCTTAAGGCCATAAGGCATGTCTATATTTTTGTGAGAATAAGTTAACATTTCCACAAAAAAATCTCCCATTCTCGATTTTTTTTTTTCTCAATATTTTCTATATATATTGTACTTAAAATAAATTGTTAAATTAAGTTACTTATTATAAACTAAATTTATGTAAAATTTTTCATTGCAAATTTAGTCGCTGACATCACATCTCATGCGAGAGATTGCACATAAAATGCTGCTCATCTTTAATTTAATTACTTTAAGAAATTGTTTGCCATTAATGATTCATAACAATAAAAACCGAGTTAAGATTACATTGCAAGACAACAACAACAAAAGCAACAAATTTAAATATCAACAACAACAAAATGCACAATATAATAAGTTGCTGCAACTTAAATGAAACAACTACAACAATATGTGGTAAGCCGGCAAACAATATGTTAAATTATTATATAATATTACATTTAATCATAAGACCGTGCTGCTGAAAATGTAGCCTACACCATACAATATGAACGTGCCTTTAAAATGTTAATATCCATACAGACACACTTGCATACATTCACAGGTTTTGAATAATGAACGCTTGATATACTGCACAATTGAAATTTAAGCTGAACTGAACTGAACAGAACTGAGCTGAGCATACGCATTCATAGGTTAAGCGTGATAAAATGATTTACAATAACCCTGCCTCCTCCCCCGAAAATATCGAACGGAAAGATTTGCGGCAAGTGTTGGTAGCTTAAAAATATAGTTAATCAAACTTTTAATTTCAACCGCTTTGGTTATTGATGAAATATTGAGAAAGAGGCATCGAATATTGATGCGAGACAGACTTATGCTGATGATGCATGATAAGCACTGAAAAAATTCATTCCAATAAATTGGCAATATACAGAAGATGAATTTTGTGCTCTTCTAACAAAGAAAAAATCACGTGAAAAATTTTAGAAATGCAATTTTGTTTAGTCACAAAAAAAAATTTTATAAGCCGTTTAAGTCGAATAATTTTGAAAATGACGGAAAATTTAAAAAAAAATTCAAAAAATTTTTTAATTATTTTTTGGGCTTTGGCCCACTACTTAAAGAAAAAAAATGTTTAAAAAATCCGAGATGCAAAAGCAAACTGACGTCCGAGTTGGCGTGGAATGTCCCATATACACTGCCATAAAAATTAATAAAAGTTATGTAAATGATCGATAAATTAGAATCAAATTTTCTTTCATACTCGCCAATTAAGATTTTCACACATCAAAACAAATTAAAACTTTTATTTCTAGATAAACATTCAATGTTGTGATTCACTCAAATGTCATCCTGAATAATCTACGAATCCATTTAGGACAAAATAACACAATCTCACAGGTTTTGTTTACTTGGAGATATTTTGAAGAGCATTTTCGAAGCATTAACATTTAAATATCGAAAATTTAAATTTCGAATATGAAAATGTAGAAATAATGTAATAATGATGTGGCTTCGCTAGCCACAGCAATTCTAGATATGGGTTAGGGTAAGTGGGCGGCCTTCGACCGTGGCTCAAAAAACCGGTTCTCTACAGAGGCTTGTTGTTTCAAACATGTTCAAAATAATCTCATGTTCTAGATTACTTCGGGAACGCTTAAAATTCGAAAATTTTAATTCAAAATCTTATTCATGTTCGAGTATACATATATACTGTATTTACTGTATCTTCATTAAGAAAAAAAAAACCCTGTGCTTGCTACTAGAGCTGCAAAATTTTCATTTTTCGAAATTTGAGTAAAAAAATTAAGAAAATTTGGCAAATAAGTAAGTAATTAATTGCTGGAAAAAGTTTTCAAAAATTTGACCTCTATACTGCGGCTTAATTGGACCAGTTGTAGCATTCATTTGCTCAAAATTCATATTTAAAAGCTAAGTGGCATTAAATTGCCTAGCGACTAAAGCTTAACCCTCCGATAAACCATACGTTGTGGTCTGACAGACCACATTACCTATTTTGTAGGTGTGGCCTATGAAATCACGGCATGGTCTTTTCCAGGTGTGACATTATGTGTGGAACGGTGTATAGTATGTATAGTACAAGTATGTATATGTATATATTTATGTGTAGATTTTTAACCTTATCGAATTGAAAGGTAGAATAAGTTAGCTAGACAAGTTTGTTAGCTGTTCTGACAGACCATAACCCTAAGCAATGTTGAAATTTTACTAGGACTGTTTTTTTGTTTCACGGAACATGTCCTATAATTTTAAAATACATCGCAGTCGATTCGTTGCATCGAGTTTGACAAAATCATGGCACCATTTGCCGAAATATTTTCAGAAAAAAAAAACTACGACACAAAAACTTTCAAAATGGTCTGACAGACCACAACACCAATCGGAGGGTTAAATTCAAGTCATTTGGATAACTTCTTGTATTTTATTTCTATTTAAAACTTTGGCATTTAAACAAAAAACCCTATGTATGTATATTATAAAAACTTTGAAGAGTTTTGTTCTAAGACGGATTTTAACCATGTCATCGCTTATCAGATTAAGATTTATTTCTTTAGATCATAGCAAATATTCTACTACATGTCTGCATCCAAAAAATTCGAAGTAAATATCGAAACTTTGGAATTTTTTTATCAGTTTCTTTTCAGAACATTACTTGAGTAGCTTCGAGTATATAGTGGTGTTTGTCCATTTCATGAGCGCACCCTCAAATCACTCTTTCAGAGAGTTTAACTGTGAACTGTGGGAGAGCAATGTAGTGTAGTGAGTCGCACGTAAAATCCAAATTCGACGTGCTAAGTTCCTATAAAACTCTTAAACATAGGGCTTGTAGATATGTATATGTACATACATATATCCTTTGTGTATTCAGTCGCTTTTATGGAAAACGAACGTCGTTTGTAGCCAGCCAATTGCGTAGCCACTTTATTTATGAATATGTGGTATTTCTCATGTTCACATGAAAACACATTTTTTTTTAAATGTTCGCTACGCTCTTCTGGTATAAATAAATAAATCACAATTTATTGTAAGCTAACCAAAGAAAAGAATTTAAATTTGAATTATTAAGCTAAGCATATTAAGCAACAATGACAATATTACAAAAATAGATGCTGACAGCTTGAAATGAAATCATTTCTCTAATGATATTTGTATTATTAATAATAAGTTATTCTTTTAATTAATACATGACATGAAAACATAAAAGAAGATATGAATTTTTTTTTGATTCTGCACACACGAAATCAAAAAAGCAAACTGGTTCTTAATAAATTTTTTTTTTTGAATTCTAAAACGTTTTTGCTAATTAATATTCATTGAAATTCCTTTTAACTTTTTGCTCCCATTCCCTTTCTTTTGCCTGATTTTTAACTTAAATTCAATAAATTGATGACATAAGAACCCAAGTTCATATCGGACAAAATAGAATTGTCTTATATAATGTTTTTTCTATGCATAGATTTATATAATTAAAGTAAATAAATTTGCATTTTGGGGTATAACATTTATGGGATTAGGAACAATTTATTTAAAGCAAACGAAAGACTTAAGCAACAAACATGCGCTAATGAAATTTAAAGAGTAGAAGAAGTTAAGCTTTTATTACATAAACATGTCAATTATAATTAAGATAAATTTGCTTATTGTTGTACAACAATATTATCGCTTTAACTAAATCAATCAGTAACAATAGAAAGCAGCAACAACAACCGCAGCCACAACAAGCAACAAAAATTTTGCAACACGAATTTTTCAAGGCGTTGAAACTTTAAGACAAATAATAAGAAGTAAATTCTAAGCATGAGATCTTGAGAAATAAATTCTTGAATTAAATGTTAAGCCCAACACTAACAATAAGAACAACAATTGCAGCGCCAGCAGCAGCAAATTAAACAGTTATTATTTAAATTTAAATAACAATTTAAGCAAAAACAAATAAACAAAAATGCGACATACCACAATATTTTCTCAGCTTTTTTGGGTGAAAAAATCTCATATATAAATAGACAATATAAGCAGCTAAATAAGATTTTGCAATTTTTTGCATGTGTGCGTATAAATTTGTGTGAATTTGAAGACTTTTATATGAGAGATGAAAAATTTTAGCTGCATATTGGAAATAGTCTTAAATCTCATTGTAAAATTTCAGCACTCATAAGCTTATTGGATGTTTTAATGAAAGATTTTGAAAGTACATATGCGTTATGCAGACTTCCCAGGATGCAAGGTATCCTGAACTCATTTTTAATGAAGATTTTTGTCATGATACGTAGCTTTTTCCCAGGATTTATTTTTGTTCAGACTCTTTTTTCATGATGAATTTTGAACTTGGTGTTTATATAACGCTCCCTAGCTCATAGCCGTCATGTCTATGAAGTCTTGTCTACGTTTTAAAGCTCAGATGATTTCTGATAGTTAGAGAGCCGGTGAACATTTTGTATACATAATGTTATCGTCGTTGGTATTGCTATGAAATGTATTTCATATTTATGCGAATTTGATAAACTAAGATTGAAGCGAAAATTGCGGCGTTTTTTTTTAAAAATAATTTTAAAATTGCAAAAAAAAACCTATTAAATAATTTTATCGCGTCTGCCTCTGATATTTTAAGTTCAAGCCATAGTATAAATAGCGAATATATAAATGGCAGACGTCCACACAGCTGCATTTTTAATAAGAGCTATTGTTTATATGTAAAAATAAACTATTAAGTAATTTTATCGATTTTATCCAGAAAATCGTTGTCTTCAGTATTGACCCTAAAAGCTGAAAATATACGAGGCAGACGTGTGTTTTCCAACTATTTATTTTAGGGACATTAGATTTTTTCGAAAATAATAAAATAAGTTACATCCATTTCCCTCCAAACCCCACTTTAAATTATATCGATATCTACCTTTTTCTCCGAGGTATTGTATATTTAAATTCTCCAGCTACCCTGCCGTACTGTAACTTATGCAGATCTCTTTGTAGGGCTGTATAATAAATTCCAGTTTAAAATATTTCGAAGTCAAAATAAATAAAAAATGGAAAAAAGTTAAAAGAAGACAAGTCTCAACCAGTACTAAAAGAAAAAAAAATGTTCATAAAAATCAGAGATGCAAAAGCGAAATGTTGCCCGATTTGGCGTGGAATGTCCCATATATGTACATAGCCAGAAATATTTAAAAAAAATAATAAAAATTACCGAAAAAATAGGATAGTAAATTTTGCATAAAAAAAATTGCATGGTATTAGCTTTATGTAGATACATACCTGCTTACATATATCCTTAATATTAGCACTTAAGGCTTTAAAACGTCTGCCTTTGAAAAATTCATGCTGGAATCGTCTGCCCTCTCCATTTTTATGTTTTTTATAAGTAAAAGAAGCAGTCAGTCAAGAGGCAGACGCAATAAAATGATTTAGTACTAAATTTTTTAGTGGCATCTTTGTGATATTGCAATTTTTAAATACAGTGACAACTAAGTGGCAGAGGTTGTTTCTGTCGTTTCTTATGACATAATCTTTATAGTTATCACAATCAACAAAAAGTCTACCTCTTTCTTTTATCTTTTTTTATGTATAGACGCATTGCTTAAAATAAAAGGCAGACACCTTTCGTTTATTACATTTTCAAAGAGCAGAACTACGCAGACGCAACGCAATGGCAAAAATTTTTCGCATCACTTATATTACATAAAATTTCATGATTTTCAACCTCTGCTGCACGATAAAAACATATAGAAATGTTGGTGGCCGGCTCTCTTACTTTGACAACAAATCAGTTCAATTAGCAAACTAATAAGGAAGATAGTTCTTGCTGTAACTTTTAATACATTCAAGATGGAATTTTACGTAGAAGTGGATAATACTCGGATAATATGGATATGGAGGTGTCTTTCAGACTACCCAATTGTTATAGCGTTTTTCAAGCTGAAATCTGTGCTACAGGCAGAGCCGCACAAGTGATATAAAACAGGGTGCTTACTCCATACGTCATATCCATATGTGTAAACAGTCAGGTAGCGATCAAAGCACTGAACGCCAAAATCGTGAAGTCTTGATGTGTAGAACACTCCATGGAGTCACTACATTCAATCCGACAGCATACTATAGAGCTCTGCTGGGTGCCTTGTCATAAGGGTATTTTCGGAAATGAGAAAGCTGGCTAATGTGCCAAAATAGGATCAGAACAACTGGAGAGTCAACATATTGTAGACATAAGGATATCGCTGCGGATAGAGAGCATAACGAAGAAACAAACAACATTCTGCCGGAAGCAGAACGTCTCGAAAGATATGGCCTAAACTGAACCTATGAAGAACACAAACTCTTTTTAGGTTCAGCAGAGAAGAGTTGAGAACTGTTGTAGATGTGCGGACAGGGTACTGTGTTATTGTCCCTATGGCCGCCAGATATGGTGCCCCTTTAAGAGATTTCTGCACGAGTTGTGGAGATAAAGAAGAGGACTGCCTCCAAGTGAAACCTGCCATACGCAAGCGATCCTTTTAGCCTAAATCTTAATACATTAACAGTCACATACAGGCCCGGATTTAGAAATCTGCCGCCCTTAGGACAGTCAGAAATTGCCGCCCCTCTTCACTAGAAAATATAGAAAAAAATTTTGTAATATCTTTTTGCTTGTTAATATTTTTAGGTAATTTTGTGCTCACAATCCCAGTATTTGCACTTTTTCCCTGTGTAAATAAATTTAAAAAATTACAAAAAATAAATTTCAAAGTTCCCAATATTTGCCGCCCCTAAAATCGTGCCGCCCTAGGCACTGGCCTAGTGTGCTTCTAAGGTAAATCCGGCCCTGAATATTGAATATTATTCCAGTGCAGTATTTCTGTGGTGTACTTTCATTCTGTAGCATAGCTTTTTTATTATATTTACAATACCTTGTACCACTACTAACTCATTAACAACAAGAAAAGCTGCACTATTTTGCAGAACTCCATCACTCAATACAATTTTTAGTGTAAAATGATTGTGAAAATAATCAAAGAAAAAATGCCCTCTAATGCACCGCTCCCCAACAGACCTACAAAATTTCTTTGCTACCCATTTTCTCCTCCTACAATTGCAACAGCCTAAAACTCACACAACCATCTCCAATCTAAACTAATGTTGGGCTCTTTTTTTAAGCTCTTTTTCGTGCTTGCACTTTGGCTGGGCTTAATTAATTTAATGGTTATTCAAAACAGTGCAGCTACCAAAAAAGCAACAGCAAAAACAAATACAATAGCATATTCAATGCCTTTCAAATTTATTTCTGCATTCATCAGATCTGATGTGATGCATTTTTTTTTTTTTTTTGTTTTTTTTTTCTTTAGATTTTATCGCGTGAATTCTTTGTCGTCTTAGTTATATGTCAATGTGTTGGTTGTTTTGTCTTCTTATGCATATGTATTTCTTATTGTATATTTGTGTTAGTATGCTATGCTATATGTTATGAGTATTGTTTGATTGATGCAAAACTTTTCAAGATAACCAAATTGAAAATGCAGTCAAAATCATTCATAAGTCTACAAGCCACTGATTTCGTATGCATCAAACAATTTCTGTCAAAAATTCACACGTTATTGTTGTAGTTGTTATCTGTTGTTTTCTAGCAGCTGCTGCTGCTGCTACTGTCATTCAAAGCATATAATTTTGTTGTTGCAATTTTTTTCTTCTTTTTTTTAACTACATATGCTTAGATAAAAGGCATTGATAATCAGCTGCTTGAATTTACATTGAAAGATAAGAGTCCGCTTGTATGTTAGTGTGTTAGCTATGCAAAAACTTAATGATATTTTGTATAAATTTGAATTTCTTAAAATTAACTATGTGTGTTGAAATTTTATAGAAAGAATAGCCAATGTTTTGTGAAGGTACCTATGTTTGTCCAAATGTGGACATTTATCTATATTCGACATCTTGCCAATCGAGTTCTCAAGGTTCACAACTGTCCCACACTCAGCTTTAAGAAAAATTTTCTATTCAAGTTTTCGGAGCGACTTCAGTGGGAAGAGGTCAATCTAAACTTTTTTTTTAAATTTTAAAACCGCTATTATTCACCAATGGGTTTAAGATGGACTGTGGAATAGGTGCAGGTGTTTATTCAAAAGACTCAGCAATCTTTTAATCTTTCCGTTTACCCGATTTAGTTAGCTTTTTGAGGCACAAGTTTTGACTATTCTCGAGGCCTGCAGGTCAGTGGGTAATACATATTAACTCAGAAAAGATTTTCTCCTGTAACTAAGCCGCTATCAAAGCGTTGAGTTCGGCACAAATAAAATCGAAGTTACAGGGTTTTTCAATAGGATGAAAACTTAAAATTGTATAAAATAAGTTGTGTGTGAGATATCAACGAATTTCTTGTTTTATTTGAAAAAGCCTATTGATGACATTATGTGTGTAATATGACATCGTTCAAATGGCCACCGTGGCTTTGCTGGGTGACGCGCATCCGAATGTTCTAATTTACGCTGACTCTGGCGCATAAATCAGGTTCAATTTGAGCGATAGCACGAGTCATGTTGAGTTTGAGGGCACCGATCATTGGCGGCTTATTGACATAAACTTGCAATTTAAGGAAATATATATAAGAATGGTATATAAAGAATGAAAATATTCACCGAGATCTATGCATCCCCTTGGTAACAAACCGAACCCATTGGCTCGTAATTTAACAAACATAGAGAATCTTTCTAGACTAAAAAAATGGATCATCCTTCTACGAAAGTTGTGAATACTGTACAGCACCGAACTGAACTAATCAGCTCTTACGTTTTACCCTCAACAAGGCACTTTATGCAATCATCGTGAAGCAGATGAGTACCGGGACCTAGCTTTTCTCGCTTTCCGATGAATTGGAGAGTGCAGCAGCAATAAAATTGGAGCAGCGAGCTTTTCGGCCTCTTTTGGGTGCTCGACCGAGACTTAGTTCGTCTCGGCTATCACCCCAATAATGCCCTGGAGGCACTAAGTACCCCCAACGTTGTCGACCGGGACCAATCTCGTCTCGGGACCATGAATACATTGTTTTTGTGGTACTCGCAACCCCCATTCGGATAGACTGGAACCTAGCCCGTCTCAGCTAGCAAGCCAAGACCGGAACCTCACTCGTCTCGGCTTTCAAAGGATAAGGGGAGACGCAATCGTTATTGTTATGCGCTCCAGTGCACTTGCTGCGCGTAAGCCACATGCAAGCTGAACCTACTACGCAAGAATCACAAGTCCCTGTTAACTTTTTATTTCTGGAGACAAGTTGATTATTAAATTATATATTAATTATACATAATAATAATCTGTAATAGTGTTACTTAGTTTAAGATTTTATAACTTATTTTCTCTTAAGAGAAGATTCAATAAAACGAATTGAAGTTAAAAAAAAACAAGGAAAAATATAGCTTGCCATGGTCTTTAGTGACTGAAAAACAAACAAAAAATAAAGTAAATAACATGGCTATCATGAACTGTCAAAATCTACCAGTTCCTATTGAAAAACCATATAAGTAGTAGGCTACTGCAGGAAGGAACTAGTCAAGCTAGGGCATCAATTAAACATTACTCTCGCAAGAACACAGAAACATTAAAAGTTCGCGGTTTAGTTACGAAGAGCATTTTCTCGTATTTTCGATTTGAAGCCGAAAAACAGTGGAAGTCTTTAAAACTTGCAAAACAGGCAGATAAATCTGGCCGTTTTCTAATAATAAATTTAGAACCGCCTACTTACCGTTCAGGAGCCGGTTCGACATCACACGAATCATTTTGATAGATTCAGTTCAGTTATTTAACAGACTATTTTTAAAGATTTTTTTTTATTTAAAAGCATTAGTGATTTTAGTGCGAACCAAAAAAGGTTGGCAACCGAAAGGCCCATAAAAGGCATAAAAACATGGAAGCATAGAGCCTCCATCAAACGTGCATGATCAGTAGCGATCACTCCACATCATATACTTACATATTTACTAATAAAGTTAGCAAGAAATGTTAGTTGACTGAAAATGATACATTGCAATATTTTTTAACAAAATATTTCCACTAAGACTTTAATGTTTTTTTTTCTTAACTACAATTTATACGCTCTCTTTTTTTTCAAAAAACTTTTTAGAAAACACTTGCTTATTTTGAGTAGCAAAAATTGCACAGCTTCTTAAAGATGCGATTATATTAAATGATTCATTGAAAATTTTTAAATAAAACAAAAAATTAGTAAACGCTCTTTCAATAACTTAGAGTTAAAAAATAAGTTGAAGTGCGTGTTGCTAAGCAAGTTTGTGTCTTAAGTCTTTTGTTTTAAAAATAACATGACTTAGCTGTATATTAAATAATAGCCTCTTATTTATAAACTTAAATATAACTGTATTCAGTTGAAAGTGAAATCATCCTCACGATATTATTGTAAAATTTTATTAAAAAAATTAAGAAAGTCATTAAAATTCTTATTAAGAAATGGTGTTGTTTCAATTACAATACAACACATTGCAAATAATTCGATTTTTTTTTTTGTTTTTTTTAAATTACCTAACAGCAACAAAACAAAATGAGATGCCAATAAATTTCTTTCACGCCCTTGGCAATTTGCCAAACACGGAGGTTGGACGCTGTCAATCTGCTGCACCATATTGAACTGATCGTCGAAGTTTTATGTTCAATTCAATTGAAATGAAAGTAAAATTCATTTTCAATGCAAAGTCATGAATTCGCATCCTAAATGCACACAAGCAATATATAACAGAGTTGACGTGCATAGTCAGACGGACAGACAGACAGACACACAGCCGGAAGGTGAAGGTATAATGGCATACATATGCATGCATTTAGAGTGGATTATGCTACATATTATATATAATTTTAGGATATAGGACTACAAAAACTTACAAGCTTTTTGCATCAAGATGAGCCTAATTGCATGCAACACAAAATGTTTCAATTATTACTGCAGATATTATTCAAGCGCTCAAGCATTTTATGTTGCATAGTTTTAGGTGATTTTTTTAATTTATTATTTAACTAACTATTTTTCATGCAAGTTTTAGCTCGCTTATGATTTCCTTAATTAAATTAAATATTTTTTTTTTATTTTTAATTTACACCCTAATATCGAGTACGGCTGTATTTGCGAATATTTCGCCAGGTAAAATTGTAACATCACATTCATCATCATTTGATAAAACGCTGTCAGTTGTAGTTTCTAACAAATTCACACTCTCATTGGGTGGGTTATTCGTACGCGAACGTTATCGTCGTCATCGTCACCGTCATTCATTAGATAATAAAAGTAAAATCTCTTCATTTTAGCGCATTCAGTCAGTCACTCAGTCAATCAGTCATTGAAGCAGTGTATTTTTTTTCTAATATTACCCCTTCGAAACTTATGTGCGCCTCCAACAATGAATAACATTTCAATGAACTTCAATTATGCTGAAGTTGATTAGTTGAAATTGAACCATTTCATCGGTGTTGCTTTGATTCCAATAGCGTGTAGGTATTTTGCGAGTGCTTTTTTTTTTGGTTGTTGTTGTGTCTGTTGGTCTTTGATTCATGGTTTATTTTAAGCACTGCCGCATGCTGTGCATTTTGGTTGTCAATTTCTAATTGAATCAATTGATGCGCACTAACTAACGAGTCTCAGTCGAGATTTTTGGCCAATTTTTCTTTGTCTTTGTGCACACATGTAAAAACGGATGCAAAGTTAAAGGTGCGCAATTGATAACATGGAGGTTTTTTATACCAAATTAATTAGTTGGATAATTAATCAAAAAAAAAAAAATATTTATAGTTAGAGCTGAATCTTGCAATTAAGTTTGAAGAAACGAGTTTGTGTCTGAAGTCTTTTGTTTTATAATACGAAATCAATTGATTTCATTGGCAAGGAATGATGAGTTTTCGAGTATTAAAAACATAGTTATGCAGTTAGTTGACGTTTAGTTTGAAAGCTGTAGTTTTAAAACATCAAAGGGTTTGCGTTTCAATCGATTAAAAAGCATTGGGAATTAGTATGTTTATTAGTTGTTTGTAAAGTTTCTGCCAAAATAGTTTAGAGTCTTAGAATTTAAACTCTTGTCTAAAAATTGCTTTTCATATCCTCGCTTGGATATTTAAATTGACGCATATTGCTTAGCAATCAATTGACAAGAACACTCGGAAGTCTTAAAGGTGCATAATAATACCCAAAAATAAAGTAAGTCTCCTTGTCATGATTCTTCTTGGGATGTTCGAATTTGAATTTTGGGCACGACTGTAGATCAAAAATAAATTCCGTGTCGTACTTTTTTACCCACAAGCACCCAAATCCCACGTAATTTTCACGCTATTTGTTATTTAGTTATATTGTGCTATATTAAGCGCTTCAATGTTGGCAGCATATGCTATTGTTAACATTCAGACGATAGTTTAAAGCTATGTATGTATATCACAAAAAGTTGGGTGAAGGTAGGACTAGAGGGGCTTTAGCCCCAAGTTCATGGGGTCACTAACCAGAGCTGGATTATGGTGTTAGGGTAAGGCTAGAGTGGGTTACGGGACCTGGATCCTGAGCTCAAGAGAACCCCAACATGCTAAGTTGCAGGACCTAGTTTTCTTTATCACTCAGTCAATATATGTATGATGCGTCCAGTTGCAAATTCCATGTCCGTCCAAGTGCAAAAAAATAAGAAATTCTCATAACATCAAAATCTGGACCATGCTTTATCGTTCCGCTATGTCTTTAGATTAAAAAAAAATTATTTGACAGATATACAAAATTTTTTAAATTTATTTTGATGCATAGATTTCAAAAACCGACCAAGTCCAAGAACTTGCTTTCAAAAACGGCCGAGTCCATGAACTTGCTCCAATTTTTTTGTAAATTCTTTTCAATTGAACAACTCAATTTGGCTAATTTGGCTATAGTACAATCATTTGGTAGTTTTACCTGGAAAATTTTCCGGGAGTTTTGAAAATGGGTAATTTTTACAGATTTCGATGTGCTCTTTCCGAATATCAATTTTGCTAGCTCGTAGTTTTGCCTCTCGCGCCACCATATTGGAAAAATGGCACCGACTCATTTTACGATAAAAACAAGTATATACATAATAAAACTAGAGGAAATTACCTACAGTTTATGTCTGGGTCTTTTTTTCGTAAAATCAATAGCTTTGGCGTACGAGCGCCGCAAAGTGTACTTCCACATGCGTTTTGGCCAATACACTCATTTCCACACCACCTTGAAGTAGAGTAAGCGGCGCGTTTTTTTATCGTGGTATCCCCAGTAGACCTAACCCACAAACAATTTAGTATTTTAAAACTGAGCGTATCCTCCTTCGCTTCGCTGTTCTTGATGGACCAAGTGTTGCGAGTTCATTGTCCTTAGAACCCATTGAAACGTCACAGATCGAAATTTTTTCGAGGGTTAGTAAGGTGACTGAAATTGGTATTACTTTGTACTTAGCCTGACCAAAGGTAAAGGTCTGTACTAACTGCTATCACTGGTTGTCAGGAGCCCATAGAGCTTCGACTCCTACCTGACAATGGCGAGAAGTCTTTTATGGTAAATCGTATATGATGGGCATGCACCCTGGTGGCTATGGTTGATACCCAAATCACGGGTGGAGGTATTAAGATGGGACTCAACCTAAACCAAGGGTGACGTTTTTTCCTTACGCATAACTTTATATGATTCCTGTGGTATGGGATTATTCCCTTATCATCAAGGTGCTGATCGGCACCTACTTCGAATTCGAGTGTGACACCTCACATTGTGAAATTAAGCCTATGCGGCTTAAGGCGTGCATCAATAACGTCATTTTAACAATTTTTATAGAAAATATATATATTCTATATTATAAACAACTTTTTTTATTTAGTTACTAGCTGGCCTGTTAGACGTTGTTCTGCCCTTACCAGTAGTCGGGGCGATGAGTTTAATTTGGTTATATTCCTTGTATCGAGTTTCACTTATTTCCGTCGTTGCTTTTCTCATATAGAAGTCGAGTAGACGACCATTTTTTTATTGAAACTTATTTTTGTCCACCTTTTATTTACTAAATCTCATCCATCTGCGTCAAATAGTTTTTGAATTATAAAAAAAATGATTTTTTCTCATATCAGGGGCGTGACAACGCCAATTTTTTTATTAAAACTTATCTTTACTCCTACCTTTTATATATGTTCTAAGTCGCATTCATTTGCATCAAATAGTTGTTGAGACATTCTGAGTTTTATTTTTCTCTTATAGCGTGGAATCTCCCATTTTATTCAAACCAAACTATCCTACAAATCTTCTGCAAACCATAAGAAACTGATGTACTAAATCTTTTCATGATCGGTTGACTAGTTTAGGAGTTCATAAACAACCCAAAGTCTTAATCCGACGCTGTTCATAATGCGGTGAATGGAAATTGCTGATAAGTGCAATTTTGCTGAGCACCCTCTTTCCATACAAATACAAAATATCTTTAATTGGTAGTTAATAAAAAAAAAACTAAATTTAACAAATTTTTTTCTTTTCGGCAGTTTGAAACGGCTGATATTTTTGAGAATCATTCATGGTTACGCTGTGTAATTTGAAATGAAACATGCAATTTATGTATCAAAACTAAATGGCGAAAAATAATCTAATTTTTTTTTTTTTTTTTTTCAAGGAAAACTTAATCGTTAATGATATGTTAGACCTTTGTATAAAACTCGTAAAAATTTCACGTCATAAAAAAGTAAAATCGATAAGAGATTGAAATAAATGATTATTTCAATTCAAACGCTTTAATTAATTTTAATTATTTAAAACCAAAAATTAAGCACGATCTTTGCAAATCATTTAAGCAATGCGCGACGCCCTAAATTCCAGCCATGGTAACAACTCAATCAACTGACTAGTCCGTAACACTAAGCGCAGCAATTTCGGCTCAATTTAAGAGTAGCATCAATGACAATAGCAGCGGAATTCATGCTGAGTATAATAAATTGACGATATTGATGATGATGAATTTAAAATTCAATAAAAGGCGAAAATGTTGAATTTGCCAAAAGAAAAAAAAAAAAATATATAAAAACTTTATACCCTAAACTCTAAATAAAAATAAAAACTTTCCCACGTTAGAAGATGTTCAGCTGAAAATTTTTATTGCAAATAACTACGAATTTAAAAAAACAAAAAATCGTTTAAAAATGACATTGACCAGAAATCAAAAAATCACTAGAAACCCAACAAATTGCAGCCACGTTTTAAATGTTTTTTTTTTTTTTTCAGTTTAGAAGCAAGAACTCTTCCTTAATTTATTGTTGCAAGCGATGTTGTTGATTTTTCTACTGCTGCTGCAATTGTTGCTATTGTCATGTTAAAGTTTAATTGTAATTTAATTTGCGTTTAATTTAAATGCTGCAAAATGAATAAATATTGGCTATTTAATGATGCCTGTCGATGTCGAACAACCTTTGCAGATATTTATGCATAGGGGGCGGGTGTTGCGCGGACTATGCTTGCAACACTGGTATTTTATGAATGAGCCGCCGCTGATCGTGCCTAGAATAACACTGAATTAAATTGTTGGAGGTTAAATTGAGAGTGGAACAAAAAAAAAATAGTAAACAAAAGAGATTTCAGATAAACCATACAATAATTCGACGGCTGCAACGTGCTTAACACCTTCGTGCTGTAGAGATGATAAGCGCTTTGTTTGCAATTACAATAAATATGCAAAAAAACAACAGAAAAAAAAGTGAACAATAAATGAAGATGATTTTCTTCAACAAATACGTTAATACCCATAGTTTACTAAAGTAGCATAATTAAAACATAAATTAAAGGTATTACGTATTATTTATTTCTAATTTGTTGTTAAAAGTCAAAGTTTGTAGCTTAAGTCTTTTGTTCATGTTGCATTTGCTGTCAATGAAGGCATAAACTGGCATGGTGCAATTTCAGCAAATTGTTTAAGGTTTTGGGAACTTTTTTCCCATATTATAAATTTAGTGATTCAATTCCCTCCAAAAGATATATTTAACAGAAATCTACGTATTTCCTTATGTTATCATATTTATTGCTCTCACTCGCTAATGCAATGAAAATTGAAAGAATTAATTTTTTAACCCTCCGATGCGCGTACGGGTCTGGCCAGACCCAATCGGTTTTCAAATTGGTATACCTTAAATATTAGAGAGATATTTCAGAGTGATCCCCGTCCATGACTTCCTCAAATAAATTAAGGCGAACGAAATAAAACAGTAGTGAGAAATTGTATTTTAAACTTTTTCGTGAATCCAGCGCACATAAGTCTGAGTAGACCCAACAAATTTTATCATACAATATTGAACAAAAGATTGAGTAAGAGGTTGTTTTGGATTATTACGATGATGACGATGTGGAGAAATTTTACAGAGAAGCCGCACTCGCCGTTGCTAGCCAAGCACCAACCGTCATTCCATTAGTAAGTGCTGTTGCACCAGACCATGTTGCTGATCCTATTCAGGAACAGGCTTAACGTTCGAGAGACGGCAAGTATTGGAATGTGAATTCACCACCTTCTGGATAGTCACGTCGCATTAAATTCCAAAGTTTACCCGTAAAGGGTCATTACGAGGATCAATCATCAATTCCCCCAATCAATATATTTCCCCAAAATTGTGACCATTATCATGCCGGAATCCAATCAAGAAACTCTCGAAACCTTTCGTCAATGGAACGAAGCGCATCCTTATAAATAATGCTGCTGTTTGCTGGCGTATTTCACGCGAATTCCCAACCAGCGAATAGTTGTGGACGAGCTACAATATGGCAATGTGGAACATTACTGGCAGTCGTATCAAAACCCATAGCTGCAACACCATCGACTATATTCCATTGTAGTAATATATTATATACTGCCATTGAAATATTTTCACCACTAGTGCTATTAATTTTGGCTGCACCCTGATACTTTTTTGTTTTCTTTGGATTAAATACAAAATTTCTCAATAATCATTCATCTACAATGATGTAGATTCTACATAGGAATCTGATGATGATTTCAAAAATGTGATCTCTTTTTGCAAAGGTTTAGCTTTCTTAAATCACACCGGGTAAATATGTCCGGAAAAAACGTTGGAAAGACCTGGTAATACATTTGACCCCTCTACGGGTCACTCCAGGAAAGCTTTAAATTGTTTTTCGAAATTTTCTTAATTTTTTGTTTTTTGGAGGAGGACCCCCAAAGAGGTGGCAGAAAATATAATAGGACCTGGTGATACCTATGAACCCTCTACGGGTCACTCCTGGGGAACAATGAATTATTTTTTAGAAATTTTTTGTGTTTTTTGTAGGGGATTTTCATTAATTTGTGGATCTTTGGTGAATACCAGTGCTATACGGATTGGTTCAGAAATCAGAGAACGAATTGGTGACGCACCTCCTATACAAAACAAAAATACTTCAAACGCTTTATCTTGGCAGCTATAGTTGTGAAAACACCTTGCATAATGTTAGTGGATTAAACAACAGGGCGTGGCACCTCTCATGCAACAGTGACACGTTATGCTTGCATAATTAAAATTGTTTTCATGAAAACAGATTGTTCTGTAGCTTAAGCTCATTTCCACTCTTCTAGCTCCTTTTTCGAAGCTAAGACACCACCTGTGAAAGCTTTTTTTTCAACACACCTAAAAGCTTGTCTCATATACCATAGAGTATATGAATCCTGTAATGTAGTTTCCCAGGTAAAAATTCATTTCAGTGCTATACGGAGAAAACGATTTATTTGTATATATCAAAATTTGGTAATAATTAACAAATTATATATTCGATATAGGCGAAATAAATATTGGATAAAAGTCACAAATTCCGCCGAATTGATTAATACTATTAGATTAATCGTATATTTGGTAATAATTACCTAATTATAATTGAATAATTTTACCAGATCAATCATATATATATCTGGTAATAATTATCAAATCATATTTTGGTTGAAACAAATATTTCATTTATTAATATCGATTTAGGTAAAACCCGATGAACAAAAAACCGTTATTTTAAGATATCGATTCATATATAAATCGATGTTTTCCAATATCGTCATATTCTTATATTGGACACCGTTGATATTTACACAATGATGAATACACCTAAATTGTGTACTAAGTAGAAGGAAATTAAGTAGTGTTTTACTTAAATATGTTGAGAATCGTAAAGTATTTATACTAATGTGAAATGAAATTTAATGAAAATAGAATTACCAAAATATATTCGATCTAATTAAGTGCATTTAATCAACCAAAGTCATAGTAATATCTACCAAAACTTGTAAATATTTGAAAAATCTATCAACCAATTTACATATTTGAAGGAAACATGCTCTTTTCTCGGCATAAAAATAATTAAAAATTTTTTTTAAATGAATGGAATGGGAAAAATTCAAAGAAAAGCGATGTTATTATTTGCTTTACCACTGTAAAAAAAAGTACAATACACGTACCTACCTACTCCACTCATTGTTAATAATTATATGATGAAGCAATTGAAGGAAATGCTGAAATAGTGAACCCGAAAAAAAATAATTGGTCGATTGAGCACGGATATATCGCACACAGACTGTAAGTGCAACCGAAATGAAATTCACTAGATAGACATTTAGTCTGGCAGTACGACCAAAAAAAAAAAAAAAGACATGCTGTAGACATTAGACAAAAGGGCGTTGCTCAGCGTGCGCTACCTTTAGCGAAGCTCACATTATTATTAGCAACAATAACAACAAAAATAAAAACCATTAACTACAAAAAATTTCGAATAATAAGTGCTTAAAATAAATCCAATAAAATTACTTGAAATAGTAACAACAATAAAAATAATCACCAACAAAGATGACGACAATCAACATTGCGGTCGCTGTTTTTTTTTTTTTGTTTTTGTTCTTCTTTGCGTTTAATTGAAAGCCAAAGTTTAATTCGTTGAAAAGGTCTTTTCATTGGGTCAATTAGTTGGTTGGTCCAATGCAACAGCAGCAACACCACCGACAACAGTAGACCTGCAACAGTTGCTGGCTCATAGACTGCTGATTTTGCTGCCGCTCATATTGTTTGCAATATATTGTGTTGGCTTGCAATTGAATTGTTGTGCTTTTTATTGGATTACTTGATATTGCCAGAGTTTTTGTGGAACTTTGTTAAATGTTGATAACGATATTTTGACGAAAAAATATCGAACTGCACTTTGGAGGGGTCCTCCACAACGTTTTCCTCTTTTGAATAAATCATAATTTACTTATCAAATCCGAAGTTCGCTGAAAACGAATTAAGTTGAAAAAAAACCAGCCATCCCTCGTAGGCAGCGAAAATGTAAGTGTCTCGCGGAGTATTAGAAAGGTATCTCTTCCACCACGCTACGTGCTTGACTGGTTTGACTAAACGTATTCACATTGAATTTGGCAAAATTTGCTTAAATAGCTCTCTGTATAGCATTTTGGAACTAATACTTATATAGGAAGTGCCACGCCTTCTTTTCGAAATTCCTCAACTTTTTGTTTGATGCTAGACCAAACTATTTCTTTCATTTGTGTGAAGTTTGGTTACCCTACCCTAAATAGCTCTCTCAGTGTAGCGTCTTAAATTTTTTGTTCGTATGAAGACTGCCACGCCTACTTATAGAAATTTGCATAATAGTTGTTCAGAGCTTATCCAAATCATTCCTACTGTGAAATTTAGTTCGATTACCTTTTTTAATTCTCACAGTATAGCGTTTTAAAGCTTTTGCTTTTATGGTAGGTATCACGCCTTCTTTTCGAAATTCACCCACTTTTTGTCCATAGTTTGTTTTCCTATTGCTTTTAAGAAATTTGGTTACATTACATGAAATAACTCACTCAGTATAGCGTTTTTAATATTTTACTCTGGCGGTAGGCGGGTCCGTGCACTGATTTCGCCCATATTTAACCCCAAAAATCTTTTTTAAAAGTATATCGTGTGTGCCGACTTTCATGCAATTATATCGCTTGGTTTTCCCGCTATCGTGAGTCCCGCAGATAAGCATACTCACACAAACAGAGAGACGTTACAAGCTTTCTGTAATGTCTCAGAAACGTTTCAAATAAATCAAAACCAGACAGGAACACATTGCAGAAAGCTTTCTTTCCTTTGTCGTGAGTACCACATACAGACAGACACACATACAAACAGACAGACGTTACGAGGCTTCTGTAATGTCTCAGAAAAGTTTCAAATAAATCAAAACCCGACATGGACAAATTGCAGAAAGCTTTCTGAAATGATAATGAAAGATTTCTGAAACAAAACTAAAACTTTATGAGATTTCATGTGCAAGGTTTACGAATTGTTACATGCCGAGTGGCATGTGACAATCGTAGGATAGCTATGCTTCGGAATCAATAAATTTTGCTTGAAAAATGTAACTCATCTAGGCAGATGTAGTAACAAGTATCGAGTATTGCTATAAAAATATCGATTATTTGTGCCTGAAATCATTTCTTCCAACTTCGTAATGTTGTTGATTTTTTTTTTTTGTCTATGACCACGTCTGTGACGATTTTTATTTGTTGTTGATTTTGTGCAATAAATTTTGATTGCCAGCTTCTTTTTTTTTCAATGGTTCCATTATTAATGTTGTCAATATTGCAACGTGCAGCATTTTGTTGAATTTCATATCTTTTTTGGTTGCCACTGTTCTTTTGTCTCGTCTTATTTCTGCGCTATAATTCGTACTAGGAGGGCTCTTCGAGCTTACTGAAACTGAAAGGAAAATTATTAGTTCTGATTTGACTGCATTGGCCTTATGTCTATGACATCGCCAACGTCGCGTCGTCATCATTGTCTTCATACAAAACTCAATTGAAATCATTTCAATTCATCTTTTTGCCATCTTTTTCTCGCTCTTTCCCTCTCTCTCTGCATTTTGTCTGCATTATGTTTTTGTGTTGCTGTTGTCAATAGCAATGATCACGATTTATTAATTTGGTGTATCATCATTTACTATTTGCTTTGGTAATCGTTGGCAAGTTAGACAACGTCACTTAAAATGAATTTAAGTTTTGCAAAAAGCAAAGAATTGAGGTTGAATCTGGTTGCTGTTTTTAAATTTCAAATTGTATTCTTACAAAATAAGTTGTGAAGTTTTGAGCGAAAGCGAAAATCATTTTCTATTAAATATCTTGAAATAAAAATTTCGGTATTTTATAATGAATAGTAGCGTCAGTCAAACTATAAAAATATATTAAATTTTGTTTAAAATAGAGTTATTGAATATCGAAGATGCCAGTGATGCGGGATATGAAATGCTGAAACCAAGCACTCGTCAAGTAACGTTTCGTAAACTTTTCAGAAATCTTTCACATGCAAACTTTCAGTAACGTTTCAGAAATCTTTCATTTACATTTCAGAAAGCTTTCTTTACTTTTTTAAAAGTAATAAAAACATTTTTTTCTTTATAACCTTTAATTTTAGCAACAAATTTTTATCGTGTTTTGTTCAAAATTTTGTTCCCACAATTACAATTTTTTTTTTGTTGCAACTTATGCTGTGGAAGAAATAAATACCAACAAATTTTTGAGCCAAATTTCTATGCACACATCTCAAAAAGATTATAATTAATCGTCTTTCTTTGACAGCTCCTCGACAAGTTTGGCACTTTGCGTTTTGATTTGCTTGCGATTGGGAACATTTTGTAAAATTTTGATATCCAACAATTCCTCATCTTCCTCTGTTGAATGTGAAAATTTTAAAAAATTTATCAACAAATATATACCATAGACATACCCATCTGTTGTGCGTTATCACCGTCACCAATATCATCCATATCCATGCTCTCTAAGAAAATTTCATGGTACTCATTTCTGTATTTGCGTATATTCTCTTTCGACACCTCAGCCTTATAGGCTTTCATTAGCTTGGTTACTTTACGCTTCACCAAATTCATTATGTTATCAACTAAAATGTAAGAGATTTTTTTTTTCCAATTTAATAGAAAAAACTAAAAATTACTTTCACTTACTATTCTCCTCGTAGGGTTCCGGTGGACATGCGCGCATAGTCATCATTTCAAATTTCAATAATGGTAACTTCAAATATGAAACCGGATAATTAATGCGATTACCTTTTGGTGGACGATCGACATGACGTAAGATTTCATTTAAATTCCAGAGCGTTAAACGTAAGAGTACATAGGCATCCGCACGATTTTTCATATGCGCTATAGTTCTGGTCTCAAACTCATCTTCTTTAGCTATGTCCTCTTGCAGCTCTTTAATGCGCTCCAAGCGCCTAAAAGCATTACATAAAAAAAAATAATTTCATAAATATTGTTGGTTGCAAAACTTACAAAACTTCCTCCTCGGAAAGATTGTTGACCAATACACCCTGTAAAACTGCTGCACGCTTCATTTTCGTATCCAAAGAATGATGTCCCAACATATCGTTTTCAATCATTTTATGCAATTTATCATTGTTGTCCACCTGTGCCTTCATGCTGTAATCAATGAATGAATGTTAATGAATTTATTTCCTCAAAATTATTTTATATTACCGTGGATATATCTCTTTGGCCTGTGAACAGAGTGTTGCAAATTTCACCTGCTTTATGGTGCTCTCAATTGCCTCCAGCTCATTTTTCAAGAAGAGCATACTGTCCGTTTCACGTACATAACGTTTTAGTTTTGCTGTTGCTGACTCTGATGGTTTGATACTCCTTGCAACACTGGTGCCACGCACTCCGTTCTTTTTGTAGTTAGCAACCCATTGTAGTTTGGATTGTAGATTTTTGCGCGCTTTATCTTCCATTTGCTAGAAATGTACAAGTGGAAATGCTCAATATTAAATGGGGAATTTGTATATAGTGTTTGCTTTTCTTTATAAATTTTCTGTTAATAATGATTCGGAAGCATTTGGGAGTACTGGGACACTTATCTCAGCAGCGTTACAGCTGGTTTTCCTAAGTGGCTTCACAAAAAATATTACCAAGGACTTGACTTTACCGATCCGAATGGAGCTTTGGCTTTTCTCAACATCTTGGTTTTACGTTCATTTTAATTTTTACCAAGAATACTTAGCTTAGATCTGTACGTTGCATATTACGGTCTTAGTACTTACTAATTTAGTTTAAATTTAGTTACAATAAATTTTAAGTTTTTATAAAATTAATTTTTAATATTTTTTTTTAGTTGACAATTAAAAATTTTCACCCGCTACTGAATGATCTGAAAAAATCTTGTAACAAAAAATTAATATGTAAAGGGTGTTCATATTTGAGGTATCTTTTTAAATTTGCCGGCATTTTTTTTTACGGGTACTATATTACACCGACGTTTTTTTAGATATGAAGTAAATAAATTCCGATTAGTTTAAATGGATCATTACACGAGTGCATCCGCAAAGAGTCACTGTTTCGTGTAGTTTTTGAGCAGAAGAATTTATAGGACCATTTTTTTTTTGAATAGTACCTACCAGTAATGCTGTTACTATGATTGGTAAATTTTATATTACCATAATAATTAACTTTTTATTGCCCAAATGGAAAAATATGGATGTGGATATGGTGCCACACAGTCAATGCAACAATAACTTCAATACAGACCGTTTTTTGTATTTCACTTTTAACTTGGAAACTACAAAAGATAACGCACAGTTGGTAATATTTTTGAAATCAGCATTGCCAAATTAATAGAAATTCATGCCCATTTTGAAGAGGAAGATTCAACCATATTCCACCTTTGTATGGAAGATAGGCGTGTCCATCCATTGGCCGATTTTTTTGTAGTCACTAATTTTTGTCTATTTTCAAGAGTCTAGCGCTATTATTACTATTTATAGCCACCGTTCCATACAAATCTATCCACTGTGCAACGCACAAATTTTATTCTTTTTACTATTCTCGTGCTGAAATCCTTATCGGCACACCCTGTATGTTTTTACTAAACTACCCGCTCAGTGTGTTTGAATTCTTAAAGCAACTTATTCACAGATCATATTGGCAGTGTATTAGTCTTAAAATTATGCTTTCTCAGGAGTTTACACATGATGGCACTCTTAAATCTCAAATACAAGCAACCAAACAATATATTTTCATTTTATAAAAATTTTTTAAAAAGGCATCAACCTACAAAATCAAAATGAAACATTTCCATTTTAAAAACGCTTATTTTAATGCCGCAAAAAAGGAAATATACCGTTTTGAAGGCTTACTCATACGAGCATGTGCTCGTATATAGACATTTAAAATTGCCTAATTTCCTAACCAAAAGTTCTCAACAAACTTACCCTGTATTCTTCACTTAGTTCCTTAAATTTAGCTATAGCTGGCATTCCCAAATACAAGATGTGCTTAGTGAAATGCATCTGATCCTCGATATCTTTGCTCAGCGAGCGGAGTATGGGTTCATAAAAGATACCATCATGTCTCAGCACTTGAATCATTTTCTTATATGTACCATTAATAGTCTTAATAGCCTTAAGTCGCACATTCGAATTTTCGATCTTTTTTCGAAATTCGCGTGACTTTATGTCTTCTTCCAGTACATATTCATTCTCATATTTAATGCGATTTTCTAGCATGGCACGCTCCAACTAAATGACGCGTATAAAAAAAAAAGGACTCCTTAATAATGGGCGCTACATTTTTTTTTGTAATTTTTAACATACCAATTTTGCCTCGTATACCTTCTTCATCTGGTCCAAGCGATATTGTAGCCGATCACGTTCTTTGCGCATAACAAATGTACGCTGATTAATATTATCCACAACCATATGCACTGGCATCTTTTGATACAGACGCTGCATATCCTTATGGTTAATTAAAAAGTTGCGTATCTTTTTTGTATTTTCACCATAGAGTGAATTCTGCAATTTAGTGCGTCCATCACGACATTGACGTTTTAGATTGCGATTTTCGCGCGCAAAACGCTTACGATTTGCGGCGCTTTCGAGTTTTTTGAAAATCTGACGCTTGGCTAGAGGGATGGGAAGATTGGCAGCAATTTCTTTCTTTACAAAATAAATTTTTCTGCTTACCTAACAAATCAGCCATGCCCTTGAATTGCTCCGTTAGCGAATTTGGCGTCCAACGGTCATCGACTATCATATGTTGTCGCACAAATGGTATACCAAAGAGTCCATGATTACGCACCGCTGTTGGATGTACTGGCTTAGGTGCCAATACGTTAGTTTGATGACGTGATCTTGAACAGGACATTTTTGTGGTCGTTTTTTTTATTAGAGGAGAAAATTTAAATTCCAGTCAATAATTTTATAAAAAAATATCTTGTATATAAAAGCATAAAAAACTAAAAAAGTTTAAAAAAAATATAAAAAAATTAATAAAGAACTTTTAAAAATTATGTTCTTTTCGCCCCAAACTTGAAGTTTTTATTACAATTCATTGATGGGAAAAACATATCGTTCTGTTTTTTTTTTTCATTTCAAATAATCGAAGTTTTTACGTATAAAGTAAAAATTTTATCGTTCCGAGTACAGGGAGGCCCTATAAAATGGAATGGTTTAATACTTTTTTTTATGAAGGGCAATTTGGTTCAGATAAAGTGGTCAATAATACGTAAGGATTGCGTCTGCTATGAGTTAATGGACAATATTGAATGCCATAGCACAGTGGTTACTGCCATATGACACAAATAAACTTAATAAAAAAGTCAATATATTGAAATTGTAAAAGGCTCCCTAGACGAAACAGACCATTTGCGCAAACTGCTGTTCCGTGTGTTCACATGTTTGCGCAAATTTTGTTCTCATTTTATCAGAAAATCAGTTAACTGTGTTCTGTCGCAGAGCACACACTCTCAATTACAGACGTTTTCATCCGGATCATCAAAATTTCAAAAAGATTTAAAAATTTACCAATTTTAAATTTATTTTATTATATTTCGAGAGGTTATTGAGCTACAGATTTGATAGTTGCAGATATTTTCTGGTAGCTCATCGAATACCAACGATTTTTATAAGTAAAAGATAATACCACTGAAAGCAGTCATTATAATAAGCTAAGTCAGGGCGTGGCATAGCCCACAATATTTATAAACGTTATATTAAGAGAACTAACAACACAGTCAGTATGAAATTTAAGATGGTATATATCTTGCTATAAGGTATCTCCTAATCGGTGCTGCCCAGAAAACGAGCAGGTGCTCAAAGAGCGTAAAAACGAGAACGAAAAACCGCTTAAAGAGCGTTAAAGAGTGTAAGAAAATGTGCACGTATAAATAATTGATAAATAAATCATCAACACATTCTTATCGTAATCGCGTTTGTTTGTAGTTGTGGGCACCACTGCTCATAACCAAAAGTGGTCACAATAGTATATGTGGGTGTGGCACCCTCCCATGCAAGCAAAAAACGTTAAATGTTATGTTCAGTGTGCTAAAAGAGTAATTTTCTGAAAATTTGATCTAGAGGTTTGGGGACGTCCATTAATTACGTGAGGTGTTTTTATGAAATTTCGGACCCCCCTCCCCTTGGTGAGATTTGGTGAGATCTGGCGGGACCCCTCTCCTCCCTCCCGTGAGACTTAAATTATAATTTTTAATGTAAATTCTATGCATTAAGAAATTGACGTGAGGTTTGCCTTGACCCCCTCCTCCCCTTGGTGAGATTTTGCCGGACCCCCTCGCCCCCTATTTTGACTCACGTAATTAATGGACGTCCCCTTTCGGTAAGTTTTTGGTGTAGAGGTTTCGGTAACCAAAAGCTTTGAAATTCAATAAAATTCGACGAGATGTCATTGGTGGGCGTGGCAACCCCCATACAAGCAGAAAATGTATATGGTTATACTTAACGTACTATTAGAGTAATCCTAATAAAATTTGGTGTAGAGATCTCGGTTACTATAAGCTTCGAAATTAAATGGAATTCGACGGAATTGGATCAGTGGGTGTGGCACCTCTCATATTAACTAAATTTAAATTAAAATAGAATTTACAAAGATTTTTCAACAATTTCAACAGGACCTTTTCAACCTGTTTTAACGTTTCAACCTCTTTCAACTTTTTTCAACCTCTTTGAATTTGTTTAGACTTTCAAAATTATTCAACTTTTTTTGTCATTTATCAAATTTTACCGATTTTTTTAAGCCTTTTTCAACCGTTTCAACATTTGAATTTTTTTCGATTTTTGAACTTTTTTCGGCTTTTAACTTTTTTCAAATATTTTCGACTTTTTCGACATTTTTCAATATTTTCCATATGTTTTTGACTTATTCAACCTCCTTCAGCTTTTTCATAATTTCCCATATTTTTTCGACTCATTTAACCTTTTCAACATTTTCCCTACGTTTTCGACTTTTTCAACCTCTATCAATTTATTTCGATTTTTTTAACCTCATTCAACTTTTATAGAGTTTTTCAAGCTGCTTCAACTTATTTCAACCTTATCCATTTTTTTCGACTTTTCCCACGGTGCGTTTTAAATGTTTTCGAAAAGCGTCGAGAGGTTAAAAAAGTCCGAAAAGTTGAAAAGTTTTGAATTTGTCGAAAAATGTTGGAATTCCAAATCGACGCTTTTCGAAATTTTCCATATTTCTTTTTCTTTTTCAGCCTTTCTCACACTTTTCTACAGTTTTCAGCATATTCGATTTTTTCAACCTCTTTAAAATTTTCAAATATTTTCCTGTTATTCCTTGTGGCCACAGGTATATCATCCTCATAGAAAAAATTTTAATGAATTGCAGCAGTAAGAAAATAAATTAACATCATTTTACAAAAATAAAAAAAAAATCTTATATTTATTTATTTGATTCAGTTTACACACAAGCCATTATATTTACAGCTAAGCAAAAATACCCATAATTCGTGATAAATTGTGTTAATCCTCCTTCTTTGACAGCTCCTCCACGAGTTTGGCACTTTGCATTTTGATTTGTTTACGATTGGGAACAGTTTGCATAATTTTGATATCTAATAACTCTTCTTCTTCTTCGACTGTTAACAGAGAAAATTAATAAGAAAACACACAACCACATCAATCACATTTTACATACCTTGCTGTGGACCATCGCCACCTTCACCTGTATCCTCCACTTCCATGCTATCTAAGAATAGATCATGATATTCCTCCTTGTATTTATGTATATCTTCTTGTTTAATATCTGCCTTATAGACTTTCATTAGCTTGGAGACTTTGCGCTTTACCAAATGCATTAGAGAGTCAACTATTCAATAAAAAATAGAAATCATTGATGGATTAAATCCGGAACTGAAGACGCTTTCCGTACAGAGAACTTACTATTTTCATCATATACGTCTGGTGCACATGCGCGCATATTTAACATTTCAAATTTCAACAGTGGTAGCTTTAAATACGAATTTGGATACGCTTTTCGTAAACCCTTTGGTGGTCGATCAACATGACGCAGAATTTCATGTAAATTCCAAATCGTAAAACGTAGCAGCACATAGGCGTCAGCACGATTTTTCATATAGGCTATAGCGTTGGCTTCCAATGTATCCTCATGCTCAATTTGTTCATGTAAATATTTGATACGTTCCTGACGTCTGAAAATGTTAAAGGATTTATTAAAATTAATAATAATTAAATAATGAACTGCAGCCAATTTAGCAGCGATCAACATTCCTGTAAAATTTTACAAATTTCTATCAATAAAAAAATGTTTAATGGCCAAGATACGAAGCCTATGTCAATTAATATACAAAATTTTCATTCCATTTCAGTTCTGCTGTAGTCATTCGAAGTCAGTGGCGTCATTTCGGTAGGGCTGGGAAGGGCATTCCAACCCCCCGCCCCCCCAAGGATCTGATACTAGGTATTATTCAATACAACAATTCAATGAAACCATGCAATAGTGGTGGAATTACAATTCTTGGCCCCACCCCCCAAGATTTTGGTGAAGTGACGCTCCAGTTCGAAATTCTCGCATTTGGTAGGAGGAGAATATGAATAGCGTTACTACGTTCTCTCGGTGTGAAGTTGATGAGATAAAAACAAACAAAAGTGCCGGGCAAAGCTTTCAACTGTTAGGGTATCGTAAACTGTATTGTGAGTTATTGGCTAAATTTCTATTAAGATGGATAGAGTGGATCATAAAATACCCCTAATTGTGATTTGAATTTGTTATAGCGCTAGAAGTTTCTATTTGTCATAAAGTGCCAAAAGGTACTTTTGTTATCAAGCATGTCAAAGATTTTTTCCTGTGACTTTATTTATTTTTCATAGTAACTCACAGGTCTGAACAAAATTGTTCACACACTTTAATAATAATTTACTTCAGTTTATGATTTTTTTAATATTTGGCAAAATACTAGAAACAACAATTTAACAAGCATCGCAACTCTTTTCAATATAGGATTTTTAAGGCCGCATGACGTAAGATGGCTGGCAGAAGTACTTAATAAAAGACCTTCCACGAGAAGCCCTTCTCAGCTGTACTCCATTATCAGGCCTGCATACGCCACTTCATATTAGCAGATCTTTTCAAGTTCTTTCAAACCCATTTTTCTTTTTATATCAAATGAAAATCGATGTGTGGATAAATCGACACATTTAAAAATTAATATTGATTCAACTTTTTTCAACAACTTATGTACATCCTGTTTCAGCAATGTCAAGCAAATTTTGGTCATCACATAATTTCAATAAACTAATTGCGAACTGCAAAAAGAAACGAATCATAAAAATAAAAATTGAGACACATCTTATGGCATCTAATTTAGGCCAAGCAGACCCTCATTTGGAAGGTATAATGGCAAGTGTCAAATATTGAAAGGCATATTTTCATGAAAATCTTTTTTTGAAAAGGCCTAATATAAGCACTTACAAATGCAGTAATGCTAGTAAACATAATGACGTTACTGCAGCCGATCTTCTTCGAAACAGGCCTTGCTCAACTAACTACCTGGTCCCCTAGAATATAATACTCGTAGGTCTGCACATCGTTTGAAAGCTCTTTATATTACTGACACTATAGTGTATTCCGAGGATCATGCTATCTCCTTTTTACTATTATCTTTTATATACATAGATATATATAATCAGTTACTTACTCAACTTCTGCTGTAGATAGATTATTTATAAGTACACCCTGCAATACTTCAGCGCGTTTCTTTTTTGTAACCAAATGCTGATGGCCCAGCAAATCATTCTCTATCATTTTATGCAATTTCTCATTATTGTCCACTTGCGATTTCATGCTATTAATTTAAATTTAATAAAATTAATTTTATGCCCGCATTAAACTATTGAATTTTCTTTAAAATTTTACCGTGGATATATCTCTTTGGCCTGTGAGCAGAGTGTCGCGAATTTCACCTGCTTAATTATAGTCTCGATCGCTTCTAGTTCATTTTTCAGGAACAACATGCTATCAGTTTCACGCACGTAACGCTTCAACTTCGAAGGTGCCGGCTCATCATCGATTGCAGTAGCTTGCTGCTTTGGAGGATTTGAGCTGATACGACGTAATGCATTCTTTTTAAATGTAGTCACCCATTGTAGTTTGCCTTGTAGACTTTTGCGTGATTTATCTTCCATTATCTTAAAATGAAAATTTTTAAAAAAAAAAATATTGTGATTCCAGCTGGATTGGCTCAAAATAAGAAACATTCTGTTAGTTTATGGCATACCGTTCATGTATCACAAGTTAGTCCATTTTTAATGGACTATTTTAATACTTTTTTAAATATTCATTTAGATGAAACTTCATAAAATGTTGCTATAATTATATATGCAAATGTTTTCCTAAAATCGGAAGCCCATTTCCGAATTAAGTTTTTAGGATAAACTTCAAGCTATGATGCTGCAATCTGATGGTGAAAAAAACAGCATTTTTTAGCTGTTTTAGACATTTTTTTCAAACTTCATTGAAACTCGTAATTTGAATATAAAAATTTTTTGCGAATCATCCTTTCTAAATTAGGCTAGTTCCAAACGTTTTGAACAGATTTTTAAATTAATTTTGCTGAGTTTTCATATTTTTTTCTGCGGTATGTAAAATCGCCTTCGGTCAAATTTCCTGCAATTGGAGTATGATGTTCTCTATGATATTCTGATTAAAAGTTTTCATGGGCACGAGGTCACCAAATAATGAGATAATCAATTGAATAACCAACTCGTCAAACATTGGATGGACCGAGTAAGTAATTTTGATCAGGAGTTCATAAAGGATATGGTGGTGATACGGAGGTGATTTTACATAATGATTCTGCGGGATCCATTATAAATATTAGCTGCGTTTTGTTCGCCATTCGCTACTAGCTATCTATAGCTTGCATAGATAAATTGTATGGGAAAGTAAAAGTAAAATCGAAAACTTAACAAGTAAAATTATATTTGCTATGTATACATAATAAGTGCCAGTGCTACCCATCCGATTTTTATTGTGTATTTTGAAATAAATAAAAGTAGAAAGAACAACAACGAGTACTCGCATATACAACGAATATTAAACTTAGCCACTTGGTCATTTCATTGGCACATGCATAGATAGCGATTTAGCGAATAACTCGCAGCTATTATTATTTTGTTTAGTTTTGTTTTTAAAAACGTTGCTTGAATTCAAATTGTAATGAAATTCAATTCAAAATTTCTTCGAAATGTTCATCAAAAACCACTTACCCTATAGTCTTCACTCAATTCTTTAAACTTTGCTATTGCTGGCATGCCCAAGTACAAAATGTGCTTAATGAAATTTCCCTGATCTTCAATATCTTTGCTCAGCGAACGAAGTATGGGTTCATAAAAAATGCCATCATGTCTCAGCACTTGAATCATTTTTTTATAGGTTCCATTTATAGTTTTAATAGCCTTGAGGCGAACATTTGAATTTTCAATTTTTTTACGGAATTCACGTGATTTAATATCCTCTTCAAGAACAAATTCATTCTCATATTTAATGCGATTTTCTAGCATGGCGCGCTCCAACTAATAATGAAGAATATATAATTTATTTTAATCAGACATTTATCAGAAGATAAAGTTATACTCATAAAAGTGCCAGTACCAGTTTACTCTCATAGACTTTTTTCATTTGACCCAAACGAAAACGTAGCCGATCACGTTCTTTACGCATCACAAACGTACGTTGATTAATATTATCGACCACCATATGTATTGGCATTTTTTGATAAAGACGCTGCATATCCTTATGATTTATCAAAAAATTGCGTATCTTTTTTGTATTTTCACCATAGAGTGACATTTGCAATTTAGCGCGTCCATCACGACATTGACGCTTAAGATTGCGATTTTCACGTGCGAAACGCTTTCGATTTGCAGTACTTTCGAGCTTTTTGAAAATCTGACGCTTTGCTAAAGAATAGAAATAGTATATGGATATTTATAAGGATATTTACATTTTATCAATTCAATTAAACGATATTTTTCTTTGTTTTTCAGAAACACAAATTCAAACCACGTTCTGGTGTAAAAATCAAAGTCAATGAAATCGCTGCCGCCAATAACTATTACTATTCTGAAGTTGACCAGGATCACGTTAGTAAAATTCTAAAATTGCTTTTCTTAGTGGAAACCCCACCCAATGAAGTTTCAAAGAGTGGTAAGTGCTTTGGTGAGAAATCGTTTTTATTGACCAAAATAAACTCTACCCCTTAGTCATCCAAATATCTTAAACTCTTCGGACAAACCTCATTTGTGTTAAAGAGAGAACTTCTTTTGTTTTTTCTTCTACTCACCCAATAAGTCAGCCATGCCCTTAAATTGCTCCGTCAATGAATTTGGTGTCCAATGATCATCTACCATCATATGTTGTCGCACAAATGGTATACCAAAGAGTCCATGGTTACGCACAGCTGTTGGATGCACCGGTTTTGGTGCCATCACATTAGATTGTGGTTGATTCTTTGCTGCTGACATTTTTACTGTCAAAATCTTATTTATTTATTTAAATTACTAATTTAAATCGCGGTCTATTACAAATATATATAGTTATGAATATATAGAGATATTTAAGAAAAGAAAAAAATTTTCGCCGTTTGACAAATAAATTGATTTTCTATTGATGAGAAAAACTTTGGGAATGACCCTCAATCGAAAAACTTCCAAGTAGAATATTTATCGTTTATCGTTAACCCTCTTATATTAGGTGTATTATGTATTTTATATGTAAAATGAGTTGAATGACGATATAATAAAACGAAATTAAAATTCGCTCAGTAATTGAAATTTAACCATTATGGTGACAATAAAAAACAGTTCAGTATCATTTTGCCTCAAAATAACATCATATATTATTAATAAAATTTTTAATATATGTCCCAACTCTGTGCATACGTTTGTGTGAAAGATCGGCTTAACTTAAATCATATCAAAATCATATATTCTAATTATATTAGGCGCGCATAAAAATAAAAAAAAAACACTTTTTGGTGCATAGTACATATTGCAAAACCTGACATAAAAAAATAACTCGTGTTTGTCATCGCTCCCATGGTTTCATGTTGCCCTAACCCTTCCTTAGAGCTCAATCCATATCCATACCAAATTTCATTAAAATTGATTCATTAGCTTAGCTGTAAAATGTATTTTTCTTTTACGGGCGTGGCACCATCCACTTAAAAACAAATATCTTTTCTCAGGTATCAATCCACCTCTATACCAATTTTCATGAAAATCAGTCCATTAGTTTAGCGATGGAATCATATTTTCTAGTTAGGGGCGTGGCACTGCCCATTGTTGTATTTTTCAGGGTTGAATCTATTTCTATGCAAAATTTCATCAAAAACACTTTATTAGCAAAGAAATAAAAACTTATTTTATACCTTTGAGGCGAGGCACCGCCTACTATTAGAAAAAAATTATATTTTGCACAGCGTCTATTCCAAAAATTTCTAAAAAAATCTCCAGAGATTATTTTGTGCTATGTCAGTTAAAAGGGGATGGAACTGTTTCGCCACCGCCTGTATATATATAGATTACTAGCTGTCCCGACTGGTGTTCTCCTGCCCTTTCCAGTAGGTGGCGTGATGTTGTATGAACTTATGCGAATGTTAAAGCGAAGTAGCTCATTTCTTTCAGTGAAACCTATTTTTGACTATACTTTTTATATCAAGTCCCATTCATCTGCGTCTAGTAGTTGATCAGATATGATAAATATGATTTTGAAGGGCGTGCCTTCGCATTTAAAAAGCAATTATGAAATCTTCGTGAAAATGAAGGCCACCTTAAGTATGCACCCTAAAGAAAGTTTTTACGGCCTTAGCTGGGCCTCTTAATATAAAAGCCACGTGGTGTAAATTCCTTCTTCTTTCTCCTTTCTTTCTTCGAGAAAATTATGTTTTAATAATATGTTTGTATGAGGGCCACCCTAAATTAAAGTTTGATAACCTAAGCTATTCCCCTTAATATAAAAGACATGTGATGTAAATTACATGGGACTCGATTGACCGGTCTTCATGATTTTAAAAATTTGTTTATATGAGGGTTACCCTAAATATGCACTTAACCGAAATAAAAACTATCCTAACTTTTAAGTTAGACCAAATTACAGACAGTAAGCCTAATTTCATAAAAATGGGTTGAATAGTTCCAGAGTTTATCCCGTACAAACACTGCGACACGAGATTGTTGTATATCCGGCCAAACTAGTTTTTAAGATAAACTAGTTCATCCTAGACCAACCTAGTTGATTTATATGCCTAAAAGTATGCAAAAGCCACTGCCAAAGGCCGCCTCACTTATCCTCACTTGTCAAGCATAAAATAAAATTGATAAGGGTTATTGTGTTACTGTGCTACTGCCTTAGCGTCTAACGGTTCGTCTCGTTTCGTCTCTAATCTTCAAGCCTGAAAATATGCTGTTATATTTTAAATGAAAACAAAAATATCTAAACTGTGTTTAATGGTTTAAGAAATATAAAAATTGTGCTAGCATATTTTTCTGCTTGAAAATCAGAGACAAGACGAGACCGTGATACATAAAGAGACCCTTAGTCTTCACTAGCCACAGTATTTTTGTATTAAGATTTCATTGCATCTTTAGGCTTAACGGTGACTAGTTTGGCCGATAGTGGGCGTGGTTTAAAAAAAAACTCCTCCCATACAGCTAAAATACCTAAAACGCTATACCTTGGCACCTTATGCAGATTTTTGCTACGTTTTAGTAAGTTCATTTTTTTGACAAATTTTGAAGTAAATCGATCAGAAAGTGCCGATTACATATTTGAGCAAGAAATCTGAAATTTGGGTTCCATTCATAGTTAAAACACAAAAACTTTAATATATACTTTTTTTAATATTTTATTTCTAGACATAAACTTTAGTGTTTTGTTTTTGTTTTTTTTTTTTTCAAGTTTACAGCAATTTCTTTTCCCGGCTAACCGGAGGGTTCACAAGAATTTCGTCTTATTTTAATGAAATTTATTTTCAGCATTTTATGCAACATGCGATGTAAATGCTTTAAATATTTGACTTTGTTTAACTATATATATAGTGCATTTAAATGAGTTTGTTTTTTTCCTTATATTTTTTTTTGCTCTTTTTAAATTTTGTCTCTGTATATAATATAATTATTTTTTTTTTGTATTTTTTTAATTAACTTTTTTTTGCAAAAACACTATTTAAAATAAAGTAAATTATTTTGTATTAACTTGAACTAAGCTGTTTAAATATATGCATGTATGTATGTATATATTTTTTATATATTTGTATATATATTTATTTTTTTTTTAGAGTGAAATGTAATTTTGTATCTACAAACGTTGTTAGAAATTTTCAACAATCTGGTCTGATTTTCATAACAATTTCTTATGATAAGTTTTTATTTTTAACATTTAAACTTTGTTGTTTTTTTTTTAACTTTTTTATTTTGAGGTACTTGAGCCTCTTTTTTGTGTGGGTTTAACATAAGCATAAAGAATTCCACCAGCATGAAATATTGTCATAAATTTAAACGTCTTCAATTTTGTTTTACTTGAATTTTTTTTTATTGCATACTTTTGAGTTGCAATGATTTTATTGATTTGACTGATTGTGTTTAATTTTGTTGCATACATCTCTACGTTTTACATACAATTTGTTCGGCTTTATTTTACATAATTACAACATTTTGTTTCTGTATTTAGGTTTAAAACATTTGTTAAATATATAAAAAATAAAATTTTTTTTATACAAAATAAATGAAGAAAAAAATATTAACACAACTGAAGTTTGCTTAACGTAACTACTCGTAATTTAAAATAGCATTTGTTTCCAAAATTAACGTAAGCAGTGCGTTTAGAGTTCTTGATAAAATTTGACAGCGAAATGTTTGATTTCCCACGAGCTATATTTATTTTTTATGCTTTTTGTGTTAAGTAGGGCGATAGACAACCTTTGTACCGTCGTTAGGCCGTATATTGTAAAGGGACTAACAATATATGTCGATTCATTATCCATTACTTTTATCAGCAAATGTAAGATGGCTAGTCTAGCACATTTTGGCTGTTTTAAATAATATTATTTATTATTTTAAATATATTATTTATAAACAGTTCAGAGTGGTGTTGTGTTTGAGCCAAAAAGAAAAAAGTTAGCGGCTGAAAGACTTGAATATACAAAAGTGGGACGGCAACAGATTTTAATCCTCAGCAGATGACAATTTTTTCCATGCCAAAATTCTGGCAACGCCGCACAGTGTGGAATTTAAGTGTTGTTTTGGACAGAAATACCTTAACCAATATTGTTGTTTTTTTTTTCTTTTTTGACAATGCACAATGTAATTTTCTTTATAATAGTAGGCGGTGCCATGCCCCTAACAAGAAAATACGTTTCCACGGCTAAACTAATAGACCGATTTAAATTAAATTTGGTTTGGACATAGATGAAGGGTTATTAGAGACTCTAACTTCTTGAAGTGAACGTGGCACCGCCTCTAATGAGAAAAAATGATGCCAGTCGCTACCACACTGTGCGCCGCTGCAACCAGGTAAGGTGGTTATATTGATATTTATTTAATTATTACATCCAGGAATATTAAATCATTTATCTAAAAATGTCCACCACTTAATAAAAGACCCTTTAATTTGGGTGAAATTTAGACCATGCAAGGTTCTGAAGCTAAGAGTTTATAGAAGAGACACACCTAAAAAGTGAACAAAAATTAAAATAATACTCTATAGGGATTAACAAAAGAATTATTATCTTAAATAGCAAAAGTTACTAATATCTACATAGTATATAAGGTCACTGGACAGTACCAGTTTGAAATAGGGGCTAGACGAGACTATAGTACTATATCCACAGCCCCAACTTGAAGGGAGTGCCATAAGCTTTCAGGTACTGACAAAAACGAAAAACTATCGTTTTCACTTCATAGAGTTTTTCGGAAACAAAATTAGGCTCTGACATTTTTTTTTATAAGATAAAGATCCCTTTTAAGTCGGTAGCAACGGGTGCAGCCAGCTCTTAAGCTACCTAGTATACCTTAAAGGAGGTAACAAACATTATGGCATGATGCTGTTGAAAATGCAAATTGCTGTAACCAATATATATCGCCACTTCGAAATTATCAAGTTTTCAAAAAGCCCACGTTAATTTTGGTGTGCTGTGATGATACAAATACAAATACACTCAGGAAAAAATAGACATTGTAATTATGAAAATTAAATTTTTGACTTAAATCCGCGAATTTTGAAGTTGAAAATAGTAAAAATAACATTTTTTCTATTTATTTTCAACACAAACAACTTTTTTTTGAATTCAAATCTTTACTTTTTTAGCTTTGTCGCTAAATCATATAAGTGTTTATGGTTGAATCAAACATAAAATCATTTTTTTTTTTCTGAGTGTACCGCTTACATTAAAGCCTGGAAGGTGACTTAAGAACTTAAGTAATATGCAAACGAAAAATTTAATTAAAAACTTTTTGAACCATTGATTATTTTATTTACTTATATACTTAATTATGTACCTACTAATTTATTGGTGCAAATTATTGGATTGGAATCTGTTGCATTTCTGCTATCATTTTTTTTTTTTTTTCTTTTTGATAATTGAATTTATTCCCTAATTTGTTACATTAAAGCAACGAGCGGACTTTGCTTTAAGAGAAAAAAGAGCTTCACTCGGAGCCACAAATTTCACCACCTTGGTGAAAGTGTCAAGCCTTTAACGTGTATGATAGAGTTAAATTAAAAAAAGCATAGATCATAGTATCAGTAATATTTAAAGTTCCCATCATTGGCAATTCAAAAACAAAACATACTTATTTCGTAAAAAAAATGTCTTTAAAATTTATTTATATAATTTGTATCCCTTTTTCTGTGTAGTTTTCGGAGCTGAATCCGTATCAGACATTAAATTTTTTTTGTATGTATGTATTTGGTTTGGTTTTTGAGATAAAGTGGACAAACGACTTCATTTAAAGTTCTATCACTAAAGCATTCCTACAAAGTTTTGATAGTGCCTGAAAGTATACTATGATTTTTTTGGTATACATAATTTTTAGTGAAATATTTTAATGTATACTTGTATGCTTACTGCTCTACTATAAAATATAGCATGGTCTTCGTCATATTTTACCTGATTCACCGGTAAAAATCAACAATTCAATATAGTAAATTTATATTTAAATATATGTAAATCTGCAATTTATTTTCAACTGCAAAATATCCGCTCGCTCCTTATAGCTTCAATTCAAACTAATAAAATTTATAAAAGGCCATCAAAATACACCTACTACAAGTTGCCAATTTAAAATATAAATTTATTTATTACTTCTTCGGCACAAAAAAAAAGGTTATAAGCTCAGTTTAAAGCCGAGATTACGATCCGAAATGTTCCAACTTTAGAAATGTAGAAGACATCTCTAAAATGGCCTTTAAACTGAGTGTTCCAAACGGAATTTTTTTTTAATTAAAACACGCGATTGATTTAAATTTACTTAAAAGAAATATTTAAAGCTATATGACACTTACAAGCAATCGTATAGCTGATTTTTGTTTATGACATCAAATAGTAGTAATCTTCCTCTTCAAAAGTTATCTTTTCGCCAATTCAATAGATAGAAATTTAGATTATTTTAACATAGTTATTAGATATTAAAACATTCTAGTTTTCGTATGCTGTATTGTAGCTGTTTAAAAGTTGGTGTACAGAATTAAGCAAATTAAGTTTTCAAAATGAAATTTAGAGAATATCATAAACCGAACAAAGTAAGCAAGTCATTAAGCCTTGGTTATGTACACAAGTCTAACACAGCCAAAAGCTATAACTAACTTTAAACCTGACATTTAAAAAATTACCATGAATATGCGCAATAGTTTTCGTAAACATAGGCTCTGACTATGCCATCCAAAGAAAAAGTAATACAAATTTAAGTGTAACTAAACATAATCAGTTTTTGTTTTATTTTATTATATTTACAAAAATAAAGAAAATGAAAATGCTTTGTTTTTTTTTAATATTTAAAATTATAATATAACGATATTATAATCATATAAAAAAAAAAATATTATATCAAATTGAAATACTATTTAACACAAATACAAATTGGAACTGGAATGATAATAACGTAATAATTGAATTAAAAAAAATTTAATTAAAACAAAAAAAAAAACCTTTATAGATTTTAAAACTCGAATTGCACACATATAAACAAAATAAACATTATATTAAACTAAGCAAATCGGCACAAAAATTTATATATTTTGACGGAAGCGAAATTCACATAAATTTTTCAACTTAATTATAAAAAAAAATGAATTTTCAATGCTCAGTTAAATCTTATCGGAGGCTTAAAGGACAGCTCAAAAAATAGAATATTTTCAGTTAGCCACTTAGTTATAATTTTGTTGGACATGAACAAATCAGCTTTCTGTAACTTAAAATTTAAATTTTTTTTTTTCGACCTCTTATAAAATTTAACTGGCGGTTAGTAACTCATATATTAATACATATATTTTTTTAACCTTTCAATTGCGTAAGTTCAGTAACACATACATGATAAATATGTTATATAGTACATAATATAGCTAGAGCAATGTATATAGCTTAAATGAATTTTCTAGGTTTTTAATTTTTGAATTTTTTGTTTAAAACAACTGCTGTGTAAAGTGAGTTAAACGCAGTTAACAGAGTATTTAAGGGATATTTTTTTAATTCAGCTTTATTTTGAATAACATTCACATTTTGTATTTTGCACAGTAATTAAAGTTTATACTACTTATATGCATGAACCAGTAAGTTATTTTTTAAATAGTCAATTGTTTGGACTTTTTAGAGGACACTTCATTTATACAAAATTTTAATGCGTGATATAATAATGAGCCATAGAAGACATTCTTCATTAATTTGAAATTTATAGTTAAAAAATATATTGAATTAATTCTTCAAAATTTTTGAATTCACAGAAATCATTTAACGCCATTTTTATAAAAACCAATTGAAGTAAACTTATACTTTAGTCTTTAAGTCACATAAATTAAAGGAACTTGCTGTATAGGCATTTAAGATGATAGCGAATACAAAAATATCACACTTCTAATTAAAATGTTTCCTATTTCATTATTTATTAAACAAAATTTTAGAGATTTTTTCATTTTAAAATTGTACTAATTACACCGTAGAACAGTTTTCTTTTGAAAGGGATGAAATATATATATTTTTGGAGAGGTAATTTTTGCGCTTATACAACATATACTTGAACTCAATGACAAAGCAATTCGGAAACCAAATTTGGAAAACTCATACTCTGAGATTGTTTAAGGACCCCATTATGTATTACGATTCGTCTCGAATTTCCAAGCCTAAAAGTATGCTAGTACAATTCTTATATTTGTAATTAACTAGTCATTAGCACAGGCTAGATTTTTTTGTTTTCATTTATGTAAAATACAATCGTATATTATCAGGCATGAAAATTAGGGACGAAACGAGACGAATCGAGATACATAAAGAGGCGGTAAAACTCTTTTGATTTACTTGAAATAATTTTTTGGTTCAGATAAGTGCTTACACTGTGCGAACGAACGCCCAGTGTAAACGCACAGTAATATCGTATTTTAACTTTTTACTTCGAGACTAATAAGGTCTTGGATCTGTTATCTACGTCTTCAAAATTAATGCGTAAAAAAGGTTACAGCAAAATAACCACAAATCCAGGACACTTGCAGGTTTTCGAAAACTCATATTCAAATTCGAGAACATATGGCAACTTATATACTTCATTTGCCAATCAAAATTTTTGAAAAATCGTTCTACAGTGTGATTTGTTAGTTACAAAATTAGATACACCAATCTATTAAGAGAAATTCAAGAAATTATTTTTATTTATGATTTTGAAACCTTTAGGAATATTTTAAATGTTAGAGAAATGTGCTATTTATATGACCATCACTCAAATAATCACTATTTAAAAAGAAAAATTACTTTAAAGTGTTGCGATAAATATTCTATAAGAAATTCAAGCTAAACTTTAGAACTTGATAACAATTGCATGCCATAATATGAGACTTTTTAACGTAATAATAGTCACATGATATAATATGAAAGAAACTTGTTAAAAAATTTTTCATACATACATTCTATAATTCAATGGAAAAAATATTTTCATAACAATAGTTGAGTTTTTAAATTTTAAAATTTAACGCAGTTGCTTTAAACAAATCTTCTAACAAATAACTAAAGTATATGCCACTTTTTTAAGCAATATTTCATCAAATAGTTTATTATAACATGATATTCATTTATCTGCAAATAATTCTCTAAAAGTAGTTCACAATTTTCTAAACATTTTTAATTTGTCAATTATTTAACAATTTCTCAACAAATAACATATAAAAAATATAAGATTTTATGGTATACGTAATGCTTTAAATAGGGAAATTAAAACGGAATTACATAGTATGAGAATATTTTTTGTTTTGCTTGAGGATGTACGTATGTATATAAATCAATTTTTATACTCGTAAATATATAACATAAATGTTTATTTTAATTTTAATAATCAATAGAAGAAATTTTCATGCCATAATTTGTATTTTAATATATTTTGTTTTTAATTTTCACATATTTAATAATAATCGTATAATAATTTATAATAATGTATAGTATATAAATTTAACTGATTTTTTGCAATTTTTCTTTTAAATTTTAATTTTAATAATATTCATTATTAAATTTTTAGTAATTGTTTACATGTTGTGGGTTGACGTTTTTCTATTACATCATTTGTTGTTGTTCATGTTGATTTTAATAGTGCTTTTTGATTACTTTAAAACGCACCAAATGGATCCAGTGGCACATTTTTATTACCACCATTTGCTTGCTGCTGATGCTGTTGTTGCTGTAAATGGCTCATGGCAACAGGACTACTGTGCAGCGGTTGCGCCGCCATCATCGGTGCCATCGTCTGTGGTACGCCAGTTAAAGGGGCTTGGCCCATCATAGGTGCTCCCATCACTGGCATTCCCTGCTAAAATAATTCAGTACAAGTAAATGATAAAGAGAGAAAAAGAAGGAAAAATAAATTTATATTAGCAAGAACTAACAAAGTTTAAATTAAAAGAACGGACATGCAAATTTGTTTTCATAATAAAAAATAAAACTACAATTTTCACAAATCTCAGTATCAGGTTTTTTTTTTCAAACTAAATGCAACAATCTTTCGGATTTTTCCAAAAAAAAATTAAATAAATTTCTATACAAAGGTTAGTAGTGTTTTTTCTTTTTTAAAAGTACGCTAATTTTAACAATAAAATTAAATTAAATTTACAAATTAAATGGAATTTCCCAGTTTGAAAATAAAATAGAAAAATTTACTATTAATTCAGTAAGTTGGAGCGCGTTCATTCCATATAGCGATATACGGGAGTAGTAGTAGTAGAAAGTGAGAGGGGGTAGTAGGCAGTGTTTGAGCGTGGACGTGAACGGTGAAAAGACAGCATAGTTAAACACAGAGAACGAGAAAAGAAGGAGTGAAATAGACAGTTTTGCCAATATTCAAATTTCGAAACTCTCTGCGCATTTCTAACAGAGATCATAGAGTACGAGAGATCATACAGAGAGAGAGACAGAGGAAATGACAACTAATGAAGAAAAAACATACGAGGAACGGAAATGCAAAATTATAGAAACAAATAATAGTGAGCATATCAAAATTATTTAAAATCAAAAAAAAAAATTAACTAGCGCTTAGAAAAACTAAGGAGTAATTAAAAACAAAAAAACTAACAAATCAAAATAGATGACTATAAATAAAACAAAATAAAAAATTAAATAAAAAACAATAAATTAAGAAAATAAAGATTACCGCTTACCTGCATATAATTTGGTATAACGGGATAACTAGCGTGTATATACGGATGGTTAATTGTGATTGGCGCAGGACTTACTGTCATGCCATGTGCCTATACAGACATACATACGTATAAGGATGGTTTGGAATTTGATAAATTCAGTTTTTTTATATATTTTTTTTTTTTTGTTTTTTTGCAAATTCAAATTTTTGCACGTTTTGTTTTTGCAAATAAAAAATTAAGGAAATCAAATAAAATTAAGACAAAAAATTATAAAAAAGAAAGTGTAAAGAAAGAGAAAAAAGAAAGAAAAATAATATTGTAAATTAAAATTTTGAAAATTACATACATAAAAACTTAAAAATTAATATAAATTAATTCCTAATTAAGGTGTTTTTCGGTGTATTGTGTTGTTGTTTGTATTGATTGAGGTGTTTTATAAAGTAAACTTAAAAGGGTTTTTAAAGAGTTTGTTTTTCTTTTTACTTAATTTATGTTCTAAGATATCCAAATTTTCTTGTTTTTATAGAATTTAAAAATAAATTTTTAATTATTTCTGATTTAGTGCAGTTTAATGGGTTCTGTTTTTCGAAATATTTTAACCCAAAGTTGCAAATATAAAATTAAAACAAAAAACAACTTCATGTTTCACATAAAACAAGTTAGTGATACTACGCTGTAGCGTTCAAAAAATTGTCCATTAAATTGCCTTAAATCTGAAGCAGAAAAAAAAATAGTTCCTGATCGTAGAATTTACATAATGCGTAAAAATTAAACAACCACCTTTAAAAAATAACGCTAGCCTAAAAAAAATAATTTTTCAGAAAACTTCACCAAAAAATAGAGAAGATTGTTCTTCGAATGAGAGGAAAAAATTAAACACACGAAATTCATAAGCTGTACATGACGGTGAGTAGTGATCAATGACGATCGAGTGAGTGTCGTTTGCATTAAAGTTAACAAAAATAATTCAGTTTTTCTTTACTGTGTTTTTTTTTGTTTCATCTTAATCAATGAAATTTGATTTTACAATTTTTTCTATCCATTTTTTTTTATGATTTTTTTTCGATTTTCAAAATTAGTTGGCACAATTACTTTGTTTTTCTTATTGCATTTGTTATTTATTTTTTGTCTGTTAAAGAAGAAACTCACCATTGGACGATAGCCAGCACCAGTTGTAGCCGCCATTGGTTGTGGTGTCCAATTAGCACCTGGTTTCGCTGTATTTTTCGGAGAATTCCATTGCACAGGTCTATGAATAATGGGATGGATGAATTGAAAGTGAGTGATTGTTTGCTTGTTTTTTTTTTTTGAAAGTTTGATTCAGATTATGAATGCATGAATGTTTTATTGAGTAAACGTATTTGTTGATTTGTTTTTTTTTTTTTTTTTGTTTTATAAAAATGTTAAGAAAATTCCAATGGTAAAATGCAAAGTTTTTATGAATTTAATACAAATATAAAAACAGTTATGAGAACTATTTTTTATCGAAAGGTTAATTTCCTTTGGCAACTAATTTTATGCATTTTTAAAATGGCTTAAAATTTTGATAAGGTTTTTATTTACTGTTCATATCATTATTATAGTATTACTGAGAAAATTTAACTAGATATTCTTTATTCTCATATTCTTTAAAAGATCCAAAAGACATCTATAAGTCTCTTTGAAATAACTCTGCACTTGCCTGCGAACTCACTATTTTAAGAGTCTTTGTAAGATGTATTTTAAAGATCTAAGAAAGTTAAAGCTGTAAAATAGAAAGCTACTGATTGAAATGATTCCTTTCCAACAACCGGCAACATTTACGTTATTAAGAAGATGCACATTTTTATAAGTGGAAAGTAACTCAATTGTTTCCCTTCTTTATAGCGTTCATCAAATTTGTATTCATACTTCGATGAAAATTGAAATCGTAGTTAAATAAATCGTGATAAGAGCTTGGAATTTGGATTTGTATTGAGAATTTGTAATCGGAATTTGTACTTAGATGTTCATTAGCTTTAATAATTGAAGTTTTCACTTGCATGGAAAGTGCCACGCCTTCTCGTAAAATTTCCCCTACTTTTTTTCAGAACCTGTCGAAGTTTTCCTTAGTATTTTTGAGAAGTTTGGTTATACTACATCAAAATAAAGCGTTTTAAATATTTTACTTGTGTGGGCGGTAGGCGTTTTCGTGAACCGATTTCGCTCATTTTCAATCCCAAAATGATTGTTTGAAGGTGTGGTATGTGTGCCAAATTTCATTCAATTAGTTTGCTTGGTTTTCCAAGCAAACCGTGATTTCCGCAGACAGACAGACGGATATGGCTAAATCGACTCGGTGGTGACTTGGATCAAGAATATATATGTATAGATACTTTTCTATACCTACCGCGCCCTCTACTGTTCTTCACAAACGGAATAACAAAGTGAATATACCCTCTGTGTAGAGTATAAAAATGTTGTTTAACGTTAGCAAGTTTTACCTTGATAACAGACTATTTGAAGCCTATGGATTTCGTAATGCTGCAACCGAGTTCGGTGTCAAAAATAATTCTGGACTTTAAGAAAGTCGGATTTTGCTTGCTCTGCTACCTACTACTAATTGTTTTTTTCAAACAATGGTCCTTGTGTCACTGGATCTATAAAAAACTTTTGGCAGGGTGAGCCTTGCGGTAGTATTTCTAAACTTATACGAATCAACGCTACTTAATATCGTCAAGAGGTGACACCGAAACTACGTACATATGTATATTTATTTGTAGCAGAAAATCATCATGTCTCTTGTATATCTTTTAACTGTAGACATATAAGTCACTTGAAAGACAAGCCGCCTCATTTATTTATATTGTCTTTTTAAGGTGCTTTACCAATCAAAGATGAGAAAAATATAATTCGCCTGTAACGTATAATATAATATATCACAGATAGCCGAGTGGATAGTGTGCAGGACTATGGATCGTTGGGACATGAAGTAAGTAAAGGAAATTCGATAACAAAATAAAATTAGATATTCTTTATTCTCATATTCTTTAAAAGATCCTTAGCAGACAACTATAAGTCTCTTGAAAAGAACTCTACAGAAGGCACTTGCCTGCGAACGCACTCTTTATAAGGTGTATTTTAAAGATCTAAGAAAGTTACTTAATAGAATCTTTTCAAAGATAACTCGGGGGGAACATGTCCTTTTATACTTCATACGCCAAAATATTCTTATGAACCTCTATAAATACTTTATAAATATAATATTGTAATTTTGCTTGAATTTTCGTAATAAGTATGTAGTCATATCTTAAATAGCATCTTGAGATTTTTGCCTTGTTTTGCGGTTTTTTTCTTTCGAGGTCACAAAGGCTGCATAAAGGGTCATTGGTAATTAATCATGAAGTATAAGGTGTAAAAAACCTTTAAAATTTACAAAAGTTCAAGGCTTGGTACATCACATACTTAAAGGTTCGAATATTTGGCTTATATGTCGTTTAAACTTCAGCTAATGAATTATATTTTTTGAATTTCTGGGAGCCTACTAAATTTTAGAAATAGCTAAAATTTAAACGGTTCCTACGTAGATTTATTATAAATGCACTATACCATTAGAATTTTCCGTGCTTTAAGCAAAGTTTTATTTTTTTTTTTCTTTTGACACAAGTTTTTTTTTATCATCCATTTATCAATGTACAGACTTGTTGTTGCATTCACATTGCAATTGTTGGTTTTTTTTCTTGTTATAAGAGGAGATTATACGAATACTACTACTCACTTTGCGCTTCCGGATTTATTTATATTTAAATTATCTACAAGTGACATGAGTGAACTATCCAAATCGCCAGTGAGTAATTTTCCAGTGCTGGCATTTTGGTGTTGCTGCTGTTGTTGTTGAGTATGTTGCTGCAACAGTTGTTGTTGTTGTGTTGAAAAGGCGGCACCTGAAGTAACAACATTTGATTGATTTACAGCAGAAGTGTTGATGGAGGAAGAGGAAACGGTGCCGGGTTTTAAAACATCACCCAATGCATCGAAACCTTTTTATGATTTTGGGTTTTGTTTGGAAAAAAATGGTGGTGGTGGTGTTGATTGATAGTGGTAGTAGTAGATAGTTGTGCAATTTGTATTGTAGTTGTTGCAGTTGTTACAATTTACCCATATTATTACGCCGTAAAATATTTACACATAAAAAGTGAGGACAACATACGGTACAGTACAGCGCATATAATAAGCAAAGCAATTTTTTTTTTTTTTATTTGATGATGGTTGTTTATTTATTGTATTGTTGCAATTTTAATTTTTGTTGGATGAATCCCACACCACAAATAGTTGAATAGTTGATATTTTATTTTTATTGATTGAATTATTACGAAATTTTTTGTTTTGTTAATTTACAGTTTTTTGCAATGATTTTTATGTAGTTTTTTTTTAAAATATTTTTTAATGTTTTTGTGCCACCACAGGATAATGGATACAATTTGTTTAAATGTCAATTTGATTTTTTTTTTTAAATGGTACAAAGTTGTGAATTGTGAGAATAAAACATAAAAAAGAGAAAGAGAAAAAAACATTTACAAAATAAATATATGATGACGTATTTTTAATATAAAATTTATATTTTTAATGTATGTGCTACTTCACAAAAAAAAAAAAAAAAGTTTGAGGATGTTAAAAACTAAAAGCCAATAATTAAACATAAAGTAAATAAACAAATTAACATAACAACAATAAAAGCAAAGTTACACAATAAAAACAAAAGAACATTTATAATTAGATAAAAGAAATTATAAAAAATATAAGAGCTTATGGAAAAAAAACTACGGTTAAAAAGTAAACCAATTAATCATCACATTTTATCTCCAAATTTTGCAGCAAAAACTTTATACAGCAAGCACATTGAATATAATGAGAATTTTATAGAGTAAACTTTGGCAAAAAGTCAATGTATGTTTATGATTAATCTGCAAAATCATAAAATAGTTGAAATACTTTTAATTTCCCACTAAAATTCCCAAAAAATAAAGCAGCTTTTAGCTTAAGATCCCAGCGTGAAATTTTCATATTCATATGCTAACCGTATAAAATACGGTTTTAGTAAAATATCACAAATACGAAATCTTGCCCCTACTGCAGGAAGAGGCTGTGTATGCATAGCTGTCCGCTATGATAACAAACATAAACAATTGACGTCATACGTTAATTTTTAAAACAGAATTGAAGTGCTATTATAATTTCAATGAATATCATTTAATGAATTTTTTATACATATTGCATTATCGATTGTGATTAAAACGCGAAACACGGTGTCAACGTTTACTATGTTATTGTTTCTCTGTTATTATGTATGTTAATTAAAAAGCATTAAATCAACTCGGACTCTTATTTTCCAAATAAATTCAAAGATTGTCAAATTATAATGATTTTTAGAAAAGTTATATCCATGACATTCGATGGCTATATCTTCGGAACTACTTTTGATTCCAAATTCGTCATTAGTATAAAAATGCACAACAAAAAATGGTTTAATAAGAAACAGACAATACTGATTACTGATTTATTTTCGAGTTACACATTCATTTAAAAAAAAAAAAAGTCACAGACAGTTGAACTTTTCGGGAATATAGAAAATCTAGGCTTGGAATGTCCTTTTTGCTCTACTTTCTTGACTTTTAACATTTTTCTCGAAAGTATATTGTACCTTAAAAGACGCAACTGATCTGTTTTACTTATGAATTCTAAAGTAAATAATTTTTTTGCATTTTATTTTCAGATTATTGAATATGAACTCAAAAAATATTAAAATGGATAATTACACTTCACAACAACGTGCTGTAATAGTGTTGATGTATGCACAAAATAATAACTCAACTATTGAAACGCAACGTGAATTTCGACAATTTCCGGGATGAAATCCTCCTTTACCATCAACAATTCGGCGGTAGGTGGCTCGATTCGAAGCAGCAGGGACAACGTCCGATAACTTACGATCATGAAGACTACGGGCAAGGCGCTCATTAGAAAATATAGAACGTGTAGCCGAAAGTGTGTAAGAACATCCAGAAACATCAATTAGAAGAGCGCAACAGTTAGGGCTTTCGTGATCATCACTGCACCGAATCTTGCGGTCAGACCTATAGTACATAGACTTATGTCCCTACAAAACACAATTAACTCAAGAACTGCTGTTAAATGAACATCAAAGGAAAACAAAAATAAATCAGATAGTGACTTTTGGAATACCATGTAGATACTAAAATCAGTTCAATGTATTGAAAAAGAACAATTGTATTGAAAAAAGTACAGTTGTACTGAAAAAATTACAATTGTACTGAAAATACCATTACTGTTGTAGAGGTTTAAGCTAAAAACAGCCTAAGCTGACGTGATGTCACAGCCAGAAGTTTGTCGTGTCGTTGTACGTACTGCCCAGGGATTGGTGGGATTATTTCTTTGAGATTCACAGTACTCAAAAATTGCAGTTTTCGATTTCATGGCAAAAGAAACGATTCTTTTGTCGACTGCATTACATTTTAGATTCCACAGTCCAAGGAATTCTAATAAGAAATTTATTTTTTAAGGAATTGAAAAATCAATTTCGGTTGGCCATTTTTTGAAAACAAATTTTTACTCCAATCGATGCACCCTCGAAAAAATTTGAGGTTCATTTGCAGCTATCTCAGATTTTCATAATTTAACATTGTAAGCGCATACCCGTGTTTACAGTTCTATTCAAATTAACAAATTTTAACTGTTAACTTAGTGGTAATGCACTCACGGTTGTTGCCGAAACAAACGCTGGTGTATTCAAGAGAAAATTACATCTCTCCTATCAGCATAGTACACCTATAATTCCAATAAGCTGTCTGTTCTTATTGGTATATAGAAACAACATTTAATTAAAGCAGAAAGAAACCTAATTATACAAAATTGAGGGACAAAACAGAACAGAACATAAACAGCACTTTAATTTCAATTAATACAGTGGCAAACAAAAATTACAACGCACACACAAACGCACACCCTTCGACCACAAAAATTTTACCAGTCAAACATTAAACATACATACACAGAACTTGGCAACATTATGGCCATCATTGACCAAAAAGGATACAACACAATAAGCGCTTAAGTGTCGCTTCTTCTTCACAGCAAATGATTTTAAATTGTGTGCATGTGTGTGTTTTCGTATCTGTATACTGTATCTGTGTGTAGGTGACTGAGCAACGAACATTTTACATTTTTTATATTTTTTTTTTTTTTAAGCAACTGTTGTTACAAAAACAACCAACATAGCTACTAAAGCAAAGTGAGAAATGGTTGTTTATAAAGTGGATTTTTTTTTTTTTTTTTTTGTTGAGAAAGTTTTCACCTGGTGGAAGAGTTGATATATTCGATATTTCTGTTGACGACGGCGATGGCAACGTTGTTACATTCATAAACAACAACTGCGCCGTTGTGGGTGGTTGAATGTATTGATTTGACGACGCTGCCATGTATGTAAAAGGATAGTTAATTTGTGGTTCCATTGAATCAAAAAACGGATTAGGTAATGACCCACCACTTGCAGCAGATCTCATACCATTTGCTGTGAATTTCAAATTGAAAATATAAATTATACTATTTGAAATGTTAAAAGCAAAAATAAAATATGATGTCATCTGGTAAAGGGACATTATCTTGCTAAAGCTGAAAATTTATATTTATGCATATTCTTATAGTAAACAGCTAAAACAATAAAAGAAATTAAAACTTAGAAAGTGATGATCGTTTAGAGATCGAAGTTTTGAAAAATATGAAACTTAATTTATATTTCGTTTTAGATTAGCGCTGACGAATATTGAGCTTTGAGTCGATATTGTGTAGAAAAGTATCCAGCGGCATAATTTAGGAAAATCGTTAATTTTAACACTGGACGACATATTTCGCTCTTCTGAACATTTTGCTCTGGCAAGATATAAGGTCTCCTTACGCAGATCGCATCACAATCAATACAAAATTTTCTGATCGCAGCGATAATAATGGAGTTTAGATTTTTTTAATAAAATGTTTGCATACTTTTAGGAATGGCGATATAGCCATAAACATAACAAGTTCCTCCACTTTGTCAAAACGCATTTTTGATTTGTATGGCCTACGATAATATGTTTAGTAAATCTGCATATAAAGGGTGATCCAATACGAGGTCCCTTGTCCCTTGTCCAGTATTCAATTATGAATAGACTTGCTCCTGAACAACGGTTATTAATTGTGGAAACTTACTACCAAAATCAGTCATCAGTTAGAGAATGTTATAGAGTTCTTCAACATCAGTTTGGTCGTTATGAGCGTCCAACTGAGCGCACTATTCGTAACACCATCACCAAATTTCGAACCAATTTTACTGGACATTCATCATTCAACCAGAGTACATACAGCCCGTAATATTTCTGCAGTAGCAGAGAGTGTTCGTGAAATCCGTGAACAATCGATTCGTCGCCGATCTCAGGCTTTGGGCATCTCTTATGGATCATTACGGCGTATCGGGAGACGTGATCTTGGTCTGAAGGTCTATAAAATACAGCTCGTACAAGAATTGAGCCGGCTGATATTGGTGTACGTTTTAATTTCGGTTTATGGACCTTACAACAACTTCAAATTGATCCATTATTTTATCGAAAAATTGTGTTTAGCGACTAAGCTCATTTCTGGTTGAACGGCTACGTTAACAAGCAAAATTGCCGTATTTGGGCCTCTGAACAACCAGAAGCAATCTAAGAGCTTCCAATGTATCCCGATAAATGTACTGTTTGGTGTGGTTTACGGGCAAGAGGCATCATCGGATCGTGGTGCTCGCTGCAGAGCATTAATCAATGAATTTTTTTTGCCAAAAATTCAGGATATTGGTGTAGCCCACCTCTGGTTTCAACAGAATGGCGTAACATGCCATACAGCTAGAGAAACAATCGCTTTATTTACGGAAACGTTCGATGGTGATGATGATGATGATCCTATTAATTGGCCACCAAGATATCATGATCACTTATTTATTTCGACAAACCCGAAACTATTAACGCTTTGGAAACCAAAATAACTCGTGTTATTCAAGGAATACCGGCCGATATTCTCGAAAGAGTTGTCGAATATTGGACCAACAGAACGGACCATTTAAGAACTAGTCGTGGGCAACATTTGAACGAAATAATTTTTAAACATTGAGTTATAGGAACCGAATTATCATTCCAAATAAAGATTAGCATCAATACATCGGTTTTTATGTATTTTATTTAGAAAATAGGAAGCTCTAATTGGATCACCCTTTACATTTTTCTCATTTTTTACATATCGGTGAGATAAAAAAGCAACTTTTATCTAAAACGAACAACTTTTTTTGTTAATTAAATCTTACCGAAATTCCAATCAATAAAAAATTTAAAAATATTTCTTATGGTTTGAATGCGCTAGTTTGGGCCAAAGTTTTACCTTATACCCATTTTTTTAATACACTATCAATTGTGAGTAAAAAGTTCTTAAAATTGTTCAAAATATTCAGAAATATATTTTTGTTTTATTATAACAATTTCGTTTTTTTTTAAGTCATAATTTTTTTTTAAGAAAGTTTTGCATTAAAATAAAAAAAATACAATAAATGCATAATTTTCTTTCTTGAATATTTTGAATAATTTTAAGAGTTTTTTACTTAGTGCTTTTTTACTAAAAACTGATAGTTTTGGGAGAAAAAAGTGATAAAAGATTTCTCAGAAAGTTTTTATTAATCAAAAATGTTCTAAATCATTATGTATTAAAAATTTTTTTTGTTTTTTTTTCAACATTTTTTTCTTTTTTTTTAAATTCGGACTTTGACGATTTGTTGGCATTTCAGTTAAATTTAATTTGAAAGAAAATTGTTAATTTTCGAAAAAATTTACGGTTCTCTATCATTTCATGAACCAAAAAACATTTTTAAAAAAAAATGTTTCACGTTTTCTTATATCAACTTGTTTTTCTCGAAAAAAAAACAAATTTATAACTAATGCGTTTTAACAAAATAGAGAAGGCTTATTTATGTATGTAGCGATAAAGATGTCTATTTTGAAAAACAATAAGAATAAATTGGCAGCATGAAGAAAAATCTTAGTGATTTCACGATTTCAAATGCACAACCCGTTAACCGAAAAGTGAAAACAGAAATAGCGCTTGTTACTTTTTTCATACAAAATACAGGCGGCACTTGCTTGCGTTTATGGAGCCCTATATGAAAAAGCAACAAATACATGCAAGTAACAAACGTTCAATATTATTTTTACCTTATGGAAGGAAAACAGTTTTATGTAGTATGCCTTACGATCATGTGATTATTTCACATACATTCACATTTATTCAATGGCTAAAATAATTTAGCATTGAGTCGTAAAGCGTGGTTTCATTAGATTTTGGGCGGTATTTTTTGAAAAAAGACATACCTATTTATAAGCAGCTAAAAAAATTGATTCGAATTATGAAAAAATAGATGCGCTTCAGCAGAGTTTAAATCCATTTTTAATGGTAAACATATACTTTGAACGAGTATGATTAAGCTAAAATTTTTTTGAATTGAACGAATATATCGAAACTCTAAAGACTGAATTGAATACACATCGCTTTTTAAATTTGTTGCATCAAAATTTAAGTGGCATAGGTATTTTTCTGTAGAAAATATGAAAATAATATGAAATATGAAACTTTGAAAGTACCTAATGGCATAAAGAAGTTACTCGAAAAACTCCATCTTAACAATATGACTTTTATTGGTCCTCGAAATTACAAAAACAACAAAATTTTTCAACCGTAGATGTGAGAATAATTTTGACCCTTTGAACCCCAAAATAAGCTACATTTTGCTTAATTAAATCTGGTTTTTGAGATATATGCGGTCAGAAACTTAATTTTCAACTTAAATATTTATATGAAATGCGTGTTAAATACGCTTAACTGTTTCGTACAAATTTTGGGATAGTAAAGTTATTTAGCCGTACTTCTTTGAAAATTCAACTGTAAATGCAGTTAATGTGAATGGTTTGCGTTTTAGAACGATGTGCGCTTTGCTTAAACCGGCATACCTTTGGTAGAAAAAAAAAATAGTACGGACATGATTAGACATGGGTCTTGGACAGAAAGTCTGGTTACGATAATGTCGTTGAAAATGTTCGAAACAAATTTGTGGCACTAACATTAACATTACATATTAAATTGGCAATGTTTGACAGCATTTCAATGTCTCAAAAACTAAAGTCAATTCGGCAGAACTGTTCCAGCGTGCTATTTAGTTACTTTCCTCCTCCTTTTTTAAACCCTATCAATTTAAAGATACCAAGTCAATCAATAAAATTTGAATGTCCAATGAAAATTTTAAAAAATTAACTCCTCAAAAATGTAGTCGTATAAATGTAAGAAAGATATGCTTAACTGATGTGTATAGAATTTTGATACCTTAAATGTTAGTGTGAATGAAAAAATATAAATTAAAACATTTTATAATACAAAATTAATTACTAAAACTTGGAAGGAATAAAAAAACCTTAAAATCAAATAAAATTTTAATCAATTTAATAAAAGATATGAAATATAAAAAACATATTACATACAATCAAGGTAGGTATATGAATTTTTAATGATCAAAGGTTTATTTATTGAATTTATGCTTTTTTTTAGAAAAAATTGTGTCGACGAAGCTTAAATCAATGAATACTTTATTGTACCAACATTGATAAGGGATGTGAAATACTTGCGCAGTCATGCAACAGCAACAAGTATACGAATTTTGCTTAATTTTCACTGGTTAAACAACAATAAATAATATTGAAATTTTGTTAGTACCAACAACTATAATCATACAAACAGCATAAATAAATCAAGTGTATTAAATTGAAATAAATATGATAAATTAAAAATAATAAAAAAAATGTGATTTTTACTCGTTATGTTAATTTTTAAGTTATAATTTTGTAAAGAAATAAATTCATAGGCATATGAAACATTGAAAAGAAGGGTGTGGCATAAATAATTCAGAATAAATTTCAAAATCAAAATTTTTAGTTTGGTACAATTTAAGACTTACCCGTTGGATCGGCATTACCAAAAACTGATGAAAAGTTGCTGTCCGAAACAAAAGCGTTTGAAGCTGCAGCAGGTACTGAAGCGCCATTAAAACCTTTTTTTTTGAAATAGAGAAATACCAGTAATTAATTGTTTCACACACATTATTAAGTTGTAAATATTTGCTATATGGTATTGGTTCCATTAGAAAATTGTGCGCCAAAAAAAATCAAAGTTACACAATAAATTTTAAATCATTAAGATTGATAGTGAAAAATAAATACAACTAAATAAAAAAAAAATAATAATTAAAAACTTCATGCTACCATTATTATGCATCCAAATATTATTGGCATTATTGACACCACCTGTTGCTGCAGGAGCGCCGGATGTAGCATCGAACATATCAGCAAATGGATTACCCAATTGTAGCAAATCATCTGATGCTTTCGAAGCTGAAGCAGCAGCTGGTTGTGCTGGGGCTGCACCAAACAAATCAACTATCGGAACGCCAGCTTCAGAAGCTGGAGGTGACGATAGGAATGGATTTGTTAGTGCAGCGCCTGCACCACCGCTGCTTGTTGGTGAAGAAACCTTCGACTTGAAAATGAGAGGGAAAAAATATATTAGTAACTGACTTTTTTAAAATGATCTCTTTTTTGAACGTATTCAATGGTGTACTTGTTTTTAGCATAGATATCTTAGCCACGATTTAAGACATTAATCGAACTTACTTTGTACTGATTCATGGCCGCTTCCTCTTCGGCTAAAATCTGTGCTTTGAGTTGCTCATCAATGCCATTAGTTGTATCGAATTTAGTAGATGCTGCTGCAGTACCAAAGGAAGAGCTAGTAGAAGATAGGGCAGATACAGCGGTTTTTACGTTCTTTTGGTTGCTACTTTAGATTTTTGTAAGTTTTTGCAAAATTTTCAAATTAAAGCATTAAGAAATTTAAATAAATTTTTATAAAGTTTTTTTACAAAAAATAATTGGCAACCAAAATCGCAAAATCAACAAAATGAAAATGAAACGATGAAATGCATAACACAGAGTAAAGGAAGAAATTATGAATTACGATGGAATGGAAAAAGAAAATTACGATACAAAAATAGAGAAAAGAAAATAATAAGTAAAACGTTAATTAAAGAATCAACAAAATAAAAGCAATATTAAATAAAACTAAGTATGTACTTAAAAGAAAAGAACTAAATATGTTTTACTTCTTATAATATATACTACACGTAGTATGATTAAGATAGTCTAAAAGTTTAATGTTAAAGCTCAACAAAAAATTAAAACAAACGAGCTTTTTGAAATTAAGTTGATTTATTTAAATGATTTTTTCATAGTTCAGACTTTTAGGTAATATTAAAAATATATATAAATTCTTATATTTATATGGACATTGGTTTGAGTTCGTGTACTAACAAACGAAAATTCGAGTATAGTGTAATTATCTTAGCTATTAATAAATATTTTTAAATTATTTATTTCAGTGAATCGAAATGGTAAATCCATAAACTCATAAATTCATTTTTCTTATAACCACTTAAGTGCAAAACAGTGTCGACATGTTATACAAAAATATAAAGAAATTTTTCCTCAACAAAAAAAAAGTCAGCGAAACATCAGAAAAATTATTACAGAAATGAAAATTTTATTTTTTAAGAGAACAAGCATCTGAAAGGCTTCATAAAAGTTCCCACATCGGAAAAATCAAAATTGTACAGGGAAGTGGTGTCAAAGTATCTAAAAATTAACTTTGGTTTAGTTAGTTAGTTTAGTTTAGCTTTTCATTTTTGTACCAAATTATATGCTAGTTAAATGAGAGCTAGCATATACATATTTCCCTTAAAATTTAGCACAATAATGTTACAATTTTAACGTTAAACGTAGAAATTTAGACAAGCCCAAATATATATAGAAACAAAAATCTTTCGCAGAAGATGATTTACATATGATTTTTGGGGAAATGTTTCTTATTATTTTTAGAGAATTAGTTTGGTGTAGGCTGGCAAAATTGCATTAGGTACTATCACCAAAACTAACTGAAAAATTTCACAATAATTTTGCAAATATTTCATATTAATATTTTTTACAGAAAGTGTTTGGAATAATACCACTCTTTTCTCAAAACGTTATTTACTATTCAAAATTACGTTATATTTTGCGTGTCGCATATGTCACGCATTGGTATGAATTCAAAAAAAAATTAATCACCCCTATCATGCATGAGTTTTTCGGATGAACAAAATCCGGGAGATCAGTTTTTCTCAGGAGATATAGACATAAATAACATATATCATAGCGGAGAATATTATCTTTTTAAGAAATAAAATGTTCAATTTAATTTTTTTTATTTACACTGTTTGTGGAATATTATGTTTATCAAAAGACCGGCATTTTCGGTCTCACAAGGGCGCGCTCTTTTCAGAGATATAGTCGAGACTACATTCCTAAGAATTTCTGACTGTAGAGCATACATTTCAGTTTGGATATTGGCCTTCAGCTGGCTGTTAAATTTGGTGAATGTGGAAGACAATTGAAAGTAGTAAATCTGCGAATCGTTCGCCAAAAATGTTCCTCAAAAGCATCATACTTTTCGAGCAGCTGTGGATTTTTCACAACAGATGGTTTCAAAAATCCGTCTCCATTCCTAACTCTTGAATGCGAAAAAGGCGATCATTTGAAGGTCATATATTGCTACAACTATAGTAATGTAAAATTAATTTCAAATTATATCATAAAGTCCTCAAAAAGGAGATATATTTTGCTTGTACATTAAAAGTTATGAACTATTCAAACCAATGCGTGATTAATGCGCCACCCTGCACAATCATTTACTTTTTATTTCGCATAGTAATTAACAAAATAATGCGTTAAAAAACTTTTTCAGATAAGGATGGTGGAACGCCTTATGAGTTTATTTTATTCAACCGAAAAACTAAGCCAAAACTAGCATTTAATGTACGAACTTAAAAAGACAAATCCTTGACTTAAATTCTACAATAGAATGATAGCAAAATAAAAAGAGCTCTATTTGAATCCATATACTATATAATAAAACTAAACTAGGACAATATCTCAATAAATCAAAGGTTTTCAAGTGAAAAAATTAGTCTAAAGATAAAACTCAGTGGAATTGTTTGATTTAATGTAATAAAGTAAAATCTGACTGGTAGCAGTACCTCTTGCAGGCCTTTTAAAGATGTTGATAAAATATTTTTGTATGATTAAATTTGAGCAAGTCATGTCGTTTTTAAACTATCCATAACTCCGCATTTTATAAAATAGAAATTTATCAGTTTTTACTGATATATTTGCAAAGTATACCTCAAATCAAAAATATATCATGCACAAATTGTTAAAGAGAAATGCATATAATTGTGGTCAATATGACTTTCGTTTAATACAAATGTTTACCACCAGTGGAAACTTCCCTAACCAAACATTCCCACCGGGTTTAATTTTTTGACTAATTTTTCCTACCTCGGACTAAGAAACGTATTTATTTACTGGACTATATATCTTTATATATTTTTGGTTTTAGCACAAACATTTTAGTTTTTAATTTAAGCTTTTTTAGTGCAATTTTTTCCATTTGATTATGATGTCGTGTTACTTCTTTGTTTCTGGCTCTTTCAATTCTGCACATTTGTGCCAACTTGAGTTGAAGATGTTTAATGTCTTGAGGTATTTCATCAAGTCCACAACAAATTTTGTCAAATAATATATTCTGATTTTCTAGTTTTGAATTGGTCTTAGATTCCTTTGGAGTTTGATCATCTACTGTTAATATTGTTTCTATTATCGATGGACTTGACGTTGTTGTAGTTGTTATGATCGTGGTTGGTATTTCATTTGATATGGGTACTGGCCATGGTGAAGGTGATGTTAACGTTAATGTTGAGCGCATTTCTTCTGCAATATTTTCACCTTCGAATTCGAATTCAGTTTCATATACCTCTTCTTCTGTTACAATATCACCATCAATTTCATCTTCGATACATGCATTTTCGTATTCGGTAGACTTTAGCTCTTCTTTGCAGCCATTTAAAACTTGCGATGGTTGAGTTTCATCTGTTTCTTCCGCATTTGAAATATTATTTGAATTGCTATTGAATTCAATTTTATTTCTTTTAATTAAATTAGTTAATATAAGGAGTTGTTGTACATCTGATTCCAATGTACTTAACAGACGTCTCCCAATCACTTTTTTCCAAACATCTCGCTTGTATTTTGCCCAAAACTTTTGATGTATGCATATCAAATGGAATTTGTTTTATATTAGTGCAGATAATAAAGTAAAAATTTCGAATCCTACCAATTGCCAATGTAATACACTTTTTTGAGGCGGACCAAGTGAGTTCATCTTTTGACCTAATGTTTTCCAAATTTGTTTGAACTTTTCAGTTTTGTAATTTTTGTATTTACGTGCTATATCTGGATTTTTCTTCATGGTCGAAACCATTTTTATAATTTGAGACTGATTAGGTTGTTTTGCATTCGATCTACCGTAAAAAAAAAAGAAAAATAAAAAAAATACAAATACCTTATTGTGCAAATACTTACATGTTAGCAGTTATTGAACGTTTCGCAAAAAATCTTTTTCAACGAATTATTTTTAAGGTAGTATTATACAATGAAGACAGGAAAACACATTTTCAAAAATTATTTTTTCCCGCTAATACTTTATTAAAACAAATTTTGTTAAGAGCACATCGTAGATGACACAAAGAAATAATCCTCCTAAACGTCATATATAAAAAGTTCCAACAGCATTTTGAAGCAGCAGATATATATATTTCTCTAGGCATTCTACCCTAATAGGCAAATAAATAAATGGCACGGATTTAAGAGGAATACGAAATATTGACTCTTTTTTCAAACTTGTCTTGCTCGTCTTTAAAATAAATAAACATTCTTAGGACATAATTATGGTAGAATACTTAAAGACAGTGAAGTATAGATTTGTGACATGTTTTCATAAAGCTATTACTTTTTTTTGTTCTTAAGTTTAGACTTAAATGCAAAAAATTAAGTTAAAAAAAATTATATTTTTTTCTTGCCTTATTTGTATAATACTAACTTAAAGTTACATATATAACGTTACTAATATAAAAACTACTTAGCATTTGCGTGAGTTATTTGTAAGTAAAAACTATGTAACACAAATAAAATATGACTTATTTAATAAAATTGCGCAACCTATGTATCTACAGCATTAATGGATTCAGTAATAGGGCTCTATTTCATTCTAATCTTAATTTATATCACATAGCAGTTTTATTTTTTAATAGTATCCTTACCTTGCTGTTTGTGTTGGTGTATTAGCAGCGGAGGTTCTGCGCCCTTCAAGTGTAGCTAAATGTTGCTCCAACGCATCAAGCAATGAGCTGGGTGCTTTTGTCAAATCTGGTATGTCACCTTTATCAATACCAACATTCTATATAAATGATAATATAACGTTAGAAAAACGAACTTAGCACATTGAATTATAAAAGAATTTTATTACATATACACATACCTCAGCAACTTTTAAAAATTCACCAACACGATCCATGCGAACCAAAAACTTTTTATATAAATCTAAAGCATCGCGCGCCTGCTTTTTATTCATATCAAAATACTTTTCCAATAAATTTATAATGCCATCATTGTAACAGGCAAACAAACGTATGAGATCACGGAACAAAAGCATGAAGCTCATGTTAATAACACCTTTAATGATATAGAAAAAAAAAGGGTTTGAAAAAATGGCGTGTAAGTAAACGCATCTGTATATAAGGTGATTAACATACCATTAGTTAGATCATTAGCTTGACAATCAAATTCCAATAAACCGTCCAATTGTGCCTGCAAAACTGGCAATGTTTTCAAAAGCTTATCGGCATTCATGGTGCGTAAGGAACCTTCTTCTTTGCTAAAGTTTAAGAAATATTCATATAAGTAGGTATATATAGTACATAACTTTGAATTCAAAAAATCAATGCAGAACTTACCCACGCTTGACCTTACAGAAGTCGAAAGCCATCGCGCGATATGAGAGTGATTTCTCATTTAAATACTTGGCATAGCGACGTATAAAAGGTGACATATCGTAACCTGTAGAATAAAACAATAATTAATAAGCAAAATATGCAATAATTCTATATAACAATAATTCTACATTTTGAATACTATATCACTATATAATTTGTGCTAGTTTACTGCTTTATAAAATGCTTAAGTGTGTTTTATTTATATAAAATTTAAAATATTATGTTAATAAAAATTTTGAAATGGTGCCTATATTTGACTACGATTTGCATTAGTGGTTAATTTTCGAAAGTGATGAAAAAGTACTCACCCATTCTGCCACCAGGAGCCGACATTCCACCATCTTTAGTTACAAAGCATAGGTATATTTTGTAATATTTTTTTTACAATTTATTAAGTTTAAAATAAAATTGATTTTTTTTGTTAAGACACAAAAAGCCAAAAAAAAAGAAGAGAAAAGCAATTTTTATTCACGTTATTAATAATTTTTTTGTTAGTGTAGTGTTAATAGCAAAAAATGAAAAAGAAAAGAAAATAGAAGAAAAAAGAAAAATAGAAAGAAAGAAATATAAACAAAAAAGTTTATTAGAGCAGATTGTTAATGATAGTTAAGTTAATATATGATAGTTAATTTAATAGGTATGTGTAAATTTAAAAAAATTAAATATGTATTTCGAAAGAAAATTTGTAGTTTGGAAAACTTAAAGTAAACTCTTAAAAATGCTTAATTTGTACAAAAATTTGTTGTTTTTTTTATTTGTTTGTGTTCTATAGGTACAGTGTAGTGTTTTTCTTATAAATCAGTTTAAATTTTAATTTCATTCATTACCTTGAACACCACCTTTGTCCAGAAAATTGCTGAGATTAAATGTAGAGTTGCTTGAAGCTAAATACTGCATAAAACGCTGCAATTGAGAAAAAAAAATTATATTAAGTTATTTTTTGCTTAACAGTATCAGTTTTCAAATTATTTTCGTTCTCAAATAAGCACTTAAGCACTGCCTATCGCCGTAAGCAATAAATAATAAAACTATCAACAAGAAGTGGTTATTAATTTTGTATGGATGATGACGAAATCAGTGATTGGTTTGATATATATTTTAAATTCCGCACAGTGATTTTTTTAAAGTAAGGGGACGTCCATTAATTACGTGAGGTGTTTTTTTGAAAATTCGGACCCCCCCCTCCCCTTGGTGAGATTTGGTGAGATCTGGCGGGACCCCTCCCCCCCTCCCGTGAGATTCAAATTATAATTTTTAATGTAAATTCTATGCAATAAAAAGTTGACGTGAGGTTTTCCTTGACCCCCTCCCCCCCTTGGTGAGATTTAGTGAGATTTTGCCGGATCCCCTCCCCCCCCTATTTTAGCTCACGTAATTAATGGACGTCCCCTAACAGATTAAATACTTCAGCATGCGTTTACCTCATGTGCCTTTTTTTATCTTATAATTAACTTTTTGTATATTTTGTCGTCAACCTACCTACCTATGTACCTACGAGAGGCTTTTGATAGGAATCGGAAATCACATGAATCGGAAATCAGTTGTCTTTATTTTGACGTTGAAAACGACGCAAATCTGAATCTTGTTTCGAAATCGTTGCAAGTCAGGTTTTTGAGATGTGACATAAAATTTCGATTTTTTCGATTGCAATACCGCGTGCATGCTCTTATTAGCTAACAATTATTTAAGCTTAAAGTTTTAATTATGAGTTACGAGCTTAATTTCAACAAATTTTCATCAAAAAATGACAATTTAATATTTTATAAAACTTTTATTAATTTTTTACGTCCAATATTTCAAGGACTAAACAATAAAATTTTAGTTCACTAGTGAACACAGAATTTAAACAGAAATAATTTTATGAAGTTGCCGACGAATGATACACAAAAAATCGTATGAAAAACATTTTTTTGCTTAATTTTTTTTTTTTTCAATTGCAATAAATGATCTACTTGGAAATGTCTACTTCTATTGACACTGCTGTACCCCTTCTTTAGGTACAAAAGTTATTCACTAAAACCCTCCATGGAACGAACGGTATACAAAATATAGACAAAATCTTTATATCAATTTATACTACGTTGACTTGTCCAAAATCGTTAGAGCCATTTCCGAGGCACAAGTTACAGACACAGTTATTGCTCTGTTAATAGTATTAGATAAATTAGTGAAAAGTCAGTTTACATTTAACCTGCATCGACTACAGTACCGATTTTGATAGTATCCGCAATTGCGCATCTGTGATGTGAGCAGAGCTCATTGCCATTACATTACCATTCTTCCGAAGGGGTAGGTCTGTAACACATTATTAAAACAAAAAGCATGTCTATTCGCCCAACCAGTACCAACAGTAGTTTAATGATAAGCGATTCCAGCTTAGAAGTAGATAGCTTTATTTATTTGGGCAGCGGCATAACACCAATAAGGACATGTTCACAAGGAATAACATCTAAACTCGATATTTGATGACAAGGTGAACAGTATAAATGATACGAATATACACATAGCTTATGTTGTTTCGCATTTTCATCAAATATCGAGTTTAGCTGTTATTCCTTGCGGCCACAGGTATATGCTAGAATCAACAAAGCGAAAAGCACTTTTGCTTGGTTTCGTAATGTCTGGCCGTCTTTATTCTTGACAGTGACAACGAAGCTTTAGTCATATGTAAAGCCAGTTCTTCTGCATGACTGTGAAACTTAGTTAACCAACAGCTTTTTGCTATACAATTTACGAGTTTTGACTAACAATTCTACGTGCCGAATTCTGAAAATTGAACTCAGGATCTTCAAAGTCGATTTCTGTTTACAGCAAAAATTAAAATGGATTGGGCACATGTTGCAGAAATCAACAATTATGAAGTCTACCGGCAAGAATTCGAGTGCAACCCTCAGTTAAGAAAAAACACGACCATCCGTGTAAATCGTGGAAATGTTAGATCACACTTGATTGTGCACTCGTAAGGCACTGATCGTGCATGTTGGAAGAATTTTGTGAAGGCCCTATGAACCATGAGGAGATAAAGCACATAAGAAAGAGAGGTTTTTTTGGTCACGCCAGCCTACCTCAATGGAGATAATTTCAGGGCTTATCAGTAAGGTAGAAGTGAACTATTTCCCAAAGAAATTATTTTGTTTTGTAAAACAGTTAAATCCTTAATTCTACAAACAATGTCTTTATTTCAACAAACAATATCTTGGGATTGGAATTTGTGCGAAAGGAAGTTTTAGAACCCTCATGTGTTATATATAAAAAGAGTTATCTATGTCTATGACTACTGTAATTCTGTGTTTCAGTTACACTAATCCCCAAAAATAATGTCGGTTTTTATATTTTTATATGAAAGTCCCTTAAGCGTCAGCACTATATGGGTAAATGTTTATAAACAATAATTTATAAGCCAGTCATTAAAAAATTCTACTATCATTGTGTAGACTCAGGTATAAAACTAATAAATACATTTGTGACAAATTTGTTAAAGAACTACAGGATTTACTATAGTAGGTATGTTTGCTTACTCACCTCATTACCATATGCCATTAAATGATGTGTCGTTATCAGCGATTTATAAACAACCACCCAGCTTGCATTTTGTGAGCGTTCAATGAGTAGATTGGCCAAATGTGGTATTGATACATTCGGCTCATTTGTGCAATGTACAAGATCTGAAAACAAAGAATTGATTATTAATTTTAAGAAAATGAAACCTATTTATGCGTATTGCAATTTTAATCTGAATTTCGTGTTGAAATTTAAGACAAAAAGCAATCAAACTTTGATATCAGTCAATTGCAAAAAGGCAAAACAAATATATGCACGTTTTTTTTTTGCTGTCTTTTCTTAATTCTGTTTGTTGTATTTATTTTTATCAGCATATAACTTATAATCATTAAAAAATTATCATAATTAATGCATTTCAATAAGAAAATTTTTGCAAGTTTCTGGGGGAGTTTATGTGTTGTACGCTGCCAGTTATCACAACCGCAAAGCAACAACAACAACATTTTAAAAATAAAAGCTAAACAAAATTGATAACAAAAAATGATTGTAGAATCTGTTTGAGTGCAAGCAGCACAAACATTTTAACATCATTTATTTAAAAAATAGGGGCGTTAATCACTTATAGAATACGATTTCTACGCTAAATCAAATCAAATGTTTAAATAAAAAAAGGTCCTTCTATTAAAATTTGACTTTCAAAAACTCTGCACAATAGTCCAAGAATTATAGGATTTCATTCCCAAAATAAATACTGGTACATTGATTTGTTGCACACAGATTTTAAAATTTTTTTCACGATATATAACTATTACCCTTAAATATCGATTTTAATCATTTATGTATAACGAGTTATTCGTTCGAAAGTGCAGCCCTGCTTTTCGACAGGTGTCATAAAAGATGGCATTTGTTTAATATTAGGTTAGCCATTATGACTTGCTTAGCTATTGGCTTTATTGTGCGAAAAGTTGTCAAGAAACGTTATTTCAAGATTTGGTGATGTCAGTTTGTTTACTTTAATATCCCAAGCACAAACTGGTCAACCCTGTATCTTAAAATTACACTACGCTTCAGGATTCTGATATCAAATTTCTTTTTTTATGGTTAATTGCTAAACATTTTTAAGAAGAGATATACTTTTTTTAAAGAATAAATCGAATTTTCAGAATTTTTATTTTGATTATTGGAAGCTCCTTCCCAGGAAACTTGGTTATAAGCATGGAAGTATCAATCTGCTAGCGAAATCAAAGTTTTATGTTACGCAAAAATCATCAGCTCATAAGTGAGTGAATCTATTACTACGAGTACCTAATTATTGAATTAGTTCAGAGCTATTCTAACGGTTAAATTAACTGCAAGGTTCATATTTTTTAGAAGAGTTGTACTAAAAATTACTATTCAAATGTGGAATTTATTACCTATCATATTCTGTTATCGAATTTATGTGACTTAAACTGTAACTCAAATTAGTTATAATAAGTTGAAGTGGGCAAAAATATGTGAATTCAAAATAATTCTCATATGGGAAAATTAATATTTAATACAAAATAAAAAAAAACATACAAGGAATTTTTTCAGTGTATTATTTTTATATCTCTTGAGAGTTTAGTAAATAATGAAGAGAAAAAAAGTTAGCACTTTTTTTCCTGTAGTTAAGTCCAATAATTTTTTGAGTTAAAAATTAAATAATAAACAAAAACATTAAATAACATGGAGAAATATTAAACTTACGATGGCTCGTGAAGGACATATGTATACATAGGGTCGAAACTTTTAGCACAAAGAAACATGGGAAATAACGGAAGTCTTCTGTGATATGGGAGATGAAGGGAAATGAGTTAAGAAGACGATGGGAACCACGAATGCAAACTAAAAAAGGTAGAATGGCATTCTAAATCTGTCTTATTCCAAAAAAAATAAAAAAAGGACTTGATCCACAGCAACACTTCTTCACATGTTATAAACTAAAGATTTTTCAATGTTTCTGCTTCAAAAGAGAAAATTACTCCAGTGTATATAACATTTTCACCAGTATACAGCCTTTACACTTCTAGGGAAGTCTTAAACATTTAAAAATTATCGGTTCATAACATGTAGTAGGAGTTTGCGGTTAAACTAAAAGCTATTGGTATGCTAGCTTAAGTCATTAACCTCATAATTTCATATCAATATAAACAAAATTTTTGAAACCGGTTTCAAATTTAATTGCTGGGTAAAAATTATTTAGCTAGTAAAGAATTTTTTATGAACTATACCGGGACTGATATATTACAAATGATAAATCACTTTTGAACTAAACATTCAACTTTACTCTAAGGTAATGCAAAAAAAGAAACGAATTGACAATGAAAAAGCAGAATAAACAATTACTTAAGAATATTGATTTAAAAAAATGAACATATTTCCACTATTCACACACAAGCTAAGCAATGAGTAAAAGAAAAAACATAAAGGGTTTGCGATAAACAAAAAAAAACTGAAAAAAGACACATCTCTGCAAGCGTGGTGAGTGAGTCATCGGTAGGCGCCTTTGAACAGCATGTCAAAAAGCTATTGAGAAGTATGCAAATTGGTTTTAAATCTAGAAAAACTACTTGGAATAGACCTATAATCAACAACAGTGTTTTCCGTTTTTTATTTTGGTTTTAGATTTGTATGGAAAATGCAATCTTTCTATAAATTATATTTTTTTTTTATTTCGTTTTAGTTTTCTATGCATAAATTTAACAGCCAATGACACCATATTACTGGTACATACTAAAATTCATATCACACGATATTGCAAGAATTTTGCAAAACAGATAAACAAATAAGCAAAAACAACAAAGAAAAAATTAGCATTTAACTATGTAAAAACAAAAGTTCATTCATTAAAAATAGTGTGACAACTTTGCCTTTATTAAAAAAGTATTAAGTGAATAATGAATGGTGTTTGCGAAGCATTATTACTTTCAGCACCAATTGTTTGAAATTTCAAGCGAAAAAATAGTTGTAAGCATTTACGAGCTGTGCTTAGTAATTAATACAATTAAGCTAGTAATTCTGCTTAACTACTACAACAAAAGTTAGTTTGTCATATCATAATTGATATTTGAAACTTTCATTTAAAACTTTATTAAAGGTACATGAACTAAACAATGCCCTGTCCTTAAATAAGACCCAGTTTCTTAATTATTTGTCAAAAGATTTTTTACAACGCTTAAAAAAATTTTCAAAATTTGTTTTTATGGTATTTAAAATATTTTCATATACAAACATATGTATGGATATGTAAGTAGGAGAATGGAGCGAACAGTGAGACAATGCAATTATGTTTTTCACAAGTGCATCCACAGCCATGTTGATGCTGGCATGTTTTTCATTATCTATGATTTAGTTGTTTTGCACTCGAATTTGAGTTGCTCATATAATTTTGGAGTAATTTTTAAAAGGACAACTTAAACGAAATGTCTCATTGTTCACATTAAATCATTTTTTTTAGAACAGTTCTACATTATAAGTCTGTCAGACAAATGATGAGAGATGTCTCAATTAGGAATGTGAAAATTGAGCGAGTTCTTTCACCGCCCATTCTATCCAGTTATATATGTAAGTCGCCGAAAGACTACCGGCATACATACATATATGATATAGATTGGTTTGGCTACGGAAGTAGTTTTAAAAATAACTAAAGCTATTAATGGGTTTTGGAATGGCTTTTTTTATTTGTACTTAATTGAATTGCATTTGATTTCATTATGTACTTTGTTTTCTGTTATTTTTTTGGAGTGGCATACCTTGGCATCTACATTTTAGTAGTCAAGTCGATTTTTTCGTAAATTTTCAACGAAATCAGACACAAACTCTGTTCGCGCCGTTTACAGGTTTGAGCTAGGAAACTCCAATTTTGTGACAATTATTTTTAAACTGCATGCTAAAACATAAGACAAATAAAAATAAAACACTCTATAAAATTTTCGAAATAAACACCCTAATGTGTGACTTTGGAGAGCTTTTGTCTCTTTAGAGGTCTGCATGAGTGCACAGAGGTAATCATATAAACTTACGAATACAATAAACTTCGAGTGCTTGAATTTGTAGAACATGCTTGGTGTTTTGATTTGATTTGATTTGTGGTCTTTGTGCACAAAAACTCTATTGACTCACAACGTGGCTTGATGGTCGTTTCGCACTCATGCAAACACTAGGTCGCTTTGCACAGCCTCACTGATAGAAACGCCGGAGAACAGTGAGAGTTTGACTTTTCGGTAAGCTCTCAAACTGGTTGGGGCCTATTTTTTGGTGAACTATTTTTTCGTGATACGCCATAGGGTATACGCCGCTACTCAAAATGTTCCCACGAAATATTTCTTGTATTTGTGTAAAATTTGGTTTAATTTGAATGGAAATTAGGTTTGGATAGAATGTAGTGATCAATTGAGCATTAGAGATGGGCCTGGGTTACCAAGTTGGTGAACACTTGTAAATTGTATAGCAGAGCGCTGTAGGTAAGCCAAGTTTAACAGTCATACAGACCAACTGGATTCACGTTTGACTCAAAAATTTTGATATATGTAGTTGCACTACTTTTAATAACGCTCTTGTGAAAATTCGCTCACTTTTTCGTGATGCTAATTCGAACTATTTATTAAAGTTTTGTGAGGTTTAGTTGCATTACATTAAGTGACTCACTTATTATAATAGTTTAAGTTTTATTATGAAGGTAGGCGTGTCCATGAATCGATTCCGCCCATTTTCAATCCCACGAATTCCTGAATGTAGCATGTGAATCAAGTTTTAATGAACTATGTATCTCGCTTGATTTTCACGTAATCGAGATTTCCACAAAAAGATAAAGATATGCGGACACAGGAGGTAACACTAATCAAGAAAATATACATATACTTTTCTATATCTGCACCGCACCCTTTATTTAGGGTATAAAAATATTTAATCTAACCGGTAGACCGCAACATTTCCGAAATAAATAAGGCACCCAAAATAAATATAATTTTAGATTAATCCGCTAACAATTGTTTCGTCCACCCATTAAAAGGGAGCTTTTAAGATTGTCCAATTTTCACCAAATAATTTTTTTTTACATAAAAATGTAATTCAGCAATTGCTATTAGTTTTTGTACCGTTAAATACCGTTTATAATCACTGTATGTCTGTATGTGTGTCAAAAATACTATGTACTCCCACATTTTTACTCATTTATACTATTTTACGCAAATAGTTACATTATGTATTACAATAACATACTACGACATACAGTATATGACGTAGCAGATGAGAGAGAAAAAACCGAATCATGACAAGAGGTATGTAGGAGGATGGTATAGTTAACATTGTTACAGAGGACAGCACGGTGTGTTCAAGAAAAAAAAGGGAGGCACGTAGTAGGAAGCGAAAATTTATGCAATATGAAAAGCAAAAATAAAAAACCATTTCTTCGCAAGGTTTCTTCCTACAAACAACAAAGCTATGTGAAAAACAAAAGTGAAAATTTTGCAAAGAGCGACAAAAAAAGTAATATAACAGCAATGAACAATGATGATGGCTTTTTTTCGCAGTTGTTATTGTTATTGATTACACAGTGACTTTATACAAGCATACATATTTACAACTGATAACTGTAAATTAAGCAATTTGCGTTTTTTTTTTAGAAAATGTTTTTAATAGGCAATTTAATTATTAGATTTTTTTTTATATACTTACAATCCAAATGTTTCTTTTTTGGCCCAATGCACTCTTCTGTTGTGGCCTTGCATACAGATTTTGCCAGACCTTGACCGGCAAGACTGTGCCTAGCGGCAAGCAGCCTATCGTTAATTGTTTGTCCAGCCATAGTCATGATTGCAGCTGTTTTTTTCTGACTGTTCACGTGGGCTGCTACTGCAAAAATGTTTTATTTTTATGTTTCAATAGAAGAATTTCTGAATTAGTTCTTTAGCAGATTGCTACAATAATTTTTATTGTTGCTCTAATTGCTGTTGTTCGTGTAAGTTGTTGCTGCTGGTGTCGTTGCTCCTAAGTGTCAATCATTTATTTAATTTATATAAATAGAATATCGATGCTTGCTGGGCCGCATGGGTCGCTTAACTATGTTGAACTGCGTTAAGTTATGTGGTGTTGAGTTTGTCCACGAGCTTTGAGTTTAATTGTTGTTATTGTGTTCAAATTACTTTGCTTTTTTCTAAAATTCTTTTTGTTATTTTTTTCACAGTTGTTGCTTTAATATAGTACTATGTGACGAACGCTGTTTTAAACATAGATGATCAAAGTGCCAGCTTTGACTTTTATTGCGGCTAAACGAGAGAAACAGTGGAGAAAAGTATAAATACCGTGAAATTATACCAAAGAGTAAACGCGAAATTCGCTCAATTAATAGGTGTTTAAGCACCATCGATTTTGATCAAGTTCTGCTATAGATAATACCTCACGGCGAAATATTTCTTAGAAAATTCATTTTTTAGTTTTATACAACGACCAACGACCATTCATTCGTAAACAGCTCTGAATCACGCGAGAGCCAAAGTTAGGGGACGACAAGTTTGACTCCAATATATGAGAAAGTGTTGCCGCGTGTTTTTCAAAGTCAAGAAATAAAAGGTACGTTACTGTTCTATAAAAAAAACTGTTAAGGGGTGATGCCCAGTTAGAGTTAAAAAAAAAATCGATTTTTCTTTTTTTTCGTTTCCTTGAAGTAGTTACATATTCTTGAGAATACCAAAAAAATATTTTATAGTGATCCGACAAATATTATCGAAACATATTTTGAAACCTTAAATGCATTTTTCTCAAAAGTGTTTTTGAAATGGGTGATCAATATATCTTGAGAACAACCTAACAAGGCCCCACCGTCACGACAATATTCGGATTTATAACCATCGGAGGTTGCGGACATAGATTTTCTTAGTTGGGAGCCGCTAACTATACCGATTTCAACAAAATGGAGGTATGAAATTTTATATGCTATAAATTGATTCAAGGCACAAAATTTTTAAAAACATCAGGTACTTTTAATTATTAGGTTAGGTTAAAGGATAGGTTATAAAAGGTTCGCACAGTTATGGCAAGTTTCACTCCGAGGATATGATATCCTTAATATATATAGACCCCTCCCTTCTCCTGAAATTATCTCATTTCCTGAACGCGAACCACCCAGATGCCTTGGTGAGATTTAGGATGCTCGAACTTAGCTAGTTCCTCAAGACCATCTAAGACCACTGAAATCAAATACTTGGTTCGTTTCATTAGCCCCGGCCATCGTAGATTAAATGTTTAACCGTCATTTTTAATTTATAGAAATTTGAATAGTATATTCCCGATGTACAAGGCTTGTATAGTTTTCCTAGCACATTGTTTCAATATTTTTGCTCATTTGGGAGATGCCACGCCGATGTATGTAAATTTTGACATATTTCAGTAGAGCGAAAACAGTTTAATACTGAAATTTTTTAGATTGTTCTCTTAAGGACTATTTTTATGGATGTTATCTTGATAGTTTAATATTTTTGCAACTATCAGTTTGATATGGGCGATAGCTTGAAGTCAATTAGTCAGGAAGATTAATGATACTCAAATGAGTATCAACGGCTTGGTCTGATTATAAGTGGACAATGAGTTTTACATAAAGATAAAATCTCCTTCCATATTTTGAAAATCGATCATGGAGTTCCAAGTTTACACCTGTTCGGCTAAAACTGACAATTTCTGATGGCTATATCTCCGAAACTAGATCCAAGCAACATTTTTTGATTACACATTCTATCTTATAATTGAAAATCACGTTAAAAAACAAGGTTTAAAGAAAAAAATTTCGCCCGTCCAAAACTGGACTTAAGCCAAAATATCACTATCCTCAACTAGGTTTGCTGAAAATTTTTTTCTTGTCGCCATAATGGTCATAAGATTTTTCTTATCACTTTTTTACAAGTTTCCGCCTCCCAAGCATGAACCAACTCAACAACAACAAAACACTCTACAGTTCGACGCCCCTAATTAAATTATTAGGTTATGTTGCTGTTTATTTCCACTGCTTTGGAATACATCGTTAGCGATTTTTGATGTTGACCTTAATTTAAAGTTTTATTATTACGTCAATTAAAGATTTTTGCATTTACATCGATTTCATTAAAATTCAGTGGGACAAGCCATTAAATCGAAAAAAAAACAGAAATTTCAGCTGTGGCCATAAAAAAAAAACAGAATTGAAAAGAATATGACAACACTACAACTCTGGCGCAAGCTCCCACCAAATACAAAAACTTTTGTTGAATTTTGTGAACAAATCGATGCAGCCAGCGGCGGCGCTGCTGCTATAATTGCTGCCTTGGAAGCGCTGCATCCACATTCAATGTGTCCCGAAATTCGCAGTAACAATTTCCAATTTTGTGTCTACCATCATTACGTATTGCGTACGCAAGCAGTTACATTTTTCACGATTCCATTTTTAATTTGCTCACAATGATTTGGTCACTTTATGAATCGTTTTTTTTTTTGATTTTTTTTTTTTCTCAATTCTAATTCTTTTAATTTTAACACTGCAGCACTCACTTTTTCAATTATTCGCTTTTTCTGCTGAAGACCAAAATTTTTCTTGAATTTTTACACAGAACTTCAAATATTTTATTCACTTCATCACCTTCCGTGGTTAACTTTTCATTATTCGATTTTTCTCAATTTTGTCCTTTCTTTTTGGCTGATTTGTCTACTCCGTTGTGTCAGTTTGGTTTCTTACTTTTCTTACTCATACGTTTGCGCGAAGAAAATACAGAAAGTCAAATAGCGTTCGAGAAGAGCAGGCAAAAAAATAGCCACGAACGACGGCAAAGTTGCCAGCAAAATGTTAATGCCACTGATGGAATGAAAAGCTTAACCTATGCGTAAAGTGCTGCTGACCATGATACAATTAATATGGTCGCACCGCTGCATGATTATATAAAACAGGTTGCCACGAGATGTCAATTTTTTTTAAATGCAACACTAGGAGAGCATAGAAGGCTTCTTCATCAGCTGTCAAAGTCATAATCACAAAACAAAAATGTATTTGCTAATTGCATTATTCCAAATTTTTATTTAATGAATATGATTTTGACAATTGAGGAGGATGTCTTCTATGCTCTCCCAGAGTGCATTTAAAAATGTTAGTAAATCGCGCCTTAGCGTCACTTTAATAACGTTTCTGCGATCTTGTTTATCAGCCAAACACAATTAATGCAATTACAATTATAACAATTGATTGAATCATGATTGAACCTTTGTGGAAATCAACATGCATGACTGACTGACAAGTCTTGAAGTTTAGGAAGTGTTTAAAAATTAATTTCGCCTAATTTTACCAAACCCATGATTTAAGGTAAAAACACAACTGGGGCGTGCGACTTACCAACTGGATATTATTAAACCATGCTAACGTATAGGAAAAATGTGGACGATATTGGACGTCCCAACTGTGTTTAGCTTCTTAACTATTAGGGTTCTCGCAAGCTGTGAAACTCATATCTGAAAGTGTTGAACGTCAGAAAGTTTGAATGTCAAAATTGATATTCGAAGGAAAAAACGAAAAAAAATTGATACAATTTGACAGTAGACCTACTTTTGGTAGAAGCAGAATTTGTTTCGCAGTAATCTTACATAATTAAATCATGACCAAACCGACATAATACTCTTTGCTCTAGTCTCAATATGTGAAACAACTTGTCTTTGTTCATCTCCCATGACACTTCATTCGAGGAATTTTGACACTTAATTCGCAACATGCATATAAGAGCGATTTAATTTAAAACTTATGTATTAAACAAAATTCCGGCGTAAATGCCGCGACGGTAGAATTAGATTTGATTTTAATTTTACCGTCGCGGTAGAGAGATAAGAGTGTTGCGCTCTCTCTGCAATACGATTTTCACAGCAAAAATTTTACGCTGGCGGTATTTACGTCGTACGCCGGAACTCTGTTTAATGCATTATACTTAAAAAAAACGGGGTAGCGGCAGTAAAATTTCTTGTTACATAATTTGTCATAAACTGTAAATCTAGGGGGATACAAAAGTCGAAATCTGTCCTAATCCAATAAGGAATTCGAATCATCATTATCCCGAATAATTCTCGAACATAAATTTTTATATATAGCCTCAACAGTCTAGTTTTGGTAATTTTGTATGTACTTGCATTTGAATTCCAACCGTTCCATGCGTTGTATGCGAAATGAAATAAATAAACGCAATTTGAACACCCAAAGGCTACAACCCTATAGCTCAAGTCTAAGTGCGCACGTCCAAGAAAATACACGGAACGGTCGGGGTTCAAATCCAAGTACAAAGGTAAACAAAACTGGTCTGAAATAGTTTGGTCTAGGGGCCGTTCAAGTATTTCGTAACGCAATTTTTGAAGATTTCCAACCTACCCCCCACAAAAATTTTGCAAATTTCGACCAGATTGTGACATCTCCCACACAACAAATGCTTCATAACGCTATACGTTACTTAGGGTAATGAAACCAAATTCATAAAAATGCAAGAAATGGTTCGGTCTAATATCAAAAATATTAGTGATTTTCAAAAAGAGGGCGTATAAGATTAAAAACGCTATATAGTGAGCTATCTACATACATAAGTAAATTTTGCCAAATTCAATGTCGGTACGAGGTGGAAGAGATATCTTTAAAATAAAAATTTTACTGTTAACGCGGTTTTTAAGATAACACCTTAACGCCTACCCTCACTGGTACCGATCTATCTATAAGCTAATACTTTTCAGTAGTTTTATCTTATGGTCAAATATATATGTAACTCTGCGGGCGACCGGTTCATTCAACATGTCTGAAAATCTTGGCCAATTCTCTTAAGCTTACAATAAAAAGTTATAAGCAAACTAGTCTTCTTCAAAATATATATATTCTGTATATTTATAATAAATATATTAGAACTTGATGTACTGCTTCCATCAATCAATATTGTATTTAGCATCTGATATTTTAGATAAAATATTTGCGCAATAAGCTATAAGTGTCATTCCATTAGTCGATGGCAAACATGTGCCCAGGAATTCTAGGTACAATGGCTGTTTCAGAACGACAGAAGAATAATCATCATATGAAATCAGACCATCCTTGTCCACATCAAATTTTTTGAAAACTAATTCAACCATATCCTTGAAAAAAAATAAACGTTTAATAACTTTACTTTTGAAGCACACATTTCACATACCGATCGCAGTTCATTGACTTCATCCTCATCATCGCCTATGAAAAATTTTTCAACTGCATGTGTAACAATTTCACGATTTAAAAGACCTGATTCTTGTGTATTGTAAATCTTAAAATATGAAGTTTTATATAAATTTAATACATATACATATTTATATTGGCGCAGTCATTTATGTACATTTTTAGACTTGAGCTTATAGTTCAAAACAGTTCCAGACATAACTATAGCTCGAGTTTTTTGGTAAACTTCTATAAATATGCACCATTTTATTTATATATCAAAAGTTTTACCTGAAATACGAATTTCATTTGTTGCTCTAATTTTGTAGACATGAACACAGAAAATAGTTTAACCCATGCTATCGGATCTACTTCCTTCTTCAAATCGGCCGTCAGATGTAGTAGGATACGTTCAACTATTTGCAAGTCAAATATACGGAATAATACTTCGAAAAGATGAAAAAATTGCTTTTTTGTCATGCTTTTTGCTCTCGGTCCATTTGCAAGTACGAATTTGTAATAAACCATTAATATGCTACTAACTTCCATTTCAGTGAACTGTGTCTGTTTGGACATCTGTTTGATAAGATCATGATAAATATTTCCAAAACGCGTATTTTGTACATCATCAAGGGTTGCATCGAGCTTATTCATAGTTGCAATAGTCGTAAAAACGTTATATTGGCGTTAAATTTTTAATTGTTTATTTTTTTTAATATTTTTAAGACTTTTTTAAATTTTTTCAAACTATTTGCAATGTATTTGAAAAACAAAAAGCTTTTGACTTTCTACGATTATCAAATATTAAAATAGGCAGGTATAAATTATAAAGATAAAAGGACTTAACCCGTAAGGATATTGTCTTTGACCAAGCCAATTATATTCCTTGCTAGTCACTTATTTCTGTTTGAATTTTGCTCGCTAGCTTTTGGAAATAATTTTCCATAAGTTTTGAGCATCTTTTAACCGCTATTTCTAGGGATTGTCAACTAAAAAAGAAATATACAATTCAACTGTAAAATGTATCCGGCGGAAATATTAGACATCATTGAACCTCTATCATATCATATACATTTTTGAATGACATTTTTAAAAATAATAAGAGAAGTTAAACTTTTCGCCTAGTCTGAGGCGATAAGTTTTAGAGACTTTCAATCTCAAATATCAGACCCCGCTCAAAATATGTAAATGATTTGACGGAGGGTCTGATGGTTCGACGGAATGAATTTGTGAGATTGCAAAGTCTCGAAAATCTATCGTATCTATCTTCTAAGACACAAAATGAGCACCATCATTGAGCTAACTATCCTAATAATCTAATGATCCATGATTTTTTATTGAAAAACTACTTTTTTCTAGGTCAAAGTAGTTCATACGAAGCGTGTTAGAATAAACCACACTTCCGATTTTCTTGAAATTTTAGTTTGTTTCTTACCCTAAGTGAGCGGTCTTCGACTGCGGCTCAGGGCTAACATCCCTTCGCTAACACAACGGTGTTTTTGTTTTTTAATACTTCTACAAAAAGACCTATGCGTTTGCTCATCAATACTGTGTGCTAGCTTTTTACCATATGGGGATGTAGGCGAAATTGAAGTCACTTTTTAAATGATACTGTAGAAGATATCAATATAGGCTGTCAATGACGCATCAACGCCTTCGGCTGTTTGGTGTTAACAAAGTCATCCCAAGGAGCAGGAGTTGTAAGCATTACTACCTATAAAGAGTCTCAATGTTTATCGGTGCTATTTATAACTTATTTACCTATGGGAATAAATGACACGCACCGCTGCTGAACACATTGATTATTACCTCTTGAACTATTCACCGAAATTTGGTTTTTGTGAAAAAATTCATAATTTTTTTTTTTAAATTTGCAATGGAGTTTTTTTGTTATAATATGAGTTTCTCTGAAACGTGAATATTAAAACTATATTATTCTTTCTTTATGTAATTTGCGAGGCTGAATTTGGTATTAATTTTTACTATCAAAAACTTCGATTTTTTTGGAGCATTTCTGAATGTTTTTGGAGCATTTCTGAATACACAGAAACTCAGATGTGGATTTTCTTTTTGAAATCCATTTTAAAAGAACTGCCTCAAAATAATTGGTGCTCTGTATATGAAAATGTTCAAAATTGGAGTTTTTGACACATTTCTCACAATTTAACACAAAAGTTTCAATCCAGCGCTAATGTTGATTTCTTGATGGTAAATTTTTTTCAGTAAATTTTTTTATACAAAAATAATTGAGCTCGATGCACTCGACATTTTATTTGTGTTTTCCTCCAAATAAATTACTCAATATTTGAATTTGCAATAGAAATTCGTGACATAATATTTGCACAATAGGCTATCAGAGTCATCCCATCAGTCGATGGCAGGCATGTTCCCAAAAATTCGAGGAACATAGGTTGTTCCATAACTATTGTAGAGTAATCGTCATATGAAATTGCACCGTCTTTATCGACATCAAATTTTTTGAAGACCAATTCTACCATATCCTGCAACAGAAATGTAGTTAAATATATTCAATATTAAGTGTTTTCATAAAACAAATACCGATTTGAGTTCAATGATTTCATCTTCATCTTCGCCTTGAAAAAACTTTTCCACCGCATGCGTCACAATTTCACGATTTAAAAAACCAGTTTCATGTGTATTATAGATCTAATGGGAAAAATTTATTGTAATTTATTGTAAGCTTTTCGATTTTACTTACTTGAAAAACGAATTTCATTTTCTGCTCCAATTTTGTAGACATAAATACTGAAAATAATTTCACCCAAGCAACTGGATCCACTTCCCATTTTAGTTCTGGTGCCAGATGTGTTAGAATGCGTTCAATTATTTGCAAGTCATATATTCTAAAGAGCACTTCAAATAAAGTAAAAAATTGCTTCTTTGTCATCATTTTAGCTTTTGGTCCATTTGCAAGCACAAATTTGTAATAGACCATTAAAATACTACCGACTTCCATTTCAGTGAACTGTGTCTGTTTCACCATTTGTTTGATTAAGTTATGATAAATATTTCCGAAACGTGTATTTTGTACATCGTCAAGAGTACCATCGAGCTTCATATTAAGTTACAAAATTGAAAAAATCAATAACAATAATAAAAAAATTAAAAAAATATAAAATGTTAATAAAATAAAATAAAAAAAAACATCAAAATCGGATAAAAAATTAATTTAGAATGAAAATATTGACAATATTCAATAAATTTTCAAATATTCAGAAAGTAAAAAACAACTTTAATTGCTCCAGCAAAGTAGAAAAATACCGAGTACTAAGTAATTAACGATCCATTAAGGGTCTCACAAAACTATTGCAACCTACCAATTCTATACTTTTACTATTTTCATCCTATAACTCCGTTAGGAGCGTAGGGTCTGAATAGCTAATAGGGCATGGAAGAAATACGTTTGTAGCCAAGACCGAAATGTCTTAAGTGCTTACCAAAGTTTCTGTTTCTAGAATTTAAAGATATATCAGCTTTAGTGTATTCTAAACATTTCAATAAAACTAAGCTGAATATTTTTCATGACCCCAAGTATTTATTATTGATGATGACTTCTGCTCCAGACCTGATGGTATTTCATGAACAGTATTAGCTGCGAATTTTTTTTTTGAGTCAACCACTCAAGAGAGCTGTTTTCCTAAATTTTAGAGAGAATCGTACATTGGCCCCATTTTCAAGAAAGGGTGTAAGAATAGTTTTAAGCTACATGCCTGTAACCGACTAATCACCGATACCGATGTTATGTACGAATTGTATGTAATCTCAAGAAATACTGAGGACCACCGCTCTCCCCTCACCGGCTCTTTAGTAACGGTAACTTTATAATACAATTGTGCGTTCTCACTAAGAGTACGCCTGACAACTATGGTCGCCATTTAAGAATACAAATATAAATAGAGTTGAGATAATTAAAAAAAATATTCATTTTGCTCTCAAAGGATTAAATTGTGTACATATTATGAGGATCGTTTGAAATTATTAAATACATATAGCCTCTAACTTAACAGCTTCTGAGTCTCTTGCTGCACCCGAGCGCCTTAACTACACTCATTTTAATATTTTTTATTATTTACTTTAACGATTTCACTCCCGATTTTCTTGAAATTTTAGTAGTTGTTGGATATAGTGAAACGTTGCGTAGCCGATGTTGAAGATATTGGAGGACGTAAACCCAACCCTAATACCTATACTAAAATATTCCTAGTCTAAACTGGTTTATCCTAACACGCTTCGGATGAACTAGTTTGGCCCAGGAAAAACTAGTTTATCCTAAAAACTAGTTTGGCCGGAAACATATACATACATATGTAGTATATACATACATATTTATATCTGTATCCCAAAAAAATAATGTAATATGTAACATTAAACTTCTCAAATTATTTTATACGGATTTTGAACTGAAGGTACTTTGAGTTTATGCATGTACAGTATAAAAAACAACCACAACTCCTTACAAGATTTTTCCTGAAAAAACTCTAAATTGTAATGAAGTTCGATTGGAATCGATGTCAATCTGGAACGGAATGTGTATTGCTCCAATTCTTTTTCATTTCGCAATACAGATCAGTGTAGTAGAACATGTGTCCTTATAAAGCCTATGCTAATATTTTATTAATTTCATACCATTTCGTATAGTTTTAATACTGAATATCATTGATTGATTTTCGAGGTCCGTCTCTTGAAGAATTTGATGTGATTAGTAGTTAGTCCGATAATATCTGCTGTTCCGTCAATGGTGAAATCAACATTTATTTCCAACGAATCTTGATATGTATATATTTTGATGAATTATATTTTACGTTTATACAACTTGCGTTTATTTATGTTGCGTTCTTATTGAAATACAATGTAGAATCTCTTCTTTCAGTACCAGATACATATGTATCTACTGTATTAAAAAACTTTCTGCGGTATCTTACTCTCCTTCGTAAACAGTTCATATAATATGGAATTTGTATAAATTACCTTTTTTCAATGTTTTTGTTGTTGAATAGAAGACAAATAGCAGTAGAGTTCACGATGCGGTGCATAAGGTCTTACACATTCCAAATTTATTTTATTATAAACAAAATAAAGTCAAAATAAAACTAAAGTAGTACTGTATTACCGTACAGTAATACGCTTAGCTGTTTGAAAGTTCAAAAGTACTGTTGTAGTACAAACGACAGCACTGTGGCACAGTACAATACATTTCGAGACTCGACTCGACTCCCAATAAACATATGCTCCTTTATTTATTTGTCAAAAACAGCTGTTTGCTATAGAGCAGCCGGTTCGTAGAAAATTTTTAGTGTTATTTACTTCTTTTGATTTCGGGTGATGTCTGGACGTATACGCAGCATAATCAGTGAAAAAGTTAATAACTAAAAGAAATTATTATAAACACAATGACATAAGAATAAAAACATTATTGTAAATTTCAGCTTTCACAACATATTAAACTCAAAGATGTGATAAACCGGCTGGAAATACCATCAAAGCACGAGTGTTACTATGGAAAAGAATTCGGTGCAGCGCTCCAGTTTTCAATCGAGGATGCTAAAGAGGCGGCACAACTATTTAAAATAATACCAGAAATTAAGTTCCACGCCGAGTTAATAGAAGATGCGAAAATTCATCCAGCTGCAGGCAAGAACCCAGCAAAATTTGAAATTCGCTTGCAACCGCAAGCCTTTGTTAAAGATGTCCTAAGTCCCAGAGAGAGTGCAACGCAGCGTCGTGAAAATTCACAATCTCACATTGTTGTAGAGTTCAGTTCACCAAATATTGCTAAACCATTTCATGTAGGTCACTTACGGTCGACCATAATTGGGAATGCGATTGCAAATCTGTACCGACACTTGAGTTATCCAGTTACTAAACTGAATTATTTAGGCGACTGGGGCACACAACTTGGACTGCTACAAGTGGGCGTAGAGATAAAGCAATTTTCCGATGAAGACATTCAAAAAGCGCCTGTTGAGTGCCTTTATCGTGCCTATGTCGCTGCTAATATAGCGGCTAAAACGGATCCACTTGTTTCAGATAAGGCACGAAGATATTTCACAGAACTAGAAAATGGTACAAACGCAGATCTCAGTAATCAATGGGAAAAATATCGTAAATACACTATCGTTGAACTCGATCAAATGTATTCACGCCTTGGTGTACAGTTTGATCAGTACGACTGGGAATCACAATATTCGCAAGATAAACTAGTCAACGTTCTTAACGATTTATCACATAAGGCCTTGTTATTTTTAGAATCAGATGGACGTAAGGCGCTGGATGTAGATGGTCGTCGTGTGCCTATTATCAAAAGTGATGGTTCAACGCTCTATCTCGCCAGGGATATTGCTGCAATGTTGGATCGTTTTGCGCGTTTTAAATTTCATCATATTTTCTATGTTGTGGATAATGCACAAACCGATCATTTTAGAGCATGTTTTAAAACAACCTCCAGTTTATGCGATAGTTTATCTGTGGACAAGATGACCCATGTTAAATTTGGCCGCATACAGGGCATGAGTACACGATCTGGAAATACGGTATTTTTGAGCGAAGTTCTGGACGAAGCTAGAGATATCATGTTAGAGAAACAAAAACAGAGTCAAAGTAAGTAAATAATTAAAAACTTTGAAATTCCCAATATTTTTTTTTTCTTTCAAATATATTAAAAGTTTGGTAACAATTGTACTTTAGGACCTATGCTCCAATTTTTTTTTTTTTTAGAAACATGAAGTTTTACCCCCTAAAACCAGCAAGTTTAGAAACTGTTAAAAGAAGACTCTGGGAAAACAATTTGAGTGTCCGGAGTCCACGAGTTTCATTGTTAAAAAAATACATATCACAAAGAGATCGGATTTTGCGAACGGGTACTTGATATGACCACTTGCAAAGTAGAGAAACATTATGTGGAGCTATAAGAGAAAAAGTATTCTGCGGAGCATATTGTGTTTGGGCTACGCCTTACATATTGACGAGTGCCTTTTCCACCAAAAACACTTTCTTACTCTCATCACTCCACATAAGGTTTCTCCACTATGCAAGTGGGATTCAGTTAATTGAAACATTTATCTTGCTTAAAATAAAAATTTATATTCATACTGGCGATCGATATCATAACCTTTCGGATTTCAATGGTATGGGATGGCAATGGTATTTTTTCTACTAGGTTAGGTTATGTAAGGTAGGAGTGACGTTCAGTTTAAGAACAGATCTATTGTGATACCACAGGGTAATTTTTTCCACTATCAACATCGAAATTGAAAAAATTTAATATAAAGGAAATGAAGGAACACATAAAATCAAATCAATCATGCAAATAAAAAATGGGTATTGATCCTATAACCTTCTAGAATCTAGATTTCAAGCGTATAGCTTAGGAATTATATAGAACTACAAACCATGGTTTTTTTTTGGAATTTTCAATTTCAAAATATAAATTTGGATTTGTTTCTATTGAAATGCAAAAAGAGCGTTAAATTTTATTTTTTATTTAACATGATCCTACTCAATTTAAAAATTTCCGGTTTGATTTAACTATCATCTCTTTAAAAATTACGAAACCAAATCATTTTACTGTAGGTGATTATAATTGATCGAAGTTTCTTCTTTATATCATCAAAAAGAACATTAATCAGAGATACCAATAACTGAATTTAGATTAACTGAACCAATTTTAAATAAAATAGTGAAATAGTTTTTAAAAAAAACCATGTCTGGCGAACGATACTCACTGTCAAAAATTATAGTGTTAACCCTACTTATAATAAATTCTTATCGACTTTCTTTTTTGCAGATACTAGAGTGGAACTTTCCGAAGGCTGTGCTGATATACTTGGAGTCTCTGCTGTGATTGTGAATGATTTAAAGCAACGACGGCAACGTAACTATCAATTTGATTGGGACAAAGCGTTGCAAGTAAATGGCGATTCAGGTATAAAAATGCAATACACGCATTGTCGCTTGTTTAGTTTATTGGAAAATGTTGATCATATTAACATTGAAACGCTACTGCCATCAATGGATTACCTGCAAGAACCGGAAGCACAGGAATTGCTTTTAGAAATTGCACGATTTGAACAAGCTGTATGGAAATCGAAACAAACACTAGAACCTTGCGTTTTAGTTAACTATTTATTTTCGCTTTGGTGAGAACATTTTTTAAAAAAAATATCCCATTTTTTATTTTAATTATTGTTTCTTCTACAGCAAATCAACTAGTCGTGCCTTAAAAAATTTACCCGTGAAATATGAAACACATTCGGAAAAACGACAACATCGAATTTTATTATTTAAAACAGCTAAGGAGCGACTTAACGCGGGCATGCGAATTTTAGGACTTAATCCATTAGAAAAGATGTAGATGGAAATATTTGAAAACTCAAATTTTTAGTTATTTTATTTGATAATTGTTTTTTATTATATTGTTTTTAGTACTTTCTTTGTAAATTTATCGTAAAATTATAAATAACTTTGGACAACAATTAACGTTTCTTCCATGTGTACTTTCTACGTGCTCCCTCTTGACCGTACTTCTTACGCTCACGTCTTCTATAGTCACGTGTAAGCAGGCCAGCTAATTATTGTTGTCATTGCAGAAAAAAATAGGCAATTATTTTTTTAATTGATACTCAATTTCAGACAAATGATAACTTACCCAAGCGCATACTATCAATCATTTCCTGATCAACAAAACTGCGCAAGCACATTGCAACACCCCATCGAATAGCGCCGGCTTGTCCGGCGAAACCACCACCGGCAACATTTGCCTCAACATCAACTTTGCCAAGCTTCTCTGCAAATATTAGGGGAAAGAGCACCTAGAAGAAAAATAAGAAAATTTTTATATTCAAATTAAAAGAGGTTTTATATCAGTTTAAATGCACTGAAGGAAATTAAGCAAATAACTTCTATATTTGAATTTTAAATACTTTACACAGTTAATTTTACATCAATGCAACAGCGTTTCCTCCATAGGCACTACAATGTGCATATTCACTTAGATCGATATATATTTTTTTTTTGTTTCTTTTTTCAAAGCTTGAACAAAAAAAATCCATTGTTGAAGTGTTCGCAGCTATGTCATAAATTAAAAGTGTAAACTTTTGTAGCGTTAAAGACAGTGTTAATTACATACATGAGCAACAAATTGTACAGCATTTTGCAAAATTTTAATTTTTTGAATTTTCTCATAGTTATTTGATTAATAAGACCCTTCGTTGAAGTGACGTGAGATAGTATGTATTTGCATGCTATACAAATCTAAGCGTCAAAGTTATTTAAATGAAACTAAAATTCAAATTTATCACACATACATTAGCAAAAATGCATGCATTCAAAATGCAGTTCCTGTTTACAAAATAACACTTAGTTGTAAAAAAAAATTAAATGGGAAAATTTGTTAAGCTTACTTATATGCTAATTTGATCTTAACAGTAACAAATTGTTATGAAATTTAGTTTATAAATTATCGTTTTTGTTTTTTCAGAGTTCGACCTCTGGATTATGAAGAAAGTTTATTTATTTACAGAAATAATAATTGTGCTAGTTCAATATCAAATTTTTTTGAAATCTTTACAAAACTGCACTTAATTGTAGTACAAGACACTTGTAATTTTACTTAGTGAAAACACTTAAGTTAAGGCAGCAATCAACTGACTACAAGGATTCGAATGCGTTTTGTACCATCAGTAGATATAAAAAAGGATTTTCTGGGTTTGGAACGTATTGGATCGTAAAGCTTCCTGTACCAAAAAGTAAAATCTACGACGAAGAATTCAGCTCACTTTGGATAAAACACTTCCTGGATTCACTAGTTTCTGCGGGATCGTTTTCTCGACAACTTTCTCTACAGAGATACTCTTGCGTGTGAATTGAGCATCAGAATTTAAGAGGAGACCGATGACATTCGGAAAGCAGCTACTGCGCATATCTACGGAGCTTATCACTATGTATATCAATAGAAGGCAATGGAAATTTATACCGAAATGTGGAAGGTGAATTTGCTTCTTCAAAAACAATGGTTTATAAGTGAATTGGTTTGTTTAGAAGTTGTCGTACAAGCTTTGAAGACGATCCACGTGAAGGAGCCCAGAAAACTGCATCAATACCAAAAATCGTTACAAAAATATAGGAAATGGTTTTGGAAGATCGTCGATTGACCGAGAGAGATTTAGTAGAAGCTTTAGGTATTTCAATGGGCACAGTGACAAATATATTAAGTGAAGTTTTTGGTTTCAAAAAGCTGTGGGCACAATGGGTGCCGCATTCATCCACCCTATTAGTCAGATTTAGCTCCCACTGACTTCTGGGTCTTTTCACGGCTCAAAAAATTCTTTCGTGGAAAACGATTTTCATCAAACACAGAAGTAATACATAATTACCGTAGAGTAGTATTTTGCAGATCTTCCGAAAATTCACTACATTGTTGGAATAAATAAATTTCAGGATCGTTGGAATAATTATATTGACGTTGAGGGAAATTATACTAAAAATTAAATAATTTTTACAATTATTAACTCGTTTTTTTATATATCCGTTGCGCGAACTTTTTGTACAACTTGGTATATAGAAAGTTCCTTGATTTTTCATTTTGGAGCACTCTAGAATCGCTGCACATATTTAAGCTTTGCTGTTATATCGCGCAAAAAAGAAGAATCAGCACAAAATCAAATAAATAAAATAATAATTATTTTAAAGAAATGTGTAAGAAAAAAGAAAACCATATCTACAAATCTACTTGTATTTTTCTGATGTTTATACGCGTGTATCGTAATACAAATGTCGCTTATTGTTGTAAAATTAAGTCGAAGTTAAATCGAATGAAAGACGAGCACAAATTCTGATTTATATTAATTTATTTATCGTGATAATGAATAATAAAAATGTCGCTGAATTCATAACGCAATATGTGAACATATAACTCTGGTGACGATACTCTACACCGAATAGAAAATATACTTTTATTTACATAGTAAAATAAAAATCTTTCCAGAATTCGCTGTGACGTCAATATTTTGCACCATGATACAATTTCTTTGGTACATACTATAGCAAAATATGCTGTTTCTAGAATACTCTTTGATGGAGAAAGTTATTAAAATAATTCCAAGTTACATAATGTTTTTTTGATAGCCAGCATTGTATCAGGCAACTACTAATCATTGCTCGGACGTTGAGGATTTTTTTTTTGTACAATAAGTTTAAATGACCCTCAGAATAAATATTGTTTGCTTCATATAATTCGCAAAGCTAAAAAGCAGTGCAACTTTACTTTTAGTTAGTGAAAGATTATAGCAACCTATGAAATGTAGCTAGCTCATACATTATATTATAAAGGTTTGATGATAATTAAATTAATTGACAAAAAGTAAAAATCGAGCGTTTTTAAAATAAAAAAAAAATATATGCAGTGAATTCGTGTTCAGCGATCATTAAACTTTTATACCACGTTTCACATATGTAACTATATTTTCAATTGAGCTGGGAAATTAATTTTGTAGAAGGAAACCCAAATTGCTTGAACGATAATACTTTCGCAACTTAGTGGGAAAATTAATTAAATGTCTAAATAAACCTAATCATTATTATATTTATCTACAAACAAAATTACTGCCTTAAGAAGTCAAGGCATGACTTTTGCGCCATGTCATATTTGATAAGCTTTAAACCTTTGATTTAAAAATTTTAATACTACCAATTTCTCAAAAACTCGCGCTATAGAAAATAAAAAACTTTTTTTAACTTCAGGTCAGAATCATATTATATATTTATCTTCTTAATGATGCTTAATATCACAAAGTAGTTGTATTTGCTTGTATTTTCTCTTAGTCTTTAAAATAAGAGAGACTAAAAAATTTAAAGTTTTTTAACCATCTCCAATACCAACAGTCAAAACCAAAGAGAAAAAAGAAAGCATGCATTCTTTTTTAAATGTACGAATATAAAAATATAAACAAACTAAAAACAGAATATGAGTATAAAGACTATACAAAAAAGGTTGTTTTAAAGTTCATGTGTTTAAAACAAAAAAGCGGCATAATTTTAATGTGGGCGTGTGTGGAGAGTAAGTATGATGATATCGAGGAAATAAAAACGTTAAGAAAAGCTACCAAAAATCAATTGACGTACTATACTGCCGTCAGAAGCGAAATAGGCGTATCTCAAAAAACTCGTTTCGAGATAATTGATATTTTTTTTATGTCAATTTGTTGAGATACATGTAAAATTGAGATAAAGGAAAATTTATTAGAAGATTTCTTATAGGTTTGAACTTAGATACCGGCATTTGGCGTAGTTCATAAGATGCGTAATATCTTAAGCTATCTGATGCCATAAGAATCACGAATATCAATATTTTTGAGATACGCCCATTTCGCTTCTGAGGGCGGTATAGCAGCATTTGTATTTCACAACAAAAAATATGGTTATGTTTACTTATAGACTGAGAGGTCATGAACTTTTTTTTAGGGAGGTTCATGATAAAAGTTAAAAGTTTGTTGAGTGGTATTTTTTCACCTCGATTATGGCTTTAAAGATGCCATCTAGCAAGAGGCTTTCTTAAATAAAAATCATACAACCGTGGTCAAAAGTATTTGATACCTCTTATGTATTTTCATATATTTAGACCTATTTGCGATCGAGAATTTGTTGAAAATAGTAGAGGTCTGCACGAGTGCGCTTGCAGAGTCAACAGATTATTGTACTCGCTGTCGATTACAATGGTTCTATTGATATTCTGCGATAAACTACTAGTGCTTGAACTCGTAGAACAATTTTATTTGCGCGTACAGCAGTGATTTGAATCGTGGTGAGTGGCTTGATGGTCGTTTCAAGTGCACTCGACTGTTTTATTCAAACAAGCAGCACTTGGTGCCAAAATTGTAAGGTACATAGTTAAAAACACATTGATTCTCTGTATGGTGAGATTTGACCAGGCTTATATCGTTATTATGTACATATATAATTTTTCGGTTTTTTTTTGCGAAAAGTTCGATTTTTTCTTAAAATTTTTAAGCTAACTACTCGTATGTCAAATCTAAAAGTCGCTTTATTTCGGAGGTTTTTCGGGAAATTCATGTGTTTTCATCTCCCTTAAAACTTTAGACTTAATATGCAGCATAACCATGAAAAACAGAATTATACTGACATAAAAAGTGATTTAATTTAACATGACCAACGAAATATATGACATAATTTTAGTTCAAATATGTCGGTTTCAAAGAAAAAGCTCTTGTTTTATTAAGCTAAGAGAAAAATTCTACCAAAATTTTTGGTATAGCAAAATTGTAAAATAAATTGCAACGTCAATGGGATGCTTTTTTTGATTTCATGTTTTTCTCGTATGTAATGTCAAAATAACAAAAACGGTTCGGTTCCGATATTTTGTTATCGTTTGCGTGGGTCTTATAGTCAGGATTGCCAAGAGACCGGGATTGACTCAAAATTTCATGTCAAATCCGGGGGCCTGGTAGGAATTCAAAAATTTCTGAAAGAGTCGTGAATTGGGCAATTTTTGTGATATGGACACTTCAAAGTTTTGTAGAAGGAGCAAAAAAATGTCAAGTTTTTCACCGATTTTTTCTTTTTTTTAGGTTTTTGTTTTTCAATTCTTGCTGGAGAATTATGTCACTGAAATAATTTTGAAATCAAACTTTTACGGGTTAATGGCAACGGTTAAAATGTTTTTTATTTAAGGTTTACTTATTGAAAAAAAAACTTTTTTTTTTACCACTTCAATCGGTCAAATACCGCGAACCAACCGCTAACTTGATTGAAATTAGATGGGGAAAAATTACCGTATTTCAAACTTCTTTTATGAAAGATCTTCCTAAAAAATTGCACGATTATTGTACTAAATTAGATTATATTGCAAAATCAAGTTATAACCACAATATACAAAACAAAAAAATTCGAACAAAAGTCGACAAAAATCATTCCATACGACGTCAGTGCAATCAATCATTTTGTAAAGTTTGGCTAACACGTTGAACACGACGATGATGATGATTTTACGAATCAAAAAGCAATCAGCATCTTTAACAGCGGCACATGCCTACAAAATAACTCGGCGGTAGCAAAGCAAGTTTTTTAATTACAGTAAAGACTCGACTATCCGAAGGTGCTTTTATCTATTAAGTTGTTCAGATAATTGAAAATTATGATAAACGAAAACATAGAAAATATCATGCATACTATAATAATCATTTTCAGGGAAGTTAAACGTAAAAAAACAGACATTTAAAATATTGCATTGTACACAATTCTAAAAAAACTAAGCTTATGCGTTCAATTAAATTTCAAAAAACTAAAATAAGAATGCCTTTGCTAATCGTTGCCTGTGTGCAATATTTTTCATTAATATAATAAGAAATTTATTTAATCGAGCTTCGCATAATCGAGTGATTACTGTAATAAAAAAACAAAAAAAAAACGTAAGCATTTTATGCTAACATTTTTGTAAATATTTATGTCACATTTGTGTACGTACATATGGCTAAAACGAAAAATGAGCATTGATAAACTATGCAATCGAGTAGTTAATAAATATCAACAAATTTACTATCATCTTAATGAAACAATATACACAGCTTTTGGTCATGGCGCTTGCAGTAAAATAACCAGATAGCACGTTACACTGACAAAAAAATATTCTTGGTAACTAATTTGCTGAATTCACACATTTGACACAAAGTAACTTTATATTGTAATATTAGCGAATATTCATAGATGTTTGCTAACCAGTTTCTGTTATTCATGCCTTTAATAACAAAAAATACTTATCTAGTTTCGAAACAACTTGTCAAACATTTTATCTGAAAAAAATAAATGTAACTGCGTTTAGAGAAGAAGGAAGTACTAAGTTTACTCTTTTTTTTAAATTACACAGGCCTACAAAATTAGATGAAACTTCATACCCAAAGAATTTATGTTTCCGAAGGTTTTCGGTACGCTGAATTCGAACTGATCTCAGAATTGTTCCATCTCAACAGGTTATCAAGATAACAGAGCCTAAAATTGTTAAAAACACTGTTTTTTGACATATTTGAGGTTATGTAGCATCGTGAATTTTTTTGATAACTCAGCGGAAAGAAAAGGTATTTAAGCAAACTCAAGGGCATTTGAAAGAAGTAGACTTGTACTTTGAGATCCTACACATAATTGTTTGAAAAAAAAAAATGCACGATGCATTTCGTTTAAGAGACCATGTGATCGTTGACAACAGTCCAATTGGCCTTCAAAATTGGAATGAAATATCATGGGATCGATAAAGATGGAAAACTCTTTAATTTAGGGCATAACCCTACATAAATTGGTAAAAAAAATAATATTTGATTACTGCACGAACGGCAAAATATTAAAGCTGTGCAACGAGCTGATCTAACATGTTCGAAGTTATGATATACGCAACGAGTTAAGCTCGATCAACTCGATTCGTTCGAATCAATTCATGTTCAGTTCGTTCGTTGTCGTTGGTTCGTTGCCGAAATTTTGTCAAAAGCTCAAGAGCAGTGGTGCCCACTACCACAAGCAACGATAAGCATATGTTGATGATTCTATGTACGTGCACGCTTTTTTACGCTCTTTAACCACCTTTTTGTTCTCATTTTAACGCTCTTTGAGCGCCTGCTCGTTCTCTGGGCAGCACTTTTTATGAGTTTGGAGTTTGTTCGAACGAGTTCAGCTCGCTATACAGCCTTACAAAATATCATGTTTTCACATACATATATTATTCATTTTGTCCACGTCACATTAAATAACAAAAACCAAAGATTTTAAATTTTAAAAAAATTTAAAATACTTTTTTAATTTATTTGAGTCAAGTGAACATTTATTTACTTTTTATGCATGTTTCGACAGTACTTGCTGTCATCATCAGCTAATTACGACTCATAAGTCGATGATGATCATAAGCTGATGATGACAGCAAGTACTGTCGAAACATGCATACAAAATAAATAAACGTTGACTTGACTGAAATAAATTAAAAAAGTTTTTTAAATTTTAAATTTAAGATCTTTGGTTTTCGTTACAAAATATATTTATCAAGAGAAAACTACGACACAGACTGAATTGATACGTAACGGCTGTTCATATGGCACATAAGTATAACTACCCAGTTAACATATTGACTTATATCTAAGTTATGAGTCATTTCGCGAACTATTTGAATTATCCTGGTACTAGTTGTCACAATTCTTTCGATTAAAGTTACTAATTAATGAAAGAATCGGTTTGTTTAGCAAAAAATTCGTCACACTAAAACAAATTTATTTTTACCGTATAAAGAGAGAAAAAAGAGATATACTATAACTGAGATAATTTCATATATTTTATGTATGCATAAAAATTTTTTTTACTGTGTACCTAGCATTAAAAGCATCAAAGATATTAAAAGCTGCTGCGAAAACTGGCAAATTATACGAGAGGTATGTGGCTTATAGCCTATAGTAGACAGACGGTTGGCCAAATGTTGGCTTAAAGTGGCTTGCCAACAACAAAACGTAGATTTTCATTTTATTGCATACTTAATTAGTATTTTGATTATGCTCAAAAGCTAAGAAAACCCGCGTAAAATAAAACACTCAGTTTATACGGTGCGGAGAAGGGAAGGCAACAACACAAAAATTTTGTATAAAAAGAATAACCGACACTTGCAAATAGCCGTAAATACGCAATATAAAAGGAATGAATGGAATGAACAGCGACAACAACAACAATAACGACAAAAACTTTTAAATATAATTTAAATTTTATTATTGTTGTAAATAGCGCATCACATCACTACTAATCTAAGCTGTTTGTTTGTTCTAAAATTCAACGGATTCTACTAAAGTCAATTGCTGCGACGACGGTGATGATCATCAAAAGGCAGCATCACCGCAGCAACAACAGAGGAGCATAGCTTACGAGATAAAGTGACAACAATGTAAAAAAAAACACAAAAATAAAAAACGTTGACTATAATATTTAACTAACTTAAGTTAGTCGCGATCGTATCCGAACTTTAAATTGCTGTTTCTTGGCGTACGCCGGTGAGCGCAGTTGTTGTGATCGTCAGATCAATCGAACATTTTTTCAACTCTCTGTCGCGGGTGCTTTAAATTTTTTTTTTCTTATTTTGTGTCAAAGTCTTAACGCCATACAAGCGCGACTTGTCATCACAATAAAAAAGAAGTGCATATTTGTTTTTGTTAAATTTCATAAAGTTTTTCATTATTTATTTATTTTTAATAAAAGATGTTGAACATTTTTGTAGTGATAATTAAAACGAAAAGTGTCACAAATAAAAATAAAATAAAATAATTTTTACTAACTCTATGCCTAATGCAATGTTTGGGTTGTGATATGATTTTTTGGTAATTAACGCAGATTTAATTAATAAAAAAAAAATAATATTATGGCAATAAAGTCTTGAACTCGAGTGCTATATTAAATAAGTTTAAGCTGACTTAAGTGAAATGTAAACGACGCCATATATCCGTATGTTTGTATCTGATAAGTGAAAGATTAACTTACATACTTGCACAATATAACACCGAAAATTTGGAGACAAATAGTTATTCTTGAAGATGAATTTTATACAACTAATTAATCAAATAATAAACGCTGAAAATAAAACATGTTTACAATTTTTCTACGCATATCTCAGGGATTTGATATGCTACAAAAAAACTTAGAGATTTAGATTTTGTGTTCTCATTTACGAAATAGCTACAGAATTTAAAAGAATTTAGTAGAACTTTATTGAGGAACAACTTACTAAATAAATTATTAGAGCATAAAAGATACAGATGAAGAATTAACAAATTTATCACCATGGTTTTGGACGATTATTATTCTAAAAAAAACATAGAGGAAATCAAGGATAAAAAATGCGCTGAAAACTATAAGTTGCACACTTGATACATATGTACTTCATCAAAGTAAAATAGAATTTCTTTTGAAAAAACCATTAAAATTTTAAAACAAGAATCTTCACTTTAAATTATGGCATCATTTCTATAAATGTATATTATTTACCTATAAATATTTAATTACAGTCTACTTTTTATAGGCTTTTCATACGTTTACGATATTGATCAGTTGTTCTTGAATGTTATCGCGTTCTCGAAAGTTTTCGCTTTTGATTAAATGTTATAGAACCGTTTTGATTTTACGTTACTTTTTAAAGAAAATTCAATTTTAAGAATTTTTTTTGGTATTTTGCGCGCGCTATTTTTTATTAAAATTTCAAAAAAGGCTTATGAAACTTATATGTATATCAAAATTGCTGTCTTTTTTCAAATGTAATCCTTACCTTAAAGAATAGTTAGATTTAGAAGAGTAAACAGAAATGTTTTTGCCATTGTTATTTATTGTTATTGTGGACAAATTATATAATTATAAGAAAAATTTTGAGTTCATTATTTCGTTTATCGGTAAAAATAGGGTAAATATATAAAATTCAAAACAAATTATGTACCAATTGATAGCATATAAATGTTGCTTTTTGAATAAGTTATGAATATTATAGGTTAACTACTTATATATTTTTTGGGGAAAAGAATATTTTTAAGAGTTGGACAAAAATTTATAAAACTATTACACGAAAAAAAAAATTCTGTAAAAATTCATTGGATTTCCGATAATAATTACAGTTTTACCTTGTAAGTTCCGGATAGTAAGTGAAAAACTGTAATATGTAATTGATTTGAGTGTCAATAAAATATTACAGTGTACACACTGATATTTTCAAAATTTATACATTGTCAGTATTTTTTGCTAACTAAATTTTTGCCTTACCACATTGTGTATTTTACATTCTGAAACTGTAAAAAAAAATTTTAGAATGTAATGTTTGCAGCTTACCCATCAATTTGTATTTAGAATACCATGAAATTAGAAATTACATGGCTATGCGACAATTTTTCCTGATTATTTTGCTTTTTTGAATATCACACGCTATTTTTTACAAAACCTTTTTCTCCGTGTAGGCACAGATTTCAAATTTTTATATACCATTAAGTTATTAAATTATGTTTTATATGACAAGAAATAGATTCAGCAGTAACCAATTCCAACTATTGATTGCACTTTTATATTTTTTTTCTATTTTGAAACCCTACTTGCTCCAAGTGAATCTGTGAAGTCTATTTCATATTTTATTATAAAAACTAATTCTTATACAAATTTTGCAAATGGTACACATATGTACCATCTGTCTTTTGTGCTGGTACACATATATACATCCGTCAAAATTGACGAAAATTCGGGCATCGGAACGGGCTTTGGCAAGGCAAACCTGGTTGGTTAGTTTTACCAAAATGCATCTCTATCTTTCCCGGACATCTCATTATGTAATCTTATACACTCGACTTTTCTACATCGGGCTCTTGGGCTATATGTAGCAGTAGTTTGTTTGGCACAAAATTGTGTTTATAGAGATCAAGGTAAAAATTATGGATCTTGAAACTATACGGGAAATTAGAATGATTGATTTTTTTTTGTGTGTCAAACAGGTTTAATAGTTGCAGGTACATGAAGTAAAAATTTTGGAGCAAGGAGAGCTCATAATAGTAATATTTACCAAAGGAATTGCATTGCAGTTTCGACTATATCTCGTGAAAGAAAAATCTTATAGGTACGAATGGCACCCAATAGAAAAGCATAAAATTTTATACAAAAAAAAATCGATTTTTTTCTAAACCTTCAAAATATTTCAAAACTCTCTAACTATTAAAACTGTTTGAAACAAAAAAAAAAAGAGAAATTTGACGATCTCCACGGCAGATGTTCGAGGAAGCAGTTGAGAGGTGACACGGATACGGATTTAGGAAGGAAACTTTTGATTCGAATTATTAGAACGAAAGTTCTTCAATTGAGCAGACTTTAGACGACAGAAGAGTCTATATGGAGATGGAGGCATGATATTCCAACGAATATAAAGAAAAAACGAACAATCTAAAAAAATAAATCATCCTAAAAAGAAAGTTAAGTTTCGTCTAAAATGGTTTAAAAACTTTCTGTTGTAACAGAAAGATTAGCGAGCCTAAAGCTCAAATTATTTGTAGACGCACTTATTGCATATTTTTGTTTTGTGTAATTATTTTTTTTTTTGAAATTTTATTATAAAAGTTTTTTAATTTTCTGCTTAAACAAAACTGTAAAAAAATTAAAAGCAAATGTCTTTAAGTCCTTATTTATTTTTATTCTATATTTGACCTATTTTTATATGAAATTAAATACCCATAGCTTTAATAAGAAAAAAAATCAGAGTTTTCGACCTAATAAAAAAGAATGTTTGACGCAATACAAATAGCAACAATAGAAATACATAGATTTACAATTGCATTATCCTTTAATTTGGCACACGAGAAAATTCCCCAATGGAAAAAGAGATAAAAATATACATACTTCAAATTTAAACCAAACACAATTAAGAATAAGATATCTACGCGCACTCAGCAAGTAGCAGAAACTACTAAACTAACATAGTAGTAGGTATAAGATCTATGTATTTTGCTCAGGTTCAAGGGCAGAAATGCACTGAGGTGGCGTAGCGGAATACAGCAGATCCGAGCAATTGCTTTAAATTATAATTGAATCAACAATAACAAAAAATATATTTAAAGAGAAGAACATTTCGTGTACAATCATAAATATATGCTAGAAAAAATAGGCAAATTAAATGGCATCCACAGCATTCATGTATTGTCAGTTTTTATATCTTAGAAATATCACCAGCTGCTTGGTATTAAAATTGTTATAGATATGATTGTACCAAAGGAAATCATCCGAAAAAATACATCATAAAATAGATCTTTACCAAAGAGATTTGCCGCCGACCGTATAAAAACAAAAGCATTTAGTGATAGACGAACGATTATTTGCTCATCTCTTTGATCTTTCTTGAAGAAAAGTCGAACATTTCTCGTATTCTGTTTAATTGAATCTTTATGATATGGCGCAAGTTTAAAGTTCAACAATTTAGTGGCTGCATTTTTTTATGCAATAAAATTAGTTTAAATTTATGAACTTTAAAGGTACATCTAATATGTGCATCCATGATTTCAAGAATACTCATGTTTACTATTGGTTTTACTATGAAAAACAGTTTGTCATGCAAGAGCATTTAAGGCATATAGTTTGAAATTTCGACTATCATGTGTTCAAAAAAGATTCAATTAGAATTGAATAAAATTATGTTAATTAAATATGCACAAAAACTATATTGGTAACCTGGTAGTATGTGTTGCTCTGTTTCCAATTAAAAGGACCTACAGTGTAGCCTGTAGATAAACATATAAAATTTAATCGTAAATAATTACGGCAGCAATCAAAAGCTAAAACCCCACAGCAGAGATTGTTGATTAACTTATCCATCTGGTAATACAAAAAGGTGTACGGAGTTTAGAATACACACGTCTCACGATTGCATTTATGGTCAATTGAGAGCAAACGTGCAAACGTAAAATCGAAACTATAGTTCCATATGAAATGTCTATAGCATCAACAATCTCATCTCACTTTCACTCTCCGAACGGCCGATCGTGAATTTTTTCGACATTTTCGGGTGTATTGACCGTAATTGGCCATCCAGAACCTTCAACGTCACTAGTGCTTGTGCGACCCCAACGAAACTCAGTAAACCACTTTTTTATCATTGAAGTTGATTGTGCAGAGTCCTCATAGTACTTATCAAGCTTTTCCTTGGTTTGAAGGACGGTTTTTTTTCGCTATAAATAATGTTTCATAAGCACTTGAAATTCACTTTTTTCTATTTTTATAAAAATCTACAAGGTTATATGCTTTGAACACTTGTTAAACGTCAAGTTAATGACAAAAATGCCTGAAAGTTGGACAGCAGTTTATTAACAGATTAGTTCGAAGAGTCACGAACTTATTGATCCGCCCTCGTTTTTAAGTAATATATTACTTAATATATTTAGCTGAAATGCGCCATTTAAGGTATTGGTATTGGTCATTGGTATTTACAATGACTTCCAATGTAAGGATTTTACGGTATTGAAAAATATCGTTTTGTATCGATATTTTCATATATCGATACATTAATGTATTCACACGGTTGTCTGGTAAAAGTTTTAACCCTAAAGTTGCATCACTTCAAAAATTTATGGCACTACGTATTCAAGATACCTCACTGAAGATTTTACTGAGGAAAAAAATCTAAGTCCTCCGGTCAATTTTTTTTTAACAAACACCGTTTCTTATATTAATTTGCTATAAAAGCTTTTAAATAAGGTATTGTACCGATATTGATTTTATAATTACATTCATTTATTTCTTATTTCTCTTCACTTTCTTTCACTTTCTTACTCCGATAACCTAAATATTTTAAATTATTTAAATTATTAAACAGAGAAAAACAAAACGAGAAAAGTAACGCATTGTTTTTAAAGGATTGTCAACGACACTGCACAATGTTTGCTATAAAATATTTTAAGACAAATTTCTTACCAATAACGAAAAAGAAAAAAAAAACAATTTGCGCTAAAGGTATTTGAAGCAAAAAGAAAAACTACTTCAACTGACGCTAGTTAAAGCGTTTAAAAATTAATTAAAAAAGATTAACCAGATGTTTTTTTTCCACTTGGTGTTGAACGTAGTAGATATGTACATATTTAATGAGACATTAAAAAATATATGAATTAAATAAAAGGAATTTTTGTTTGCTTTCTAGCCTTATCAGTAAAATCTTTCCACTAAATAGATGAGCACTGCTTATTTTTAGGAAATACGTATTGAGTATTTTTTGTTTCTTACTATAGCTTATGAAAGGATATTACAATTTAAACTAAAATACTCAACTCAAATCATATTGTTTATCATAAAAAGTAAGAAGTTAAAACAGAGCACTGAAACTAACTGAAAATCAAAAATAATTCAAAATTTTGTAGCTGTGTCATAGAAAAATGTGAAAACTTTACTAAACTCCTAATTCTACTTTATACGGCATGTGCGCATTAACGTGGACGGACCACACCCATTTTCGATACGATAGTTTTGGTATTAAAAACATATGGTCGTATGGTTTATACGACCAATGCTGTGGCTCTTATAGTTTTTGGAGAAATCATTGCATTCGACTTTCCTATATAGGAGGAAGGGTTATGGCGAACTTTAAGATCATTGAGCACCGTCTTCCACTTTAAACTATGGATATGAACTTAAAATTTTATTACGCAGCGTAGAGCTTGAACAAAATTTCTATAGTATTTCGGATCCCTGGGCTCATTGTTTACTGCAGTGCTAGTTCGATTTGATTTTTGATATATCAGTTCTTATCACTTGCGTACGCGTTGGTCTGGATCATCATTTACATCTATTTCCCTGTGGATTCCACCAAAGCGCTGATCGGAAGGTTTCCCAAGCAAATTTCCTGATCATGTGACCTATTCATTGCTAGGGTCTTTTCATAATCTCAGTTGAGATAGGAGTATGGTTGATAGGCAAAAGAAATTCTTAATTCGAGAAATTCACGATCCTCAATATTCGTCTCAAGAAGGAAATTACAAAGGCATGTAATCATCATTGTAATCATCGCATCAGCGTGATAGGCCATGAATTGTAAATACAAAGCCACAGTGATTAATTGAACTATAAGTATGTTTGAAGTATAGTCTTTGTTGAGTATATGTTTGACTTCCATATTTTGTGGAGTTCTTCAAGGACATGTGCAACGAAGAGTGAATTCCAGCTGAACATTTTTTTGTTTGAATCAATCTAATGTACATACATATTTATATCATCATACCAAATTTTTTTAAACTTTTAGCAAGTGTATTTTTATGACAAATGACAAATTAAATTGTTGTTATGATTCTATCGCTGGTTTTAGCCGAAAATAATATTAAGCTCATTGTAATCGTTTTGATAATTAACGAGATAATTATGAAAAAAAATCAGAAGGTACTTAATGAAACATTAAAAATCCACAAAAAAAAATTCGGTATAAATTTTCCATATAAACAAATTAAATTTTAATTTTTTTTATAAATTAAATGACGAAGAAATGTTGAGTAGGTGTAAAAGTAATTCATCAACTTTTAGTCCAGTGTCTGTAGGATGTAAAGTTCTGTATAAAATTTCTCGGGATAAATGCTGAAATTTACCCGATTTTTTGCCGCGTTCTGTTTCTCTAATTTATTTTTTCAAATAAACGCGATTATGAGATGTTGAAGAAAAAAGTTTATTCCAAAATGTCCGAGTTTGGTGAAACTAAGGAAAGTGGCATATTTATATGAAAATTAAAATTGAAAGAATTCCAACTTCGTAAAGGTTTTATAAGGGGAGTGACGCTGCCTAAGCTCTTAAATTTGCATTTAGTATCTCTCGAGAACTATAGAAGATACTCCAATGAAGCTTTGCGACAAGAAGAGCTTATTAATAGATTGAATTACATTAATTAAAGTGGCTCTCATCGCCTTTTTTTTTAATCGAGCATACTTTTTTGGTTTTTTAAAATTGATTAAATCGATAACATAGTTTCCTTAGTATGACGTTTGAACTCAACGAAAGATAACGAAAATGAAAGCAACCATGCCAAATTTCATCAAAATTACTCTCAAAATTTTTGCAAGATTTTCTTTTTTTGGTATCTGCCACGCCTCTTACTTGTATTTAAAAAGGTTGGGCCCCATCAATACCATTCTAAAGAATCTAAATGCAAAATTTCATTGTAATACCTACAATATTTTTTTAGTTATAAAAAATGCTTATTTAAAGATTTGGGCAGCGCCACGCCCCTACTAAAAGCTTTATCAAGTAAAAATTCGAGATGGTTTGAAAATAAATTTCTTTCATCAGCGAATAAATTGCATAATTTCATTTCGTTTTTAGGGGGAAAATATGTAAATAAAATAACAAAAAGCTGCAGAAAAAAATTGTTAAATTTCATTGTTTACCCTCAGAAATAATTCCTATCCAAAAGGTGTTTTTAAGTTCTTGTACATCGAAACAATTCTCTAGAAACACGCTATTCTTTATTTGACTACATACACTGGAATATCTAATTGTAAGTAAAAATTAAAAAAAAAGGTAAAACAAAATTTTAATTATATTGATTAATGATGTTGGCATATTATTGAATGTCATGAAACGCGCTATTTTTTGAAACCATTAAATTTAACAGAATAAATCAAAGTAGCAGCAGACACAGCTGCTTTTTTCACCTAATGTTTTTTTTTTTGTAAACAAGATTCCACTTATTGATTCTATGATTTAAAATGCTTTTTTTTTTTGTTCTTTTTTGAAGTTTTGCTTTAATTGCTTATTTGCAATCCAACATTTTTATAATCCGGTAAATTAGCGAATAATTGAAGTGTTGTTAAACAGATAAACAAGGGGGACTTTTTAATAATTCTGTGAAATTACTATTTTTTTCAATTTTAATTTTGTGTCAATTATGAAAATTACATACAAAATCATAAGTAGATTTAACAATTTTGAGTTATTGTAGACAATAACAAATTATTTATTTTACATTTATAGGAATTTTTTCAAAAGTCGACCTTTTCGACCATCGAAAAAAATTGTTTTTTTTTTCACATAACATAGTAGCAAGTCTAAAACTGTTACCATATACGTCACTCACGTTACATTCAAGGCTAAATTTTTGCATACTTTCTTTTTTTTTTATTTAATTTTGAAAAATTGTAGCGCAACAATAGTTATGACTTATGCCGGAATGATTTATGGTAAGCCATCAGCTAGGCAAATACTGCTATCAAAAAAAAAAAAAATTCCCAAAATGAAAATTCTCAAGGTCGAACTCCTTGCGTTTTGAGACAAACACTGTCCCAGTTGTACATAGCAGAGTGATATTTAAAACAGTTAATAAAGAAACTCGATACTTCTGTAAATACATATAGCAACAACAAACAAACAAGCAAGAGAAATTAGACAGACAGACATATTATGTCAACTGCTGATATGCTTGACAATATGTCTACAGCTACATACGTTAAAGCTTAAGATTGAAGTAGCTGTGGTCTTTATCTCAAAAATTTTAGATTAAATCTTTCGTGCACCCTACAACAAAAACACTCAACATTCCAAACAATTTAAAATGGATCGCAAAATTCAATTCTTACTAAAAAGAAAAAAACGACGATTTTTAGAGAAAAAAATATTGCAATAATACTCGTATTCATACAATATGGCGAGTGGGCGATCAAAACGAAACATTTCCACTTTTTAATTTTATACAGAAGAAAGTTAAACGCGAATAAGTTGTTGTTTATAATAATTTTTGTTTATTAATAAATATTAATTAAGCTTAATTATCGCAAACTTTACTGTAATTTCATTGTACCTTAAAAAGTTGCCGAAATTTTTCGTTTTCTTTATGTTTGTGAAAGTTTGAAAAGCTCGTTTTGATCGCTCACTCCACCATATGTTCTCATTATTTAAAATTTCGATTTTAGAGACATCAAAAACGTAAATTTTTATTTTGATCCTTTCAATTAGTCGCCAGAATCGTGGTGGCTCTGGTTGTGAGAGGTCGATCGAAAAAAGTTTCGCTCAATAACTCGGAAAGTAAGCCACAAGTAGAAAATTATGTTTAGACTAATGTTGCTGAGCAGATGAAAACACATCGATTCTATGCCCCAAAAATTTCGGTATGACAAGATTTGTTCTACTTTTCATAGTTTTAAAATTTTTAATTTTCGAAAAAATTAGGTTTTTATTGAAAGTTTTATATTAATATTACTCGTTCAGATGTGAAAACCATATTTTTCATTCAAAATAACTATTTTTGCTTAAAATTATAGTATTTATTGGAAACTTTAAAACGGTGAAAGGTGGGCCAAATTCTGGCGACTGACGCTTATTTCCATTGTCAGCTTTACTTAAACTATCAATTGCGAAAAAAACTGGGCGGGAAGAAATGATCTTGTACGCTGCTTCCCGGACTAAATGGTTTGGAAAATGGAAAATTGATTTCTATTTACACTTCCTTGGATTGGAATTTAAATTTTTCAATTCAGAAGTTTGATGCCTCGAATAGAATCGTATATAAATAAATTTTGTTTTGTTATGGAATTTAAAAAAGACGATTTCAAATATCACTTTCTTGGCATGTGATATGTTAATTTGATACATATATTTGCATATTAACATCAAAAATATTTTTAGAATTTTTAAAGTTTTTAAAGTTTGGGATATTTTTCGATCTTTTCACTTTTTTTTGTCGAATCGCGTTTTAGATAATATAGACTTTTTTCGCTCAAATTATGTCCTTTGCAAATAGTAACTAAATTTTCAAAAACTTAAATATATTCTCTATCGCTCATATCGTTCACAGATAAACTGGGCATATCATCTCGAAATCAGATTAATCTTCAGTATTTTTAGGAAATTTCTCCTGTTTCTTTTCAATTTTTTTTTTTTTTTTTTTTTTGTGTGCGATACAAAGTTTTTAAAAAAATAAATGAGCAGAAACAGAATTAATTTATCAAAATTTGACTTTTCAGTATTGACTTAAATTAAATAGCCAATAGGATTAAAAACTAGTTACGCTAAGATTGATTATAAGCCACCTGTTTCTTATCATTTAAAATACATTGAAAATAAAACAAAAAAAAAAGCCTTTGCACCAAAACAAAAAGTGTATATACAAATGTAGTATAGTACATGGCTAAGTTTAAAGTAAAATTCACATGATGCTTGCGCAGATGACAAAAAAATACACAAATGACGCAAAGGAGATGTAGAGGTACATATAGTATACCATATACTGAATATTTTTAGCACTTAACCAAAACCGGATAAAAAGACCATCAAGTGAAATTAAAAAATAATAAAACATTGATAACAAAGGAATGTGTAGACACGAGTAGTAGTCATTTAGAAAGCCATCCCATCATCAGCAGCAGCAGCATCATTATCATCGCTCTAAACATTATCAACAACATCATCCAGTGAGATAGTATAGATTGTGTAAGACAACAATTGTTATAGAAATACAATTTATAAAGTAGAAATATTCAAACAAAACTGAACTAATTTACAAAATTTAAATTTAGTACGGGTTTAAGACAGTACACGAACGGCGCGCGGTACCTAATTGTGGATACAAATACGGATACGTATTGTCTCTGGTGTTGGTACAAATCAAAATGTAAAAGTTGGTAACAATAAAAAAAAAATAAATAAATAAATAAAAAAACAAAAACAGCTGGGAAAACTGAACAAACAAAGGCGCTATCAAATATATCGTGTACATGCCAGCAATTGACTAATTTCCGTTTGTAATTTTATATTGAAAATAACAAATGATTTTTAAATCTACGTACATATGTACATAACTAACAAACAAATAAATACATGAATCTTATAATTTGATTTATTTTTGATTTTTTTTTTCTGATTATTTTTAGAGTAATTCGATAGAGAGAAAAAAGCGACTCATCACTATAACTACTCCGCTGTGTGGATAATAGAAAAGTGTCTATATATATATTATAGTAACAGCGACAATACAAGAACAAGGGAAATCAATGAAACATGACGAACACTTAATCTTTATATAAAAAAAAGTTCAGTCAATTGAGTCCAAGTCCCGTGAAGAGTAACAATATAAGCAAAGCGACACATTGATTTCAGCTGATAACCAACATCTCAGTTTACCACCTCTTTCTAATTTTATATGTTTGTGTATAAATTGCATTACACTGGCATTACACAAATAAAACTATATATTTCATAAATGTTGCTGTTGCTGTTGCTGTTGCTGCAATACAAACGAATTCAAATATTCTACTATAAAAGCTAATCAATTTAAATGGAAAATATAGGATATAAAGAGGGATCCACCAAGCCGCGACGTATAACGCGTTCAATCAGCGTTGTGACCAAAAATGAAACCGAACAACCATTGGCCGAGAATAACAATGCTAACAGGTTGGTAAAAAAAAAAAAACAGGAAAGAAGACAAATGTGATTGTCCATGGGAAAAAAAGTACTTTATCTTTAATTGTAGAAGAGAACCAGCTGAACACGTTGGTATTTTCAGAATTTGGCTAGCTGAAGTTATTGCAAGGTTATGACGCTTTGAACTTTATCTTTTGAAAAACTTGATTTCAATAATATCAAAAAAACATAGTAACTCGAAAATGTTATTTTTATAACTTTATTTATTTTTTGGCTCTGCTGAGAGATTTCATCCGGAAAGGTAAAGGCCCCTTTTCCCATGAATGGTCACAAAAACGATTTGTTTTTAACATAGCTTCAATACTTGGGCTATGTAAGTATTATTAGTAGAAAAATTTAGATGGATACATTTAATGTTCCATAATATTTTCTCTTGAATTATATTTATTCTTAAAGGTTGGCAATCACAGCAAAGTTTTAGTTTAGTTTTGAACTCAATGTTTTCAGCACAGAAATCTATTAACTAATTCCCTAAAATACGAATTTAGGTTGAAATCGATTGATTCAAAATTATTTACTACTGATTCAATTAACTAATTTTTTGAATTTAAAAATATTTAAATGTTCATTAACTTAAAACCATCATTCCTTTTTTTTTAATATTTTACAATGTCTTTGTTTAAACTGCTATCTGAATATTTTTTTCTAAAAATATTTTTCAAGATTATTTATTTTTTATTTTATTATAATAATTCGTGTAAGCGATTAAAGAACTTTTATGAAATTTTTTAAGCAAAAAAAAGATAAAAGAAACAAATGTTTCCTTAATAATACAAATAAATCAAACTAACGCTTTTACTTATCTCATTAAAGATGTTTATATTTAAAAACAAAAACGACGCATTAAACTTAAAAATTTTGTGTTATATCTTTCAAAATAATGCTCGTAAAGTAGGGTGATTCTTAAGCAAGTTGAGCGGCAATTTTGATACTATTCCGCGCACTGGCGATAATGTGAAACTTGACAGATATGCTTAGAAGAAGAGGAAGAATATAATATGGCAAAAAAAAATGGGCGTAATTGACCTTCAAGCATCTCCACCTCCTATATAATTTTACTAGTTAAAGCGCTCTATCCTACACACAAAAATATTGCTATAAAGTTCCAAGATCTCACTTCTCCCACTACGCCAATGTTTGACATTTGTTGAACAAACTTTTAATTTTTGCAAGAATTGAACAATTAAAGGATATGTATTTCTGCGTAAAAAGTATCCGGAATACTTCAATAATTTATTTTTTCGTCTTCAAAATAAGCTCCACCGCTTGCAATACAACTACACCAATGCTTCATGCAGTCCATAATACATTAAGCAATAACCTTGAACTGCTGCAGCGAATTTGCTTTAATGGCTTGCACCGACTTAAAACGTTTTCCTCAAGGTGGTTATTTTAGCTTCGGCAGCAGGAAAAAGTCAGAAAGGGCCATATAAACTGAATATGGTCTCTTGCACAATGATGGTTTTATGCGATGTTGCATTGTCGTGGTGCAAAATCCATGAGTTATCTTTCAACAAATCTAGGCGTTTCATGATGCCTAAGTAATATTCCCTATTTACTATTTGTTCTTCTAGTAGGAATTCCGAGTGCACCATGCCGCAGTAATCATACAAAACTGTCAGCATAACCTTGATTTTTGAGCCATTTTTCGATTTTGGAATTTTTTGTTTATTTTTAAGACGTCATTCCGAAGACTTTTGGCTCGTTTGCATGTGAGCCGATGTAAGCCGATGTTTCTTTACATAAAGTTGAGGTTGGTAGAATCTCCAAAAAATTATGTCTACATTGAACTCTTTTGGCAAAAGACGAGCTACGACGCGTTCTGTGCCCAATATATCAGTCAGATTTAGCTTTTAATTGTAAACAAAAACGAATTGTTCTATTCTTGCAAAATTTTAGGAAAGACACATATAAAATTTAATTTATGAACTTAAGCATGCGTTAAGGAATTTTTCGTGCTTGACACTTTTTAAAAACATATGGTCCAGAAAAAGTTCTTGCAAAAAAAAATTACAAATATTTCTTGATGAAGAATCACAAGAAATTGTTTTACAAAAATTTAAAAATTGCATGCAAGAGCCGTAAAGAATGATCAATATGTTATCAAATTTTATCAATACTAATGCTTTTGTCAATTAATAATAAAGCGGAAAAAAACATAATTCTGTACCTACAAACTCGTAATTAACCGGCTAAAGTAACATGGCAAACAAAACACGAACAAGTTATATTTATATTTTAAATTTTTTTTTTTAATTTTAGTTAATACGATCTTTTTATTACATTCTATGAAATTCAATTTCATTGAATTAAATTGCGAATTTTCACAAACTCTCTTTCTCTCTGATTGTAAGTAATACACGCGCGCTCACATTTGCTGCAAAGCCCTCACCTGAGCTCAGAGTTAAACTCAATTAAACTACAACTTAATAGAGCTTAGTTGTCGAAGATTTTTCAGAATTTCAGTTCAATGCGATCTTACAATGAATACGGTTGTGGGAAAAAGTGAATCTCAAATGTCGCTGTCGCGTTAAATACGACAAGAAAAAATAGAAAAAAAAGTCCCTACGTTTACAATTTGAAATGAAATTTGAAAAGTTTCGTACAATTTGGCAGCATCCGAGGATATGGATTCAAAGAGTGTAGAGTTTAAAGTTTTGTCATTGTACTAAAAAAAAAAAATGGTTTTTAATTTTACTAAATAAAATTAACAAACAAACGCACGCCTAAACTAATTAGTTGAAATAAACTTTTACAAAAAATTAAATTTCAAATACATAGTAGTTTTGAATTAAAAAACTTAACATAAAAGTTATTTTATAAATAGTGATAACATACATAGTACATTCTTGAAAAATTGGATACAAAATTAATAATATTTTGGAATTAAAACCCTATAAATTGGTTAGAAAAGTCATGAAATATTAATCGTTTTTGGTGCTGGTGCTCTTAATCAAAGATTACATATTTAGTATTCGATAAACATATCGATATTGGGTTTTTCGAATTTAAATTATTGGCATACAAATTTTAAGGAGTTTAGTTTTGAAAAAGAATTTGTGCACCAAACAATAATTCGTTTTAGTTTCTCTTGGCACAACAGGAATTTCAGATACTCTTGGCGAAAATCATAAGAAAACTCTTTAGAAACTTGACTCATAATGGTGAATGAAATCTAGACAAACGCTAAGCGTTTCAAATAATATGTTGAAAATTTGTTTTTTATTTATTTAAGTTAAATGTACTTAAATGTTAAATGCTTGATTATAATTTATAAAAAATAATTTACTCCACATTGATTTTCTTTTCATATTTTCTGAGGTAGTTTTCTCATAGACTCTTGAATGCCATTTGTATCGATGCTTTTCAGCTTTAATTTATTTAACAATCTTAAATTTAAAATTTAATAAACTTTTTTAATTTATTTCAGTCAAGTGAATATACGACTCAGTCGTAATTAACTGATGATGACAGCAAGTACTGTCGAAACATACATGTATAAAAAATAAATAAACGTTCACTTGAATGAAATAAATTAAAAAAGTTTTTTAAATTTTAAATTTGAGATCTTTGGTTTTTGTTATTTAATGTGACGTGGACAAAATGAATAATATATGTGAAAACATGATTAATTTTAATTTAATTGTATTAACTAAACAATCAACATTTTTTTGTCAATAACCCTTGCTAGAAATGCTTTGCTTCAAATTAGTCCAAAAATTTTAATTGATCGTAGTTGTGACACGTTTGGTGGGTTAAAATCTTAAGGTACAATTTCAATGCCTCTTCGCAATTTCAAATCATCCAATGAATCTCTTGCGTAATTTGATGAAGCCAAATTCGGCCAGAAAATTACAATACTTTATCGCGTCGATGCTATTTTTGCTATACATTTGCTATAAATTTGGGGAGTTCAGGAATGCATCTTTCCCTGTAAGTCTTGGATGTGAAAGCTAAACTACCTTGCAAAAATACTGGTTCACTGAAGCTACGCTCACTGATTGTCAGTCATAAGAAAACCTTTTCAGGGAACTTGGTTTTCTGGATATATTTGATGTTGTCAGGTGGATTGTGGGTAGCAGTTTCAAAGTAATGTTTAGACTGCCCTTCATTACCTCCCACAGTGGAATAACATCCCGCAAATGTACGGTGAAAATGTAGCGAAATTTTCTTCAGAAAACGCAATCAACCTAGATTTGAGTTCTTTTGACTGCTTCTCTATAGTAGTTGGCCTAGTTTTTCTTTTTTTAATTTCTACTTCTATGTTCACCAAATACTTTTATATAGTATTTTTATCTTCGTTATATTTTTTTTCTAGTTTCCGGAATGATTTTGTAACCCGGCCTACTGTATCTGCCTGTATCTGAGCCCGAACTTTGCTGCCTTGTAGTGCGCATTTTCTGCCAGAAACAAGTTTTTTTTTACTTTTTTTATCCTTCAATACTTCAATTTCATTATATATGGTCGATTTCTTATATCCCATATCTTTAATGTGATGGAAAATTTAATTTTTAGTTTTATTTGGAAAATCTTCCGAAAATTTGCAAATAGTTTTACGACGCTGCAACTCGTTTATATAGTATACATTTTTGAGATTAAATGTAAATATTATACGATAGTTTTACTGCCTGACAATCGACAAAGCATTCCATTACTCTTCACTATTAGAATTTGTTTGTTGTCAGTTATGCTCGGCTTTAAAATTATGTTTTTTAATAAGTGTCCTGATTTTATTCACCATACGTTATCAAGAGAAAATTTTTGAGATTCCTTACTTTTACTTTCAGGCTTCCTTTTATGATCCCTATACCTATTACGACGTGATACTTCGCCTTTTTTTAATGATTCTTATGAAGTGAGTTAACATAAGTCGAAAATCCTCGAATTTTATATCGAACTTACTTAGCTGGATGAACCACTTGGTTCCCGACAGTGTATGGTCGATTTGTTGCTATAACCTGGCAGTTACATGAGCACTACTCAAAAACAAATTCCATATAATTTCATTAGATGGCGTTGTAATTCAAAGATAAAAATATCCTTGTACAGCTTTGTCCCGTGTACCAATTTGCCCTGCTTTCCTCTACTTATATTTCATTTAATATATTATAAATCATTTGTCTTATTTGAATGAAGTTAAATTACATAACTCAAAAAATTATTGTTTAAAACTTTTAGTGAAAAGTTATTCCACCTGGATGCAATTGCTTTAATTTAAATTCACCCGGGATGAATTACAAATGAATGAATGAAAAAACCACACCCATTCCGATCGCAAAGGAAAGGCCAACACCCTATGGGAGTTTAAACAAAGTACAAAAACAATATTCGAGCAAGAGTGTTAGTTTTGTCCAAACCAATAACTAAATGTCCTACGAAACATTCACAATCAAAAAAGCATGGGTCCTTCATTTGCTCACGGAGCATAAGGTGTCATACATAATCATTAGCAAGTGGTTTTATTTTCTCTAATTTCTCGTGACAGCATCCTTAGTAGCTTGTACATAAGGGTGTTTTTTTTTTCAAAGTTCGATCCCGGCCTTCCCAAAACAAAATTATTTTTACTTAAAATGACAAAAAAATAAAATTAAAAAATTAATTTCTAAAACTCTAAGCAAAAATTTCAACCTCACAAAAATCATGGAATTTCCGAATTTTTTAAAATATTTTGAATTCCTAACAGGCTCTTGACTTTGACCCATTTCTGTGGATTACGAATAGAATTACAATAAGTTATAGGTTATATCGTAAAAAGCTACATTTTCGCATTGAAGCCTTGAGGTCAAAAAGATAAAGATGCTGAAAAATTAAAAATTTTTACAAATTTATACACCTTGGTGCATTTTTCATTGCCTTTGCAAACATAACGCTCACTTATTTACATATATTCTTGTCCATAACATCATTTTCATATTACTAACCATATAAAACTATGTATGTATGTACATATGTACACAAATACTAAACACAACTGAATTTTGCAGGGATCTAAAAGAAAAAAACAACAAAAAAACTTTACAATCCAAGGAGAGTGTTAAAACACAGCTAAGCAAAAAAAGAAAAATTCTTTAACCCAAGTGTAAGCAACTAAGCTTAAAAAGTATTTGGATTGGTTTCAATATTTAATGAAAATCAAAAAAGATTTACGATAATTCGGGTAGTTGGTTACCGAAAGCCTTAGAACAGAGCATTTGCAGAGTAAATAGAAAAGAATATGATGCTTAACTGGTTATATTGAGACCCTGCCTAGATTACCGCTGTTAAGCAGACAAAGCTTGAGCGAGTATTTTCCAATAAAATAGTGTCTAGTTACTGCACCAGTTGTCTGGTGAAACTGCTTCACGCATTAGTCTAGCGTCCAAGGTGACCACATTGATCTTGAAGTAATGCACGTCAGCAAATTGAATTAGCCTTAAAAAGACCCTGAATCTTTCTTTTTTCAGTTCATTAGCTACATGCTGCTAATGCTTTAAGAAAACTCTTTATACATTAAATTTCAAGCTAACAATAAGTTTGGCAGTTTAAAATTTGAAACATAATGTGAATTTGTAAAAAACTACGAGAATAGTTTGTTGTAGATCGTCAGTTTTATAATAACAGTCGACTCGTTTTAACCAAATCATCTAAGCCTTAGATTCTAAGGCAATGAGCAAAGTACCTAAAAGCAAAATGACTCCATACAAAAATGTCTGCCTAGAAACTGGATACTACAAAACTTTATGTTTAATCAAAATCTCTATATTTTGTCATAGAGTTGAAAATTTCAAAAGTAGAAATAATACTTCAAGCCATTTCTGCTGCTCCAGCAATTAAATTTTAACATAATTTACTTGTCAATACCACCGCTTCGCTGGTAAAAATTGAATAAAGCACATTTGCATTAAATTCAAGGTAAGGCTTTAGATTTTTGAAGTAAAAATTTAAAAAAAGCCAAATCAGCTCTTAAATTACTTTCGTGAAATGGTATATCAAAATATTTAAAGAATGCAAAGCCAAGAGCGAAAATTTTATTTTCTTTTTTTATTCCCAATTGAAGCAGTTTGAAGTAAAGTATGAAATAGTAAACATATTGTTTTAATGACATACTGATATCTAAATAAAAGGTGCAGTGATGCGGAAGTAATGTTATGTATTGTAAAAAGAGTATTAATTATCATTAATAATTCAATTAATTATTATAGAAATTTTATCCTTTTAATGTGTTGCGTTCTCGAAACAATTCGCCATATCGAATTACACTTATATGTAATCAGATACAAAGTAATTTATTGAAGATAGAAACTGATTAAAAAATTGTAACAAATTAATCATTAAGTCTTTGTCGTTTTTAACTGATCCATATTATGGCACAGGGGAGCAACTGTAAGCGAAAAATATGCAGAAATTCCAAAGCCAAAACTGGATTGGAAGCGAAGTTTTTGTTTCAACTTACAAATAAAACCTTCCCAAATTATAGCCTATCTATCGAATAAACTTGAGTTATCAGGTTAAAGGAAACGATGTTTTTTCTGACTAGTTTTCTGAAAAGTTAAACTATAGTACGGAAGCTTTGAAAATAATGTTGCTTACATAGTGTTGAACATTAATGATCGTATTAATAAACTAGCATCAGTTCTTCTGACTCAAGAAAAATCTAAATGATAGGTATTGGCTAACGTTGTGTGGCGTTTAAGTAGCGCCAAACTATTTAGACAAAGTTCAAAGGCTGTCTAAAGAGTGACTAGCGTCTTATGCCAAATGTTCTGTCAAAAAAAAAGCAACAAACACACAAAAAATTAAATCAAACTTTTTTCGACCTCAAGCATAGCACCTCGTTTAATAACAATTCGGCTATTTTAAATGCCTTCATATACAAACTTTAATATGACTAAGATGAAACTTCTATTTTTTGATTTCAATATAGGTACTTAGAAGAAAAATAATATTAATGAAAAGCAATGAAGTTTCAAAATCTTAGCGGAGTAAAACCACATCAAGTGTGTTCCCTAATTTCCATTTGGTAATGAATTAATATTTTAATGAGTGGAAATTCCCGAAACGATTTTTAAAATTTTAAATTTTTAAAATATTTTTTTTTTACTTTTTTAAAATTTTTTTACAGTAAAAATTTTTAAAAACTAAAAATTAAAAAATTCATTGCGTGAAAACTATTCACTAAGACTGAATGAAATTTGTCAGAAATATTAAGAGACGATTATGTTTTAGTAATAACACTGCAAAATTTTTTTTTATTATGTTTTTTTTTTTTGTGTTTAACTTTTAAATAAAGAAATTACAAATTTTATGCCTTCTCCATGAGATTATGAAAATATTTTTTTCTATCAACAGCGTAAAAGATTATTGTTTCTTAATTCGAAGGAAAATTTCACTGCTCGGTATTACTTTGGACATAATTAATTTTTTACACTAAAAATTTGTCATACTAAAATTTCAAAAATTCATTGCCTGAAAACTAGAAAAACTGAGTGAAATTTCACAGATATGTTAAGAGAAGATTAAATTTTAAAAAATATAATGCTCGGCTTTATTGTATTTTGAATTTTTTGATTCTGAATTTATTTTTCGAATCAGAGTTTTATTAAAATACTTTAATCAACAAAATAAATGAACGACATAGTACTATAGATCCGCTCTCTAAATTAAATTTTTTTTTTCTCAAATTTTGAACTGGTTGATATTTTTAACTTTGACTAGTATGTATATTACATATATAAACAGCCTTAGATATTAAAAACAGTCTAGTAATAAAAATTTTTGAAGTTGAAGAAATATTTCTGAGAAAATTGTATGAAAAGAGTAAGTATAAGTTTAAAACAGCGATGGGCAATATACGAAAAATGAGCCTTTTGTGGCTTTTTACAAAAAACACATGCACTCACTCACCACTGCTATGCACATTTATGTCGTGGTTTTTAAATTTTTTCTTTAGGAATTGACCAGTTAAATCTGCAAAATTTGTTCTAATTCCTTACTATTAATGTTTTTACTAATCTACTTATAATTAATTTTGAAAAAATATCTGGTTATGAAACATGAGTGATGTATACAAATATGCTTTCGATTGAAATGGTAAATATAAAAATTACTACTATTTTTTGCGACACGCATCACTTGAGTTTAATTTCTGTGGAACTTTTTTTAATGACTAACAAATTCATAAAAGTTTACACTATTTTTCCATAACTTCAGGTTAATAAAAAAAAAATCGAGCTTATTAAAACTACAATTGTATTTATAGATTCAAATCGATTCCCCCAAATTTAATGGTAAGATGGCGCAACAATACCGACGCCATGATAGAAGCCCAATACCCGACACCAGGTGAATTTGAATATATGGAATGTGGACCGTCACCGCCGGCCGAAAGCGCACCTAGTATGTATGACAGTTTCGAAGAGCCCACCAGTGAATTGAGCGTACAAATATGCAACGATACACTACGCATCAGTTTAATAGATCAAATGAAAAGTGCAGCAGGACGTGTGCGTTTCCTGGAAGATATTGAACAAGGCAATGTCGTTGCAGAAAACCTTAAGACTCACTTTGAATCAGCATCAAAAATTGAGAAAAATCTTAGTTATTTATGGGCAGCATTTCTCAAACGATGGGATCTTTTAGAAAATTTCTTAGAAATTGGCGCAGAATTGAATTTCTGCGATCAGAATGGCATCAGTGCATTACATTTGGGTGCATTTAGCGGTTGCCTTTCAACGTTAAGTTTTCTTGTTGGCAAAGGTATGAATATTAATTTACAACCAAAATGTTATACACCTTTGCACTGCGCAGCATTCGGTAATACAGCGGAAGCAGCTAAATTTCTAATTGATAATGGTGCACAGATAACTATCGATACGACCAAGCCCAATTGTGAGGAGAGTCTCTTACACTGTGCAGTACGTTCAAATGCGCTAGAATGTCTGCAGCTATTTATTAAAGAGGGTGCTGATGTTAATTCACTAAAACCAAATGGTACTAATGCTATACATTTGGCAGCCGATTTGGGGAATGCACAATGTTTAGAAGCGCTGCTGAATGCACCACTTGCCGACCCGAATGTACGTATATGCATACGTGAGAAAGAATCAACAGCGCTACATTTGGCAGCCGATGAGGGTAACGTGGAATGTGTTGATTTGTTATTGGCTAAAGGTGCTGATGCTAAATTGAAAAACCATCGTGGATTTACAGCTTTACATTTGGCAGCACGCACTTCAAGTTTGGAATGTGTTGACTCTTTGCTACGCAATGGCAGCGCTGATCCAAATGCTGAAGATTTTGATCATCGTACACCGTTGCATGCGGCTATAGGAAAATCAGAAAATGCATTTGATATATTAGAAACATTGATACAGTGGGGTGCGAATGTAAATCATAAGGATATTTACGGTTTTACAGCGCTACATTTAGCTGCGCTGGATGGATTAGCGCAATGCGTAGAGATGCTTATATTTCATGGTGCCGATGTCACAACCAAATCTAAGAAGGGAACTTCGGCGTTAAATGTAATTACACGCAAAACGCCGGCGTCAGTAGCAATGATTCGGCAAAAATTAGATGCTGCTATAACATTACATCATTCACAGGTAAAGTATTTAGAAATATTTGAGCAAGTATTTTTTGTAGACTGTAAATTACTTTTTTTTAACGTTGAATTAAAGTTTTCAAGAAAATCAAACATTCAGTAAAATTATCGTGACGCTTGAATAACTTTTTGAAATTTATCGATTTTCCCTCAGGATCCGGTAAATCGTGAGGTTGAGCTAGAGCTGGACTTTCGTCAACTATTGCAACACTGTCATCCACGTGAGATCAGCTATTTGAATACATTTGTGGATGAGGGACAAAAGGAGATACTTGAACATCCGCTTTGTTCATCCTTTTTGTACATAAAATGGGGCAAGATACGTAAATACTACATTGGTCGTTTGATTTTTTGTTTTACGTTTGTGCTTTTCCTAACACTTTATGTGCTAACTGCGCTGGCGCACAACTGTTACAACGGCAGCAAGGATGATAATACCACAATTCAAGCGCAAGAACTCTGCCAGAAGCAGTCGATATTGGGTGATATGTTACGCAATAATCCTTTTGTCATGGAAATGCAATGGTGGGTACTGGTGGCCATTACAATTGTAGAAATCTTTCGAAAACTGTATGGCATCACTGGCTATTCGTCCTTTAAACATTATGTGATACAGGTGGAAAATATTATGGAATGGTTTGTGATAACAAGTGTTTTTGTCATCTCTTATATTTACACCAAACAAACGTATACATTTCAAAATCATATAGGCGCCTTCGCAGTGTTATTGGGTTGGACGAACCTAATGTTAATGATAGGACAGCTACCGGTGTTTGATGTTTATGTGGCGATGTACACTCGTGTGCAAGGTGAATTTGCAAAACTTTTTATGGCATACTCTTGCATGTTGATCGGTTTCACTATAAGCTTTTGCGTTATATTTCCATCGTCTTCTTCATTTGCCAATCCATTTATGGGCTTTATATCAGTGCTGGTTATGATGATTGGTGAACAGGATTTATCGTTATTGATAAATGATCCGGATGGGAAAGATCCACCATTTTTATTGGAAGTAAGCGCTCAAATAACATTTGTACTATTTCTACTATTTGTCACAATAGTGCTGATGAATTTACTCGTTGGTATTGCAGTACATGATATACAAGGTCTAAAAAAGACCGCTGGACTATCGAAATTAGTGCGCCAAACAAAGCTTATATCATACATAGAATCAGCGCTATTTAATGGATATTTACCAACATGGCTGAGAAACTTATTGCATTATACTGCACTAGTATCACCACAGGCATATCGTGTTGTACTTTGCGTTAAACCCTTAAATCCTAGTGAGAAACGTCTACCGAGAGATATACTAATGAAGGCGTATGAGGTAGGAAAAATGCGAAAACACTTCGGACATACTATATCAGAGAAAACCTCTGCAGCCACTTATATGTCTTTTAAGAACAAATACAATGACAATAAAAGTCAAACACCATATCCTGTCGTAGGTGAGACACTCGAGTTAACACATTTTGCCACACTAACACAAAAGATGGACGATAATGGTGAACGCATTGAATTTCTTACACTAGAAATTCAGGAACTGAAGCAAGCGCTGATATCACAGCAGCAACAAGCGAGCAAAGTTATTGATAAATTATTGATTGTGATATCTAACCAACAAAAGAATAATTTAAGAAAATAGTTTTAACAAACAAACCAAATAAATATAAAACAAATGTTAATTGAATGAAAAAACAAAATAGGAATAGAATCGATCGATTACTACTTATTGTTAGTTAAATTATTGTAAGCGACATCAAGAAAATTTATTATAGAATTGTATTAAAATATTTTTTTCCGCAGAACTTTTCTTCAGACTATACATTAGCTTTATAATTATATTTAATTCAAACAAAAATGTCGCTTACCACAATTTTTATTTTCCATAAAAGAATTATAATTTATTAAAAATTTTGAAAAAGTTCGAGATTTAGCTTAAAATAAACAATAAAGTGGTCTATGTTCTAAAATGCACAGTCCTGTGGAAGAGCAATTTTTAAGCTGTCGACATAAGGTTAAGTTTCAACCATAAGATTAAGTTAACGACATTTTTGTTGAAAACGATCAACATGATTCAATTAAAGCGTTAGGTGAGTGCGGGCGGGCGTTAAATGCAAATCACTTGAACCCTATTAAAATCTATTTTAACTAGACGTTAGTTTTTATATAACTCAATAAAATGTTATTATTATTTTGTTTTTCAAAAATTTATGTTTCTTTTTCTACTCAAAAATTTTGTTTAACATTTATTTTTGTATTTTTAAGTAAATTAATAAAAACTGAAAAAAACTTGCAGTGTATTCATGTAAAGCGATCAAAAAAACTGTGGAGTACCAAGTGTCAGCCAATTATATTTCACTTTGAGCTGGAATTTAATTTATCCAATTATACTCAATTTGATTCCACTGCGCGTCGATTGATCAGACGACTATCATGAAGTAACAAATTATGCAGATTAAAAAAGTGTCAAATGATTTTTTTTGCCGCCCTGACTATAACGAAAGTTGAGTCTTGGGCACCACCGTTGTATCTAATGTTTAAGTTATAGACTACTTTAGTTATGATCAAAATTTTCTGAGAAAATTATTTTTTAAAATTATTATTTTTGTTGAATGAAGGAAATATTTTTTAAAAAGTGCGAAAATATTTACATGCATATGTCGGTGAACATCAAAAGTCACAAAATGAACTCATCATTTTTAGAAAACTTGTGTTTTTAGTTTATAATTCAAAATTAGTTTAGTTAATGATTTAAGAACATAAGTGAAGACAAAATTATTGAAACATGTTTTTTAATTTAAGCTAAACCAATTTTTTTGATGGACGTTAAATGTTATATCAAAAAAGTGTAAAATTATTCATGTTCATTATTTTTGACAGTACTATAGGTCATTAGAATGCGGTTGAGCGAGAATTAGGCTTGTATGATGTTTTCAAATGATTGGTTGGATAGAAAAACCTTAAAAATTAATTTTTCTAATAAATTAAATCTTCTTTATTAAACATCTTTGGCACTTTTGATATAGTATGTATATATTGACTCATTTAAGAGTTGCCTATATCTCAAACTGAAGTTCGAAAAAAATAAATTTAAATAGCTTGAGCTCATTTTTGAAATCTTGATTCACAAGGATTCTTTAAAAACCTCTTTTAAATTATAAAAAAATAACAGAAACGAAGTAGTGAAATATTAAAATTTGACAACATCACACAATAAGACTAAACCTTCCTACTATTCTAACAATGAATATCTTACGAAAGTAGAATGAGGCAAATTCAATTGAACCTTCACAACTTTTTGCAAAATCAAAGCTCCATATAGGGCTCTCAACACACCACTATAACCTAACCTAACTCTTTTATTTCCGCTGTTACTATATCTATGTTATATCATACTCAATAACATGCAAATATTAATAAAAATACAGTAGTTAGAAAAAATTATAAACATTGATATTTACATATATTTATGTGCATAGATAATAAACTTTTTTTTGATCATAAGATTTTTAAATTTTAATATTAAAATAATATAGCTAAAAAACAGCAATATAAATGCATAAGTATAAAACCGAATACAGTTAAAGAAATTGTGACAATATATTGCTGAAATATTGAGAAAATATTTTATATTACTTTTTGAAAACAAAAAAAAATTCCACTCTTTAACGAAAATCAAAAAAACTAAAGTGACGCACTGCGAACACTTTTATTCAGTATTTAAATATTATTATATTAAACAATTTATACATGTAAATATTTATTTAGAAATGTTAATGAAAAAAACGATTTGCCAAAATACCAACAAAAAAAAAGTGAAAATTAAACAAAAAAAATGTAAGCAAACATTATAAACAACTATGTGGCGCAATGGCTGTGTGTGGATAATTTTACAAAAGGAATTTTAATAAAACAATTTATATAGTCACTTTATGCATGCATTGTTTTCTTACTTCATGCAGGTAAGTTAAATAACTGCTAATATATAGTCTATCAAGCATGATGACAGCAATATAAATAATGAAGCTTTCGCAAAGACATAAACTTTATTTTAATCATTTTAAAAGAGAAAAGTATGCAAACAAAAAGAACAACGTAGTACACATTGCAATAACAGTAAAAGTGCGCATAAGTCGCAATATAGTGGTGCTATAAAGCCAGTGTGGCTTTTAAGTGCTTGCTTGTCGGGGAAGAGCCACGCCCCTGAAATATATCAAGATATAGTTAAGTTATAATTCCTTTAAATCACGCACACTTTCTATCGAAATCACATGTTAAAATTTGCCTCATTAATTCTTGAGATATCCCCTTATGTAAATGAAATTTGTAGGCGTATTCAATTGTCAATCCCACAAGTTATGAATGAAAATCTGACCGGTGTACCAAATTTCATTAAATTACCTCGCTCGCTTTCCCGTAATCATGATTTCTACTGACCAATCAAGTATACATATAACTTTTTTAGGTTTCGTTGAGTTACAAACAGGAAAAAAACATGAATATACTCCGCTTGTAGGGTATAACAAGCTTTTGCTCAAACATTTACATTAAATTCAAATGAGAGAAAATGCTTAAATAAACATCAAATAAACATCATCTAATGGAAGGCGACTTAATTGTGTAATATGTTTGAAGAGACTGCATCACAGCACACAGACACCTTGTGTAGAAGGTGATATTTTTCGAACAAGACCAGAATTCACAGAATACATTCCAGAAATTGAGTTATTATAATTTAAAGAATAAATGTCTTTTTAGATTAAAATAAAAAAGAATTCTAGTTTCCAAAACTCAACTTTTATCAGGTTATTATCTATTCCACACAATTATCGGTGGTGGCAATGGAAAATAAAATAGAATAGTAAAGAATTAAAAATACAAAGTTATCAAACAAGAACCGGAGTAATCGAAAATTTATGGTTTGTTACTCATTTCTGGAACTATGGGGGCAATATACAGGATAAGTTAACTAAACAAAAAAGTGTAATATTTGTATCTATGTTATAAAAGCGTTCTTAATTAAAGCGTGCTGTGTAAAAGTCAACGTTTATTTAACCCAATTACGAAAAAGCGAACAAATTAGTATGCAACGTGATAGTTATTAGCAAGTAACTAGCGAGATGGAGTTAAAGCAATATACATGTATGTACTTATTTATGTGTGACCACACAAAATGGTAAAAAATTTTTCAATCATATCAAATCCGTGCTAGAGTTACTATAAAAATGTAAGCTGCAGGCTGTTATCCGATCGTTGTACATGGAAAATAAAGAGAACCTTTTTTCAAAGATTATGACCTAAAACATAGTTAAGTTAGTCGCAGAATCAGGATTCACAGTTAAGCGTCTCGCACTATTTTACTATTATAAAAACACATTTGCTCACACGTTAAAAATTTTACAAGCCGATAAAATTTCCCGTAACACCAGACCCAGAAACAAAACAACATATACTTTTCCCAAGGTTTTTGGCTCGCTGAATCCAAATTTGACTTCCTTTCAATGTAGGATGACACTTCGACATGACTCGACGGGACATCTGAAAGTACCACTCATTGCCTTCACAACCCATTTGGATTCGTCTCAAAACTGTTTTCCTCCTTGAGATATGCTTTAGGAAATTTATGGTTTTGCTGACCATTTGCACCATATGGATGAGGCAATCGAGCTGCTGTACTTACATAAATGCAGATCTAATTACTTGTTACATCAGCCCTTCTGAAGTGCATGCTGTGATTTCACCAGTAGCTATTGATTTCCATCAAACAGAAAGAATACCTTTAAAAACATTTTACGCTTTCATAAAAATGCATGAAGTCAGCCACTTGCAAAACTTTCCATTTTAAATTATATTTGTCACTGCCTTCTGTATGCATTTACCCGACCGGATTAGATCAGCCGCTAGTGCAACTTTTTGCCCCACATTTATCTTTCTACTGTTACTTTCAGGAATCTACCCGAACAGATAGTTCAACGTCGCTTGTATATGACGATGACGATATATTTTTCAGCACCAATTTAATTAAATTTATTTATGCTCGTACAAAATTTGTAATTTATGAAGGCTTATAAGCCCAATAGATGATGTATATTAAATAAATAACAAGTTTAATATCTTTTTTTTTTGTAAATGTTAAGAATCATATTACAATCGAGGATAAGCATAATTTCAAATTGCAGCACTGGGCTTTTAGAAAAACACTTTTCTTAAAAACAAAAAGGTGCTTGAAACTGACTTTTATATTCATATTCACCCCATCACTGAGTGGAGCGTCGACTAAAAATTACCGAATTAAACAGACTTAGTATTCAACGACAAGTTCAATGAACAAATGATGCGACGAAGTTTTTGGAAAAAAATAAGTTTTTACTCACTTGCTCACGACTTTGAATTGAGTCGAAATATGTTATATCCTTTCCATTGATCGATATTATTCCACTACCAGGTGAACGTATAGTTACGTCAGCTCGCGCAGTTTTTCTTAAACACTCTATAACAGAGACAAATAATAAGAACAAATATTTTTCCCATATTTTATCTATCATAAATAGTGCGCACCATATGTAGTAATATACTGACGACCCTGTTCATCAATATGTGGTTTAGGAATTTGTAATTGCATAGATTGATCCATAAGAGGTTTTGTAAATTTATCTATGAAAATTTTACTTTTATATGAGTAGTTGAGAGAAATCAAACGATCCATGGCATTAATAAAATTGTTGTACTCAATATCTGCAATCGTTTCTACTAATAATAATTCCAATTCATTTTGTGGTAGCCATTGAAAGCCAGCAAGATCCCTATGAAATAAAGTACATAGTAATAATTTATAAGATTCTCTTTTAACATATTTATATCATACATTTTTTGATTTGGATCTGGTTTAACGCCACGTTTCAACATACGCTCTTCCAAAGCATATAATTTGTTCATTTCCTCAACAATATCCTGTAAGAATATGAAAACGTTTGTTAAGCAATCTATAGGTTGTAATTTTGTAAAAGTAAATTTTAAGTGTAGATATTGTGTAAGCTTTGACATAAAATATTTTCAAAAATAGAAACCTCTTTTTATATCTAATTCAATGATATTTGACTCCACTTGATTTTCATACGCCACTACTTAACCCACTTACATATAACAATTTAAAAAAATTAGGTTTCCCTGTGTAGAACATGCTGTGGTGTGGTCGACCTGTTTCATCAAACTCAGCTGCTTTTCTTGTGGGAAAGACTTCCTCAGGTTGTTTCATGGCAGGCCGAGCTTTAGAATCGTAGATGCCGGAAGGAAATAAATATTCAATAGCACTCTAAAAATACATTAAAATTTATCAAATAATCTAGACAAAACTAAATAACAATGTATCACACATCAATATTCTCTTGCGTAAATGTTTCAGGATCTTCACCCATCATATTGGCCAAATGGCGTTTACCAATTTGATATTCTACTTGTTGTGTTTTCATGAAGTCATCATGTTCTCTAGCGCGTTCCAAATATGACTTCATTGCTTTGCTCACCTTTTGCTTCTTTACAGCCAGCGGAGCTGCTTGGGAAGTGACTTCGGTGCCGTAAGGAGTCTACAATAAAAAATAGCGAGGTTATACACTCTCAACTTACAATGAGTAAATTTATGTGAGACTTTCAACTTACCGCACTTAGCCATGTTATGCTATTTATTTTACATGTATTTTGCAGTATATTTTTGTTATTTTTAATTAAATTTAAACCTAAGCTACGGAGTGCCATAATTGCAGAGGAAAAAATTAATAACCAGCTGTCAGTAATGATCTAAGCACAATTGCCACAAACGACGGGAAATACGTCAACGGGAATTGAACAGCTGATCCGTTGCCGTCGTAAAATTCAGCGGTCATTTTGTGTTTACAAAAACTTGATGCAACTACGACGAAGGTTTTACTTCCTGAACCCTGCCATTGACTAAAATTTGAAAGCTAAATATAAAAAAACAAATTGGTGGTGGCGTTATTCTCCTTCAGTAGGGTCAATTTAAAAGAAAAGTGCTTACAAAAACAACAGAAAGAAAGGAAAGAAGAGGAGCTTACTCCATCTAATGTTATGTTCCCAGAAATCCATAAGCAGTCATAGAGCAAGTGAATGCTGAATATGCAAGTGACTTAGCTCTGCGTATTGTTAAGAAAGTTAAAGCGTTCAAAGTTCCCGTTCTTGCGATTAAAATTGGCATTCATTCTGGTCCAGTAGTTGCTGGTGTTGTTGGTCTAAAAGTTCCACGTTACTGTTTATTCGGTGACACTGTTAATACCGCATTGCGTATGGAAAGCAGCGGCGAACCATACAAAATACAGCTGTCAAATTATACAGCAAAGAAAGTACAGGATAAATAAGTACATATTGATTTTATTGAAGACTAAAATTTAATTTGTGTACATAGTTAAAAAAGAAAATATTGGACAATTTTATTTTCCAAAAAAGTAGCGGAGTGTCAAATAAAGAATATAAAAAGCAACGCAGTTAAAAAATTAAATATTTAAAGTTATAAATAACAGTTCAACGAAAAATACTTATCCTGAGCGGCTGTGCTAAATCATTTCAATAAATGATAACATTTAAACTTTTGAATACTTCTCCAAAGTAACCACTTTTTGTTAGTAACCAAAAACTCTTGACTTAAACGTCTAGAGTCTAGACAGACGGACATAATTCTCATCAAGAATATAAGTGCTTTTCTATATTAGGGTTTAAGAAATAACATGGAAACGTTTGCAATAATATTTCACTGTCCTCCATTCACAAATAAATTTTTATTTAATAATACATAAATGTATGTCTGATATAATTAATACATACGCCACAATGAACATAACAAGGAAAAAATGCAATCGATTTAAAAAATTATGTATAAATAAAACAAAGAGGAGACACCTTAAAAAACAAAAGTGACCTTACTCCTCTTTTACTACTTATTTTCTTCTAGATGCGCAATTTCTTAAATACATTTGCTATTTTATTTTAATAAAAGTTTAAACAAGCATTAAATTTACAGTAATTTAATGCAACTAGAATTCTTGTTAGATTGTTTGTTTCCTATGCTGTGTAAACGTCTATTTCCAAGCTTGTTTTAAAATTTTTCGAGACGCTAAATGCTTTACAACCAAAGAACCAGTAGTCAAGGCAACAAGAACAATTGAAATTAGAATGTAATCGAAATCCTCTTTAAGTAAATCAAATGTTTTTGATGGTGCAACTCGCGTAACGAATAAATCTATTAAAAGAAATAAAATATGATTATGTATTAAATATTTATTTTACTTGTTTTAATATTATAACACATACCTAAACCAGTCGCTACAACTAAACAGGTACTCTCAAGACCGCTTGGTGCTGTAAAAATGTTACTTAACCTTGAAATCGTTTGGTTATAATTTATTATATTTTCTGTTGGCAAAGGCAATTCTGGAATGTAAGGTATGATACCCTCTTCGCGACCTTGAGTTGGTGTCGTAATAGGACGACGTGGATCTAAAAGCGCCCATGGCATTTCAACTATAGCTCCACTGGCAGTGCCAACTATAATAAAAATTATGAACACGAATTAGTACTTAATGTGCTTTTTACAAGTTCTATATTTAAAACCGGAGCGCAAAAAATGATTTGTGTTTGTACTCATAGTACGGACAATTTCATACCGCAAGATGACATGTTTATTGAACTACATAATTGGAAGTCGTAAAAAAAGAAAGTCTAGCGCTGTCGGCGCACATTCATTGTTAAACTGAGACTTAATTGCTTAGATGCCAAAAAACGACTGCTGGAAAAGTAAGTCTCATATAAAAAAATATAACAATTTCAAAGTTACAGAAGAGACGATATATGTATGTATGTGTCGTTCATTATAATAGTGAAGTATCTCCTTAAAATTGAATTTTGAAATAACTTCGTTTTTATAACGAGTATGTAGAGTAAACGTATGGGCATGAGTAAACAAGCATGCCGTCTAAGGGATTTCAGTGCAATTATTGGACAAACTTCACTTTTAGAATAAAAGATATGACTAAATGTGATAGTATTATGCAAAAAAATGTGTTTTTAAAATATATGAAGTTACACCACTATTATATTGAGCGACATATATCTCTTTAGGATAAGATTTGACGCACCTTCCATCATTTTAAAATTTCCAATGCGGTCATTTAGTAGAAAAAGTTATTTTGGGAAAAAGTGTGGTTATTTTTTAAGAAAGGCAACTAATTGTAAGTTAAATCTAAAAACCCAATTTTTCGGCAAAATATATATTTTCAATATGTTTTTAACTCTTGTACGATTTATTATATTTTTCTATTCGAGGTTTACTTTTCCAGTCATTATATTTTACCGAAATATGTACCCTTTAATTTTAAGGAGTTTTCAAAATTTGACATATTAAAATGTTTAAAAGTTTTTTTATGAACTTTTCAATAAAATTACTCCGTTATTTTAGTCGAAGAGATTTTGTGAAATTCGGCTTTAATCATTTTGCTTTAAAAAAAGTTTATTTTGGTTGATCTTTGGTCTTGGTTTAAAAACTGGTGTTGCAAGTCAATTTTGTTGGTTGGTTTGACATATGCATAGTACAATATTATTTTTCAAACATACTTTGAGTCTAATGTGAACATTGATTTTACAAATATGTAGTAGTAGCGAATCACTGAAATTTTGAATATATTAGAAGTATACTTACTTAATACATGTTTGTTTGTAATGCCACGTTCAGTGATGGTTTCTCTCATTGTCTCTACAATAGTAGGTATAATGTAAGATTGACGTTCCACCATAGGCATTGGTGGTGCATTTAGTGAACTCCAAATTGTACTGTTTGCTTGTATTTTACCCTCATATAATTCGATTGTAGCTAAATTAAAATAAAATCATATATTATCATAATGCATTTGTAAGACAAGTGTAAATTATTATACTTATTTCAGTACGCCGCACTTTGTCATTATAATAGGTGTAGGCTAACCAATTTTCTGAATGCACAATGTTTAGAGGACCACGTACTTTTCGATGTGACATTGAAAACACGATCGAGCCCGATACAACATCAATTAGATAAACATTTAAAATATCTGTGGATCAAAAAAAAACAGAAGCTTTGTTACTATTTGTAGGCAGTAATCTAAAGTAACTTGTGTTTACTTATTTATAATTTCATGCAATTTTTTAAAGCAACTTCATACTAATTTTGATGATTGTTTTTGCTCATTACACAGTAGAACAAAAGAATTGACATGTATAAAATATATATTGTATAAATGAAAGAAAATTATATTCTTTTCAACTATTTCACACAATATATGTACATATACCTCTACCACGTCACGATTTTTAACACAAAGTTTTCGTATTCCGTGATCGATGGAAAAAAGCGGTTTTTTAAATTACTTTTGTAAGCAGAGCTTGAAACAAATTTTTAAAAAATTTAGGTAGGTTAGGTTAAAAGGGTTGCTTGCATAGCAAGATGCACTCGGAGGCAGTTTGCCCATTATGATACCTTACATATATAAAAAAAATATTCCCCTCCTTCTCCTTTAAAAAGTCCTATTGAATGGGGGCGAGCCACCCAGAAGCCTTGGTGAAGTTGAGGATACTGGTGAGTTCCAACTCAGCTAGTTCCGCAAGACCAACAAAGAACCCAGAACCAAAATATTTGATTCGTCTCCTCATTAGCCCGGGACATTCGCAGAACAGGTGTTTAAGTTAAATTTTTTTCAAAGTTGTTTTTTGGCTTTTATTTTTAAAAGTCGAAATTAAGTTTTTTTTAAATAAAATTTTGTCTAGAATAATCTAATCTAATGAGGATATTGAAAGCCACCAGGGTTAGTTCCGCTTCCTCCAAGCTGTCTCATATTTTTTAAAAATTCTACGGCACTAATCGATGTTATAAGATTGAAAATTTGCTTAGAAGTTAAACATTTTTTTAATACATACATCACTTTAAACAGAGTCCTTTAAGAAGTTAATAACAATTAATGACACTGAAGAACAGAGTTATTTTTCTTTCTATTAATACTTAAATTTTTGAGGAAAGTAATAAGGTATAATACCATAGTTGCGTCACCTACTTTAATATCATTATTTAATATCCCATAACAACCATCAAAATAAAATATCTTTTACACTTTCATTGGAAATTTGCATGTAATACATATATACGAAGAACAGGCGCAAGTACATACTTATGTATGTTTATAAGGAGAGACCTAGTTATCAGGTCACTGTGGCCTCAGAAGGGCTGTTAACGTATACTTTAGAGCACTTACATTTGTGTATGCTATCCGGCGCCTGCGTAACAACTGCTACCAAATTTGGATTAATGTATTTATAAAGTACAGAACGATCACCCAAAACTCGACCTTGTGAATGCACACGTTCAATTGGATTTTTGGAAGCGACAGCAATAATCTGTTGCTCACCCGTATGACCTCCTAAATGTACATTCCAAATGGCAGTCATTGAAAGTTTCTATAGAAAATATTTCAATAAATTTAAATTAAATTTTTTTTTCAGTTTAAAGCTTACATCATCTCTATGTTTGATATAGTAACCATTAAGTGTTGCCGTAGATTTGTCGGCAGTAAAGATATACATGCCATTAGCCTTAAAAGATTAAAGAATTATTATTTGTTGCACTCTTTAATGTCAAATGTAATTAAGTTTACCATATTCTCTGCACTTTCTGGATAAACTTTAATACTATTATCTGCAGCAATAAGTAATACACCTTTAACATAGTCATTTTCTGTTTCAGCTAGCAGTGACATTTGTTTAATTTTGTAATTCAATTGCAAAAGACCACCATCAGAAGGTTTACCAGTAATTGGATTAAAGCTATACAACACACCATTGCCAGTGACCTATGAAATATTACATTATATTAATAAGAACTATTACAAAAGAGATGATTTAAAAACCTTATCTTTAGCTATAATTACGCACAATGGCTGTAATGGAAAATGTTTGGATGTACGTTGCACAATTAGACGCATACTTTCATCGTTGGCAAAGTTTTCAACATTTGGTAAATTCTGCATCCAATGATGTTTGGCACTTATATTGTCGATACCAAATATTTTTCCACTTTTGGTAAGTACAACAAGCATCTTGTGCAAACCAAACGAATCACGTACTAACCCTGCTTTTTGCGTATCTGTTGGTGGTGCCCCCAAGCCAACAACATGGAGGAAAAGGCTTTTAATTTGTAAGATTTGCGTTGAAATTCGTCTCAAAAAAGCACTGGCAATATCACCTAAAATACAAAAATACAAAATTTCTTTTTATGTAAGTATATAAAATAATGTAATATGTATGTATATAAATAAGAGTATTGATAATAAATTCTTGAGCAGCATTGGTGTCTTAATTTATGATAGTGTGTTTCCATTTAAATGTAACATAAATAACTCATATATGTAAATTGAATTTAACTTTTAGCTTTTTTTTAACTAAAAGCTTCACAAATTATTCTCTATTTATGTATATTTTAAAGATCTATACAACATACGTTGAATTCACGCTAAAAAATAAGTACATACATCAATTTAAATTATGAGAATAATTGTTTAGATATAAAATAAAATAAATGCATATAGTAAACACTTAATGCAAGCAATAAAAACAAAAAAAAAAAATTAAAAACGACATAACTTCTATCAAGCTGTATTTTTGAATATATTTTTCAAGGAACCTAAGAATTATGAAAAGTGAAGTCTTCCGCACTCCTGGTAAACAAGGTTGCTTTTGGGCGGTTTTAGAAAATAATTCAGTAAACAAATTATGTTATTTACATATGTAAGTCGGATTGAAAATGACTTTAAATAGAAAATATCAACAAAATAAAAAATCCGTTTTTTCTGTTGTTCAAAAACTATGGATTCAGAAAAAAATCGAAATAAAAAAGTTGTAATGCTGGGTTATATTTACATTAATCACCCATTCGGTTGCACAGACTTTCAGTATATTTTATAGTACAGTAATATTAATTGAAATAGTGACATCGGGATTCGGAAAAATAGCTTTACAATAACTTTATCAGAAAAGTTAATTTCTTTAGTCCGATCAATAATAGATAAATCTGCTAGCACTTAAGCTCTGTATTTTTACGTCGTTTATAAAATTTAATATATATATGTATGCTTGTTTTTTAACTGAACAGAACCCATTTTATTGCTTTTTTTGATGATTTTCTGTTTTTAAAAGCATTTTGAAAACCAATCCAAGTCAACCAATAGTTTTCAAGATAACTGCGAAAATCTGATTTTTTTTAAAAGCTTATCATTTTTAGGTTCTAAATGATCAATTTCTTTAATTCAGCTGGTTAGGATATATGCCGCTTTAAACAAAATTTTCTAATAAAAATATATTAAATAAAATTTAACATTTATTTAATCAACTATAATGCAGTCACGCAGTTTCACGAGTTCAATAAAATAAACATCGACAACTTTAAACTTTTCAACTTTTTAAATCTCCAAGCAACTTGACATTTATTTAAATAAAAATAAATTTATTTTTTGATCTTAGAATTACATAAGATGATGATTGGCTGCTAAACAAGATATTCCCGTAAAATACATCTTTACTGATTGATACATATACGAGTATGTATTATTATCTGTAAGTTTCTCATCGGAAAATAATTTGCCCAGTTAGAATTAAAAAAAATGGATTTTCTTTTTGCATTTCCGTGAAGAACCTATTCATGAGAATATCGAAAAAATATTTTATAGTGATCCGACAAGTACTATCGAGATTACATGCATATTTGTAAAGAAAAATTACAAAATCGGTGATCAATATACCTCGAGAACAATATAACCAATCAGGCCTTTTAGTCCTTCATCGTCGATTTTCTCGATCCGATCAATATTATTAATTTTATAAACAATTTAAGACCAAAGTTTTGGGTTAAAATCGCGTTTTTTGCACTTTCAGGTTAGGATATCTCAAAGGTCTGACGTGATAGAGCATTTCTGAGGCCCGATTTGGATTCAGCGCACCCAAATTCTTCGGAAACACTATAGCTCGCTCATGATATAAAAAATTACCCATTATTTGTATTCCTGTGTTATTATTGACTTTCGTATATTGTTGAGTTGTGCAAAGATACTCTCGCTTCTAATTACTACGCCTTCCGCGGTACCGCTTTTATTAGTGAGAACGCTGCCAAGATAACAGACCAAATCATTGGTGGTCATGTTGTTTTCATATATGTATGTAAAAATTTGGTGAAGCGCTCTTGTTCCTATTGCTTTAGATTTCGCAGTATGTAGCCAACACTGGCTGTCTGGTTGCTGAATCCTGTAAGGTTGGTTTTCATATCGAACATCTTGACGACAACAGAGTGACATCATCGGCATAAACCATTTTTTTCAGATGACCCCAACAGCCGCATTTTATTCCATGAGTTTAAATAAGAGTACGGTGTATCAAGTAAATTAGTTTGATAGGAACATACTATGCTATTTTTTTTTTTTGCAAAAATTATAACTTTGAAGATAAAAAAATTGAAAATTATTTTAAAAAAGCGTAGGTTCCTAGTAGTATCTCTCTTTCTGCACCGGCTTAATAAACTTTGAATCCTTTGGACTTAAATTTTAAAGCTATAGAGTAGAGGTAATTTTAATTGACTGCTTATGTCATCACTTTTATAACGTGGTTTAAAACAGAGGCAAACGATCTCTAACATATACGATTTTAATTTCACTTCAACAATAAACAGGTAATTTTTATTCAGGAAAAAGAGTAATCAAACCAAAGGCTGTTAACATTCGTAATCAAGTAATTTTTTTGAAACTTAACAGCTTTTTGTACATTGGAGCAAATATCATTCATACTTTTCATCAGTATAGTAAACAACGCAAATGCAAAGGAAAATAATGAAAAAGAAACAAACAAAAACCAATAATAAAAATCAACTGTAAAAATATTTATACAACATCGCAAGCACAAACGACGATATTCAATATGAAACTACTTACTTTCAAATCCTGTAGAATCCTCTTTAATTTTATATTTAAATTTAAAAGTAAAATAAAATTATTTATTACTTTTCAATTAATAGGGTTCAAATTAAAAACAAAACCAAAATCAAAAAAAAAAAGATCGTAAGAAATCCAGCAAAGTTTGCATAAATATGAAAGTTTTAAGGACTTAAGATTCAACCTTAATTAAAACTATTTTTATCATACACGCATATTATGCACGTAAATAATTTTTTTATTGATTGTGTATAAGATGATACCAAAATTAATAGTAATATGAAAGTGTTCCAACGATAGGCGCGCTTACAGGTCACACGCAAAAAGGGGCGAATTAAACTTCTACTAAGCATTGATGAAAAAGAGAATTTCAACCTATTAGAATATAACCGCGATCCACATTTTTTTCTTCAATTAAATTTGATAATTAAAGACTTATCGCGCTACTTATTCATAATCATTTAAAATTGGTTTTGTAAAGCACTTTCCTCCTGACATCTTTAAGTTGTTTATGTCGAGTAAAATCGTCATAGCGAAACTGCAGTTTTTTTTCAATAATGTCGAGTAGATACATTCTTTCAAAACATAACGAAACGGTTAAAAAGCTTTGCAAACTTATATTTTCTTATGAATAATGATTTAAGAAAATAAAATTGTCGGTCTCTACTTATAATATGAAGTAAATGTCGCATCAATGACTTTTTACGACGATTTTGCAAAACCCTAGGATTTTACGATCTTTGTTCATAATTTTTAATCATTTTATTATTTGTTTACTAATATGTTTCTAACTTGCTTACCTGATTTCCCTTTCATTTCATTTTCTAAAGCTCCTTCAGTATCGGCTAATGGTAAGTCAATAAACTCTGTGGCTACAATATTCGCTAACGCTTCTTCACGCACCCAACGTAATTTGTTCTGTTGGATTCCTAAAATAGCCTCATCTGATGTGCTCAAAATAAATAAACAACTTTTTCCATCGTTGTTACGTTTTAGTTTGCAATCAAAAGTTTTTAGTTCCGGCTGACCATAAAAGCTGGGATAGTCCAACGTATTGCTAAGCTCGTCGATTGCCTCGCAAGTATCAGCATCAAATGCTTTGATTTGTAAAACCTAAGACGAACATAAGTGAAAAATTTAAAATACATATAATTTATAAGTTTAGCACAAAAACATACCTCGTTAACAACATCTGCTTGTACTATAATTTCCCTTTGATTGAAGGAACTCAGCATACAACTGCCGCCAATTAACTTGTTGCACACTTTTATATCTTCTTTGATATTGACTAGAGTTTTGTCGACAATAACTACTCCGCTTGATCCCTACAAAATTAATTAGATATAAATTTAAATTTAAAAATTATTTTTTATCATTAAAGAACCCATAAATCAAAATGCGCGCACGATTCAACGTACAATGAAGATGCGACAGTTGCATACATGTTGCTTATAGACTTGTAAATTTTATTTTTATTTTTCACAAAATGTATAGAAAAAAACTTTCAAGATAAAATATTACTTGTATGTATATCAATGGATATCAAGTAGAAAGTTATAAATTAACATAAACAAAAAGAAACTACGACAACAAAGGAGTTGCGATTAATGCGCTCAAGTTGCCGTCATACGAGTACGTTAACAAAGCAAACAGATTTAAAAAGTTAGTTGAAATTTTTAATCCAATTTTGATCTTTGAATTCTGAAGTCACATGCCTTAAGATCAAATAAAAATATCACTTAAATTAACCACAGTTACATTGAAATTTGGTTTTTCGTTGTTTGCGTGTGAATTTCATTAAGTTTGTTAAAAACTAAGCATTGAAACAATTTCTAAAAGTTTACATGAATATTTATCGCTGCTAACTGAATGTAAGTTAGTTTGTAATCATTTAATTATTAGTTGTATTATTCGGTTATTCGATTCAATTAATCAATTATTAAAGGCCCATGCAAGGGCCTTATATTACAGTTAATAAGGCTTAGTAAATTACTAAATTGGCAACCTAAAATAAAAACCTAACGCACACCATTGTGGAGACAAATATGAAAAACACTGCAATTGTGAACGATAACCACTTCAGGGACATAAGATATAGAAAAAGTAACTAAAATGTATGCATAATTAGCGAAATCTATGATTCAGAACGCGACAAATGTAATAAGACAAACTTCTTGAATTCGCAGGGAGGCAAGGAAAAATTTTTACAACTTAATTTACTCTGCACGCATATAACAAATAGTACCAGGATACTGACCGAGGAGCGCCGTTCATTACGATTCTATAAATAGGATATGTTGAAAAGGAATCCGGCGGTCAGAATTATCCTGACATAAATATGCAAGATAAACACGTTTTATGCGTTTTCGCATTTTAAGGTTAGGATATCTCGAAAACCTGTCGTGATGGAGAAATTTTGACCCTCGATTCGTTTTCAACACACCAAAAAAATATACGGTACACAACTTCAAAAATGTTTTTTTTGGGCTTGTGTAATAGAACAACAGAAAATGCCACACCTCCATAATCATGGAAAAATGCTTCTTGAATTGAACTTACGGGCAATGTCTTTGGTTTCGTTTTTGACGCAGCAGACAATGACTTCTTCAAGACCTGTGGCTGTGATGCTGTCACATCTAAACTTATAAGCTGATGACCTTCTAAACATGTAAAGTAATTTCCACTTAAGAGACAATTTTCTACTTTAATCCAGGGAGCAAGTATTTTCCCCGTCAAACCAGTGGCCTGTCCCGTTGTTGCAAAATATTGTGTAACTTCTAAATGGCTTTGCCACACTGGTATCACATGGTACATGATAGCATTTGAATAATACCAAACAGCTGCCTCTGCACGTTCCGACTGAAGGGGCATCAATGACCATTCCCATTCAATATTGCCATTGTTGGCATTCCAACCACGTACTAACGCAGGTGCATGACCCTGTACAGTGAGAACATCAAAACCAAGGTTGGAATCTCGACGTGCTGCTCCGGTGTTGCTGTTATCTAAACTACCTGAAGATACCTGCAGCAATTTAATGTCACCACGTGGATCTTTTTCGAGCACTTGTCGCCAAAGGAGTTGTCCACTTTTAGGACATAGAGCAGCGAGCACATTTTCTTCGGTACTTATCAGCAATCTTGGTTGGAAGGAGTTCAACTCCAAAACCGCCTCTTTCACAGCACCAACTTGTAAGCTGCGCCTAATTACAGTGGAAGAAAAAAAAAATTTTCATACGTGTACCAATTACATTAGTCGCAGCAACAATAGTATTAATTAAATTTACCAGTCAAATTTTTTAATTTGGTCCTCATACAACGAACTGACAAAATTCACGCAAAATACGGCCAAAAGCAGCGCGTTTATTGTCGCGCTTTTCATTTGCATAGTGTTGTTCACTGCTTTAAAGAATTTATAATGTTATTGTTCTTAGAGTTTTAATTTAATCTTTATTTTATAAAAAATTAATAATTTTATTAATAAAAACCCTTTTCAATCGGACCGAATCAACGTGAAAAAAAAATCTGGAGAAAAAAATCGTCCAATTGTCAGTGAATGACGTTCGAGTTTTAGCCGAACGTCAGAATTAAGATTAAATTAACATAACTAATTAATTCATACACATGTTTAACATGTAAAACACTCGTCATCTCTCGTTATCATTCTGTCAAATGCTATGGAGTAATGTTATAGGTTTTTTTTCTCTTTTTTGCAATTGATATTAAGTAAAATTCGCCATAAAAATATCAATATTGAAGGCCACTGGTTCAGACATAGCATGAAAATTAATTACAAAGCCTGATGCGTAAAAAGTTAAGCTGCGTACAACGCGAAAAGTTAAGTAGCTTTCACCTTTATAAATGCTGTTTTACAATTAGATGGTTGATAAAGCACTTGAATCCATCTCTATAATGGTTGGCCAATGTTCACAAACGCGGCGATGTGAAAGATTTAAATATGGCAAGCAAAATACACGCATACTCGCAAAAAGTAGAAATCAAGTTCTTTTTCTAAGCGTTTGCATGCGGCACCATAATATTCACAGACCTCTACTTCGTTCGAATGCTGCTATAGTCGAGAGTCAGTGTACGTGGCCACACGGCAACGGGCGGCATTTGATAACTCATGATCGGTGCTGCCCAGAGAAAGAGCAGGTGGCCATAGGGCGAAAAAATGAGAATGATTAGGCGCTTTCAAAATGTAAAAAAGCGTGCACGTACACAGAATTCATAAAAAATCATCAACTCATTCCTATGATGAAAACGTGGCAGCCACTGCTTATGATAGTTCTTTCAGTATTGGAGCAAAGTTCAGAAAGACGAAACGTTATCATGTGAGCCTAGCTTTAATCACGAACAACGTTGTGTGCTCTACATACATAATTTTTATCTGGCAATGCTTAACAATGTAAATTTTTTCCTGGTGGGGGTGCTGTGATTTTTTATTTAGGTAAGCTGTCAATTATTAACTAAAGTTTTCTTTGCGGCATTTTTGCATATATTTTCATTTATATCTCTGCAAATACCTTGAAATCAGAAAATATTGTAACGAAATGGCCAGTGCACTAGATAGCGAAAACTCGCGCAAGACATGGGAACTTGAAAATAATGTTAAAACTTTACCAAGTTGTGATGAAATTTTTCGTTACGATGCCGAACAACAACGTCAGATTCTTGATGCAAAACCATGGGAAAAGGATCCTCATTATTTTAAAGATATAAAAATATCCGCATTGTCTCTGCTCAAAATGGTTATGCATGCTCGCTCTGGCGGTACCCTGGAGATAATGGGACTGCTTTTGGGTAAAGTGGAAGACAATACTATGGTAAGTTAAATTTTAGCTCAGGCGTTTTTTTTTATCAAAACACATTTTAAACACTATAAGTTTTTAATACTGATAGCTGTAGGTTAATTACCCTTGAATCAATTTCCAGAATTTGTGACATGGTTTTTGATATATGTATACGCTTCTTTTACTAAAGAACTTTCGGCCAATTATCACCGATCAATATTCATGTAAATTGAGAATCGATTCAATTCATAAACATTTATATATTTTAGATATGTTTATCGTTATCATTCGAAGTTTGCATTTTGAATTGATTTTTCGAATTTTGCAATGGCAGTGTCAAAAAAGAACTAAGGACGTAATTCTGATCCGGATTGAAATTTATTTTCTCGGATCAAAAAAAAATTACGACAACAATTGCTATTATATATGTAAATACCCTATCACTTGCATTTGAATCTTTCCTAAAAAAATAAGTACGTAGTATGTATTTGTTGTTTTGAAGCCAAGCTTGCCTCGATCGCTACTATATGCCCAACTATGATTTACACAAGAACTTTATATAACAAGGAATTCTCAAACAAATGATTCATTTAAAAAATTGTAAACTTTTGTTACAATTACAATATGCTTTACCTTGCTGAAGGGTACAAAATACTTTTAAAAATATTTTTCGGTAGCTTCATTAGCTTTTAATTTATTAAGGCTTAAGTTTTGGCACAATGGCTCACAATTCTACTATTGATTCGGGCTAATTTCAATAAACGGAACACAAAAAAAATGTAAAATTTTAACAATTGGCAGGATGTTTGACTCGATGTAGGCACATTTCAAAGAAAAAAATTTTTACTCTATAAAACTACCAATATACATATATAGGGTCAAGGCCTAAAATGTAGAATCCAATGTTGTAGCTGCGAGTTATCCGAGTTATTACTTTCAGACCATTTCGTGCATTTTTGTACAAATCTTGACCTTCAAATTGTATTGAAGGAACATAGTAAAGCTTACGAAAATTATTTTAATAATACTGTAACGAATCCAATAAATATTTGTTCCTCCTATCTTTTCTATTTAAGCAGCGGATTTCTAGAAAATTGCAAAGCAACAAAAAAATTACGTTTTGGGACAGTTTGACCCGTTCCTCGGAATGGTCCGCCAGAAAAATTTTTGTTAACTTTTAACCGTAAGGCTCATACGTGGTATACTTTTGATTAGTTTTGGTATCATTCGGTAATCAAGATCTAACCATTTTTTTATTTTTTGTATTGGAATTCAATCTTCAATTTTAAAAATGTCCTAAGAACCAGAATTGTTCTTTTATTTTTATTTCTTTTTACAACAGATTGTAATGGATGCTTTTGCGTTACCAGTAGAAGGAACAGAAACACGTGTTAATGCGCAATCTCAAGCTTATGAATACATGTCAGCATACATTGACTCAGCAAAGGAGGTGGGACGTTTAGAGAACGCAATCGGATGGTATCATAGTCACCCCGGCTACGGTTGCTGGTTATCAGGCATAGATGTATCAACGCAAATGTTGAATCAAAACTATCAAGAACCATTTGTGGCAATAGTTGTTGATCCTGTACGTACAGTTTCCGCTGGTAAAGTCTGTTTGGGTGCATTTCGTACCTATCCGAAAGGTTATAAGCCACCAAATGAAGAACCATCCGAATACCAAACAATACCACTTAATAAAATAGAAGATTTTGGTGTACATTGTAAACAGTATTATCCTCTGGAAGTGAGTTATTTTAAGTCTGCTTTAGATAGAAAGCTACTCGATTCTCTTTGGAACAAATATTGGGTTAATACACTTGGCAGTTCAGGATTATTGACAAATACTGAATATACAACTGGTCAAATATTTGATTTATCAGAGAAATTGGAACAAAGTGAATCAAGTTTAGGTCGGGGTCCATTTGTTGTTTCTGGCGGTGATGTTAATGAAAAACGTACCGAAGATAAATTATCTAAAGCCACCCGTGATTGTAGTCGTGCTTCTATTGAACTAATTCATGGTCTAATGGCACAAATAGCCAAGGATAAATTGTTCAATAAAGTTGGACTTAATAAATAAATCAGGTCCATTTTTTATATTCGTTCTAAGGTAATTTTCTATAAATGAATTTAAAATTCGATATACTAATAAACACATGAATATGCAAACTTAGAAATCGATATATTTCTCTTATTTTTCAGGGAAGTTAAACTGCAATAGATATAAAATTAATAAGTTCCTTTTTGGTTTTTTTCGTAGTGCTCGTAATGTGTTTGTTTATATGTATTTTTTTTAATTTCAGTCATCCACCCGATACACTAACAATTTTGTCTCAAAAAGTCCATCTTGTACCGCCGAACTCTTGAGTCAAAAAAAAACATTGGAAACATATGTATATATAATGTTGATGTAGATTATTTCCTACAAACTCTTGAGTTTACGTAACTTTAGATCGGCTTTCATATGGGTATCAAATCATAGAAAACTATAAGCTACAATAATTGTGTTCTAAAAATATGATTGAAATTTGCTTTTTCGGTAAGAAAAGATCTTTTATGTCGAAAGCTATAGGTCTAATCAGAACTTTCATGCACCACTTTTATACTTTATTAAATCATAGCTTACATGACACCCTTGTTTCTGAAATTGATTCAAGGGTTCCCAACTTAAAACGAATTTAAAAAAAGATTTAGCAAAGTTCTATCTCCATACCAAATCAATATTTAAAAAAAACCGTTTATATGACCCACCCTAATACTTACGTGTGTAATAATTTTTGAAATTTTCAAAAAGTGATCTTAAGTAAAGAATACTTTTGTGCCTTTCAGCGTTTTTAAAGAATGTAATATATCCGTTTGACGTATTTTTCTTTTTAATGCACTTAAAGTTTTAGATTTTTCTTAGAAATTTCTTAGAATCATGTTGATCATTTTATCACTCTTTAGTATACATAGTGTACTTTTATTGTACTCTAAAGCTACAACTGAAAACAGGTTAAAGGGTGTTTTGAAAGTAAAGTGCTCTAGTTTGAGAACTCAATTATTTTGTTTGATTTTAAAAACAAAAGCTTTCGTGTTGATACTATAATTTTATTTTGAATATTAGAAAACAGAAATGAATGCAGGTGTTGTTAAGAAATAGCGAAAAGGTTCGAATCTCCTTAATTATTTTCTATAAATTGTATATCAGTTGAAAGATAATTTTAAGACTATTCAAATATTACCATTAAATATCATTTGATATTATGGCCTTGCTGCAAACGGCATTTATAATTATTGTAATCAGTTGGTGTATGCTCTTCACTCTTGGACTTGCACTGCTTCTTACACTTTCGCACAAAAAAGTGAACGTCGCTTATATAAATTTAAAGTTAAAATGACTGCGTTTGTTTAAAATTTTTATGCGCTGGATTCTAATTTTACTCCTGAATTGCTTTATCGTGTCTAGTTTTAAATTAACCGCATCGAAAGGTGTGAGAAATCACAAACTTTGAATGGTTAAAAATTTTAAGTGATATATGTATGTACCTATAACCATTGTTTGAGGAAGTATATGAGCACAAAGTTATCCCCCGAAAATATATATGTATGTATGTTTTGTATTTTAATAAAAGTATTTTCAAAATTATACGATATAATTTTTAAATTCCCCAAAAGTATTTCAAATGAAATCTGTAGTTGCTGATGACTTAAATTCTTTAAACTTTTAAAACTTTACCAAACAAATCTTAGCTAAAAAGTATCGGCACTAAAATTGTATTGAAGAAGTCATATACAAAATAAACCCTAATAAAAAAATGAATTGTTGTCCGTTGAACTTCCTTAAAGTTTTTTATCACAAAATTGCGTGCAAAACTATTACAAAAAAGAACAACCATAACATGCAACAACCGCACTTGACTACATTCCTGCGTTAATCGAAAGTGTTAAGCTCTTCTCTCAATTAATCATGATGCCTTTGGAGTTATTTAATAATTAGTTCATTAAACAATACAACCGTAATGGTTTATCTACACCCCATTCAATTAAAATTGTCACATTGGCAGTATCAATACCCGTGCACGAGTATACCGCTAACCATCTGTAAAGAAAACTAATGTTCGTGGTAAGCGTTCTTTTCGTTCTCTTTTTCAAACACCCTCTGGGTATTGTTTTTATTTCACAAAGGGTAAAAGTAAATATAACAAATTATTTTTCTTTTCTTCTCTGTCATGAATGATAAATGGTTCTACAAAGATGTAATACTTTCAGCACGTGCTCAAAAAACCGGTTACCGAAAAGTCGAAAAAAATCCTGTGACATACATACTTTAGTTTACATATTTTTAATAACATAAAAGTTGCGGCTTATTCGTTAGCTGCCAATCGCTAGCAACGATAATTGTATATGAAAACAACAACAAAATCACACGCTTAGCGCGTAAAATTATAACATGCTGCAAGTACCAGTGCTGCCCGGCAGAATATATTTTATCAACTGTGAATCTCGATGTGAAAAGAATTAAAAAAAGTAAGTTGAAATTAAAATAAGAAATATGAACATAAACATAAACGAAGCTTATAAGCCTTAGCAGCTTGGTCGTATTATTATGCGCACATACTTCGCGAGTTGGCGACAAAACGCAGCGATAAATAGTTAAAATAGTGCCGTAATAACAGAAATAAATACTTAATTCAATAAATAAATATTATTTATCATGCTTTCAAAGCAGGCACAGGCAAAATACGTTTTATGGTCAGACCCATATATCAGGCCCGTACGATTTTAGATAGCTGACTACAATCGGATGTCAGATTTTTCCTAACAAGGCAGGATCCTAAGATATTCTTGGTTAAAAATAGCAGTAAGACTGTTTTTAGAAAACTGATTTTATTTTATATTCGATATATTGTGAATTAAGGGTTAGATAAAGTTACTATAGTCTCGAAACTTTTTTTTAATTTCGGACTTCAAAGTTTTTTTAGAATTCTTGTAAGATTTCATTAAAAAAAATGGGTGAATAAAAATAGGAGGTTTTTGATTCATTTCCGGCATGATTTGAGCTCTCTAGGGGTTTTTGATCCAAGAAACTCGATTTGATACCAGTGTGCGCTGATGGGTTCAAAACGAAGAGACAACAAACTTATAGTAAATTTATTTACGCAACAATTTTTACTTATTAAATTAGCTTGAAATTCGTCTAACATATGAGTGCGTCCATTGATAATGGGCCACCTGGCACACGCTATATATTACTCGCTCGTAATCGCAGGGAAATGGCTCGAAAATAATTAAAAAAACATGAGTCGATAGATTTTGCTCTGCTTTTTGCTAAAAATCCTTTTTTCGTGGTGGAAAATTAGTTTGAGTTCGGGACGTTTCTCTGAAATCCTTCACAATTTTTTTTTAAATAATCGAATCAAGAGAACAACTCCATAAATTTTCAGTGTGGGATAGCAAGATATGTGTAAATGACAAGCTGTACCGAAGTGTTATTGTACTTCGTAATTTTTTGAGAGAAATAAAACTTTCAAACAAATTAATTATCCTTAACCCTGGGACTGTATTCTTCGTCGAATCGAAGAATATTTTTTGGTTTTTTTTTTCTTACTATTCCAAATAAGCTTTAATTGTGTGTAGCTTCATGTTTTTCCCGCAAATATTATTTTGCTTTGTTATTGTTTCACTTGAACTTAAAACTGCTTCGGGACACAAAGCAAAGTTATTTTTCTTTTTAAGTTCAGTACAGATTTTAATTTTATTTACTGCTTTAAGTAGTTTTTCAGTTCTCCATGTAACTTGATCTCTAAGGTGAAACCAGAAAATTAGGTCAGTTAATTTCAAATAAAGTTCCTATGTCATGAAATAAGTAAAAGTTTTTTGATTTAATTATTTTAAAAAATTTTTGATTATTGTTTAGCTGGCTCGAAGTCAGCTAAACAATAATCATAAATTTATAAAAGTCGCTAAAATAAAATCATTATTTTAAAAAGTCTATAAAAATTAAATGCAAACACATTGTATCAATAAAATATGTATGTATTGTTTAGTTTTTCAGTTAAACCAGCTAAATCGGACTTCGTCATTTCACTTAACGTGTTAACAATTAAGATACTGTTCCAGGATAAAGTACGAGTAGATATCTATTTGAATAATCATTAACGTGCTTAAATAAGCTCTGAAAATGGATCTTTGATATTTATTGACTCATAAATTGTTCGTATCGAATACCTCTAAGATTACTTTAAAATAATAAAAATTCGTTAATTTTGATTCCAATCAAATATTGAAATGGCAACTAAATATTTAACAATAAACAAATGTGAATTCCTTGAAGTAATCAGTTTTAGTTATATATATTACGTTAATGAATTCACTTTACTGCTTTAGTGGTGTCAAAGATGTCCCTAGGCACATTCACGCGACTGTAACATTCTTTTACAGCGTTAAATAAAGTAAATATGTGCTACTCTTAAACGATTATTAAAAAAAGTCAATATCGGCATCTATAAAAGGAACAACGGAAACCAAAATTGTTTCATTCAGTAAACGGAGCGCGTAAAATACACAATTGTTGGTACTGAAAAGAAAAACCTGCGCAAAGAAAACAAAAAAAATAAGAGGAAAAGTGCAAAGTCAGTGATAACGACCAACCCCAAGAATTAAACATCTTCGAGTGGGACCAAATATTGAAAGCAACAATAGATTTTAGAGCAACAAAAATATAAAAAAAAAACATTTCTAAAAGCGTAAAAACAGCAACACCGTAACGAAAACTTCGATTGCAACGAATACTACGGAAAATAAAAGATTGTAAATTATTTAACAAAATTCAAGAAAAACGCATTAGACCTTCACATCTTGTATGCAATAAAGTATACAAATTAGTAAACGAGCATAATACTCGCAAGTAAGCATCTTTAAAGATTCTTTAAGGAATAAAGTTAAAATAAAAATATTAAAAAATTATTAAAATATTAAACGGAGAGATCATGCAAATAACACCATTTTCAAATTAAATTTAAAAATGTCTCTCCTAAAAACTCCTTAACTGTTTTGCATCCTACGACTGCCACCTGTATACAGCATCTTGAAATCAAACAATCTCAAGAAATAACCGCGTACAACATTCCCAGTACAACATTGCATGGCATGTATGTATGTATCTATACAACATACCACACGCACGTACCCACCCAAAAAGGCGGCTAATAAACCTTTAATGCACATAATTACATGAAATTCCAATCCAAACCATATTTGAATCACATATTCGTACATCAGTGCTACCCAAATATTTTTGAAATGTCAATGAAATCGACCTAAACCTCAAAAATATTTAATTTGAAATAACCCAAAAAAAATATAAACTCCTGAATAAATATAACATAACTTTTAGTGAGAAATAGGATTGGAAGCATTTTGTTAAAGAATTTTCATGTCTGATTCTTTACAGAAATTTCTTGCAGTTTTAAGATCTAAAGTAGGAGAAAAATCGACTGAGCTAGAGTTACACTGCTACAAATGCTCTTCTACGACTTTTTTATATCAAGTCCGAGAGGTTTGAAGTCTGAGACAGAGTTGTTACTCAAACTTTTTTTCCATATACAATACCCATTCAGCACCACAACTTAACCACCCCATGAATCATTTTAGTCAAATTTTCTAGAAAAATTTATATATGAGACAAATGACTGAAAGTTCCGTATTTAACGAAAGAACGCCACTGTCCTTTTAAAAGGACACCGAAAACATCATCATAGATGAGAGAAATGTGCCGTTATCCACATGCACTTCTATTCAGATTAGGTTTTACATGTTTATTGTCATACACGATAGATTTAAACAGTTTTGAGCTTTGGAAAAGTTAATTTTTGTATGGCTTCATAAAAAATAGTAACCAAAGAGTGTTATCCTTTTGACAAGGCGTGGTCTTACCTATTTTTTTTGCTATTTATATATATTTTTTTTTTTAATCTTGGACTAAAATCAGTTTTATTAACACTAAAAAAATATTTTAAAAAATCACAAAAGCTGCAAACTATAGTAAATTTTATTTATTATTCCAATTAGATTCGAAATAAAGCCTAATGAACTTCATTACTTTTTGGGTCGCAAAATTTTAATTGAGAACAACTGATAACGTTCGACCACATTAATTCGCAATCTTTTCACATAAGGGTGAAGAAGCTGATAACCACAACCACAACAAGAACTTTACAGCTTTTGCAACAAAATGTATGGCATGATATATGAGAGCGTTCAACATTACGTACAAAGGGAGTATGGTGCTCATGTATGGAAACAAGTGTGTCAGATCATTGATTGCAAACACAATACATTTAAAACACATCAAATTTATCCGGATAAACTAATGCCTGATTTCGCTGCAGCCTTATCCGCATGTACCGGTGAATCTTTTGACTTTTTTATGAACTTTTTCGGACGTTGCTTTGTAAGATTCTTCAGTCATTATGGTTACGATAAAATGATACGTTCGACTGGTCGTTATTTTTGCGATTTTCTACAATCCATCGATAATATACATGTGCAAATGCGTTTTACATATCCGAAGATGAAAAGTCCTTCCATGCAGTTAACTCACATGGATGATGCAGGAGCAGTTATTGTTTATCGTAGCGGACGAACTGGCATGTCCAAATATTTAATTGGGCAAATGACGGAAGTGGCTGAAGAATTTTATGGCTTAAAAATTAAGGCATATGTAATCGATAGTCAAAATGATATTTGTGGCGGGACCACAGGTCCAATTAAAATGACTGATGTCCCATTGACGGTAATTGTTAAATATCGCCTGGACTTCGATAATCGTGAGTATATGGCAAAACGTGTAAATGTCGTCGCGCATTTATCACAATTAAAATTGCCTCCCGTTAACATGAATGTATTTCTGGAGCTATTTCCTTTCACTTTGGTGCTAAATCATGATATGAATATCATGCATGCCGGTGAAAAAATTGTCGAAACATGGATATTGCATAATCCGGGAAAGAACCCTAAAGGTTTTATTGGTGCTCATATAATGGAACACTTCAAATGTCGCCGCCCAAAAGATATTCAAATCGAGTGGAATGTTATTACTCAAATGCGTACGGTTTTATTTGAATTTGAATTGCTCCGCACCGGACGAAATCGTGCTGTTTATGATGCTGCTGCTTTGAATTTAGATTTCGAAAACTATGATGAAATGTCTTTTAATGAAGCCAGAAATTTTGCTGCTGCTTGTGCTAAGGCGGATGCTTCAACAGAAGTCAACGACGAAGATGAGCTAGATCTAGCAACTGGTCAACGCAAAGAGCCACAAGGCAAATCGATTTTGCTCAAAGGACAGATGTTCTATATTAAAGATGTGGACTCTTTAATATTTCTGTGCAGTCCCTTGATTGAAAATCTTGATGAACTTTATGGTATTGGACTATATTTAAATGATCTCAACCCGCATGGGCTAAGCAGAGAGCTAGTAATGGCGGGTTGGCAACATTGTTCAAAGTTGGAAATAATGTTTGAAAAAGAAGAACAACGTTCCGATGAGTTAGAAAAATCGTTGGATTTAGCTGATTCATGGAAACGTCAAGGGGATGAACTACTTTATTCAATGATTCCTCGTCCGGTAGCAGAACGGATGCGCAATGGTCAGGAGGCCTCGTGTCAGAGTTTCGAAGAGGTTTCTATTATATTTATTGAAGTAATGAATGTCTACGCTGGTGATTCTAACAACATTCAGGATGCAATGACTGCAGTCAATACTTTAAATACAGTATTTACCGCATTCGATGAGGAAATCATTTCGCCACTTGTCTACAAAGTTGAAACTGTTGGTATGGTATATATGGCTGTGTCAGGCGCACCGGATGTTAATCCTCTACATGCTGAACATGCAAGTGACTTAGCTCTGCGTATTGTTAAGAAAGTTAAAGCACTCAAAATTCCCGATCTTGCGATTAAAATTGGCATTCATTCTGGTCCAGTAGTTGCTGGTGTTGTTGGTCTAAAAGTTCCACGTTACTGTTTATTCGGTGATACTGTTAATACCGCATCGCGTATGGAAAGCAGCGGTGAACCATACAAAATACAGCTGTCAAATTATACAGCAAAGAAAGTACAGGATGCTGGCTACAAAATGGAATCCCGTGGCTTTGTCAAAGTCAAGGGTAAGGGTGAAATGGAAACATTTTGGTTGCTGGAAGGGCCAAGTAAATAAAGAATATACTGAAAGACCGTATATGTATGTAATTGTTAAAGTTTAACACAAAAAGTACAAAATAAATACTAAGAAAAAACAATACATGAAATATAAAAAATGTTACAAATTTAAATTACACGATATTCTAAATAAATATTACAATATTGTATTTTTGATGTATTTTAAATAAATGAATTATAGCTTCACTTTTAATATACATATGTATATGTATATGCATATTTACAATATAATAAAAATATATGTATTTGCAGTAGGTAAATTATTGAATATATGAAATATCTCCAAAAATTTGGTATGTAATTTCTTTTTCTCAGGAATCAGTTGTTTATCTTTAAGTTATTAAAAACTGTAACGATCAAAGTTGGAGACAAGTTGGAGTCAGAGCTCAATACATACTCTTACGTCCAAATTTGGAAGGAAACAGTTTAAAATTTTCGATAAATCCCTTATGACTTTCAACAAGGGAAAAGTACTGAATTGAAATCTTACCTAGGCAGATAGCGAGGGTGCCATTATTCTCCATCGGAGAATAAGAATTGGAAACCAATTTTTTCAGATAAGAAGAAACATTAATTTTTAACATTTAATAACTATGATAAGTGTTCAACAGTTTGTTTCTCCCATTTTTTAGTTCTCATTGACTAAGTTTTTGGGTTCGAGAGCAAAACTTGCTCAACTTTAGATAAGAAAAGGTTCGTAAAACCTAAAGCAAGGAGAATTTCCAATCACTCTAGCTTCGTCCAATCTCAAAAATATTTTGGGGCAACTATGTACTCTGTGGGGCATATATTAAATTTATACCATTTCGCACCTCTAGTCTTTTTCTTTGAAACTACGTAAAGTTCAAAGTCTACATGGATAAGGCTGCGACGATTGAGGAATTAGAAGTCATCATTACTCGTGTGATTCGCTCAACACCACTGGAAATGCTTAAACCCGTTATCGAAAATTTGAACAACAGAATGGACCATGTGAGTCGCAGTTACGGCCAACATTTGAAAGAAACTATCTAAAATAAATATGAAGAATGGTTTTTGTATAATAATAAAGATTACCCGAAAAAATTTAATTTTAAATTTACTTGTAAGTGAAGTTGCAGTGTTTCCGCGAGCGAAGTAATTGCAATGACTACAATTTATGTAAGTACGGCTAATTAGATAGATAGGTAAGGAATAACTAAATACTGGTTGTACGGGGTAGCTAAAGAAATTTCGTTCAATAACTAAGAAAATAAGCCATAACCAGGAAAATATATTAGGACACATCGATTAAATACGGAGATACCGTATGACAAGATTTGACTCACCTATTAATTAATAGTGATATGGCATAAAACTACTTCGAACGTTGCTGTTCCATCCTGAAATATGAATTAAAATTCTAGTACCACTTCCTATTTCAATAGAATTTTTTCTTAAAATCATGCGAAAAGAGAATTCTTATTTTGATATAGTTTTTGACAATCCAAAGTTTCTAGTTTTCGGATTAAAAATCAATTTTGATTTTAATAACTAACTATATGACTTTTTTGCGAGCTCTGGCATTCAATTAAACAAAGCTACAATTTCATATGAAAAAGTGACATTGCTAGGGACAAGGAAGAATTACTTCGAAAATCGAACGTACAACAGGAACAAGTTTTACTAATAATTTAATAAATAATATAACTTTGCTAATCCCAAAGAAAAATGACAGAAATATACAACAATTTGCATATATGTGGAAACATTTTAAGTTCAAAAAACTACAGCTATTTTGCATTGCAATGCATAGTGTGTGGTACATCCTTTGGACAGTGGACTTCATTCCTACGTCATTTGGAAGAAGATCATAAAGGTTCTGAAATTGAAGAATTGGAAGATAAAAAGATTAAGGATGATATAGGCGATATTGATGACATAGAACTCAAACAAGAAGAAGTGCTAATTGAAATTGACCACAGACTTCCAGCAGAGGAACTACATTCCGTATTTTTGAACACAAAGAATGAAATAGAAATTGCGAGCGATGAACCGATGTTTGAAATCTTGGATGAGGTAATTTCTCGTTTCAATAAGCTAATTAAAAACCTAGCCTATTAATGATGACGTCCGATCATATGCATCCAAGCAACGGGTCATTCCGTTTCCAATGTCCAAATTAAAACAAATTATTTTTCAATGTCCTGTATGTATATATGTATACCCTGTCGACCCGGATGGGACAATAGATTCCAAATATTTGTTTGTCATTTGAATACACTTGACAATTTTTACGCAAATGTATTATTTCAATATTTTTGATACAATTGTTGTCCTTCTGGCGATGTGTACATTTTAATTATTTAACTCATACATCTCCCTATGGCTTACTCAATTTGGTAATTAGATTCCATCTGAACTATGTCCGAAAAAATGCCCCTTGGTCAAACTGACTTGTGTCTTATATTCAGAGATAGTTGTTTTGCGTGTTTCCTTTGTTATTTTCCACGCGAAGTCCAAACGTTGTACCACTCTTTTTTGGTACAAAAATGATTTTCACATAATATTTCTTAAAGTGACAAAAAATCTTGCGTTTTCTATTTTTATGGAAAAACCAGAATCTATTAAAACTATTTGGGAACATTTTTACAGTGGCGAATTAACTAAGGAGCCTTGCATTTATTACGTAAGACGTTTAGGGGTCAGAGGGTATCAATCATTTTCTAAGTATTGGTTAATTTTTATGCTACATACGATTTCTTACGTAGACTTCAAAAGTGTTTCAAACTTATGAAAAAACGTCTAATGTTATTATTGTACAGCCCCTAACCAATAACTTTAACTGAAATTTATGAACTGAAAATTGCAATCCTATCAGAGGCTCGCGACTTACATATATCAAAGTACAGTTTGTAATGTAACATTTGATTTAAAAGTAAATGAAAATATGATGTGAATCTAATGATACTACATCAAAGTACCCATACATCATTTTCACTGTAACCTGCTTGCATACTTGGGAGCCTTTGCTACTTATTTCTCCTTTTTTCTTTTAGATTGAGAAACCCGTTCATAGGCTATTGGACAAGCAAATAAAATTTTCTCATGGAGTGTTTGACGATCATTTTGATTCGGATGAATCAAATATCAATGCTGAAGAGAGTGAATCAGAAATCAAAAAGGTACGAGTTTAACTTATAAAATCAATTAAATTGTTAAATTTATGTAAGATTTGGTGATATTGCGCTGCACTCGCTCGGACAAGGTTCAGAACACTTAGACATACTGTCCTATACTCGTTGCACGACGTTGCTAAGCTAAAACTCCACAGTATTTACGCTTTCGCCAGGCAGACGAATACTTTTACCATAAACCAAACAACAAATACTAGCTGATTAAATCTTGAGACATGTGGTATCACTATGGACCATAGTGTGTATGTCGGGCTTTCACCACTATAACCTAACCTAACTTTTGGTAATATTATAGTGCTGGCCAAGAAAATTCCTCACATAAACACATTGGTTCATAGTGATACCACAACTCTATAGATTGAGAATGGTGATTAAAGTGAAACATTTTTCAAAGTGTTTTAATCTAAACCATTTCTCGCCCACAAATATTCTATTGAAGTAATTTTTGTTTTTTTTTTTTAAGCACATACAAATCACCCACAAATAAATTGTAAAAACGTAGTATTTTCTCTTTTTTTTTTATTATTCAAACCTAGTCTTAATGCTAAGAAAAATAAAAAAAAACACACTTAAACGCTTTCAACTTGCAAAAAACTTGTCAGTTTCATTTTCAGCCGATTGTCTTGCGATGAAAGCTATGTAAAATTAATCGCAGCATTATAAAGATCCCCACAAGAAATCCATTATGCGTATTTGAAACTACTTCAATTAAACTGTAAAAGTTTTTAATTTTTTTGTGGATATTGTATATGGTTGTTACTGCTAAATTATTATAATGGCCGATAGCGTAAATTTCTCGAACCGCATATTATAGTAATATTAGAACTGACCTTGAGGTGTACAAAGTGCGTACATCACATTTGTTGTCTTTTGTCACTTTCTCGCTTGTTGTCATAGCCATTAAGTCAGTTCCTCAGTAGCTCAAGTGTTAGAGCGGCCGTCGCAAAATATGCAATTGCAATGCATGAACGGTCAGGGGTTCGAGTCCAAGTACAACATTAACCAAAAACTGGTCTGATGAGGCTATGTGGTAATAGCCGAAACATGTCGCCAATTACCAAGTTAAATTGTTCCATTTGTTATCTTTTTCATGTTTGTTGAATAAAAATAGCATTGATCAATAAGTAAAAATTTACAATATTGGTATTTGCTGAATGACTGTAAGATCATAATGTCTAATTATAATAAAAATAATCAGTCGCTAAGATCAACTTTCTTATAATTATTTTTATCATAATTAAACAGATAATCAAATTATTATGTACAGTATTTAAACCATTTTTAATTACAGTTCAAATTTAGCCTCAGTGATAAAAAATACCGTTCTATATCATTGGAATTCCTTAAAATCTTACGCAAGAACAGATCTTTATGGGATACCCAACATAATGATTATCGAAAGCCACGTAAGCGATCGGCAGCACAAAATCGAATTAAATCATTTTTCAATAGTAGAAATGTTGACATGAGCAACGAGGCGTTGGAAAATTTGATTTCCAGTATTTTACAAAAATATCAAAAGGCGCAGCAGGAAGAAGAAAATGAAGACATTAGCATAGAATCAGCGTTTCTTTTAAAAAGATGCTCATTTTTGGAATTGTATGAAAACCCTGTTGATCGTATTGATCAAGATGAAGATAATGATAAAGACGTAAGTGTGAATTATAGAGTTATGTGTTATGCGATTCAAAAGCTTAAGGCCAGTATTATGTAACTTAATAGATCTGTAAATAGGGTTTTTAATATAATGGTTTTTCGAAATGTTAAATTTTCACTCTGATTCATATTTTTAAAATATTTAAAACATTTTTCTCTTGAGAATTAACTACGCTTTTTTAAACTAAATTTATAAGAGATGGGAATCATCAATAAATACACTGAACTGAAGCAGTTTGCTGGCATAAATTTTGAAAATAAAAACTTCCAGCCATTAAAGAGACAATGCTGCATACTGTCTGCAAGCTTGTAAGCAAAGGCAGTGCAGCATATTCAACATCAGGAATAGAGGAATATTTCAAAAAGAAAGATGCTTGAGCTTATAACAATCTTATTTCATGATGATTATTTGGAATATATTCAATGTAAATCAGAAGCAGTGCACCATTATTCAAAACCAGAATATTTTATCTAAAAGAGATAAAAAAAATAGTTAAAAAAATATTGTTGCGTAACAAAGCTATGAATTTTAAAAACTTGTTAATGATTTTCATTTTCAGGAGAACCAAATATAACAGCTTTAAACTTAGATACCATTAAAGTTTTTAACATTTTTTTCTTTATTACTTTTTTCAAACTTTAAATGTAACCACGTTTTAAGTTTAAGCTGTTTTTTTGCTCTTCCGCAAATTAGAAAAAAAACGACTGTTTGTTGATTTTTATAAATAAATACATTTTGTTTGACTTTCCAGACTGAATCTGAAAATAACATTGAAGATGAGCAAATTGAATCCAAAACAAAAATAAAAAATGTAAGTAAACCATATTTTACAAAGTACCTACTATATTTTAATTTATTGTTTTACGTTTTACAGCGTATAAAATTTTCTGAATCGCATCCAATTGTTGAAGAATTTATCGAACTCTATAAAGAAAACAAAGTTCTGTGGGACACCGCTTTGCATAATTACAACAATAGAATAGATCGTAAACATATTTTTTCCGACTGGGCAGTAAAATTCAAATCAAAATATGACATTGAGTTTACGTATGATGAAATTGCATATGCTGCACTAGAATTTCGCCGCATTTATTACAAAGCAGTTAAACGGCGTGATGATAATGATGAACTTGATAAGTATGCAAAATTCATTTTAGAAAAGGGCAGTTTTCTTCCACCTAAGCCGCTGAAACGGTATATTAAATGTCAACATTGCGCCAAAAATTTCCAACAGGACTACACACTTAAACGACATATATATGTGGATCACGGCATTGGTGAAATGCCATTTTCATGCTCATTTTGTGACCAGCGATTTGAAGATTACTTTGTACATCGCAGGCATGAGTTGCGTTATCATTACAAAGACTATCAATATGTTTGTGAATACTGCAAGAAACTTTTCTTTACACGTGAAGAGCGGGATAGGCATTTGGCAAAACATACTGGTCAAAAAAGGTTCGTTTGTGAACTGTGTGGCAATCCATTTTCTAAAAAAATAAATCTGCGTAATCACGTCACACGAGTGCATATGCGACAACGCAATTTTCCTTGCACTTTATGTCCGAAAGCTTTTTACACTAAGGCTCTACTTCAAGATCACATGAATGCTCATTTTAATATACGCGACAAAATATGTAAAACATGTGGCAAAGGCTTTACATCTTATCATTCTCTCATGCGACATAAACAAATTCATTCGGAGGTGAAGCGTTACGCATGTAAATTGTGCGAGGCAAGGTTTCATCAACTCGTCGGTCTCAATTCGCATATGAAAAATACGCATAAATTTGTTAAGAACAAAAATGAAACAGCATCGGATGAAGAATTAAATTTAATAGAATATAATGGTTAGTTTGACTTTAATAAATATTAATTTATTAATTACTGGAATTGTTTATAAATAAAATTGAGATACTCAGAGCCGTTTTCTCAACGTCAACAACCAGTCAAACTTTAACCGAGACTTTAACTATTTAAAGTTTTAGGCTAGGTAAAACCAAGAGTCTGTCACAATTTTTTTGTGAGAGGTATTATTTGTTTTTTTTTAATTTTAATTTCCTATACATATATTTATATTAAAATTATATACATAAAAAAAAATCGTGGTTTCTGTAATTTTTTATGTAGCCATCATACTGCTACCAACTAATCTTTTTAAAAATAAGATTCCTTATCGATCCAGATCTTCATTTCTGTCCTTGTTTTTTGCCATTTTACGGTTCTTTTTTCGATAAGAAAAAAAAGACGTAGTAACTGCAACCTATCGTATACATTTAAAGGTAGAACTATGTATAATAAGCACCCACTTATGTAAAACAATGAGCGGATGTATGAAAATATATAAAGTCCCACGACTTTTTACAGAGCGGATTTACATTAATATGTCAATAAAATAAAATATGCAATTAAAAAAACAAGTATTGTACATACTTAACATAACGTTTAATGAAACAAACACAATGCTCCGTGAGCAAATTATTATTCTAAAAGATAATTTAGTCATGTGGCATTTAATTTACAAATTAATATTGATTAAGTTAGAGCAGACTATATATTACAGATGCAAAATGTGCAAATAAAAAATTATTGTCAATTTTACTTGTATAATCGTCTTAAAAAGTCTCAATAAAGATAAACATAATTCAATTCAATTAGCTATTTAGCTGCGATGTTTTATAGAATTATTTTACTTTAAAAAAAATTCAACATACGAAAGTAATGCTTCCTATTTTGATTATATTCTTTCCGGGGAAGGCGAATAATATTGATTGATTTGATTTAAATTTTCAACTTGGTTTGATGTGTAATTCTCATTCTAAGCAAAATTTCCGATGTACATGTACTTCTTATAATATTAATGGATTTAATTTTTAGGTCGGATTGATGTCCAATTGAAAATGTTAAATATTGATGATCAATCAAATGAATCGGATCAATTAAATTATTTCATAGTGGACTTGGTTATAGAATAGTCTTTAAATTATATACCGAATATTACCGGAAAAAATTATTTTTATATTGGTGTAAAGTAGTCAATTCTTTGTTTTTGTCATTACATTATTTTGGAATGGGAATTGTTTTTAATTTTTCATAAAATTATCCATCCAATAAAAAAAGTGAAAAATTACTAGTATTTCTGTCATTTCCAAGACTATTCAAATACTTTAAGAGAATGTTTTAAAACCTCCAATGCTTTATCGATCAGTGAATCCCTTCGCCTTAAAAAAAAGAACATTTTGTATTTTGACTTTCAAATCTTTTAAAACTGAAGTAGAATATTTCAAAAGGTGTTATCTTCGGCCAGGTCGAAACTTACAAAGCCTACACTACATTAAAAGCACCATATAAATTAAAAGTATAAGTTAATTCCAAATATTAAATTTGCTAACATTCCCTTAAATACGTAACTATAGCACTTTATAGTTTTTGCTTGTATTGGAGCAATCTTATCAAAATGCGCGAAACATTCTTAGTATTTGTGTGCGGCTTGGTTGCATTATCTCAAGCACTCTACTGCCCTCAGAAGTGAAATGGGCGTATCTCAAATAAATTTATATTCGTGATTCTTACGGCATCGGATAGTTTAATAAATCTAATCGTATCAAATGAGCTACTACGAATGCCGTATCTTAGTTGAAACCTATAAAAAATCTCCTAAGAAAATGTCCTCAATCCCAATTTTACATGTATACATATTAACAAATCGACATAAACAAAACATCAATTACATATCTCGAAACACGTTTTTTTGAAATACGCCCTTTTCGCTTCTGAGGGCAGTATACTGCTCTGAAGCATTTGTTTGTAAGAGAGGTGCCACGCTCTCGTGTCCAAATTCTCCAGATTGTTGCACAGAGTTTAAAATTGTTTTAAAAGTTATATGTATTAGTATAAGCGGTAGGCGTGTCCCCGAATCGATTTCAGCCATTTTTAATCCCGCGAACTATGGCCATTTCGACCCAGGAGCTAACGCTGATCAAGAACATACATATAAGCTTACACGTTCCCGCCTATACGTTACAAACAGAATGAAGAAATGATACCTTGTGTGCATGGTGTAGAAATCTTTAATTTTGTACGAGATAAACCGAAGAAAAAAATTCTGTCACATTTTTTGTTGAAAATTGCTATATACCCGAATTTCATTAAAAAAAAAAACTAAAAAAATCAAAAAATTTCTAAGCGCATTTTTTGGGTTCCAAAAATTCCCGGAATTGCAATCCCTAGATCACACGTCAGAAAATAGCGCGAATTTGTTCGCGAGTGTTGCCAATTTAATAATAAAAACGTACCAAATATACTAGTTCTAGTTTTGTTTGTTTGTTTGTTTATGTCAGTCTGTCGTACTTTGCAGTTTGGAGTGAAAGATCAATTTAGGAGATAACTCTATTCACTTTTTGCTTTATCACTTGATTAAAATGAAATTCAATCTGATCGTTGCTGTGTGTGAGAATTTCGGAATTGGTATCAAGGGTGATTTGCCATGGACACTTAGGTAAATTAAAGGCACTATATGATTGCACAAAAAAATGTTTATATATGCAAATTTTTATATTTCCTTTAGATCTGAATTGAAATACTTTAGTATCACCACGAAGCGAGTATGTGATGATAACAAACGCAATGCTGTTATTATGGGACGTAAAACCTACTTGGGTATTCCTGAAACCAAACGCCCATTGGCAAAGCGCTTAAACATCGTGCTGAGTAGCACAATGAAACAGTCTGATTTCCCTGCTGGTGTACTACTATGTGAAAATCTTGGTGCTGCTATGGAACGGCTGCAAGAGGACGATCTGTGTCGGGAAATAGAAAATGTTTGGATTGTTGGTGGTAGTGGGGTCTATAAAGAAGCTATGGCCTCTAATATGTGCCACCGTTTGTACCTAACTAAAATAAGAGCGAAATTCGAATGTGATACCTTTTTCCCGGAGATACCAGATGATTTTATAGAAGTTGAGCCAGATGTGGAAACTCCACGTGGAATTCAAGAGGAAAATGGCATTCAATATGAGTATAAAATACTAGAAAAAGGTTCAAATTAAATGGCTATTTGTAAGGCAATTATAGCAACTATTTCTATATATAGGATTGATTATTTCTGAACTTTCAAGACTTATTCAGATGCTCCGCGTGATACTAAAATTACTTCAATAAACGTTAGTGTTATTTACATAGACATAAAGCCTTTGTAAACTAAATACACACATACCTAGATTATCTACGAAACTATTCTTTAAAAACTGCACTTGGTACAGTTTTTATTTTAAATTTTTTTTTTCTATAAAGGAATTCCTCCCTATATAAGTAGGTAATCGAACTATATTTTTTTTTTGTCTCATGATTTTAATAATCAATTGAGAGCAAAATTAGTCGTGAAAAACGTATTTTTATAACTCATGGAGTTATCCTCCTAAACTGTTCAAATCGGCCCAAACCATTCGTTGAAAAAATAGATTTTTGCACAATAAGAAGACTTGATGCTATATAAAATCTATACCTAAAGACAGTTATTAAAAAGTGTTACTATTATTTCTGAACAAAGTCATCCGCAATAATAGAGTTTTTTAAATTATTATGAAATCAATTACAAAAATCATTACGCAGTTTAATGTTTAACCTTGAAGTGAAGTGCAGAACGTGATTGATAGACTCCTTCCCCCACATTTAAATTAAAATTAGTTTTAAGAATTCAAAAAATATTGTTTTGTTCGTCCTTTTTGAACGGTAAAAAATATATCGGCGCTCTCGGGTAGAAAGGCCCTAACTCATATTTTTGAAATTTCACAGGAGAAAAAACTTTAAAACCTTAAATAAAGAAGTTTTTTTATATGCTATTCGCAAAATTTTTAGTGGGTCAGTTAGGAGAGGTTATGACGTAAACGTTAATGGCGAGAAATCCCCCAAATGTATTTTCTATCAGTGATTTTTTGACACTTGAACATTTGCACCAAAAATTTGCATATTCGACATATGTATATTAAAAACGGCAGCACTTACATCAAGTTTTGATACAGCCGTTACAGAATTTTGGACATAAATGTAATCATGGATTTGCCCCTTCCATTCTATACTCGTCTTCCTGGGAGATTAGGGAGGAGGAGATTTTACATGCGTTTTTTTGATTAGAGCTTTACCTAACTAACGATACCTATATCGACAAAATATAGCTGGGGGTTATCGATAAAAAAAATTGTGAGAAAAAATGAGTTAGCGCCTTTCTACCCGAGAGCGACGATATGTGGTAAAAATTGATTTGGAAATTTTTGTAAAAAAAAAACATTTAATTTCAGTGTGAAACGCTCGAGTTGGTTATCTACTTAAAATAGTGAATTCGGAATATGGAATAAGTTGTTACGGGAGAAATTTGGTACAAATGTAGTACAGATGAAATGACCATTAGAAAGTGTATTAGAAAATATATGGGCACTTGCCTGTTTTTGCAGTAGCTTGCATGGAAAAATCTGTTTCTACCGTTTTTTCTGTTTCATAACTGTGCAAAGTTTGCTCAGTAAAAAAACATTTAAGACTTATGTAATTATTAACGATTTTACTTTTTACATAAAAATTTTAAAAGTAAAATAAAAATAAAAAGACCAGCAGGATTTATATTTTTTATTTGTGTTTTCCATTTGACAGCACATCCTTCGCTGTAATGATATCACCTTCTAAGCCTTTCGCTGCCAGCATAAGTTCGTATAATTGTACAGCTTGGTCATCGTTGAGCATTTCCACCATTTGCGAATCGAGCTCGCCACCCAATTTGCCTTTTGGTTTACCTCGCAGACCTAATTGTGCGCTAATAGCCACTGCATACTTCTGCGAATGAAAAAGCCATAATTTTTAAATTGGTTGAACCAATGGTATATGTACAAGGATAATTCTAAAAGTTAATTGTTGATTTGATCTTTTTTTTCAAATTCTTCATTTGAATTATTTTTTGTCCCATTCACTTTGGCAACATTTCTGAAACAGTTGTAACAGCCGAATGGACAATTTAACCCATAGGAAAGTAAAAATATGATTATTGTAAAATTAAACTTTAGGTAACTTTTTAAACAAGAGCTAATTGCTCTTGAGCAAATGAACCAATCTGAATGAAATTTGGGTATATAAAAGGAGATGAATTGAACTTTAATTAGTCGTTTGGAAATTTTCAAACTTTTTCATAACTTTTAATAAATTCATTATTTTTTTTTTAGTTTTTTTTTGTGTTCTGCAACTTTCGAAAATCTGAAAAAAAATCCAATTTACATAAAAACCCTACCTGTTGACAATATTTTGGAGTTATTTGCTCTGGAATAAATCAACCGATGTGAATGAAACTTTAGCTTATCGAAGGGAATGAAACAAATTTAGTTAATCGTTTGAAAATTTTCAAAAAAATATTTTTTCCATACATAATTACACGACTGATGTCAACGAATGTTTATTTGGGGTCGAAGAACTCGAATCTGCCATCGGATTTTGGCCAAGACGCCAGCATTACGAGATAAAGGTAAATTAGCCAGTAATTGACACGGTTACAAAAGCTCTACGATTTTTTTTATTTCAAGTCTATGAGGCTTGGTGTCTGAAGCTGTCTGTTGTTCCTCGTGAAAAGACAAAAAAAAATCTTCATAAGACCTGTGACTGCAATGAAATCAGCAACAGGATGGAAACTTTTTGTGTTTTTACGAAGAACGGGGATTAATCTAAGACTCCATTAAACTATATCAAACTTACCGCCCACTCAGTCATGAATAATGTAGCTTCCATTGGTGTACATTTTAAATGCCTGCGAAATTCGTCTCGTGCATATTTGTCGCCAAGAGTACGAAGTTCTTCTGGCAGCCCTATAACGAATGGTGAATTAAAACATGCTTAACGTTAGTAGTAAAATTCCCACCTCGGTGGAGTCTCAACACTGTTTTGTACAAAATTCTTACTCTTTGGGGCTGTGTGAGGTTTTCTATCAAAATTTTCGACATTGATAATAGTTTCGAAAATTAAAACACTTTAACTTCTGCAACGAAAGTTATTTCATTTTTACGTGGTTGAAATTTTTTGAAAAAATTATTCGTAAAATTGTTACTGCCTCTGTAACTTGGCAGAAACAGCTGATTGGGAAATATAAATGTCAAAACATAGAAAGTTTCGCACGGTTGCAGATATTCAAATAAGAAAATGTGTCAAACAGAATACATACGGGTGACGGAAAATCATACACGATTACCCGCTGTCAAAATTCACACTTGATCGTATGAAATGGAACAGAATTACGACGAACGACTGGGAACCTGCCGACGGATACCCGTCGATTAAGACTCAATTCTGGAGTGGTATTCTGTAAGGTGATAGTTGATTATCAACTATCGTACTTTTGTCTCGCTTGCTTTTATGTGATAGCTATCGTTTTCGAAAACGGCAATCAAAAAAGCGACAGTCAACTATCACCTTACATAATACCACTCCTGTTTTCATCGTCGGCAGGCAACGATCAGTGTTGCATTTCGAATAAACTTGTGTAAATAATTTTATCTTTGCTTGAAATGTCAATAAAACAAAATGCAGCTGAATTTTCCGCTGCACGTCGTTCGACGCAATTGTGTTTACCCGAACGATTTTCTGACGGGTACTATTTTGACCCCAGACAATAGTTTTCGATTTTCCGTCATCCGTCATATTTTGTTCAACGCATAACGAACCATTATTTTACGAAAACGGAATCGGAGGATGAAAAACCATAAAATTTTCTCCTTCTAACTCGGCGTTTACACAGGCAAATTCGGTGAAAGAAATTCTTGTCTATTCTCTTTTCTGGTTTTTGTTTGGCATTTGCAACATACGACAAATTTTGTATAAAAGCAGCTTGCGTTCCAACGCGCGTTGAAAACACGTTCTTTGGTGGTGTGGATAATTGCATATAATTTTGTGGTATGCTGAAACGCGCGTTGGCTACAGCGCCTACCGAGCGTAATCGTTGACGATTTCCCGTCACCCGTATATATGTTTTTTCGCTTTGAATTTCCACCATACCAATTTGTGGTATACTCGTTCACGATGTTTATTCAATGGTACAAAAATAAAGAAACAAATAATATATATAAAAATTCCGGAGTTCAACAGCGAAAAAGGCCGTCATTCATGGTTATAACATCCAAATTATGCTGTCTGTGTAACACTCTTTTATAGGATTGAAAGGGTAAAATTATTCCCGTCTATTGCAACCCTGCGCAGAACATACTAGAACGTTTTTCAGCGCTTATAAGCAGATGTCAAGCACCGCAGCCGCCATTCCTGAAATAAGTGTGTCTTCGACCGAACGTGTGATTGCCCACGAGAATTTTTGTTAAGATCCAGAAATAGTACAGAGAAAAAAGTGAAGAAACAACCTAATTACGATTAATCAACATTTAAATTAAAACTATAAATAAAAAGAAATAAATGTAAGTAAAAGTTTAATTATAAATCTATAAATTGTGAGGAAAATATCTGTAGATAGGGATAAGTTTGGCAGTGGTGAATACACGTGGTATTTGGTTGCTTTTCATTAAAGTTGGGAAAAAAAGAAAATTTGAGGAAAAGTGGAAAAAATCAATAATATAAGAAGAAAAACTAAATGAAAAATATGTTTAATTTCGCGAGACAGTTGCTTGGTATTAATAAATAGAACCATTTTGCAAATAACACGTGGGCGTATAGTAATGTAATCGTTAAAAATCGATATGAAAATTAAATTATTTAATTAGTTTCATAAGTATTCCATAAATTTAATATCGTTAACTTTCCAGAAATCATTTTATTCGCGAAAATTCTCCGTACTTCGACTGCATGATTCATTACAAGTGTGAGTCACTTCCGACCACACCACTACCCGTTGTGGCGCTATCGATTTGCGTGTGCACGAGCTGGAAAAATTTTTTTTTTTTGTAGTGTCAGCACTGGATGGTTCACCCCTACCCCTAATGCAATCAAAAACGTTACATGCGTCAACAGTCTGTCCAATCTTGTGACTCACAGTCATATACACAAGAGTGAAGATGGCATCGCGATACATACGTACATAAGAATATTCTATGGCAAAAAAGAAAAACAGTATAAGTCGACTCTAGTAAAATCAAATAAAGAAAGGTCAATTTTCATTATTGTTGAACGAAATTTCATTGTCGAAAAAACTTCGTAGATATGTATTTTGACCGAGATAACTGACTTTTACTCCACTTTCGCTTATACATAAAACTTCCAAATTGACATTTCTGGAAAACAATTAAAATAGACAGCCATTTTCACAATGACCGGTCAAATCTTAACAGGCACATGGAACGGCAATTTGACATAAAATGGAGCCACATAATTGTTTAAACAATAGAAAATTATTTTTTTTTAAGTTTACTTAAGCAGTTATTCATTTTTGCCAAAGTTACTTATGTATGGATTTTGCACATACAAGTCACCTTACACGCGGTTATTGGTGTGTAAATTTTATGCTAGTGTATGTATATAATTTTATATTCGTATACGTACATACATACATTAGTATGTAAAAACCACAGCCAAACGATTATTAGTAACCATGAGCTGTTTAGATTTTCTATCACTTTGTTTTTAAATAGCGCTATCTTGATAAGCTTATCGGTTTTATACTACTGTAGTCTACACTAATTCATCTGGAAGTTTCCGCCCTTTTGTAGCATTAACTGTTTACATAGCAGCTGTTTTCATGTCGCAAAGGTATTTCTGAAGCAAATGAACTTCGCAGCTGCTCTTTTCCCTTACCTACCCTTGGACAAAATCCGATATCTTATTGTTTTCTATGTTACAAATATTTATTGTTTACTTTTTAAACTGCATCTATTGCAATTTATTTCCTGAAGGCGATTATTCTGGTTAGTTAAGAAACTAGAATGAAAGAAAATATTTTATTTTTTTTTCTCTCTACCAATTTTTTGTTTTTTTTTCATTTGAATTCTTTAAACCCATATTACTTATCTTAAACTAATTTTTTTTAAAACATTTATTGTTGGAAAATGGGATTGGTTCTTTTTTTAAATATTTTTTTTAGTCGAACAAATAATAAACGGAAAAATATACTTAAATTTTTATTTTGAGATCAAAAGTTTGTCTTCCAAAAGTTATTGGAAAAAAAATTAAAACAGCGTCGTCATTTTTACAAAGATAAGGAATCATGGGTTAAATTACTACACACTTTTTTTCGACTTTTTGAACATACATATTTTGAAACGAAGTTTATTTGGGGAAAAAATGAAAACTCCTCTTTTTTGTTTCACTTTTGTTATTTTAATCTTGGAACCCCTTCACCTCACCTCTCACGACCTAGGCTCACTTTATCTAACTTAGTGGCCGTTCAAGCATTACGTAACGCAATTTTTAAAGATTTTTGACCCTCCCCCCTCTCCTTAAACGTTACTGTATAACCCAAGTGACCATGTTGACCTAAAAGTCATAATTATGTTGCGCAATGTACCAGAAAGTCATTTTAGCGAATTTTGTTATGTTTTAATCGCGTTTGCGATAGTAATAAATAATACGAGATTTTTAACTCGCAGCGTAACGCGTAGTTCGAACCCCCCCTAAGTTTGTTACGTAATACTTGAACGGCCCTTTAGGCACACCTCACAGGTACTTGCGACCGGGAGAATCGTCTTCTGGCATTTTTTTTTACATTTAAAAATAAATTAATTTTCGAACGCTAGCCTTGTGTGAGCATATTTATTTTTTCAGCAATATTTTGCATTTTGAAACATTTAGGGTGTACCTTCGCGACCGCGCTAATACTGTCAGATGTTGGTTTTCTTATTTTACTAGTTCTAAAGCACAAAATTTTAACCTTGTACCTCATACTTTCCTCAAAGTGGCTGCCAGCCATAAATAAAAAAAATATCTGATAAGTTTCTAATTACATTTTTAAAACATAAATGGAATATTTTCACATTCATTCATCCATGCGAAGGGTGGAATGTTTCAAAAAGTATTCTGTGTGGGAGGAAAGCTTTAGGTTAATATCAATTCATGAACCTTTACAAATAAGAAAGATGTTCATAATGTTAATATATAAATTATTTATTTCTTTCAGATGTCTAAAGCTCCTGCAGTTGGTATTGATTTGGGTACTACCTACTCTTGCGTAGGTGTATTCCAGCATGGCAAAGTTGAAATTATTGCTAACGATCAGGGAAATCGTACAACACCATCATATGTTGCCTTCACTGAAACTGAACGTCTTATTGGAGATGCAGCCAAAAATCAGGTTGCCATGAATCCAACTAACACCATCTTCGATGCCAAACGTTTGATTGGCCGCAAATTCGAAGATGCACCTGTACAAGCTGATATGAAGCACTGGCCCTTCGATGTAGTCAATGTAGAGGGTAAACCAAAAATTCAAGTATTCTACAAAGATGAAAAGAAGACATTCTTCCCTGAAGAAATCTCTTCTATGGTCCTCTCAAAAATGAAGGAGACAGCTGAAGCCTATTTGGGCAAAACTGTTACCAATGCTGTCATTACCGTTCCAGCTTATTTCAACGATTCACAGCGTCAGGCTACTAAGGATGCTGGTACTATTGCCGGTCTCAATGTTTTGCGTATTATTAATGAACCCACAGCTGCTGCCATTGCTTATGGTCTCGACAAAAAAGCTGCAGGTGAACGCAACGTATTGATCTTTGATTTGGGCGGCGGTACTTTTGATGTGTCGATTCTCTCCATCGACGATGGCATCTTCGAGGTCAAGTCCACTGCTGGTGACACTCACTTGGGTGGTGAAGATTTTGATAATCGTCTTGTCACCCACTTTGTTCAGGAATTCAAACGCAAGCATAAGAAGGATTTGACCTCCAACAAGCGCGCTTTGCGTCGTCTGCGCACCGCTTGTGAACGTGCAAAGCGTACTCTGTCTTCATCTACCCAGGCCAGCATTGAAATTGATTCGTTGTTTGAAGGTACCGATTTCTACACTTCAATTACTCGAGCCCGTTTCGAAGAGTTGAACGCCGATTTGTTCCGTAGCACCATGGACCCCGTGGAGAAGGCCATTCGTGATGCCAAACTTGACAAGTCAGCTATTCACGATATTGTGTTGGTTGGTGGTTCAACACGTATTCCAAAGGTACAACGTTTGTTGCAAGATTTGTTCAATGGCAAGGAGCTTAACAAGTCCATCAATCCAGATGAGGCTGTTGCTTATGGTGCCGCTGTTCAAGCTGCCATTTTGCATGGTGACAAGTCCCAGGAAGTGCAAGATTTGCTTCTTCTCGATGTTACTCCATTGTCTTTAGGTATTGAAACCGCTGGAGGTGTCATGAGTGTTTTAATTAAACGTAACACAACCATCCCAACCAAGCAAACTCAGACCTTCACCACATACTCAGATAACCAACCTGGTGTGTTGATTCAGGTCTATGAAGGTGAACGTGCCATGACCAAGGACAACAATCTTTTGGGCAAATTCGAATTATCTGGCATTCCTCCAGCACCACGTGGTGTACCACAAATTGAAGTAACATTCGATATTGATGCTAATGGTATTTTGAACGTAACAGCTTTGGAACGTTCTACCAACAAGGAAAACAAAATCACAATCACCAACGACAAAGGTCGTCTCTCCAAGGAAGATATCGAACGCATGGTCAACGAAGCCGAAAAGTACCGCAACGAGGATGAGAAACAAAAGGAGACTATTTCTGCCAAAAACGGTTTGGAATCATACTGCTTCAACATGAAAGCCACTCTTGATGAAGAGAACTTGAAGAGCAAGATCTCTGAATCAGATCGCACTACCATTATGGATAAATGTAACGAGACCATCAAATGGTTGGATGCCAACCAATTGGGCGATAAGGAAGAATATGAGCATCGTCAAAAGGAATTGGAAGCCGTTTGCAATCCAATCATTACAAAGTTATACCAAGGCGCTGGAGGTGCTCCAGGCGGTATGCCAGCTGGTTTCCCAGGTGCCGGTGGTCCTCCAGGAGCCGGAGCGCCTGGTGGTGCCGGTGCCGGCGCTGGTCCAACTATCGAAGAGGTTGATTAAATTCATAGAAGCCTTTGATGTTGCAACAACAAATTTTTATTCATATTGAACAGTGCTGCTGCAGATTGATAAATTTATTCCTTGCTTAAAAAATTAAACTTTCCATCAAACAATTTATTCAGTATTTCCAAAAAGAGAAGCTAAAAACAAATAAAGCGAGCGAATTAAAGAAAAATCCAGATGAATTTTTATTTAAATTTTTTGCCCGCATATAGGATTAGGTGTTAATATATTGAAATACATATAACGTACGTATGTATGTATACAATTTTATGTTCTGAATAAATCTGCCGAATCTACACGCTCTTAGATGTAAATTTTGCAAATTGGTGACTACGATTAAATCAATTAAATTTCATAAATTTTGTTATAGAGAGCCAAATCGACAGTGGTCCCACAAAGCACCAAGAAAAAGGGCCACTACAAAACTGCTCTTATTATAAAAATAGATCTAGATTCTAGAAGAAAAAATAATTGCTAAATGGATACAAATTTGAGAAATGTAAAAAAAAATAATATCTAAATAAAAACAAATTTGAGACAAACAAAAGCATGATGACAGCGTTTAAATTTGCAAATTCAAACACGTGTCACTAATAATAACACTTTTGGATGCGATATGAGTTTATAAATAAAAGTTTGTGTACATATTAGGAGATCAATATTGTATTTGTTGGTTAGTAATAATGTGCACACTCAGTATTGAACGTAGGTAGGCGGAGGCCAGCAGAATTTTATACCATGCTAAAGTAGGAAAATTATTTGGACGGCCATAATACGGCCTTTATGTTTCCATGTCCTATGAGTAAGAGATCTCTATTCTTGAATATAAAACTATCATTAGAGGAATAGAAAAATGATTGAAATGGCATGTGAAAGTTGAACTGATGCTGCATAGAAGAAAATTGTTAAAAACAAGGAGATTTTAATACAATTAAAATATCGTTTGAATCTACGAGGAAGGTATACAGGCCTTATACGACAAAGTGAAATTGAGGTGGATTGGAAACGTTTTGAAAAATCGTAGTCGATTACTGAACTTTTGTTAGACGCTCATGTTATATTTAATTATTAAAGGACATGACTCCAAATAAAATGAAGAAGAAAACACTTATTTTTAAAAATACTAATATCCTATAGGGTTTCAATGAAAAAAAATAAAAATTATTAAAAAATAGGTTAAGGCTCTATGCTCACAATTCTGAATTTTAGACAAAGCAAAAGTCGTCTATTTTACATTTTCGATATCATCAAAACGTCGATTTCATATTCAAAAAATCTGCAAATCTACCTACATATATTTGACTTCAAAGACAATTTGCTTCAAAAATTTTTCGAAATGAAAACGTACCGTTTTTCACGACAGGCCTAATACTCTTGTTATTTCTGGTATCTTATATTTTTGTATGTATTGTAATTGTGATAAAAATAGAAAAACATCGTAATAGTATTATATTATTTGAAACTAATTATTTTTCGTAATAGTGTTTGGTCAAATGTTTTTGAAAGAAATGGTATCGAAGTAGCACACCCAGTGTTTTATTTCATTTATTTAGACACTGCAATATGTTCTTGAAATTTTAGTTAAATTGAAAACCTTAAAATTTTAATAGAAAACTAAATTAATTACATAAAATTTTTATAAAAAATCACACCTTCCATTTTGTCCATTGGCGGATACATAGGAGTTTCGGATCTAAGAAAAAGTCACACTGCACTGTAAGCTCCTACATAAGACGAATATTAAGGATCGAATCATGATCTTCATTATGCTAGCAACCATACGTCTGTCTTAACCAAGATGAAAAGACGCTGGCAATCGATAGGTCGTACGAACAGAAAGTATGCTAGATAAGTTTGTAGATCAACGCATTGTTGGAACCCCTCGTTGACAGTTGCAGAGGAAGATTCCGATATTCATGGCGACAAATGGTAGAAAATGATATTGCAAAAATTGTAACGAAGCATATGACGAGTCAGGGATCGATATAGTCACGGAATCCTAATTCAGGCTCCACGCTCCTAATAACGTTTTAGGGTATTATAAGTACTGTACTGTTAAAAATGTGCGTTCTGCGGCGCATCTCACCATATACATATGTATTACATATATGCATCTCACAAATTTTTTCCATATCATATATAACAATTAATGTTCTAATAATTTTCACTATAAAGCACAGCATTTACATACTATCATCCGTACTAGGGATGTCATGACAAAATCAGAGACTTATACGTTTTTTTTTTAAGTAAAATACTTTCGGTCAGACGACACGTAGTTTTTAAAGGGACTAAGTGAGAACAAAATTTTTTCGCTAAATGGTTCATTTACACTTCTTTAATAAACCTTCAAATTATTCCCATTGAAGGAGTTCGGCGTCACCCCGATTTTTTTTTAGGAAAGCTAAGAAAAGTTCTAACTAAAAAAAAGTATAAAAGGATTCTAAAAATATTTATTAGCATAAAACGAATTTTGATAATGAAATTTTCAAAGCTTCAAGGTTAATAGCTGAGAAAGCGAATAGCTGTAGTAGCTAATCTCTATTATTATTGATAGATACTACTGTGCGCTGAATTGGCAGTTAAAACGTTGTTTACTGTGCCAAATATAATATGTGTTTGAGAGGATCAAAGAGATTTGGTTGCGTCAAATAAATATTTATTGATCCTTCTTAATATTTGATATGGACACACTGACAGAAAAATTTAAATGTCAATTAGATAACAAAATTCGTAAAAATTTGTTTAAAAAAAGAGATCGATGAAATAGTGTTCTGGAATCTATATTATTTTTTGACTTAAAATGACTTCTTCAAGTACGTGTGCTAATTTTCAAATTAAGTTCAGTAATTTTAAACATTTTTTATTTATCCGCTGTAAATTTATTGCTGTAAATCCGATTTTGAGCACCTTTTTTTAAATTTTTGGAGTGACTCGATGGGAATAATTAAAAGTTATTGTGGCACAAATGTACCATTTCGCAAAAACAAACTGTTATGACTTATTTACCTTTTCTTATGACTTGTCGACTTACCTATTATCACTTTTATATTTAACATGATTTGAATAATGGCATTTTTATTTATTTCAACTAATCAATCCATGCAAAATTTGAATCTTTATCCAATTTCTTCGATGATATAACTGGTAAATCATTCTTATTTTGCTTGTAGATGCTACCAACAACACCATCTGTAATATTCATGTGAACTCCTCGATCAGGATTTTGTTTGATGTGTACAGTTTTGAATTTTCGGCTGAAAACATTCCCTAAACTCTGTCTCTTTACAGGTGACTTCAATGCTTTTTTCATATTTTCTGCATCCTCAACATCACTTTGTTCGGTATTGTGGTTGAAACGTGGTATATGAGGACTCATTTGGTCCAAGTATATTTGCCATTGCAATAGCTTATCATCAGCGGCGCGTAACTGCTCAATACTTCTCTCATGTCCTGGATTTAAACCAATTGGCTGTATACCAGCTACATCATTTAAATTTAACTTAATTGGCGCCAGAGCAGAAATCGCACGTGATAATCCAATTTGAGTATGACGAATGCGATGTTCCATGAGATCAGCACCCAAAAGCTCTTCATTGGGATCCATGCGAATTGGTATGATTTTATTGATAATATAAAGTAGAAAAAATGTTGAGCAGATACCCCAGCAGGCTAAACAAAAAGCTGAAAGAGTTTGTATGCCAATCAAGTACCAACCACCACCTTTGAATAGACCCGAGCGACCTTTAGTGGTCTCCAATGGTACTGGATTGTCGGCGAAAAGACCAACAGCAAGAACACCCCAGATGCCGCAGACACCATGCACTGCACTTGCACCGACTGGATCGTCGACACCAAGACGATCAAAAAGTGGCATCGCAAGAACGCAAAGTAGCGCACCAATACTTCCAATAATCAGAGCTTCCCAAGCGCGATACAAAAAGCAGCCTGCAGTGATTGAAACAAGAGATCCAAGTACACCATTTATTAAATCGATGATATCAAGACGTCCATCATGGCGCCACAAAGAATAGCTGTAGATGTTTAATTTTTAATTATACATAAATCTATTTCTTCTTTCATAAGCATTACTAGCACTTACCAACAACTTACTGTACCACCGCCAAAAGATCCCATCATTGTCATAACAGCAGCTCGAGCTGCATACTGCCACTTGGCACCGCTTACTCCATAAGTGCTACCAGAATTGAATGCAAGCCAACCCCACCATAGTACAAATAGTCCCATGCAAGCATTTACAGGGTTGCCTAAAGGAAGTGGATCATAACCCTCAGCGTAACGTCCCAATCGTGGTCCCAACATTGCTGCTGAAGCAAAGGCGGAGGCACCACCTTAAATAATTGAAAAATTCTTTCCTTTAGTAGTTGCGTGTTTTTTCATAATAGAATAAGTGTGTACTTATATGCTCTAAGAACAAACCTATTAAATGTACTGGCCCACTTCCGGCAATGTCAACAGCGCCTAAGTTATTAAGAAAGCCATGCTCTCCCCATACCCATCCAGCAGGTATGCAATAGACAGCGGTGTTGAGTAGTGAAAATAAACAATAGGCCTTAAAATTACATCTTAATTTTCGTTGTTTTTTTTTTTATTTGTGAACATGTAAGAAAAACAGGTTAAGTTTTTTTAAATTAATACCTAAAACTATGCTATGTAAACGGATATTACTTAAGCATTTAACATTTATTGACAGTAGAGTTAATTATAATTACATAACTTTAGGCACTGGTATTTATGGAAAAAGCCACTTTAAATTAACTTACCTTTCTGCCATAGCACCACTCACAATAGTCGTAGCTGTTGTTGCGAAAGATAACTGAAACAAAAAGGCTGCAAAAATTTGGCCCATCAAAGGATCGCCTACTGGGGGATCCAAGAGAAAGTCGCCAACTGCAATAAACGGATTGGAAAGTGGACCACGTCCAAAAGACATGCCATAACCAAAGAGCCAATATGTAAAACCACCAAGCACTATGTCAATAACGTTTTTCATCATGATGTTTACTTCATTTTTAATTGAAACGCAACCGGACTCCAACATACCAAATCCTATTAGTTAAAATGAAAAAGATATTTGAATTTTATCGTATGAACAAGTTAGACAAAAGAACTAGCACAGACAATATACAATCTTTTCTATTCTTCTTTTAAAAAATTGTTAAAAACTAAGGAGCTAAAAATGTTTTATATCAAAATTTCTTGTTTCTCTGTCTGTCGACCATAGTTCTTCAAGTCTCATGGGTCCCTTATCCATATTTTTTTAAGGCTTAAGCTAACGCTCAGTCGATGCACACATAGTTGTTTGGTAGAACTCGAGTAGATGTCACATATATTGTTTGGAGATTGTTACACAACTTGTCCAAGGAATGAATTTTTAGCTACATTGCAATGTTCTGACTGATCATCAAAGGGGTCTGATCGAAGGTTCTAGTGCTGCAAGAGAAAATTTGAACTGATTGAATCACTTCATGTTTTTCTCAAATAAATCTGGTTATATCCTTAAGATTTATTGAAAAGGCTAAACATTACGTTGTTCAAGAGCATATCAATTTAATGCCACCCGCAAAGAAATGGATTGAGTTGAGATCGGTAACATATTTTACAATACTTTATATGACTAGAAAACAATGTAGAGTTATGGTTTGAACTAAGAATACTTTCCGTCTTACTCGTAGCCAGGATGGTTTTTATCACTAATCCGAGCCAAAATAGTTATCAAAAAAACTTAAGTGCATGTTCCACTACTCTACTTATTGTTCAACGTATTGTCTTATACGTAAATACTTTGGTCCTTCGAGAGTGAAGTTCCGAGCAAAACAGATTCATAGTTCGAAACTATAGCCTACAGTTGCCTATTTTCACATCCCCACCAAAATATCATTTGTAGAATTAATTTTTACTGCAAGCTAGTTAAGTTCATCAGCCCCTAGATCATCGATAGAAACATTTTTCTCAAACAGTGCACAAATTTTGGTTTATTGGTAGATCTGAACTTAATTTTTTCCTCGTTGATTGCCGTTCCCGCTCCCGCTTGTTACGCCATATCTTCAATTCAAACGAATAATAGCTAGAAATATGACAGGGGTTGAATTGCAGTTATCGTTGAGTTTTTTCAGGATTTATCTTAATGGGCATATTTCACATATAAGGTGGCTATATTGTTCTTAAGCTTCTTAACTGCTAGATCTACCTCATCCAAGCTAGATGGAAAATCTTCCTCGACTACAGATGATATATGTATATTGTTGCTCTATCAACTTTTGGTTTTTGCGCGTTAAGCAGCTATCGAAAATATTCCATAAATTTATTAAGAATTTCATGTAGTTTTTTGAAGCACTTGTTATTATGAATCCTCCGTTTGTGCCTAAAGCTGTGCGCTTTCTTCGTCACATATATATTTTTTTTATTGCTTTGGTGTATTGCTTAGTCGTTTAGCAAGGTATTCTTGAAACTCTGTGATACTCCAGTATGTACTCAATTTTTCAATGTTATGTAAATTTTTTTTGGAAATTGCCAAGTTTCTTTTCGTTAGAAGGACGAGCTCTAAAGCTGACACCATTTAGGAAGTGATCAGAGTAATGGCGTTGCTGTGGTGAGCACATGCTACTGAACGTGCACGTTGGAAGAGTTTTGTGGAGGCCTTATGCTCTGTGAGGAGATAATGGACATAAGACAGTTGAATCAACCATTGATTTTTCTTCGAATTATATTTTTTAACAACATTTTCTTGTTTTTGAGCACGCCAAGCACATGTAATCGTTGTATGTTCCAGGAGCATATTGTAAATTCATTGTAAGTGAGTGTTCTTTCTCGTCGCGATGGTTTGTGAGACATCTATGTTGTTTGAGGAGCATCAGCGGTTAGATATTGAAAAGAGAAATTTTTTTGGTCGTCGCGAAAGAAAGTTAGACCTTGTACATATCATTATTTTCTTGTATAACAATTTGCATAGTGAATATCTTTCTTTTGTTTTGCTCATAATTTAAAAATAATGGGAAAGGAAACAGTTTTAACAAAAAAAAAAAAATAAATCTCATTGAAAGTGTATTTAAAACATAATCTTTTCGCCTCAGTTGTCTCACTTTCACTGTACGGCCTTGATAGTATATGTAGTATGTTTCACAGTCATTACCATTATTGCAATGCTATATTACTGAGATGAGAAGATAATAAAATCATAGCAAAGAAGGAAAATGTTCTCACCTGTTTGCATAGTAAATATAATGAAAGAGGATGTTAATACCCAGTTGGTATCCTCAACGCTTAGGTCATATAATCCAGGAATAACATAGCTGCTGTTGCGTGTTACACCCTTTAGAGCTGTCGCCTGCGATGCAGAAACATTTCCCAGTATTGATGTCATTTTAAGCAAGTGATTTCTATTGGTCAGTTTATTTTAAATTAAAAGATCTCATTCATAAATGCTGACATTTCACTACCAAAGTCGAATATCTTTTGACGAATGTTTCTTCAACAGTAGCGACTTTATTTTTCTGTATTTTTATAGCCCATTTAAGCGTTGGCGTAAAACTCAAAAACAACAAATTAATTTGATTCGAATTTAATATTAAACTAACTGAGCACAATTACACACGAATTTACTTTTTAACGCATGCAAGCTGCAGTTGCAAAGGGCGTAGATAAGGGAGATGCAATAAAGCAGACAGATTTACGTCCCTTAGAACAGTATAGTTTTAGTATATGATTTAATTTCAAATGAGAACACTAAGCAGTTACCACAAGTTATTACTTGATAATGGTAATTACATACATGTAATGGTAATTTAGACTTTTGTAGGTGTTGAGCAAATAAATAAGGTCGAACCCTTAAATTTATATCAACTAATGTAACAACACGGAATGGTGTTGGAGTTGACTTGGATAAACAGGTTGGAGATCAATTAGAGGTTGTTGAGGAATTCTAGTTAAAATTCAACCATTACAGTGACAAAGCAAAAACAAAAAAATACTTTTTGGCATGGCGCCACCCACTTCTAAACAAAAATACATTTTCCGATGGCTCAATCCATCTCCATACAAAATTTCATCAAAATTACTCCATTAGTTTACCTGTGAAAACACATTTTCCTATTGGAGGCATGGCACCTCCACTTTAAAACAAATACCTTTCCTCAGGTTTCAATCTATTTAGTTAGGTATCAAGTTTTATGAAAATCGGTTCATCAGTTTAGCAGTGAAAATGTTTTTCCTGTTAGGGACGTGACATCGCCAACTCAAAACAAATATCTTTACTCAGGATTCAATCCATCTCCATAACAAATTTCGTCAAAAGCCGTGACAGTGTTATTTCTCATTAAGGGTGGTGGCACGCCTCATTATAAAACTTAAAAGTTTTTAATAACCGAATTGCAACTGCCTATTTATATGTACTAGTATCGTATTGTAGTCGAAACTCGACCGTACCCACCAAGTTTTAACTTTGGAAGAATTTTGACGACCTATGACGAACAAAACGTCTTTGTCCATGGGCCTCATTTCACCTCACCTTGCCTCTACCTTAAGCAGCCATGAACGTTTTGTATGGGGGAATCATGCGCATATATTTTCTTTATTTTACCTGCCTTAACGGCACATACCTATTAGAAATTATTTTTTCTTTGTGCACATTTACAAAACAGTACCTTTCAAATGATATAAGTTTCATTCCCCTCTCTTTATAATAAATACTAAAAAAGTGTACCATAAGTTTCGATGTTCACGTATTAATATATACTTAGATGTATATAGATTTATCTTATTCATAGGACTACTTCCCTTGCAAAAAATTGTCCTTTCACCAAGACTTGGATCTATACGCCCGTGCATATTCAAATTATATTGTTGTTGTGCTTTCGACTTATAATAAATGCTTTGGTTGCATGTCATCAAGACATAGATAATTTATGTTCTGGAAATTAATCTCTCTTTAACGCCAGGAAATAAAACCTAAATGATTAAATTAAATTGCAGAAAATTCATTCTGATTCTATGGAAAACATGCATATAAACATACATATGTACATACTTATGTACATACATAATATGTGTTTACTTATATGTGCTTTAACTTACATATGTACATTCATTCACAAGAACCAAAATAAAATCGTACTTTACTATTTCAAATTCTGTTTAGAAAAGACTTGCCAAGTTTTTCATTGGCTTATTAAAAATAAAGTTAAAGTTGAAACAAAAGTAAAAGTTGTTATTTTGAATTAAAAATTTTCGTAACGTCCCATAATTTGAGTAGCTGGTACTAGGGTTACCAAGTGGCCGGGATTGACCCAGCCACTGCAATTTCATGTCCGGGGACCCGGTAGAAATTGAAAAATTCGTGAAATAGCCGCTGGAACCGTAGTATAGTTTTTTCCGCACAAAATTTTACGAAGCTGGTACTAAAACTTTTTCTGTAAAAATAATGTCATATTTTGCATATGAGAGACCCTACTGGTCAAAATATGGAGCAATTTTTATTATGTTTCTGGCTGTTTGAAAATTAGTACTATTCTTTATTTCCAAATAATATGTACATTAGGACTTATATACGTGTTAATAAAAAAATTAATGGAATGAGTTTTGTCCGCAAATATATTTTTAATTTTACTTTTTCCAGAATCATTTGATTCTTATCCTCTGGAATAGTTTTTGAAATTGATTTTGAATACTTTTTTGAAAAGGCCTACCTACGAATTGAGCTTTAATTCTGGCCAAGCAAACAACATATACAGAAGCAGGGAATGCAGTGTAGACTGGTACACATTAGAGCTATTTTTTTATTCTAAAGTTCTTCCGTTTTTTCCTCTTTGGGTAAATTACGAGTATTAAATGTCCTAGGCAACAGATGAACAAGTTATTCTTGGTGTTATTCTGAGCAAGTGTTGTTATTCAAGAGCTCGGACCGCCTGCATAATTTTATTTGATCTTGAAAATACTTATGCAAGTACTGTTGCTAGCTATTAAGTAAAAAATCTGTTTTGGGTCGGCCATTAAAAATTTCTAGAAACATTTGGGAATTTCAACTGCCTCCCATCCACTTTTGTCCTACTTTCGTACCCTCGTCGTCCACAGAGTATTATGTTACGTCCCTTCCTTAGGAACAAAAAAAAGGAAAAAAATTCAAGTTACGTATGTATGTATGTATATAAAAACGAAGGTCCGAATAGACATAGACCCTTCCCCCTGACTTTCAGCCTCTGTCCGTTATTATGAGGCCCCCCTGAGGACTTTTTTTTATGGACGACTCCAATGTGGAAGTGCGTGTACGTGATTACTCAAAACGAAGTCATGACGTTACGTCCCGTCAGAGTTGCTAAGGAATTCTCGGCCTTCCCAAAAAAAAAAAATATTTTCCCTTGAAATCTTAAAGTTAAATTTGTTTTTGTGAAAAAAGTGAGAAACTTTTTTATTGGTCAGCAATTCAAAAATAATGATCGTTAATCGTTAAAAAAAAACTTGATGACCTTTTTTTTGCTCAAAACTGGTCACTCATGGGACTTCCTTGCGATTCACTCCTCTTGCGACGAAAAGCTTACGTTTTAGAACACAAATAAAAATATTTATTGCAACAAATTTAAACATACTCTTCAATCTCAAAATTAAGGATGGCAATAATAACCGTGTTTTATTTGAAGCGGTTGCCCGCGTTGTTTGAGAATGACAATTCAATAATTTCTCATATACAAAATTTTTTTTAAGCGGGTAACCGTGTCACGGCTAATAGCACCATGTAATTTTTTAACCACTCTGGCCACATTCCGATAAGAAATTACGAGTATCGAAAAAAATTACAAAAAAAAAATGTGAAAAAACTCGGGTTTGTTGTTCCACTGCTGTCATAATTTTAAGCTCTTTGTTCTGTTTCTCACTGTCATCTTTCTCTTATTTCTGACTCTTCATTGATCTCAATTCCACGCCACCCCCAAGGAAAATTGACAATTTGAAAATTTTCAGTCTCCCAAAAAAAGTAGATGAAAAGTTTAGAAATTTCGAAGCAAAGTGAAAAAATTCTTTCAATTTTAAGGATAAAAGTGCAAAAACCTAAAAAATTATCACAACTAATACGAGCAGTTGTTTGTGAAAAGAAAAATGTATATTTTAACTGCTTTTGCTCTCAATTTCATTTATAACATGAAAGGTAAAGATTCTGAAAGAAAAAAAAAATTATTTTTTGCTTAAGCAAATTATTTGTGAAGTGTGGAGAAATTATGAATTAGGGCCACCAAAAATAAAAGAAGTGTAATTGTTTTGTAGCGTTAAAAATATAATACTTCCATTTAAGAAATACAATTGAAGCGAATAGACTACCTCCGAGTGCACTTTGTATTTGAAGCTGCATCTTCAACGAAGGTGTGGTGGCGTTGGAGGTGGTGGCCCACTTTTGCAGCTATGATAATTCATAGTTCCACAGCTTAATTATTGATACTTAAAAATTGGAATTGGAACAAAAACATCTTGATAAACTTAAAAAATAAATTTATAAAAAATCTACATCCGTAATTGTTAGTAACGGAATTCATCAACGCATAGTGGAGCACTGCTATAAAACGACTGCTGAAAAATATGTTATACAAGTATTTGTTGAAAAATCTGCTATTAGAGATCTCAAGCACAGCTTTGCTTTAGCTCCCATTAGCCAATTTTTTTCCAGGGGTAATAGTATTTTTAAAGCAAAAAAAAAATTAATTAACTATGTCCGTCAGACATAGTTTCTGAGTTATAGTCGATATAATCGATATAAGTTGAGTACCCCTAGACTGATATTAAATGGATTAATTTTGACCTTTTGTTTTGAAAGTAGCTTAAAACCATATTTTTTTTTTTTGAGATATTGAAAGTTTATAGTCCGGTAGGTAGCGTTTTATTTTTCATAGACATTTCCTCCAGTTAATTTTTTTTTGCAATTGGTAGCTTAAATATGGCTTAAAATCGAAATAAACGTCAGTCGCCAGAATCGTGGTGAGAGGCCTACAAAAAAAATTTCGCTCAATAATTCAGAAAGTAAGCCATAAGTAGAAAAATATATTAAATCCAATGTTGATTAAAACACCTCGATTTTATGCCCGAAAAGTTTTCGCATGACAAGATTTGATTCACCATAAGGTGAGGATTTTGCATTCCATCTACATATGTACATATGTATTTCCATTACACTACGTCTTTGCTAGTAAAATTTGTAGTTTTAGTTCTCTCTTATACCTAAGTGCTTAATTAGTTATTTTAAGGAAAACGAACTTGCACCACATTCATAATCAATATTAAAGCAATTGCACTTATTGACGAATTTTAAATCGTTCCAAACATAATGATAGAAAATGATTAATTATTCTAAACGTCTTCGGTTTATCTCTTGAGTCTGCAGTCTTCAGCACCTGCTATTTATATGTATTTTAACTCGAACTATCGTTAAAGTTAACTCTGCTATCGTATCTGGTTTGGAATTAAGAATCTTATTGGTTTTTCAGTATGGCTGATAAATTAAATGTAGACATGCTAAATTTGCTGATCTATTTTGAACAAAAGACATCTAGAGATTGACGTATTTTTTATTAAAAATAAACCTAAAAAAATTAAATTGGCTTTAAATTTTTTTTTCGAACCTGATAAATTTGTGTGACAAAAGATATAGCCTATTTGTAAACAACTTTGTCAGTTAGATTAATGTCATACGAGTAATTCATGCTAAACCACGTAATTCAAGTTCTGCGTGGATCATCATTATAACTTAAAATGAAATGGAATGTGTGTTGTAACCATACAATCTATTCAAGTCAGGAAGTCTTAAGCTAATAAGGGTATATGCCGTTTCTCTGAATAGACCGAAGTATCTTCGATTAAGGCTGAGTTTTGCAGCACAATGCCGAATCTACGATTAGCCTAACTATGGTAAAAAAACATTTAATACCTAGTCGTCAAAATAATCAAGAGGTATGTTTACCATAGAGTGGAATTACTGCGAATAAATAATTTCATAAAATACTGCATTGGTTTGGCCTCCGCTTTCACCTGATTTGGCGGCACCAAACTTACTTTTGTAGGCCTACATAATTTAAGGAGAAAATTCGAGCCGAAATCCGACGCTTTGGGCCTAAAACCTAGCGTTGGGTTCTTGTAAAATGTTGTGGAAAAAATCCTGCAATTGTGAGAAGAAATACGGTGGTAATTTTAGAGATGTTATATAGTTAATAATATACATAATGCTGATAAGAATCTATTAGTTCTATTTCCAAATAAAATAATAAAAAATAAAAAAACATGTGTTTGTAAAAAATTTTGCTTTATATCAATTACACTTTCAGCCATTGCCGCTAGCAGCTCTGCTATTATAACAATTAATACCTCAAAGCCGAATAAAAAAATTGAAACATTTACAGCTTTCTACATTTTTTAATGCTTTAATTTTTATATAATTTTCAGTTGCACTTGCCGTCAGCTCAAGTTTGGTTCCAGGTGGTCATTGTCGTGACTACAATGGTAAATTATATGAAACGGGAATGCACTACATGCCTGGACCGGAGTCATGTCGCCTCTGTGTATGTGACAGTGGAGCACCAAGAGGTTGCAAAATGGTCCTTTGTGAAGCTTTTAGCAAGTGCAAATCCTTTCAAACTGTTGGCAGTGGCAACAATTGTTGCGAAGTAATTTGTCTTGATGATCAATTAACGGATGGGAGCACCGATTTCGGTATTTGACTGGTAGCCAGTGGCATTACTGCTACTCTTTCACTTTCATTGTTATTCTTTTTGGTGAATCGTTTGCGACAGCGAAAGATACGCGCACGTGAAAGTCGCCAAAATGCAGAGGATCAAAGAAGTATTGTTGGTAGCATCGGGTAAGCTGAGCTAAAAAAAACTTTTTTGTTTTAAAACAAAAATATAGCAAGGATGTATAATTTTGATTTTATAGCTACATTGCGGGCAACATGGGCTACATGGAAGGTAATCTTAGTGGAATGGATTATTCATATGGAGGTGCTGCTTCCCATTATCCATTATGGAAGCCACCAAGTGGATATTTTCCACGGGGTGAAGCCCCACCACCGTACGAAGAAGCTGTCGCTATTTCACAAGCTGAAGCCTTGAGTGCACAATGCACTGTCAGTGTGGCAACTACTACACATCGGGCTTTAGGTAGTGCGGTTGATATGCCAGGAGAACTTAGACGCAATAACCAACCACAACAGTTGCAACAGCAGCAGACACAGCAACCTATGGGGCAACAAGCACCACAAACCATGCAGCATCACATGACTGGTTCTGCAGTGCCACACCAACAACAAAACCAAATAACTCAAAGTACCACTAATCTGATTAACATTAACATTAATAGTGGCGGTAATGTAACAACTATCGCTACTGGCGAGAATCATCAACCACCGTACAGGTTGGTAACAAAACTATTTTGCTTTCCTTCAATTTAAAAATATATCACAACTATGTTTTAGAAGTTTTGAGCAATTTGGGCAACTGTAAAATAAAAATTTAAATTACTTAATTAAAAAAATAGAAATTGCGAAACCCAAATTCGCTTTTTGCTCATATTACATGTTGATTTATTTAATTAGTTTTAAGCATATCTCGTATTTAATTTCGAAATATTCAAATATAAAAATAACACCACTAGCAAAAACTTGTCGGCTATTTCGAGCCTGCCTCCCTCGCTTGACTTTTTTTACGACAGGCTTAAATGTCAACAATCTCGGTCTTCTTACAACTTCCGATAGCTTCCACTACCATCAACATCACCCAATATTATCCGATATCATTCGCTTTCTACCGATGCTCTCCGGTTGACAAAAATCGAATTTAATTTTTTTCTGCTTTATGTACATACATATCTTATTTGATGACGTCAAAAATTGACATCCACGAAAATTCCAAAATTTTAATAATTTTTTTTTAATTTTGAAAAGTTTACAAAGTGATGGTAGCAACACAATGCTTCACCCAGCGCAAGAGCATCATATTCAACAGCAACAACTATTACACCAACAGCAACAAGCACTGATTAACAGCACTTCAAATATCAGTGGACGTCTTCAATTGCCACCAAGCAACTCCATATGCGTGCAAACTATGTCTCATCATCATCATCAGCAGCAACAGCAGCAGCAACAAATTGCAACAACGCCCACCACAAATGTAACTAAATTTTTACAACAACCACAACAGCAACAGCAAATGATTTGTCAATCGTTACAAGTTACTGAATGCAGTTACAAAAACTGTCATCTAAACGCTGCCAGTGCAACACAGCGTCGCATACATAGGTCTACGATATCTCCACACCCACAACCTGAAATGTTGCAACAATATGTGACCGTTGCTGATGTTGATATAACGCCCGGTTATCATTCCCTACCAGGTGCAGCAACAGTAGGAGCCGCTGGCCCAGATTTTGAATTGATTGCATCACCAACACAATTCAGCAATAATGTTAATATAAACAATATTGCTGGTTCTGTTTCAAGTCCAACAATAGATGCACTACCTATTACTGGCGGTGAAATAAGCACAATATCTACAACAGCAAGAGACCCCATGGGTCAAGGTAGTATTGGACATCATACATTACCAGCACCACATTCCCATACCTTGAATTCAAAAAATGGTAATGGCGGTGGTAATAAAACTCCATCATCGTCCAGACGTTACCACCGCACTATACCACGTTACTTTGCTGTATCTGATCCGCTAAGCGGAAATAATTCAGTACCAACACAAAACCTAAAATCTGTAACAAAATCTATTGCGATCAATACTAATAGTGATGTTACTTCATCAGTTGGTGGTGTTGCCTCTGCTAAAAAGCCTATGTGTCAATGTCCTGTGCAGCACGTGCCCATGTCTTACATGGGCTCAAATCAGCTAAACAGCACACAAAATGTGTCTAATAACGTGTTTCTTTCTGCATTGAGCAATAAATTGACTTCATCAGGATCATCTTCAAGCTCGAATTCTGGTCGTTCGTCGATTGGGTATGGTCAGAAAGCGAAGTCAGCATCAAATGTCCAACATGCATCAAATGAGTCTTCAATACCAGCTGGAACTATTAAACGTTCAGCGGTGTATTGCAATCATGAACCGAAAATATCGACAATTTCAAAACAAGTTTGTGACTCTGCACCAGAAGTAACTGTTGGACATCATCACCATCAGCATCATCTACATCATCACCATATTGATGGCCCTCTTGTAATATTAGGCAAAGTGCCAAAAAGATCGAGTCAGGAACGCCCTAAAAGTGCAGGACGAGCACAGGAATCAAGTGCGGCAGCTTATTTAAATGGGAAGGTATGAAAATAAAATTGTTTATCATTTTAATACTGTACAAAAGATATATGCAAAATTAGGGGTCTCTATCTAAGATCTAACGGTTAATGCTTGCCATTCGTTTATGTTCCATTAGATTTGTATTAGGTTTGATGTGTTTTTTTACTTACAATGAGATCTTATATTTTTCTGCAATTGTTAAAGATTTTCCAAAAATTCAATGGTCAGCAGTAAAAAAGGATTCATTATAAAGTTTATTGTCAAGTTTCGAATTCAATACCCAGAAAAATTATTTATAAGAATTGATAACTTCTATTATTTATTTATTTAATATAATTAGTAAAGTAATAAATTACAAATACTAAAAAGGAAGAGTATTAGCTGCCAGGGCTTTCGACTTGATAACTTCTATATTATTTATGAAAAACTAAAAACAAAAAAAAAGTGCTTTCTTACCTAAAGCGGAAATTCTTATTTTTAACAATTTTTGTGTGCACTTTAAAGTTGAAACATCAATTCTAAAGTACCACAATAATCTTTTTTTTTAATTAAATACATAATTATTAAAAATTTAATACCTTAAAAAATGTTTACAGGTTGATGCATACTTAAATTATCCAAGTAATCAACATTTACACAATCAAGTTGCAGATTCTAATCCAGTATTACCACCAAAATTGTACAAAAGCCTTACAAATCTCAAAGCTTCTCCAGCATCTTCATCCACAACTGTTGGTGGTGGTACACACAATGCAAACGGTAATTATTGTGTTGTATCATCATCATCTGCAACATCTTCTCCCCTTATTTCCCTTTGTTCAAAGTCATCATCAAATTCAGTTTATAATACTGAGTCGGCGACGATTAATACCATTAACTCAACATTATCGTCCACTAATTCAGCACAAACAGTATTTTCATATAAGTCCGCTCATGAGTCGTCAGCATCAGGCAACAATAACATTAACAACAAATCACAAACGCGAAAAAACGAACAAAAAAATCAGCCTCCCTCATTGACGCTACCACCACTATCACCGGCAGCTACTGGTAGTTGCACAAATGTCACAGACTTGAAAACAAGTAAAATCAATTCATCTACATTCTATCCATTACAAAACAATCATGTTACGTACACTTTACCAAAACACATTAGTGGCAAGGTTTCTTTGAACAGCACAATTGCCAATGTTGTTAGTAAAGTACCATCGGTAATAAGCATTCCAGTAAGTGGCGCAGATACTTTGAATGAAGAGATTTCTGCCATCAATACAAAAATATGCAGCGGAAATAACGTTAGCAATAAAAATTCCAACTCAAACAAATATACTACATTACCGAAAATTTTGCGTGTTAAGCGTGATGTACAAGATTCATCAATATCCCATGCATCATCATCAGTATCGCAATGTAACATGCCGGCCTATCCACAACAGTATTCTAGTACTACACATGGAATAGGCGCCAATTTTACTGGTTCAAACACAAGAGATGGTAGTAAGCATTTGCCTGTTTGCACAACATCAAAAAATTGTCTCAATCCGAAAGAGCACTTCTTGCCAAATGACACTAGCTTGGATGATGATTACCTAAGTGAATGTGAAAATTGTAAAATTGCGCAAAGCTCAAAATATTATTTGAACGCAGAATTAATAGACTCACCACAGGAAACAATGACATTGCAACGAAAGTCAATGGATGATAACAAAGAGGACCAGGAACAGGCTTATTATCGAATATCACATACTTTGCCCACAAATGCGAAGAAGAATGCGTAAGTAAAAATCAATTTGCTTATAAGTTTTATATTGTTTTGCACATAAATCTAACGTACAATCTCACACATAAAAAACTTCAAGTTGAGGAGGCTATAGAATTGAAATGTGGCAAAGTTTCTTCAGCTGAATTTGTTTTTTTTTTGTAATAATTTTAAAGTTAGTCCAAAATATGCTCTTAAAAGTATGGAACATTTATTTACTTTGCTCTAAACCAGTGGTGCGCACGAAAATCTAGCAAAAGGGCGCAACAACAACATCAAGCAACAACAAACTAAATTTTAAAGTTTTTTTTGCTTTCATTTCCAAATTCGACAACAGCACAAAAAAACCCAAATTGCACTATAATCAAAAACAATTGCTACAATCGTCGAAACACAATGCGGCGCCGACGCTAATGCCTGTGTGTGTTGTTTTTGTTTTCATTAGAACTCAACTCAACGCTCAACTCTGCGAACTTTTGGTTGCTTGCATGTGCGAATAACGGAAAGGGCGCCGAGGGCAGAAAGTGCCTGTGCTTGCCCATCGCTGCTCTAAACAAGTAGTTAATTTAAATACTTTATAATTTAGTTTTTGTGATTACATATGTAAATGTTGCATACTATTTGGCACTATTATTAATGTGCAAAAAGCAAATATTCAAATATCTATAATGAAAAAAGTTAGTTTTATTTTTCTGTTGGAAATGATTAAGTTTGCCTTTTGAAAATTATGGACTTAAAAATTGAAAAAAAAACAAATTTATCCAGAGAAATGGTAAACGCTATAATACTTCAAATAGTTTATTTTTTTAGTACCGTGATATGCCCACTGTGTAAACTGAAGATTGGGAAAAAGTTTATGGAAAAATTGTTTCTTGAAACAATATGTAATTTGTTAGTACTTCAGTCAAATTAGACAAAAAAAAGGCGTAGGTTTGCAATAATTCGCATGCAGCTGAAAATTGGTACACGTCTTAAATAAACTATTACAAATAAAATGTCAAAAGTCAAATAAAATAAATAAAAAAAGAAAATTGATTGCAAAATGACAAAGTTGGAACCGAATGAATGAATAATTCCAAGTCCAGATTTAATTTTGTTTATTTTATTTCTGTTTTTCCGTGGCCACAGAATCAAATGTAAAATTTGATTTTTTTTTTAAATCTGGCCTCTTTTCATTGATATCTCTTGAGCCGCTTACTCAATGGAATATGTAATTATACGTGTTTGTCATTTTAATACCTTTAATTTGGTGCCAAGCACGATGAAATTGGACATTTAGAGATAAAGATATAGATTTAAAAGTGAAAGAATCTCGTAAAAATGAAAAAACCCCAATATCTTGAAAACTGCCATTCAAAAAATTTTTATTTTCATTTCCGAATTCGGCAGGAAAAAGTACATAAGAAAAGTAACTTCTTATCAATGAAACATTTTGAGTGTCAACTAGTGTAGTCATCTAAAAAAAATGCAGAATACGACGTTTCCAACTTTTGAAATCAATATGTCTCTAGAATGGTAGTTCGTAGAGAAAATTAATCGAAATCATTTTTGTGGATAATTGCATGATCTACAAGTTTTTTAAACCAATTTTTACAATGGCGCTTTCCGTTTAAGAGAAATTGCGAAAAACCGATATTTCTCAGTTTGACCTTGAATAAAAATTTTTCCAGAAGTAGGATCGGCGGGGACTTTTCTCATTTTATTTGTAATAGTGTATTTAGGACGTGTACCAATTTTCAGCTCTATGCGAATTATTGCAGACCTAAATGTCTATTTTGACTGGGCTATACTGCCGTCAGAAGCGAAAAGGGCGTATTCAAAAAAATTGATATTCGAGATTCTTATGGCATCGGATAGCTTAAGAAATTACGCATCTAATGAACTGCGCCTAATGCCGGTATCTTAGTTCAAACCTATAAAAAAATTAACTAATAAGAAAATTAACTATTTCTCAATTTTACATGTATTTCAACAAATTGACATAAACAAAACATCAATTATCTCGAAACGAGTCTTTTTGAGATACGCCTTATTCGCTTCTGATGGCAGTATAGTTAAAGAAAAACAAACAAAAAAAATCAAATAAAATCAGGTTTGAATATTTTGCCACCAATTTTAAAAATATGTACTTACCATATTTCTAAAATCCAAACTTTTTAAATCTTCATCAATTAAATTCTCAGTATTGATTATTAACATAAAAAAAATTTCAGATATATGAGACGTCAAAATTCAACAAACATTTTTAACAAAATTTTAAATCACTTTTAGGCCCAATAAAAATAATAATCGTGAACCATGGTTTTCTACAATTCCAGCGAGCTCTTCGTCTGAGGAAGATGTAAACGAATGAGATTTAACGCATTTTCTTTAAGGTAAAACGATTTTAAATGCTCAACAGATTATACATATAAAAAAGAAGTCATAATTAGTTTAAGCTTAAAAATTATTTATCTATAAAAATAAGTTAATAACTTATTTTCAAATCATTATAGAACTAACGATTGAAAAATTATTGATGATGCAATTTAAACTTAAAGAACCAAATATTATATTTAACTAAAATTTAAAGAATTTACAGTTATTAAATAATATTCGGAATCTCAGTAAAATAAATTCACTGTTCAAAATTGTATAGTTAATGTCAGTATTAAAAACTTGAAATTGTACAAAGTCAAATAAAAAATACGCATAATATAATTTACAAAAAAAGTTTAAATTATTATCAAAAACATATGCATTGTAATAGCATGGCAATTTAAAATGGTTTAAATAGAGTTAAAGAAAGTGACAAATTGTTCATATTTGAAAAAAAGGAGCATAACGTTTAGTTTTAAGTAATTTTTGTGAATTACAGTAGAAATTGTGCAATTTATTTTAGTTCATAGCAGGAACACGAATGGTTATTTACACAAAATCAAAACTTGAAATCAGAGCTGTTGAATCAATTCATAATCCTTCTATCCTTATAATATTACTTAGTTAACACATAGCAACAATTTTGACTCAGCGTTTTCGTTTCACATTTACGATGTGAGGCTGAATGAAACTGAAACTTTATTACCGAGTTTATCACTTAGATTTAGTTCAACTTTAAAATTTCAAGTTTGTCTTTAAACTCAGAGACATTGAACTCTGCGGATCGGATACTGCGGTAGTCTGTACGATCCGCTGCGATCAATAATGTCTGTGAACGACATTATCGATTCACTTCGAAGTAAATTTTTTAACAGCCGGAGTCGGATATTACAATTTCAAAATAATGCAAAATTGATTGCTTAAAAGTAATTGACCGTGTTGACCTATACCCACTATCACCCTGAGAATCTTTCGTTGTCACAACAATTCAATTTATTCTTCAGATTCATTATTGATCGTTCATCCCTGACCAAATTCCGAGCCCGAAACATTCCAAAAATTTATAATATGATATAATAAAATATTAAGTGTAAGGAGGGCTAGACAAAAATGAACTGTAAAGAAAGCTTAAAAGAAACAAAGTTCACGGGTGAGATATCACCAGCTATGCTTAATGATTGCGGTTTTTTTTTTGGGTTATTTTGGCATATTCAGAACGTCGTCAAATTTTGCCGAATCCGATGAGTTGAGATAGGTGAAAAGTGCGCGCACTTTTTTGCTGAAAGATTCAAGGTCATCGCTTGCATTAGCAAGACATTTGAGGAACGTAAAGCTAACAAAACAAATGAGGTTGTTGTATGACAAATGGCAGCGCTTGTTACAAACCTGTGTGGGCAATAGGCACTAACAAAACAGCTACACCAGCACAAGCTCAAGAAGTTCACTGCTTTTTACGTAAATGTCAACATTTCTCAAGCTGTCTCTGACGGTCTTCGCATTCAATATGGTGGCTCTGTAACTGCTGCCAACTGCAAGGAGCTACCTTCACAACCTGTAATTGATGGTTTCTTAGTTGATGGTGCCTCATTGACCTTTCGATGTATTACGATGGACTCTTACTTATCATAATGCAAAGAATCAAGTTTTCTAAAAGGTTTAAAAATTCCGGAAAAGGATTTTAAAATTAAATTGATTCAATGATAAGTTAATTAAACTTGTTGTTCATTCATTTATGGTATTTATTGATCATTCATTCATTTAAGGTATGACATTGGTTATTCTTTGGTCATTCTTTGAGTTGGGAAAAGGTTTGGTTTAGGGTTCGAATTGAAATTGATATTGTTTGAGAAGTAGGTTTGCTGAATGAAATTTCGTTGTGAATCGGCAGCAGGAAAATTTAGCGTTAAAATTGTTGTGGATCGGATAAATTATTGTTGAAATTGTTGTGAATCGGCATGCCGCGGCAAATAATCGCAAATAGTATCGGAATTATTTAGCTGAAAATGGGTAATGGGTGCAGTTAAGGACTTATAAATCATTCATAACAAGAAATTGAAAATCAATAACAAGAAATCTACTATAACGTTTCCAAGCATCAGTTAGTATTTAACAGCTCTCTTTTTAAATATCAACATTTATTTTATAAGCTCATAATGTATTTAAAAAGACCAAATATTATTATTAATCAAAAAATAAGTATTTAATCAATCTCAAATCAGTGTTTCAATATATGTAAATCATCACCACACACAGTATTCAAACAATCAATCAATCAAATAATGAACAGTTACAGCACCATTAATATACGCATAATAATTAAATACTTACCATTACAGTAAGCAAGTAACATTCTTTAATTTCAAATAAAATAATAATAAATTTCGTTGAAATTCTTCAAAACTACCACCACTGATCTACATACATATAATAAAAATATTAACTTTTATATCAAACCAATTGTAGAATGTATTACATATAAGTTTTTTCTTTTATATTTTTGGAACCAAACTTTTTATACGATGCCCGCTCCTGAAACATTTAATGAATAAAATGTAAAAAGATTTGCAAAACCGAACGTTACACAACTATTGCTTCTCAATGGGATGGAGTAATTACTAACCAATAATACCGACGGTCGACGGAAATATAGCGGAAAAACCGTCGTAAAATCCGTTTGATTAAACAGAATTGCGACGGATGACGGCAAATTCTGCTGTCATTTTGTGTTTACAAGAAAATAATTTTTGTATTCAAATATTTTTGATTGCGATAGTGACATTTTTATTTTGTAAGTGCGATAGTTAGTGCGAATCTGGAGAAGTGCATTCAACAAATTGAAAAATATTCTATCAATACCTAAAACCAGAAAAAGCGTTTTGCTGGCATTTCTGGAAACTATGTCGTTGCATTTTTAACCCTCCGCGAGGCACGTACATGAACATTTTCACTGCATTTACATTTCACTGTAAAGTTTATTTTTCATTATAATTTCTCTCAATTTCAATACATTCCATTATTCCAATGATCCTCCAATTAATGTAGTGATTTTCTGAAAGATCTGCAAAATACTTTTACCTCTTTGTTTGATGAAAATCGTTTTACACGAAATAATTTTTTGAGACACGAGAAGACTCAGTAGTCACAGTCACTTAAAATATTGCTCACTCTGCCTATAGTTTCTACTAAATCTATCTCGGTGAATCGATGATCTTCCATAACCATATCCTATATTTCTGTGACGATTTCTGGTGTTGATGCAGTTTTTGAACGTCTTTCACGTGAATCGTCTTCACGGCTTGTGTACGACTACTTTTTTCGGGTATGAATTTCCATTGCCCTTAAATCTTATTTACAAAGAATTTTATTACTGCACACTGCTCAATTATTTCCATTGTTAAAAAATGTACTGACATGTCAACTTTAAATTGCTTGTAAACAATGAATTGACAATCGAAGTAAAATTTTTGCTTACGTTCTTATGAAAGATTAAATATTAAAATGGCATCGAAGTTTTAGTTCTGCTATTAACGAATAAGGATGGTAATACGCAAACTTATTGAACAATCTATTAGCAATGTTAGCAAACTTAGTATGGAAGCTTTTGGTAATAAGAATAACCATTGAAAAAAAATTTGTCATGACACCTCCCATACAAGATAATAATCATCGGGACCGGGACGGGCGACTAATATTTTATAAAAGTTCTTTATTTTTGAGATGTTAAGATGATAGTAAAAAAGAATTTCAACTTTTCACATTATGAATTGGTTGTTTACGGTTCATATTTTACATTTACATATGTATTTAATTTAATTTTAGTTTTGTGCTTCTATTGCGTACAAATGTATTTATGTATAAATATTGAATTGGCGTGTATAATGTGTTCAAAGCCAGCAATGCATTTCAGAGTGCGTTCCCAAGTGGCGCACTCGAAAACATTAAGATTCTTATTCTATTGTATGTATATTTTAAGCAATGACAATGCAAATTGATTACTTATTCGTCTCAAAAAATACTCGTATTTATAAGAATGCACATGTAAGTTTAATTTCGTTTTGTAGAAATTTAAACTGTGGTCTTTAGGCAAAACAACATAAGTCAAATTTGCATATATTTATTTTATATCTGTAATGGCTATAAAGTTACAGCTTTAAAAATTGAAGTACAGTATGACATTAGGTGTCCTTTAAATAACTGGACGGGATTGAAAAAACGTTTATTCAAAATATTTTCGTTCTGCGTCGATACAACGTTGGGCGGTTTCTCAATGCTGTCGACTACACTCGTCACAGCCACTTTGATAGCTTCGATATCGTTGTATATAGTTCCTTTCATCGCGTATTTCATCTTGGGGAGCAGGAAATCGTCTCAAAGTATACAGATCAGCCCTTTACGGCGGATGTGTGATCATGGGTACTTGTTTTTTGGCCAAAATCTCAGAAACAGTGACGGTCTTGTGTGGAGGTGCAGCATTATCGTGCAAAAGGTACCAGCTGCCCGCCTTACGAAATTCTGATCTTATACATAAGATTCTCTTCCACAATCGTGGATAGTACTCACCATCAACCATCTGAACATACGGAACGAATTCCTTTAGAATCACAACACAATTTCTTCGCTTTCAGTGAGCTTGCCGCCTTCTAAGTAGCACTCTGACGCTTGGTTTTGAGATTATGTATTTGAAACACCACTTTTCATTCATCACCAGTCACAATGGCATATAAAAAATTTGTGTTTTTTTTGGCGTTTTTATTAAGTCTTTTGAAAGTGACTGAGATTGTCCCGGCCAAGCGCGGAATATCATGCCAAAGCCGGTAAGAATTCAAAAATTTCTGAAATAGCCGGAAATCTCAAAGTTTTGTTAAACAAACAAAAAAAAAGTCTTCAACTTTCCAAAAAAAAAAAGTTACTTTTTACCATTTGAGGGAAACATTTTTTTTTTGTTGAGAAGGCCGGGCAACTTAGCAACCCTTTTGTTTTTGAACGACGTATACAAACGTACTTACACTGAAAATATATCTGAAACTATTTAGTCGGTTTCCCTGAGATTTTGACAAAAGGTAGCTGATGTGCCACCCCATGAATATCAACAGTCAACAGATGGCGCCACCAAGAAGAACGTACGTGAAAAATAACATCCCGTTATTTAAAGGATATGCTGGGTGCATATTTCTCATTTGCTTCGAAACAAGTACTCGTATATAGCTTAAACTTATCACAATCAGCCGCTGCCACATCCAATTAAGGCTTGTTTTTTTTTTTATGTATACGGAATTTTTCCTATGAATTTTACCTATTTGACCACAAGTATAAAATGCACACATACACTTAGGATGGATCGAAAAACTTGTTATGTGATTTATAGAAATTTTCTGTCACTATTACAAATTGATATTGAAAAAACGGTATTTTTCGGTTCATCCTAATTTACATATAGCATACATATGCATGTATAAATAGATGCATACTTATTTATAAAGTGTTGCTGGGAAATCGCTTTAGTTTAGGTATCGTTAAAAAAAGTTAGTGAATGTACCTTAAAAAATTCAACGATTTAACTTGATTTTTGTGTCTACAAAGAAAAAATAAAACTGGATCATACAAACTTAGTAATTTAAATTAATTTAATATGAATTAGATCGTTACTAATAATTTATTGTTAATATTAATAAATATATGGAACAATGTATTATTGAATTGAACTGTATTTATTAATGTATGAACAACGTAAAATAAAAAATATAAATAAAAATTAAATACCATGGATTTTAATCTGTACAATGCACTATTGGCACATTTTGACTTTTATTGGTATAAGCCACAATTTCAAAATTATAAAAATAAGACTTTGGCTATCTTAAAATAGACATTTCATAGCAATCAACATCGCACGTTTTATAGTTTTATAGATAACATACTGTTGTTTGGTGCGGAGTTGAACACAAACTTTCTAAATGTTTTCAATTTTTCTGCGTTTTGAGCGAAATATATGACAAGTTAGTTAAAAATAAGGTTGAGAATAAAAATTCCATAATTTTCAATATTATTAATATACATTAATAAGAGCGGGTCAAGAAATTAAGCGTATAAAAAAAAAAAAATACTGAAAGCGTTTGGCAGGAAAATAATTTATAAGCAATTTTTAGAAAATATTTTAGGAACACAGCATTTTCACAAATAGATTTTAGTAGTTACATACTATATGTGTATGTATGGTGTTTATTTTGAAAATGTACCCTGCCGGACTCAAATAAACTGGTTGACGATACTTACTAATTTTTAAAGTAGCTTATTATTAACTAGTTCTAAAAGTGATTTAAGAAATATGCACTACTGGTTCAGTAAGTAGTTATCCACTACTGGTTTAGAAAGCAGTTTATCAAAACTGCTTTGGAAAGTAGTTAACCGGAACTGGTTTAAAAAGTAGTTAATCAAAACTATTGTAGTTTAAAAACTAGTTGAAAAGCTATGCAGAGGCGGACAATTGCCTTGTGCCTAGGACAACATAATTTTAAAATAAACAGTTCTCTCAAAGAAAATAAATCGATCGTTCAACCAGTTGTGGTGTATAAAAAACTAGTTTTTCAACGAGACTTTAACTAGTTGATTTCCTACAGGGTAGATTTTTTTATTCGCCTATGTTTTAGTATTGAGATTAAAAATAATTCTCACAATATTTCAGCATCCAATATAAAACCCGTAAACGGCGCGAACATAGTTTGTGGCCTATTACATTGAAATTTGATTAAAAAAAAAAATACGGTCAAGATTTAGTGTTTTAGGTATTTTAGTTTGATGGGAGGTGCCACGTGTGGCTGGAAATGCGAACAACATACACCGAAGCGGGATATTTAAGCGGACCTATGTTTAGTATTGGCAACCCAACATATTATATGTAGGCTTTTTCGAGTTCTATCATTTGGCATACATTTCGAGCTGTAATATACTAGTTTTAATTAAAACAACAAAATTGGCAAAGCAACCCTGGTTGGTTAGTTTCACCAAAATGCATTATTATTATTCTCGTAAATCTTATCTTGTAATTTTATACACTCGAATTTTCTACATCAAGCTCTTGGGCTATATTTTTTCTATTCGCGTGGACTTGCTCCATAGTTTCGTGTTTTTTTGTCAAAACCAAATTGATGATGTGGTAATCTGCTTAGTTGATTTAGGTATGTCGTTACTGTACACTCTTGATTATATTACCTAATTAATGTTGAGCTTGTTCATAAATCCTAGGGTTATTTCTAACCAAGGCTCTCTTTACATTCAGCTTAAGTCAATTTTTAGGACAAATCAATCAATTTTTTTTTATTTGAATAAAAAATATAATCGAGGGTTCATACAAACTTTCAAGGTGTGCTTCTAATCGAGGGTCCATATAACTAAGTGTGTACTGTATTTTCGAAAGTATCTTTTTTTTTTGATAAGTTTGAATGTGGAAGGCAATAAGCTTGTGCGATTTTTACCAGATTAGGTGTCTGACCTGGTACTTTATTCTTGTTCAGTTAAGTTCGTATGCAAGAATAAATGTCTTTAGTTGTGAGTACAGCAAATGTGGCTCTCATTTTGAGGTTATTGTGGTATTATAAAGGTGTTGCTTTTAGGTATTGTTGGTATAGGTATTTTCTTAATATGTATAATATTAGCTTACGATAGTTGATGCTAAAATGATGGTGACTTTAATTTTTACCTTTTTTTCTTTCAATATACATACATATGTACATTCATAAATACGTATTTAGGGGAAAATGGGGCAAAGTTGTATGCCTAACGGGAAAACGAAGTTTTCACAATAAAGTTTGCGCACAACTAAACATGTAAGTTATTAGTTCGATCTACATAGAATCTATTAAGGTAATTAGGCTCATTATTTTCTCAACAGAAGATGTTTATTATTACGATAAAAAAAGTACGTTTCTACCGCTATGCCCCATGGGTGGGATAAAGTGGTATACGAAGTGCAATACCACTCTGCCGCCATGATCTATGTAAACTTACAGACTCGCGAAATAAAAATGTATCAACATAAACAAATCGTTGTCAATAAAAATGAACGTCACTAATATATACAACGACGTTTTTTAAATGATTCATATGAAATTAATTTACTTAAGTCGAAACTCCTCGAATTTTACATCGACCGCACTCATTTTGATGAACCTCGTGGTTCATGAAAACGGAAGGTCGAAATGTCGCTATAACCTGGCAGTTACAAGAGCACTACTCAAACACAAATTCCTTATAATAACATAAGATGACGTTGTAATGCAAGGATAAATACACCCTTTGTACTGCTTTGCCCCGTGTACCGCTTTGCCCCACCTTCCCCTATCTATGTTCTATTAGAGTGGAGTTCATGCGTAGTGAATGTACAGGATTTGTATGAAGAGCAGCTGATATTAATATGCTGATACATATCTGTGTGACCGAGTTTAGCTTCTCAAAGTTTTTTAGCCTTGCGTTATTAAAAAGGTGGAAACTAATACATTTTTTGTATCTTAGCCAATTTGGGTTGATAAGCCGGGAATCCCAGAGACTATGCTTCGAGATATAATCACCAGCAGCTAAGAATATGGTTCGGAGTGAATTATAAAAGTGGTGGAGCTGAAGTGTCGTAATTTTATATCTTGGCGAACTATGCATATTCGTTTGTTTCCAAGCAAGGCTTTCAAGGCTAGTAATATTTGCAGATCTATCATGACAAGATTAAAGCACGTTCACATTGCCAGCCGATGTATTGGGCAAGATGATAGGCATAATGTTATTTGTAAAATCTATGTGACTGGGATAGGTAGATTTCGAACTATTTCCATAAGCAAGCGTAGTTGGTTTTTAAAACGTTTTGAACTGGGCACCGTTTGCATTTTTTTTTTTTTGCAGTAACGTAGAAGATTCGAATAAGATTCTCCACAAGGACACATATACGAGTAGCACGAGGAGTACAATATATAATATGCACAGGACTCATAAAACTCTTCAACAGATATTCCGTATTTAATTAGTAGCGCAGCTAATAAAAAAGATGAACTTCATTTTCTATAGTTTTTGGGAGTCTGGTTCAAGTTCCACACAAATAGCAGCTGGGGATGTCTTTTTAGAGCTTTTATTGGGTCCTGCAATTTCTATTATAACAGATCTTTACTGCTACTGCTTTTCTCATTTTAATTCAGGTAAGCGGCATTGATACCATGTCGAGTGCTAAATTTGTAACATTGTTGGGGTAAGTATCGGTGGTACATTTCTTTGTTTGGGATAGTGTTAAAAACATTAAGAAATTCTTTAGTTGAGCTTGGTGTATCTTCTACCTGTTGAGGTGTTAAATTTCTTATTGGTGAGTTATTTAACAGCTGTGGAACAGATAGCCGCTTTGTACACTCCATGATGACTGAGTAAGGAGAGTTACTTTTTTATATTTGTGTGTAATGTGCCGTTTTCGCGCGATGACACCTGCTCCATAACATATGTCAAGGACATTGTGAACGTTTTTTATTTTACAAAAGGTTTTGTTTCTTACAAATTTGAAAAACACTGCGTGAGAATGGTAAAATTTTAGCAGGTAGGTTTGTAGGTAAACCTACAAACAATTTTCTTAGACATTTTTTATGGGAAATTTCTTAAGGTACAATAATAGCTTCATAGAAAATTTTGCCGTGAAACAAATGGTTCAAGTGGAATTGGTGAAACCACAATTTTGAGACAGTTTCTTCGATCATTTTGGGGTAGTTCTGATCTTCCTCAATGGGGATAACTTATGAACTTATTAGTGAGATATACATAAGTAAATCATTTCCCAAGAATTCATTTTTAGCTTAAATTATTCCCATTCCTTTTTTCATCAGAATAAAAAAAAAGTAAAATTAAAAAACATGTGCGCTTAACTTAACGTTTTAGTTTAATGCATTTATTATTTTCACCCGACGCCGTGACTACTATTTAAAAAAAAAAAACTTAATTTTATGTAAGACGAATATAATCAGAATCTCAACAAAGCCTTTATTGTAACATGCTATTTTAAAAATGTTTTCTATCAATGATTATTAAATCATAATGTAAGAAAAAGTGTATACTCTTGATAAATTCTCCATTTTTTGTAATTATACAATTTATTTATGTATGTGTAATTCAGCTTAATGAAGTCTTAAAATATTCTTATTCAAATTGTAGCAGTTTGTAAATAGCAATTACAATTTGAATTTATTTAAATTTTTTAATACAAAAAAGTATTTTATACTCCCGATTTCTCGAACTGCATTCTATAGCGTCTGCATATTTAGACTTGTATCTTCTGTCACGATACAGATGTTGCGAAAAACTCTTGTAACCGTTGTACAGTAATACGATCGAGTTTACATAAATCGAAATCAAATGTTTTTGCTGTGATTTCGTAGCATCCTGTTGCAGCAATCATCTCTACAACCTGTTGCAATTCTTCGTTATCCTGTAACGTCATAATTTTGCGATGTAGCTCTTGCAGTTCTGTGAGATATTCTGTTGGTAGTACAGCTGGTGCTCCTGCTCCTGCTGTCGCTGCCGTGGTAATTGGAGCATTGTTGTTGTTGTTATTACCTGTACTATTGGTTGTGATGTTGGCATTAGTGGAGCTGATGCTTGTAGTGTTGGTGTTTTCAGTAGTTGAGGTAGAGGCGATTGTAGGTATTGCAGCCACTACGGCTGAGGATGAGGAACTTACAGCACCGCTATTGTTGGATGAAGTGGAATTTGTTGTGCTGTTGCTGTTGTTATTACTATTAACAACAGTTGCTGCTGTTGGCGGTGGCAAAAAATTGTTTTCAGTATTGCCACTAGAACGTCCACTGCTGCTACTGCGTAATGAAGGCGATTTGGATTTTTCACGTATTGATTTGTTTTGGTCTTTTTTGATTTGTTTGAGCGGTGGTTCCACAAAAGTCGTTACAGCTGTTGAATTGCGCCGCCTTTTTTTATCTTCCTTTTCGTTTGGTTTTGTTGCAGTGGCAGTGGCAATGGCTAATTTTTCAGCGCGATTTTGCTTGTGTTCCTTAGCGCCGCTTTTGAGATCTTTTGCGTGTGTGGCATCTGAGAGTCGATTCGTAGTAGATGCTGTTGACGATGGAGCTTGTGGTGGTGGTAAAAGCTTTGTATTGTTTGATTTTGTTGGCACCGTTAACTCAGAGAAACTGCTGTTAGAGTTGTCTGAGTGTTGCACATGCGCAATTGTTGCATTAGCGTTGGCACCGGCCAATTGTGTTGATGCGGGTAATTCATGTGCAGACTGTACACTATCGACATCACTAAGGTCCAAATTGTTATTTGATGTTGCTGCCGTAGTCGTTGAAGCTACAGTTACGTTTGAGTTGTTTGAAGATGAGATTGCAGATGATTTCGGGTGCTTATTAGAAGTGGTAAGGCTTTTGCCATCATCTTCGCGGTTACGTTTTTCTTCCTTGTTTGGTTTTTCTTTGGATTTTTTCTCTTTGTTCTGAGATTTCTTGGTAGATGATGTGGTAGAGGACGTTATAGATGAAGATGATGGTGCCGGTGCATTTGATGACGTACTAGAAACAACCGATTGTGCACTGCTTTCGGTTACCGTTTTAGCATTCAGTTCTGTTGGCACAACAATTGAATCTTTATCGCGTTCCTTTATTAATTCTTTTTCCTTATCTTTATCTTTGTCCTTTTCTTTGGATTTCTCCTTTTCTTTGTCCTTTTCTTTTTCTTTGTCCTTGTCTTTATCTTTGCTTTTATCCTTCTTCTTATGTTTGTGCGATTTTTTATCTTTCTCACTAGCGGCTGTAGATTTTTTTTCTGCAACAGCAGCAAAAGTAGATGAGTTTGTTGGCTTTTCAGTAGTCTTATCTAATTTGTTGGTCGCTGTCTTTACTGTTTCCAATTTTTGGTCCTTTTCAGGCTTCTTATTTACATCAGCAACCGGTTGTAATGCTTTAGTATCTTTTTCATTTGAGTTTGTGTTACTATTATTGTTGTTTGAGCTACTAACAGAAAGACTTGATGTCAAACGGTCATCTTTTGACTTGACCTCAGAACGATGTTTATCTTTATGATCATTTGCAGCTTTATCTTTTTCCTTATCCTTATCCCTGTCTTTTTCCTTCTTATCTTTTTTTGATTTTTTACCACTCGAGCTTGAGCTTGGTTCTTTTGATTTGGATGATTTGTTGTTCATATCTTGTATGGTTTCAGTTTTACTAGTTTTATTAGTTGAGTCTTCTGCACGGCCTCCAGCAGATGATAACGGCCGTTGCGGCACTGGTGGTGGTGTTGGGCGTTTCGGGCTCGTTGCACCAACATCACGTGCACTAGATTTAGGGCTTAAAGTTCGTTTTGATCCTCCGCCCCCACTGGCATTTGATTTTTCACGACTACGATCACGATCCTTCTCTTTATCACGTGATTTTTCTTTTTTTGGTTTTTCTTCATTACGCTTTTCATGTTTTGATGAACTACTACCATCTATTGCTTTCTTATTGTCACCAGAACGTGTTTCTTTATTGGGACTTAATTGTTTGTGCTTATCTTTCTTTTCAGATTTGTCGCGCCCTTTTTCCGAGTTGCTAGTATTTGTCAAACTACCACCACTACCCCCACTGCCAATTTTATCTTTTTCCTTGCTAGATTTCTCTTTTCCAGTAGATGATGAAATACTGTTAACACCACTATTAACATTTCCAGCTGTTAAATTAGCGGCAGTTCCAAGACCAACAGTACCACCCACACCTGTTGTTGCAGATCCACCAGCAGCGCCAGGTGGTGCAACATTTTTGCTACTCTTGTCATCAGGTGAAAACTTTGTCGTATTTTTCGTTATTGGTGTTCCAAATAGCGAGGTAAATAAAACTTTACTCTCATCCGTACGAACTTTGTGCTTCTTACCTGAATCACTGCTTAACTTTGGTTTGCTAACCATGCCTTCATTGTTGGCAGCAGTTGCTACAGAAGTTGGTGTCGATCCAGCTCCACTAATGACACCAGATACAGCCACTCCACCACCTTTCATTAATTTTTGACGAAATTCATCAGATGGACATTCAAAAATGAATTTTTTCACTTCACAACGATGCTGCGGAGGTCCAGCATGCTGCAGATCTAAGTCGTATGTGAATTGTACACGTTTTGGCTCGTCTCGATTACGAAAGTATATATCAATATTTAAAAGAAAACCCGCATAGCCAGATTCCTTTATAACGTATGGTGGGTCTTTAAGTACTGTAAAAAAAGAAGAAATAAATAATAGAATTCAAAACTTTAAAATTATTTTTAGTTTTTAGTTTTTTCATGTCAGAATTTGTGTCATCAGTAGGTGGAAAAATGTCTATCCTTTTTATTTTTTTTTAATCGCAATGTTAAAAAAAACGGTTTTATGTGACAATAATATATCGAACATTTTTTTTTTAACAAAGTTATTGTAATTTTCGGTAACTTTATAAACAAAAACTTGTTGTTCTTGCACAAATCAACCGATTTGAACTTTGGCATATCGAAGGGATGAAATTGTGTACATTTTTCAGATTTAAAAGAGCAGAATACGATAAAAAATTAATTGTTTACAAACAATTACTGAAATAATAATGAAAACTTAAGTTTTTTGAAATTTTCCAAACGACTATCTCAGTTCATAAATTCTCTTCGATATGCCAGTTTCATTGAAATTTATTTGTTCAAGTGTAAAAAGCTTTTATATACATAGTTGACAAAAATTCCTTTTACTATAACTTTGTAAAAAAAAATTAGTTGAGATATTTTTATGATCACATAGAATTGTTTTTTCAGCATTTCGATAAAAAAATTAGGATAACCAGTTTTTTTCTGCTGATTACAAGAAATCTGCTCCTATGATCAAACTGAATTGCTTTGAAAATATTATTATAATACTGTTGACAGTTTTTATTTATGTTACTCAATAGATTTATAATAAATTCCTAATGTTAATTTTTTATACAGATTCATTTGAGCGGAACAAATGACATGCAAAAGAAAAAACAAAAATTATTGCCCTAAATTGTTATTGACATAGTTCAGAAACAAAATTATTCACATAAATAAAATTTTAGCGTAATCAATAAAAATACAAGAAATGTAATTTATAAAAAATTATCAGATAAATAATGGTGTTTTTTAATCACTTTTTCTGTATATATAGCACATTCAGTTGGTAGCTTTTACCTTGCTAAGGGTCGCGAAAATTTTTTCTTAATATTTTGTTTCTTTCGTATGATGCAAAAAAATATAGATTATTTTCTTCCCTCAGACTAGTAGTATCTGAGATACAAGAATCTTATATTGGTATATATCTTATATTAGTATATAGCAATAAGTTAAACATAACAAAGATAATAAAATATGATTTAGCGAATTTTTTTTAACAAATTTAAAAGCAAAGTTCCCACATTAGTCTCTTAATATTTTGAATTTAAAAAATTTTTTAATTTAAATCTTTTTACCGCTTTAAGCCACCGCGCTTTTTTTAAAAAAATAACACATCTTCGTTTTAAATTTATATTTGAAATCGTCTCATGCTGATGATGACTCAAACAGAGTCGAAATGCTTTCAAATATAAATTTAAAACGAAGATAAATGTTTTATTTTTCTAAAAAAAAGCGCGGTCGTTTAAGGCGAAAAAAAGATTTAAATTAAAAAAAAATTTTAAATTGTAAATAAGATTTAGTTTTTGTAACTAATAATAAATTTAAACATTAGTCTCTAGTTTTCCAGAAACTTATTATCGCATTGAAGCAATGTATGTTTTTTTGGGGTGGATTTTAATACAAATAATTTTGGTAATAGAAACGTAATTAGAAATTTTTGTAGTAATTATATTATGTCTGTATTTTACAACAGTATGGCTACGCATCGCAACATGCAACAAAATACGGCATCATTCACCCTTATTTTGTGCCTATAACCATCAGACTAGTTTTTAAAAAGGTCAAGTTCAATTTTTTGCTCTTAGTTTGTACTACGTCGTAATTTACATTCATGTAGCTTACCTCTGCGCAGGCCTTCTCTAACTTTTCAATACAAAGCTTATATGATTGATGGAAAAAAGCTGGACTCTTATGATTTTACACCACTTTACACTTGCTATGAGTCTGACTTAATACTTAAAAAGAGACATTTAGATTTTCGTTTCTATTTTGAAAATAGAAATGAAAACAGCTGGATCGGTCATCCAAAATTTAAAACAGAAAATCAAAGCGGTGAGGATCGTTTTCAAATCAAAGGGTATGTATGTACATAAATAAGCGAATTTGTCAAATTCACGAAAACCCAATGCATCCACGACGCATCATTGTTTGGTGCGGATTTTTGGCTGACAAAATTGATCGGATCGATGATAGCTGATTTCTAGGTCGTGTAATCTCAAAAAATGCTGATCAGAATTAGATATCAATTTCAGTCACCTTGTGACTTTTTTCTTTGTGGTTTTATCTAAATTCACATCACAAACCACAAAAAGATCTTGAGCTTAAAGCGGAGATCCAAATGAAATCTGAAATTTATATTACAGTAGACTTCCAATATAACGTATAAAGATATAACGAATTTCCATTTTAACGAACAGTTTTTCAAATTGAGACTTTTCCATTGATGTCTCTAAATTAAGAACGCTAAATATGTTTTACGTTCCTAATAACGAACATTGTTTAATTCAAAAATAACTGTTGAACTGAAACAACTTTTTTTTACCAGTAAAGGTGATCGCCAGTAAGAAAAGCATTGCAAAATCTATTTTAACGTTTATACGAGTTAATATATGCTATAATAAAAGCCAGTTTCTTTAATAAAATACACTTCGATATAACTAATTTTACGATACGATTACGATTTTACTGTCCCGTGCATTAATTAGTTCGTTATATTGGACGTCTACTGTATTAGATAATTATATGAAGAGAACACTGTAATGTAATCACGATTGTTTTATATAAATTTATTTTACCATTTGTATTCCTATACAACAACTATTTTGTTATTTGTGGCTCATCATCGCATTGGTAAATAAAAAATGAGTAAACAATATACGAAATTTTATAATCTACATTTATTATTCAAGCTTTTTACGTAATTCGCACCAGAATGTTGGCGAAAAAATAATTATAGTATCATTTTTGCAACATGGCATCACGAGTGGCAAGACTACAAGGTCGAATGCTCAGAAAATTCATTAATACGTCATTCTTAGCAGCTATTAGCTATTTAACAAACTAATCAAAATAATGAATATAATCAGATATAATCCTCCATCTCCTCACGAAGCATAGTTCATCAATCAGAACTCTTCTATCGTGTATGTTCATTAGTGAGTGACTTAAATTCTTCCCATTTCCACGATTCACAGATTTTTGTTCCAGTAAATGTTTCCAAGATGATTTGAGATGTATGCGTTTGCTGCCACTCTTGAGAGATTTACTCCAATGCTTGTCGGCAGACTTCGGACTGTTTTGAGGCATTGAGAATATCATGATACACCTGTAGTTGTGGCAACATTCTTTTGGAGTTTTCACCTAGGTCCCTAAAAGCCAGAATTCAGGTACACATGTGTTTTTCTGAAGTTTAGTTATATAAGTTCAGCTTACTACGGGTACGCTTTAAACATTTCGGCAACTATGCAATCTGTGCTCGCTGCAAGACAATACCAACAAATTCACAATTCTTTCTGAACCCATATTCATTATAACCAACGCATATCAGGGTCCTTTAAAAGGTTTCTCATTTAAATTTAAGGCCCAAAACTTTTTTCCTTGGTTCGGAAAAGATGTTCAAAAACGCTTCGTTTAAGATCCCGAAAAGATTGTAGGATTGGGATTATAGTTTAGTGATAGGGCCGGTCAATCGAGGACTTCAAAACTACTGTCTCACAGATTTTATAACAACTTATACCTAGTACAATCCATGATTCCATTTGTTTTTTGGAAGCGGCCGACTCCACTAGCTGAAAATCATGATACATATTTCTAGACTACATCCTTAGTGCAGAACATTGATCTTATAGTTGCGTGGATCTATTTTTATACGGCGGACTTAAAAATTGCTCTCTGAATTAATCAAATTAAATTTACACTCGCATAACCAATTCCTTTTAAGTGCGATTTAAAATCAGCTATGCTTTGAAGCAATGGTATTTCGAAATCCTAGTGGTACATACAAAATAAAGTGTGTATGTAATTGGTACACACCAGAAGTAAAAAAAAAGAAAATTAAAGTTGAAAAATATTGAGTATAAAAAAAAATTGAATAATATCGAAAAGATCGATAAAATTCGAATTGTTTCCAGACATTGAAAAATCAAAGAGCGTTAAAAAACATAAAATTGGGAAAGTATCAAAAAAATCCAAAAAAGTCGATTGAGTTTAGGAAGTATACGAAAAGTATGTATAGAAAAATGTCGAAAAACACTAAAATATCAAAAAGTGAGGAAAAACATAAAAAAACTCGATAAAAGTTAGAGAGCATTAGACATAAAAAAAATTAAGTCAATAAATCAAAACTTGCGAAAATCGAAAACTCAAAAGATACTGACATAAGTAATTTTTGCCTATAACGCTTTCTGCAATCAAATTTTTGAAGCTCTATTATCTCCGTATTAATTTGCTGCAATAGGTATAATAGTTTAGAACTACTTATGTATGTACTTATAGCTTACTTACTTCAAGACTGGCATAACTCAAAAAACCAAAACTGGGAGAAAAACGCATTTAAAGTTTTCAATAAGTTACTTTTTATATGAAAATTATGTAAAGTATGTCTACATAAACTCTTCTCATAAGGAAGTTTATAAGATACCTTTTTGATTTTTTCACACAAAATAGGACACGAAATGGCGGATATTTCTACTTAGATTAAGGCTCTTACACAGCTTAAAAGCCAATATTATTTTTCATGGTATGCATATGTTTAGAGTAAATCAATTAAAACTGGAAAAATTGTACCATTTGTTTGTAGAATCGGAAACACTATTAGTAAAATCTTATTGGTTCTTATATTTTGTCCAAAAATGGGTTCAAAAGGACTATTATAAGCTAGAGAACGTTTCCGAAAACAAATTTGAAGTCGACTTTGCAAACGACTTTTTCGCTTTCAATAGATTCCCTAATTACACCAAATACATCGTTCCTCCCCAAATTATTCGAGAAAACCATCGATTTCAACAATCAAGTCAGAATGTGTGCTGGGTGTTTTTTCCAGACGTTCATTTGAAATATTTCCTTTCTTAGAGATGGGTACCAAACTGGCTTCTATATAAAATGGTAATAGGTTGAACACATTTCTGGCGTATGTGGTCATATTGCGAGGTTGGGAATTGATTCTGCTTCCCTCCCCTAACACATTTTATCTTTTGTGCGTCTCCGAAAGTTAAATATTCTAAACTAAAATAACAAAATAGCTTACAATATAGGTATATAGCTTACCTCTTTTTGGTTTTGGAAAAGATTCATGTAGGTTGAAGACTACTTTCTCAACAAACGTACTGATGTCAGTCTTATTGACACCCTGTACGTAAAGCTCCCAGTCATGTGTGAAACCCTCTGGGGTCTTTTTACTGCGTAACTTTGAAGTGTGTCCAATCTCAAATTGCACTTTAACGGCCATTTTCGCGCAGAATGGAATAAAATCTTCCAAATATTATAATTTTAACAATTTACATATAAATGCAATTTGGTTTTATCTAAAAAAAAAAATAAATAACAATTAATCAGTGATAAGAAAAACAAAAAAACATGAATGCATGCGTGATTTTTGTCAGGAAATAACGAGCTCTAGACAATCGACACTTAAAAATTGGGGAGTGGTGCGACGCAGTGTAACAGCGTGTCGCAGGACAATTTACAGATCTTCGGTAAATTGGAGCAAACAAACGTACAAACCAAAAAATGCAGAAAAAACATACACACACTGCTAATACACGCGCGCATACAAAACACAGGCAAGCAGGGAATAATCAATAGTTGCAGCACTTAAATTGTTGTTGCTTGAAATTATTTACTTTTTTTAAGTAATTGTAAGTTCCATTAATTGCAAATTGTCTCTGGTTTTTTTTTTGCTGCGGTGTTTCAACTCAAAAAACCAAAGGTGAAATTGTAGGAAGTTATGAGGGAAAATTTGTGTCAAAATTTTTGTTTGCTGTGCGCTGCATTTCGTGTTTCTCAAATTTTTCACTTTTAAACTTACATGGCGTTCGTTTTTTCGAATTCCTATTAATTGCTAAAACTCAATATATTGATTTCTTTAAATTTTCTATTTATTTCAACAAATTTTTAACTATTTTCTGGCGCAATATGTTGTCCATGATGTTTTCGCTCCAATTTGATGTAGAAGAACAATCCGTTTTCAATTTTCTTCTTCGCATATATTTTTTTTTCTTTACTTTTCATATTTCGTTTACAATTGGCAGTACCTTTTTCAGTTTTTAACACAACTTTCTAATAAGCAATGCATGTGCGTGAAAAGGACAGCTAGCATCGTGTCAACAAGTTAGTATATTGTTATTACATTCTATATCCAAAATAATGTAGATAGTGTATTATGCTGCTATTAGTCTGCGCTAGAGGCCACCCGTGCAATTATTAGGCGTGCTATACAGCAAATATAACTTTAGTCGAAATTTAAGCAGCTTATATCCGTAAAAAGTCGATCTGCCGACATATTACCTGCGCATACATATGAATAAATAGTTTATCGGCTCAATGCTCATGTACGCATGACCAATATTGAAATGATTTCATATTTCAATGATTAATCATGCACACAAGATGGTGTATGTTCAACTAATATCAGTTCACGATGATTTTTTTGTCAATACCGGTCACTTGGCAACCCTTTTTATGCATATTTGACATTAGCTGAACATTGTATAATTATATTTATAAAAGTGAAGTGTAAACGCATAAATTCAAATAAAGGAACAGATTTACTTAAGTGCTATTTAATTAAATAAAAATTATATAATGAACAAGTGTCGCACGGATCTGGTTTCGGAGATATAGCTATCGGAAATTGAGGATATAGCATTCCTATTGATTCTATTTAGACATTGCCAAAATTCCAGTCAGGTAATTTAATAAGTTACAATATTGGTGCAAAATTTGGTGAAATATTTTTTTTCAAAAAACCGTTATTTTTCCAAAAAATCAGTTTAAAACGTATCGTTTTGTAAACATATTCGGAAAGCTCAATCCATTTATTTTAAAATTATGACTTTTATTCCCTTTCTTACCGAAAAAAATAAAGATCATTCGGATGAATTTTGGCAAGTTTTTAATATATTTTTTATAAGATGTTTTCTCTTCGACAATATCATTATCAAATACAGTGGCTCACAGCTTAACCTTAGAACCGTGTTTGGGGTACTGGAGGCTCCAAACGATTTTCAAAAGAGAATTCATTTTACAAACGTATAATAACAAACATACATATGTAAATATGTACAAATAAAATTATTTCAACTACATATTTCCAAAAAAATGTAATTTTTCTTTCGATAAATAAGAAAAAAACACTGAAAATGTATGCAATTGCCATATGAAGAATAAAGAGCCCAATACACGGGATTAGGACAATTTAACCAAACGCGGTTCTAAGGTTAACTTCAACACCATATAATTTTTAAACTAAATGGAATATTTAAAAGTGCAAAAATTGTAGTTTAAAAAAAAGTTTTTTTTTTGTTAAAAAGTATTATATGGAATTTTAAAAATTAAAAATAAAAACATAAGTACTACTACATAAATTTCATGTCACAGCTTATTTTATGCAGATAGGTATTAACTGTAAAACATTGTCAAAAATAATAATTTTGTAATTTTTAATATTTAGTGTGGTAGCCTCTTTGGTCAACTACGGCTTAAAGGCGGTTTGGCATCGAAGCTGCAAGTTTGTTAGTGGTTTTTAGCGGAATATTACGCCACTCAATTTTAAGTGCCTTTTTTTAGGTCGTTCGGTCATAAATTTACAATCAAATGCGGGCACTTGTATATTAACCAGGACTGGACTGCCGCTTTTTGTTTTGGGTCTTTGTCTTGGTAAAACCGTAAATGTGTATGCATGCCCAGACTTTCAGCACTTTGCAGCAAGTTGACCTTGAAAATCTAAAGGTACTCATAATATTTCATATAAATCCAAATGTTCGGTACCACCGGCCACCAGCCACCGGCTTCGTTAGCCACAGTAATTCTACATTAAAGTTAGGGAAAAATATTTTATATATGTTTAGGAAATCGTATATAATAAAATTAATAAAAAAATAACGCTTAGATACCTTCTTCCACTTCAAATCTCTTGCTACAAAGTTGGAGATATAAATTACTTCAAAAATGATTGCAAAACAGGGATTTGGAGAAAAATTTCGAGGGAATATTTCTTACAATTAGGTTTCCTATAATTAGGAATTCTCAATAATCCGCGAGCTGTATTTATTTGAAAATTTATCTATTGAAATTGGAATAAAAATGAGATAGAAATCGACTAACACGCAGGTTCAGTGCAGCACTTTTGGTGGCGGCAAATTATAAAAAGGCCACCATAAATGTATTTTACCTTACCCAAAGAAATTAAAACATAAGGCCTTTTATATGCTCTTCAAACTTTACTCTGAATCATATATATAAAAACTAACTTTGCATCCCTTAGGCCGGGTATGATTGTCCTCCCGTATTGCAATGCTGGCGAGCACATTCAAAAACAAACAACATAATCTATTATTATAAGGAATCATACACACATATATACATATTATTGAAAAGAATCATACATAATTACATGAACCAAGATCCCCGACATGGCTATGAAAAAGGAGAGATCCAAAAGAAATTCAATTTAGTTTTATTTAGTGTATTTTTGAATAATTAAAAAAGATCTTAAATATTTTTTTTAAATAATTTATAAAACAATAGTAAATTCAATTTCTATTATTTACGCTTCTTAAAATCTGAAATGGCCACATATTACGTTATGGTGCTTCCATATCTCTTAACTAAAGTGAATCTTCTTCCAAAAAATTTAATTTCAGATCACGAGATATTTTTTTAATTTTGTTATCTAATGTTTTATCTTCATATTCACAAATATAATGGTGTCTGGATGTACACTCTTGACCATAGTATATGTAGGAGTGCTTAGACGTGTTGTACGACAGACGAAGACATCGACCCTGACCCTTTATTTCGATTGTGTTGTTTAAAATTGTTTCATTTGATTCCGTATCGGTGTCTGATTTCTTCTTTTTGTCGTCCAATGACAAATCATCTTTTTTACTAACGGTATTATCATTACCTCCAGCACCGTCTTGTTGTGACATGGCAATGGATGTGAGATTCATGTTTGGATTAACTGGTTTTGCTGAATTTGACCAAATCCAAAGTAAGCCTGGATTAAGGCCACCAACCCAAAAGTCTCGCCCGCGATGATTTGGTTGATTTAGTAGATATGCCATTATTTCCTCATTTTCTGAGGTCTTCTCAAACTCTGCTAAATGTGCGTTGAGCGCTTTGCACGCTGAGTTTGCCGTCTTCCAGTTAACTTGTTGATGACTGTTGATGTAATAGCAATTGTCACTAATGCGTGAAAAATTCGTAGGGCATGGATCACGCACTGTAAAAAAAAACGACATTATATTATAAAAAGCTTCTGTTCAAAAAAGTACATATCCATACAAGAATAAAGAATATAACTCAATTGTTATAGTTTTGAGAAAACTTAATCTTCAATGAAAAAGGTATGCTTTCTGCTGCTCATAAATAGAGACTGCTAAATCCTAGAAATATCCCTCATAAACTATTTTCGCTGAAACATCCGATTCCAACTTAAAGTTTTACTCTTAAAATATATGTGATTTTACGGAGAGGAACGGATATTTTTGAGATTAGTAAGTCCATAAAATGAAATTATCTCTGCTTATAAGAATCCATTAAATTTTTTTGCTTTTTGCATTTGCCTCACGGTGGGCTTTAACCAACTTTTAATAAAAGTGTGAGTTACTACAAAAACATTAATTGGGGACTATTTGGAATGTAATTTGGAGTCGATATATGAAAAACATAAGAAATCTTTAGAGCTTTTTTTTTTAAATCAATATTTACTGTTTTTAAATATTGCATAAGCAAAACATACGTATGAAATTTAAAAAGTTTCCAATTTTGTTCAAACTTTGACAGGTGTTTTATTAGATAGCACCACAGTCCAAATTTCAACTCTCTATGTGGTCGGAGTCCTGAGAAAGAGCCATATTTTGGCCTGAAAATAGCCGTAGTTGGACCGTTTTAAAAATGTTAGTAAAAGCCCACAAATCTAAGTTTAAAGTTATGGATATCAATTTTTTTTGTTATGTCATCTACTATACACAAGAAATAATTTTAAGCTTCTAGACCTTACGAACTTTATTTGCGACCAGAAAAACGCCTTAGTAAAATATGACAACTTTGCAAATGATGCCCTATATCAAAATCTTACTCATAATACTTAAATTATACTGCCCATTGTTAATATTTTTATACACTTCAAAATGAGATCTCACTCAGTGAAAATGGTTAACCAGGTTCAGAGATATTAGACATTGAATTCGGCTTTTTTTCGCAAAAATTGAGTTTTTTTCAAACTTTGACCTTACAGTACTCGGGACTTCGACTATTTAGAGAGCTGAAATTTGTGCTGTGGGGTTAACTTTCAAGGTCCTTGAATGTGTCAAAATTTGAGCAAAATCGGATGTTTCTTAAATTTCATACGTGAGTTGCACGTATTTCATACGTATGTAGTATTACTAAAAAACAATAAATATGGAATTAAAAAAAAAGCTCTAAGGATTGTTTTCTTTTTGATGTATGTATATTGACTATAAATAACATCCCAAATAATTCCCCATTCAAATTTTTGTAGTAACTCAACTTGTCATTTAAACTTGGTTAAAGCTCACCGTGGCCTTTTATTAGAGAAGATAAAAGACATTGCAAGCAATTGTAATAAACTCGTTTGGCGGAAAGATCAGACCTCAGATTCTGCTTTGTCAAACCTGAAATATTTTTTGAGTGGGGTCTGATGTTTCCGTGGATTGAACAATTTTGTTGAGATTGAGGAGTCTCGTAAATTAATAAACTCTGGTCTCCTTCTATATCCTCCTACTCAAAAAATATATGTGATTTGATTGAGGAGAGGGGTGCGCCGGATTAATTTTTTCGAAAAATAATTTTCCGAGAATATCTCTGACTAAAAATTGTACTGAAAAATGTATGTGATATTACTGAGAGCTACGGGTATCAATCTCATATATCCAACATATTAGATTTTACTCAATCCACTTCCATAATTTTTTCAGCATATTAACTATCCTTTACCACCACAAAAAACACCCGCTAACCAATCGCAGGGTCATTTGCAGATCTCTGCTAAGGGTCGATAATTTACTTAAAGAATTTTATAACAGCATATCTGGCATATATCATATTACTTACCTTCTTTTTGGTTATTTCCTGCCATAAGATAGTATACCAATTGCTCCGCTCTTCGAATACGGCTTTCTAGATAGTCCACGCGGTAGACTAATTTTTCAATAGCGCCCAGAAGGTAAAGGTCATTTTCAGAAACAGCACGAAAAGTTTGGGTACTGACTGGTGGTGGAATATGATGTTGCTGCGACTGTGAAGGTGGTCGTATTTGTGGCAGTTGCTGTTGCGTTTGTGCTGGTGGACCACTTGGTGTTATACTATTGCTTCCAACCCCGCTAACACCAGCACCACCACCAAACCCAAAAAGCGATTGCAAAAATCCAGGCTGTTGCTGCTGCTGATGTTGTTGTGTTTGCTGTTGTTGCTGATGATGTATCATTTGATTAGTCATAGGTCGAAATTGTGGACTTACTACTTTTATTGGTGGCCTCATATGTGGCTCTAATTCTACTTCTTCACCAATTCTTTTTGTTATGTAAACATTGGGATTGTTTGTTGGTATATATCGTTTATAAGCAGATGAATGGTAACTGAGCGGAGCTTGATGATTTTGCATTGGACCCATAACATTCATATTAGAGTTAATTTGATAATTTGAGTTCGAACCAGCCATATCATTTGGCATACCATTACTCATGAATGACAAATCTTTAGATGTGCGACTACTGGAACTGGAACTATGGAAAAAAAATTTGCTTATAAAATTAATTTTTGAATAATATTTTCGAAAAGATGGGACGATGGGATGGGAAACGATTTTTGTGAATATACGAAAAAAGAATTTTTATTTTGTTTTGAAAATTCGAAAACTTTAGGAATTATTTATCAACCGTGGCGGTAGTGATTTTATTATAACTACTCGGTTTATAAAGGGTGTTCAAATTTGAGGTATCTTTTTAAATTGACCGTCATTTTTTTTAACAGATACTAAGTAGATTACAGCAATGTTATTTTAGGTATAAAGTAAATACATTCCGGTTAGTTAGAGTGGATCTTTACACGATTGTCAACGTGTTTTCATTATTAAATCTTATTGTAAATATGGTGAAAGTTATTCAGAAGTTAGAAGAAAATTTTGTTCAAAATACGGTTGGAAAAATGCCCCGGCAGACCGTGCTATTAAACTTATTGACGAATTTGAAAAAATTGGTTCAGTTCAAGAGAAGAGCAGCAGAATTTACCACCATGAAAGTTTTGCAGCTGTTAGCACAAGTATTACTGAAGTGCCGAGGACATCAACGAGCTTCGATAGAAACTTTTTGTGGAGTCAATTGGAAGATATTGATGTGCTGAGTATCTGGTGTCAACAGGACGGTGCAGCATGCCACTATTTTTAAATTTAAAATGATACCTCAAATTTGAACACCATTTAGCTTCTTCAAAAGTCAATAAGGATTTCCTTATACCAACAACATTTCGTCGTTTTGATATTAGGACAGTCTTTCTGAAAGTGTTGAAAATTTGCTCTCTCAGACCTCTAAAACCCTCTGAGTAACTAATCAGGTCAATGTAGAAACTCCAAAAACGAAATTTGAATAAACAAATAAGAAATATTGACAAACAATATGTTGAAATCCCTACGTGATTCTCGGCACGAGTTTACCAAATTACCAGGACCAATTTAATTCGATCCTTACTTCGTTTGTCATGCTTCTAAATTAACAAGACTATCGGCCTTTGCTAATGAATGTCTGCTCAATTAAAAATATTTTAAATTATAATTTATTTAGTATTTTTATCAAAGATACCTTAAAACATAATCCTCTAAAAACTGCGACCACACCAAACCCGATGGATCTTTGATAAGTTGACGTGCCTCGATCAATGACTCATTCGCATACTTGGGAACTTCATTTCCAAGTTTTGCATTGCATAACACTGCATTGGCCAAGTTCAAAACGATTACCGCACACAAAATTGAATATTGTTTAATTTTCATACCATTTTGAAGACGACTCATTATAACTGAAAATTTGTTTTTATTTGTTTTACTTTGAGCTTTCGTTTTCATTGCCCCACATAAGTGCGAGTACGAGCACACATTCGTAAATATTAAATTAACTTTTTTTATTTATTTGTTATTTTATTATTGCAATTATTTTATTGATATATGTAAATGTATACTATATATATTTAAATGTTTTTCCAAAAATATTTTTGAACACAAGTTATTTTATCCCGGTCTCGACTTGTGTATTCAAACGATTTTAAACTACGTCTGCGCACAGTCTACATGATGAAGACTAAATTTTGCCGTTGAATTAAAAATTTGAATATCATGTATTTTATTGACTATACCGCCTTACACATACATGTTCATATGTATATTAGGGTGTTTTGTTTTTTTTCTTGAACTTAAATGATTATTTTTAAGTACATATACATATGTACTCATTCAAGTCCATTCACAAGAAAATTTCCAAATTCGTTCGAAGGTCGATGAATCCATACAATCTTGAGCCTTTTGCTCAAAAAGAGGAAAATATTTGAATATTCAGATTATTATCATTTTTAAGGTAACTTATTGCCAGGGCTGCCAACTGTTACAGAAACAATTCCCGGCCTTCTCTCGACAACTTATGTTTTCTACAAATGTAAGAAAAAATATAATATTACATAGTAATAAGTAAAAATAAAGGTAATGTCAAATTCACGGCTATTTCAGAGATTTTCTGAATACTTACCTAGCCCCCTGGTGTTTGAAAGTGTTATAAGACAAATTGTTTTCAAAGTTATAATCAAGTTTTTGTCACAGATCAACATTAATTGTTTTATGTGGCGAAAGTTTCTTAAGTTCCTTAAAAAAGACTTCAAAATTCAAGGTGCCAACATATATTCAAATTTTACCATATTTGGTATGTACATAAGTGTACTTGTATAAGAGCGAAATTTTTAAAGAACAATAAATCATCTTAAAAATGACACTAACCGTAGATTTATTTCTAAAAACACCTTTCCTCTTTTTCTCATTTTAAGCAAAAGTGATGATACATTTTTGTATGAAAAAATCTTCATCAATCATGGACGGCCTATTACTATTTGAGTTCGGAAATTTTGAATTCCCATCTGCTTTAATACTACAAATTTATCATGTAAATTAAAAAAAAATTATTTTTTCTAAAATAAAAACAAAAACACCCTAATGTATGTATGTCGGTTGTAGCTGATGTATGTGTCGGTGTTCCATGACGTCGGCGATATTGTTAGTGGGGAGCGCTTACAATGAATGATGGTAAGAAATGCGAAATGTAACTTTCTCTATTATTCATTTCGCTTTTAACTCGAAACTGGTATAAACTCTTCAATTAAGGCCCTATTTTATTAAATCACAAAAAAATTTTTAAACAGATTTTCATAACATAAATCGTATAACACATATGAAGCATATAGGCATGATATGCGTCTAGTACATATCAATAAATTTTGAACATGAAATCTGGGAGTTTTTTAGCAAGATATATATTTTTATTATTTGCTTTTGTTTCCTTTGCATAGTTTTTCAAAGTATTTTTTATGTACATTGCCCATCTGATGTTTCCGTTTCAAGGTTAAATAATTTTCTTAGCATAGGTGGCACGCCTATTGCTTGTTTGTCTCCCGAAGCGTTTCTATTTACTAAAATATTCATTTCTGATTGGCTTTGTTAAGCGGAGGCAAAAAAAAAAATTAATAGGCCTCACGTCTTGATTTATGGTATTATGATTATGGTACATATAGATAAAATTTCAGGAATTCAGAAAAATGTCATTTGTTTTGCTCTCAAAGGCTTAAATTATATTGACTCTTCGAACCTTCCTCCTTACGAGAAACATAATGTTTATTTAAAGTTATTACTTATGCAGTCTTTGAGCATCTACAGAAAATTGCGAATATACATCAACTTGTAACTGAGTATCTTATTGTACTGCACCAGAACTTCAAAACTACATATATTCGCCTATTTATATATAGATTATTTTGTCGACCGTTCTGTAGAATAAGTTCCTTGGAATTGCGTAGAACAAAACATTAGCTTGTCGGAAGATCAACTCAAGCTTATATTTTGTATGCCAGAATAGTAAAATAGTACCTTATTATAATGACTTAAAAAAACACGGTATCTATAACCATTTTGTGGGCAATTGTAAAGTCACACAAACCTACTGTCCATAATTAAATGACAAGCGATTTCAATTTAAATTTCTTTAGAAGTACCATGCTTTGAGATAATGAAGTAAACAAGAAACGGGAATTTCTTTATATTGACTCTGGCTTGATGCGGAACGTTTTTAATAATTTTATTGGCTGAAGCAGATAATATATTTATAAATTTCTTAAAAATTTATTTTAAAGAATTGACTATTATTGTTAAAGAAACTATATGGGAAATTTTTATAATTTATTCTATACGGAAACATATAAAACCAAAATGTTTTTGTTGTCACTTTCATATATTTGTGATTTGGCAAACCTGGACGAAATTTCATAGGGCCTTCCCTGATAAGGCTGCAGTATGACTAGTATCTTTCCCATACCTAATCCGGAATTATTTAATACATTTCCACCTTTAAGATCCTGATAAGATTCACACATGGCTGCCTGTAATATGGTCCGACATTCGTAGCCTGATCCGGAGCTTACTCAGGTGGTTTCTGAAACAGAAATTCGGCCCACCTTTCCTTCTTCTTGAGTAATTGAGAATTGAGAATTCTCTTAGCTAAAGCGCTGTTTTCCAATTTCATGCCGTATACGAGATGTTGAGGGATTGTCAGTTTTTGAAATAAATTCGCTTCATTCACAGGTAATTTTTTCCTCGGTTGAATCTTTTGCTTTATACATCGTCTTCGCAAACAAAATTAAAAAGACGACTCAAAATTTTTTCTGTAAAGACTTAATCCAGCTATCCAGCACTCAGTAAACAAAAACAGGCAAAATTAATGTCTTAAACGGCATTACTTTGATACTTCGAGCCCAAAAATGTTGATAGCCAAAACTGCAATCGTTTTATGATCTCCACCAATGTGACGTTGGTAAAGTGAAACCCAAACTCTGCCGACAAGCATTGGAGTGCAAGTGTCGGGATAGCAGGAAATGGGTCCGTCATAAATCACATTGGAAACAACCACTAAGTGAACTTAAGTGCACAGTGGCAGGATTTTGTAAAAATCATATACTCTGGCAGGAGGTAAAGAACACAAAAGTAGATTTCTTTATTTGTATCATATTCAAAATAAATAAAAACTATTTGTTTGTTGTTTAGTTTTTTTCTTTCAGTGTATTATTATATAATAATTATAATGATTTTACTCTTCGCTCAAATAAAAAGTACTATAAAATAAATAAATAAATAATAAAAATATTTAATCGTTTAAATATAGTATTTTATTTCAATATACGCGCGCTGAAGCAGTCACATTTTGGTTCCATGGTAAGCAGCTCAGATGCGAATAATTTTTTAAAAGCATTTTTTTCTTTTGTTTTGTAAATAAAAAAAATAATTTTGGTGTTAAGAATTTTTCTTTTAGGTTAACTGGTCCGTTGTTCGATGGAAAATGGGTGAAAATACAAATTAATAACCAGCCAATTCGGCGAATGTGGAGTCCATTTCGTCGGCAAGAGACTTGTATCTGTCCTTGTTGATGCCCAATTCGTCTAAGAAGAAAAGTACATGTTAATTATTATTCAACATATGCTGTATAGTTAAATACATAAATACATTAAAATACAAACATAAATAAAAACAATATATTTTTTTTAGTGCAGTGTGAACAACACTTTTATTTGAAGTACACGTAGAAAAAAATAAGTTTATAAATTAATAGTAAAAAAGTTATTGTATGAGTTATTAATTTTTGCTGCGTTATGTTAGTAAGACAAGGACAAGGTTAAAATGTAGCCAGCATAATTAATTTATCAAAATGTAGCCTAGTTACAAGGAAGTTTTCACATATTACAAGGAATAATGTACAGGTATTTTGAATACAGAGTTTTGTTCCAGTAAAAATGCTTTTCAAATCTAAAACTTTTTTTCCTAAACTAATAACACGAGTAGGAATTTTTATCCGGATCGCATATGGTTGGCTAAATTAAACGCATGGAGCCAGGCTTACTGGACCATGCGAATTTGATATGACACTGATCAAAGTGCCTGATGCGGCAGGGCTTTCCCTGGTAGGGCTGTAATATGGCTAGTCTTTCCCATATCTGATACGGAATTCTTTAATACTTTTCCACCTTTTAGATCCTGATAAGATTCGCACATGGCTGCCCGTAATAGGGTCTAACATTCTTAGCCAGATCCAGAGCTGACTATGGTAGGGCTTGCCTGATAGGAATTCCTACTCGGGATATTATTATATGACTATGTACTGACATCAATGCTGTATCCCAGCAGTCATTATTTGGACTCTCGATAGTGTTGGGCTCGATACTCCTTACTTGAAAAAACAAAACAATATATGTACAAGTTCTAATTTTCTGTGAAACATATGGAATCATATTAGTTCTATTAGTATTAATGTACAATTTTCGATATAAATTGTTTATTATCGAAAGTTCTTTGAAAAAATATCTCAAAAAAACTGCTTTTTATGAATGTATTTCCTCAGAAAATAATTTCATTGTTTTATGTACGAATACATTATGTAAATATCTATCTAGAAAATTTAATAGAATTTGTTGATTGTATGTACAATGCTGAAAATTAAAAAAAAAATTATGATACAAAGAAAGTGGAACTAGGGGCTTTTACATGCCACGTAAGGGGTTATTCTGGTTTTTTCAAGTTTTAAAATTTGTTTTTTTTTATCCATTATTTTGAGCTTAGAAGGCAAATAACTGTAGTAGCTAAACTCTATTATTATTCTTATGCTTTTGGAAACTTACAGAAAACGCAATAATTTTTAACGGTTCTAGCTGTTCCGAGCGAGCTACTAACCAATATTATTGAAACTGAACCCAAGCTGCGCCAAAAAAGTAATTATTATTCTAAATATTTTTCGTTTTGTTTTTCTTTGCAAATGTTCGCCAATTTATTTGGTAAATGCTAATATTGTTAGAAAGGTGATAGATGTCGAAAATTGTAGCATAATGACGAATAAGTTTCAAATTTGAAGAAAAATGTTTACAAAATTTTGGATAATATCTCCTACGTAGTCGATATATGAAAATCTTTTGAGGCAATATATTTGAAAAACAGCTGAGAAAACAAACAAACTTTAATAATATGTCGTATTATCTGCTAAAAAAACCAGAACAACCTCTTAAGTCTAACAATAAAAAAAACTGAAATTTAACATATACATAAGTAGGTACTTTATACTATCAGTATTATTAATAATAATTTATAATAGATTTGTAAGAGTTCATAGCAAGAAACTTTCTTCTATAAACTATAGCGATAAATCCAAATATTATAAATTATTATGATTAAGCCTGAATATTTACAAAAACAATGTAAAATCACCTTTTGTCCAAATTGTCTCATGACTAACTATAAAGATGATTTTCGCTCTATTTATATACACTATGTGTAGAATATTTAATTTAATATTAAATATTCATCTTTTTTGTTCATTTTTACAGTGTATTGCTTATTTGCTTTTATTTTTGTGTGCGTGCATGAGTGTGATACTAGCTTAATGGTATGGTGCACACAGTAAAAAAAAATTGTTGCATATGAAATGATATTTTTTTTTCCAAAAACAACAAATTTCTATAAATTTTATTTACAAAATACTAAAAACGGTAAGCAAAGGCGTATCGTATCGTATTTAATGAAATTTGTGTAAATGATATTGACATGTGATAAAATTTGTGCTAAGGCAACAATATCTAATGCGATTGAATTATCTTGAAACTGTTTGATGATAATATAGTACATATATCGTTTAATATATATCGCGGAATTCTGTATGTTTTATGGTAGTCAACATAAATAAAAAGTGATAACATGTAGGTGGTATGTGCTTTTGTAATGATTTGGTAGTTTGAGTTTGTTGTTGTTATTTTTTTTCTTTAATCTTTTTTTAATATTTTGCTTTGCATTTGTAAAATTAATATCCTGTAAGTTCAGCAAATGTTGAATCCAAATCATCGCAGATTGCTTTGTATTTTTCTTTCTCATTGAAGAGCCGGTCTGCAAAAAGCATTATTTTTTTCAGTATTAACAAGAAGCATAGCAATTATATACATATCTACAAAACTACTTGGCTTAATTATAAAATTTCTACATTAGATGTAAGTTTTAAATTTTAAATATTAACATTTAAATACGATTTCGTTGTATATCCCCATCAATATGTAAGTTTTACTCTGCAAAGTTCAAGGAATGTTTTTTTTCTGGCTCATTTAAAAATAGTGACGTATTTATTGTGAGTTTCGATCTTTAAGCGTTGCCGTTTTTTAAAAATATTTGGTGAAGAATATTAACCTATATGTCATGCTTCACTCTACAAGAAAAGGAAAACATTCCACGACCTTTTGCAAGATAAAGCCTATTATTTGCTCTATTTACAAGACTAGTAGTAGATTGTTCATAAAACTGTTTCAAAATATTAAAACGGTCTATCCCAAAATTCTTAAAAACAATAAAAACATATATTATTTTATTGTTGACTAATTCGGTAAAACAATAGTTTTAAGTAGAAAATAGACCAAGCTGTGAAGCATTTATAGATTTCCGAGAACACTTCATCAAATTCCAGTACGTATGACGACCCATAATCAAAAATAAAATCACTCCCAAATCAAGTTGCGAGTTTTCTTTGCTATCGAGGTCTTGTCCACGCAGAATTCATTCAGAAGTAAAGTTACCTACAAGAGGGAATATTTTCTACTAAAAGCAACATTTTGAAAAATGCAATTAAACGATAGTCCCCCATTCCATTAAAATTTATATAAGACATTCTTTCATATTAATGTAAACTAATGTTTACCGAATATTAATCAATGTTATTTTTAAAATGATCCATTTTACGAATTTTAAATAATATACTAGAACACAAACTATTTGTTTCATATCAATTTATAGCCGCTTTAACCTTTAAAGCCATATTTTTCTGGATGTTGCATTTAAGTTTTGTATTCAAATATATGTATATTTCGAAGACTAAGTATTAAAAAATATAAACGTTCAATAAAAATATGAACTTCGCTTCTTAATATTTATATGACCTTGAAACCGACATTCAAAGTCTCAACCCCATATATTTAGCTTGATCATTGTTATTTATCGCGTTTCAGTTAGTAAAGCAAGCTATATTTTTTTAGTTTAATTTTATATCGCATAAAACTCTGCATTACTACAAGTATTTTTTTACGTAACCTATATATTAAAATTTTTTTACATAATTTCCAATAACACCGCCATAAAAAGTTACACTCTAAAAATATATTTTTATATTTTACAGCATAACTTTGTAAGGTTTGAATTGTACTATTATTACTCTGAACAAAATTACCTTCTAGCCTGTCGACTTCCTTCTGGAGACGCTTAACATGTTTCTCAGCATGTTCAGCGCGTTGTTCAGCTTCCTTCAATTTGACGGACAGTGTCTTCATTTCACGCTTGAATTCTTCAACACGTTGATTGGCCTTCTCTTCGGATACTTCCAAAGATTTCAATGAGTTACCGACGACCTAAAATAATGAAGTAAAATAAAATTACTAATTTAGAACTAGACTCCAACTTTAAAGCAACAAACAAAAAATGAATTTTCTTTACGATGTGCCGTATGGAATTCAACGATTTCGAAATACATTCAAAAACTTTTCGAAAGAGATTGGAAAATATAAACATGTATATAAATACAAAAATCTACGTTTAATTTCCATTTAAATTACCTTCAATTCTTCTTCAAGTTCCATGATCTTTGCTTCACCGGACCTGACACGATCTTCAGCCACTTCCAATTCATCTTCAACGAAGGCCAACTTGCGTGATACTTCATCAGATTTGGTATCAGCATCTTCAGCCAACATACGGGCTTCCTTCAATTGGTTGGTCAACTGATCCATACGTTCCTCATCTTGATGTGAACGGTTCTCCAATACCTTGCACATACTACATACATATAGAAGAAAAATATATATTTTTTTATAAACAAAGTTATTGAATTCTCGTTTATATCTCGATCTTGCTGTCAAAGTTCCTAATTTTGGCTTGAACTTCAATTTTCATTCCTTAAAATCATTTTCATCTCAATTGAATTTATAACTCACCGGTTGTTCTCGTCAGCAGCTTGTGTGGCTTCCAACAATTTTTGATGTGCGGTGGTTGAGCGTTCCTCAGACTTTTCCAAATCTTCTTCAATCTGTTGTACCTTACGATTCAAAGTGGCTACTTCAGATTCGGTAGAGGTCAACAATTTCTCTTTTTCCTCCAATTCTTGATTGGCCTTCTCCAAAGCTTCCTTTGATGTGACCAAATCAACATCGACTTGTACCAACTTCTTTTCTAAGTCACGGACTTCCTCATTGAGTTTGTCGGCACGTGAGTTGGCATCCTTAGCTTGATTTTCACAGGTATCAGCCTTATCCATGGCGTTATCCTTTTCAAGCTTCATCGCTTGCATCTTCTTCTTGATGGCATCCATGGTGTATGTGTTTTGTTTCTTTTACTTACAAAAGGAAAATGAAAAAATTGAAGAAAAACTCTGTAAAGAAAAGAAAAAAATATAGAGAATTTAGTATTGAACACATACATATTTTTAAAAGCGATATTTTGAAAAATATTTGTTGTCGCAATAACGTTGGGGACTTTGTTTGTACTCAAAGACCTGGCTTTGTTCCCGGTGTTCTGAAATTTGATTAATCAAAAAAAAAAAAAGTGGAGTTGCGGAAAACCTTCGAAGATCTTACTCTTGGGGCTCTCTTGAGTTCGAGGTCCAAAGATAAAGCTCAGCCTAGTCCTACTTTTATCCAGCTCTGTCCTCCGCCATTCTGCATAATCAAAACGGACACAACAAAATGGCGGTGAGGAATAAGCTAGGCTGCTGCCCTTTATGGGTTATTGTACTAATATTATTTTATGATTTTGTTTTTAGTATCTACCCATATTTATAAAAATGTAGATAATCTTAATATTTGCGATATTAATGATATATCGTAGAGTGAAATACAAAGTTAATTTTATTTAGTTTTTGAAAAAAGTATGAAATATTCTTATGCTCATTTTGACGCAGTCATACTCTCTCTTGTTTTGATTTCAATTTATAGACTTCAAACATCGTTAAATTACCCAAACTAATCGATGATAAAATGACCGGTTGTCTCTTGATTTTTAGCTATCCTTTCTTAATGTTAAGTGATTTATCGTTATTTGGTCAGCTGTCAAACCTTTGTTTCCTGTCGTGTTTAGGTAGATGAGCAAGAAAAGATAGAGAGAGGGACTCCATACATAGATAGTACATGACAACATTAAAAGTATTGCTTCTCCGAACCCACAAAGGTGTTGCTACGCCACTGTAGATAGATCTGTAAATCTCAATTATTCTTAGCTTCTGCGAACTGGAAGTAAGTTTAAATGCGATAAAAATGTAATACAATTATTACTTGTATTAAAAACAAGTAAAAGATTGAGATAAAAAGTATTTTTGTTAAAGCTTTTTTTGAGGGAGTGGCATAGCCCAAATATTCAAACTTGAATTTCAATGAATGTAGTAGGTATGTATATTAACGAAATTTGGTGGATAAGCAGAAAACACCATTGAAACTGACAAAGTAGCGCAGAGTTTACGATTGGAGGTATCACGCCCACCAATTTTGTGTATAGTAAGTTATTGAGGTGATTTGATTCAGGCGTATATACAGACTCATATTTCTTAGTTATTTTATAGAAAACTTCCCTTCTTGGGATGGGTCATGACCTCGCTTGATTTGATTCTTAATATCAAATTTTATATTATGTGCTATAACAGTTTTCTTGACTTATTATGGTTCAACGATTGCTGTATTATATGCGATATACCACGCCAATGAATGCAATATCATTAATTTTAAGTCCAGTGAAATGTAAGATTAAGCACAAGCTCTCCACCGAATTTTAAAATAATAGCTTTTTAGTTTTCTTGCTATGATTAAGTTTATTTTTAGTGGGCGGAAATACACCCCTTTATGATACTATCCCAATTTTCTTTTTGCCCTTTACCGACATTTATTCGAAAATTTTATTTTTTAAAATCAAGCCTTATTTTGTGCAAAAGTGCCACCTTATTCAATATCTACTACTTTGACAACAGCCACAACGATGTAATGCCCATTAAAATTCTCGTGATCTTAATAATTCAAGTTTGAACCCTGTAGCAGTGTCATGTCCCGATAAAAACTTTTAAAAAAAATAATTTTCATATCTTTTTTGTTACTTGTCTTTTACGGTATACAATCTTCCTTAGTTTCATTCAAATCGATCAAGCCATTTTTCATATAAACGCAACAAGCAAAAAAAAAATTCTATAATAAGTGGACAGTCATCTTTTTCCATAGGGAACATTTTTGGAACATTTTTTGTAAGCTTTAGATCACGAGGAACAAGTTAGTGTACTCCGTTTTCGTTGTCAATTCTATCGCATTTAAACTTGCTTTCAGTGCATGAGCTAATCGTGTGCATGAGCTAATCTTTCGAAAAATTTAAACGATTAAATTGTTTAATTTGGAAAATTTTTTACAACGTCACAAAAATGAACAATGACCATTCTATAAACTATGTGAACTTGTTTTTCAAGCTCTTTAACATAATCAAAATAGTATACATATGTATGTATGCATGTATTGAGTTCAATATCTAATTGCCTATATAATAGAAATTATTTTTAGGCCAAGTTAAAATGTTTTTAAAGTAAAATTCTGTGACTACTTGTGCTACACTTTGCGTATGATATCTATAGCGAATTTCGTAAGCTTAATGAAAATAAAATAAGATCATAGTGGGCGGTGATGGTATGTTAATTTTTCTCACAAGGATAAAAATCTACAGATATTTTGAGATATGTATGAAAAAAAAAGAGAAAGAGAAAAAGCTTTAAAGCTCACTTTTGTGTAGGAGGTATTTAACAAAAGCTATTATTCTTTTTCTAGATATTTAGAGTTTTGAAAAAGAGAAAGAGAAAAAGCTTTAAAGCTCGCTTTTTTGTGTAGGAGGTATTTAACAAAAAGCTTTTAAAAATTTTTTTTTCTATCGAACCTTTGACAGAAAAAAAAATCTTCTACTTTGGGCAGGTGTTGAAACATTGTTTATATTGCTATTTTCTCTCAGTGCATTTGTGTGAGTAAGTGCGATAGTGTGCAAAATTTTGTACATTTTTATGCATGTTTGTGAGTGTGTGTGTCTATGTATATTAATGTGTGTATAAAAATGTACGCATACATAAGAATAAAATTTATATATTTGTATGCACACCTATATTTATGAGTGATTTAGTTACAAGATTCCTTATAAGCATATTTGCGTGTACTGAGCTGGTCAAAAAAAAGAATATCGCTTTTATTGGGATATTTTTCACAAGTTGCATAAGATTTTTACAAGGGATTTAAAACCTTAACAAATGAAAAATATCCCTTATACGATGTAACAAAATTCAATTCAATTTTGCTTGCGAATTAAAGGTCAGTTGGAAAAAAAGGGTCAATGTCTTGAGGCAGTGTCGAGTACCGAAATTTATTTTTTTTTTGCTAATGAACTCAACTGGGTCAATAATTATTCAAAAACAAAAGTAGCTTTTAGGAATATATTCCACAAAAAATTTCTAATTTTCCACATACAAATTGAGTTTAAAAGACAATTATAACTCCTTTTAGGTTTGTTAAAATATGCCTTCCATGACAAATTAATTTAAACATTCTGTAGAACCAAACATTATTTTAATGGTATCCATTTTCTTTAAGATTATTACAATTATAAAAGCTTTTAGCATAGTACTCAAAAAAAGTATTTAAAAAAAAAACTTCACTGAAGTTCAAGCTAAATAGCTAAGAAGGCTATTATAGCTGTAGTAGCTAAACTCTATTATTATTTAGTACATATCTTAAAAGCTATCATTGAAAAGTGATTTCTTATAACATTCCAGCAATTTTTGGCTGCCCATGATACATTTCTGACCGTGTCCGAATGCAGTCAGTATCTATAAAAATAACTTGGTTGATGAGAGCTTTCACTTTGTCGTAGGCACAAGATACATTTTAATGAAAAGAATATTAATTTCCATGATCGTCGTCGTATGGCATATAATTTATAGCTTGAAAGAATTTGTTTGTAGGAATTTTTTGATATTATAAAAATTTTACAAAAACTTTTTTTTTGTTTTAAGACCAATTTGGCACACACACACCCACGTTTTTTAATACACACTTTATTCTTTTTAAATTCTTCATTTTAATTAAAATTTTTTTTCTATTATTCATTTTTTTAAGCTTCTTTTTTTAAGCCAAACCCGATTTTTTGTATTATAATTTTTGCTGGAATTTTTTATGCATATTTTGTTTTTTAACATTTATATCCTTATTGTTTCTTTAACCAACCTTAGCGTTCCAAACACACTATACGCTGTCAAAACCCCGAGAACACTGATGGCGACCAACTTTCTTATACCACAAAGCGCCCAAAAAATAGATTTTTCTAAGCAAATTAAAAAACTTCCCTTATTTTAATAACATACATACATAAAACGCACTAACACATTGGTAATAAAGAAAATTTTTTTCGAAAGCATGCATTTTTCACACACAAAAATTTCCCATTATCTTTTGCTGAAGAAGCTTTTTGTATTATAGATACATATCTTCTACGGTTTCTCAAAATTTTCTCAAGGTAAAAGATCGCTCTTTGAAATATAACGTTTACTGCTAATTTTCTTTTTGAAAAATTTTGAGAGCATGAGAGTATTTATTGGGAATTTTTTTTTCAAATATCCCAAAGTTTTATTTTTTTTTTTATAAAAATTTTAAAAACTTATACTTGTATTTATAAACGCATGTACGTATATATTTTGTGTACAGATTTATATGCTGGCATATATGAATATACATATTCTATACGTTAAATTAATCGCGAACATCCATACGTGAGTATGTTGAAGAAGCATTTTAAAAATAGAAAATTTTTCAACTCCTAGACTATGCCACCTTCCATTGAAGAAAAAAAAGCTGTTCTTGCCTTGCTTGCGCTTTTCCAAACAAAAAAAAAAAACAAAAGAAATACAAAAATAAATCCAAAAATATTAACATAGAAACATACATAAATATCTCGAAATTTTGCAATTTATAGTATTTCCCAACTGATTGCCGTTTCCAGGTCATAGCAAAATGAAATTGTGTTATTCCAAGTCTTAACAAAGCAAGAATTGCTGTACTGTAACGAAATTGTGATGATTTTTAATAAATATTATCTAGAAATATTTGCAGTCCTTCTTAATTGATTTCAAATTATATTAAGTTTTCAACAATTTAATTTTAATTTAAAAATATTTTCACATTAAAATGGAAATATGATATTCCATTGAAAATTTCAACATGAACTTTTTTTTATTTAATCTGGTGGGCGGTATTTTATAGTCTAATTCTATCTTGCAGCAAATTTCAATTTTGTATTTACTCTTTCGTTTTGTTTATTCCTAAAGAATTGATAAAATTTATAGAAAAAATATGTAAATTTATTTGCGCGAGCAGTAAAAAGAAGGTTTTGGCAAAGACATCTAAAAGCAGCTGAACGTGTAGGTTCCTTAGAATCTGAAATTAAGCAGATTTTTTTTTGATTTTGACCCACTGTACTGATGTCATTGTAACGCATAGTGTAGGAGATATCGTAGAAAAGAATCGATAGAGGAGATGACAGATTCATCGCCTATTAGTTTTATCACACGTCGTTGAACACGATCTAGCAGCTCCAAAGTAGTTTTTGGAGCCCCGGGCCAATTGTGTGAGTTGTACTCCAGTTTGGGTCTAATATAGGTGAAGTAGACAGTACGGAGATCAACTGGAGTGAAGTATTTCTTACACTGCTTCAAAAAACCAATACAAATCGAATGAATACATGACATGTCCACCTCAGGTCCGATTGAACCAATATGCCCAGAACTTCAAGAGGTGCTGACCTCGCAATATCTAAGCCAGCCATATTAATGGATGGAGGGGGGTAATCCATTCATCTGTGAGTCAAGAGACAACACTGGGTTTTAATTGCATTAAAATTGACTCGGTTAATGCGACCCTAATCGGTGGTTTTGTTTGCGACATCCATACTTTCACCGAAAAGGTGAACACATTGGTTCCATTTCTCAGAAGAACGAGACCTACGAAAACCATATTGGCGATCACTAAGTAATTCGTTGCGCTCCAGATAGTTCACAAGGTGGAAGTTTATTACGCTTTCCATATCTTCGGAGAGTGCAGAGCATATCGCAATGGGTCGGTAATTATTGGCGTTGGCAACCTCGTCGTTTTTGGAAATTGATTGGACATTAGCAACCTTCCAACATGTTGGAAATATCCCGCAAATGTAGGACATGTAAAAAAGGTTGCGTAATGGACGAGCCAGTGTTGAGGCAAACTTTCTTAACACATGGGCTGATATGCCATCGGGCCCTGAGGCTTTATTTATGTTGAGGATTGCAAGGAATTTTTTTACTGCTTTTGTTCGAAAATAAATAGTCGGCATTGACGCAGACCTACTCTGAACAGAGGTCAAGGGCTGACAGCTACTTGGGAGTGTAGCATTTTTTGTAAAGATGCTAACCAATAGATTGGCTTTATCAGCAGGGTCAGTGAATATTTGATCATTCAAAAAAAGAGTTGGAATAGTTGATGAGGACTGATTTTTCACTCCCCAAAAACTTTTGCTCTCTTTAGGTAATGAAGGGATTCTTTTGCGTACGTTTTGTTCGTGGAGATACCTTCGTTCAGTTTCTACAATATAACGCAAGATGGCAGGCAACGAATAATCTTGCTACAGATGACCAGATAATCCGTTGAAAATTATATTTTTATTTTAACATTCGCCATGTGCCTTTAACTGAGGGAAGACCACAGCGGCTGGCGTTGAGCCCGCCCTCATTAACGGAGATAACAAAGAATAAAAATAAAATAAAAATATATGAAGGCTGGTTCATAGCAACCCTAGTGAAAGTCCTGAAAAAAAGGTGACCAGTCTTTATTTTAGAACAACAGCGACATCATGATACTGTTAACCCCATCCATGATCCTCACGAAAATCCTCTTCTCTAGAGTCAGCGAAAAAACAGAACAACTTGTCCGGAAACAATAGGCAGGCCTTCATATGAACAGATCGTGTATGACCAAATAAATACCCTTTACATTATTGTAGAGCAGATAATGAGTGACAGACTTCATTATATTTAACCTTTATATTACAGAGTCTGTAGTACAGAGCCGCTATTGATAGCATCCACCGTAATTTTATATGAGATGCATTCTACAGGCAAGGTGCAGCACTCAAAATTATTAACCTCATCAAGGCATAATACGAAGGGTTTCACATGTAGAGTAATACATAACGGACTCCTTTTGAGTCCGTGTACCTAGGGTACGCGTCAAAAGTGTGTGTTGTCGCCAATCTTATTTCTAATATTATTGGACAATGCTGTCAGCAGAGCTCCAGATTCTATAAGTATGGACTTTCAGAGAGCATCTTTTCCGGAAGAAGTGTAGGTCTGAAAAGGGACAACGGTAAAACAAAAGGCATGTATATTCACCCTACCAGTATCAGTAATAACTTCATCATGATAGCCGAATCCAGCATAGATGAAGTTGATACCAGTACTAATAAGGATAACCATTCTAGAATCAACAAAGCAAAAGGTGAATTTTCCCAGCTCGTAATGTCTGGTAATCTTCTTCGTTCTTCTCAACAACAACGAAGCTCAAAACATATGAGTCAAACGTGAAGACCGTTTTTCTGTAAGGCTGTGAAACTTTTCTAACAACGCTTTGCTATACAATAGCTGCGTTCCCGTATAATATTTCATTATTTAGTCCAACATTTTTTTTCTAAAGACTTTTCAGTACAGGAACGTTTATTGCACTAAGTCCTGTAAATTGGACTAATGCATTATTCTACGAAAACAGTTAATTTCCAAATTTCTACGCCGAATTCTGTATATTCTTATGTATGTATGGTGATCCAGGACCATCTCAAATGTCGAATTGCAAATACTGTCAAGATGCAGTTTACATTCAAATCAACCTGGCAACAAGCATTGGAGCGAAACCCCCAGTGTTACAGCAAACACGATCGTCCCAAATCACCATGGAATACATGAAGGAAATGCTGAAGAGAATTATAGGTATTTGCTACTGATCGGACTTCTTGGTTGTTATAATCGTCGTAGCCTGTGACGTTAAAATTATAGAGGAAAATGAAAAAAAAAATATGAATATTCTTAAATACCATAATACCTAGGCAAAAAGGATCAAACAAAAACCAAAACTCTGTCTTTAATTTTGTCAAAATAATTTGTTATATTTGAATATGAAAAAGTCTTTTACATTTATGTAATTAATGAAAATACGTACACCTTAAAAATAATTTTTTAAATTTGTTGTTAATAAAACTATCGTTTACATTTACTTACAAAGTCATTTATTTGTATATGAAAGTATCAAGGCATGAATAATGTGAAACTAAAGAAGCAATATACATAAATATTTTAATTTTATTATTTTAAAGCTTAAGCCAAACATTAATAATATTTGTTTTTATTAAATGTAATTTGTGTTGTAAAAATGACATCAATGAAGTTCTCTGTCAAACTGTACAGGAAGTGGGAGGGGTTCCAACGCCGCCCATTTTCGTTACATTCTTGAGCATAAGTAAGCGTTTCTGAAGTTTCATCGAAAATATTTATTTTTAAAATTAATTGCTATGGATTGTGATCCTGACAGAGCTGAAACTCTTGCACACCCACTGCCTACATAGTTTAACGAAATTTCGCATGAGCTTCTGTTTATGTCCTTAAATACAATGTAGCAAAAATGTGCAAAATTGACTTCCTGACATGCCTACCTCTCAGTAAACTTCATTAGTTAAAGTGATCTAAACTCGAAAAAAAACGCTGTTTGACATTCAGACACACCTACCTACAATATAACTTTAGCAGTTATAGTACTTTAAGTTTTGCAAGAACACTATTGAAGGTGCGAGTAACTTAACATAAAATTATTTTTAATTGATCTTCTTGAATTTTTAAAAATATGTAATCTTCATGTTGATGAAAATTGCGTCCAAATTGTCTCATTTTTTTCAAGAAAAAGAAAATATGTATCTCGATGGAGGCTTAGACTTGGACTAGCGTTGCGCTTGCCCGTCTACTGATTTCATCCGTTCTCAAACGCTTAATAATTAAAAGCAAACAAAAAGAAGTACTGGATGCTACAGTATACTGCAAATGTACATAACATACATACATTTGTACGAGAGGCAGCGTTGCAATTTTGAAGGTCATTTCCTCCCGCTTAATTTATTTTGCAATTGTTAGCTTAAGCCAGAATCGTGGTCAGTCTAGTTGTGAGAGGCCGACGAAAAAACTTAAGCTCAATAACTCGGAAAGTAAGCCACATGTAAAAAATTATGTTAAGACCATTGTTGTAGAGCAGGTTGTGAATTTAATTTTGAGGAGCGCTTTCTCGCCAAATGTCTCTGATATGGAATCATGGTGATTAGCAAGTTTTTCTAACTGCTACAATATTTCGTTCGCTCTTCAAAATGTAGTAGATATGATGTATCAATGGCCGCTCAATAAAATAAAAATTAACTCACGCATCACTTATGTATGATAATTACTTCTTTTTTGTCTTTATTAAGTACACATTTTAAAAATATTTAAATTATAAAACCGCCACCTTCTTCAAATGATCTGCATAAACAAAAAATTCCCAATTTTCTTAAATTTTCAAAACAAAAAACCCAAATTTTTTTCTATTAAGTTGTTGAATCAATATAAAAATCAGAGTATAAGTTACCGGCTAAATCTAGTTTTAGGCCAAACTAGTTACCGGTAAGCGCAAGGATATTCAATGAAATCTTAATGCGAAAGTAAGTACTGTGGCTAGTGAAGTCTAAGCCAGTAGCAAAGTAAGACAATAAAACTTAACAATTTCATTGTTTGGCAAGTGGTAAATAATATCGTATGTCCAACACGAATTTCGCTACCCACAGTAGTTTTGCATTAAAATTAAATTGTATACCTTCAGACATACAAATCAACTAGTTTGACCTAGGAAAAACTAGTTAATCCTAAAAACTAGCTTGACCGGTAACATTTACAATAACATCAATTTGTTGCAAAAAATTAGTATGCAAAAAATTATAACCAAATCTGTTAGCAATTAAGTGGTTAAACCTTTGTTAAAAAAGTAAATATTTCACTAAATTCCGAAAACAGTGCGTGATGGATTTTTTAAACTAATTTTTCCAAGTTAAGGGCATGTCAATCATTAAGAAAATACTTTTTATTTCAAACCTTAAAAGCTAGCGTATTAAATGTTTGTGCAAATTAATTACATAGATGTACCTATATTTGTTTTTTTTAATTTGCTGCTTGTTATAAATCGCACCCTTACCGCCAAATTATCACAAGTATCAATGTTTCGAAATAGATCTTTTCGTACCAATCGACATGATTACTCACCAGTCCTCTGACATGTCATTTCGAAATAAGAGAATAATTTTATCGTACATGGTTGTTTACATATTAGCTGTGTATGTTTACTTTTGTAATTTAATTTTTGGATAAGTCCTCCAGTTAAATAATTTGATTTCTCAGAGAGAAATTTAACTACAAAAAGTTAATAGACAAGAATTTTTTATAATATTTATTTTGAATCGTTTCCGTACAATGTTTTTAGTGTCTTTATTATTTCCTTTTCTTTTTGTAACTTATGTGAATTGGGCGGTTAGGGCTCGAAATGTTTAAGAATTGTTAAAAACGGCAGTTAATATTTATTCTAAAGTTTTAATTTAATTTTTCGTAACTTAATTTTAATTTGTAATGGAATGTGTTTTGTTTTTTTTTATAATCTCTAGCTGCAATGCTGTTATATTTATATTTTGAATCGGTGTATGTAAACGCTTGTTAAAGTCTCCGATGGTCAGTGATTGTTAGTATGATGTTAGTTAAACTGGGTGAGAGTATTTAGTAGGCATTCAAATCGGCATATTCGAGCTCTCTGGCAATGGTTTTGTATTTCTCTTTGCCTTTACTGACTTCCTCTGAAAATGTTAAAGAAAATAGAAAGAATTAACTTACTAAGAAGAAAACATTCTGTCTGGAAATCAAAAAATAATGACTCAACTTTTGAAATATGCTGATATTAACCAATTTTTATTTTAACTTTTTTCTCATTCATTATAAGCTTATTTCTTTGTAAAATACAATAGTACGGCAAAATTAAAAATTAAACGAGTTAAACAACAATAAATAATTCAAGCTAATCAAATACAACCAGATATGCTAAAATAATACAAGAACACTCTAAATATTTGTGTATTGTTGTAGAACAACTTTATCTAAAAGTATTGATAGTATTTTTTTAATAAGTGGCTACGCCAAAACAATAAATGGATCAATCGATGATGATGTTGGTATATATTTGAATTGAAAATTGTAGTTAAACTCTTCGCAAATGTTGGAAATTGTACGAGTCGTACGCGCATATCGTCTTCAATATGTTGTTGTTGTTTATTCCTTGAGGATAAGTTCGACGAAAGCGGTGTCGAGATCGTCTCCGATATCCTTGTATCTTTCCTTCTCCAAAACGAGGTCGTCTATATAGATTTTATTTTTAATTGTTGATGAATTAAAATTAAAAAAAAAGGAAACAAAATAAAATTTAATAAAAATATAATGCACAAAATTAAACAAATAAGATTAAGACAAATAAGACGTAAAATTCAAAACTTTAGACATAACTTAAGTTACAGGCACGCAACACTTAATTACTACTTAGTATGGTTTCTTTGGCCTAAGCACCTAAAATATTTCCTAGCGAGGTGAGACGCACCATTGTTGCAAAATCCAATTCGACTTTTTCATCGATTGGTATTACAAAATTTCTTTCGAACAAAGGGAGAAAATTACACTCTTGAAGTGGATAAAATTTTTGACTATTTCCTATTGAATGGTTCGATAAAAGGATCCAAAACGAGGTTAGGGTTTAAGTTCAAAATTCATTATTGACATTTTACTATCTATGAATTTGTGAAATAAACTCAAAAGAATTCTTATGGGGGCTTACTCCACCCCATATTCACATCTATGACTATAGTCTTACTTCATATTTTTAATACAAATGTAGTTCCTGTTATTTCTGAAATCGAAGTTGATAACTTTTATGTGGACATGTACAGAGAACGAATAAAAGGAATCGTTTTTTAAAATACACACACGCAAGGCCGTAGCCATAAAATTATTTGTGGGCAAGAGTTGTGGATTGAAAAATAAAATTTTTACTTTTTTTCGAATTAGAATTTCAAAATGCCCTTTTTGTATCCGACGTATTCAACTCGATGAGCCACTAAAAAGGTCCTAACTTTTGCATAAAATCAAATCTGTATTTTCCTGATTAATAGTTCTATTAAAAATTTCAAAAATTTGTTTTTTCAGTGTATTCTATTGTTACTGAAAGTTTGTAAAAAATAAACAAAAATTTTCTAAGCATTTTTTTTTGCTTTACTAACTAACCATACCATAAAACGTATAAAAATGACAATAAAAAAGTATGGGCATTTAACTTTTTATTACAAATTAAAATCAGAACTTCAAGAAAATCGGGAGAAGTTGGGATTAAAGATATAAATATCGCCTGAAATATCCCATATACCTTAAAAAATTGGCTGCTTTAACACTATACACAAAATTGTTTAAAAAAGAAGCCCTTACAAATATTAATACATACATATATACTTATACATACATACATATAAACTTACGTATAATACAAATAAAGATTTACCTTATGATGGCGCGTCAGCAAAGCATTTTTCAAGGCATGTTATTTAGCATATTGCGAATAGTCATATTGACAACTTTTCTGGTTAATTTAACTATTTTGGCCGTACATAAATAGTTATTTTTTTGTCTTTTCATTTATTGAATGTGCAAAACAAATTGGCAGTAATTTTAAGCTTTTACGTATGTTTTTTTTTTTTTATTTATAACTTCAATAAGGTTTTTAATTTTTTTTATTGTAAAAAAGTTTTTTTTTAGTTCCATGCAAATGGCAGGCAAAAGTTGCGGTTGTGATAAAAAAAAATTATGTTTAAAAGTTCCATTTCTAATTTATGAATCTTTTTAAGCACTTTTTAGATTTAATAATTATGTATTTAACCACTTCTTAGGCTGGTGCTGCTTCGGCTGCTGGTGCCGCTTCGGCAGCTGGTGCTTCAGCTGCTGGTGGTGCAGGTTCAGCGGCGGCTGGCGCTGCTTCTGTTGCTGCTGGCGCGGCGGCATCGGCAGCTGGTGGTGCACCTTCAGCTGGTGCAGGAGCTGCAGCACCTTCTGCCGGTGGAGCTCCTTCAGATGGTGGTGCAGCAGCGGCAGCATCACCTTCAGCTGGTGCAGCCTCTTCTGCTGGTGCTGGCTCTGAGCCAGGTGGTGGTGGTTCATAATTCTTCACATATGGTACTTCAGCACCCTCTGGTGGCAAATCAATAGCATATTCAAATGGTGGCGGTGGTGGTGGTGGTGGGGTTGGTTCCTTAGGTGGTTCAGGTGCTGCTGCAGCAGTGGCAGGAGCACCTTCTTCTCCTTCAGCGGCAGCAGGTGCGCCTTCACCAGCAGCAGCAGCTGCTTCTGCAGCTTCAGCCTCTGCTGCAGCGGCAGCCTCAGCTGCAGCCTTGGCTTCTTCAATGGCGGCAAGTTCTTCTGGTGTTGGTGTAGGTAATTTTGGTGTTGGCGGTTTTGGATTGCGAGGCGTATAGAATGGTTCCAAGCCGGGAATAAGATCCAAGAAAGCTATGTCTAAGCTGTCTCCGATAAGGCAGTAACGTTCTTTCTCAACAATAAGATCGTCTGGTCAATAGGTGATTTTTTCGCAACATTTATCGTTATAAAATATGCATGATCGTTTTGTGAATGAAAGCAGGTGAGAAAGATAGTGCAAGCGATAGCGGGAAATATAGATTGAAAGCCAATCAAAGAAACAAAAAATAAAGAAAATTGATTTAAAAAATAAAAAACTGCATAAATAAAAAAAAAATTATTTAAATATTGATAGAAAGTTTCAAAAACAGTGGCGGTCATTTCAAATAACAAACTTTTTGCGCTTTCGCACGAATAGGAGCTCAACGGAAGCTCACAGTTCATATTGCAACTTCAAGCGAGCAAGTAAGTTACGAGATACCATGGCTGCCACTGAACTTTAGTAAGAGAGAAATAGGACGAACAGAACGTTTGGGATTAGGATACAAAAAGAAAAGATTGGTTATATTTTGACATTAAAAGGTTGTAATGATGTGCAAGCATTTTGAAGAAATTAATATCCTTTGGTGGTATCATAATCAAAATCCGAAATATAACAAATTTTGCAAGTGGTTTCATTTACTTCAAATTTATCTCCTCATATATGATGTACATATTTCTGTTCTACACTTTTTAAACAATTAATCACAGCACAAGTTTTCTTTAACAAACATTTTTCTATGGTTTATTCTGCTCAATCTTATGCTGGGGGAGCAGTTTCAGCTGCAGCAGGTGCTTGTACCTCAGCAGGTACTGCTTCCGTTGGTGCTGCTACTTCGGCTGGTGGAACAGCGGCTTCAGCAGCAGGTGCGCCAGTTTCAGCTGGTTGAGCCGCGGCTTCAGCAGTAGGTGCGCCAGCTTCTGTTGGTGGAGCAGCGGCTTCAGCAGTAGGTGCGCCAGCTTCTGCTAGCGGAACACCTTCGGTTGCTGGTGGAGCTCCTTCTGTGGTGGCTTCGCCAATTGGAGCTGCCTCGCCTACAACTTCAGCTGAAGGCTCAAAATTTTTAACATACGGCACTTCTGCACCTTCTGGTGGCAAGTCAATTGCATACTCAAATGGTGGTGGTGGAGGCGGTGGTGGTGGAGTTGGCTCTTTAATTGGTTCTGTTGCAACTTCTTCACCTACAGCTGAAATTGCACCTTCAGCTGGAACTGCGGCATCTGCTTCTGCACCTTCACCTGCCTCGGCGGCGGCGGCAGCTGCTTCAGCAGCAGCCAATGCAGCGGCTATAGCCGCTTCCTTAGCAGCTATCTCTTCCGGAGTTGGTGTTGGCAATTTGGGTCTAGGATTACGATCAGTATAGAATGGCTCCATACCCATTAAGTCAACGAAAGTAGCATCTAAACTGTCGCCAATCAAAGCGAAATGTTCTTTTTCAATAATGAGTTCATCTGCATTTTTGTTGTTTGTTATTGTTGGTATTGGTTGCATCATTAGATACGGAGTTTTTTCGGCAAACAAAAATATATTAAAAGAAAATATAAAATTTACAAATGCTTGAAAATTTTAATTTCTACTTCAGTAAGTTCGTTCTAATATGTACTTGGAAACATTCGGCAAACGATGAACATAAAAACACATAGCAGGCAGATGTGTGTCTTTTCACAACATACATATATCTGTATCTTCGAGGTAGTTGTATTTAAGGTGAATGAATCCAGTTTGGTAACTTTTAATTTCAAATTCTAATTCCTTGTTAAAATCATGTGGTGTTGCTTTATATGCAAATTTTGGAGCCAATGCTTTAATGTAATGAGAAAACCCTTTTGTGAACCGTGATTACAATTTAGTTATATTTTCCCGAGCCACTGATTTTAATTTTAGTCTCAATTTTTGTGTGGTTCAGAAGGTGCAACAGATTTGAAAAAAATTGTATAATTCGGGAAAAATAAACATTTATAGCGGATTAGATTTTACAAAAATATGTTACAATTTTTCTGGCGAAAAATCGTACCGATTTTAGGTCGATAACCTCCGTGCAAGATTTGTTCGTGCAACAATCTAAACTACTAAAATTATAATGCACTGAAATGGTGTGGTTCAAATATATCGGAAACTATATCCACTACATATGGGATGAAGTTTACAGTTTTTGCGTTAAACAAATTAATTTTAATTTATAAATTTAGTTTGTAATTTAAGTTTGTTAGGTAATAAAAAAGAATAATGTCAATGCACAAATTCAATTAAAGTCTATTAATGGAACAGTTTGGTATACTTAAAATAAATTTTCAATTTTTGTATTGCTATTTTTAAAGCTTTTGGAAAACAAACAATTATATTCAGTTCCGATCGAATTTTTGAACTAAACGAATGTTGCGTGCATTATTCGAACGATTCCAATTGCATTAAGTTGCTGGAATTTTATAGTATAATTATAAACACATTTTCTTGATATTTTTATATTTATTACAAATATTGTCTTTTATTTTTCAAAATACTTTATTATTAAAATTTTGTGCAAATTGCAGCAGAATGTATTGATTTGTCTTTATATAAATAACATAAATTGTAAATAAATCATTAATAGTTCTTTTTTAGACACATCCATTTCTATGTTGATAGAATATGATTTTAAATATATATTTAGTAAAAATATATGCGAAGTAAACAAAAATATATCAAATGTAATATATATAATTTTTTCTTTAAATGTCAATATGGAATGATTTAATAATTATTGTTGTTCATAACAAATTTTAATATTGCTTAATTATTTTTTTTTTATCAATTTTAGTGTCTTTTTTTCTGTTTATTGTTTCTATGTTTTTGATGTCAATGAAATATAATTAAAAAAAAAATATTACACATAATTTTACGCATTTGCTTTTCGTGTTTTTGTTGCAGTTGCAGTTTTATACATTACAATAATTAAAATAAAATAGTTCGTTATTTTAATACAGTTAAATTAAACAAAAAAAAGAATAAAATTATAGCAAATTTACGTTGGGAAGAAATACACATACGAAGAAAATAAAAATAATACAAATACATAATATTTTGTTGGCTTTTTTTAAATTAATTTTAAATTAAGAGTTAAGTTTTAAAATGCGCTTTAAAATTACAACAAAATAAAAAACAAATCATCATTATCAGAGTGTGTTAAAAAAAGAAAGAAAAAGTAATAAATGAATATTGTTAATTTTGCTGGCAAAAAAGGCAAATACGAAATGTTTTAACAAAATATAAATTAAAAAATCAAATGTTTTGCAAATACATAATACAAATTACTAAAGAAATTAATTATCATAATGCATCGAGTAAAAATGCCCGCTTAGTAATGGAAGAGTGAAAAATGGGAAACTTGGTAGTGTTGGCGGCGCAGCGGAAACGTTTTTGTTATTATTTTTTCTTTCTTGCATTTATTTTTTTGCTTATTTATTTTCATTTTTGGATAATTTAGTTTAGTTTGCTTAAGATTTAATAAAATATAAATCTTTTTAGTTAAAAATTTTCATATTTTCCATTTAGTTTGTTGCATACATTTAGGCTGGTATTTTTTTTTTAAATATTTAGTTTTGTTTTAATTTGTCGACTTTTTGCAACAAATACTCAAAAATAATTAGCTCATCCGTGCATCTTGAAATTTTACATATTTTGAATATCATGCAAAGTTGCTTCCATTTCCTCCTGCAGCAATTTGTTCTTGGCGCGTACATTCATCAAATCGTCTGTGTTGATAATGGTGGCGAGCGGCAGTAAGGGGAGCGCATATAAGCATGTTTGTTAGCGCAGGCGTAACATAGTATTGTAAATGTTTCGTTTGTGTGTATAGCCATGTTGACAGAGTAATTGCATATAGACACACGCACACATACAAAAGTACAGCAACAAATTAGTTAGTGGTAGTGGGCGAGCAACACAGAATTTTTTAAACAAAAATTAAATCAAGAACATAAAAATAAAAAAAAAATAAATAAAAATTTGTTAAAATTTAAAAAAACATATAAAATAAAGTTATTTTTGAATATATCGTGTAAACATAAAAATATAAACGTTATTGGATACATATAAGGAAGCATTTTTGTAATAAGGAATAATAACACCCTTACATCCTCTCAAAATATTTTACTATGTATGTACTACAATATAAAAATTTTGAATTTGAAAGCAGCTATTGTTTTAACTCAATTTGGATATAACCTTACCTATTCATTTAGAATATAAAAGTTGGTTTGTTTTTAATTATTTTACTACTTTCAAATTCAATTATAGCTATCATACTAATTATGCTTACAAATACAAATTTTCAATATTTTTACTTTATAAAATACTATATATATTTAAATAATTTTGAAAATATATTCAAACAAAATGATTTTTACATTTTCATACATAAGATAAAGAATTCTTTAATTGACATACCTTCGAGCCTGTCGACTTCCTTTTGCAATTTTTGAACGGAACGTTCGGCGAATTCAGCACGGGCTTCAGCCTTTAGAAAAAAAAAGTTTATTAATTTCATGTTAACTAATTGAGATCTGGGGATGAATAAGTGGGGCAAAACCGCAAACAAAAATGGCTTTTAATATTACTTTTATTTTAAGCACATAGTCATTTTTGCTTGTTAAACTAAAATAAAAAAATTTAAAGCTTCTCAAAGTCTACCAAAACCAGCAGCGTAACCAATTTTAAATAAATGAGTTTTCTCTTTTAGTAAAAAAACACCAAACCTTAAATAATACAATATTAAATTTAAACAAAAAAACTCATTTGGAAGCAAAACCAAAATTTTTTAATCCTCAATATATATACATATATAACTTATTAGTTGAAATAGAAAACATGCAATGAACTTATTAAAAAAAAAGGAAAAACTATAAAATTTGTGCAACACTTGAAAAAAAGAGAGTAGTTTTAAAAAATCAGTACTTTTTAGAAATATTAATCGCTTGACTTCGTTTGTATTGGGTTTTGTTATTTAAAAGAAAACCTACAATTTAAAGTGAATTTTCTAGAACTTAATTTTCTTAGTAAATCTGTTTGTAGTAATACGCAATATGCTTCAAAAAGCTTTGATTCTGGAATATAAAAAGTTTTACAAACTTTGGATATTTATCGACTGTAATTATTACTTTTAAAATCATAATCGTTGTGGTTTCTTCAAACTTTTCATAAATAAATACAGTTTATTTAATCTGAACCAAGTTCCACTTTCACGAAACCGCCTTCTAAAAATAATTTTTCTTGTGGCAAATAAATTTTTATTCTGTTGCACTCGGGTTAGTTCTTAATTAATAAATAATTAAACTAGGTTCATATAAACAAATGAAAAAAAATTATGTAAGTAAAGGGTAAATAAATTGGGTATATGACTGGAGGAAAGGGGATTTCAATTCTCACTACAGTTTCCATTACGTGTGTGTTTAGACAAAACCTAAAAGAAATTAGAATACTTATTACATTACATTAAAAATAACGAAACACAGTATGCTTCTTGATGAAAGTGATCTATCTATCTACAATAACTACAAGTAAATTATTTGCGCTTTCAATTATAAAACTTTTTTTTTGTTTTTTCTAAATTTTCAAAGACGACAACAGAGACGTAGAAACTTACAGTTTCAACCGTTTCTTTCATAAGTAAAAACTCCCCTTCAAATTCAATATGTCTGGCACGGGCCTAAACGTCGGTCAAAACAAACAAACGAAAAAACATGAAAACAACAACAATAACATTTTATGTATTAACAAATATGGTTATTATGTTAAAACAATTCAGATTTCGCTAAATTTGATTGTGAATCTTATTTTTGTGATGTCAAATAAAATGTCTACCGAATTCTCTAAAAATTGTTCACGCAAAACAAATATCTTAAGGATTCCTTTACTTTACCACAAACATTAACAGTAATTCTTTGATATTTTTAAGTTGAGTTAATTTAACATTGTTTAATAAAAATTATAAAGAAAAAAAAATAACAAATCAATTGTGTAAATTATAATGAACATATCAGCTTGTGATATATTATTGTTTATAGCTGTTTCAACAAAAAAAATGTGATTTTTCATTTCTATTAAATTTTTTTTCTGAGTAATCTAAATACATAATTTTTTTGAAATTTGCAATTAATGCACAAAAAGTTGTTTTCAATTTTATCCAAGTGTACATTTTATGTAATTCTTAAAGAGTTTTTTTTTTTCTAATATTACGTGTACTAATGCTTCTAGAGAACTTGGTCAACTTAACTTAAGGGAGCCAAGTAAACAGAGGCATTTAATAACATCACGTTTCAGTTTTACTTGCCTGATATACAATACGTTATTCTGTTGCTTCATGTTTTTTCTTTTATTTTTTGGTTTAGGTCCGTTTGTACAATATGTAAACTTTAGTCTATACATTAATTTTATGTCACTTAAAAATCCTTTAATTGTTTTAAAAGAAAATATTAAATTGAAGTACTTAATAGTGATTATAATTTTACAACATAATAAATAAAACAAAAAGAAACATTAATTTTGAAATATGTATATGCCACCAATTAGAACACAAATAAATTTTCTTGTTTTATGTACATTAATTAAAATTGAGAATAACGATTTGTGCAATTCAATATTTTCTTTTTTAAATTTTTTTTAATGGTTTATTTTGTGTTAAAAATTGTTCATGCCAAATTAATGCGTGGGAAAATTCTATAAAAAAATAGAATTCACACACAATATTGACGTTAGAGTTTCTACTTTGAATTTATTTAGTGGTGGTGGGATATAGCAGCTACTTTAAATAATTAAATTTAATAAAAATAAACAATTTTTTGTAAACTTACAAATTTTAACGTACTATAATAAAGATTTAAAAAAGCTTTTATCAAATAATTTATGCAAGAAATAGAACACCCCAATATTTTTCACGTAACATAAATCGTAAAGTACCAATTTGTTGTGATGGGTGGGGCCTATGTATATAAAAAAGACAAATATTCCCCTATAATTTTCTAGCAGAAATACGCTTCGAGATCTAAAAATGGGTCAGTATATTTATTTGTAGTTTAAATTTTAGTATTTAAATACTTATTTCAGACCTGATACATATACAAACATAAAGTTTCCCTTTTTACTTTAATGAAAACAAAAAAAAGTTAAAATGGGGGAGGTATTCCACCACTTATTTCTGAAGAAGGCCGAACAATAACAGACAAACTGTTCAATCATATCAAATTTTGTGGCATGTGCATTTTTGGTCATATGACTACCTTCCGTTTTCAATCTACTCGGATTATTAAGATAATTCATTTTGAGAAATTTAACTATTACACGTAAGGAAGACCTCATTATGTTGAGCGACATAATTTAGCCTTTTGGTTGTATTTATTTAATTATTCAGATGTGTATGCTCATAAATAGTTATTTCAAAGCTATCATAATTCTTTATTTTAAAAGAAAATACAAATACCTTTTACCAATATGTATAACTAAACCAAGACCATTCCCACATTAAATATACAAATTTTAATACCTCTTTCAGTTGGTGATCCAAAATTCTAATCTGGTTTTCAAAAGTTTCTTCTTTTTGTGTGGCCTTTTTTTTAAAATGCAGCAACGTCATGGTAATATATTTTGGTGGTGTTTCAGTATGTTGTGTTATATAGATTTTACAAATAAATTTAAATGCATGCAAGCGCAATAAAAATCAAATATTAAATTTATCAAGTTTTGTGGCGGTGCGTTAAAAGTGCAAAGCAGCAATTTTTTTTTTTTTTGTTAATGACAAATAAGAAATCAATAATTTTTTAAAAATATTTTAATACAAGCAGCATTTAAAAACAAAATCAGCAGCAAACATGAAAATAAAGAAAAAACAAAAATATTAGAAAACAAATCATAAAAACTACATAAAAACAAATGATTTTTCGGTAGAAATTTTATATACATACAATTGTGTAAATAATTCAATAATTAACGAATTTAAAAAAAGTTAGCAGTATATAATAATTTAAATTAATATTTAGTTATATTAAAATATATTGAAAATAATAAATGTATTGTAGATAAAATTAAAACATACAGTGTTTTCAATAAGAGCGTGTTCGACGGAAACCTTAAAAAATAAACAACCTTAATAATGAAATGTAAACTAATTAAGTACTATTCTTCCATAATTCAAAATAGAAATTATCTATGTGACTGCGTCATATAGCACTATGCTCTGCCTTTTTTATTTACATACATACATATATATTTATGTAGGTGGGTTAAATTGTATGAAGTAAATTTGATCGTCTTCATTCAGTTCTAAGAAAAAGTTGCCAAGAGACCATAAATGTAAGTAGCATTTTTTTGATCGTCTCCAAATCCTAAAAGATTTCGAAAAGTTACAGGCACGAATTTTAATTTCCAAAAGAAATTGAAAAATATATAATTTTCCATAGCAGCAGTCTTAATAAGGTGCAGTTAAAAGAAAATAACCAGAATGAAAAGAGCACTGGTAAATACAGTAAGTTAAGGATCATGCCCCCGCAGCAGAATTCGAACCGAGAACCCCTACACTAAAAGCTTTCATTGCGCCAAAAGTTTGACAGTGTCCATAGATAAGCCGTTGAAAAGCAATTGTTATTTTGTTTTTAGAATTCAAGGTTTTCATATTATTTTGTGCTACTTGGGATATATTGAAAGTAGTATAGAATTTGTATCCTTTGACGAGGTTCGAAAGACATATAGCATCATACAATTAATCGCATTATTTTAACGAATAACGATGTTAGAATCAACTCCAATTTATTTTTGTTCACTTTATTTTCAAGTACGAGTACAAACTATAAGTATAATTTTCGAATGTACTGTCACTTGAAAATTTTTTCTCACATGAAATTTTAAATTTTTTACTACATATATCTTATGTATTGTGTTGTTTTGAAAAACATCTTCATGTTTTTAAGCTTTTATTTAACTTTTTTATATGTACTAACTAAACAATTTGGCAGAACACGCTCCTCTCAAAATTAATGTATTTTAAGAATTTGGTATTTTTGCAGTTTTCGCTAAAAGAGTAAATTATGTATATAATTAAATAAATTCATCAACAACAAGAGATTGTAAAAGGAAGCAGCATAAAAATTGTAATCGTCTTCACCAGCGGCAACGGCAGTAACAGCGGCAAAAAATAGCGACAACGCGTAATTCTAAGCAATATATTAAAATTGTGCTGATTATTTTCTTTTCTTTTTTTGAGATTGAAGTTAAGTTTTGAGAAACTTTTTTGCTTTTATTTTATTTTTGGCACCCACTTTAAAGAACGAGATATACTGCCGCAAAGTATGCAACATTATTTTCTCACGTCAATAACTAAGTTTATTTTTTATACCTCCTTTAGACGGGTGTTCAAAGTCTTGATTTGGTTCTTGTATTCCTCCTCGCGTTGGTTAGCCTATTTTTTTTAAAGTGTGTATCAAGTTGTTGTTGAGAAAAATAGATTGAAAGTTTCGTTAAAAAATGTATATATAATTCTGTTTTTTTAATAAAACTGAACACGACGAATACTTATGAAATAATTATTTATCTCGGTATTATTATAATATATAAAAATTAAGTATATAAAATAATATAAAAAAAAACATAATTTTATACTGACCTTTTCTTCTGAAACTTCTAGAGATTTCAAGTTGTTGCCTACAACGCGGAGTTCTTCCTCAAGTTCTACAATTTTGCTGTGAAAATTAAAAATAATTAAATGTTTAATAATTGTTAGTGAAACTTTAAAATTTTTTTTTTTTTTTGTTTTAAATACTTCCGTAAATTTTTGTTTTTCGCAGTTGTGGCAAAACGTTAAATACGTTGAAAAAACATACGTATTACTTGAGTTCAGTTTCAAATCCGCCAAGTAAAAAGAGACTAAGTGAAACACTGTGTGGAGGGTCAATAAATCCGAGTTGTTTGGGCAGGCAACGATAAATTTGAACTTATGAGGTTTTTAAAGAGCAATAAATAAATATCCTTAAAATTGCCACAAACCATAGCCTTTCATCTGAAAATTCGGCTGTTTTGCACATTTTAAGCAACTATGATGTTGCTTCCATACATTTTTATAAAAAAAACTATCGAATTTTTTATATTCGACTTCGAAATATTCCATGGTGGTGAATTTTCTACTATATAAACGAAAATTTATTATTTGAATTTAAGAAAAAAAATATCCTTATGCAGATATCTTACAACTTTTAAAAAATTATATCAATGACACAATAAATTCTTTGCACATAAATAAAGAAAATGCTGTATAATAATGACACATACATAAACCAAAAATTTTGAGTCAAAAAGGGCAACAGCGCATGAAGAAGCTGAAGACCACATAAAAAAAATGCTTTATAACATCTTGTGGTTATTTTTTTTTTCTTCTTCACATAGCTTTGCAATACATTCAATTTAATGCTCTGAAAAAATTAGCAAAGTGACGCGCGCATTTTTCAGATACAATAGCGCAACCAAACATCAAAATACATTTCACCAAATATTGGCTATGACGATTTCACTTTTTAAGCAATAACTTCGCAAGTCACTGTGTCAAGTAGTTGAAGCAAAAAACAAACGAATGATCGTCGGCGAGGGTGTAAATTAATACACAATTTTGTAGTTATTTTGGGTTTTTTTTTGCAAAGTCTCTCTTGGTCATCGGTAACGGTGAAACCACAACTGTTACTGTTTTTATGATTCACAAAATACTAAAGTTTTTCGGATTTCAAATATTTGCTTAAAACAAAAAAAAAAAACAATATTTTAATTCTAATTAGTAGGCACATAGAAACAACACGAAAATTAAAAAAAAATGCACAAACCTTTCGCTAAGCTCAACCTTTTCCTCAGAACGTTCCAAATCTTGTTCCATGAGGACTAGTTTTCTGGCAACCTAGGATTGAGTTCAGGAACAAGTAACAAGCGGCAGCAGGCAGGTAACATTCGGTTAAATAAACAATTAACAGCAGCGATTATTTTGGTTAGCGATTTGCAGCACAAAAAACACATTTTTTGTTTTCGTTTTTGTTTTGGGTACAAAAGCAAGCAAACATTTTTTAAAAATAAAAAAAATTTATAGAAAATTGTATATTAATAGGGTACATTATTTAGTGGGTGTGGCAATCAAAGTGAAAGTGAATGAATATGCGTAGCGCAAACATTTTTACATGTGAAAAATGTCTAGGGAATATGACCTTGTGTATAGGATGTCGGAATATAATGAATTTCTGTACAAGGGAAAAGTACATGTAAGCATGCTCTCGCATATTATTCACATTTCAATTTGTTAAGAAATAAAATAACTAGCTAGCTAAAAACTCATTTTAATATAACGTATTTTTAAATTGAAATAGAAAAAAATGCTTGTCGGTTAGTAGTTGGGAGAGTTAAGTCAGAAAAAAATATACATAAACTATAAGAGATAACAACAGAAAATTAGTCATCAACATTATGTATGCATATATTAGAGGTCTGCATGAGTGCACTCGAATCGATCATCGTATTAACTTCCGAATGCAATAAACTTCAAGTCTTGAACTTGTAGAACATTTACGGTTTACTTGCAAGTGCAGCACTCACCTCTCCTGCTTGGATTTGTAGTTTTTGCTCGATGAACTCGCAACGTGGCGAGTGGCTTGATGGTCGTTTCGAGTACACTCATGCAGACTTACACTATGTTTGTTCTTCATTTTCTGTGTTATATAAATTTTTAAACAAAATGTTAGTTTTTTAGAAAGCAGTCTACCAAATGTCATCATGTGCCAGCACATTAATGCCGAAAACATTAATGATTTATTATATTTATATTTATAAAAATACAACCAATTTTTATATTATTAATAGTACACTACTTTAAAAGAATAATAATAGGTATTTAATTGAAGCAAAATGACCTTGGGTTTCGCAAAAACTGCTTTCTGAACTATTAAATTAAATTGGAACTATTAAATCTTAATAATTTTATGTTTAGTTCTTAGCAAAAATAATAAAAAAAAACTGTACAATATAAGAACAACTCGAACAAAGTAACAAAACGGCAACGCTGTTAGTTTCACTGTTTGTTTTTTTTTCCTAATTTATAGACATACTTTTCTCCTTGCTCGGCACGTTCTTCAGCACGCTCCAAATCAGCTTCAACCATCGCCAATTTACGGGCAACCTTTCGTTTTTTATTTTAGATTTTTTGATTTTTTTTTTAATTTTAAAAATAAATAAAAAATACATATATAAGTTACACGTGTTTAAAAAAAATTTTTGGTAACAAAGGCCAAGCACAGAAGGAGTTACGCTGCGAGCAAATTTTATTTTTAACAAATAAAACTGTTTAATTCATTATTAATAATTAAAGTTTTGTTTTAATCATTGTCACATCAATTGTTATGATTGTTTATAATTTTAGTTTTTTTTTTTGGTTTTGTTAGTTAAAGGATGGATGATATTGTGTCTTGTTTTCTGCAATTTTTATAATAATAAAACTTGTGCTGTTTAAATAAAAAAAATTAATACTTGTACACTTTACTTATGAATAACATTTTTAAAATATCGGCAACCTTAAAATATGATTTGTTATTGATGATGGTACTCCTTAGATTACATTTTTTGATATGTTAAATTGAATTCTTTACAGCAATTTGTTGTTTTAATAAGTAAGACGATACTTTATCACCTTTTAAAAATATTATCTAATATGTTTGCGAAATAAGCTAACCAACAATTAAAACCTAAGCCGTTTCAAAACAAAAGACTATTCAAAACTATGTAGAACCTCGATGTTGATTACACTGCTCTACAAAGAAAAGAAAAGACTCAGTTCTAATTTAATTTTTTATGTGATTTTTATTTATCGATTCCAAAAAGGACCAACATTTTTTTAATCAGTTCAGATTTTTGAGACATACTTATCGAATAACTTTCATTCTTGAACTAATTTTTCTACATTAATACTCTAATGCAGCGATGGGGAAAAAACGAAAAATGAGCCAATTGTGGCTCTATACAACAAACACGTAATTTTTCTTAGGAAAAATAACCAAAACAACAAACACTCTACCCTGGTACGCACATTCTTATTGTTTTTTATGCGCACTACATTCACATTGAATTTGCATTGCTGTTGCATCATTCAGAACAAAAAGAAGCGAGCGAATAAGCAAACAACAATGCGCACATTAAGAACAGCTTCTCACGTTTCGTATGATCAGTATACTTTTATTTCTACACTCATGTTGTTCTTGCTTGATTCTTAGTATTGGATTTTGGTTTATTGCAGAATTTTTTTTTTCTATCGAGATTGAATTTATGATGGGGTTTTTACTGTTGTAGTAATATTGTTTATGTAGTAAGTGGCTCTTACTACCAAAATTTTGCGCATCTATGGTCTATTGGGTTAGTCTGAAGCAAAAATGCAGATTTTGTGATATTCTTCTATTATACTCTTTAAGCTTGATGAGTTCCATGTAACCAGAATGTAAACTTTTTACGTTATTTTGGGTGAAATTCGTGAAATGATATGCGAAACATTTTTGCGACGTTAATTAAAAAAATTCATTTTGAGCCTTTGAAAACCGGAGCTGATTGCAAAATGGTCACCATTGGTAAACATCTCGTTTGAAAATTGTGTTTTCAATTCCATGGCAAAAGAAAGGATTCCTATTTCCGATTCCATTGCAAAAGAACTGATTCCTTCGCCGATTTTAATCCAAGTGCATTGAATTTGGAAGCAACTTTCGCAAAAGGAATCAAAAAGTATATTGAATTGGAAAGTATAAATTCCATTCCAAGGTATTGAAATTTAGAATCGACTTTTGCAATTCCATGGTGAAAGGAAGATTTTCTTTGTTGATTTCATTGCAGCAATCGAAAATTGGAATTGACAAAATTTTGATCCCGTTCCAAGGGTTTAGAATTTTAAATCGACTTATCAATTTCATGGCACATGTATTCCAGAATTCAAAGTTGGAAATTGAAAAATTGAATTTCTTTCCTAAGGCGATTGGAGCCAAAATAAGCTCTGCTTATATCCGAGCCGCCTTTGTTAATGTTAAACGATTTCTCACCTATGGTTAGAAAACTGGACAATTGAATTCAATTTTTGACATCCTCAATACAATTTCTTGGAATGTTCCTTTTGCCCATGGAATTGATAAAGTCAATCCTGAATTACAAATCCTTGAAGTGGAATCATAATTTTTAAATTCCAAATTTTGATTCTTGCAATGAAATCGGCAAAGGTATAATTTATTTTGCCATGGAATTAAAAAGGCGATTCCGAATATCAATTTATTGGAATCAAATAATCATTTTACAGTTCCCAATTTTGATAGTAAATGGATCAAATGGATCCTTTTGCTATGGAATCGAAAAAAGCTGGTTACAAACTGTGATTCTCTGGATTTGGATTCTTTTCGATTCTGGTAGTATTCATTACTACCCAGCTCTGGGTATAAGGACCTAGCTTGTCTTCAGTGCTTATAGTTCACCGAATATAAAAATTTCCACCATATTACTACTGGTCCGGTTTTTGAATTCATATAAGACTTTGATGTATTATTTTTAGGGACACCAACTTTTTCCTAATAATTTCGACCATCGTAAATAAAATCATTTTTAATCGTCTCCATGTTTTTTTTTAATAAAGTATATTTTCCTTGAATTTCTTTCTCTATCGAAATTAAGCTAAAAAACTAAAATAGGATAGTTAAGACCCTTTTCTCTTAGTATATGTTCAGATTTTTGAAAGAAAGATAAGTGCAACTTGCAAAATTATTGTTTGACGCTCGACCAAATTATCAAGTCTAGGCTGGATGAACAGATCAATAAAAAAACCTATTACAAATTTACGGATGTAGAAATTTAAGAAAGCTTATGCAAGAACGCAATAAGCAACACTTCAGAAACTACTCCAGATATCCATCGCCAAGGTTTAAAACAATGTTCATGTTAACATGTTCTCTGACAAGTTAGCGACATTTTTATTATTTTGGAGAAAAGTTATTTCCCTAACACAATTTACCACGTTTACATGAGAAATACCTTAATAAACCAAACTTCATCCAAAATGTGATCGTAAGTTTTTTCAAAAACTATCTTTAACAAACTGTTTCTCAAACTTTTTAAACAGCTTTGATGAATCATAAGCTAACCAAATAATTATAACATCTTTCCTACTGAAAATTTCATGATTTCACTTTAACGAAAAAAAAAATTGTGAATCATTTACAAATATTTACGATTTTATCGCAAACATTTTATCAAAATTTACTGAACACATTTCTTAAGCAACGTTTACTTTTTATTTCAGCTGACCAAACATATTGCACATGAAATTGATGACAAACTCTTTTAACCAAAAAAACTATTAATTTTTCAGTAAAAAATACAATTGTGGTTATTGAGACATTTTAATGCTCATATTTTGTGTTCAATATGTCAACTTTATTGAAGTAAGGTAGAGGCCAGGAAATACAAGAAATAAGGGCAGGTTATCGTAAAAAGCTTACGAAATATGCAAATAATGTTATCTACGGTAGATATGGGGATAGTACATTATGGTGTTCACTACCACTAAATTGTGTGGTAGTGTAAATTATAATCTCCAGAAAATTCAGTAAAATATTTGTTTGAGTAACTATGTATATTTAAATTAAGTGGTAATGAAAAATTCCTGGGTATAGACCACTAAAGCATTACCATCAACAGTCTTAAAAATTACGCAAAAGATTCTTAGCCCCTTGCAACTGTAATAAGATATGTAGTATGTATGTACATATATTTAATGTTAATATACAGGGTTTTATTGTCTTGCATTTCCTTTTTTCTTATGTCCCGACTGTGAGGCATAATGGGCAAAGATGAGGTATGACTGCGCAGTGCATCTTTTGTAGTACCACAATATCCTGTCTAATAAATTTGTCTTTTAATTTTTTCTCTTAATTTTTGTAATTTCGCTAACGTTTCCCTATAAAGTTTTCATGAGCAATGCGATTTATTCGAAGGATAGGATCTCTTCGAAATTTGATGGTAATAAATTTTTCACTATCTCAAATAGTTGAGTCATTTAAGGGGAAAAATGTATTCATCCTCGGAATGAAAGAGAAGCTGTACAGTTTTTTCAAAGCTTCTTTCTGACATTTGGCTTAAAAATCTCATAGAATATAGTTGAGGTCAAAGGTCGCGAAAACCTGTTTTTAGCAAATATCCCGTTTCTCTTGCTCTGAATGAGTTATAAAAAAAGTTATAGAGCATAAAATTCTCTACATATAATACATATGTATATCGTATATGTATATGATCGTTCTTAAGATAGAGCGTTTTCCAAAAATATTGAATCAAATTTTTTGATTGTTGAAAAGTGCCACGTTAACTTTCTACTTTCACCTACTTTTGGAAAAAATTCAAGATATTTATGTTTGCCAAATTTCATTATATAAGTCCTCCAAGTCCTTAAATTTTCATCAAAATCGCTGCAGTCGTTTTTGAAATAAAATTTTACGGCTTCCCTTCACCCTACTAACGAAGTTAAAATGAGTAACAATCTTTCTGAACTAAGACTGTTTTTCCAAATAAATAAAAAAATATTACCTAAAACCATGAGTAGTCTTATAATTTTTTGGAAACTGTCATATATTTCATAAGCTATTTTTATTATCCTCAACTTTACCAAAATTTTATCTATCTAAACTGCGACTAATGATATTGAAATTTTTTTATAAATCACCAATATATACAACTAGCGTAATATAATTTTTTTACTAACTTAAACAACAAATGCTGCAACATTTCAAAAAAGTCGACACTGTAACCAGGAGTTCAAAAAGGATTTTGCCAAATAGAAAATTATAAGCTTTTTTAAAAGAAATATAACTTTATTGCCATATAGTTTAAAATTTAAATAATTACTTTTTAATGTGATAATGTTTCAATCTTATATAAACTTGAAAATAAACTTTTTTAATATCATTCTTTAGAAAATAAAATTACAATTACTATTATTACGCAAAAACAAATACATTTTAAAGAAATTGAATTAGAAAAATATATCTGTATACATATGTACTATATATCTTTTTAGAGAAATGTAATCGATTTAAAATATGTATATAAAAGAAAATAGTTTTTAACTTTTTTAATATTTATACTCTTTACATGTATAAAAATACAATGGTAATGTAACGTGTGTGACGACTTAATTGAGATTATTATTCAGTTTTTTTTTTTTGTGGTTTACTCACAGCACGAGCTGAGATTTTTCTCATTTAGTATAACTTATCTGTAACATAGTTTAATTTTTTTATACGTCACTCACATTACATTCCTGCGGAAGAAAACTATTTTTAAAAAATTAGCTGCCAACATTGCTCTTTTTAAATTTATATTTTTTTTAAGCATTGCTCTCAAGTTTCTTCGATGCATTTTCGTTTACAAGTCTCATGAATTATTATGTACAAACAATAAGGCATTATTCATATTTTGATATGAGTTTAACTTTTCTGACTACTTTACAAGTTATGCATTAGTTTAACATGTACAATCATTAATACAAGATCTTATTTTTTTTCTCTTTTAAAACAGCACAAGTTTCATTACTCTATACATCGTTACATTATTTCATCTGTTGTTATTATTGACGAATGATGAACGATGAGTGAAAGCTTCCAGTAGCAGCGCACAACATCAAAAACTTTTGATTCGTGTACGAATATTTATCAATTACACAATTTTGTTAATCGTTATATGTAGGTTTTTCAACAAAAAAAATTTGTGCAAAATGCAACAAAAATTTTTTTTAGTCAATTCATTTGATTATTAAGAATATAAGAGAAAAATTTCATGTTATATGTAATGAATTTTGCGATGTTATGTTGGAGGAAGCTTCACTAGTATTGTTATTGTTATTGCTATTGTTGTTGTTGTTGCTGGTGGTGGTAGTGGATGTTGCAGTTGCAGTAGAAGTAGTAGTAGTAGTATTATTAGTAGCGTTACTATTTGTGATATTGGTATTGGTGGTGGCGGTAGATAATGATTCAGAGATAGAAATAGCTGATGATGAACAAGTGGTTTGTTGCACCTCATCGTATTTCTTGTCGGCCTCCTCAGCAAGGAAACGGGCTTCCTTCAATTGATTCTCGAGGGCGTCCATGCGTTCTTCATCGGCAAGGGAGCGGTTCTCAAGGATCTTACGAGCACTGTACAAATTCAGTTTCATTGCGATTAGGAGAGACGGCAAGTGTTGAAAATACGTTTTCCATCATCGTCGTCATCAACATATCGTGATCAATTAATGATCGAATCGATTGTGGCCATCATTTGTTGGTGGTGTAGTTGTTGTTGTTGATGTAATGTACAGTGTTGACAACAATTAACATAATTCGTTTAAATTCACACATGAATTTCATAAGATATTTAATAAAAAACATTTAAATGTTGTTTCAGGTTGAGATCGAACGCGCATCAGGTTGTTTGATTTGGAAGAACAAAAATTTATGTTTCATTTTAGATAATTAAAAATACAGATAAGTTTTTTTTTTTCAATTAAAAATTTGTACACTTTTATTAATAAAACTTGAGGGAATAAATTCAGTATGTACCCAGCAATATTGTAATCTCAAAAAATGTAGTGAGTTTTAATGGCTACAAAAGTTATCATGTCATTGCTAAGAGTTTAATAACTTTTGTTTTTGATACATACAGAAACACCTTTTGGAAATTTTATCAATAAATGAAAACACAATTTTCATATGCACACTCTCCTTAAGCATTTTTCTATTAGTAGTGATTCATCAGAATTAGCGTACAACTTTGTGTAAAAACATAATTTGAAATGGAATTTAATGTCCGAAACTTTTGATATTCATAGCCAAAATAGAACTGGTTAATCTTTTTTTGATTGTAAAATAAACAGCTAATGAGATTAGTAAGTAAGTACATAGTACTAAAGTATATCTGAAAGTCATATCAATCAGATTAATAAGAAAGCCCTGCAATGAAACACCCAACTCCATAAAGTTGCTTTAGATTAAGGCAGGTCTTATGTGAAAGGCGAAAAATTCTAAATTTATTAAAAATAATTAAAAAGTATTGAAAAGTACTTAAAAAGTATTGATCCTGCTTCAAGTTTTTAAATAAAAAATTAACTCATGCCTTTCTCATGTATTTTTTAAAATTTATTTTATATTGTACATAAATCCTATTTTGAAGTGGACTCTAAATTTCTTAATATGTCAAAATTCATTAAGGTAAACGACTTTCATTAAATATCCTGGGGGACTATTTGTGGACCAAAGGATCTCTAGTCAGTCTGAAAATTTTTAAATCTGTTTTTACTCGCGTTTTTATAATGGAAAAAATGTAACACCTTTTGAAAACTGTTTCAAAGGGTTCATACGAAAGTTTATTCTTGCAAATTAAAACTGAACTATATCAACTACTAGAAGAAAAATGCTATTTTTTGTTATAAGCTACTTACTTAAGTTATTGATACAATACATACAATTTTTTAACTAAATAATATATACTAGATTCAACCTACATATGAATGTACTTTATACCGACCAACGATATAAAAGTCAGTTCAATTTAAAAAAAAAACATGGTATTGTTTCTATATCCAGATGTAGGCTTTGATATCTGGTACATTTACATTATAATTCATTTTATAAACTTACACTAAGCTATATCCATAATTGTTTCTAGAATATCTTATGTATTTATAAATAAAATATATAATAATACATGTAATATATAAATTTTTAAAAACCAAACAGTGTTCTGCTACTGGTGGCGCTGCTGCATCCATAATTGTTTGTTGTTCGATTAAAAGTATGAAAAATAGAGACAGATAAAGAGAGCAAAAACCCGCAACCGTAGTAAGCGAAGTACTAAGTAAAGAAAATAACTTCCCTAACAATAAAAAAAAGTCCCTAATATCCCTAGTATCCCTAATATTTCATTGTTCAAAGTTTAGAACATTTTTTATACCTCTTCATATTTTTTATCAGCTTCTTCTGCAATTAATTTTGCTTGTGATAATTGGGCTTCCAAAATAGCTACTCTGTCATCTTCCATATTTGTACGATTTTCTAGAGCTTTTCGTGTCCTATAAAATAGTGCGCAATTTGTTTGCAAAAATGTTTATGACTTTTTTTTTTCAAATAAAGAATTACTTATAGCTTTTCATAAAGAATCGCAGCATTACCTTAGTTAATAAATTCTAATAAAGAATATTAAAATTATGTTTAAATTATAATTAAATTTATAAAAATCCTTCAAAACAATTCGTTTTGTAGGTATACTAACCGTTCGCTCTCATCAGCAGCTTGCGAAGCTTCGGAAAGCTTAGCTGTAGCAGATCCAAGACGTTCTTCTGAACGTTCCAAGTCTTCTTCGAGCAATTGAATGCGACGGTTCAAAGCGAGAACTTCAGATTCAGCCTATATTTAAAAACATCAATACAAGAGACGAAATAGAATTTTGTTTCTTCGTTTTTTGTATGTTTATTTTCTAATCTTAAAAGTAATTTATTTGAACCTTATTACTTATGTAATTAAATATTTAAATACTTAAAATAAGAAATACTCAAGTGCTATACATATTTATAAATAGATGCTCTGCGTTTTGCTTTTGAAATACTAAAACCTAAGCTGACCTACTTAATGAAGCCCAAACTAACGAGTTCTCAAAAAAAATAAATACAAAAAAAAAATTACGCGATAAAACAGTGAAGATAAAGCTCTCTTTTTTAAAGTGCAGCAGCGCTGTTGAATTAGTATCCACATCAATTGTAAAGCTCTGAAAAATAAAAATATTTCTCCAAAAAAAAAAAAAAAAACAGTTTTGTTGTTAAAAATTCGAATTTCTTAAAGAAGTTAATGAAATTTTAACAAAAAAAATTTCATCTCTTTCAAATCTGTTCTTTGTTCTTCAAAGCATTTAAAATAATTGTCGTTTCGAATGTTGTTAAATTTAATTCACACCAAAAACAAAGGGGTAATTTTACTAGCTTTTCGATGAATAATGAATAATTAAGATGTATGTTTTCAAAGTATTTTTTTATATATGTATGTATGTAGCTACGAGTGAAAATGTCCTAATCGTATTTACAAAAAATAACCACAGGGAACAAACAAAAAAAATTCCTACACGTTCTAACTTAATGGAATTATCATATGATACCCTTCAGACGACATTTTTGTCACACAGGAGATCCCGGTTTAAGCTGAAAAATCCGATTTTGAAATATACGCGACCATAGAACTTTTGGTCATTGTTTTGCAAGCTGTATGGCATGTGGCACCGTCCTGTTGTAGCAACGTACCCTCCACAGATCGTCCCAATCTGGTAACAAAAAAATTGTCAGCTTGCCATTAACCGTAACGTTGGTGAATTCATCTCTTTCAAAGGAGTATGCAGAACCTAATAACGCTGAACAGTTTTCTCAACAAAAAAAATTAAGACCTTTTATATCCTAGACAAATAAAAAAATATCTCACTGGAACTAGAGACCAACCTGTTACTCAGAACCCATCCTTAGATGATCTATTTCAAACTTTTGCTGACCTTGAAAATATTACTACAAGATTGGGATTAAAATAAAATACCATACAACTAAAAAGGTCAATGCACAATTTATTGGCTCGATAGAAAAACTTGAAATTCTTGATATTCTCATATAGTTTGTTCCGAAAACAAAATCAAATGACTGCAAAAAAAGCCGGTTAGTTAAAACATTATGTGAACGCCCTCAATTGACGGTAACATGGTAAGAAGCCATAAAAAAAACAAGCAAAAATTTAAGATTCCAAAAATAGTACAATTAACTATGACAAATTCAACAAAAAAAAAACCGCTAACAAACTTGTCAAGTACGCGTACTTTTCAAATTTCAAATTCAAGTCAAGTTCGTTTTATAACTCCAATTTTGATAACATTTTCCATAAAAGGTATTTTTTTAGATCATTTCATATTGTTTCAATTTGCGCTCAACCAATGATGATGATATGGTTGGGTGGCGGTTTTAAAACGCGACGAGCGTCGCCGCCAATGTTGGTTTTGGCTCTAAACTTGCGATATGAAAAACAAGATTACGTCATCAATACAACAGCAGTATATCCACCAGCACTCAAAAACAGCATAGAACCAAGAAAGAGCGAGTAGCGAAACATCGACGACGATTGCGTTAGGTAAAACCAAAAAAAACAGAACAGAAAATTTCAAATAGAAAATATAGCGACAAGTATGGAAAAAGAACAAAAAAAAATAAAAATTAACAAATAAATAAAAAACGAATATCAATGAATAAGAACCTGAACGATTAGAATGAAATGAGGGCAAAGCTCTTGAGCGGACAACGGGAAGGTGGTAGAAAAGAACAAGATGGTGAGAATTATGAGCGCAAATAGATAAAACATTTAAAGCAATAAAAACCTTAACTAGCGGCTTAAAAAAAAAAAACAAAGTCAATAACTCCAATAATTGTTGAATATAAAATAAGAGAGTAGAAAGATGAAAAGAGCGAAAATATATAGCATAAAGTTTAGCTTTAACTACAAATTTAATTTCATTTAATTGGCGATAATAGCAGGCACACGTTCAAAACTGAATTACTAACATAAAAACATATTTTAAAATTAACGTTTCAATAAACACAAAAACAAAAATAATTTCTATAAACGGTTGAAAGCTTAGTCAGTCACACCTTGTTTGGATGAATTGATGATGACGTTGTCGGTGGTGGTTCATAAATTTGTTGTCATTGGCAACAGTAAGAACGTCTGTATTTTAAAGTAAACTTATACATATAATTTCTATAAATTTCTCTGTATATGAGTCGTTGATTTTAAAAGTGACCTAATTCAAAATTCGAAAAACATTAGTTAAAATGATACACTTGATTGTTGTTTCATCTAATCTTTCAATATTGTAAGCATAGATGCATAGTAATTTTAAAGAAAAATTTATTATATAGCAAATGTAAATGACTTCCCGAGAACTGACGGTATCTGCACCGACCCTAACGTGTTTTAATCACAACTGATGCAATAGCAACAAAAAAATATGCCTGCTTGTCATATGAATAAACCTAACAATTTGTCATTTTCTTCTAAAACGTATTTCAAATGATTTTGTACCATTTATGCATTTAAAACATTGAGTTATCAAATTGCAACGCATGCATGATTACATTTTCGCATTAAAAATTTTTAATTTGAACATACATACATATATAATACCGATACATCAGATATATTATAGTGCATCGAAATAACAAGTAGTAGAGGATTAAAAGTTCAAATTCAAATATTAATTTCTTTTTGTGAATTATAATACCTATGTATGTATATTTTTTTGTTTTTTGAAATTACGATTCTTCTGGTGAAAAACTAGGCTGACCTTTCCATACTGTCATAGGACAAATTTGTTATTAAATTGTATCATAAAGAACAAAAATCAAACAATTTAACAATAGAAATTGCTATTGTATTGTCAGTAGAGGTCGTTGTCATCACGTGTGAAATGAAATAAACAAAAAATTATCTAACAGTTGCATAACTACGAAAACGTCAAAATTACATATAGAAATCAACTTCTGTTTTGAAATAAATACTAATTTAAACATGATGTATATAATATATGTACATATACATAGCTTTAACCCCGTGAAGCTTAAACTTGTTGATGCGACAAATTCAGAATGAGAAGCACAAATAGAGAAAGTATCACAAACAAGAGACGCACATACCTTGGCAGTTCATTAACTATGAAATTGCTGTAAAAAAGTGACCATGAAACGTTTAAAAAAGCCATGCCAATTAAAAAAAAAATTATTGGGGAAACAATTTACGACAAATATGTAGAAAAAAAGTGGGTAGACGACATTATTGTCATATTTTTTTGGTAACAAAAACATTTTTATTATTAAGTTTTGTTTTTTCTTTTTTCACTTACAACGACGACAATCCTAATATGCTTTAATTTATATTACATAGCTAAAATCGTTTAAATTCTTAAAGTATTTAATTAAAATATTTAAGAAGATTGTCATATTGGTCAATATTGCGTGGGAAATGTATGATTTTAAGAAGGATAATTGCATTTATAATTCGGCAAAATTATCGAAAAATGGATTGATTTTGTTTTTAAATTAAAATTTAAAAATGAGACTTAAAATTTCACTAAAATAAAATTAAGTAGGGAACGAAATAAAGAAAATATTTGTCTCCAATGCAAGGATGCTCCGATAGCGGCACATACTTGATTAGTAAAAAGTATCGATGCTAAAAAGTAGCGTTTCCACATTAGTTAATAGGTATTTATGAAGTTAAGAATGGGTCTGTTAATTTTGTAAAACAACGGATACATGGTAAGCAAATAAGTCTATAATTACTAGCTAGTCCCATTTATAGTAAATGTTACAAAAACATCAAACTTCCCCATTTAGAAAATGGATCTTGCCCAATGTGATATTGAGAATTTAAAATATGAAGAACGAGTATCAGTGGTGGATTAAGGATTCATTTAGGAGTGTAATGGGCCTATGTTTAATGAGGTAACAGTAATATAACTCTTCGATAAAAACATATATCTCTTGATATATACATATATAAACTTCCGGGACATTGGTCGCTTTAGCGAACAAAAAAATTAGTTTTTCTTTTTTAAACCTCGAAAGTAATACAAAGAAACCCTAACATTTCTAAATCCATCCTAAGTTCAGCTGTTTTCTGCTATCATTAAATCTCAATGCACCCAATTTAAAATAAATCTTTAGGAAACTTCAAGAGGTTTAATTTTCGCGCCATTTTTGAACTATCATTGAGATGTCTTTTGATAAGTAAAATTTAATAAGTTATTAAATATGACTCAATACACACTTGCACATGTTGAAAATTCACTACAAATTTCCTGGACGTCTGATTTTCCGATATGGAGACTAAAACAATTAGACTTTTATCTTTGAAGCCATGTTAGAGATAAATTCTTTGACAATGCTCCAATAACGATTTAAGCGCTAAAAGAAAATATTAATAAGGAATGCACTTTTTTAAGCAGAGCCGAGGTGGATATTGTCTTCCACTACTAACTTCAGTTTGTACACAAATATATTGGGTTTTTCTATTGATTTAAAATTACACCTTTTGTTGAAAGACCGTATATTTCCAGTAGTAAATAACTTGAAAGTCTTAAAATATTTCTAACTGGAAAAAAAGAACAAGACGATTGTAATGGAGAAAGGATGATGACGACGACCAAGACAAATCCACTCATGTCATCGTCAACCGCCAACGCTGCTACTCAAGACCTACAGAGAAAACAACAAACCAAAGAAACGCTTTTAAATACTATACGATAGTGTTCTCTCTCATACGCAGCAATTAAGAATTAAAAATTTTAAAAAGACATAATGAAAACTAGTAAAATTATAATAAGATATTGGTAAAAAGACCAAAAACTACCAAAAAGTAGATAAAATAAATGAGCGCAAAGTGGACAAGTTAAAAATGAACGAACTCAAGAACCACATAGGGTTGCCATACCATTCACTTTTAATGAAGTGTATTTATGTATCGACAGATTATATGTACATATGTGCATATCGCCTATGTAAAACAAAGTCACTGTATGTACAATTATATGTTTTCGAATACAAGATCTTTATTATTAACTTAAAAAGCATACAAAAACTGTAAGAAAGCATACTAAAAGCCTTATAACTCGAAAACATGAAAATGTACATACATAGAATTTTGTTCTACATATACGATATTTTTAAAATCTACCACAAATCTAATTATTTTCAAACATAATTTTCCACATAATCGTAGCACACAAATTATAATGTACGCAGGGTTCCCTTAACATTTTACCGTACAACGATGTCTCACTACTCAAATAACTTTCCACTAAGAGGAATGTCGGGAAAAATCCCTCAAATTGATCAAAATGTGCCCAAAATTATCGCACTTAGCAAACTTCTGCTTTAATGAAACCGATTTACAGAAAGAAATTATTTTCTCCTACTCCTAGAATTCGTATGCCCAACAAAGTTTTTGGTAAATCATGAAAATTATTCAATATTTTCCTGGATTTCGAAATATGTAATGCAGCTGAAAATTTAGGTTTCTCGACAAATTTTTAGAATATGGCAGTCATCAGGTGAAAAGGGAGCAAATATGATAGGAAATGGTTGTTTTTTATTTGTGATTTTGAGTTATTGGAGTAGAATAATTTTTTTGACCAGAGTTGAAGTGCAATTAAGGTCGTACTTGAAAAGATTTTGTTTGTCGAATATCATTATTTTTTCAATCCCGACGCCGGGGACCTACGTGCCTGATCAACTTATGAGAGCGCACACTATATACTCAATCTGCGGCCAACTGTTTATACTTTGGTCGCCAATCAACATCAACAGTATAAATAATGAAATACCCTCTCTAGCGTATATCGCCAATTCAACAATTATGGGTATGCGAGTCCTGACACAATTTGGAAAAAATATATTAACTTTTACGTAATATGGCAACAATGGAATAGAAGGATAAAAATGAGAAAGCAGAATTAGGAACACAATAAAATAAACATATTTAAGCCACTTGGCAAAACTTCAGGTATTTGGATTTTAGCATGAAACGTATCAAAATCCGACATAAAGTTAACACCTTTTAGCCGCCTTGCAAGAGCATCTATTTTTTTAGAAACATTTTTAGGTTATGTTTAACAAAGGTGTTTTACTTTTCTTTATATTGCTCACTTACTTCTTCGCGACGAACTACTTCGAGTTGCAGCCTTTTGTGGAACTCTTCACACTCATCTTTATACTTTTCCATTTCTTCTTTGGTCTGACGCATCTTCTTTTTTAGCACATCCAGTAGGGTGCCTTGTGGAATGCTGGTAGTCATTTTTGACAGGTTTTTTTATTTTTCTTTTTTTGATTAAAAATTTAACGTTTTCTTTTACTAAATTAACGTAGAAACGCAACGATGACGACGACTACGTTAACAGCGGACACAGAGCAAGAGGTTAAAAAACTTTTTAAGCGCTTTCTGCTTTTGACGTTTTCTTTTAATGCAGCGAGGACGAAATATCAAAAATTTCACAAAATCTTTTTTTTATTTTAAAAGCACCAAATATAAGAAATTTTAATTTTTCTTCAAAAATGGCAGGAAAATTAATCTTTTTTTTATCTTTTACCAAAAAAAACTTAACAGCGACTCAAATGACGATGACAACGGCGAAGACTAATGACGACGGCAATAACGAATAAACGACAACCACCGGTTTCGAACGAGTAGGAATGAAATGAAACAAACTAACGAGCATACAGCGAAAAATGAGCGTTAATTATTTTCAACACCTTCGTAAAGAAAAAAGTTAAGGCCACAAAATTTTAACTTTATTTCTTAAAAAACATATATTTTTTTCTCAAAAAGAAGCGCACTGAACACGTTTTGATTAAAATAGGTTTCAAATTTTAACACGATGACATGCAGACGCAGCTAAAAACGAGAGATGAGCTCAGCGCTGAATGAGTTTGTTTTAACTAATGAAACCGCTGAAGAAATTAAATTCTTTGGAAGCGGCAACAACGAATTGATGAGCACAAATTCCAACATTGGATTTAATGGTTGCCAGACCACATCAATAGTAACGATTTATTGATAAGAAATAATTCACGATAATGTTGAAGGCATGTTATAAAAACAAGTGAAGGCACCGAATAACATGACTTTTTGATCAGATGCATTCAACATGGTCAAGAACTATCATTCAAGATATGGCTGCAGCGAATCTGGGATTTAAACACAAGTTACTGTAGATTTGGAAACCAAACATTTGACATGTAACTCTTTCAAGTTACAACCAATTTTCAATATTTTTACGCTTATTCGAAATAAGTTAGTTTAATTATAATAATCTGGCAACACTTGCTGCGATGACGGCAATTCGTTAAACATTTGTATTGGAATAAAATAAACGAAACGCATAAAAACTTAATGAGTAAAAGAGCAAAAAGAGAGCATGAAGTGCAAAAAAGCCTCGCCTTAAAAATAACACTCCAAATAAAAGCCGAATAGCAAGGTATTTGGCTTACATATCGTCAGAAAGAGACAATCATACGAATTACAAGCGAATAAAAACTAATATATTAACATTGAACTACATAATAAAGATGCCGAGCTAACATAAAATATTCAAAAACTAACAAGCTGGCTTATGAAATCTGCACTTAATCGCACTATTCGGTAGACCAAAAATGGAATACACTTTAAATAGCTATCGTATCAAAAAAATCTCACTAAAGCGTCTGATTGGATTTTCGAGTTAGGGATGAGCTCAAATCAAGCTAAGCAAATAAATACTAGGTTTTACTATGAGAGTACACTTTTATGAAACAGATGGAAACTGTTTTTTGCAATTCATAGTTCATTGTAAATTGGGCTGGTGAATTTACAATGTGGTAATTTTACAATATTTTACGAGGTTGTAACTTGCGTTGTTATTGTTTCCCATATAAATACTAATTACAACTAGTTGATAAATTTGAACTTGCCTTTAAGGATGCTTTTTGAAAGTTGTATTCGTTTTCAATTTCAATTACGTATGGGTAAAGAGAGTAAAAAACTCAAAATTTGTAAACAATAAGTTTTTGTGCTCACAGTTCTATGATTTGACACATTGTAATTTTGTCACGCTACAATTTTCCTATGAGCTGTGAATTGCATATTTAAGTTTCATTTGATATCAAAAGTTGCCGTTTTGACCAATTTATAAAAAAATATATCAAAAAATTCAGCTTCAGAAAAATTTGTCTACTCTCGCAAATTTTTTAATAATTGGAACCCCATCGATAACTTGCGCCCGATTTTTGGCAGTTGATCGTATTATAATTCAATTGAATAAATTTAAAAATCGGTGCATTCACGTATTACCGTGAGAAAATTTGCGACAAAGGATGAGAAACCCGTCCAGGGGTACGGAGCAGCTGCATAATTTCAAGGGACAACGGTAATCAGTAGTCATTAGGGCCGCCGAGAGCAAACCCTCACTCGAGGGTAACCACGCACGGGCCCCTCCTCCCCCTCTCCTCAACAATTGTAAAACGAGCTCAACAGAATTAAACAAAAGCCTTAAACAAGTAAGACCATATACAATCAAACTAACTTAATAGATGCACAGAAGAAAAGTATATCACAAAATGTAAATTTCAATAAACTAGGATCCCATTATCTAACCGAACTACAAGTAAATCACAAACATCAGCAACGCCATCATGTTGATGACTAATCAGTGCTTGTTTTGGAAATATGACGTGACTTCTAAATAATAAAAAAGCGACAAGTACTCGTAATTTTGCTGTCCATTGCAAAAAAAAAAATATTCGAGTCAAATGTTTAAAGTAACGCAGCAACCAACAACAACCACAGTTGAGCAAACAAAAAATTAAAACAGCAGAAATATTTTAGATATGAGCCAGAAAATATTTTGTATTAAACGAATAAAGGGAAAAGAAACGGCACAGAATTACATACATATATAGACATACATATTGATATAAATATAAAAAGATATATCTATCACCTGTACGTACATATGTATGTATATTTATTTGTACAAATATGTAGGTACACATAGGTACCTAGTATAAAACTTATCAGCCATTATACAACGTAAGCATTGATAGCAAAAACCTCATATATTAACAATAAATAGAAAAAAGAAATTTAAAAGAAAAAAACATTTTTATATTTGGCTAATTGCGCAATCGTCGATCTTCAAGCAACTAACTTACAAGCGACAAATACTAGATAACCCAAGTAACATAATAACGCATGAGAATTTATGGAGTACGGCGGCATAACCATTTATAGCAACTACGTTGTGTATTCCATAATTTATATCTCATATGCATAAAGAAAATAAAAGTTAATTTTCTTTTTTTTAATTTTTATTCGTATGTGGAATAGGTAATTAGCAAGGTCATTGCTATCTAGTGAGCCATGAGAAAGTGCTAATAACTGCTTATTCTGTATGTTTGTTTTTTACTTGAGAAAAGATGAACTGATTTTGATGCAGTTTTTCACTGTCAACTTGGACATATTTTAAGAAAGATTTCAAATGCAATTATGTATTTAATTTCACACAAACGAATTTTTTTCAAGTGAAACAAGTCGAAGGAATAAGTTTTCTTCAATAAAATGTTAATCATACGCACTGTTTTCCAATTTATTACGAACGAAGTTGCAAACTAGCGTTGGTACTATTTGGAATTAACTACACAAATTTACCAGAAAAGTTTCTACAAAAAATATTGTTGATTGCAAAGCAAAACGCTGCACTTTTTTGAAAATTACATTTGTTTTTTACCAGGACGTAAGCCACCGAAAATTTTATCTGTGGTGCGGTTCAATGGTTCACAGTTCTTCTAAAATAATGCTTCGTTTTAAAATCAGGTTGTATTGTATACTAAGACGCCCAAAAATAAAGGAAAAGAAACCTGGTATGTTCATGTAGAACTAAAAATGATAAACTTTTTATAAGATACCAAACCATTAGCTATCCAAGTTTATAAATTGGTTGACTGTTAGTGTCGTAGTTAATTGAACTAAAACACACAAAAATTGACCAATGACCTAAATTTTGGCATTTAAATATGATTTCTGACATACCATATAAGCTCTTTTTTGAGCAATCGAGGATTTATTTCTGAAATAACACGACTTATGGTTTACAAGTCTCTAGACTTCACATATTTCCATAAGAAATAACTCAGATGTTTGAAATCATATCATTCATAACTTCAAGAAATCATATGGATTCAAAAAAAAAATGTTTTTGAAAAATATTTTCCAAGCTAAATTATATGAAAAAAGAATCGACCCAACATTTTCTTAATAAGATGTCGGCACATAGACTATCGCCCAGTTCATTATAATTTATAACAGATTTGTAAATCATCAATCAATTGAATTGAATTGAAAATATGAATAAGGATTTAAAATTATTTAACTAGAGATTTGACATCTAAATTTATAGTCATAAATAATGACATTTAAACTAAGCGTCTAATTAGTTTTAAAATGTAAAGACCAAAAATAAAAAGCTAAAGAAACAAAAAATTTTCTCATAGAACACACCAACAACCAGTTTGAATGTGGATTTACCTTAAAAGGCTAAATTAAAAAATATGGTTGCATTTTGGCCCGATAAGGCGTGTTAGAGACAAGAACATTTAACAATTATTATTGGTAATCAAATGCTATAAAAATTTATAGAAAATTAAATACATTTTGTGCATTTTTTTCAGAGTTTTTAAGGCAATGTGTAATGTGTTGACATTGAAACTATTATGAAAATGGCATAACTTAAATTTGATTAAAGAAAAAATTTTAACACAAGTTAAGCACAAATTTACTGAAAACCAAATGTTATAGAGTAAGCATTTTCTACCTCAAAAAATTCACACATAAAGCAAAATTTAAATAAGCCCCATTTTAAATTAATTAAAGAATTAAAAATAGTTCATAAAAATTGTTAGCTCTTGTCATTGTACGTTATGCAAAATATAAGAGAAAGAAACAAAAATATGTTTTTGTTTTCTTTTAAATTCTGCCTTGTGAATGCAGTAAGTCAAGAAAAATAAAATATTTTGCAAAAAATAAAAACGAAATACGGTCATTCAATCAATTCTTAAACCAAGAACTGGGTCATCGTTGGTAGTATAAAATAAAGAATAACAGCAAATTTTGCTTGAACTACAAAATTTGTAGTATATTTTTAAAGTGAATTTAACACGTTATCGTTGAATTTATTCTTTCTTGTTCTCTTTTACTTAATTTTGCTAAATATAAAAATCAAATGAAAGTAGCAGAAAAGCAAAAAAGTTTCTAAGCTAAAAGGAAAAAAAAAACAACGAAAACAAAGACGACTGACGACTACGTAATCGCCTAAAAATGCAAGAAAATTTCATTTGCTGCAAGATTTTTTCAAATTAAATTTTTTATGTACATTGTACATTAGTACATAAATACATTTGTATGGTATTTCTTTTAATTGTTTGCTAGCTTTTAGCTAATAAAAAATATGTACCTATTAAAAATTTTTAGTTTTTGTTGAAGAAGTCAAAATCAAAATTCTTTAATTTGAACTTTGATCAAGTTATTTTTAGTTTTTTTTTACACCAACGATATGTTTCTCATTCGCAAGATATTTTTTAGCGGTTTTATCAGAAGACCAATATCTTTTATTTTACTGAAAACTAGCCTAAGAATTGAATTGGTCAATTATTTTTCAATAACTTAATTGGATCAAAATTATTTTTAAGAGAGATTACAAATGTTCTAGTTTTCAAAAATATAAGTATACATAATATTATGTACAATATCAAAATATCGATCGTTTGAGTAAAGAATGATTTCATCAAAAGTATAGTTTGCCATAAAACCCTTTTCTCAATTATTGTCATTTGGAGCCGGCATTTAACTGTAAGTCTCCGTCATTCAATAAAATCGAAAAGACTGGCGGCAAAAAATAAGCTAACCACAAACTACAAAAATGATTTAATTTGAATTCCATACCTAGTTAGTTTTTGTCATATATATATGTATATTGCAGATTTTCTGTCAATATGAGGAGAGGCGGAAGGAGAAGGGTATGGTTCACACACTTATAGAACATTAAAATAAAGTACTGACAATTTTTGTACAAATTGAAACTGAAAAAACTTTTCAGATTGAAATCGAGTTTTTTGCGTCTACCATAAATTTACTCAAATGGTTTTGTTAATGTGGCTTTAGATCTTTTGGATGTGATGAAAATTTGTGGGATCAACGTTTATTATATTACTAAGCCTTAGACCAGTTTTTAGATCTCTGACGTCGTTTGTTCCCAAGGTTTTGAATGTTATTTGAAATAATATCGAAAAATTACGAAGGTGATTAAGTGAGCTATAACTGCATCTTTTTAAATATTTCAAAGATGTTTTACATAAATATGTACACACCAATACATATGAATTTAAAATGCATACTGCTAAAAAGGGTAGACCTTAGAAAACGAAAATTTTCAGATTCTGAAAAAAATAAATATGCTGTTATGCCTATGCCTCTGTAATTTTGGTGAGAGAGCTCTTAATGAGATCTGATTTTCAGCTTTTTTGAACAAATAGTAAGTATTTAATATTATAAAAGTATTTAGCGTTTTTTCTGTTTTCACTCTAACATTCACAAAAATATCATACGTAAAGAAAGTAGAATACAAACAAAAATTTTTCAGCTTTTTTAAAAATGGACCTTCACGAGAATAGCATACGTAATGTAAAAAAGAAGACAAAGCAGTATTTTCAAGCTTTTTTAAAAAAACTTGAACTTGGACTTGAAGCCCAAGATCATCTCTTAAAAATTTTTAAGGGATTGAAATGATAATATGTAAAATGTTTCTACTTTTCCTAAATTTCCTAATTTCAAGAAATCTTCTGTTTCTTATTTGGGAACACAGATAAAAATTCTTTCACTTTACTTGAAAGTTTTGATTTTTTTTTGAGTTTTCTTTAGAAATTCTTATTTTTAACAACAAACTTTTAACAAACGACCTAAAAGTTTATATGGAGGGGAAAATAAAGAAAAAATATCATTAGTAATATATTCAATATAAGATTGCATAAGTTCAACAAAATGAAACATTAGTGACATATCTTTTCTTATACTTATGTATGTCGTTCATGTTTCATTCCTTTGAAAATATTCAAATACTCGTAATGATTTCAAAGATAAATTTTTACATACGATGCGCCGACCAATTAGAGTTTCCAAGGCGCAAAAATTTCAAACCCTATTTATCATATATTTTTTCGTTTTCGAGATATTACTGTTAAACTTTGAGCACTAATAATGGTGGTTTAAGCTTCACGTTTCTTTCAAAAACTAAAATTTACTTTTAATTCATTGAATACAATTTGCACTATTTGGCGCGTTGGAAACTAAAATTATCTAGTTTTGAAAACCTTTTCTTCAATTTTTTTGTTTAATTACCCTTTTTAGTTGCGTATTCATGATATTGTGAAGTTCATTACGTATGATATTGAATTTCATCATTGTATCGGAGCTGAAGATGGATCTACCAAACGCTAGACCTGGATAATCAGCGCAACGTCCTTTATTGCGACGCGCTTCACGTTCAGCCACAATTTCGGCAGCCTCGCTGGTGCAACGCAATTTAGACCATTCAGAAGCATCGTCATATTCAATGGCAATGCCCTCATCAACAGCATCGGCTAATTGTTGTTCCTTCTGTTGTTGGTCTTCAAAGCAAGCGGAGGCACGTTTATTTTGTTTATCCTTTCTGGACTTTTTTAATTTCTTGGTTTCACCGGATTTTTCACCCTTTTCGCGTCTAGGCGATTTTACTTTTGCACCACTAGAGGTAGGTTTAGAATTCGTCGATGTGGTTACATTGCTGCCCGCTTCATCCAACATGCTGCTGTCATCAGTCGGTGTTGGGCTATTGCTACCCAGCGAGGATGTGGTTACCATTGAATCAGAAAGTGGCAAGTTGAGTGCTTTGTTCGTAGCTGTGGCGGCAACACCGCTGTCAGCATCCTCATCTTCATGTATGTGTGCGGATGTGTCAGTGTATTGTGAATATTCTTGTTCCTCCGTCAACGATGTTTCCAAATCATCAAGATTTTCATTGGCAGCACCACGCAAATTAGTCAAAACGCCTTGAGAATCACCGCGATAAAGCGCCGCTAAAATTTCCTTTACATTAGGAACATTAGAACGTCTTGTGCCATCAAAACGTGGATGATGCTGATGACCACGCCGTTTTAGTGCTGACGCCGCCGCCGCTGATGGGGTCACCGCTGATGGCCCTGTCAGCGGTGATGTGGCAGCAGAAGCTGCACTGCTTGTATCACTTTGATCTGTAGACATGACGTCGAATTCGAGTTCAAAATCGAATTCAATATCGTCGGAGGAGGATTCTTCACTGTTTTTGTTGTAATATTTGTAATTGTAGAAATCAGCTGCTGTTTTGTTTTTATTGTTGTTGTATATTTCAATTTCAGTTGACGAGTCGACGTACTCACCCTGCTTCTGCTCTCGTTGTTCAGCCTCCTCCTCCTCGTCATCACAAAAGTACAACAATTTATCCAATAAATCTAATTGTTCTTCGATGGAACACCAACTTGATGAAATCACTGAATCAACTTCAACTTGTTGTTGGTTTTTGCTGGCACAGCCGTCGCTGTTAACTTTATGACGATGTTTTTGTCGCAATTTTCGTTTTCTTTGTTGTTGTTGAGTTCCCACTGCTGTAGCTGTTGTTGCTGCACTGTTTTCAATTGATGCACCAACACTTCTCTGTTTGCTCACAACACCGCCACTGTGCAATTTTTCCTTCTTGCTCTTCTTTTGACAGTTAACCGACTGTTGCGCTAATTTCAACTTTTGTTTATGCGCAGTTGCTACACCTGCACCTGCTGGCGTTGACTGCTGTTGCCAATCAGTTCCGCCACTCGTTAATAGATGGCGATGTGCGCGTTTTATTTGACGTACTTCCTGTTGATTCGAACGACGTCGAGTTATATTTTGTGTTATATTTAATTTATTGCAATTATTATTTGGAAGTCGTTTTATTGGATTAACATTTGCAGTATTATTGTTTTTGTTTGTATTAACTTTGGCAGTCACGGCTTTTGTAAGTACGGCTGGTTTTTTATTTTTAATTGTCTCTTTAGTGTTGCCGTTTGTTTTAACATTTAAACTAGAAATGGAATTTATTGTATTAACAGTATTTTTTGTAATATTTATTTGAACAGTACTTTTTACATTAGTTTTCTTCTTTCTAAAGCACACTTTTTGCCATGGATTTTTATTATTGAAATTATTATCACAAAATGATTTATCCAACATATTCAAAGCGACGACAAATGGTTTATTTGGAAATGTTCAAATTTTGTTCATTAAATTTAAAATTACGTTTTCAAAGTAGTGTATAGTTTTAAAAAATAAGTTTTTATTGTTTTGTGCTAATATGCTTATCTCAAAACACCGGCGGTTTATTGTTTGTGTATAATTTTTTTTATAAACTGCTATAACTTTAAGATTTGTTTACTTTCAGCTGGCGCAACGTTGACGTAAGTTTTGTAAAAATATACTTTTTTTTAATAGTTAATTAAGTTATCACGCTGAAATTTTATTTTCTATATTATATAATTATTATTTTAATATGCATATAGCTATGTATTATATTTATATTTAATATTTTATATTGTTTCCCTTTTAATTATGCGGCGTTGCCCTTCTGCTTTATTCAATAGATGTATTATAGTACTTTTTATTTTAATTTTGAACTTGCTGCGCTCGCTATTGCCGCTGCCGCTGTTTCTCAGTGCGGTTTATTGCCTGTCGTCGTGTTCATATATGATGTTCTTGCCAGCGCCATGGTGATGACTCCTTCCACTTTGAAGAGTACAGACGAACATATGATCTTAAATGCTGAGCGCAAATGCAAGAAGTACGAATACCCTCAAGAAACTAAGTAGTTGTTCTTGCTTTCAAATTAACTTAAAATAAGAGTCATACGGCGAGGTCATACTCTCCTTCTCTAACAAAATTTACTCTTCATCGTTTTCATTTTATGCTCTTGTTAAATTTTCCGTTTTTCATTTATCTTAACTAAAATTTGATGCTCCGCTGTGTTCCAATGTCTGTGATAATCATCCCACACAACCCACACAAATATATTCTGACAGTGTCATCTTTGTTGTTGTTGTTGGGGTTTGGCATTTGATCACGCAATCGGCACACGATACGGTAGTAGTAGTATTTTTATTTTCTTCGTCATCATGTTGCCACATTTTGGAGATGTGCATTTTCCATAACGATCGAATTTTTTGTTAAAATTACTCATATTTTTACAATAGGAAAATAATTTGTTTAGTGCGTTTATTAATCAATTTTTGAATAACCCAACAGACACATCTATTTGTGTAAGTAAACTCATTCAAAAATATGGCGCTTTATAAATTAACAAATATTTGTGTAGATTGTCGTTATGTTTATGACATGATCTATACTCGTTGGAAAATAATATTTATTTGTTAAAATTATTCTTTTCATAAATAACTGTCAAAATGACGTTTTATGTTATCCTTCAAATTGACAATTTTCAAATTCAAATGTCATGTCTTATATTCAATGCTGTGACAGTAGGAAGAATTTTAAAAATTTTTGATACATTTTATAAAATATTATTTATACACATCTGCATAATTTTCATGAGCTTATACATATGAGTTTAAACAAATATTTAATAAAATTTTAACATTAAAAACGCATGCGCATTAATAAAATACACATTATGGAATTTCCCCTTTTTCGGTTAAAGATTAAAAAAAGAAAGAAAAAACGTTTTCTTTGTTCACAATTCGTTATTTGATATTTGAAGCATCCAAGGCTTTTCTCGCAGCATCAGCCGTATTTGATTATTTTTATTTTTTTATTTAAGTTTTTCCTTTTCATGTGAGTGAATTTTTCTTTAAAAATAGCACACACGTTATTTGGTTGGCAGCATGCTGTTTAATTATCGTGTGTTGGCAACGCGTGGCTTTTCGCAGATAAAGAGTTACCAGACTTTTATTATTGTTTATTCTAATTAATGGGTGTTTTCCCATTTAGAAATTTTGCAAAAAAATATCAAAATGAAAAACTAATATGATATTATTAATTAATTTTACTATTTGGGTCAATTTTTACCTTGATATTTTTCTTAATATTTTTATATATAGTAGGTATATAACATATCTGCCTCAAAGCACTTTTCTCAAACATTGAAAACATTTACCATAAAATATATGTACATTAAACAAAACATATGTATTTTTAGAGCAAAACCTTGAGTATTTCTTAAAAATAAACTTCTTGTTGGAATGTGCTAAAGATTAAACCACAAATTTTGTGTCAGGTTTGTAAAAAATTGGTCGGAAAGTGGTAAAGATTAAAACACTTTTTTTTTGTCAGAATTGTAAAAAACTTGTGAAATTTTTAAAAAATAAGTTTAACTTAACGCGCTCGGTTTAACCTTATCCTAGGCAAAATTGGTCGGGTTTATATAGCATTTGTGATGAGCTATAAAAGTAGTTCATTTCTTACGAGTGAAAATCTGTCTTATTTATAAGATTGTACAATACCCATTTTAAACATTATTTCAACCCTTACTGACCACTTTTTGCAAAATATTTAAATCTTTCATTTCGCCTTCGAGGAATGACTTTTCAAATTTGGTTTTTTTGTCAGAAAGATGCCACACATGCCAGCAAGAGCATGGCCTCTCTTGAAGAAGGCTTACTAGCAGTGGCGTCAATTTGGTAGGGCTGGAGAGGGCATTGGGCCCCCCAAGGATCTGATACTAATTCTTATTCAATACATCAATTCAATAAAACCATCTAATCGCAGTGGAGTTATAATTCTTGCCCCCTCCCCCAAGGTTTTACTGCCCACTGCAAGCAGCGTCAACAGCCTTCTCAAAGTCAGCTTCTCTTGCAGATATGCCCTCCAATAGCAAACCTACATTATTGTATTAGTAAGGTCGCAACACTTGCCTTCAAGTAGAAAGTCTGTTAACAGGGCCTAAACTAGAGGCTCTCAATACTTTCATGATTCGTTTCATTTTATAAATCTTAATAAGCTTCGTCATAAATTGACTTCGTTTAGCCCTAAAAAATAAGTGATGATTTACAGTAGCGGACCTATGGGGCAAGGCCGACGATAAGGCCGCAGTTCTTCGAAGGGGCCTGTAAATTCTTAAAATCGCTATTCAAAAAAAAACTACTCACTCTTGAAAATAAATTATCACGGTCGATATATTCAGGGCCTTTGCGTTTTTTTTTGGATGAAAACTGAAATTTTAAACTTCAATACATCGAAGATCAAGCGAGATAAAAAAAAAACTTTGCTATAAAGGTAGCTCATTGAATGTCTGCTTGAATTGTTATATATAAACTTGTGAGGTTTTAAAAAAAGAAATGTTTTCCTCAATAAAAGGAAGCTCAAGTTTCATAATTTACTAATTTACTAATGCTCTAACAATACTCACTATAACCTTAGCACATTCCAAATATATCTTATATTACCTTAACGCTTACTTGGTAATATAAATATCAATACTATCACTTACGTTTTGCAAAGCCTTGTTCTTCTCTTCCAACTTGCCAGTGACCAAGGTGAGGGCTTCTTGTGTTTGATCCAATTCATTTTCAACTGTTTGGATTTTCTTTTGTAGTTGGCGAGCCTCTTCTTCGGCCTATTTTATTGTTTTAATATAAAGAAAGAAATAGGAAAGGTGAGATTAATATATACCGAAATAATATAAGTGTAGTCGTACATAGAATTACCGCGTTTGATTTAATATTTAAATACCGATTAATTTTGAATAATACAAGCAGTAGTAGTACATTATACATAGATATTTGAATTTAACTATGTTAGTTAAACCATCATTATTTACCTTTTCGGCACGAATGTTAGCATCGCGTGCTTGCTGTTCGCAGACCAAAGCACGTTCCAATGCTCCATCCTTGTCGATTTTCATCGCTTGCATCTTCTTCTTGATGGCATCCATGGTGTGTGATTTTTTTGTTTGCTCTGTTTACTCGAAGAAACTGAAATTCAAAGATTGAAAAATAAAGATAACGTAATTAAAGATCGTAATTGTTTTAATAAAGCGGTTAAAGCAAAACAATTGCGAATTAAATATTCGTAAATTAAAATCAAATCAAATTAATTTAACGCATTCAGATTTTTTTGTTTTGTTTTTTTTTTGAATCTATAGGCTCGTGAATAGAAAGTGCAAGTAACTTAATGCTACTGTTTTGAATTATTTAAAGTGTAACAAGCTGAATAATAAAACTATATAGTGCCAGGCCAAAAATACCCTACACTTCATTAATAGGAGACGGTTTTATTATTCTATTATTATCTTTTTTTATTTAATTTTTTTATTAAACTCTTTAGAAGGGTAACTTTAACCTATGTAAAAATTATAAAGGAATCTCTTTCCTCGGCTTGACTTCTAAATACCTAATGAAAGTTATCCTAAATCGCCTTCAAAGCTAATTCGTGATATGACTGCGAAGATAGCAAGCCGGCTTCTGTACAAATTGCTCATATACGGGTCATATAAAAACTCTTCGTATTATTCACAAGTATTACAATTACACATGCTTAAAATGAATACTTGAACTTTATTCATCAGCTCTCATGCATAAATTTGATGTGCAGAACCAAATACAAAGTCCTTTATGTTTTGAAACATAATTAGTACAATAAAAATACCAAATATATGAGAAAAAATTTTAAACTCAAAGGAGAAGTTATTCGCTCATTTCTCGAAACATTATGTTAACTAAAAATGGGCCTGATAAGCCTCATATGTAGGAGACATATTCCGATTCAGCAGTCCAAAATCATACTTAAACAGGTTTTTTGGACTCTGCGCCATATTTTTTTTATACATGCATACATATAAGGAAATCTGACACTGACCATTTTACAAGATCTTGAAAATATATACCAAGTCCCAAAAATAATTTCTGTCATAGCAAAAAATTCTATATAGTAAAAGTAAAATGACAAAAAACATTCCACTGAGACTCGATGTGCAAAGAGACTTGGTGTGCAAAGTGCAATTCTTTAGCAACTGTTAGCAAAATTGCTTCCAAATGTATGCTTATCTGTTAAGGACGTGGCACCACCTATTCAAAACAAATATATTTTCTCAAAATTCAAGCTCAGCTGCGGCTGCATTATTTCCTATTAAAGGCGGTGCCACGCCTCCTTAAAGAACTTTAAGTTTTTAATAACCTTAATAACTTTCATGAAACCCTATTATTTATCTCTAACTCAAATTTCAACAAAATCAGTTTATTAGTTAAGTCGTGGAAACGTATTTTCCCGTTAGAGGCACGGCACTCCTTACTATTACAAAAAAAAATTTTTCTGCACTGCCCCTCTTCACAACCTTCCCACCAAAACACAAATTAATCGATTATGTTGTGTTATGGCAGTTAAAAAAGGATGAAACCGTTTTGCAACTACCTATTTATATATGAGACGTTCTTTTACAAACCGAATATCTTCTGACCGACCCATTTTTAAATTGTTATCGAAGTTATCGAAATGTGAAGTTTGAACGCTTTATTTAAATTATCATATCTCGGAAAATAATTTTTTATATCGTTTTGAAGCTAAAAAGATCAGCCTTCTTGCTAAATTTCTTGTTAAAATTTAACAGAGATATGACCATAAAACACCTTAAAACGTAAACCGTTTCACAACTCGATAGCTCTGAATATCTTCGATAACAAATAAATTCGCAATGCACGTGCTCTGCTCACTCATATAATGCGATTTAAAAATGGGTCGGTGAGAAAGTGTTATGTTTATAAAAGAACGTCCCATATAAATAAGCTGTCAAGACTAATATGATGAAAAGGCAAGCATATATCGATTCTATTCAAAATTGCTACCCCCTTAAGGTCTTTGGTGTATCCCAAATCCGGTTCATTGTGCTGCACAAAATATAGTACTTTGTGTGATTCCTGAGATGTTTATTGATCTCTTCGAATACAATTTTGTATAAAATGTTATTCATTTTTATGTTTTCTTTACTTTTGACATACTTTTTTCGCATACCCATAAAAGTAACTAAAGTTGGTTATGCCAAATGAATACCAAATTAGAAGTTAAAACCAAAACATAATTTAGAGCATTTAACACAATTCTATTGTACTATTGGGAACTAAAATTTCCTACATTTATTTCGTAATTTATTTTCAAATGCCTAATTGTAAATATGTATGTATGTTTAATTTACTTTCATATTAAAGAGACTTCTTCGGTCATTCAATCAATTTACATTTTAATATCGGTACGTACTTTAATTCATAAAAATAAATATAATTCAAAAAATCGTTAAGTATTCAAGTGCGAAACTTTGTATAAAGTAAATTTTGCCAAATGCAATTTTGTTTGTTTAACATTTTAAATTCCAAAACACTGAGTCAGTTTTAAAAGTCCGTATCATTTTTGTTGTTGTTTACACAAATGTCGTGCATGTGCGATTGTGTGATTTTAATTTACTGGCAGCTAAGACAAAAAAAGAAAAGGTTAACAATGCGGCAGTTACTACCAAAACTGCAGCAAACGCAAAAAAACTTTTCGTAGTGGCCAAGGTGACAATAATTCATTTTTTTTTTTTGCAAGCCAGCATAATATGTGCTGCACATTGGCGGGCGAATGACATGCATATATATGAATAAACTATAAATTCGAATATCACAAAAAACTTATATGAAGTTAAGTGCTCATTGGCGCTTAAAATGAGGAAGGACTATTTCAAAAAAGTACCGCCACACCTGAAGTATCAACTTAGAAACACTCAGTAGAGTAGCTAGGGTGGTGCGGCCGCACTGGGCGCAAGGCTTGAGGGTTGTGGATGTGAAATATATCTCAATTTGCTAGGGTTTTTGAAAGTTTAAACTGAGGACCTTTTTTTTGTGGAATTAATTTGGTACTTATGGAGGGCGGCATTTCAAGTGTGCGCACCAGGCGCCAAAAATGCTCGCTACGCCTCTTGGTTTGTTTATAGGTCGTCTTGTGATTGAGTCAAATTGCTAAGAGTCTTAATAATATAAAATCAAATTACATTGACTGTCTCAAGGACGCTACCACCTTTGCATCATATGACAACATTTTTGTCATTTGACTCAGTAACAAGAGCTCTAAAATTTCATTCATACTCTGTTTACCGAACCTTTTGGCCTGCAAAAGCAACAGTTAAAAAATGAAATTCAAAGATTCGTATTTGAAATTCTTAGCGCACCCTTTATTCATATTTTGCAAACTTTTTTAATGCCAAGTTTAAAGGCACAGTGGCTGAGGAATAAAAATTTTAATAAGAGTCGAGTAATCGAGTAAGAACTTTAGTTTTTTAAATTGAAGTTAATTTTAAAAAATAAATTACAAAAAAAAATGTTTTTTGAGTTGCTCCTTTTTGAGCCATCTTAAAAGCCATGTTTTACTTAGGGAGCTTCCATAAATGATGTCACAGTTTTTAGGCGTTTATTTCAGCCCCCACGCCCCCTCTGTCACAATGTATCACAAATCCGCGAACTAAATTAAACTGTCACAGATGAATTGACCGAATCAGGTTTGCCAAGTTGAAAATACGAAATTCGTGGCATGTCCAAAATGAAATAATACTTTGCCTTAAAATTGTAAAAGCTTAAATCTTTTGTGGGAAAAAGTTGATGGTTTTTTTTTTTTTTTGGAGAGCCACAAGAAATGCATGTAAGAAAAATCATCCAATACCTGGTTTTTTCAGAAATTTTTCATTTCCTCGGCTTTGACATAAAATACAGGGCTTGACCGGCCACTTGCAACTCAAGAAACTATATGATTTTTTATTTCAGTTATAGAAAAACGTTGCGATTAAAAATCATTACAAGCATCTCATCCATAACTATGAAATTGTTCTAATTAAATTATGTTATTGGAAGGCCAAATTAACTTTATCTGAGAGTAAATTATGGGAGCTTTAACAAACAGAAAAACAAAAAAAAAAATTTATTAATAATTGAAAGATTTTCTCCATTCAAAAACAAGGGCAGGTACAAAAAATGGTTTTGGGGGTTCAGCCCTACTGAAATGCAGCAAAATCATGTTTTTGAAAGCTCTTTGAATTTTTTCTACATTCGCCCCTGACTACAGACATATTTTTTTTAGTTGACACGAATCAGAGTCCAAGTCCAGAAATCGTTTTTCTCTATAGACGTTAAATTTATTTTAATACAATAGAGCCTGGGCCGAGTAAGCGATAATTTGCTTATTTGTTTTTTTCCATTTTTAAACCACAATCTGTAGTGCAGTTTAAAATGAGACAATTCAGTAATAGGAATTTAGCTTTGCTAACGACAGGTTAAATAACTTTTATCTTAATAACAGTAAAAAAGTCTTTAGCCACAATTTATTTATACCAAGTTTTCTGCACCTACACAAAAAGATGTGTGTCATATCCACACGAATTTCAATCCGTTAGGTACAATTTTTCTGTTTTCTTTTTGTATCATTTTTTTGGAATGTGTTTCCAAAATGCTCTATTCAAAAAGTTCGCGCTATTTATAAATACATATATTTTTTATACAAAAACATACTTATAAAAATACAAGTGTATTGTATAAATATGTTTTGCAATACACAAATTTAATCTCTAAGAATGGGAAATCCAATGCGCAATCGCAGATCATTTTAAATTAAAAAAATACCTTACATTTAGAGAAAGCTCATCAAAGATATTTGTATCTACACTAACAGGATGCAAGAGAACAAATAAATATATAGATGATGATCATGTGAGGAGGTGCTAAATTTAAAAATAACGCAAAATATTTCTAGGGTAGATATTGAGAAATAAAGAAAAACACTAAATTTTCTATCACACATATGAGAACGTGAGACCGACCGAGTACAGTACGAGTACATCTGTTTAACGTCAGCATCTATAAAGACGAAAACTATTTAATAGCAACAACAACAATAACAAGATAAAAGCATAGCATTCAGTGCTACTGGTCAGTCCATTTATTGGTAACCATCTGCGATAGACAAAGTTGTGCATTAGAACTTGCTCATGTTCAGAAAGATCGAATTACATTAAAAGCAACACATCACTTCTAATTAAGCAATATGTTGGTACACTTGTTTTGATTTTACAATATTAATCTCGGCAGTGTTTCTTTAAAGTATGTACATGGCCCAAAAACATTTGTTGTTGCCTCCTTCGGTAATATACTGAAAATCTACTATATTGTTGGGTCTATGCAAGATTTATGGAATTTCCAAAGATAACATAAGTCTCGCAATGAATATTACTTTAAAAGGCTTCCTAGTATTGATATTGTTAAAGCATGGTATATACATTTCTTTTAACAAATAAGACAACACAATAATACCTAATATCAATTCTAGTGGCAACACGTCGCAGTTTGATTGAGGCATATCTTCATTTGCAGTTGTGGATTCTGCGAGCCCAACCGATCAGAGCGTCTCCTCTTAAAACTTAGGGAAAAAAATGTCAAACATGCCAACTGGCTGAACTGTGTTTTCCTCTAGACTTTTGAAATGTCTTTCCGTATATCCCTGCTCCAAAAATGAATTTTAGCAATAATATATCACAAGAAATCGATGTTGACCTTCATTAAAATAAACTGTTCAAAGCAACTATTGGAGAGACATGCTCTCCATAGAGTTTTTACCCATCTCGCAAGAAAAAAGAGACTATACAGGAGTGAATCGATTTTTTGACAATGTTAATTATCATTTGGCTCAAAGCCCGTTGTTATTTTTTTGTAATGGCTATTTCTTTTTAGTCCATTTAGGCCATTCCAATCTTTTTGGTATTTCATTCCTTCTTGGAATGTGCACTCCTTTTTGGAATACAATGCAAAGTACGCATTCTTTCAAAATTCCTACCTTTTGGAAATGGTCATTTTAATTCCATTCGAAATGGGAAGGAATGAATATTATTCTCAGTATACATATATATAACACTGATATGTTTCTCTATATAATGTTATTTTTATCTTTCTAACATGTACGATACTTGAGCTTGGATATAGCAGCTTAAAAAAACAACATTTTCAATTCATCCAAACATTGTACAGACAATAATGAATACAGTTAAAACGACCTGAATGAATGCTATATCGAACCGAATGTATCATACTGAAAAGGTCAAAAATAATAGCTTGCATGGGAAATCATCAAAGCAATCAAATTTTTATTTCAGTCAAACATATTGTATATATAAAATATAATTTGTTATATTCAAATAAATCGTTTTCTCAGTGTACACGCTTTATTTTTGGACTAGCTCAGGGAAGCACTGACTAAAAAATGAGCGGAGTAAAACAAGTAGGTGGGACAGCTTCAATACCACAAATCGCTTAATTGAGGACCTATTCCAATAAATATTATCAATTTTTTGAAGCTATTTTTTATGTTATTTATAAGCAAACGCTAGAAAACAAGTGAATTGGCTTGGACAATAGGTGTAATCTCTCCATACAAATGAAAAACTTAAAGCCATATTGTATTAAGAGCTCTTTTCAAACAAATTCAAGTAAACTCAGTTTGGCAACATTGGTTGACATACACTAACACGCAACAAAAAAAAAACATAAGTGGGTTTGTTTGAGTGGGCGAGTGAGCACCTGCTATACAAGCGAACTTTTTAAAAGTCTATATTTATGGTACATTTTTTTATAGCAGCATTGGGTGTTATAACCTAACTCTAGACAGTAGGTAAATTTAAATAAGTGGGGGTGGCATCTCCCATACAAGCAGAACAATTTAAACTTTATATTGAGGGGAGCTTTTCTAGTCAATGAATCCACTAGCTAACTATTCTAGCAAAACTATACAAACGGAACGTGTAGCATATTCTCTTCAAAAATGCGAATTTTAATGAGAATTTATCACGCGCTTTTCTACTGTTAACTCAGTGCAGAGTATTAAATTTTTAACCAGGCCAAAGTTCGTTTATTTTTTGTTGAATATCTAAAAAAATTATTTTATGATAATATCTCGCTTCCTATTAGTCAGACAAACTTTGTGGCAAAATAGAATAACTGCTTAAGTCGACTTAAGCACGTAGGGAGTTGAGGTCAATTTTCCATTAGATCTTGGTAAGGCTCGCTTTCCATTTTTTTGGCAATATCAAAACCTAAACAAATACTAACAACTTGCGATAAAAACAAAGTGCAATTGCATTCAGAACTAATCTAAAATTGGCCTTAACTCTTTCCTTTTCACCACAGAATTATTAAGTTCAGATAAAAAGTTAAATGGCTAAAGGGTCATCCATAAATGACGTCCGCACTAAGGAGAAGCAGGGTCAACGGACAAGCAGGGTAGGAGGGGTCGAGGCCATTTCGGACGCTCATTTTTCTTTTCGTTTTTTTTTTGTTCTTCATAAGAGCATAATTCTTTGTGGACGTCTTTAAAGGGTGGATGAGAGGTAGCGAAATCAAACAAAAGTGAACAGTCAGGCTGGATTGAACTTAAATTCCAGCATTTCTATAGACGTCTTTTACGCACGACCCTTAAGATATTTTATTTTAAGAAATCGTCTTCATATAACAATAATATTCTATTGATATTCAGTAAATAGTTTAGAGGTCAATACTGTTTGTCTTTAACTTTGATGGTAGTTGCTTATCAATCGACTGGAAAAGGTTAAAAACTCCGTTCTTCCTCCATCAAAAAAAAACAGTGTATGTCATTGAATCGATAGACTATTTTTCTGGGAAACCAATGACCCACAAAAAAATTATTTGGCTTAAGAAAGATATTTTGGATTAAAATAAAATACTAAAGAATTTCACAATTTCAAGAATTTCAATTTTTATTCAAATCGTGGTAACATCTTTTGTGTACTTAAGTGATGTTTTAGAATATATATAAATTCATTAAAATTTTACAGTAAAAATTTCAATTTTCTCACTTTTTGCATTGTTAACATAAAGCCCTCAGTACACTAATATTCTATTTCGCAAAATTGGGAATATTTTACCGTATAGGGGACCTACATCTAATCGAAAAACATATAAACGAATTACTTTTTCGATTACTGACTACATTAATTTAACATATGCACATTTTTGGAGGTGACCGACTGCACACTCAATTGATTTAGACTTCATGCATCTACATATCTAATAAATTAATAATTTATTGAAGTATTCAAAAAGCAAAAAATTTTGGAAAATTTTGCTGTGGCAAGTTGATCTGCGTATTATTATCTTATAATTTTTAACCATATAATCCAATAATGTTAATATTTTAATTGTGGTTTTTGTTTTTTGTTCCGCAAACTATGTCGACCCTGACGAAGTAACCAAGTTTTAATGCTGCCACATATGTAGTAACAAATATATCAAATAACAAGAATAATAAAGCAATGAACTGCAATTCGCAAAAATGAAAAAATCACAGATTATATAATAAACACATCTAGCCATTCAAAATATATTAAATTTAGATTATTTTCAGTATCGGTATATAATTGTTTTCTTCTTTTTAATTTATAATGAATTCATTTTTAAACTATATATTCCATAAACGTTTGCACACCTTACTCGCATGGTATGCATTATGGTACATAGTACGAATGGTAGTAGAAAGTAATATGTAGTAGCATTAAATTGCAACTGCACTTTATTGCAATGATTCACACAAACGTAACATCGTATGTAGAAAATTCGTTACTTTTAAAATTTTTATATCACAGATTTTTGATTTTTTTTTTTGTTTTTAGCCTTTAATGCGTTTCTTTATCGTTTTGATAAATAATTGCACTGTTATATGATTTTTTATTTGTAATCCTTTATTTTAGTTTTAATTTTTTTGAAGTATTTTTTTTTTAATTTTTTTATCATGTATATAACTTACAATATAAAAGCTTATTTCGGAGATATCCGCGACTTGAACGGATTGTGATGTTCAACTGACAATTTTGTTAAAACAGTTGAGACGATCTGCTGTGCAATCTGTTGTGTGCTTTGCGCGCGCCGTTTTTTGTGGTATGCTCTTTGGTATTGGTCTTGGTCTGCGAACATTTTTTTTTGGTATATGTATGTGTGATATATCGAAGTATTGGTTGTTGTTTTTTTTATATTGTTTGTATGTAATACGATTGCTACTAAACGGTAGCAAAGCACGAAAAACAATTGAAAAATAACAACAACAAAAAAAAGGAAGACATAGCCATGATCATCAACAATTGATTGAAATAAGAGATTTTTTTTAAATCTGTGGGGTATATAATTTTATAACGGAGGGAGTACTTTAACCAAAAATTTCTTCTTTCAATGGTCAAAAAGAGCGCGCATATTACAAATTAGTACTTTTTTTTTCAAAATATTTTCACTTCCCTAAAGTTTAGAAGTTTTCTTTTCCTCAACCCTTACATACTGTGATGCATAATTTTCGAAATTTTTTCATATGTGTTTGTTGACTTTTTTTATGTGTTTGTTTTTATGCTTGTATTTTGTTTTTTATGCATGTATTTGTTTCCTAAATCCTAAGTATATGTTTTTGAGTTAAGCACAAATTCCCAGTTTTTTTCAAAACTTTTTTTCAAGCTTTTTTACCAGTATTTCAAATATTTCTCTCTCTTTTCTATTGCAAAATTTTTAACAAAAACAAAAATCAGATAAAAATGTAATTTTTTTTCTTCAAATTTTGATATGCGCTATTTTTAAAATTTAGTTAATGATATCTCATGCACATACTACATTTATAGGGAACTTCTCGCTCTTATACATATGCAAATATTTTTCTTTTTTTTTAATAAATATATACTACGTAAATAGTTATGACACCAAAATTATTTTAATAATAATAATTTTACTAGCTGGATTTTGTGAAAAATAGAGGTTTTGACTTTAAATTTTACTTTCTGTATGTAGTACATTAAAATGGTCTTAGCCCAGGTTTCGGACTTGGCTGGGTAAGTCCCGAACATTTGGTAACCATGACCTAGCCTTAGAAATTTTTAATTCAACTCTTGAAGCACACGCATAATAAAATACTTTTGTGATAAAAATTTGTTTATATTACTAATGTTCTCATTGAATAAACAATGGCAAATAAATAATTTCAATAAATTTGATGAAAGCATTCTCTTGCTTTGCAAATTTTCGAAAGAAATTAAAAAAGTACCATCGACATCCGAAAAATACATTCCGCTTGCTGGTTTTCACCCGATCATCAAGTGAACCTTTTAAGAGCCGGTTATTTTTCGAATCTTCGATGATTGTAGGTCAATCGATAAAATCTCGAAAACTAGCAGTTTATAACGATAGATTCAAAATTGGACACACTATTCAAATATGTTCGAGAAATTTTTAATTTCTGAAAAAATATAAATTCTAGGATTTTCTTGAAAGTAGAAAAAAGCTTTCACTTTAAAAACTGTAAGTAAAACAAATCGTTTTTATTGGCCGGCATTGTCGCGCAGTGGCAGCAGGATGTTCGACCCTTTTTTAAATTTTTAAATTTCGAGAATAAAATGATTCTGTAAATTATTTTCAGTCACTATTTGATTTTTCAGGGACTCTTTGAGATGAAATGGTGTAAACATTTTCAAGGGAATGTAAAATATTTTAAGTCTTTAGCTAGGCCAGTATCTAATTAAATCAGTAATTTTGGCAGATATTACCATATAGCCCAAAAGTCCGCTGTAAAGAAGACGTGTGTGTCGTGGTGAAAATGACCAACCAGGGTCGTTCTGCCAAAGCCCGTTCCGATGCCAGCGAATCCGCATTTTTGATATTTTGATCAAAAGTCTATAAGATTACAGCTTGATATATATGCCAAATGATAGAACTCAAACACACTAAATAGAATATATAAAATTGGAATATTTATTTTGTCCCAAACATGGGTTGCCACCGGTTTTCTGGGTCAATTTTTGTAAGTAAAGATTACAGCTTGATATGTCTGCCAAATGATAGAGCTCGAATGACCTATATTAAATATATAGGGTTGTCTTGTCGAATCATGGACAAAGCATGGGCTGGGTTTCCACCCGTTTTTTGGGCAAAGTTTTCTTAAATGGGTGGCAACTCATGTTTGTTACACGATTCGACAATACAACTCTATATATTCTTTCTCAAAATATGAATTATCGTCAAAATTTGTATGAAAAGAATTTGGGCGTTATTTCTTTTTTTTTGCGTTATTTTCAAGAACCTTTTGAAGTTCTATTCGTAATAAAATTTTGTTGAAAATACAATAAAACTACAATGAAACAAACCCAATGGCTACTGAAATTAATGTGAGCGTGGATCCTCTCATAGAAAATAAGCAAACAGTATTGCTAAAGCCGCATAAAGAAAAAGTAGGCCTATTACCTCTCATACTAAATCAAAATCACTTAATACAGCATATTATATAATATGACAGAACGGAAGGTACCAAGCCTATTTCACTTAAACCGCCCACTACTTATTAACGCCCATAACTTTGTTTTAGAGTTAGATCACTTTCAAAATTGAATACATATTTCCAACACTTTTGTTATGTTTATATCTTGCATGAAAGTATTTCTGAGAAATTAATTACTTTCTTAAAGCTGCTGACGTACATACATACATATATCAGATTGCTCCACCAGCAGCAATTAAAAAAAAACTTACATCACAGTAATTTCTAAAAACGGATTCAATTATAAAGTAAGCAAATGCATGTTGCTCATACGACATGGTGTGCAATAATAACTTTTATTATTTAACAAAAGTTGTTAATTTTGGCTAGGACAATAGTATTGGTGATCCAAGAAAAATCAATTAGAATGCGAATAATGTTAGCTAGGAAATCAACTAGGACTCTCAAACTTTACTTTGCGAAATCTAACTAGGTGTTTACACCTAGCTCATCCCACCAGCTGTCGGTCTTAATATAATGAATGACCTTTGTTGCATTTCATCATTTAAAAACAAAAATTTTCATTTTTTTTAAATAAAACTAAGTAGTTGTATTAAACAAAAAGATTTTTTTACTAAAAGCTCTTAATCATCTCTTTTCACTTTACTGATCTGAATAATCACCGATCACAATTTCTATCAAGTGTTGTTCTAATTAAAATATTTTGTCGGATAGAATGTATAATATACATATGCATGTATGTACGAGTACAGTTTAAATTATACTTTATACAAAAATCTTCATCCACCCACATTGTGACGTACTTACATTAGACTGGTTCAAAACTTTTATGGAAAACCAAAAAATCTTTTTTTTTGAAACTTCGGATATTTAAACTAATAAAAAACTTCTAAAAGTGAAAAACCATCTTTCTTTTACATTCAAATAAATATTTGAAAATAGTGTCCCAAATGATAAAGCTCGAAGAGTCTAAATACAATATATATATTACAATGATTGATCATAGTTAGAAATTCCAGGGAGACATTAAGCGTCCTTGCTTAACCCCTACATTTCGTTCGATTTGCGGTGAGATATTGTTGTGGACTACTTATGTGGCATTTGAGCCTCTTAAGTCTTTCATGTTTCTAGTCTTTCCCAAATTAGAAATAGAAAACTATCCGAGTCAGTATTGAAGACAACGAAGCATATACGAACGGTTGATTGTATTATATGAAATCCAGCGACACATTTCTGGAAGTGTTTCTAATTTTGATGAGGAATTTTATGTTTTATCATTTTCTGCTCTATTTTCATTGTTGTCCAGTAAAGTGTTGCAATAGTAAAATTTCGTATCATCCGGCTAATACCACGTATTCGGATATTAGTAGTGTTTTGTTTTTACTTTTAATTGAACGTGATGTGTTGGTGGATTCTTTCGAAAGCTTTATCATAGTGCTCTGGCGTGGCTTTAGTCTGACGTATTCTTGCATTGTCGTATTGAACTTAAGCATTATATCTCGTCGATTAGATGTAGTGTGTTATCACTAATCCAATCAGCTTTTCTTTTGTGTCAAGTTCTTCAGTCTTGCCATTATGAGTTGAAGTAATGTGTATAGACTCATCTGAAAGACAAAATGTTCTATAAAAATTAAGAAATCGAACAGAAATTCACACACCAAACACTTAAACATTTTTATATTTTGGACCAGTCTAATGTACATACTATATTGTTCTGTTTTTATTTAAACTGAAATATTTTTAAGCATTAATTATTTGTTAGTTAAAATAAAAAGGAATTTGAAATCGTCAGAACAAGTTAATACATATATTTATCGTACAGCACAAGACATATATAAGAGAAAAAATAGCTGTAGTATTTATTTTATGTATCATACTTTTAGTATGGGAAAATAAGTAAAAATCTACCTTAAAAAGAAAAAATAAGTGAATGACCCAAACTTTGGTGACAAGTTTGTTTTATCTTTTAAGAGGACGAAAAGTTAAGAGCGTTTTGCGAATAGCTAAAAATTTAAAATAGAAACAAAAAATTAAATACGCGCATACACCATACATCATTTTTTAAAAACTTTGATCGATGTTCTTTTTATAAATATGTTTAAACCAACAGACACACTACATTTTTGCCAAGTCGAATCCCACTTATAGTGGCAAAACTTTCCCATTTAAAGAAGCTTTTAAGCGAACAAAAGTTGTGATCGTAAAAAAATTCTAAGTAATATAGTTTATCAGTAATTCGGGTTCTACTTACACAGAGTTCACTGTAATTAATTTCTAGTTTACTTGTGCATAGCTTAAAATCTTGGTATAACCCACTACTTTGTTAACTCTTAACCAAAAGAGGCTCCTCTATAATTCCGGATACTCTCACTATTTTTTTTTTAAAGAAATCGAATGCTATATAAAAGAAACATAATTTTCAAGGAATAACAATGATATACACACCTATGTATGTACTTAAATCTATCTGCAAAAACTAGAAAAAATGCCACTGACGTGGGACTTAACCATAAATATTTACGGTCAAATGATAGAGATTTATAGATGATGGAGACATAATAATACTACTAATAATATCGCAAAGCTACTAAGAGCGTAGGGTCTGAAGTGACGTCGTAATAATGAGTAATGTTACATAGTTACTAATCTCAACATTAACAGATGTTACGCATGATATTTTTAGAGCTTTTATTTGGACACTCTATACATCAGTCTGGAAAATAATCAAAATTATTAAGAGTAAAATAAACACACAAAAACTAGATGTAGGTACGCGTAATTCTTTTTTCTTATATACATACATACATATACTATACATTCATTGCAAAATATGAGTAAACACTAGTTTTAGAAAAAAAAAAAAATGTTTGTGCTCTTTTTTGCAGCAAAAAAAAATTTAACATTGAAAACCTTGTTAGTAAAATGATTTCCATATACGGGTAAAATTGACGCTTACCCAAAATGCAGCAGCATTTACTATTAACTTGCAGTATAAACTTTGAGCTTAAATCACTTGAATGCCTTTTTTATAATAAAACATTGACTACAAGCGACGATCAATGATCACGTAAAAGATGTTAGATGCATGAGTTCACACTGCTGCTCTTTTTATCAAATTAAATTTTGAACCAATTTAAATAATATGTATGTATTCATAAAAATAATTCATTGAATTTGCTTTGATTTTTAGCATCCTTAGACGTCCTTTTAGGCGGAGAGCCCGCTGTAGAAAAGTCGAGTGTATAAGACTACAGGATAAGATTTACGGGAATGATAGTAATGCATTTTGGTGAAACTAACCAACCAGAATTGCCTTGTCAAAGCTTGTCCCGATGCCCGAAATTAGCCTTTATTGTTTTAATTAAAACTGTATAATACTACAGCTCGAAATGTATGCCAAATGATAGAACTCGAAGAGGCCTAAATATAATATTTTTGGTTGCATTGCTGAATCCTGTCCCAAACATGGGTTGCCACCGGTTTTTTGGTTCAATTTTCATTAATAAAGATAACAGCTTGAAATGTATACCAAATGATAGAGATAAAAGAGCCTTAGGCCTCTTTGAGTTCTATCATTTGGCATACATTTCATTCCCGTAAATTTTATCCTATAATCTTATACACTCGACTTTTCTACATCGGGCTCTTGGACTATTTGGTTGCTAAAGTAAATAGTTTACTTAGCATACATAACTTTCAGAAAAAATTCTATCAAAGTCCATCATTAACTTTCTTTAATAGCGTAGTTGATGGAGGGCAAAGGGCCAGTCACCATGAAAGGTGTGGAAAATGCAAAATTATCTATGAGCGCAGAAATATTTATTTATTAAATATTTATAATTATCTTATGCCAAAACAAAAACATATTTTTATAAAAATGAGTGGTAGATATAAAATTATCACATTTTGTTGTGCTCGATTTTGACAATCCGCGAAGAAACAAATAATAGAGAAAGATCGCTCCAACCATGTTAATTAAATCATGGCTTATGTCTTCTTTGCCTTTTTCAAAACAAAAACATAAATTTCTTATTTCGTTTCGTAGATTTATTTTTATAAAAATGAGTGGAAGACATAAAAGTAAAAAAAGTCGTGGTAGTGCCAATGGACACTATCGCAACGTAAAATCAAATAGAAATTGTGAACGCAACTTGGCACAACGTGAATGTGAGCTAGCGGGAAACGACAGTGACGGAAGCAGTAGCAGCAACTCATCGACAAGCACAATCGTTGATAGTCATGGCAGCCCACCGGATTTTACTGTTGCAATGTGGGACTTAAATCATTGTGATCCCAAAAAATGCTCTGGTCGTAAACTCTCACGCTTAGGTCTTATTGAAAATTTACGTTTGGGTCAAAGATTTCCCGGCCTCGTACTCACACCAGTTGGTACGCATTGTGTGAGTCCATTAGATCGAGAAATTGTTGCGACATCTGGAGTAGCAGTTGTTGACTGCTCCTGGGCTAAGCTTAATGAAACACCTTTCAATCGTATGCGTAGTCCCAATCCCAGACTACTACCCTTCTTGGTAGCAGCAAACCCCATCAATTACGGCAAACCCTGTAAACTGAGCTGTGTAGAAGCGATTGCAGCTACACTATATATATGTGGATTTAACGAGGAGGCCAAATGGTATATGGGTAAATTCTCATGGGGACACTCATTTTATGAATTGAATGAAACTCTGTTGACAAGATATGCGTTATGTAAATCAAATGAGGAAATTTTGAAGGTACAAAATGATTATCTGAAAGAAGAGCGAGCTGAACGTGAAAAACCAAAGGACTTAAAAGAATTTTATCCCAGTAGTAGCAGTGATAGTGATGAAGGTGAAGCAATCGAACATGAAGCGGGAGGCAGCTAGTGTAATGCAGTTTAACAAATAAAAATTTATGAATATATGTATGACTTTTTGGCACTTCTAGATTCTTCTTATCTCAGAGTGAATAAAAATTTTCCCCAAAAACTTATAAACCATTTAAATTGAACTTTGAATACACTAATTTTTCGTATTAAAAATTTTTTTTTTTTTAAATTTTGTCAGTTCAACTTAATATCTAACGTGACCAGCAGTACTTCTTTTAGGAGTACAGTACTTCTTTTTCGCCAAATGTACTCCTTTGAATTGCTTTGTACTTCTATTTTACTAGCCCTTGTAATTATTTTTAGTACATAAGTAGACATTATGTTGATGGCCTTTTTGCTTTTATGTTGGCGAAGTAATTTTGTGAACTGCTTTTCAGGTTCGGAATTTTAAGAGTTACATTTGTTTTGGTCATCAATATTCGTAAAGTGTCCGATATTTTTACTTCACTTCAGTTCGGTTTGATCTTTTTGTTCAAAAAAAAAAAAATAGAAACATCAATATATTGAATAGTATAACATATTATTGACATAAATAACTTCACATTAGAGCGTATCACGAAAAAAAAATTCACCGGTCACCTGTTTGAAGCTTACGTCAGGGCATTTTAAACCTTTTTTTTTTGCTAAAATAGATGCTTCATTTTTTTTCGATAGCTTTGCCATTTAATGTCCGATCGTCAAGTATAGTATATCGTTGTAAAGGTCTCGGCGAGCTGTAGTAGTGGTCGTCGAGTTGCCTTATGTGGAGAATGCCGATTTAAAAGCAGATACATTCTTAGGATTGGTTGGAGAATAACATACAAAAAACTAAAAAAAGACGTTAGGTCGAAGATATTTTGGAAATCATTTTTGCCAATAAAAAGTTAATTTTATAATTAAAAAATTTAATGTATTTCAAATAATTTTTTATAAAATTAAATCATTTATTTCTCAGCAAAAATGATACTAAGTTTTTTTTTATTCTATTCCCTATAGTTCTTGAGATAGTGAGCAGTTATTTATAGAATGACCGATATGTGTTACCAAGGTTGACAAGAAGGAATTCCGGCCGTCCCGAAATAAAATGTTTCCTTTTTTTTTGGAAAAATTTTATGACTTTTTTTTTGGTCAGCAATATTAATAAATAATTAATATAATGACTTTTTTTGTGGGACAAACGACCTTTTTTGCTCATTAAAAAAACCTAAGTATGCAAATGTAACAAAAATCATCCAATTCCCAGTCTTTTTCAATTCCTACCGGGCCCCAGCTTTGACATGAAATTTTGGGCTTGGCCCGGGTCAATCCCAGCCACTTGGACACCCTGTGTACTATATTATTAGAAAATTCTAAGTTCTGTTGGCTTAGAGAATGTAAATAATAAAGGACAAGTGCGCGTGACATCTCACGGACAACTACGTGTAGCATCTGACGGGCAAGTGCCTGTGGCATCTCACGGAAAAGTGTGGCATCTCATGGACAAATACGTTTCTCATCACTCAAGCCAAGTCGATGCAGATATAGTCTTATATCATAGTTATATTATTCTTAACTATTGCAATTAATATCTACATATCATAACCTTCTTACAAATTAAAAATAGTTCATAGTTAAATACATTACATATTTTAATTACTTTTTTTATTTGTATAATGTATAGAATTAAATGATAAAAGTTTGATTTCTTTTTTAATACTATACTAAAATTGTTTTACTAAAGTCAATATTATTAATAAAAGTCTCAAAGAAATGTATGTGCAAAGATAATGCAAATTTTTATGCGTATGATTGGATCTTCAAAATCATTTTAAATAAAATTACAAATAATCTAAGAAAAATAAACACCAGCTGAAATGCTACACTGAAAAAAAAATTAAAAGCTATATTATAATATCATATGAGAAGATAATGTTGGATAAACATATTAGAAAGAAAAAAAAAATTTCAATAAAAATTAAAAAAGGAAAATCGTGCAATTCCATTTTCAGCTGTACCGGCGCCAATTTCACTTCCTTCTTTTCTCTCTCCTACTTTACTGTGTATTACGATGATACTCTGGACTAACATTTACAAAATTCGACATGCTAAAGTAAGTTGCACTGTTTTTCACTAAAAATTTAAGAAAATCGTTAAGATGGCCCAATAAAGTTTGCATTGATTTCTCGTCCAAAGCTGAAAAGCCGAGCATAGTGCCAAGTTTTACAAACAGACGCAGCAAGTGAAAGGCACCATACAATTTTGAAAGCGGTGTTTCTGGATGTTGCTGCAAAATCTCAGCGTACTGCGGACGTTCGAACTTGTAAAGCAGTTGCGAACCGAGCATTACATTAAAATACTCAATCACACCGTTCAGCACATCATTGATGGCAACTTCCTTTGAAGCATTTGTTGATTTAGAGGTTTTCTTAAATGCTATATACTGATCGATAATATCTTGTACAGTAATTTTTGCCGGAATGTCAATGAGTTTATGCTGGCGTGTTATTGCATCCCAATCATCGGCGAGGCATTGCTTCAACTCATCCGGTATTTTGATTTTTACCTCAACTTTGGATAAAAAGTGTTCCTCGCTTTCAACGCACGGATCAAGTCGATTAGCCGCACTATTTACTGTCGGCGTAGCGGCACAAACAGCAACAGTATTAGTGCTACTTGTGTTGCTATTTATTGTAGCAGTGCTTACATTAGATTTTTCGCTAGAACTAGAATTTGCAGCAACAGCAGAGCCACGTTTTTTCTTTTGTGCGTCTGATAAATCTTTAGAAGCATCAGTGGTAACATCTTCTTTTATTAAATCGTCTTTTTTGTTAATCGTTTCGGTAGCACCTTCTTTTGGTGCAGCAGTAATAGGTGTACCCGGTGTAGCAGATGACTTTGTACGGTTACGACTAGTTGTTGGAGCAGCTAGTGGAGTCGTATTCAATTCTTTAGATGGTGTAGATGCACGAGATTCGCTACCACCACTGCTAGCACCATCTTTAGGAGTTGTTGTACCAGCGTCACCTTTTTTGCCCTTAGGTGTTGCTAAAATATTGCAGAAGCACAAAAACAAAACAAAAATTCTACCATATCTTGAAAATTAACATCATATTTTTACCTTTCTTATTACGCCCAGCAGCAGAGGAGTGTTGCTTAAATACTTCTTTCTGTCGCTGCACATTGGCCTCATTGTACTTAAGCACTCGATTCTCAGGCACCCATTCATCCCAACTGTAAACAACACAAAAAAACAGCATAAATCTAATAAGTTGGTAATTCTATATTCTCTTTTGGTACACGCATATGTAGCTTCAGGGTCAAAATCACAATTAAAAAACATTAATAGGGTCAGAATAAGTGTAATTTGCAAAAATAAAATGACCATTCTGATTTTTATCGGAATAGGGAAAAAAAAAATGTTCGTCATACTTTTTTTTTTGTTTTTTTTTAACAAAGTTATTGCAAAATTAAACTTTAGGTAACTTTATAAACAAAAGGTTGTTACTCTTGAGCAAACGAACAGAAGCATGGAAATTTTTTGATAAAATAGTAATTTTATATAATTTTTTGCAGAATTATACGAGTATGATTTTGCAAATTTGTGGCCACAAAAGAAAACATCAAAAATCGGATGTGAAAAAAAATATAAGATTCGGATTGAGTATTGCAATAACATAGAAAATGATAAAAGATAAGTCGACTATTCGAACAACGAGATAAGCTTTCACTGGAGCAAAACTGGGTGGATTTGCAGCAGTAGGCGTGGCGTATCTTATTCAAGCCTAAAAATTTTTCAAGTTATGCAAAAGAAAAGAGGTAAGCAATTGCAATATATGTACGTATGCATTACAACCATGGTTGTAATACAAATTCACTGGAACAAAAGTTAGTGGCTGGACACTTTCATAAAACTTTTTTTTTTTATTTTAATCCCAACCTTAGTCAAAGGATCATAACAGAAAATTGGATTAAGGGTCGGTCTTCCGGTACTCATATACTTAACATATACTATTTTACATAAATGACAGATAAGTTAATAAGCGGAAGTTAATTTTGGCACTTTTGAACGAAAAGCAATTCGGATATATAAATGAATTTGTTTTATTTTTCAAAAACTACATTATGGCTACATAGCCAGAATATGGTTAGTCCATAGAGATAGTTTACTATCTTCTATACTTTTTTAATATTAATTTAATTTTCTAATTAAGTTCGGATAATTTTTTCTTTAGCATGGCTGGTATCCACTTGTTTATATTGGAAAGTTAATTTGATTTATTAAGATTAGTTTTCCCACTCCGAAAAGTTTAAGGGCTACAGAGTTTTTAGTCTGCCATGTATAACACTCTTATGTGCTGTTGTTATTGTTGTAGCAACGTCAAAAATTGCAATATTTGTTTGCTCGGATCCGCGAGTTCGATATCCAGAAAATAGGATACGTTGATGGGTTGAGCTCAGAGCGTACAATATTTTCTTGTCACTCAGATAGGGTTGGTTTATAAATGAGTAGGAAACAATTAAGATATCTATGAGTGAATTTTAGTCAGACCACACTGGATTATATTGCAATCAAACAGTATATTTGCAAACTATTTTTGTGCAAAAATAAAACAAAAGTTTTGTCCTTGGTATATAGTAAAAATATATGAACATCATACCTGCACTTACACAATATTTACCAGAAACTCTTGTCAAGCGAGGATATAATATTAGCCTTCTGCCTTAAAAGTTTCTCTCGACAAGGGCAGAGCTATCCGATTACTTCTTTCACCAACAAGGATAGTAACAAAAATAGATGCTCCGATCTGCATTAGTCAGTATGTCACCTATCTAGGTGTAACTTCGCTGTTATTACGGTTTAATTTTTGAGTGTACCCTTAGTTTGTTTCAGCATATAAATTTCACAAATGAACAGTGTTTTATGGTGTAATTTTTTATCTTTTGGATGAAAGTAACTTTATACCGAAATCCACGTAGTCGGTATCACTAGGGATAGCTTCAAGAAAGGGCTACATGTATATACATATATGAATGGTTATGTTATATCAACGAAATACATATTACACACCAACCGTGGGGAAAGAATCACTAATAGTTTTATGACTTACTGAACACTGGAAGAAAGTTTTCAAGACTATACCAAAAAGTAATCGTAGCAATAAGAACAATAAAGGCGCCGAAGGCATTGGTGTTATAGGCTTATTATCTAAATCTTTGGAAGTGGCGAGAAGTTTACTCATTTCCAGCAAGACCTAATTTATTATGATTTGGTGTTTTTACAATATTGATCACAAAATGCATTGATACACTAATACAACTAGTCGGTAGTCTTCATTTTTTTACCATAAAAGAAAAAATATTAAACACTCTGTGGGAGAAAGCTACTTACTATGATAATGTACCAAAAACAATACGCACTTTTTATTCCAACCAGCATAGTGGATGTAGTATTTAATTTGTTTGTCCTTCGTTAGTGTGCTCTTGAGCGCTTTAGCTTCGTAAATAAGTGGTCCATGGAAGCATAGCACTTTTTCGCCTATATAAATAAATTAAATTGGAATTTAACTGTTTTGTTGATATACGTAAAACCCTAGGAGGAAGCTTGCTAAGATAAACAAACCAAACACTTGCAAGTTCCCTTCAAATTGATTTACCTTCGGCGAATTTGAGTTTTGGTGTCATTTCGCTTGAGGAAGTTATTTTGAATGATTTTTATGATACAAGCTAAAGCAAAAATACTTTACTTTTAAATCTTTTAAAGAAAATAAATTCTGGCTCCAAAAACGTACAGCTGTAACAAAACTTTTTTTGCGTTAACTTTGACAGAAATGTCAAATTGTTGGTTGTGTTTGTATTTCGCTGTCATATCGTATTCGTAAAGCCCATGTAGGAAAACTCAATTATGCTAAATTTTGTCAAATTAATACTTGCGAGGGAGATGTAGGGCCACACCAGCGTTTTTTCGACGTGCGTTGTGGAACAACTTTGTTTGTAACCTGTGTTCTCAATAAGGATCCTCCAGTTTGAAGACGTACCATAACGAATAGTTGCGGGAAATTCTATTTTCAATATAATTTTACGTAACGTTACTTTGTATAAAAGCAACATAAAGAAAACGAAAATTTATTTGTAGAACGAAATATTTATGTTTGGAAACGTGATCACGCGACGATGGGTTGCGTTTCATAGTTTATCGTAGTATATTTCATACATATGTACATACATACATTCATACGTATTATACGCGGCATACATAGTATGAAAGTATAAAGTAGGTTCACTTTGCATGCGGTTCCATGCGGCAACGAAACATTCGCTGGCCTTTATATCATTCAAGGAAGGCAGCCATGTAGACCTCCAAGAGCGCAGTGCTGTTTAACTGAATTCCCTTTGTAATATGCAAGTTGTGGCAATAAAATCATCTTAGAATGGTAAAACTTTTTCCGTTTGATAATCAAATAGCATTTTCTGAACTTTCATAAGAAAGGATTAGAATTAGATGTGCCTTTCGTCCTTTGAGAATGTATGTGAGCCTAACTCTGTCTAAAACACACGAAGGTATATTCTAAGCAGCATCCAAAGATACATTTCAGGCGCGAAGAAATTTTATGTGAAGCCTGTTGTAGTTGCATTGGAAAGATACCATTTTGGGGACTTAAGGGGCCGTTCATTTATTACGAAACGCTCTTAAGAGAAGGAGAGGCTCCGGGAAATGTGACAGTTTGGATTCGGGCTTCCACTACAGGTTGTGAAGGAAGAATCAAAAAGCGTTACTTAATATATGAACATCCCCTACACGGTTTGAAACTGTTTACCATCCAAAGAACCATATCATCCCTCTGCAATACAATAAAGCTTATTAATGCCACCAGGACAGCTATATTTTACCCTGCGGCCTTCCATGCCTAAGTGCCTGAAATAATAATTCAACCTTCACGCCAATTTCGCACGGATCTTTTGACCTGTCCTCAAGGGGAGATGGTAGGATTTCGTCCAGCTTATCAAAGTGTATATGTGTAAATTTGTTTTTCTGTAGTTCTTGGAATTGAGCATGGCTCAACTTGTGTTAAGATATTTATGAACAAATATTGATTGTCAGAAAAAAGTGATCCTTTAGGAGCCTGCAGCTAACCACCTTTTCAAATATTTCCTGAGAGACTAGTATGAGATCCAGAATTTCTTGCATTTTATAGTAAGTCCTACTTAAAATACTGCCATAAAGCGACTCATCTCATTTATTGATGTCAGTGCTGCTGGAATGATATGTGATCCAAAACAATGTTACGAAAAGAATTTAATAATAAATCCAGTTGATCCTTTTTTAAATTAAGTTTTCATTAATTTATTTGGAAGGCACAAATCTTAAGTTTCAATAATCAAATTTCAACATCTATTATCAAAAAACTAATTTAATTTTTACAAAGAAATTTTTTTCGAGCAATTTAACTTTATTTAAATGATGTGACAAACTGTGGATGCTGATAAAGTATTAATATATTTAACTAAGTCTCCAAAAACAACTTCTAGACCTTTTAAGTGAGGTCTTATACTAATTTTAGTGACGAACAATATTCCTGAAAGAATTGAGTGTCAAATTTAATATTATGTACATACATTTTTTAAGCATTTCCTTTAAATAATTAAATCTTTACCTTTTCATGTCGCTCATTCAATATGTTGGCAAACCTGATATTTGTGATATTATCTATAAAACCGTCTAGTTTCCTCTGGCGGAAAGCGACTGCTTTGCACTGAGTGTCCAAATGCTTTTGTCCGGTCCTAAACCTTGGTACAATTTTAGTACATTTCAGTAAAAAATTTTAAACATCCACTGTAAAAACATTGTTGTGCTTAAATAAGTACACCATAAGCTAATAAATCACATAATTTATTTAAAACTACAATACACATTGAGCCCTATTATTTTTTGATGTATCGAAGCAACTCTACACATTTCAAAATAATCTGAAGTTGGCAGTTAAGTTGAAACTTTTTTCAACTTTCTGGAAGCTTGTTTGACATCAACAGCAAAATTCGAGGAAAACAGCAATAATTCGAGTCGATTTGGTAATAATTTAATATATTTTTTTTTACATTACAACTAGTATTTACAAATAAATAACGGTAAGTTACACAAATATTTATTTGCGTTCCTACTACGAGTTAGTTAAAGGTTATACTCCCTCTTCCCATGGTCTTGGGCCGCGTTTATTTTCCCAATTATCAATATTAATATCTTTTACTTTTGCATATTCTGTCTCCAAAGTGACTTCTCCTTGACCTTTCATAGTAACACCATATTTTTTTGCGTCCTCTGAACTCACCGGTTGTTTTTTCGCGAACTGATACCTATAAGATAAGACATTTACGGCATTATCGCTCTTAAGTTTCATTTCAGAAATTTTACCTCAGTTGTGTGAATTGCTGCAAACCAAAAGAGCCACCAACCATAAGTATAAGAAATGGCAAACCATATTTAAAAGATTTTTTACGCGAGTAATTGATAAAAATTTGTTGAAGCGACATGTTTACTCCGTGTTTATGTAAAGTGGTGCTGTCAAATAATATGCACGGAAATTTGACGATTCGCTGTCACAATGACAGCATATTTTTAGCTTAGCGTCTCCATATGAATGTTCGCCTATGGTACAATTAAGCTAAAAACAGAATTGGGACGTGCGATTTATCTTATGTGTCAAATCGCACCAAATAATAGAATTAGATCTATTTCTCTGCGATAAATTTTGCTAGTGTCAATTTTTTACAAACTACAAACGTATAGGAAAATCTGGACGATTTGTCTAGTTCTTTATACATGGTAAAACCATGGTACAATTATCATGGTAGCAGCAATTCTATGTGGCAGTTCCTCTTCTTTATTTTTATGACTGCTTTTTTTTTCAGAAGAGTTTGTTTGGTTTTTGTTTGATCTCTTCACAATTAAAAAACGCGCGCTTTTCAGAAATTTTCTTTTGTTTTTGTTTTGCTTACTTTTGACAATTATGATAGGCATTTTCACGGTTTCATAACTTGAGTTTGACAAGAAAGATAGTTTTACCATGTATAATTATACCGTGACCAATTATATATAATTTTGTGCAATTCTGAATCGTGCGTAAGCTAACACATGCCTAACGCTGCCACTCATTTAAGAAAATTTGGCCATAAAAACGGATGGCAGCCAATTTTTACGACAATTTCGACAATGCAACCCCATATTAAAGCCTCTTCGAGTTGGCATACATTTGAGTTGTAATAGTGAAATTTTAATTAAAACAACCAAATTGGCTAAAATTCGGACATCGGATCCTGTAATCTTATACACTCAACTTTTCTACAGCGGACTCTTGAGCTCAAGATTGGTCTTGTATTATGTATTAGTAAATTTGAAATCATAACAAAAACAAAACACTTCCTTTTTTGAAATACTCTAAATATCAAAAACACAATGACAAAACCCTATTGTAACTTTTGTAGTATTTTAGAAATCAAAGCTTTTTTATTTTCATTTCTGGAATGGGCTTGGTAAATTGCAAGAATATTTAAATGTTGAATCATATCAAAACCAGCATACGTCAAAAGAAACAAAAAGACATTTTAGAACGCTCACAATCTGTAGTAAAAATTGTAAACATTTACAAAAAATACTACAGATCGTGAATACCGTTAATATGCTTAAGGAAGCGAGTAAAATAATCCTAAGTTTTTCTATTACGCCATATATTTGTCACAAACAAAATTATAACGAAAGTTATAAAAGTCCAATAGATGTTTTCAAAGTGCACTTTTTGTCTTATTTTTAAGAATTAATTAATATGTTAACATAATATTGAAAAGTATCCCCTACGACAGCTTTATTGGTAAAAGCACTAAACTTTAAATATCAAGTTGTTGACGCAATATGCTATACACTTATAAAAAAGCTTTGAAATGAATGACATTCGACTGTACTTTTTATTGATTTGCCCAACTGAGCTTTTTTTTCATAATGAAAATTATGTCGTTTTGTTTGTACTAAGAAGCTTTTTTATTTATTAATAAAGTAACGAGAGCTTACAGTTTAACGAATGTTTGTGAAGAGCTTTCGCAGAAAACGTCTTGCAACATGTTCGAGATGATGATAAAACTCCGCTACACGTCGCGACCCTTCGCTCAAAGCAATGTTTAGTATACACACCTTTTAAATAATGTTTTTTTTTTACGTGGCGGGGCATATGAAAAACCGTATGCAACCACCTACTTGGCTTTGCTTTGAGCAGCGTCGTTTATTATCAACGGCGAAAACGACTAACGACAGCCTCGTTAAGTCGCCATTTTGGTTTAATAATTGGAAAAAACAGAAAACAAGCAACGAGTGACACAGTTTTCGTTAAATTTTATTTCATAAAACAATTTGGCCGCAAAAATAAAAGTTGTGAACAGTCGCGAGTGGAGATAAAATTGTAATTTGCTAAGAAAAAACAACAAATTTGTGTTTTAGTGATTTATAAATTGTGCAAAATTTAATTACGCTTGAAATATACAGAATTAGAAGAGTGAAATATAAACTTTGTTGTGTAAAAAAGGTGTGTTCAAAATATGTGTAGAAGTACAAGCTATTTAGGAAGGCAAACTAGGAGTAAAATTAGTTTACGCGCTTCTGCATTTAACATTTAGAATTACAATTTTAATCAATTATTGCTTAAGTTGCATATCACCAACTAGCCAGCGTAACACCAGTACGTATGTTTACAAGCTTGAAGCGGCACTCTAACTCGTAGGATCGTCTAGAAAAAAGAGGAGCTTTTTTTCCTACGTCCCCCGAACGCTTTCTTTTTGAACCAATTGCAACTGAATAATCGTTTTTGGTTTATTTTTGTGTTGAGAAATTCGCGGAGATTTTAGTTTCCGTGACGGCAAGTTTTGACAACTGATTCTAATAGAAAGGAAGGAGTCAAGCAGAAAATGTCAAGTAAAATATTTCTATATCTCCTTCGGTTTCTAAGATATATGCAGTTTACACTTTGACTGCCAGGATTCCATTGTAAAAAGCCAATTTAATTTAATCTAGTAAATAAATTACAAGACAGTATTTTATAACTAATGATAATTTTCTTTACAGTTTTTAAAAGCTGCTAGTTCCAACACACCGAATATTTGGTTTTTATTCATTTAAATCAAAAATCAAGTTGGCCAACATGGGTGAAATAAAGTCTGTTAAGGTGGATAATTGGGGTGTCTTCTTTCTGCAAAAGTTGCAAAACTTTTTCAACAAAACCGATTATTGCGATTTGACACTGCAATTCAAAGATAACTCTCAGCTAAAGGTTCATCGTTTAGTTTTAAGCGCTTGTACCGATTATTTTAATGTTCTGGAGCAGACCTGTGAAGTGGTAGATGATGCGCTCATTATGCCCAATGAGCTACAAGCTGATGTGGTTGTGCCCATTGTTAACTTTATGTATACTGGTACTTTGGAGTTTGAGCTCAAGATGTACGGGAAATTGTTGCGTACTGCAAAGGAAATGAATATGACAGTATTGTTGAAGTTACTGGAAGCGCATCGCCGCACTATGGAGGGCGTTAACAGATCACAAAGGGTAGGTACTTCTACTGTAAGTATTGTTTTAAATTATAACCAGAGACTGAAATAATGCAGACATTCCCAATACTATTTGTAACATGGTATGTATGAGAACGCAGGAGTGAAATGCGAGTGGATGCATTTCAGGACATACAAGACCATATCAATCTCAGACCAAAAAGTTGTAACAAATCTGTGGCTGCGCAGACTAACGACTTAAGCTAATTTTTTTCAGAAATGTTCTTATGCCTCTTTTTTAGGGGTAACTTATGTCGTTTCATCCTATAAGACCAGATTTACAAATTTCAAAACGTTTCGTAGATATTTTTCCCGAACTAACCAATTAAGTTTATTTTCTAATATAAGTGGAATTTAACGAAAACAAGTAAAATATTTTTTTATAATGTTTTAATTAAAAAATTAATAAAGCTTAAATAAAGTCAGTTGTTGGCACTTGTTAATCGATCTGTTTCCCAAATTTCTTATGTCTGGTCCCGTGGAAACTTGAATCTGGATGTTCAATTCGAGGTATCTTTTTAAATTTTAAATAATTTTACTGGAAATTAAAGTACATTTGTTCCGGTTGAGGTGTCGAACAGTTTGAGGATTATCCGCATAAACTTTTACTCTTGAAGAAATCCAATGGTGTCTTATCGCTTGATGATGGTGGCCACAAATCACGTCTGCTCTTCGAGATATTGTAAAATATTGAACAAAGTTGTTGGTTTGAGGTTTAATTAATGTGCACGAAGACGAGTTAATGGCCTTTGATCTTCAGCAACACTACGATGATAAATTCTGCTTTTCTGATATTGAACTGAACCAGTTTCTTCAAATTTATCAATGATAAGTTTAATAGAATGGTTTGTCGAAGCATTTTCTTAAAAATATCGAAGTAATCTAGTACCTGTAAAAAAAGGTGTCAAATTTAAAAATATGCCTCAAATTTAAACACCCTTAAGATCGTCGAGCCCCGCGCCGTATCATAACGTGCGGCACTTAATGTTTCTGTAGGACCATGTAGCATGAAAACAGACGACACCACAAATTGCCTCCGGTACCACGTCGTGCGAAAACAGACGACGCCAGTACTTTTTTTCATCAGAACTAAAATTGAAATAATTACTAAAAATATGGGCAAATGAAAAAAAAAAAAATAATCAAAGCAGGCCATGAACGTGACCATGACGCGGGCTCCCAGAGTAATATTTTTCTTGTGGGCCCATATCAACTGAAAACGTACGACACCAATATCCTTAAAAAAAAAAGCAAAAAAATTCCGTGGGAGTGTACATGAAATTAGCGTGGTGAGAGAAACAAGCAAAAATGGCTCGGTCATTGGATCAATATTACACAAGCGCAGGGTTAAGGTAGGACTATAGCCTCGAGCTCAAAAGAGTCCCTAAAATGCGCTGGATTAAGGTATTTGCTAGTGGTATAGGTTGGGCCCGAACACTGAGCCCCTAACATGACAAGCGGTTGTGTGGGTTTGTGGATATTCTGTCGTAAACGGTTATATGGGCTCCTTCCCAGTTTTTAACCATTGGCCTCGTAAACCCTTAATCCGGCGGTGCTTCCATGGTTGACAATGTAGAACCAGCTTAAGGTACATGTATGTGTATACATATATCTGTGCCTGCCCAGACTAACGACTTTAGAAATGTGTTTTGTGTTTAGGTATATTTTTATGCTCTTTCATCCTATCGGATGAGATATTCAAAATTCGAAACCGAAATGTAGAATTTTTTCCGGACTAACGCCTTTAGACCGTTTCTGCATACTTTCACCTCTACAGGATTTTCACTTTAGAGATCATAGGTTACTTCGAAGTTCCAGGACCTCTAGCGATCCTGGATATCGTGAAGACCAACAACATAGCTGTAGCAACAGTTATCATCTCTGAACGGTTATTCGATGCGTCTGTAAAATCTAAAAATAAATACAAATTCTGTTAAAAATAGAAGTTATCTTATGTATTCTTGGCTATGAAGCTGCATCATTACTTTTTCGTCAATCCAATAAATTTTTAATGGCCAGATCTCAATTTGACCTCTGTGTGCGACGTAGATAATTTTTGTAATATTAATAGAAAACAGTTGAACTATCTGTCATTTTGTCTCATGGACGCGAAATGTTAAATATATTGTTTTGGAATTCCATAAAACAAATCGAATTAAATGAAGAAAGTACCTATCAAATTGCTGTCAACTTTCAAACAAATTTTTAATTTTATTCTAGCCCGCCAGTCCTAAACCAATACGCAGACGAAACGTTACACCAGTAGCATCTGGAACAGCTGGCAGCACGCAAACACGAATTTTGTCAACTTTGCCACAGCAGCAGCAGCCACAAGCACGTCGCATATTAACTACTGCTAATGCACCACAAACAACACAACGTCGACTCTTGCAAACTAAAACTATTGCAACTAATGTTGGGATTACCCAGGCACAGTTGCCAATGCAATTTCGTCACCACGTCGGCTCAACTTCTTTAATTAAAACCTCGCCTATTAAGGGTCAGCGAACAGTTTATGAGACAACCTATGCAGCTGATGGCAGCAGCACAACATATGAAACAGCAATTCAATTAAAACAGGAACAACTCGATGAATACGAACAACCAACACTGCAGTCCAGCTCAGGAGTAAACCAGTCGACTTCGCCGTTTGAGCAACTGCGCAAAGGTTACAATAATAACAAAAGACCAGCAAGTGCGACTTTTATATCACCACCAGCTAAGAAACCTAATATAGAAGATGTTAAAGAATTTTCTGAGCAGCAACGTATGCGCAAACAAATTGCTGCCGAATATGGTGATGATAATGAATATGAAGGTATGCTGGACGATGATATTCACAACGATGATGATGATGATGAATCAGCAGCTGTTCCAACAAGCTCAACATCAAATATTGCATTAACTTCTCGGCAACTGCAACAACAGCAGCAGCAACATCAATCGGGACCATCGATTATTATTAAACAGGAACCAAATGAAAAACCGACAATTGTTGTAAAAGATAGTGCCAATTCAAAAATGAATCATGCTAAAATAATATCAGAGGTATTGCGACAGTATCCCCACTTGGTAAAGAGCAATAAAAATATAAAATTAAAAATTATGCCAAATGCTGGTGGTGGTCAAACACAAAAAATAATTGTAAAGAAAGAACAACTTGATAATATATCAGCTGAATTAAACAGCAACGCCCCACAATTTTCTGGTAATACAACAGTAACATCCGCCAACGTGAGCACCCAGTCACATGCTGTGGCGCCTAAAAAACAAAGTCCACAACAAAAACAGCAATCCTTAATAAAGCCAATTGATAAATCAAATTTGTCTCAACAGCAGCAAACACGTTCAGTTTTGCCTACGCTACAGAAAGTAACTGCAGCACAAGCAAGTTCAGCAACAATATTACCAGGTGCTGCTACCGTTGTTGTCGCCTCGAGTGCAACAGTATCATCTCCAGCAGCAGTGACAAATCAAAAACGCCGCATTGATAGTAAAACTATGCACGCTTTAATTGCGCAAGGCGCAGAAAATACTACTGGTCCTTGGCTTTGTTTACGTTGCGGCGTTAACGGGCGTCCCATTAGTATACCTTCATATCGTGGTTTCCGTCGTCACTTGATAAACACTCACAAGGAGACTATTGATCCTGCATTGTGTGAACATTGCGGTTGGCGTTCCAATAATAATCGTGAATTACACTTCCATACTCAAGTGGAACATAAAATTAAGACACCACTATATACTTTTCCAGAGTGTTTGATGTGTACTGAAATTTTCGTGGATACAAATGCACTTAATCAACATATGGTGAGTAATCATCCTGATGAGAATCAGCAACAGTGCATTTATTGCAACAAAATATTTGCCAAGGAAATGCTATTGTATACTCATATGAAAACTTATCATAAAAAACAAGCCATTGAAGATGGTATTATTGACTATTCTGATGATGATGATGAAAGTGGAGAGGATGCAGATGAATCTATGGCAACACAAGATGAATTTATTGATGAACACGTTATTGTTGAAAAGCGTGTACTGCCAACATTAAGCAGTTCTGGAAATAAAAAAATAAAAATACTGTCCGACATCAGTCTACCAAGTGCAAGTACATTAATGAAATTAGAACCAAGTTCTGAGGCTGCAGCTCTAACAACTATGGCATCTGGTATAGCAGCTAGTATTGGTCTTTCCGAAACGACAGAGGAATTCATAAATACCGAAACTACTGAAGTTGCCAATGAAGCTGTTGGTGAACCTAAATTCGTTACCGCTGATGGTAATGAAATGGTTTTAACTGAGGAGCAACGTAAAGAAATTATGTCGCAGCTTAACCAAGAACATGAAGGTGGTGTGGTAATGGTACTCAATGAACCTTCATTCCCTGACGCCAATACAGATGCAAACAATGAAGACACCACAGCATCGCATGGTGAAGACGCTGTTGTGACAGAACAAACCGGACCAGAAACTGAAGAGAATGCAGAAAATTCTGCAACTGAAGAAGATTACGATGATAACAATATTTACAGTGAGTTTGTTGGTGGTGCTTCAGGTTCGGGAGCCAAAAAAGCAGCAGTATTAGATGAAAGCAAAGGCTCTATAGATAATTTGGAATGGGCAGAAAATTTAATATCGGCTCAAGAATTAGAGGATGAAACAGGAAGTCCTAAGGTAATTTGTAAAGAAAAATTACGTCAAAGAATGTAGTGAAAATTGACCTCATTATTTTTTATTTTTTAGTCACAGAAAAAAGACGTTGAAAATATTGCAAGAGAAACTAAGAATGTGAACAAAGGTGAAGATATCAATAAGAAATTACAAGAATTAACAGGAGATTGGACTGACGATGAAAACGACGATGAAGAACTAAAAATGGATTCGAAGCCCAGCAAACAAGATGAAGAACCACCATTGAAATCAAGCGATGTTGAAGCTATGGACACTGGTACTGACCATACAGAACTGGAAAATCCAGATGAAGAAGAAGAAACGAAAGATGATGCTGATTTAGGTACTGCTGAAAAAAGTGCAGCTGAAGCAGAAAGCGATAAAGAAAATGATGAGCATGTTGAAGATGATATTGACATTGCATTAAAAGGTCTACACAAAGAGGATACAGAAACACCAACTGACGTTAATGATAACGATAAAAAGAAAGATGGCTCTGTCGCAGAAGAGAGCGATGAAAAAAATGAAGCAACTGAGGAGGATCAAAACATTAATGATTCTTCCAAGAAAAATTTGATTGATGATATCGAAAATGTGTGCAAAGACGTAAAAGAAGATGAAATTAAAATAGATGCAACTGTAGTGTTAGAAAAAGAAGTGGTGGATATTGTAAAAACAGATGATGAAGATAAAAAAGAAACTATCGTTGAAAAGGATAATGTCAAAGTTAAACCAAGCGTAGATGATATTATTGATATCAATAGGGAAATGAAAAAATCATTGCTTGATGAATTAATCAATCAAAATGATGATGACATAGATGAAGCAATGCCGGATACTAAAGAGGAGCAGAAGATCGATTCAGAGCAAAGCAAAAATCAAACCGATGAAAATCTTGCGAAAGCACTTGAAGAAGATGTTACAAAAATAGATAAAGATAATTCAGAAACAGCAACTTCAACTTCATTAGCTAAGGAGTCTGCTGTTAAAGAAAAATCCGTTTCTGCTGCCGATGCCACGTCATCATCAACGAAGTCGTCTGAGGAGAAAGTTAAGACTTTGATAGGCGAGTGGGGTGAAGATGATGAAGATGAATAACTTTAAATAAGATTCATAGGCAAATGCAATTTAAGGTATTCAAGATTTAAGTACACATGCATGATAAATACACACATATATTAATAAAACACTTTCATATTTTAATTTGTTAGCATTAAAATAGAGTTTAAGTAAATTTATCTTTAGATTCAAATTAAATTTTTTTCAAATTTTAAATTATCAGCTGTTAAGTGCTGCTTTAGAATGTTATATTTTAGCATTTCAACATTAAGAATATGTACTTTAAGTTATGTAGTCACACTTTTATATTCAAGGAAGATTAAATCTTCACCAAGAAACATACATTAAAAATTTCACCCTTGAAAAAATCTGAATTAGTGCTGCATTGTATAAGATTTAAAAATTATTCAAATATAATTTTGAAGTTGTATTCTTAAAAATAATAATGGTCGTAAATTGATTTCTTAAACAAAAATATTTTATTTGATTGCAAATAGGATTTATATAATTTTAACTTGTCCTTAGTTTATTAAAAAATCGTTTTAGGTATCTTTTTTTAAACATACGTTACATTAAATAACAATAATGTAGAGTCCACAAATATCACTATTATCAAAGTTTCTTATTAGCTTTCGTCATCTAAAAATAAAACAAAATTATTAATGTACATATGCTTGTAAATATTTTTCCCATTTAAATAAAACTTCCCAAGGCGAAAATTTCTAAGCCCTTAATAAAAATCACAGAATAAGCAAAGAGGTTAGATACTTAGAATTTTACAAGCACTTGCATTACGATTAATCGTAAGGCTGAAGTCACAGTTACTTAAGCAATGCTATGAGACGTCAGAGTTAAAGCGATATTATATTGCGCGAGTTGCAAAGGGGCCGCAATTTTTGAAGATTTTTGACCGCCACTCCCCCCGCTCCTCTCCTTAAACGTTACGGTATCACCCATAAATTATGTTGCGCTATGTGCTGGAAAGTCATTTTAGCAACTTTTGTTATGTTTTAGTCGCGTTTACGATAATAATAAATAAAATAAGAGATTTTTAACTCGCAGCGTAACGCGTAGTTCAACTCTCCCCCCCTACGCCCTAAGCTAATCGTTATTATTTTGTTGCAAAGAATCCACTATTATCCGGTTGTGATAACTGTTGTTTTTGGTCTCTGAAAGCCATACGTGAAAAAAAAATTTCCATTTTAATGTTTCTACGTACATTAATTCTCATGAAAAACAAAATCAAATATCAAACAAATTAATTTTCATGTAAACGAAACAATAAGAAAGCTACAAATCACTTCATACACTGCTCGCACGCAAATGAAAAAATATTTTTTTTCATGACGCTTATTAGTGATTTTGTAAGGCTGCAGCATGGTATAATCATATAAGGTAAAAGCATCTTGTCTTCAGTGCAGTAACCATGTTAGTTAAATCATGGGCTGCAGCAACATACAATTTACGGAGTGCAAATGTTTCTAGCGGAAAATAAACACTTGTTCAAGTAATTTGAAGAGCTACGTATATTCCCCTTGGGTTGAGTGACTAACAAACCAGTATTTTTTGAAAATCAATAATGGAATTGAATTGGTACTTATTCCAATGCACCAATATTTTCCTTTACTTTAATGTTTATTGGTTAGTTGATCAGTCAAATTCATTATTTATTTTTCCAAACTCCGGTATCAATTTCAACTTACCATCTAAGTAATAATTTATTACACACATTGTAACAAAACCACAAAAAACTACAAAGAATTGTTGCAATCCTGCAGCTTTTCGTGCACTATTTTGATGCCAACGAGCCTTCTCTCGTGGTATAACTTCACATACGGTAACATACAAGAGTGTACCTCCTGCTAAAGCCTGTATAATTGGCAATGCTGATGAGCTCCAACTTGTTGGTATATCGACAACAATCATGCCAATACCAATTCCACAAACGGCGCCAAGGGCAAAAACAAGTATTCCAATTAAATGTGATCGCATTGTTGTTTGTGCGTTTGAGCGAAACTCAAGACCCAAGCAAAAACCCATTACAAATTTGTGACAAGAGACAGCACCAAGCAAAAACAAAACCTTTAAAGAAGAATTTCATAGTCAGACGTAAAATAATACGTTAACCCTTTTAAGCTTAAAGGGATATAGCTGATATAATCATCAATACACGCCCAAGGTTTCAAAAGAAGAGGCAGGCCATACCTTCGTTTTGGAAACTAGGCGATCACTGACACCAGAGCACTCAGGACTACCAAGTCTCACAGAAACAATGCCCGACCTTTTCAAAAAATATCATTTTTTTTTTATGCTAACAAATTGATAACCTTTTTTTGGTCAAGTTTGCATCCCATATATTGTATAAGCAATTGAAATTTACCTTTGTTGCTGAGTTCTGCACTCCAATAGCCAAACCTTCAATTGCTGAATGTAATGATAGCGCTGCAAAAAGTCCTAGAGTGCCAGTCAAAGTTTGAGCACATGGTTCCGTGTGACTCGTATGGCAAATTCGTGCGTTTGCATCGGCAACGATTGCATCGTCACAATAAGTTTCATGTGAATCATTTGCATCGACAACATCATTATGTTGATTATGACTGTGGCTATATATAATTTAAGTTAAATAATAATAACTAGATATCATATGCATTTCAGTTTACTTATTTGAGTTTGAATTTTGTAATAATGGCGCGGATTCACCATTGACTGAGCCATAATTTCTAGGCACACTGTTATGATGATTATGAATTGCAGTTACAGGAGTATTGCTGTGTGTATGTTGTATTGCCTCGCCGAAAAAATAATGTATAAACTCGTCAATAAAATAAATTATAAAAAAGCCTCCACATAATGATATTTCAGCAAAATTAGAAGGCATTTGGTTCCGCACCTAGAAATAAAAATAGAACTAATTTAGATTGTGAGACCCTTAAACAATATAGGAATCTATAAAGGCTTTTTCTATCATTTGAATTCTAAAACACAAATGCTGTGTGACAGAATTATCCATTGGACCAAAATGCACGGATTGTATGAAGTCGAAGTAATATAGAAAAAAAAACTGGTAAACCGAACGGTGGCAATTGGTAAAGAGGCCGGGTAAGTATTCCTATAAGTATTGATTTTTTGAATTTAAATTTGATTCCAATTTTGAAAATTTGTAAAGGCACCTTATTTTGCTAAAGAATAAAACTTTATAAAACAGTATAGGTTAGATTTTGAGGTGACAGCCTTCACGTGATTCACTCAGACATTGGACGTCTCTGCTATATGTAAAAAAGTCTACCAAAGCTATATGACGCAATTCAGATAAACTTAATTTTTAAAAAAGAGAAAACGTGGTTCAATATTAGCGCCACTTCTACATTTTTAAAAAAATAAATAAGGTTCATAAATATGTATTATATGTATGTATGTACATACCTCAGGTAAAATGTGTATTAAGGCTGTTGCCAGCAAAATACCAGCACCAAAGCAAAGCATAAGTGACGTAGCTAATGGAAAACGTGATCTATTCCTATCTGATATAAAAGCTGGCATCATGCCCGCCAAAAAACTACCCAAGCCTAAAGTGGCCATCGCCAAGATTTTTTCACTATCACCATCGGTTGATGTTGCGTTAAACGTTTCCATTATTTTTTTTTTATTTTTAATACGAATTGCCAATTTTTCAACAGCTTAATATTTTATACGTATTTTTCCGGCTGCTGTCTAGCTTCAGTGGATGCTGCTGCTTGAATTCAAAATAGTTGCGGCCGTACGTTCTAATTAGATAAGATATAAAATTATCTCATAAACATAATTTAGATTATTCTCATAGATTACCTAATTTGGATACATCAACTACATAGTTTTATTTACATACAGCTCTTATCAAATAGTTAAATAAAACTTTAACATAAATTATACATAGAGTTAAATAAGAATTAAAATTAACAGTATTACTAACGTTATAATTTATTTAAAATGAAACCGTATGTGCTAATCTATGTGCTGATTAGTCACAGCTGATTTTATTTTGATACGAAAAATTGTAAACAAATCTCGAGCTGATTCGTATTTTTATTTGCGTTTTATTTGTTTTCCGTTTTAAGTGTTCGCATTGAGCAGTAATTAATGGGCCTCAGTAAAAATACATATAACGTAGTGTCCGTTGATATTCTTTGGCTTACACACAAATTCTTTCCGATAATTCTTATTTGTGGACAAGAGGGGAAAAGAAAAGAGACGAGGCACAAAATTTGTCGTTTGTCGCAAATGCTAAACAAAGAAGAGAATAGACAACAATTTTCTTGTGTAAACGTCGACTAAGTCAGCGTTTACACAAGCAAACTCTTGACAAAAAGTTTCTTTGTCTGTTGGCAAGAAGGGAAAAATGTAGGAGTGGTGTACAGAATTTGTCGTACCCCAAAAATTGGCTTTGTTCTGTTCGTTCGCTGATATTAGGCTTTGAATTTACATTCGTTGTGGCGGGTTGACGCAGTAATTGCATTCTAGTTTTCGTGTGTAAACGCAAAACAAATTCACAAAAGAGAATAGACAAGAATTTGTTTCACCGAATTTGCGTGTGTAAGCGCCGAGAAACTCTTAACGAAAATTTTTCTTGTTTGTTAGCAAGAGAGGAAAAACAGAATGGTGGGTTACAGAATTTATCGTACTCGGAAATTTTCTTTCATTCTGTTCGATCGCTGATATGCTTTGAATTTACGTTTATTGTGGCGGGTTGACGCAGTAACAGGCTCACTCCACACAGGCTCGTCGCTTTTGCTCACATGGCTGTAGGACGCTTAAAAAACACTAGTGTCAACTTTTTAAAACTGACACTAACGTTTGATATTTATAGTAGTAGTGTATCTGCCAAGTGCTCGTTTTGACAGTCCTTTGAAAGAAAATAAATGCGAAAGAAATTTGAGACGCGTTGTGAATATAATTGGAGCTTTATATTTCTTTTAATTATAGAAATTATTATTTAAATAAAGCATTTTGCAACATTGTGCATAGCAATCGAAATGAATATAACCGAAGTGGAAGATTTGACGCAGTTTTGCCGCGTCTGTTTGCAAGTGCCTGAGGAGTCTGAATTGCTTGACTTAAATCTGATATACGACGAAGAGGAGCAACTTAGCTATTATGATTGCTTTACTGTTTGTACACAAATTAATTTGAGTGAAGGCGAAGGCTTACCACAAAATCTATGTAGAAGTTGTGGCATGGAGCTTCAGATTGCATATGATTTTTATAAAAAAGTTGAAGACTCCAAACGATTTCTTGCTCAGATTCATGAACAGCAAGCGGGGATGTCATCAGAAGATATGATTGAAGAAACATCACAAACGGTATCGCAAGATGTTGAACAGGAAGAACATTTAGAAATTGAAGAATTTCAGGGAGTTGAACAGTTAGAAGAGGAAGGTAAGTCGATGAATATGATTTAACTTGAAAATATTTGACAATGAAATTAAGCATAGGACGATTTTTCGGAGAATAAAATTAAAGAATTCGGTTTTACCTAGCCTTTTTTTGTATTTTTGATAATGAGGTTATTATTATGAATATCACTTATAGCTCTTTCGGGCTATGCCTATAAGATCATCGCCTTATCAATCTATCTACAACTAATTCATATTTCAACGCGGCATATTTTTAATTCAGCACCATTTAAAAAAGTTCAGAAGTTATTTTTTAGGATAGTTACCCTGCCTTTATTTCACGCGATAAAAACATAGCCTAAGTACATCTAAAATCCTTCTAATATCACGTAGAGCATGACAAGCAATATGGTTGCTAATAGCTGATTCTAAACCTAGTATGTCAGACGTTTTTTATGCATGGATTTTTTTTTTCTTACCGAAGCCGTACTTTAGCTTCAGAAACTTGGATGAAGAACACATTTTTGTGAGATTTTTAAAAGTTTTTTATTTGTTATTGTTAGAAAACTGAAAATAACGATTGGAGGAAAAAAATTTTGACTTAAAATTTGGCTTGGTTTTAGATTTTTTCACATTTTAGCAAACCACGATAGAATACAAAAAAGCTCCAAGAATACATAAATTAGTTTAAAAGTTTCGATTTCTAATTTTTATGTACAGCAGAGCTCAAAAAATTTGGAATTAGAGTTGCTTTTTGGTAACTTCACTTATCATACTTATACACTGAGAGCCGGTGTCGTTCAAACCTACATAATTTGATAATAACAATATTCACTTACTCCAGCAGCACCAACTAACTTTAAAATTAGATGACTAATTAATGACGTTAATAATTTGCGAAAATATAACTTAAATTCACTGAATTAAATAATTTTTTTTTCGTACGATTACATAGCAACAGTCAAGCTACGAAGTACCCACAATATTTGTACAAATACTTTGCCACTTTTATTTTTAACTAAGCGATGTTTCAGTTAGATGGTCAAAAACTAGAGGGTAATAGTTTATTTTAGTAGACACCTCTCCAATTTTTTAATAATTTTAGTATGCTGATCATGAAAATATAAATTTATTTGAGCTTGAAAATTGTAAAATTGAACATATACATAGTTAGAACAATTTTCTTAATTGTTTTGTACATAAAATTATTGTGATTTTATTATTTTTTTTTTTAAATTTAAACGCAAATATTTTACAGATTAAAAAGTTATGTTTAGAGAATTATAGTTAACATAATTGATATACAGTTCATAAAAATTGATTAATTAATACTCGCATGTATGAAGTAAAGTGGTACCTCCTTTTTGAAAGCGGAAACTGATTTAGTGTATCATTGGAAATGGCTGTTTAGCTAGTTTCGTTTTGGCTGTCGAGAAACGTAATAAATGTATTTTTTTGTTACCCTTTATTTTTGCATTATCCAATATATTGGTGATAACTAACGCATTTTTCTACCCATTATAATCAGTGATGCATTAATATTTTAAAAATTCTGTGTTAAACTATTTATTTGAAGTGCTTTAAACTTTAAAATTTTAATAATATCTATTACATGTTATTGCAAAAAAACATATGAATAAATAAAAAAGTAATGTTTGTAATGTTTCCACAAGGTTTATTTAGCAAATTTTTAAATCTTTTCAAAGTAATTCGGTTAAAATTTTAAAGTTAACTTCACTTAACTTAACTTAACGACACCTTTTGTATGCATAACAATTAAAAATAAATAAATAAAATTTTTAACTGATGTAATCGTATTTTAAAAATTTGTTAAATACACAGATGCGGAAACGATACAAATAAAAATCAACACAAAATGTGATGGTGATGGTGATGCTATGGAGTACGTAATTGAAGCCATAACATTGGCTGACGATGATGAAATGGAAACAACTGCAAATAAATTAAAGGAACAAATGACTTGGGAAGATGCTGTTGTAACGGTAGCCAATGAAGAGCATTTGCCAGTGAAATCAGAAACTGCACAAATCAAATTGGAAGAATCAGAAGGCAACACTACCAGATGTGATTATGAAGTGGAGGAAATTTTGCCATATGAATGTGAAAATGATACGAAAAAATTTAAAACAGATGATATAGATAAACAAAACTATACAGCACATGTACGAGCACGTTATTCAGGAAAATTTCATTGTGATTATTGCCAAAAAGCTTTTAAAAATCATTCACGTATGATGTTACATCGGCGTTCGCATGAACCAGACCGACCAAAGTTTCATTGTCCAGATTGTGATCGTCTGTATGCAACAAAACAGGCTATGGAAGTTCATATACGTACGGTACATATAAAAAATGGTTTCGTATGTCCCATATGTTCCAAATTGTATGCCATTAAAAAAAGTCTAGAAGTACATATGCGTTATCATACTGGCGATTTTCCATATGTTTGTGATTTATGCGGTAAAAAATATGCTCAAATCGGACATTTAAATACACATAAGAATGTGAAACATAATAGTGTGCGTTTCTCTTGTGAATATCCAAATTGTGGCAAGTTTTTTACCTCTAGCACATCGTTAAGAAATCATGAATTCTCGCACGGTGATATGCCATTTCAGTGCTCGTATTGCGAAAAAGGATATCCGTCTAAGTCAAAGTAAGCACATAATTTTCTGATTGCTGGATTAAGTTAATAATTTTAATGTTTTTTCCTTTCTTTCTTTTGCCATCTTAGACTTAAAGTGCATATACGCCGCACGCATGATGTGGAGTTAACGCTAGAACAATTAGAACCTATGCGTAAATTTAAGACAACACGCTCTAAACTAAGCTTAGTTGTAGTTGAAGAATGTGAAAATTAACTGTAAATGTTTTTTCTTGAGTTTTAAGCTTTTTAGATAGCATTTTGTTATTTGTAAATAAATTATTTTGAATATTAAAACTAACTATCTATTCGTTATTTTGAATAGATAAAAATGCAAAACGATACAAAAAATGGTTTTCGTGAAAATTTTATTTAAATATAAACAAACTTATCACACTTTATATGCACACATGTACATTACATGTTTCTGAAAGATGAGGGTTTTCCTTAATATAGTGCACCATTGATAACTTATTTTTTAATACAAGGCCGTCCAAAAAACGGTGTAAGCTTCCAGACTTAAATCGACCGAACTTTTTTCTTAAGCTTGCATGAAACTAATAAATGATGAGAATGTCGTATCTACCATTCAGTTTTGATATAGGATTTCTAACTCTTTATAGATACTATTCTATAGCACCGGTTCTTAATAGAACATCGCACTATCGTTCTTTATTTGGCTACAACATGAAGTTGCGTAGTAGTCTCCCGACATCTGTAGTACCGCTAGACGTAAGAATGTACATCGACACTACTCTGCTTTTACCCCCTTTCCCTCTAAGCTATCTCTTTTCCTTACTAACTACATAACAAGGTGCATTGTATTTAAATGACCATCACCTGGGTGTGTTGGTTTAAAAAACCTTATATTTACATAAATACCCGTACCTCATTTTTAAACGTTTTTGTGAAATATGAATAAATTAGAGAAACGAAAATTCTAGTGTTAAAAAATCTTTAAATGGTTTCTCAATCGTTGCCACAATTTACAGAATTGGACTACAAACCCGATCTTTGTATTAAAGACGAAGAACCAGAAACTGAAGAAGATGATGGAAATTTTGGGGGCTTATCATTTGACAATAATGTAGCTAAGAGTCAAATCAAAACTAATGAAGACCATGATATCAAAAAAGAAATTCGAGAAAAACTATCCGATTCTGACAATGAAATCGATGAAAATTTTAATTTTGATGATTTATATGACAAAGTTTTCGAAGATATTAATAGCGATCAGCAGGAAACAGATACATCAAAAATAAAAATAATAAAGTTAAAACGTCGACGTGGACGACCACGTCAAAACCATCTTGACGATGAAGATGATCCTGATATTTTGTATGATGAAGTAGTATTTTGCGAAAACAAGCCATCATCAAAGAAAAGGCAGCAGGATGAACAACAAACGCCAACTTCAACAACTGAAGGTCTAGAATCGAATACAAATGGAAAAACTCAACGTAAAAGAGGTCCACCCGTTAAGTATGCAGTGCAAGGACCACCATTTGAATGTGAAATTTGTCATGTTGTTTGTAAAAATCGTCTACTTCTTAATTCACATCGATTTCGTAAACATCGTCCTCAAGAAGACCCACAATTTCCATGTACGAAATGTGATCGCAAGTTCCATACAAAACAATCCTTGGATCGTCATATGCGTCGCCCAACATGTGAGGCCTATCCGCATTTTGAGTGCGAACATTGTGGAAAGACATGCATCGGTCTCAGCAACTATAATATTCATATGCGCTTTCATAAGCGACAATATCCTTTTGTTTGTCATTTGTGTGGCAAAAAATTCATGATGCGTGTGCATTTGAATGAACATGTGCTGGTAAAGCATGAAAACAAACGTTACCCCTGTGAATTTCCAGGATGTGGAAAGCAGTTTCAAACACGTAATTCACTGTATAATCATAGTTATCAGCATGCGGGTGTAATGCCATACGAGTGTGAATATTGTAAGCGAGGATATGCTTCGAAGTCCAGGTAAGTTATTAAATTTAAAATAAATTTCAACTAAATGTTTAATATTTTTCTTTTTTTTGTAGACTACGTTTTCACTGCAAAAAGTCACATTCCATTGATCATACAATTGACGAACTGGATCGTATGCAAGTAACTGAAAAGTTACCAAATGTCATAGTGAAGCCACAATAAAATAATTCAACAAATTGTTGCATATACTATAATTTCTTATATGTGATTGTTTTATTTATAAATTGTGAGTTTAAATTTAATTTATTCAGAAGCATTAGCCTAAAATAAAAACAAAATCAATCATAAATTAATTTCGTTTTTGAATCTAAATACAAGAATTAAGTTGGGCTTGAATTGTTATGTTATTAAAATTAGTTTAGTTTCTAAATAACAGCCATAGAATATACATTATATGTATATGTACATATATTTAAAATTGACAAATGTTGAAAATTTCGGTGTTTTTTATTCCTTTCGGTTAACTCAGTTTAGAATCACATGTTTAAAGAAGCTACTGGTTTGTTTTTCAAATGTCTTTAGAAAATTAACTACGCATTTTATGTTAAAAAACTTAAATATAGTTAAGCTTCTATGCCATAAATAATTACGTATCAGCTTTAACGAAACACTCGTGTTAGCGCTTCCCAAAAGAGTTTGACAATCTACGCAGTCAAATGGTTTTGAGAAGTCTAACCTGACCATTATATAAATATTCCACTAGCACCTATGCTTATTTCAAAAGCCTAACTGCTACTTTTTACTTCTTAATAGATAAATTTGAATTTTTCAAAAACTTTTGACAAAAAAGAGCGAATTCTAAAATCACTGTAATCAGACGGGCTAGACGGATTATATTTTTTTGGGATTGGCATAACCCTGGCAGATTTCCATTTGGCAGTAAATTGGCATTAAGCATTAAATAAGGAAGCATAGAAAAAATGCTGTGGGAATTTAATCCGTACTCAAAGCCACTGATTTACCTGGTTTGTTTGCCTCAAGGACCTCAGAAAATAAACGCACAGAAATCACAATCTCTGATTCAAAACAAAAAAAAAATTTTCTAACACTAACATAATTACTTGGGTAGAAATATTATTAATTTTAATGTATGAACTTTTATTGAAAAGAAAAAAAAATGTATTTGAGTGAGGCACTTTACCATATCTTGGTCCCTGTTATTCATAAATACACTTATCCTGGATGAAGTCATTATATCACCTGTCATAACGATTTTCAGATGCACAGCGTGAACAAATTCGTTTAAATTTGCGGTGGAATGGTTTTGAGCTCTATCGACCGGATTTGCAACTTAAAAATATCACAAAACTATCAAAACAAGGAACTACAGATAGCCTATTATTATCTAATAGGCAAACCGAGAATTTACAAAGAACACTAACATCTACAACTGATGATGCCTTAACACTATCCGAAAACTTTTCTTTCAAAAGAGAGTACTTTGAGCATGCAGAAAAATATGAAAACAATGGAGAAATTAAAATCCATTTAGCACCTACGATCATAAACCAACAATTGAAAACTAAATTGCTGCTTGATGAATGCGTAGTAAAAAATGAATTAGAAGTAGCCAATAATTATATTGATGTGATTGACAACGAAATTGAAATAACAAGTGAGGAATTTTGTCCAATACAACAAATTGAAAATAATCAAAGTAATGTTACCCAAAGAAATGAGTTTATGTGGAAAGAAGATGAAGCACATTGCATACCGCCACTTGATGATAATACTCAAAGCAAAGAACTACATGGAACTGAACTGATCAGTCCTGAAGTTTCATGCACCTCCGAAAAGAATATCCTACAACTAGAAACACGTCCACAGTATGTGTGTGCTGTGTGTGGAAAGCATTTCGTTATGTTCCGTCATTATAATGTGCACTTACGAAAACACAATATCAATAGTCTATATAAATGTGAAATTTGTGAAAATGTAGCATTTCTTCGCTTGGGTGCACTACAGCGTCATATCGTAAAAAGGCATACTAGTGTAGCGCAAGAGAACTCACAACATTGTGCTGTCTGTGATAAACATTTTCGTTCGAAATATGCTCTCAAAATACATATGCGTTTTCATACCGGCATTTTGCCATACGTCTGTGCAATATGCGGTAAACGTTTTTCGGATAATGGTCATTTGAAACAGCACATTCGTGTTAAGCATGAACAATTTCGTTTTAAATGTGATCGCCCTGAATGTGGCAGATCTTTTGAATCAGATCGATCTTTAAGAAATCATGTCTATGGACATGATAACAGCTGGCCTTATGTGTGTGCGCACTGTGGCAAAGGCATTGGCACAAAATATGAGTAAGTTTGGATATCTTATAGCCATATACTAATATGACCTTTCGTTTTACTTACAGCTGTCGCACGCATATAATAAAGAAACATAAATTCTATCCTAATGACGATGTCTTGAATGCAATGCAAATTTACAAACGTCAAAAGATGTCACAAAGCCATTGCCTGCAGCAAGTTTCACATGAGATATTACCACATGCTGGAACTTGAGTTGAAATTTCCAAGTTTATTTTTCATAATAAAAAGCTTAAATCAGTTTAAATTTCTAGAGAAAACTTTTTGTTTTAATTGAATGATAAGGCATGCAAATTTAAAGCCAAGAGATTAAACTAACTAAGCTCGAAATATCTTTCTGCGTTTAATATGAATCCGTTGTCACTGTTACGCTCTCATACTCATACATTTATAGACCACAGTCTTGCAAGCAGATATACCTACTCCAAACTGTGGTTTTGACAAAAATCTGTATTATGTATAAATAACACCTAGACTTATCATCCTTGGCCTTAGAAACTAGAACTTTGTAATGGGATCATTTCACGATGCAAGCGTTTACTTAACAATGATATATTTTTTGCAATTTAGTATATGAATAATTGGGAAACGAACTATTTAATAAATTAATTTCCAGGTAGTTTTAAAAGTACTTTTAAGCTAAATTAAGTATGTTAAGAATGTATATACGGAGTTGCTAAAAAACTTGAAGATGTCATAACAAAATATCTTACTGTGAACGAAATAAGATGGACAAATCTGCTATACAACAAGGAAAGAGGAGCGATATACAGTCACTCCAAGCCAAAGTCGGACAACTAACAAAAGTTTTTCACTTGGTAAAAATTTAATCTTAGAGCTATTTAGAAAAAAAAGTAAAGTAATTTTTTGAAAGTAAACCTTATCCACTTTTAAAAACAGGAACTCAAATTTTTAAATAATTTACAGAAAATTTTTTTTCAAACGAAAAGTAAAGAATAAGAAAAAATTACGCACAAGCCAAACTCGGACAGTTCTAACATACATATGTCCATATAATTCAAATATATTTACCAAATCAATATTTTCTGTGAAAGCTCTTATTTTTTATAAATATTTTGAGTCGGTTAGTTATAGACTGCACCAGTTTTTGGCAAAAACTAGGCTGGATTTTGTCCTTATTGTTCTATTCTTGCTTTCAATCCATTTTTCTTGTGATTGTATGTTCTCGAAATTTTCGATCAATATGCTTCCATAAATTCTCTGGACTTTGGGGCGGTATTTCTGTAATGCGTGGAAAGTTAAAAAGCAGCCAGGATCGCTCTTTGTAGGCCCTGTGCTTAAGATAATTGACTTGATAAAACTTCCAGTCGTTGCCAAGAGGAAGTTAATTCACCGTTTGTGACAAATTGGATCGTAATATATCGAGATATACTAACATAACACCACAAACGATACCTTTGTTGTTTTGGATTTTCGAAACTTTTGAGCTCAAAGCTTCTTTCTCGAAAAATCAAACTTATACGAGCTATACAACGATCACCGCAATCCGAACCTCGTTTTAGAGCCTTATTGATTACCAACACCAGATCACTCGAGCTAAAAAATTTGAAAAATTGAGGAAGATGGAAAGCTTCTTTATTTCAGGCTAGAACCTTACGTGGATGGGCAGCCGGATTTAAAAAATAAGTATTAATACTGCCCAAGATCAGAGCAATTTAAGTTAAAAAAAGTTAATTTGTTTTAGGTGAATATATTTTAATATTCAATAATAAAAGTTTATACAATATAAAGGTTATGAAAAGACATCTGAATTAAATTACAGTAACATTGATTAGCAAAAAAGTTATTCATTGTAAGTCATTATTTAAGTTCATTAATGAATAAAGTATTTAATTTTAAAAGCAGATACCTACTAGATCATTTAATTCATAATTTTGAATTCATATTAGTATGTATATGTATATGTAGCAACAATATTACCACTTTGTGATGATAAGTCATTTATCAGTATGAAAAGCTGCATTGTAAATACATTATTAAATTAATCTTAATAAAAATTAAATAATTTTCTATTTACTTTTTTAGAAAATGTTGAATATATCATTGTCGAAAAATCGCCGGAATATGAGAATTACTCAACAATTGAAGCTAAAATTGCAAGTCAGGTTGATGGCACTAAAAGCAACTATAAAGGAATGCAGCAACAGTTAAAAGTAGCTAATATAACGCACTACGATCATCTCATAGCTAACGAAGTTGCCACAGAAAGTGTCAATGCTGTAACAACTACACGACCAGAAAAACAAAAACTTATTGCTCCAATAAAAACTGATACAGCAACTGCAACAACAACAACAACAGCTTTATCACCACAAAATTATAGCAAATGTTTTGTTAAACCCCAAATTGTCTGTGATATTTGTAGAAAAACTTTTACGACTAAGACGCGAATGTTATGGCATCGAAAAATACACGATAAAAATCGTGTGAAATTTCCGTGTCCAGATGCTGACTGTAAACGCGTATACTCAACAAAACAGGCCTGTGATGTACATTTTAAGCAGAGTCATCTGGTGGAAGGTCTCGTGTGTCCTGTGTGCTCAAAAGTTTTTATTGTACGACAAAGCCTGGAGGTACATTTGCGATATCATACTGGTGAATATCCGTATGTCTGTAAAATATGTGACAAACGTTATGGCCAAAAGGGACATCTAACAACGCACATGCAAGTGAAGCATAATAACTTGCGCTACTATTGCCCAGAGCCAGGTTGTATGAAAATATTCAAAAATAGCATGTCACTGCGCAATCATCGATTTATTCATACGGAAATGCCGTTCAAGTGCGCATACTGTGAAAAAGGTTATCCACAGAAGTCAAAGTATGTTTTATGTAAAGGGTGATGCAAAATGACACTTACAGTTTGGGTTCGTTTTTACTGTTTTATTTCAGTATTTTCATTTTTCAGAATATTGCAAACAAGACTTGATGAATTTACCATTCACAATTGTCTTTGCAACTGGTTGGAGTCGAAAATAATAATGCTAGGGACATTACAGGATGTCTTCGATAAGCGCATTATTTGGATTTCGAATAGCCGCATCGATCAGCGGAATCTTTGGGCCTATTTGAAAGAATGAGTGTACGTTAATATGTCAGCGTACATCCCTCAACTGAGAACCTAGAATATATACAATGATGCTCGTACTTCAGAAAGTCTTCTAAAGGTCATGAAAGATGTATTGAAAAGAGCACGAATCAGATAATGGCCACCAATTGTGAACGAAATCTTTCACGATAACGCCAATTTGCATACAAACTTTAAAAAAAAATTATGAGTTTCTCTAAAATTAAAAAGTTATAACCAGAACGAATTCAAACTAAAAAGTGTAATTTTGCGTCCTAGTGTATAAGCATAGCTAAATATCTAGAAGAAAAAACTATTTGTTAAAAGTTCGTTAAGTTATTTAATAATGCTGTATATTGCCATTGTGTAGGTCTCTAAAACTTTAGCCGCTTAAACTGATCATCGGACTATTGGACAGTAGGTACTGACTAAGAAGATCTTATAGAAGAAGTTATTTATTCATTAAAATTAAATTCTAATATGATGATTTTAATGATAACATTTTCCATTCAAAACAAAGCTTATGTGGCAACGCATATGCACTAACCGGTTAGAAAGATAAATAATCTCTGAAGTCAGCTTTTTCAAAAACGAATAGGGAACGAGCAACTAACCATTATTTTACCAGATAGTTCGTTCTGCTTTTAACACGGCATTATTATTGTAAATTATTATATATTTGTTTTTTTTTTCAGACTTAAAGTTCATATAAATGGAAAACATAACTTGGATGTTTCATTCGAAGATTTGGAATTAATGCGTAGATTTCAGGATTCGCGTACGCACTACTCTTTTCTAAAAGTTGCAATTGAAGATGAAGACGATGAGATGAAAGAAGATGTTGCAGCAATAGAGGAAATTGTTGTTACTGAACCAACAGAAATAATTTTAAGTTAATCAAATGAAGCTCTTAAACGTAAGCTAGAATAAATTCAATTGTTAACAATTAAGTTGATATGTAGGCAAAATTTATATTTTAGAGACTTCCCAATCTCAAAAGTATATTATCTGGAGAGATCAAGCTCTCTGTCAAAACACTTATAGTTTTAGACTTAAATTATGAGCGAGTAGCTGGCGTTTTCGTTGAATAAATTTATAAAGATAAATTTTTAATTTTCTGAAATGTCATTATCTCTACTATAGATTATGTATCTTTTTATGTATCACGATTCGTCTCGTTTCGTCTGTAATTTTCAAGCCTGAAAATATGCGATTGTATTTACATAAACGAAAATAAAAAAAATGGGACCTGTGCTTAATGAAGTTCATCACAAATATAAGAATAGTACTAGCATACTTTAGGCTTGGAAATTAGAGACGAAACGAGACGAATCGTGATACATAAAGAGGCCCTAAGTTTTACAAACAAAAAAAAGTACTATTAATTTCATATTATTTTTAATTATAGCTTTGCATAGTGGTCAAGCATTACATTTAATTTAATTTTTAAGTAAAAGCTTAAATTTTGATATTAAAAATATTTTTAAATATTAATTTGCTTACAAATTATATCCAATTTCATGCTCTAAGAAAAAACCTAGATTGAAGTGAAAATTTGATAGTCCTTTGTAGTCCTTTGATAAAATCATTAAACTATTTGTAAACTCTTTTCAATATTTTGAGAAGAAAAAACCTTTCTAAATACTTAGTTAAAATATTGAAAAACCCTTGTTTTTTAGCGATCAAAAACATTTTATTCTCTAATTTTTTTTTACATTTACTATCACATGAATGAAGTTAGTTTTAAATAGTGTTTCAATTATAAATTATGAAACTGTCACAAACATTAACTAATAAATATCAGATTCAAATGACGTAATTAAATAACAGCTCAATGTGACGCAGATAAAAAAAAACCTTCTTTCAGTGTCCGATTTTTCCCCATTAATCCTACAAAGTCTCTGTAACGTTTCAGAAACGTTTCAAATGATATATAAGTCAAGCTCTTATCTTAAAATCTGATACACAGTTTTTGAAAAGTTTGATCTTAAAACTACCATTTAAGCAAAAAAAATATTATGTACTCTATTTTGAAGATCAAAATGATTCACTTAACTCGTTTTATCCCATATATTTTTCACTAATCATGCTCCCTTTTACAGATGAATGCAAATGGCAAATTTTATAAGGCTGCTGTTTTGAAACAATCGAATAAAATATTTGAAGTTCAACATAAAAGACTCGAAATCTCTATTGCAATAATTAACACTTGCGCCAATATTCCAGTAGCAGATAACGCCAATGTAGCGGGCGGTTTAACAATCTGCAAAGTGTTTCAAGGACCAAGCTATAGCACATGGTGTAAGACATGTTAAATGTTATTTAAACGTTTGATAAAACATTTGCTTTTCATCTAATTGACAGTTTAGTTTTGAAATAAAACTTTGCAAATCAAAAAAAAGGGTCTTTTAGACCACTTCCCACTTTAATGTGGGAAACCTATTGTAACATTATAAAGAGTGAGATGACATCATCTTTTTTGAGGTTAGCATATATTTCCGAAGAAGTCGGCAAATAATTTTTTAACATTTACCTAAAAAAAAAGTTGTCTGCTTGGAATTGATTTCGACTAGGAAGAAATGTACGCGTCAATTTTTATCAAAGATCAAAATAAGTAAGTATCGTGTTTATAGTATTTTCTTTAACGACTTAGCTATTTTTGACATGGAACTATTGTAATGGATAATGCTACCGGATTATTAGATAAGGAATAGTCCCTCTTATTCTCAATTTTTTCTCACATCAAACCAAATGGGGCATCATAAATTGTTAAATATATTCATTAAATTCTCAATTAAAAAGCGGGTCTAATACCTGTATGCAACTCATTGTCAACATGCTTTTTTAAAAAGCATAAAAATCTTGAATATCTTCTCCGTGTGGTTATTGCTTGTTGTATTGAAATGTTTGAGAAAAACTTAAAAAATCCAATGACCAATCACGCTTGATATTTTACTTTCCAAAGTTGCAGAAGAGGATAAAATAAAAACCGCTTGACTGAAAGAATGTCGATAATTCCTGTACATACCGTCGAACCGAAAATAAACATCCTTTAATTGATTTTAATTTATGTTATTTTGCCTGCACATTAGAAAAACACTTTTAAACTTTTCACAGAAATTTTACAGCATTTTTCTATCAATTTTTTCATTTCTATTACTATATCTAAAATTAAAAAATCTAATGACCAATTACGCTTGATATTTTGCAGTAATTTTTTGCATTACTGAACTAACTACTTTCCAAAGTTGCAAAAGAGGATAAAATAAAAACACTTGACTTAAAGAATGTCAATGATTCCCACTACGAACCGTCAAACCGAAAATAACCATCATTAAATTGATTTCAATTTATTTTATTTTGCCTGCACATAAGAAAAACACTTTTAAACTTTTCACAGACATTTTACAGCATTTATCTATCTATTTTTTTTATTTATATTACTTAAATGTAAATCCTTAAAATTTTACAAAAAGAATGACACTTCATTTGCCAAAATCGGTGCAGTAATTAATTATTTATTGCATTTCAAACCCATTAATAGTTGCAGTGTGATTGCAGCAAAATTTGCGCCTAAGGGCTGCAATTTTTTTCCAAAATTTGTAACATACACTTATGCATACGCGGATTTCCGGTTAATGTGCACTTGATTGACTAAAATTAATTTTTGGGTGGTAAAAGCAGAGCAGAACTAAAATCGTGTACAAATAAAAATTCAAAATACCAGGCCACCATGAACCAGCAGCAAGTAAATTTTGTATTTTAGATATCTTTATTCTGCAATATCTCGGCTATTACTGAACCAATTTTGACAAATGACGTATCATAGGTTTTGTAAGAAAAAGCAGATTTGTATGACGTCATTTGTGCTTCGATAACTTGCCAATAGATGGCACTGTAAGCAGATTGAATATTCTAATAGCTATTACTCGGCAACGAATCAACGGATTTTGATAAATGAGGTCTCACAGTTTTAGTAAGATGCATATTTTTATGACACCATTTGTGTTTTGTTAACTTTCCAGTAGATGGCGCTTTAAATTGATTGAATATTCCAATAGCTATAACTCGGCAATGATTCAACGGATTTTGAAAAGTATGGTGCCATAGTTTTTGTAAGAAGAAGTAGATTTTTTATGACGTCATTTGTGTTTTGATAGCTAGCCAATAGATGGCGCTGTAAGCAAATTCAACGGTACGGTACGGTATAACTCGGCAACGATTCAACGGATTTTGGTAAATCTAGTTTCTATGACGTCATTTATGCTTTGATAAATTGCCAATAGGTGGCGCCGTAAACATATAAACTGTAATCGGAAACGAATTAATGGATTTTGTCGATCAAAATAATAAGAAAAATTGTGTTTTGCTATACCATTTGGCAATTTTTATACCCTACCCTCAGGCTATATTAACTTTGGCATTACTTTGGCAACGCTATGAAGTGGTTGCCTGGGCCCGGCTACTTACCCTTTGACGTTTAAAATTGATCAAAGTTTAATATTCTTTTGTTTCGATTTTTGTTGCATTTAATTTAGGGAAAAATATATTTCGTAATACAAACGTTTAAACACAAAAAGTACTTATCAAATTCTTTCCATGCTGCTATAGAGACGTCAAGATTTTTATAGAATTTCGTTATAATTTATTTTAAATTTACTTTGAATTTGGAAACACGTCATAGGATGGATCATAGTACACACACACAAACATACTTAATTATATATTATATACTAATGTTTAGCTGCCACGAGTTGAATTGCCCGGCCAGTGGAATCATCTGAAAAGAAGATTAATTTTAAGTTATCTTCGATATCCGTATTGTTTGTTATAATGGAGAATTAAAAATCTTACCCGGATTTGATGATGCCGTTGCTGTGGCGATTGTTGTTGCCATACCATTTGATGGTTCAGCTTTTCGACGAGCTGTGATCTTCTTCCAGCCGCGCAGCAAAATCTGATTACGATACTTTGGTGTAGTGAATGTGTACAGCAATGGATTGAAAGCGGAGTTTAAGGGTAAAATAAATACAACTAACCAGGCGTAGATATCGTCTAGTTAAAATAAAAAAAAAAAAACAACATAGGTTGGTATAAAGATAAGGTTTTTCTGATAGTTTCTAATAAAGAATGCCTAAATGTCTTTGGGGGGAAAAAATATATCGGGAGAATAGTTTCGTAGTTCGTTGTCTATATTTTTTCGAAAAGTAGATTAAAGTTGTGAGGTATTGCAAATTCAATAAAAGTTTCAAAAGTCGACAATATATTCGAAAAGTATAAAAAATATTTGAAACGTATTAAGAATTTTGATAAAAGTTGGAAGTATTGAACTCGTCGAAAGAGACAGTAAAAGTTGAAAACTATCCGAATTTTTTTAATTTGACTTATGATATAGGGCATATACATCCGAGCAATTTAGATTGCATAAGTTGAACCCGAAAATTAAGTGATACTCTAATTAATGTATGTATTATCTATGACTTTCTTAGCTTATAGTACAGCATGACGTGAGTAACATTTTAATTTAAGAAAAAAAATATTATTCACACTACTCACAAAATAAATCTTTGTACTTACCCGATATATTATAATTGAAAAACACCCATATTTTCACAATAATTATTGGGGCCCAACAAAGCATATCCGTTAGTACGATAAAGAAAAATCGCACCGCAAATTCACAGTCCAGCAGCGAAAGCGGTGTAGCCTTACGTGTGCGCCAAATAGAAATCAACAGCGCCGTATATAGAAACGCAATCATCACCAGCAATATGAAATTTATTCCAAGAAACATAAATGCTGAATATTGCCAACCTAAAGGATATGGTTCCTGTATGTGTAGCGGAAAACATGTACCCGAATATGTGCCATAAAATTTGGTACTCGAATACCAGAGCATAACTGGTGCCACGGCAATGCCAACGCCAAGTATCCAAATTGCTAGTAAAGACATAAAAATATGGCGAATGCTTATGCGGTGATGACCGCCGAAAGGATCAGCTATCAGCAGAAAACGTTCCAATGACATAAAAGCCAATATAAGCATTGAAACCTCCGATGAGGTTACGGCTAATGCACCAATAGCAGCGCATTGCCACGAGGTAATCCAGTCTAGTGCAACTCTGAAAATATAAGAAAGTAGACTAATTAGGAGCGCATTTACATACTTAAAATATACATAATACTTTAAATACACCTGTCCGCCGTTTTACACGGAAGATAGGTTCTACGTAATTTCTTTGCAGTTTAAGTCTTTTTAGATAAACACTTTTCTTAATAATTTGACGTACACTAACACTTATAAATATAATACACAAAAACAACAACAATAAATGGATTCTTTTACTATATTAAGAGTGGACCAATATGAAACTTATCAGAAATAGTGAACCTATTCTGGTGATTAGCAGTTTAAAAAAAATTCTACATATCTTATCCTCTTTTTTATAAATTCTTTTAATAATTTTTTGCATTAATAAAGAATTATTTTTCTATTAAATAGCATAAACAATTATTTATTCCATAACGTAGTCTTAATACTTACTTATGGTATGCATTGCGATAGCGATAATCCTGTATGCCAATTGTTAGTAAATAAAAGCCCATCAACATATCGGCAAGTGCTAAATTGCGTATTACCATTGTGACGGCAATATTTTCATCACGATAAATACAGCGACCCCATAATACCAGAAAATTCCCGATCAGCGTAATGGTTGCCATGATCCAGGCAGAATATCGCAGCACAGGTTTGCTAAGTAAATCTCTAAACGATGAGACACCATCTGTATTGGGTTTGCACATGCGCACCTGTGGTGTCATAGAGCAGTAATAGAAACGATCAAAGATGATATAACGCAGATGAGACAACGAAGCGATAGCCTCAAATTCAATGCGCTCAAAACGAATGCCTGTCAGATTTAAATAGGAAATATTGTGCAACGGAAGCATTAAATCACGCTGTATGTGCAATGATGTATCAGCAAGTGAGCTGTGAAAGATAATTTAGATAGGATAAGGCTTGATGTAATATGTTAATTTTTAATATACGTCTGTAGACAACGGGTTCAGAGAGTGCAGCTCTGTCGTTTAGTAGCTGTACAACGTATATATGTCATTCATTGATTGAAAGCGGAGTTTAAGGGTAAAATAAATACAACTAACTGGGCGTAGATATCAATCATAAGGTCAGCTATTAAACTAGCGAAAATCCTCTACAGAAATGATGAAGCGTCTGAATCCGTAAAAAGTAGCTGCCTGATGTGCATTAATTATGGTCTGGTGATGTCGTTATTATCATAGAACAACCGATTATTTTTTTGGGCTGCATTGAAGATATCGATCAGGACAATATGTGATATCAACAAAGCGGTGCTACTAGGCATTTATAACATGACCAAACTACACGAATTTTGGATTTTTGCACGAAAAGTTACTAAGACACGGAATATGGCCATGCTAACTGATCAGCAAGCAATCGTTTAACTCTAGAGTAATTAAAATCCAATATTTGCCATGCTATGACTGACCGAATTACAGCCCGAATTGTGCAAAAAATTCATCGAAAATTACCCTAAAAGAATTGAGTTCTACTGGAGATCTCATGGCAGACGCTTGAATTAATTTGTATTTCATGCAATGGCTAGGTACATATAATGAAATGAAATATAAATTCAATCCGACTTTATGTAATAGAGGTCTGCATAAATGTTTTTGGAACTACCATAAAGCCACTCACCACGATTGAGAGTCCATTGAGCCCTTGTGCACAAAAACCACAAATCAAATCAAAACAAATCCAAACACAAAGCAAAAGAGGTGAGTGCTGCACTCGCAAATAAAATGTTCTACGAGTTCCAGCACTCGTAGTTTATTGCATTCGGCACCGAGTGGCTTGTTGTCTTTTAGTGCGCTTGCTCAGACAACAGATTTGCAATGCCGTTTTGCTTTACGCGGTGAATTTGAACAACAACAACAATTTGAATGACGCGTGCCGCTAAGAGACGAAAGCAAAACAAGTCAACATCTGTCTCAATCTTTAAAAACTCTATCGACGCATTGATATTACAGTTGACTTGCTGCATGCATTGCTTTTTCTCATATTCGGTATTGTAAATGTTTTGTTCGACTTGAACAACGTTGACAGCGAAATACGAGTCAAAGTACAAACGAAGTCAAGTCATGTCATATGATCGTGCTGTTATGTGCGAGTCTATTGATGACTCGCAAAATGTCAAAAGTGCCATTGTACTCGACAGCGAGTATAATAACGTGTTAACTCAGCAAGCGCATTTGTGAAGATCTCTACTATGTAAGCGCGTTTTTTTTTAAACTTTACTTTCCGAAGCACAAATTGAATAACCAGAAGTATGTATATCTCGTATTTGGTTTATTACTTACAGCGCCTCCAGACGTGTGGCCTCTTGGAAAGTCTCACTTGGTAGCTCTTTGATGGGGTTGCCAATAAGACGTCTGTGAAAAAAACAATTAAAAAAAATTAATTGATTTAGTTTTATTTTAAAGCCATTTTTAGTTTTATCGAAATTTTCAAAAAAATTAAACCTTTTTTTATTAAAAATTCATGTTTTCTAATCTTTTTTTACGAAATAACCATTACAACGCAATTTCAATCTCATTACAATTATTTAAAAATGTATGTTTACTCATTTCTTGAATAAATAATTTGTGAATAAATCAACAACTTTATGAAACCATTAAACATCTTTGCCATGGCAGACCACATTATGTGCTATTAACAATCACTTAAAATCATTAATAAGCCTTTAAATCAAAGGCCTAAGTATACTTAATGCCAGTAGCTTCTTTATGGAAGCGTGCCGCGATCAAATTTATGAAAATTGCACGCAGATAAATAAATGGCAATGGAATTTCCTAAGTCTCTTTTTTTTTTGCAAGGATTAGTTCTTGTTACAGCATGGGGCTATATAAGCAAACCTCCGCGCCAATCACCAATCATGACGACAATTGCAATTTCATTTATATTGCGCAAAACGTGTCATTTGGTCAAATTATTTTATTGATACAACAAAACGTTCATGTTTATTTGGGTGCACTATCATGTTATGAGTTCGAGGTAAAAATTTGCCAGAGCTGATGGACAAAGATTTGCCAGGCTCAATAACATAATAGCTTGTTGAAGCATTTTGCGTCATCATAGTGTAAATAATAAAATTTAAAATAATCTTTTTTTTTTAATTGGAATGATAACTATCTATAGGAGTTATATCCATTAATAAAATTCATCGTGCTGACTGATTTTCAGTTGACGGTCAAACCAAACCCTTCACCCTAGAAACATTAAATTTAGAGTGAGTGCTCTTTTCTAAAAATTTAAATCCAAAGGGGCTATGACATCTCCTAAAAATTCCAAATTTTGCTTCTTCATACAAAAAAACATTTTTCGGACTAATTAGTTAGGAATCATAGCAGTCTTAAAAACATGAAATGCAGAATGCTCACATAATTTAAGTGCCATTAAAGATGGACCAAGGTGTCACTAGGTGCAATTTATATGCGCTAGACAAAAAATGAATGGGACTGGATAAACTGACATGGTCCTATAGAAATACTCAATTTGAAGCCTTAATATTCAGGGAGTTTTCTAATGAAATGTTAGAAAACTTTACAGAAATATAACATGACGAAGGTAACATTCGAACTAAAAGGTTGTGGAATTTAATATATAAAATAAAATTGATTCCTTTAAAATTAACACAAAATGTGCTATTTCTTTGCTGTGCATATGCTGCGCTAAAAGTTGCTTAAACTTTAACCATCTTGTGTTCCATTAAGTGAATTACAAAAGGTTTAAGATGCACTATAACTGATGAAAAAATGCTTGCTGTTGTTATTGTTTTGAGAAAGACAAAGAAACATAAAAACAAAAAGCACAGCAATCATTTAGTCGTTTTTTCTTACGCTGTTTTCTTCTAATGTTCGCATTTATTGAAAGTGACATTCAGCGACATCTATTAATAAATTCAAATCACGTCGATCTATGTTCGACTGTATCCTTTCATTGGTGGTATCCTTTTTTTTACGCATTTGCATGTCAGCTTATTTACCAATAAAAACTGGCAGCACGCACCAAAACACAAAATAAGAAGCTCATATATTAACACATTTGGGTATCAAAGGATTTGGCTACTCTAAGGCAAAATAAATGATGGCAACGACCAACGACAAACAAACAAAAAATTGGCACAAAAAAGGGTCAAAAAGAAGTTAAAAAAGGTCCTTAGGAACATTTTCAGCAATTCTAACTTGGTTTTTTTTCTAACCAAAATATTTGGCTTTTTTTTACATACATACATCGTGGTATTAGAAGCATTCGTGTTTTGTTTTAAAAATATCAGGGTGGTTCTTAACAATTTAGAGATAAATTTTGCGCCAAAAGATATTTACAGAAAATACTTTTGATACTGATAACATTTTAAAAGTGAAGATTGCGAATCTAAGCTTTTGGGAACCACTCAAATGTGGATGCAACAAATAAATAAAATAAATTCTTATATCATCATAAAAGTTGGTTTATTTGAATTTTTTATTTGGTCATAATAATATAATTTTATATATGCATATCTATATAGCATTTTTTTTGTTTATTTATGATGCCAAAAAAAAAAAACAAAATTACTGAGTGCAACAACATGAATAGAAATAACAACAACAGTGAAATATTGAATATAAAAATGTTGCAATAAATTTTGCGGTTTCCTCAAATTGATTTTAATATCATAGAAGGCAAGCACCCAGTTAACATTTGAAAGTTGGTTGAATCTTTTAGGCGATGAGCTTATAACTTTTCCAATTTTTTCCAAAAAATTTAAATTGGCATTTTAGTTATTAATTTAAATATCACAGTATTCAATGCTTTATGATTCGATAAAACTTTTTCGATATTTGCATTGTGCATATACGACATCAAATATAATAATATGGGTAGAAGCAGAAGCAGCTAGTCTATTTTTAATTACAACTTTTTTATTTTCAATTTGACGGTAAGAAATTTTAGACCAAGACTTGGAGAGAATTAAATTCTCGACTAAAAATGCCCCATGAGTTTTTTTGTGCGATTTACGATTCTCAAGATATCGCGAAAAAACTGTTATTTTATTTTTATAGATGGCGGTCAACTGGGAAGCTATAAACCCCAAAAACCGAGTCTTAACTCACGCTGAACCCCCATATACATAAAAAAATAAATCAAATCCTACCTAAAATTCAAGGTTATGTCAAAATTTTGTGAAATTTTACTGAACTAAAAATGCTTGCTGGGCACATGCCAATAAACACTTTCGAACTCTGCTAGCCAAAAAAAAAAAAACAAACCTATACATGTATGCGTATATGTTTATTAAAAAAACTTTTACATACATGCGCAGACACATTTTCTTACAAAAAAAATCATTCCTTATAACTATGCAGATTGATTTCTTATCTTTTTGATATATTTTTGCATTAGTTTTATTATAATTTGAGATTTCTCACTTGCGTTTTTTTTTTTTGAATTTCAGCTCAAGTGAAATGTAATTTAAATGTGCAACTAGTAATGTAATTTTCATTTACAATTTAAATTTAATACCAATATAGTATGTATGCCCAGTAAGAATTGAGCAAAGCCTCTGACGGAAAGGCATATTAGCACTGTTGCAAGTAGTATCAAAATCAGGGTTCCCAAGTAGAAAAGAAGGAATACCCGGCTTCCCAAAATTAAATAATTTATCATTGAAATGGTAAAAAGTAAAATTTTTGGGAAAAGAGCTGAGGACCTTCTTTTTGATGACCTATTTTTGCTCATTAAAAACAAAAAACATCCTATTGCCGGCTTTTTCAGCAATTTTTCAATTCCTGCAACGCCTCCAGCTTTGACCTACAATTCCAGGCTTGGCCGGGTCGGGTACATTTCGTGTACGATACTTTGTTATCAATACAAACCCACTAAAAAAAAAAAAAACAGGCGAGTGCAAGCACTCGCGTTGTGTTGTGTGAACTTAATGATTTTTTGTTAAGTTAGCTGAAAAATCTTGAAAATCCTGAAAAATGTTGAAAGTTCCGAAAAATGTTGAAAAAATCGAAAAAAATAAAAAAGTGTGGAGTAAGTTGAAAGCAGTAGAAAAAGTAAGACACTTTAAAAAAGTTTAAAAAGGTTGAATAGTTTGAAAAAGTCGAAAAAATTTGACTCATTCGATAAAAGTTGAATAAATCTAATAAAAAAATTGGGAAAGGTTAAAAAATTTAAATGAAGTTAAAAATGTCGAAAAAATTTTTGTGATGATTTTTAGTAAATAAATAATCAGCTAATCAAATACTACCGACAGCAAAAAAAAAACCATCAAATCGGAGACCTTCTCATTTTAAGCAAAGAATGTCCCATATATAGTACCACATCTATGTTAATATGTACATACATACATATGTATATAAGATAGTTGTTTGTCTGTATGTTGTCTATATGCCTGACACGGACATGTATATCCGTTAAGAAAATATTTTTTGAATAGACAATGGGGCGTGGCATCTTCCATACAAACAAATATAATACACTTAAAACGTTATACCTTATGCGCGTATGGTAGCAGCAGTTTCAAAATGTGGACGGCATTAGTTAACGAGGCCGTAGGGGGTCATGGCATCTCACACAACAAAAACATTTAGAACCCTATATATTGGCACCTATGGTAGCAAGGGTTTTGAAATTTGATGCTAGGATGTATGTATGTATGTATATTGTCTATGCTAAGCACCTCACAAAATGTAAACGGGGTTATAAAATGGAGCGTGGCACCTTCCATACAACAAAACCATTTTAAACGGTGTATCTTGGCGCCTATGGCAGCTGCAGTTATGAAACTGGATGTGTGGATGTATACCGTTTGAGCAAAGTTACTTGCAAAATGTGAACAAAATTGAACAATGCGGCGGGGCTACTCCCATACAACAGAAAAACTTATATCGTATTCTTGATACTTATACCAAGTTGTGAAATTTAATATATGAAGTTAGGATTGCGTAAACAACGGAATGTGCGCGAACAGAGCCGCGGGTACAGCTAAGTAGTATAACAATATGAGCAATGTAAATTTCCTCAAGTTATTGATATAACTTTTCTTTTTATTTATTTTTGCATCACTTAATGACCGTTATTAACTTCAATCGCTATAAAAACTGCAGAGTAACTAAATAACCAACTAAATGTTTATTTTATAGTGGAAGCCAACAAACTTCGAAAGTATAAAAAAAACAAAGGAAAGAACTACGCTGATTAAATGCGAATACACTGTGAAAATTAGTTTGATTTAACTTGATATTTTTTAAAAATTATAAATTTAAGGTTGGGCAAAGCTGCTACGTCAATTAGTGCTACTAACAGTGATTACAAATCACAGTGATTTTAATATTCTACTAATAAGTAGTGTTACGTATGTATATAAAAAGTAGTGCTTACCATAAAAAATAGACAAATACTCAAAAAAATGTTACCATAAAGCAAGAAAGTGTATGACCTTTTTTAAGAACTACGCCTTGCTACTTTATCAGCCTTTTCTTTTCCCTCAATGTTTCTGTGAACTGAAACCTACATTGACACTAATGTCAAATGGTGCCCTAACCTGACTTCTTCTGCGCTGTATTGTTCTACTTGCGATTTCCTTTGTGCCGGAAACTTCACCTGATAATTTTACTCAAAGCTGAGTGTGGAATTTGACAGATCGTTTGACAAAGTTTCGTGGGAAGGGAGCTGCGATTGTTACCTTCATGTAACATTGATGAAATCAATGCTATCAATAAATATTTTTCGATTTCAAGTGACTTATTTACACTTAAAAAAAAAATTTTGATTTTCATTGATAGATTTTGCGCATAATTTTTTTTGCACGTGTAACAACATTTTTATATTCAATGCAGTTGCAACCAGTGGATTGACCAGACAAGTGGTTGCAATCGCACCAAGACCTAAACACGCTCATAGATTTACCAGCATAATCAATGTAATAGATATAAAGAAAAAAAATATATGTACGTACCACACACATACATACATACATCAACATACGTTTAGATTCACAGCCGTTGTATTGGATGTGGCTTTAATGCGTTGAAGCTGACTGAATCTAAGGGACCATCATCTGTTTAAATTCTCGCGTTTGTCATTTGGCGATGTTGTTGTATTGTGCATAGTGTTGAAGTGGCTTAGATAATGAGTGATGTTGGTTAAAATTTAGTGGCAGGAGTTGTATTGATATTGTGTGTTAACTGTGTTATATGGGTTTTTGGTTTATTATAAAACAACTTAAGCGATTGTTGTTAAATAATTTAAGCGACTGTGGTAGTTTAATATAAAATGAGTAATAATAGTGAATGCAGTTGAAGCTTATGAAAGTGAAAGCATTAAGTCAGTTTAGTACTTACATATGAAAAACTACATTTTCCTAGTTAAAAAGAATTTTGTTAATGAATTTTTGTGATTTATCACAGAAACTTCTTACAAGAGCGTTCTTTTCTGAACTACTTAATTTTGCTTTGATTCGAGTCAACTTACTGTAGCAAATCTGGTTATGGAATGAAGTCGCCCTTAAACAATTAAGGAAGTGAGGAAGGTTTAAGTTGTGATCAACTTAAATTTTCCATTCAAAAGTTTTTAATTTTCGCAATATATTTCTTTATAAGCTTTTTACTTGATTTAAGGCTTCAAGCTAAATAGCTAAGAAGGCTAATAGCTGCAATAGCTAAACTCTACTATTATTATTTTTATAATAATTAAATTTAAATTAAACAAACACAAATTGTCTGCGCCGAGCCAGACTGGCAAAGGTCTAACTACTAGAATGAAATTTCACAATTGTAGCTGCTATAGGTGCCAATATACAACGTTTTTCTTGTATGCATATGCCACGCCGCGTTTTCAAGCCAAAGTTCCTAATTTAAAAACTAAAGTTGCTATATTTGTCAGTATACAGCATTTTAGATAAGTTTGTTGTATGGGTGGTGCCACGTCCCTACAATTTTTGGGATAAAAAAGAGCCTTTGTCGGGCTTTAAAGAATTTTTTTTCGGTCGGTTAAGTTGTGAAGAGGTAACAAACAAACAGACATTCACAAAGTCGATTTAATTATATTAGCTTAGAGAAAGACCTCTGAAAACATTGTGCACAAAGGACGCATTTGGATTCTGCAATATTTCGAAAATAATTTTTGATCCAAATAAACAAAAAAATGTTATTGCTCCAGTGTAATCAAACAAAGCATCGATTTCACAGCAATATCGGAAGGCTTATCACTTTTGATTTTAAAAAGCATTCGATTTTATATCTTTTATCACAAGGGTAATGAAGAGGGAGGAAAATACCCCTGGGTGTTTTTCTGAGTTTAAGCACTAGGCGGACAAGATTTCAGACCCAGAAACGAGGCTGTACTTATCCGAAGGTATTTGACACGTTGAATCCGAATTTGGCTTCCGATTTAACCCACCAGCTATGGATATTAATTTTTCGCAGACTACGTTTTCGGTTCTGTTTATGGACATACTATTCATTATAATAAAAGTAAAAATAATATATTTTTTCTGTATTTCGCGAGTTTTTTTTTTTGCTTCACCGATATGGTACCGAATAGTCAGCAATGTCATAAGTTTCCATAAGCGAAAGCTCAAAGAGGAAAAAATATTTTGAAACGAATCCGAATTGGTTTTGAAGGCAGTGAGTGGTACTTTCAGATGTCCTGTCGAGTCATGTCGAAAAGTATCATTCTATATTGAAACATAACATTTTTCGCACTTTTAGGTTAGAATATTTCAAAAACCAGATCTTATGGATCGAATCGGGGATCAGATGGAGAAGGATTCAAAAACCTTCGGAAAAGTATAGTCTCGTTACTGGGTCTGACGTCAAGGGAAATTTTATCGGCCTGTGCTAAACCCATATATGTAAATGTTTGTATGTATTATAAATTTTTTAATAATTATGCTTTTGACAGCAACGCGGAAAATTATACGCAGTTTATACAATATAAAAAAAATCTTTCAGCTACCTATTTTTTATTATTAATATGATATAAGAAAAAATCATACTTACATGTCTTTAATGTTTTTTATTCCCCAAAATGCCTTTGCGTTAATATGCTGTATCTGATTTCCACTTAGGTCCCTTATTAAGTTATATAAGAAAAATAACTTATGTATTATTTGTAAATTAATTTCATGTGTTTAACAAATAAATTACCTATTTTGTAATTAATGAAACATAAATTTGCACATACAAATAAATAAATACACACATCCATCACCAATACAAATTGACATTACCACAGCATTTATAGTTAAACGAGTTACGTAGTTTAGTGTTACCAAGTAAAATTTAGATTTATCTAACTATACCACATAGTGTTTAGTGCTGAAAAGCACACACACATATTGACATTGAAATTAATAATATATGCACCACGGTGTGCCAGAAGAGAATTGGAAGAAAGAGTTCAGTTACCAGAAAAAAAGCTTGTTTTATTGAATATTTATAAAAGGCTCAAGTAATAATCTGCAATTTTTAAATCAGCGATCCTGGCTTCCTCTATTGGAATTTTCAAGAAAGTGATTTGCGCTAATTAACTATAAAAGTTTACGCTCTGTGTCGTAAGCATATAATTAATATTTTTTGTTTGTTTTGTTTGTTATTGCTTGTCTAAGGCGCACCATATTGTAATGTTTTTCGTTTCTTTTGTACAACAGGTCGTATGAGTGATATTAATTTGATTGATTAATTGAATCATAAATTTATTTGGCTCAACTTCAGTATATCAACAATTCGAAAATAAGTTCTTGAAGTATGAAGTTATGAAAAAGGTTAATGCCTCTTCAAGTCCTTTAAGGTCCTTTATCCCGAAATTTAGACATGCTGTTATATTAATTTGCATAAGTAATTTTTTCAGGGGTACTTAAGGATGCTAAAACCCTGAAAAAATAATCACCACAATTCTCCATTTAGCTCCGTGTTTTCAAAACAAAAATAAACGCGTTACATATCGAAAATTTTATTTAAAAAATTAATTTTGGCACACCGTGTCATACATCAATTAACACGCCTAAGATAAATGAGCCTCTTCTTGACTGAATTGTGGGTGTTATCTTTTGTTAAAAACTTTTCGCAGTCTCCTTTCGAAGTGTTTATTTATTGAAAGCGGCAATGCTGATCCCCCAACTTGTTGACTTTTTATTGGCAATGAATAAAAAAATATTGTTGTCAATAGCATTGAAACAATGACAAGATTTTTTCTTTTGGCTCCTTTTTTTCACTGCACAACCACGTGATAAATGATTAGCAATTTTGTCGTTCGCTATGTGCCAAATTAGTTACCAAAACAAAATTAATGGTACCAATTTGTTGCTTTTTATCGCTAGCGATTCAGGATTTGCATATTTAATGGAGGTTTCAATTATTCGCCTTACTCCGTTGCCCATAAATTGTTAATGGAAGGAAAATATTTTTTTTTAAGTTGCTATGCTGTTTCGGTGAACAGAAGGTCCTTAAAAAAACTTAAAACTTAGCTGTTTGATATTGTCATGCCTTTTATTCTTAAATTAAAACATGTCGTATTATTTGCTGTCATCGGCCATGAAATTTTAAATGTCTTAATTAAATTAGCTAGAAAAACAGGCAGGCCTGCTGGCTTTAAGCAGCACACAGTTGATTTAAATTCTAAAAGTAGTGGAAGAATTCAAAGCGGTTGCTCTTACTTTCTGGTAAGAATATGAGATTTATAGGGTTGATCAAAATTTGTTGCTGGTAGCATATACCATAGTTACAGTGCAAATTAGGATGGCCCAAATCTATTTGGAAGAGTATTGAGGCATGTCCTTCGGTTTGGGGCTTTAAAATATCGCTGCTTTTTTAGCAGCTAAGTTCGGCATGAACATTTCAATTGATGGCATATGCAGTATCACTTCATGACCAGCTTGCAATGTAGATCTTAGAGATCCTATTATCCTCAGGCATGCTTGTCTTTGCATTTTGCTTAGAATGCTAAATAGGACCTTTTCCGACTTGCTTTCCGCCATACTAGAGTGGCAGGTTTAACAATAGTGCCGGACTAAGATCGGATGATTTTAAGGAGCAGTAAATTTTCGATCGATCGACTTTTTCGTGCTTGAGAAATTATTCGTTTGTCTATCAGCTAAAAAGTGAGGACTTTACTGTTTTTATTAAGAAATCAAAATCTTAAAAAGGCTTTTTTTTCTCATCAGTTGATTTTTCACAAAAAGGGCGACATTTTCTCATGAGCCCATAGTGGCAAATTTTTATATTCGTTGGACAAATATTATATACATTCAGTAGATGATATGCCGTTGTAGACTTCACTTTTTCCTGAGAGGGTGATTATCGCTTTCCCATCCCTTACCCTTCCAAAAAATTAAAAGTCTAAGATGATACCTACGTATTAAACTATTTAAATTAAGCTTTCATTTCTCAAATGGTGAATTCAGGAACTTTAAGTCTTTATTTGATTTAATTAGTTCAGACAACTTTTAATTCATGAGATCACTGATTGTTGGGAGAAATTTATAAGCTAACCGACCTATAATCCTTAGAGTCTACATATGTGACTCGATTTTTATGGCTCGAGAATAAAGAGCGTCTTTTATTACTAAACTTGCGGTTCAGAACAGTATGTTATAACATCAAAAACTAAAATCAAAACAACAAAAAATGGCTTACGCTAGTCATAGTTGTTTCATTCATTGCAAAATGCAATCATCAGTGACCTTTAAATGGATGAGTGAGAATTGCTAGGCTTAATATGTAAGTTCAGTAAAAAATATTGACTGATTGCTTTACATAACGTTATGCTTCGGTCCTCAACAAATTTATGCAAAAAGAAAAACATATGAGGCTAAGGAATTCTCACTCATTGGGCTAAAGGACACTGATGATTCTATTTAGCAATGAATGAAATTAGTATAGTTAGCTTTAGCCGTTTTTGCTGTGTTGTTTTTATTTTTTATAAATCATAAATTTTTTCTGTTCCGATACACCACAAAAAAAGAGAATTTTGATATGCTTCCGTTCGTTGAGAGTATGACTATATAGCAGGTGTCTTCTTATTATCTATTCAAACAATAGTGGGTCTTTAGTAGCTTAGTCATGGTGGCAGGGGTGCGCCTAGGGAAAAGTATTTCTTGAATGTTGATACTTCTTTACAAAAATTTCGGCGAAAGTTTGCATTAAAAAAGGAATCGGCTACTCGCAGAGCCCGACACCGAACATTTTTAAAATGTGACTTTAGTTCCACCATGACTTCAACTAAAATTTTACTGATTCTTTTTTAATGGAATGCCTTAGATTTTCAATAGAGCTTTACTGCAAATTCAACCTTTACGCTTGATATTGATATATTTGTCTGGATTTGCAGTGTTCCTCCACTTGAACTCCAATGGCAATGTTCAATGGGATATTATGCCCACATGCAGTTTAATTTTTAATACTTAAATGCTTTATTCTTATTAAAACTGGCAAAAGTAAAAAATATTTGACTAAACTCCGCGATTATTTAATGTTAAAAATTATACTTTATTGCCGGTTTTAAATTAAGCAAATGTTACGTATGCGTCTGGGAACACTTTTTAATGGCTCTTTTATTAAGATGTGTAATTAAAAAAGCTTTAAACTGAACGCCTCAGCTACTCATGTTGGCTTAGCTATCATAAATCTTTTTAGCAATACCTACGTTGAAGAATTTTTTTTTTGGCTCCAAAATCTCAAAGTAATAAAATGTTTAGCACACGTATTTTGTCATTTTACTTAAATATTTTTGGTAAAATTTATGCCTTTTTTATAAGTTATTTTTGCAAATTTTTCGTTAATTCCTTTTTAAAAAAATTTTTTTTCATAATGCACAATGCAGTTAAGGGCGTGAGTGGATAAAGGTGGCATGTAATGTTATTCTCATTTAACCCCAGTTGGAGAATGGTTAATATCTACCTACTTATTACAAAGACTTCTTTTTCGTTTACTTTGAAATTCTTGAAACCTACTCGTATGCCTTCTAACAGCTGGCTTGTTGGCACAGCTGACACTTGGCTTATTATAGACTTTTTAGACATGACAATCTGTCTTATAACTGCTGAATCTAAAAAACTACTACGGTTTCTTCATTCGTTCAAAAGTTATGATTTTTGCAAAGAGAAAAGAAAAAATAAGTTAATGTCCATCATGCCATATGTATGTATGTTCATTCAGTTTAAGATTTTTTAGCCTAATTGTAGAAATGTCTACATTTTTTTTCTAAGGCAATATATATTTTTCGACCACCAGTGAGTGATTGTTTCCACTCCTTGACTTGCTGGTTGGACAAGCAAGAATTATATGACATGTTAATTAAATGTTACTCATACGTCCTAGTACACCAAATATTATCAAAATTTAAATTTAAAATACAAATTTCTCATACACTCTATTATTCACTAAGACACTACATATTTCATGTTTAATATAAGATGACAAAATATTTCAATTTATTTTTCTATACTTACAGTAAATGCAGATTTTCCAAATGCGCAAAAGTTTGCTCGCCAATATATTCGATTCTATTAAAATCCAAATAGCTGTAAGTAAATTAAATAGTTTATTTTTTTCGTCGGTTAAGGAAATTTATGCAATTGACTATAGGCATGACTTAAAATAAGTTTCCTACGCATTCAACATGAGTTGAGTTTATTCAATTTTCTGCTCCGTTCAATTTTAACACGTAAAATACAAACAACAACAACAAAAAACTGTCTGCCAAAATGGGCTGAAAAATTTGTTGTTTATGCTGCAAATAAAGTAAATTTACGCATCAATAATTTCAAAAAGCAAAAAAAAAAAATAACCACAAAAAAAGATAAATTTACTTAAAAAATTAATAGAAAACTTCATATATTTCAATATCAAAAGAGAGAGAGAGAGGGAGAGAGTCAGTGTGTGAGGAAAGTTATTCCTGATTTTATTATTTTTTTTTTTACTGAGCGAAAAGTGTTAGTGTGTCAACACTTTAAGATGTGCCATATTTGCAGAAAAAAGTCAAAAGCAAAAAAAAAAGATTCAATTCATGTGTAGTGAAATAAAATTTAGTTAAAACGTTGAATTGACACTTATTTTTACTCTCCCAATAATAAAGAAAGAAAAGAGCAGAGTTCTAAACTCACTTTCTCTCGTACCAAAAATAGCACTATTTTTCCCAATCAGGTTTAGTTTTTGAGGTTTTGAAGAAGCAAGTTTTCAAAAAATATGCAAAGACCGACAAACCGAATTTTTGGCGGTAAAATATAAAATATCAAGATTTGATGCAACAAATATTATTGAAAAATATAAAATTTTGGAAACAACTGAAAGTTTGATAAAAAATGTGCGGAAGAAAACGTAAAACTACAGGACAAATTGTAATCCTGACCAAAAAATGTCCTTTGAATTGAGCAAAAGCAAGAAAGAAAGTAATCATTGACTATCGATATTTTTTCCCAATAGTGCGAAGAAAACTTCACTAACAAGGAAGTTTCTATGCTTCTATTATTATGTGATCAGATGATAAATTCGAGTTGAAAAACTCAAAGAAACGAAAGTGAGTGTGGTGTAAACCGTCGCCAATGCTGAAATCAAAAACGTCGCTCACACAGCTAATCACGGAGGAGGCTTTATGATGGTATGGGGATGTTTTGCATCAATCGATGTAGAACAACTTGCTAAAATTGATTGTAAAATGACTGTGGTGAATATTTTGAATGATAACCTAGAAAAAAATGCTGAAAAAATTATGCCCGTATTGCTTCGCTACCCAACTACCGGCTTCTCTAAGTCGGATCGCACTACAAGACGCTGTTGCTTTGATGAAGGTATTAGGGGGTACCAGGTGTAGGAGAACGTTGAGAGCTTCCGTGGAACAAGATCTAATTGCTCCCGTCACGCCTACACAAGCAGTCTTTTGTGCTCTCACTAACTTTTTTTGGTTGTAACCCTTGGATATGGGGATCTTAATCCGATTGAACATTTCTGAACCATTTTAGATAATAAAATTCCACATTTGCTCACATGGGCGCCATTTCTCAAATAATGACAAGTTAGCAACATCTTTTCGGTAAAGGCAATAGCAAATTGATTTAGGTTTTTATCGTTTAGCAACAACATACCAAACATTTATTGATTTAGGCTATAGTCCATATACATACGTTTCAAAAAAGTTCAATTTTAAAAAAACTTTTTTTCAAAATTCTTGTTCTTAAAATGTTGTTCGTACTTACATTTCATTTAATGTTTCCATATATGGAAATTTCTCTTCATATAATGTCAGTAAATTATCGCTCATTATCAGCCATTCTAATTTCGGCAAGTCACTTAAACTATCCAGTTCCAACATGCTCAGTTTGTTTGAGTTTAAAAACAACCATTGTACCGCAATTAAACCACGAAATATGCCACGTGGTAGAGTTTTCAAATTATTATAGCGCAAATCAAGACACTCCAAAGTGTGCAAAGCATTGAATGTGCCCAGAGGTAGCATAGATATGTTGTTGTACTTAAGTGAGCTGAAAATAGAAAAGTGGATGTGAGACAAAAACTTAATTGCGCCTTAAAGTATGCACTTTAGAAAACTTACAGTTTATCTAAATATTTGAGATTACTAAAAGCGTTCTTGTGTATTGTTAAATTGTTATTATACTGAATCAATAAAGTTGTTATCTAAAATAGTTTGAATATAAAGAACGGCGGATTGTTAGTTGTTTTTTTGGCATTTTTAATAAAGAAAATATTGCATACTTCTGAGCTGATTTGAGGTATACGTAATAGTTTTGCTCGACTGCCGCAGAATAAAATTGTACGTCTACGACAGGTACATTGTAATTTTGGATATGTTGTTATTTCTGAAAGAGAAATTAGATTAAATAAACAGTTTAAACTTAGAGAAAAAAAAGTTGAGTGGATGTGTCTTAGGATTATCTTTTAGTTTTCAAAGACTGTTGTGAAACAACAATTTCTAATTATGAACTAAAGCGCTGTTTTAGAATGGAATTGGCGCCGCTGAAAAAAAAGTTTGCAAACAAAAGTCGTAAGATTTTATTGTCATAACATAACATGGTGTTATTTATATAATTTGTAATCGAAATATAGGACAACACCGCAGTAGACAAATTTTTATTTTAAATTTTAAATTAAAATTTTATTACCGCCACACAGTGGAGATCATGGTCAATACATAAATACAAAGAAAATGAATGTGCTAGGGACTTAACAATTTTTTAAGACATTCGTCATATACTAAGGGAAGGATAAAAAACATATAAAAGTTGTATTTTTTTTTTTTTTTTGGGTTTTTGGGACACAGTGGGCTTAAAGTTGAACTTTGAATACCAAGAATGTGCTATGGAATTTTTTATATAAGCACATGTTGCGCTCTAGTTAACTTGTTTGGAACAAAATGGCAAATTTGCAAACTTTGACAAAAAAAAAATAGATATCCCCGGATATGAAAAGTAGTCTTATACATATATATATCAGTGATGGCATTTTCGGTACATTTGTACTTTTTTCGGTACATTTGCGTCCTGAAAATTCATTGTCAGTACATTCGACAAGTTTTCAGTACATTCGGTACATTTGGGATATTTTCAGTACATTCGCCAAATTTTTAACACATATTCAGTACATTTTCGGTACATTTGGACAATTTATAATATTTACGTTTTTTTTTGTCTTTTAGTAAATGAAAATAACCGCAATGAGTAGATTTATAGTAATTACCTGTATATAATATTATATTAATTACGTTTTTTTTTTTGTTTTTTTTTTAGTAAATGAAAACAGTCGCGCAATGTGTAGATTTTATAATTAATTTAATGTGAAATATATCTCATTTTGCTAGGTTTTTTGAGATGGGAAAAGTGAGAACCTATTCTTTTTTTTTTTTTGATAGTAAATTTTAGAACCATTTTGGTGCATAGTAGGAAAATTGGGTGTTCAAGACAAAAAAGTACATTCGGGCTCTAAAAAGTACATTTGAAGTCTCGATTCAGTACATTTTCACAAAACCCAAATGCCATCACTGATATATATATGCATCTGCACCAAGTTTCAAGCATCTAGCGCTATTATTACTATTAATGGCTTCTGCTTTTGAGTTTTTTCCAATAACTTGAAAACTATAAAAGATATCGCACAATTTTTAACATTAAATTAACAAATTAATAGAAATTGATACCCATTTTAAAGATAATGCTTTAACCACATTTCAACGTTGTGTGGCAGGTGGGCGTGTCTGTGAGCCGATTTGTTTTTCATGTTCACATATTTTTGTTGTTTTAACCTGAAAAACATCTATCAAATTTCTAGAGCCTGGCCCTATTATTACCTACTATTTATGGGCGCCGTTCCATACAAACCTATCCACTGTGCGCTAGTTTAAACATTTCCTTTCGATACTTTTCTTGTCCTAAGACATTTATTCGATCGAGATTATTTTTCATGATTCTTGGAAATACTGATAACCAATCTGATGAAAATGAACAACTTACAGGAGAGTGACCGCTCACAAAAGTATGAAGATATTTCAAAAAGTTATGTATAAGGGGACGTCCATTAATTACGTGAGTCAAAATAAAGGGGGAGAGGGTCCGGCAAAATCTCACCAAATCTCAGCAAAGGGGAGGAAGGGTCAAGAAAAACTTCACGTCTACTTTTTAATGCAGAGAATTTACATTATTATAGCAAATAACAGATTGTATAATATCAGTTATTTAAAAAAAATAATTTAAATCTCACGAGAGGGGAGAGGGGTCCCGCCAGATCTCACCAAATCTCACCAAGGGGAGGGAGGGGTCCGAATTTTCAATTTTAATTATCAAAATGGCCCCCAAGAGTTATCTAAGTCCATTTACGACCATAGCGCCTGTAGTTACTGTCATGTAAGTTATCTAAATCCACCCATACTCCTCGAGTAAGCAATTTGTTTTTGAAAAAAATCAATTTATAATTTCCAGTCAGATCAAACAAAAACATTTACTCGACCTCGTTTTTCCTCCGACATGCCACATTTTGACATTTCGATTGCTTCACACGCATAATAACACGTCTCCAACTTCTTTTTATTTTCGCTAGTACCGTAAAGCACAAGGTCTTGCTGATGGGGTCCGGGCACCGCCTAACCTCTTTTTGAACTATTTTCTTTCTGAGCGCAAAGTATGCACATAGATCTTTGACCTTCAATAATATAACATATGACTTCTTGTAATTGTTTTCTTTTAGATATGAAAGATTCAAAAAAGGGTTTAACCATGCATCCTTTAGTTTTAACAACTCGAAAAATTTAAATTGAAATTTTATTAAAATTTAAACTTACCACAAGAATTTTTGCCACCATTTCGACCAGCACCTCCAGTATTGCTACTATTTTTCATTACAGCCGGAAGATTTTCATTACTGCGGTCAACAACAGTTGAAATATTTCTAAAATTATGTTCTCCCAACCGCTGTTGTTGTTGCTGGTGCTGCTTTTGTTGCAACCGTTTATGCTTCTCAATTGCTTTTCCTACAATTTTATCCATCAACTTTTTGCTGCCATAAAGTAAACCACACTCAACTTTATCTTCATCGCTACCATCATCACAATCTGCACGTTCATCGCAGATTTGACGCTGGGGCACACAAAGTGTGCCGTTATCACAGGCGTATGTACCTTGTGGGCAAGGTCCTAAAGGACAATGAAATTAAGAGTAAACTAAGCATTGGAAAATCTTATTTTCCGTAAATGAAATGAAATCACATATATTAAAAACCTGATAAGCCATGCAAAGTAACAAGAAAAATTACAGCAACGACAACAATGAATTCAAAAAAAAGTACAAATTTATGTCAGGATGCCAAAACGAAGTCATGATATTAATTTTCTTATTATTTGATTTTTGACCTACTTACGAGTATTTTTAAAATATCGTGCAATTTTCATTGTCTTCATCATTGTTAGCCTTTAAGCAAGTCGTTTTCGTTGTCGTCATCGTCGTTGTTATTGTTATTGCTAAAGTTAAGCAAAGTTTTTAAGGCTCCATCATTGACCATTAAATGCTGTTTTTAGGCAGAAACATTGTCAAGCCAGGCCATCGTTTCATTATCTCATTCATTTTTAGCGTAAGTTTGGTGAAACCCGTCATGTTTGGAAAAGTTGAAGCTTAAGTTGTATTAAGTGCTCCAGAAAAAAAAAGATGCAGAGTTAGAGGTTAACTTTATTGAGTGGTTTTGGTTCACCAATTTCGAAGTTTTGGAAAACAAAGGATTTCTATGGAAGTCAAATATGCCAAAGAAAGGAAACACTCATAAAATTCACAAATCTCAACAGAAAGAGATGCATTTCGGTAGGCCAATCAAATCTATAATTGGGTTCAGGAAGTGCTGTGAGAACTGCATCAATATTAACTAGAAAATTTTTGCATACACAATAAGAATATAATCATTAATATATCGACTTTCGTAGCATATATTCTTCTTCTTATTTCTAGAGGCGACACCACGTAAGACGTAGCAGTAGAAATCAACAGAGCAGGACACACAGAAAATTACGAACATAAATGGAACGAAACACGTCAACCGGATTATATCTACGAACAAAATTAGGAGCAACCAAAAAAAGCTTAGAGCACCTTCTTTCCTATGCCGAGTACGCCTTTGGAAATTCCAATATGGCGGCCGGAAGGCGGAGAAAAATCGAGTGTCCAGCAAAAAAGCTTGTAAAAATAAAAATTCCCAACCGATCGGGTCATATTTTAGCTCAAATTGTAGCTGATGGACGCCCCTTAAAAGGGCTGGAAGGGTTGACAAAATGGCGGCTCCAATATGGCGATAGCCGAATTTTTGGAAACCACCCGATTTCTACCAAATTTGTTATGCGGTAATTTTGGGGTTCAGACTTCCGAGACTCAAGATGGCGGACGTATTTTTTAAAAATCACCCGTTTTGCTTTTGGGGTAGCCGATTACGAATCTCCATAATTTCCAAATTAAAGATGGCGGATCCAATATGACGGACGTATTGCTTAAAAATCAATAGGTTTGCACCGAATTTGGTGGTATTTGGGGTTGCTGAAATCGAATCTGAGGTCAGATTTTTAAAGTCTAATCTAATCTATATTTTCAGTTTTTTCCAAGCAAAGGCTCATTACATCAATGACATATAACCTACAACCCTATGCTGATTTCGTTCCGGTTTTGTTTCCCAAATGGAATTGAAATTCAAAGTATATTTCTGGATCATGAAAAAATAAGAAAATCCATCAAATTATCGGAACTATAACAGTTCAGATTCGAAGTTCAAAAAAATTTCAAAGTAAATTCCGACCAATAGATTTAGAAGAGCTACTGGTATTATGCTTCAATTTCATTTCGGAACTATATCGAAATCAAAACAGGCCTAATAGTCTCGAACTCAAAAATTTATTAGGACTTAGAATCAATTTAGGATACATGGTTTACAGCTTTTATAGATTTAAAAAAAAAACTAATTGAAAGTAAGTGGTAATACCTTAATTTTCTCTTTAATTGAAGGCGCGTTTTCTCGAACCATTGAGAGTAGCCGACTTCATTCGTTTTATTACAGTTGGCATTACTTCTGCAATATGTTCGTTGTTAAGTCAAAGGTCCAAAACACAAAAATAAACAAAAAAAAAACAATGAACTATTTTTAAGAAACACTTGTACCACATAATCACAACTTTACAAGGACATCGCTAAAATGCTGCATGTATAGTGTGAGCTAGCGAGAGAGAGAGAGAGAGAGAGCCATAATAAAAGTATCAATTTCATATGGGGCATCAAGTTATTTATTTTGCCTAATTTAATTGTAAATATTTATTGATTCAACCGATGAAACCAATGTAAATTCTTATTTAATGTTTTACTGCGATTTGTTATGCATAAAATAATTTGCTATAAAATTTTATTATCTTGTTTGCATAATTAGGCTGTTTACAAATGGAGCCACTTAATGTGAAAGCTGGTGAACATGCTAAATCGTTTAACAGAAAGTTTGCCAACAAAAATATATAGGATATATGTATGTATGTACGCACGAATATGCAGAGCAAGTTGTTTAATAACTGTCACTCTTAAGATTACAAAAGCGGTTCTTTAAAAAACAATTAAAATGATTATAATGAATTTTGAAGAAATATTTTTATAGAAAAAATTTTAATGTTTTGTTGAAAATCATTTTTTGTATGTATAAAAGCTGTGTACCTTTTGCCGCGTATAACCGCTTATAAGCATTTTTGTATAAGAAAGATATTCCTGCGATATATAAAACTGTGTTGGCAACTCTAACTTGTATTTAATAGAAGAAAATTATTTATTTATTTAATATAATTAGTAAAGTAATAAATTACAAATACTAAAAATGGAAGAGTACTAGCTGCCAAAGAATAATAGAATCAACTAAAAATTCGACCAAGGGCTCATTTTAAAGCTTAGAGCGTTTACTTTTGCCGAGTGCGGCTTTGGTAAATCCAATATGGCGGCTACAATAAGGCGGCCGGAAGCCAGAGCAAAATTGAGTGTCCAACAAAAAAAGCTTGTAAAAATAAAAATTTCCAACCGATCGGATCACACCTATATTGGCTCAAATTGTAGCTGATATACCCCCCTTAAAAGCTGACTGGTGTATTACGTTGACAAAATTTAACGTGGCGAATCCAATATGGTGGCTAAATTCTAGCATACGAGGGTTTTAAGAGTCACTAATTACGAATCCGAGATTTGCCAAATTCAGGATGGCGGACTGAATTTTCGAAAATTAACCGATCTGTACCAAATTTGTTATATAGCTGTCTTTAAGGTAACCGATTACGAATCTGAGGTAAAATTTCTAAAATTCAAATTGGCGGATTCCGATTAGTACCAAATTTGGTACACGTAGTTTTTGGGGGTCATTGATCACGAATCCAAGGTCAGATTTTTAAAATTCAAGACGTGGAACCAATTTAGTGGATTGGGTTATTGAGATTCTGCCATATTGGATACACCAATTTTAAAATTTTTACTGAAAATTGATAGTTTAGGAAGAAAAAGTGATAAAAGATAAAATTTTGAGCAGAAATGTTTTTTAAATTATAAAAATTATATTAATTTTCTAGGAATAATATGATCATTGAAAGAACAAATGGAAATCTTTAAACGTCATTCGTGAGCATAGCAACATCAGGCTCTGCTAGATGCACTTTCATTATAGCATTGAGGGCAAGGAACGGGCTGCCAAATTTGTTCAGAAATTTAAGCAGATCACATGGTGCTACAACTACTTAGATAACAAAGCAAGAGAGCTTAGTAAACAGAGGCGGCTTCATCATGTTCTGCATGCAGGGTCTCCAAATCGATATGGCTAACTTTGAACAAGTTCTAAGAATCTTTTATGATTTAACAAAATTATAATACACATTCGAAACAGGGCATTGCGCAATCGGCGAATCGTTAACGACTTTCACAAATTACCCACCCCTTGTTGCCGAAAATTTAATTTTTGCATTTATTGTAACGCTCAGTTTAATTACCTTTCCAGTGAGATATTAATTACTTAAATCAATATCAATATTTTTATTTTCTTTCGAATGATGAATGAGAATCGTTAACTTTTTCTATGAATTTTTTCCTTCATTGGCAGATTTGATTTGCTTGTAGAAGAAAAATAGCTTAAGTAAATATTTTGTAATCAGCAATTGTATGACTATATTTAAATGAGTTCCAATCGTTAAATCTTATAGCTGCCATCTAAATGTTGAATACTTTCGCAAATCTCCCACACCACAAAAAATTTTGATTATTTTTATAGGTTATAATTAGTCAAACGGATATTGTCTTCATATTTGAATAATTTTTATTTATTTACTTACAAGGCGAGATCCTTAAGTTCGAGTTACATGATAGCATGGGTTCGGTTTTACTTTCAAAATAGAATATTAAATCCAAGTAGATTGGATGTTGTTCTGGAGTAGTTTTTACTATTTAAGTTTCTTAACAAAAACAAGAAAAATGCGCTTGATTAGCATTTTTAGTATATGTATATTAAACTAAATAAAGAAAATATATTTTCTCTAACAAGGATATCTCTTATATTCAATGTTAAAGCTTTCTTGAAACATGAAAGAAGAAAAAAGAAAATAAATAAACAAATGCATTACGCTACATTATTAAGATAAAAAAGATAAAGATGCCATCTCGGCTGTACGTAATTAAGGAATAGAAATTTTTATTTCGAGAGTTACTTTTAGTCTGTCTTGGCGCCGAAAGTGACAAAAATCACTCGACGCAACATAAAGGACATAAGAAAAATGTGCGACATAGAACTCAAGAGCACACTTTCATAAATTAATTAATTAAGCTAACGAATTATGAGGTAATTACGAGTAGTAAGGCGGCAAGTCAAATCTAGTGGAATACAAACACCAGAGGTATTAAGAGAGTTAATAAGTGTAATAATGTACCACTAACTAGTTCATAAAACACACATTTTATGTGAACCTTTCATGAATGTTGAACAGTATTTTTAAGTAAAGTGAAACAAATATTTATGTTATACATAATTGGATGATGTAAAGCGAAAGTCGAAAGTGCTAATGAAATGCTAAAATATTTAACAAAAATTAATATTCCACTGACCGAAAGTACGGAGATAGAATTATTACAGCATTTCTCAGATATGCAGGAGAAAGGAGAATGTTTTACACGGGTCAGACCCAAAAGAAGATAGAGCTTTCGTTAGTCAGTAAAAATAACTTTATTCGAAGTTAAGATAATTAACTTCTTTAACAAGGAGTATGCTAATGAATGCGCTCTCTAATCGCTGTTTTTGTGCTAGAAAATGAAGTTTATTTTGAGAACTATTAATTTACAATACCTTTGTGAGGCACTAGACAGAATACATCTCTGAATTCTAAATGGTGTCGTAACTGGGCATTATTCTATTGGCAAGAACGCTACTATTTTTTATTTTGTTTTTGTAATTTTTTTTTAGGTGTTACACACTGTACGGAACAGTAAGTTCAGTAAAATAATTATTTTAATTAAAAATATACATATAGATATTAAACTAAAATCACTCTAAAATTGACTACATTGAAAAAAAAAAACATACAGAAAATAACTTCAAATAGCTTTTTGAAGATGTAAATAGTAAAAATAACATGTTTCCCCATTTATTTTAAAAGAAAGCAATTTTAAATTTTGCATTATGAAATTGAAATTGATAAAAATGAACCGAAAATCACATACGCGTTTTTGGTTAAATCAAACATAAGAAAGTTGATCTACTTCCCAGGCTTTACTTTAATTTTGTGACACGTTAGTAAACAAGTGATAATAACTTTGTGATTTGTTACTGATTGGGTATAAATTTGATACAATAAGAATAAAAACAAAAACCAAAACAAAACAGCGACAGTTAAATTAACAAAATATGCAAAATAAGTTTATGTTTCTGTATTTTTGCTATCGCTCACGAGCTCCACGACACAACAAAAACGTGCGTAGGCCTAAAGGGAAAACTACGTGAACACCAGCAAACCCTAAACTATGTTAAATAAATCTACAGTTCAATAAATTTCACGTTATTAAAGAATTATTTTCATTTTACTTCAAAAATGTTTTGTGGGGTGGATCAAAAATTGAATGGAAAAAAATTTAGGGCAAATTTCAAACTGTCCTCCTGGTCCTCCACTCAATATCAATGATGTCAATTTTTAGTGTTTACTAAAGTGCTAAAGCATGCCTTTCAAACGATTTATATTTCATTGGTAACGAAATTAGAAATGAAACGAGACTGGACAGATGAAAGTTTCAGGCTTTAATATTAATTTTTTTTTTTTTTTCTAGAAAATGATTGTCCGGGAGACAAGCCTCTTTTTTGTTCATATCACCTACACAGCTGAAATTTTGTAAATGATGTCGCGTCGGAATCTGAATATGGCGCTTGTATTTTGTCGGACAGTATTACCCCAAAATTTTGACTAGATATTCGAAATCTAGGTATCTAAATAAAATGGTAGCTTTTTTTCTTTTGATTTTGATCAAATTTGTTTAGTATCATTCCTTAGACGATATTCACGATATTCCTTTTTTAATATCAAGTTAATAAAGTTTTAAAATTGCATAGGAAATCTACCCGAACTTTCTATAAAAGTCTGCTCGAATATATAGATATTTTTCCTTAAAATATAATATATCGTCTACAAAAGAATTTTTGACGATTTTCACACTTATTTTTCACCCAGTTTTTTATTTATTTTATTATTAATTTCTTACATTATTTTTTTATCATTGAACTTGAATATAATTTGCCACTACCACAAATTCCTTGGCTAAAAACTAAATTTGTTTATTGAATTATAAAAAATCAATTTTCAACTCACCCTAACAAGAAGGCGCAAATTGTCATGCAAATTAAATTGTGGTCGTTGCTGTAACAAATAAAACTTTTTACGACAATTTGGTTACGAAATATAAATAAAGATGGCGCTAACAAACTATAATAAACAACAGCATTAGGTACTATATTTATGTATATATATACAGGGTGTCCCAATTTAACTTACACAGCTGGATAAGTCAAAACAATTGCAAGTCATTCAAAAAATATTCCAAATAAAAGTTGGTGGGTATCAAAGGGCTGATCCAGCCATGACCTTAACCACGACCTTGATCTACATTTTCAAGGTTGTTTGAAGGTCATTTTTAGTTTTTCAAATTGAAACCCCTGTTTTTGACCTCGGTATTCATGTTAGAAGTCAAAGTGACCCCTGAAGGTCATTTCAAGTTCAAACTCCAACTTGGTGTAGAAAAGCTGCAGCCAGTTAAGGCTACTAGCTTTTCTGCACCAAGCGGGAATTCGACCTTGAAATGACCTTCAGGGGTCACTTTGACCTCTAACTTGCCTTTTGACTTCTTCAGCTATGTAAGTTAAAATGGGCCACCCTGTATGTATGTATGTACGTGTAGTACATGTACGTACAACAATACAATAAAAATCAAATAACTACAATTTTTTGAGTTTTAAATTCAAAACTTTAGTGTTCCGCACCATAAAGAACGGGCATGGAAAAAAATCAACAAATTTAATTTTTCAGCATTACGAAATTTATGAACTCCTAAAAATCAAAATTATGACATTTTTACAGTTCAATAAAAAAACAACAACAACAACATCATCAAAAAAAAACAACAGAGGCATATAAAAAAAAGTTCAAAAAGTTGTAAAATTTTTTATTTTTTTAACTCACCCAAACTCAAGTAAAAAATTATAGCGGATAATGCGAATACAACGAACAGCAGACAACCGCCGATTGCAATGCTGCGTCCATAGACCATCGTTCAAAACGCCGGAAAAGCAACAACGACAACAAAAAGGTTACGGCGAAGCGTCAAAAATGGCGTTAATGCGCTTCCGAGTCGTTTAGCGATTAATCATCACTCTGCTGAATGTTTTATTGTTGATTTCGCTGATTTCTATTTTTAAGCCGGTGATGGATATTACTTTTCTCTTGTGGATTCCTTGCTTATTTTTAAAGTTTTTTTTGTTCGAAATGGGATATGTCATACATACATATGTATGTATGTGCGTATACCTTATTTTAATATAATTTTCGTTACATATTTTGTATTATCTTTAATTACACTACACATTTTCTTAAAGTACTTTCAATGGCATTCCAACGCTTAGTCCTTTATCGCCATTTGTTAAGTCGTTGGTATTTTAACGTTGGCTGTGTGTGTGTCGTGTTGATGTACGAAAATTTGAATTGTAAATTCTGTTGCAGATTTTAACTGTTAATTACTCGTCTACATTAATGAGAGAGACAACAAGTGTGTTGGCATGAATCTGTAGATACGCATACACCCGGTATGTAAGTATTATTGTTCCTGTTTAATTGTGTTTGTTTATCACGTCGTGTCAATTACTTAGATATTAACACTTTCTTAAGACACTCCGTCGAATTATCAAATAATTGAGGAAATTTAAATAAAATTTCTCAAATTGAGCAGAACATTTAAAGGGTGTTTTTTTTAAATTATTATTTTTAACAGGAGACTTAAATACCAATAATAATACTGGTAAATGAACAAGCACTGGTAGTTGATATTTTACAGCTCTTCTATTTTTTTATGTAATATTTTACACATTTTCTATGTTTGTGGAAATTTCCAACTTGATGAATGGTGACCCATGTTCAACCAGCTATTAAGGAAGATGAAGCATCAAGCCTCAGCATCTACCGTCTCGTAATAATCTGATCTGCGCTACACCAAAGTTATGGAGAGTACAGATCATAAACTTTCAGCGTGTCAACCATAAAGAGAGCAATAAATTGTTTACCAAACGCCATTGAGGTTTTCGGAGAACTCGTTCTACTAGTGTTATTATGGTATCACTGAAAAATGGAACCAACGTGTCGATCTTTTTGATGAAAGTGGTATTTCCAAAGCGTTCGATATAGTGTGGCATAACACTCTCTTCTAATTTAGTCGCAATAATGTCGGTAGTAACTTTGCTGGTTTTACTAGCAAAATATCTCTACGTGATGTGCAGGTTGGGGTCTCCAAATAATATTTCTGCCATGCTGGCTTACTTGTATATTTTTATATGTATATTCATATGAAAAATGCCGAAAACCGTTTATCTGTTGCATATAAACTCTCAACCTACTCAACGGATTTCCATAATTCTTTTTTGAATGCTTACTATGGTCTGTGGAAGGTCCTTAGTAATGTTTGGTTTTAAAAATGAGCAAGGATACGCCCCCCAAAATCAGATTCATCATGAAGATGAAAAAACTTGGAAAAGGTACGAACCAAAGAAAGTTTTAATGATAAAATAGGTGGAGCTACGCCTATCATATGAGAAAAAACTAAAATATTTTATATCTCAGTAACTATTTGACGCAGATGAATGGGTTTTGGTACATACATATGTATATATATATCTAAAAGACAAAGATTATAACCAAATTTAACACATCGCCCTACCTACCGGTAAGGGCAGAACAATATCTGTCAGTTTCTGCTAGTATTACTATGCTTATTTTCTTGTTTTTATCAATTAAGTTCTGCCATTGACTGTGAACCTAAATATATGTAGTACTCCTTGGCACCAAAGTTTAATGGTTGTTGAGAGGAAACGGCGTCAAATGAATAACGCACTTTTAAGCGATAGATCGGGTTCATTTTAACACTATCAAGACCAATTGTTGTCTGCTGTTCCACAGATAAATGGAAAGCTTAGAGATCACCCAAAGCCGATGCAGTTTTTTTGTATAAAAATGTATGAAAGCATCCATATTTTGCTTAAAGTCAAAAAAAAAATCGGACCAAAATTTTTATATATAAAACCACGGTTTGCATTCTCGGATTTCGCTTTCACTTAAGTTGAACTTAGGGCTTGTTGAGCTTGAGTGCCGAAAGGAATTTTTAAGGTTTAAGGACTCTGTAGAGAAAGAATATTGTATAGAGATTAAATTAGCAATATTTGAAAAGTAATAAAGGTTTGGCAGCAACATTTCGAAATTTTTCTACAAACTATGGCCGGAATAGTGATTTAACTTTATCAACTGTGAAGAGATTAATAACAATATTCAGGTAGACTAGATCAATTTGTGATCTTGGACACTTTGGCCGTCTGTCAACAAGTCGATCGACTTAAAAGCAGTTCGTGAGAGTGTTGCTGTGAGACTAGGAACATCAATTCGACACCGTGATCAGGAATTGGACAGCGAAAAAAATTCGTTGAATGAATTAGGGAAAAACAAGTTGATGCTGATTTTTCGAACAAAATCATCGTCAATGATGAGGCTCATTTTCATCTTGACAGCATCGTTATCCGTCAAAATTTTCGCATTTGGAGTTCAGAAAAACCACGTGTGATTGTTGAGAAACAAATGCATTAACAGCGTGTCTGTATTATAAAAATATGCATTATTATTGAAGGCTTGAGTGGAAGAAGGTGCTATGTAATATTTTTCTTATTCTACATTTTATGCCACGAATGTATATTTAACACCTATGTAGGTTTTTTTATGTATATTTTGAAACTTTCAACAGTTTTATTTGCTAATTTATTTAAAAAATAATAAGCCTAGAAAAATATGTTGAAATGCGTTATATAAGACGCATAAATACGGCTCTAAAGTTTGGAGAATAATTTATAACATCGGGTTTCTCATCACTTTTTTTGCAATCACATAAAATTTGTAACTGCTGCTTTAATATCAACAAAACAGGTTTGGTTTGAATGGAAACTTTAAATGCTATGAAATTCGTTCATACAAATTTAAAATCGTTTCATTGACCATTACACAAGCTGAAAAAATTTCCCTTATCATCACACTGCAGGTTTTGCTGACCTTTTACCTCATACATGTGTATGTTGCAAATGGTCAGCAAAACCATAAATTTCTACAGCCGATGTCTCAAAGAGGAAAAATATTTTTAGACGTATCCAAATTGGTTTTGAAGGCAATGAGTGCCACTTTCAGATGTTCCATTGAGTAATGTCGAAAATTTGCATCCCATAAAAAAAGCATTTTTTTTTCACTTTTAGGTTAAGATATTTCGAAAGCCAGTTCTGATGGGTCAAAAACCTTCGGGAAAATATAGTCTCGTTACTGGGTCTGAAATTTTATCGGTCTGTGTAATTATCCAAAATTTCGTAACCCCTTAACTTAATCAATCTTTACCGTTGAGAAGTCTGCTGTTAATCAAATTGTAAGTTCTTACTTCTTCTGCGAGTATAACGTGTATAAATATAATTTTAAGGTCTAATCCGTTTAAGATAAATGGAGAAAACTTGTATTGTTTTGCTACTTTGTCCATACTCTGTCAATTTTTAAGCTAAAGAACATGTAGTTGAACATAAGTTAGCACAGACCACAAGTTTTCAAGATATCTACAAAAAACTTGAATTTGGACTATATAGGGAACACGAAAGACATTAACTTTTTATAATTTGAAGGTTTGAAGGACTTATGTACATGCCACCCAATTTCTCCGGTACTAGTATCTCCGTCGGTATGTCTTATAAAAATTCATTGATTTTTTTTTTCAATTAAAATTTTATAAAATCGCTTTGAAAGCAACTGATGAGCGCGGAGCTCAAAGCTACAATAAGGACTCCAATAACGTATATTGATAAAAAAAATCACTAAATTGGCCAATTTTAAAGCACGTTAGCATAATCAAATCGAAACGATGTATTTTCCCTTTGTCAAGAACTTTGAATAAGTAAATATTAGATATTTTTTGATTTAAAGTTTATATTCCGACAAAATGAATAAAGTCTTAATATTTACTATTTTGGCAAAAAAAAAGATCTTTTAGCATATATCAGAGCGGCTTAATCTTTTTGTATATACATAGTTTTAGGGGCGTGAAACTAATGCCTTTATACTCTTGTAAACTTTTGTCCGCCATATATGTATATTTTCTTCCATTTCAACGTACTATTCAAGTAAATTCATAAAAACCATTTTTGACCTCTTTAGACGGTCATCACAGAGGTCTCCACCGCAGTTACTTAATTTTTTTTATCCAATACCTTTCATTCATTGTGCTATTCACGCCATGCATATTCAAGCAATTGAAATTCCAACGCTCGCTCTTTCGTAAAATAAATAGATTAACGAAATATTTCATTTAAATTTTCATTTGCTTAATGCATCCAGGTGTCTATGGGTAGTGCAGCAGCAGACAATTTCGAAATCAAAAAAAAAAAAAAAAAATGGGTAGTAAAATTTCTTTTTTTTCTATTTGGCTTATTAATTTGGGAGAAAATTTGCAATGTCTTATACTTTTTATTTATTTATAAATTGAATGTTTTTCTGCTGCTGTTCTTATTTTTGTTGTTATTACATTTTCTTCGATTTTCTCATTATCACAATCGAACACAATTTGCTAAAAGTGTCATAAAAAACGAGTAAATTGTTCTTGCTGTTGTTGTTGCAAATGATGAGATTGTTGTAATATATATTTATTTTTTGTTGTTGTTTGATGTTGCTGCTATTGCCAACACTAATTTAGCGGCTTTAACAAACACTTGCTTATGGCATTGGTCCTTTCGCATGTAGTTCTATTGGGCCTCGTTATGGTCAAGTTGTCTATTTTTCCCTTATTAAAAAGGAAAATCGAAAAAAAAAAATATCCAAAAAGGAAAAGGAAACGCTGCACACACGCTTATATTAAACAAAAATATCACGCCTGAATAAACACACGCACACACACACACTTAGAGAGACCACAAACACATATCCGCACGAATGCACAACACTGTTAGGCCGCTACAGTAATCGTAAGAAACCGTTACATTTAATGCTGCAGTCAGAAGTCGTCGTCTTTGAAGTGTTTCGTATTTACAATACGTTTGCGTTTTGTGTGATAATAAACCGTTATTTTTCGGACATGACATGTCCTTACGTTGACGCGCACAGCATTCAACTAAAAATGAAATTGAAACTGATTTTTGCTCTTGCTAAAATTTTAGCAAACGACAACAAAAGGACCAACCAAAAAATGGTGGCAAAGTACAAAAAAAAAAACAACAAAAAGGATGAAACGCAAGGATCATTGCCGGCGTAATCATTGAGTCGCTGTGACTGAATGACTGACTAGCGCTTGTCATGTGGCGGCAGCTTTGATTACGGCTCTGTGTATGCGTATCTTGTATTGGTGTCCGTGTTGTTTGAATGTGTGTGCATGTATGTATGTGTAGTTATGTGCACGATTGGTGTATCCTGTTATTTGTTGGCGCTCATTGTCCTGTGATTGTTGCTTGCGATGCTGTTTGAATTGTAATTTTATATCAGTTCTCTCTCTCTCTGTTTCAGTTGCGTTTAAATAAATTACAAAAACACCTTAATTATCCTATTTCAGCTGGAGGACAAATTTGTGTAGGAATTTCAAAAAATTACGATAATAGTGTATAATTAGATAAGGATATCAAGAAAAAGGACCTATAGCTATCATGGAGGCTGCCTATTGTTTTAACTACAAATGAAAAACAAGGTTAAAGTGAACTTTAAATAATTTGCATATTTATTTGATTTTTTTATATAAATTCAAATATTCGTAATTTCTTAAATAATTTGTTCTACAAGTGTTTTAGTTTTTTTAATAAATTGTAAGTTTTTTTGTTGCTGTTGCTGGTGTTTATACGTTTATTTACTAAGCGCAAGTTTATTACATTTGAATGCTCAATATATGAAAAGAATTGTTTACAAATGTACTATAAGTATATGTTATAAATAACAAAGTGCATCATGATGTGTTTTACTGTACCCATATGGTATTCACAAAATTTTGAAAAAAAAAATCCAAAACTAATTCGATCAATGTAAAATCGTACTGAGTTTTTGGTACCTCATCCGCCATATTTTTCAGATTTAGCTCCCAGTGACTATTTTCTATTACCAAAGCTAAAGAAATGACTCGGTGGAAAGAGATTTAGCTCCAACGATAAAATTATTGCTCAAGCAATATGAATATTTTGAGGACCTCGAGAAATCCTATTTCTTGGTAGGAATACAAAAATTGGAGAAACGTTGGACTAAGTGTATTGAGCTAAAAGGAGACTATGTTGAAAAATAAAAACTTTTTTTGCTAAATAAACTGTTTTATTCGAAAAGGCACAGACTTATTGATCCACCCTCGTAATAAGCTACAGTGTGCTACATTTTTTCAATAGGAATTGCGTCTGATAGGGATGTCTGACACAGTGGCGTCAATTCGGTAGGGCTGGGGAGGGCATTGGCCCCCCCCCAAGGATCTGATACTAGGTGCTTATTATTATTATTATACAACAATTCAATAAAACCATCTAATAGTGGTGGAATTATAATTCTTGCCCCCCCCCCCAAGGTTTTGGTGATGTGACGCTCCTGGTCTGACATACACTTGTGCTCAAGTAATTAAGTCATTTGTATGCTGTCGTAGTTGGACACAAATCTTTGAGTGAAGGACATCGCACATAGGGCCTACCATTGATCCCAAGTACGTTGAACTTGATTCATCGCTCGAACTAATCACATTCAAAAAATGCAGGCCTTTTGAAAATTGTTTCAATTGCGAACCGAAGGCGCTTTTTGAGAACTTAGTGTCATTTGACAAAGATCACTATCAGTGGTAGTCTTCTCTAATTTAGTAAATGGAGCACTATCGTTACTGATAAACAAAATAATTATGTAATGAACAAATAACGAATGAACTAAATATGTAAAATAGACAAAACGCATGAAGTCTTCATCACAGGACTAGGAAGATATGATATATGGATGTATATGTGAAACAAAAAGGTTATACAACGCCAGTCGAGATTTATTCCGATAAATTAAGAAATAAAAACAACTCTAGAATTAAGAAATTCTACAAAGCCAGCTGAAGTTAATCCCAGAGCATAAAAGCACTTGTAGAACAATTTAATAATAATATACATAAATAATTTTGAAAATAAGACTTCAAAAATTTCAAGTGATGAATATGTATCACATAATAATTTCAATACGAATTCAATCGAAGTTAAAGCTGAGATTAGAACGTCAATTGAAACAGCGATATCGAGTAAACAATACCCATATCATTTAAATAGTTTCGTGAATAAAGAAATAGAAAATCGGATCGGATCGGATCCGACTCCAATGTTATATTGTAAAATTTAGGAAAAGCGAAAATATTCTTAAGCATAGATTTGGAATCAGTTTTTCACTAAGTCTTTATAAAAGAAACAGCTATTGCGAAACAATTTTTTAGCATAGTGGAAAAATTTTTTATAATCCAAAAAGTACCAATTCAAGATTTTTCACTGTTTCAAAAAGTTTGAAAGAACTTTTGATAAATTCAGCATTTTGATTACAGTGCTAAGATAAAGTATGTTATATGGTGTAGATTCCTTTTAGATAAATATTTTATTACTTCAGGGTTTAGGATGAAGACTCAAACTTGATGCACTTTGTTAATAAATTAATTCCATATTATAACGCTACATAATATAGAATGTATGTATGTATATATAATAATAAAATTTAAAGTTATATCAAAAATTAAAATAAAATTCTAACATTACAGTAAAATATGATTTAAATTTTAACTGCTTCATTTACTAGAATATAAATATAGAATATTTGTTAATAATTTGATTATGGAGCTTTCTTTTAGAATAAAAATTATTGCTAATTTTACGTAACTAGTAAATTGCTACTTAAGGTTTAAAAAAAGGGCCTTTCTCAACCACTTATTTTGCAACTGTTACATTTGAAAAATTAATAAATTTTTATAACATGCGTTTCAACAAGATTATTTTTTTATTAAATGTAGGTAAAAAATTTTACTAGGTATTGGCATAGAAAAGATTTTGACCGTAAAAAAGCGAAATGCATAAAGCAAAAGAGCAATAAGTACATGAAAAATCCTGAAAATAAAATGCAACTTGTTATGCACAAATCTGTAGACTAGATTATAATTTATCTTAAATTTGTATTAAACTTTTTAATGAAATGTTTTTTGAAATAAAGAAAATCAAATTTCACAATCATTGCATAATTTATGGTACATGGGTATCAAATGTTTAACTCTTATATAACTCTATATAGAACATCTTAAATTAAATTTTAAATTTTTTTTTTTAAATTTATCACTAGAAAGCCAGCAAGTGACTTAACATTTTTAGTTTTTCTAACAACACGGACTAATGTGCTAGAATCAACAAAGCGAAATGTATCTTCGCTCAGCTTTGTAATGTCTAGCAGTTTTCATTTTAATCTTAAAACCTTTAAGTTAAACGTAAAGCCAGTTAGTTCTTTTGGTTCGACTGAGAAACCTGGTTAACCAACAGCACTCTGCTGCACAATTAACACAACAATTAAAATTTGGTGCACCAGGACTATTTCCAATGTCGAACTGCTTACCAAATGCAATTAGTACATTTCTACGCTGAAGTGTAAGCCAAAATCTGATGGCAGATTTGAGCTTAGCGTCCCCAAATTACCCTTAGTTGATAGCAGTAGATTTTCCTCCAAAATGTAGGTCTTCTTTTTGCACACAATGTTATTAATCTTCCTAACAATTTTTTATATAAGTTTTTTCATGATTGCAATGTATAATATTAAGAAAATTGAAAGAAAAAAGTATGTAGTAAAATTACTATTGTTGCCCATAACGTAATAGGATTTTCATAAAATAATTAATGAAACGAAAATGAAACTTGATTTTCACTCTGGCATGTTTTAATGATATGAATTTTGCATTATTTAATGAATAATTTTGACAATTCTTTTTATAAAACAATCGAAATAAATTTACATAAATAAATACATAGTTAAATCTTTTAAAATAAACTTAATTTAAGTACATATTGTTCAAGCACAAAGATTAGTTTCACAACTTATTATTTTATAAATTTAACTTTTATAATTAATACTTATTTTAAGTACTTGCTCATATCAAAATAATAAGGCAATGTAGAATTGGTGTAGTCTATGGGTAAATTTGCACTTGAAGGCAATAAAAAATGTAAGCAATATTTGCATATAATACGTTCAACAAATTAATGAAAGTGAATAAAGATTAAATGGAATGTAATATTTAATATATGTGTTTAAATACCATAAGCGTGTTTGGAACATATAATTGTGTGTATATGCTAAGCATAAATTGCTTTTTTAAATCTTTGTAATTTATTTTTAAATCTTTAGGATTATGAAATATGTTAAATGTATTTGTTTTCTTTTTTTATAGTTAAAGAATGAAAATAATTTAAATAAAGAGATCTTTTTGTTTGTGATTTTTCAAGACGTTTTCTAATTCATTCTATTGTTTCAATACTATGACAATGTTAACATGTTCTCTATAGATATGTAAATCATTTCCTCGTTTGTTCCCACAGTTAAGTTCGATAAAATTTAATAAGTTTGTGGATGAAATATGCTTTCAATAGGAGTTGCTTGATAATTAAATAGTTTTTTTTTTGTAAAATATAAATCGTGCAATTAGTTATTCTGATTTTTTTTAAACTTTGTAAATATTCGTTTCTATGTTAACGTTGTTTTGTGTAAATATACTAACGAAATTTAAACCCAAACTCCATGTGGATTTTTACTTGTGGGTACAGCATTTTCTAACTGGCGCGGTGATCCAATAATACGGCGGCTACTACCAGGTTTATTTAAGCCTATGATAAAAAAAAGTGTAAATTTTATCAGAAGAAAAAGTAAACTTTGTTTTTATTTTTGTATTGAATTGCATTACAAATAAAGACTTCTGTTTATTAACTTTAAGAGCAATGAGAGATAAAGTATTACATTATTGTCATTATGTACATATACATATATTTCAAATTGTATTTTTGACACTAATTTAAATTAATTTAAACTTAAAATAAGTATGTATTAATTTATTTTACGTGATAGGCCAAAACAAAAGAAAAAGAAATCTGTTAGTCAAAAAAGTTAAATACAAGTACGAGTATGTACTTGTCTAAAACAAAATTTGGAATATTAAAGTATCACAACACATATCAAACATTATTAATCCTCCAGCCTCAAGCAAAAACGTCTCAAGGTTATATTTGTTGTACTTGCAAAATCAATTAAATTCAGTTTTTATTTTCATGGTTTTAATTTAAAAAAAACTCTATTATTTTGTGAACATAGAAATATAAACTTGTTATTGCTTGCGGGTAAGGAGTTATTGAAGAAATAAAAATCTAGTGTGTTAGTCCCTTATTATTCAAAAAAACAAAAATATCGCAATACACAACTTACCACTTTCCAGCAAGTGTTTGATCTCTTCTGAAGCCGTAACAGTTAGACTTTGAAGATTTACTTCTTTCATCTCATTTACTAATTGCTCCACCTATATTTAGAAATAAGTACAATAATATTTTGTTGAACATCAAAAACTATATTGCAAGTATTTTTTTACTTAAAATACCTGTCGTTTTTTCTCTGCTATTGCATTTTCAATTAATAAAATTTCTTTTTTCAAATTTTCCGTTGTTTTATTCGATGTATCGGTGTTATGAATAGCTTGATCGATTTCTGATTGAATACGCTCCATTTCAATAAGAAAGTCACGCTCGACATTTTGACTTAAATAAAAAAGTATTAATTATTTATAATGGGTAAATGTAAAAGCATAATTATTGAACACTTACCGATTACTTTTTTGTTTGTTGGAGATGGCGCGTTGTTCTACTTCAATGTCATCCATTAGAATACGTATTTTATTTTTACATTGCAAAAGCTCAGTTTCACAATTTGCTAATTTCGAACGCAACAAGGCAATTTCAGATTTTAATGTTTTCTCTTGTTGTTTAACTAGCTCATTTTCATCTTCAACATATTGTAGGGTCTGTAACTGCGGAAAAAAACACGCAAAGAAGAATACATATTAATTTTTATGAAGGGAGAAAGGTTAAAGTTTGCAAACCTGTTCGCTTCCTTGCCTAAATATTTGATCTGCCTTCGTAATTTCACGTGATATCGCTTCTAGTTCCTGCGCCTGATCACGTTCCTTGTTTTCTAAATATACAATTTCCGCATCATACTGCAGGAAAATACAGGATATTATGTTTTAAAATTTTTTTAAAGCTTTGTTTATTTGTTGTTGAGTGTAACAAAATTTGTAACTTCATATGACTAGCATGACTTCATACATTAGGGAAACTTCTGAACTTCTCAAAACCTGAACTTTGTAAAATTGTACTTCAAGGGTTACGTAAGACACGCGTATTGGCGAAAAATTTTATTTTAATGATTTGCTGAACTGTATTAAGATTTAATTTGTATGAATTTTTCTTATACGGTTGGACCATCTTCAGCTTTCTTGTCATTTCATAAAGAATTTTTGTAATGAATTCAAAACCGGAAACAGAATTTCTCACATAACTGTGTGTAATCAAATTTAAGGAGAGTTTCCCTGATCTAAAACAGCGATGGACAAAATACGAAAAATGAGCCAATTGTGGCTCCTTACAACAAACACGTTATTTTTTTTAAGAAAAATAACCAAAACAACAAACACAAGCACTATAAAAGAAGGGAGCGAAACGATTTTATGGTGGGTTTTTTTCTGTTGTTGTAATTGATGTTTTTGTTGTAAGTGCACTCAGATTTAGTACATACATACATAAATATAAGTGTATGTACTTGTGTATGTTCATGGGGATGCCCTTAAAAATAATGTTTTGAATTCTGCTTACGCCACTTCCAAACCTAGTTTGGTTTCAATATAAAAAACAAATTTGTGTAAAGTTCTCGCCCGCAGGGTATGATCAATTTGCAAAATAGACAAGTGTAAAATAATTCTAATTTGTTAGCAAAGCATGATGCAAAATCAACACTTACCTTACTCAATTCCGACTGCTGCATGGAAATTTTCTCACGCTGAAATTTTATCAATGCCAACAAATCATTATACTGCGTAGCTTGAAAAATGCTTTCACTTTCTTCTGCAATACCACCACTTTGCAAATCCAAATCAAAATCAGCGTAATCAGCATTTAAAAATGGATTTGAACAAACTCCTGAACTATGAGCTGCAATATCATTCATCATTGATCCATTACAATTTTGACAAACGGGAGAGGTCCGACATGTGTCAGAGCTGCTGCTATTCGTTGATTTTGCTTGATATTGTAGTGGACTATTTCGTGGTGGTGGAGGATCACGATATGGTGGTGGCACTAAAGCACCATTTGCAGATATTGTAGGGGTAACATTTTTATACAACTGTTCAGGTGAGCTACTATTATTATTGCAATTTCCATTGAAAATATCCAAAAGATTTTCATTACTATTTGTAAACATGATTTCTGGGCTATCGTCAGTACAACGACGATCTAATGAACTACGCACTTCAGCTAAATTAATTTCGTTTGTTGATTTGCTTTTAGCACCAATTTGTGAATATAAATTGTTATTTTCGTTGTTATTATTAATGTTGTTTAAGTTATTATTAGCAGTTTCTGAGGTGGGCATTTGTATGGGATTGGAATGGGATTTTTCATGTTTAGGTATAATTTGTGAAGAATTATGTTGTAGCATTGATAAATTTCCAATGGTGTTTGCTGTTTGTTTTTGGGTACTAGTCAGACGTTGTTGAATTCCCTTAACAATTCCAACATTTTCACTTTGTTTAACATCGTGAGCACTGAAAAAAAAAACAAACATAACATTAAATTCCCCTGATTTATATTTATTTAATCTTCACATACCCAAAGCTTATACGCAACTCTTTTATGGGTGATGAATTCAATTCGCCATTATGTTGGTGTTGTCGTTTTTGTAATACAATTGTTGCATTTTCAATATTATTGTTGTTATTATTAGTTAAATTGGTATTGCTATTATTATTATTATTGTTGTTAGTATTGCTTAAGCCCAAAGGCTTTTTCATCACAGTATTCGTATGGGAATTCCTATCATTCAGATTAATGTCAGTGTTGTTGCTGCTACTTGAAGCGTCAACTCGCTGTTGTTGTTTTTGTTGTGATTTTTGTGCATTCTGTTCCGAACGCTGCAGTATAAATTGTACATCATTTGCATACTCGCCCCACTTTATAAGCAGCTTAAGTGGATTTTCATTTGGCGCCAAAAGACGTTCATTATTCCGCCAACGTTCGATTAGTGTAAAACGACCCACTTTACCAGTAGCATGAGCCAACGCAAAGACAACATCCTAAATATGAGAAATACTCTTTAATTAAAGGCAGTTTATAAAATTAGAGTACAAAAAATGTTTATTGTAATGGAATTTAAACCCAAAAATAAAAAATTATTAAGCCGAAAATGTCAAAATTACCTGATAAAATAACTAGTCGAACGTACTTATAAAAGGTGTTCAAATTTAAGGTATCTTTTTAAACCTATTTTAAATATGGTAAAGTTATTCAGAAGTTGGAAGAAAATTTCCTTGTTTCGAAAAAAAAGTTTAATAATCGAATAATTTCTTGAAGAACAGACGTGAATTGGCCACCAAGAACATCCCTTTATTAGATTCAATTAATCAATTACTAAATGCCCATGCAAGGGCCTTATATTGTTAGATAACAACGCTTAATAAATTACTAAATTTGGCAACCTTATATATAAAAATGGCACTCCCTTCTGGAAACAATTATGAAAAACTCTGGGATTATACTTTATTGAGCAATTGTGAGCGATAACCACTTCAGGAACGTAACATATAGAAAAAATAACTAATGTGTACCTATGCATAATTAGCGAAAATTATGATTCAGAACACGAAAAATGTACTAAGACAAGCTTCTGCCTGCCGAGCTAACAGGAGGTCGCTTAAACAACATTTCTTTTCAATATTAACCGGAACAACCAATGTTAATGTTAATTTCCAATAGTTAAAAATAACGATTTCTTACAATTGGTCTTTAATTTAAAATTTAAATAGAAACCTCATATTTGAACACCCTTTATATGTACCAAGTCTAATTTATCTACGTCATTGTCATAATTGTTGAGATACAGTTTAACCTCTTTAAGTCGAACCTCGATAAGTCGAAAACCTCCCAAACTCGAAAAAATGTTGTGTTCCCTTTCCTTCAAGCCCCAAAATCTCCATTGCTCGAAATCTGACCCCTCTATAAGTCGAAATAATTAGTGAGTCCCTACAAGTAAATTCAGTACATATTTTCCCTCTATAGGTAACTCGAAAAAATAAATTTGACCTCTGCATCTCGAACATAGCAATGTTTGATTTTACAACTCGATTATTTGAAACGAATTATCTCTATAGCTCGAAGAAAAATAAGATACCGACTTTAAGAATATGCCGACAATGTACATTCATCATTGTTTCTTAGAAATCAATGTAAAAGCCCACTTATATGTACAATAAACCAATTCTATGAAATGATAGAGGAGTTTATGAACCTTATTCTTAACCTTAAGTGAAATTCACGACAGGCTAACTCGAATTTTTTGGCGTCTCGCTTCAAGTTCGACTTAGAGAGGATCTACTGTATAATAAATTTAATTTTGGGTCGTGTCATCACCCATTTTTCTAAACCAAACTTTGTTAAGGATCTTCCACAGACCATAAAAATAATTTAAGAAAGAATTATAAAAATTCATGAAGTAGTTCGCGAGTTTATATGCGACAAATGGCATCGCCACACTTTATCCTTAATTTTAGGGGAATTTTTCGAAGGTAATATTTGACCAAAAACTTCTTAAATGATACACTTTCGATTAGTATTGGTTTCATCCGATATTTTTGACTTGAAAAACAATGGGTGTTGTACTGCAGTATTAGATTTGAAAAACAAGTTTTGTGTTTATCATATTTCTGGTATAAAAATTAAATTAGCTAACTACTAAGTATGTTAAATAAATTTTAAATCACCAACCTGACAAGTCGTATTGACCGTGACGCCACACACGATTCGTTGAACGCCTTCTACCCAAACTTTCAATTCCATTGCTCGATTGTTGACAGACCACAAAAAAACCAAAGGCAGCGTTATCGAATTCACCAGTGCAATAAGTTTTTACGTGCTACTGCTGTGGAGCTGTTCCAGCGAGCAAGCAAACCAGGGTTTTTAGTCTATACGTTGATAAAAAGATGAAATAAAATTCCAAAATTCTTTTGTTGCATTTTTGCCAATGCGATAACGTGTTTATTTACAAGTTCCTGTGTGTGTGTACGTATGCGCATGAATGTATGTGCAATACGCTGCGTTTTCGCTTTGACTTTTCTTACTTTTATTTTATTTTAATTTATTTTATTAAAATTCCAGTTTTGGCGAGGCCAGCGAAACACCAATACTTTATGTTTTCACCACCTCCACCACCATTAGCAACAACAGCTTTTCTCGTCCATACGAAACGCAGCAGCGCATATGAGGTGCGACGTTTACCAAGCCCAAATTCACTGAAGCACAAAATTAAGTGGAGCGGAATCACGAACAGAAGCACCGAAATGATTTCCCCCACCAAGTTTCCGGACTAAAATTTTTCTTTAAGTGTCAACATTTGGGTGTTGTATCCATTTCCTTAAAACACTCGGCAGTGGGGGCGAATATTATGTATTAATTAGTTTTTTCGAGTTCACTTTTTATTGAATTTTCTTAAGTTTTTATTTTTATTCCCAAATCACTTGCACTTATTTTTAACCTTAATTAACAATGGTACTTTCTCGGAAATAACGAATAGGTCATCGGTAGGGTTGGGGCACGGGGCGGAGGCTGCTGCCAAGAGAAATTTTTTTTCAATTAAATATAGATCTCTTCTGACGCGATTTATGTACAATTTTCGAATAGTTTTTTACATAATTATGTTTTGTGTAGATTTTGTAGCACTTTACTTTATTTATGCACCTTTTAAAGAATTATAAATTAGATTTTAACAACTTAATTTATTGGGAAAATTATTTTTACTCATTGCACACTACACTACTCAACACCACTACATGAAAACGCCATTTTGCCCTTTTTGTGATTTGCTATGTGCGTGACATTTAGCTGTGATTATGTCTTGTGTGTTTGTCATAAGAATTAACTCCATCGAAACAGGTTGCTATGCAATGCAAATGTAAACATTGCACAATGGACTCTATTATTGTCCCTCGTGTCATTGGAATAACAGCAGCAGTATTCCCGCTCGTATAGTGCATAATTGGGATTTTGTGCCACGAAAAGTGGCTCGCGTATCCTTGCAAGAGATAACTTTATTTCTTGATAAGCCACTTATTAAGCTAGAGGAGGCAAATCCGAAATTGTTTGTTTTCCTAGAAAAGCTCTGTTGTTGTTTGGTATAATTAATCGTTAATCCAACATCTATGACATCTATGTAAAACATCTTGACATCTATGTAAAACACAGTCACAGCTACGAATTCTGGCCATGATACAATCAGGTAAATGCAAGTGTCAAAACTTTGACCTGTTCAATGCGGGTATGTCGTGATATATATTGATATATTTTGTAAGTTACCTTCAAGTATTAATTATTTTTCGCTCTGGCATTGTAAACATATTTTACTTAAATTCTTAAAGTAGCAGAACAAACCTAACACAGGCTCTGATGCATCCCTAAACCCCCCACAGAAAACCATTGTGTCAAAAGAAAGTCAATTTTTTATTGAAATTGAGATTTGATTCCATCAACTTGTGTTGAAGATTTTCTCCATAGTAGCTTCCTTCGAACCACCGTGTTATTATCTAGTCGAAAGGCTTGCTCCATTGAACGAATAAACGGCAATAATCTGAGCCAGTCTTAAAGATCCCGATAAGTACTGCAGTTTGGATCAGAAACTAAACTGTCCCGTTCTTTGAAAATAAAATAGACACAACGATATAAAGAGTAAGCCCTATAAGGTCAGGTGCCTCTTTATATTATATTTTTTTCAAATAAAAGTAAGAACTTGTTTCATTAAAATAAAACTTAAATCTATTCATCATAAATCAATAATCTTAAAAGAAAATCTTATTACTGAACCTCTCATGTTACTTTTTTGAGACTAAAAGCTTGCGATTATTTCGGTGCAATATTAATTAAAATTAACGCTTAAAGTCAGACATTGTTTTTAAGCACATGAAGTATATAAATAAGAAACTTTTAAATTGCAGTTTTACCACTCATTAGTGTTCAAATTGTGTAATTATTTAACAGGACTTTTTTAAAATAAATATTAATAATTTGGTGTTACAACACCAACTCTTAAATAATTTACTTATTTGTCTTCTCGCAAAATATCCTCACCGTAAAGCGCAGTTATAGCTACCAAGCGAGTATCCAAATAATTGTGCTCCAATTCACAGCGCTTTCCTATGCCAGCAATTTTTACAATCTGTTGCAAATTCGAATTACGTGGCAAAAACAAGGCAACATTTTCACTTATCTTACGAGCATGTTCAACTAAAGTTGATGCGCCCACAGGTACTAAAAATTTTTCCACATCATAATCTTGCTTATTTTTATATTTTGGTCCACCCCATGGAGGACTTAAAAATACAATATTACCACGTAAGTGTCGACATAAGTGAAAGAAGTCACCAACAATAAATTCTATTTTATCTGAAACACCATAAATTGTCGCATTATGTTTTGCCATTTCAATTTTAAGCGGATCAATATCAATGGCTATAACAAGACTACATGTTTTAGCGAATTGTATAGTATTACCACCGCTGCCGCAGAAACCATCAATTAATATATCACAGGCGAGACGTTCGGCCAGGTGTGCCGCAACTTTTTCTGGTGTCACAGAGAACCAACTCTCACGATCTAAGCGTATACCTTCATCAAATCGAGAAAAAAGTGAAAAACGTTTACGCCAATATTTTAGTAATGATTTATCTTCTAAGATATATGATGGTACAGTGCGTAATTTGCGATTTTTCTTTTTCTTTTGTTTATTTGATTTTGATATTGATTTGTCAAGTACATTATGAAGTTGCTTTTCAACGCTACTATTTTGAAATGTTTCAGAATTTATATCCATTTTCGTTACTTTTTTAATTTCTTCTATTAAGTTTATCTGTTCGTATTCTTCCTCATCATCAATGTCATAATCATCATCTGAGAACAAAACGCTCATATATGCAGCTACAGTGTTATCTTTTTTCCTCTTACTTTTTGTTTGTGCTCTGCCACCAAAAGCTACTGGTAAGCCTAGTAATTGTAGTTGCTCAAATTCAGCAGTAATTTGCTCTTGTGTTTCACTTGATTCTGTTATATATTGTTGCGTTTCTTGATTATCGGAAATGGAAATTTCGCTTTGCAGCGAGTTCTTAAAATCCAAAAAGTAATTATAATAAATTGATGAAAATAGATTATATTGTTTAAGATATATTTCTTCTGAATGCTGTTGCCAAAGTTCTTGCCAACTTAGGACCTCTATTGGACTGTCGTCTGTTGCTGCTTCTGATATTGTTTCTATTTTATATTCTATATTTGCATCCGTCTCGATATTCTAAAAAGTAGACAAAAATTAAATTTATAAATGCTTTTGTTATTATTGTTAAAAATATTTATTATATTTGACTTTCCAGCTAGTGCTCCAATAATAATGACCTGTAGCATAAGAGAGATGATCTATTTATTTACAACAATAAGGATATAAAACTTCAGGAACGTAAAAATAATTTTCTGAAGCTTGGAACGCACAAAAAAACTGTCAAATTTACTAGTGTAAACTATTTAAGCTGCCACAACCACTGTGAATAATAGTCCATATTTCATGAAAAAAAAGCTGTAGCTGGCACCAAATGCGCTTAATGCCGGCACCGTGAGGCGCTCGTAGATTTTTTGGTTAACATTTTTTCTCCATACGCCCCCGCTTGTACAATAACAAATTTTTTGACAGTATTCTCGAAACTTCACTATGACGTCGCATGTTGAAACCAAATTTATTTACTTCATGTACTCATTAAGTTTTTTCGAATTGTTTTTTTGATTGCATATTTTCAGCATAAGAACCTTTGGTTACGCCTACTCTTAACATTTTAAAGTGTCATCCCCAAAAAATTTGTTTCTTTATTTGTGTTTTTGAAACTTTTTGGAAATTTGTTACTTTCTGAGTTAAATTCACATAAGTCAAACTAAAATTGATGAAAATTCAATATACTCCCTGAAAACAAGAGCTCCTCGCATTTACCTGTTCTTCCTCTGGCTTCTCTTGTAACAAATTCACGCTATCAGCTAAATAGTCCTTGTACTTTAATTTCCACGCCTGCAACACGATATTTTCTCCATGCTTTCCCCAGTATTTGGTCCACTCAAAATCTTGATTTTGCTGAAAATCAGTTTCGAATTTAAATAAACATTCCGAAAATTTTTCTTCCTTCTCGTTGTATACTAACTGCTGTGATAAAACAAATAATTGTGGTTGCTCTGCTGCTTCCACAAAATGTTGAGTCATTTCATTAGGATTTCTTATATTTCTCGTTGGCAGAGCATTCTAATTTCTAAATTTCGTTCTGCTAATTCACTTGCTCTATCAACTTCGGTAAGATACCACAGTTTAAGCGCAGGTTTGTGTGTTTTTAACAATTTCTGTAAATAGGCTTTTTTCAAGTTTTTCTGCAAAGCACTTACTTGTTCGCAAACCCCACGTGATGTAAGAGGAATTTTATTATTAGGTGGTGTTTCTATATCCAGTAGTACAAGCTCACCACAAACTTCACAGAAGCGTCCGTGTTGGAGTTTAGTACCAAAATAATTTGAACGCAAGAGCCTTATTTCCACTGTACCTTCTGGCAAGGAATATTCACTGAAATGCTTATTTTATAATTGATTTATATAACAGTTTTATTTGCTTACCACGGTAAACTAGGCAATTTAATATTCTCCAGCAGAAAATTGCCTTCTATACTTTCCCTCAATTTACCAATTAGAGCACACTTTCCATAGTGCAATTCGCTGTAGTTTTGTTCTAGCGCCAACTCTTCCACCAAATAAAATTTAAAAAAGTCACAATATTTTGGTAAGCTGATTTCTTTCACTGAGAGTTGTACTGATTTTTCTTCATTATTTTTCAATATGGACATAATAATTTTATCAGAAAATACCAGTGCTAATTTCACGTGCAGTTTGTCTTTTTGTTTATCCTAGCTTCTGTCATTTTGGACATTAAATTACAATTTGCCAATAGTAATAGATTCACCACAGTTCCGCGGGACGACGGAAAAACTACTACCGGCTACCCGCTGTAAAAAGAAACAATTCACCACTTGAAATTGAACAGAATTGCGGCGGACGACGGAAAATCCACTGCACTGAGGAGGTGCATACTCACAAAAAGAAGAAAACACCTTCTCTCTCTCATTCACACTCATAAATAATATAGGTTATATCGACAAACAATGTTTTTTGCTTTGAATATCAATTTTGACACTCAAACTTTCTGACGTCCAACACTTTCAGATATGAGTTTGACAGCTTGAAAAACTAATATTATTCAATTATGATTCACACATTAGAGACACGTTGCTTATGAACGACTAGCTAGTTACATTTTTCAATAAATGGCAGCACTCCAAAGAAAGTTAACTTGGCATACTTTTTTAAAGTGCTGCCAAACTTTTGCGAATGCGAATGGAAAGATTACTGTCAAAAATACTTTTAAAGCATTTTGTGAAATCGGTATATTTTGACGGCGGGTTCATCTATTTTATTAAACAATAAAATTTAAATTAAATTTAAAAAGTGTAGATAATAAATAGTTAAAAAGATTTAAAATTGACCAGCGAAAAATAAAATAATCTTAAAATGTCTTTCATGAATCCTGTTGACATGGTGGAGGAAGATGCGGCTGATCTCCAGTTTCCAAAAGGCAAGTAGCATAAATTTTGCAGAAATATAAATATTACGTTAAAACAATAAATGAGTTCTTACATTTATAAATAATTGGTTAATATATTAAATATATTTTAATCTATTCAAGTGACCAACAAAGTGAAGTTTTTAAAGGCCATTTATGTAGGGTTGCCAGATGAAAACAGAAAGTTTAGGGAAGGATTGTAGTCTTATGCAGAAGACATTGGTCCTCTATCGAAATCATGTTAGACCGAAAAATTCGATATATGTATATTCCAATGACATCGTTTTACGAAGGCTTGGGGCCTAACTTAATCGAACAGTAAATCGATCCAAGTGCTACATCCGTAAGGCAGTACTGATACTCGTAGTATGGTAGGGTTGAATGATATAATTTCTTGACTTGAACTCACATAGTTGTGCCACAAAGTGTGCATTATGCCAACAGCAGTTCTGGTTTTTCTAATTTGGCGGACAATATCGATGTGAGTAAAATTACCGCTAATATGATTTCCAAAGGATACTTTTACCCCCGGCCTTGCGCAATATTAAGGGCTTTTTTTATACTTTATCCTGGGTAGTGCTCACTGCCTCTGTGTTGTGGCAGTGCTCATTGTTATTAAATCGGTAAGCCGATGTGCCAGGAGATATATTCCATCGAATTTACTGCAGAAGTTTGTATGGATTAACAAGTTTGGCGTCAAACTCCGGAAAAACTAATTAGGGCAAGAGTCTGTAGACCCCACACAGGTTTGAACACCCCCGTATGAAAAACAGTAATACTTAATATGTGCGGGTGCGGTGTATGATTCTTTTTGTAATCTTAATTAATAGCCACTCTATAAAATGTTCCGTATGAAGTATTTCTCAGGTATTTTTAGGCAGATTTCAATTTCTCAAATATGTATGTGCCTGGAAATCCCTTTAAACTTTAGTTCATCTGGCAACTTTTACTTCATGCACACAGGTCTTTTTATTTTTTTTAAATTTTACAGTTAAATCTAAGGAAAAACCAGCTTCCAATATATCCGTGACATCAGCAACAATAGATGAAGATGCTAACCTTTCTGCAGCGCAAATGACAAAACAATTCAACACTGGCGACGACGAAGATATAATTATTTTAAAGCCCACCGCGACCACCAAACATAAAACAGCTTACTACAATCCTAACTCACTTATAATTGCCACACAACAAGCTACCGATGCGTTTTTACCTGATATCTTTTTAGAAAAGTGCGAAATCTGTAATGCTGGATTGCAAGAACCTTTCATAAAATGTTTTGATTGTCAAATGCTGCTATGTGCATATTGTTTTGCCCAAGGACGTGAAAAATCTGCACATCGTAATACACATTCTTATGTTATCGTACGCGATGATATACAAGTTTTTCCGGCCGCTGGTGCGTGGACAGCACGAGAAGAGCGCACACTGCTCACAGCACTACAGACTTCTGGCTACGGTAATTGGGAAGCCGTGTCAAGGGCATTGCGTTTACAACGTACCCCAGACGAATGCCGACAACACTATCATGACTGCTATTTTGGTGGCATATTTGAGCGTCTTTTGGGCTTATCACATGCATCGCAAACTTATTTCCCTGAACGTATGCCGTACGTTATGAAAATGCGTTCAATAGATCCACCACGACATGACGATATCTCCTCTATTCAGTTTAAAAGTATGGGGGGTTATAGATGTGCGCGTGGAGATTTCGATACACCTTACGATATCTCAGCGGAGAGTCTTTTGACTGAGTTACAAGACTTAAATACTTGGGAGGATGATGCACATGAATGGCGTGTGGTGGCAGAAGAATTGCAATTGGCTGTGATACGTGCCTATAATCATCGTTTAAAGTAAGTTGTGGAAATAGTGTTAATTATTTAGTTACAAACAATTTAATAAATTTTATTTTGTAGGGAACGACAGCGACGATATAAGATTATGCGCGACAATGGTCTTATTATGACAAATCGTACACTTGGCTGGATTTCTAAATATGCAGAGGCAATAGGATCGGAAGCGAAATGCAGTCGCTTCTTAGCTTTTATGCAAATCTGCAGTCCAATAGAATTTGACAAACTGGTGGAATCGTTGAAATATTTTGCGGATTTGCAAAAATCAATATTCCGGTACGGTACGATTTCAATTATTAGTGGTTGAATGTGGTATTGTTTTTCGATAAGTAGAAAAAAAAAATAAAAAATTATAAATCATATTTCGAATATACTTAATACTTCTGAATTATGTGTATCTTACCTATATGCCACACATTTCCAATGAATCGAAATTGAATTTCAATATCTAACGCATAACAAATCTTTATTATTCAGGCTCTATGAATTACGTCAGAATGGTGTACAAACACTCGCTGGAGGTGCTCTTTACTTTAAGCTAAAAAAGAAACGCCTGAGAAAACAGCGGGAACGTGCAAAAAATGAAAGTTACCGTCAAATGTATGATTGGCGCAATCTTATACCAAATTCACAAGTTACTTCTGTCAATCCATTTACAATTTCACCTGCAATGCCTGTGCATGTAAGAAAAAAAGCTGGTCCAATGGAAATCATTGGTAAATTAAATATACATATCGTCGAAAATGCTTTAAAAGCGCATATATACGTGTTTTTGCATTATCTCCGATAACATAAATTAACTTGAATGTGATTTTATTAATGTGAAACATTTTATTAATTACAGGACTTCCTGGATACGCCAGATTGAATGAAGCCGAACGTGAGCTTTGTAGTGTTGTACGCATATTTCCACAAAGTTTTATGGAGTATAAAAATTTACTGACAGGCGAAAATGCTAAAATAGGTCATCTGCGTTTAGCTGATGCTAGACGTCTGATTAAAATTGATGTTAACAAAACGAGACAAATTTATGATTTCCTTTTAGAACATGGTCACATTAATAAACCTACGTGAATTTTTCTAAAAAAAAAAAATTATGTTTTATAATTTTATTTGAACTCTAATATGGCTTTTAGATAATGCTCATTTATTGTTTTATCTTAGAAATAATTGTTGTTCAACGCTGAATCGCAAGTAATACATGTTTTTATTCTCTTTAGAATTTGAAAATGCCGAAACCTTACTTATTTCTGAAGTACACATGTTACTCGATCACAGAAAACGTCAAAATGAATCTGCCGATGAGGAACAAGAATTCTCAGAAGTTTTTATGAAAACCTACGCGTACACAGACAGTTTTCGTAAATTTAAGAACAAAGAAACAATTGCTGCCGTCAGAAGGTAAGTCATTTATTTATACATACAGTGATGTTCCTCTAAATCGAACTTAAAGGGACCGGAAGAAATGATTCGTTTTAAGCGAAGTTCATTTTATATGATAACTTTAATAAAGCGAAAAAAAATTTATTTAATATCTATTTCTAAAACTTTCTCACATCTTTTGATTTTAGCTTGCTAATGCAAAAGAAGCTACATAAATTCGAATTGGCTGCATTGGGAAATCTTTGTCCGGAAGCACCTGAGGAAGCTAAAGCTTTAATACCATCTCTGGAGGGGCGTTTTGAAGATGAAGAACTAAGACAAATACTTGACGATATTGGTACCAAGAGAAGTTTGCAATATTAATTCAATAAGTGAATGATTTAGTGTTTCGTAAGAATGTACAATGTACACAATATATTTTAATTAAAAAATAAAATAAAAAATCTTGACAACAAATAGGGATTTTCCTAATTTAAAATAAATTACGCTTTCTAAATTTTCCACAATTTTTAAATTATGTACCTCATACTTGCGTTATATTCGACTGTATTTTTTAATGTTAAACGGTTCGTTTTCCAACTGAAGTTAAATTTAACGCAATGAATGCTGCGTCCTTAAATAGTTCCATAGATCTCTAGCTGTCCGTATGCTCACCATAAATTGACATAATTTTGTTTCAATTAAACATAGAATAATAAACTTTGCACGCTTATCCTTCAGTAATGACTGCAAATAATAAAGTGTTTGAACTGTTAAAAAAAATAAGTATCATAAGCTTACGTCTTCATTATTTTCCGGACCATTTTCGACAATTGACCACAAGTCTTCGGACTCCAAATAGGCGCGTACAGTCATAGACCATGCTTTATAATTATCTAAACCTTTTAGCTTTTCTATATTTAATTGCAACGTCATGTTGCTTATGAAAACAAATTACAATTATTCACCAAAACTGTGAAATGTCTTAGCGTGATTTTTTTTTGTGCCTTGCTCACTGAATGCACGCTGGTATAATGTGGAGAAAAAGAAATCGTTAGTTGTTCTTTTGTAGAGGATTGGTTGGCAATTGGCACAACCGCAGTGCAGGCTAAAACATTTTTATTGTTTTCTATGATTTTTAAAATCTAGATAAAAATAACAATTGACCAACAAAAGCTAAAACAAAAGAAAAATCTCGACACAATAACTAATAAAGAAAGTATGTACTATTATTATTTAAGACCTGAGACAGAAAGCACAAAAACCTTGACTGGAAATATTATTGAAGTGTTCTTGACATTGCTTTTAAGTGTTGTCGAGGAAGGTTTGTTGCTACAAGGTGCTTAGTTTCAGAAGAAATTTAATGAATAGGCACCGAACAATAAAGAATTTTATTTTCCTTTGGAAAATTATTCTAGTATACATATGTATGTATGTACAAACATATACAAATTAGATATAGAAAACACATGGTTTAATTTAATGTTGAGACGTGGTAGGTAACAGGTAGTAATGTTAATACTTTTTTCTTCAATTGTAGAGACAAACAAACGATTTTTGACCCGAAATACATACTTGCTTTCAAAAACATTTGAAACACCTTTCTTTTTTATGAAATTTTATAAACAACTACGATTTATTTATATTTTTATATATCGCATTAAAGAATTTGTGTGTCGATTTGTAATATTTTTTTTTTAACGAATTCGACCATGCTCAACAAAATTCAGTTCAAACTTGATGTATTACAGAATCGCCTAAAAGTAAAAATTGAAAAAGAACCCGTTGTGCAGTGGGATAATTTATCAAACAGAAGACTTGCTCTGTATTTGCTTAGCACATATGTAAGAAAATGTTCGTTTACAGATTTTTTGAATATTTATTTCATGATTTATATAACACTAAAGCTATGTTTTATGTTTTATCTTAAAAGCAGTTGCATACATACATGTATTCGGTATATTAAATTAAATATTAGGCGTCAGGGGCATTTTAAAAAGTACATAGTTTTATAATTTGGTATAATTTAAAAGTTTCCAAGTACATAAATATAATGAATAAAAGCTCTGTTTGTATGGACTTTTCAAGTAAAATTTCTTTTTTTATATATAGCACTTTTGATTAATTAACTCCTTTAATTGTTAATTTTATCAATTCCTTCTGTCGGCCTGCATATCGGGAGACGATTAAAAATTCTTAGAAATTTGTTTCCTGAAATTCTTGTGATTGCAAAGGCGCTTTTCCTGCTGTTAATGCATTATTAATTGTTGGTGTCATTGTTTCATAGGTGACACCAACCTGGCACGAACGTGTATTTCCACCACCGCCACCAACTAAATAGGCCACTACAGTTGCATGATCTAATTTACCTGGTAATGAGGCAAATGCACTGCTATCAACAATACGTTTGCGTGTTGCACGATGCTGCATGCGATTCAATTCTACCTCACGTTTGATGCCATCTGGACCAGTTGACAATTTATAGAATAATTCACGTTGTTCTAGTGTCTTGCGACGTGCCGAAGTGATCATACGCACAAAATCAATTAACAAATGACACAGGCGACGCGCTGAAACACAGGGCGAGAATGTGCCATTAATGCCATAGCTGAGTAAGTCTTCCAGGCGATATAGTGTGAGTGCATGTCGTTGTGGTCCTGTGACAAGCGGTAGACCAGCTACAGATTTGGGTATTTTTGTTGACAATGTGACAGCATGATAGCGATTTTGCTGGTGATGTTGATGAATTGCAGCTTGGCGTCCTCCTGCCGGATTATTACCGGCCGAGGAAATACGACGTGGTTCAATGACTGTTTGCGAGCGCATATATTTGGGACGACTAGGTGCGGCTGATGCTGCGGATGATGAAGATGATGACGAGACACAAGAGGAGACATCATCAGGTGATGAAGACTTCTTTGTGCGTGGTGGACGTACTGGCGGCGTAGATGGTTCATTACGATTGTGGTGATGTAAGCGTGCATAAATTGATGAAGCACTTTTGTTTTGTCGCTTTGGAGCAAGCACACCAGCATGTGGTGCTGTTGTTGGATTCATTTTGACATCTGGTGTCCAGGCTTCGGCAAATTTACCGACAACAGGATCAAAGTTATCACTGATACCATCAGACGTAAGAAAAACAATATCACCTCGTTCGATAGTGGTCATTGAAAGTGTAAGATTACTTAATTCTGGTTTGTTGCCATCAGCAGGACCGAGAGCGCCTAATGCGTCGCGCATATCACGCATAGATGAGATGTCATGGGAGGCTAAAATATAATTCATAGTTATAATTTTAGTAATTAACAATATGCATACCATACTATTTGTACCTTGAGTAAATTCACGTACTCCATGTTTTTTGGAATAGACATAGCCCAATGAATCGCCTACATTGCACGCGCATACAACATACTTATCTAGCTCTTCACATTCGTCTGTTGTTCTTTTCGCAATCGGTAGCACCACTGCTATGGTGAGTGTACTAAGCGCACCGCCTACTTCCAAGATACAACCATGTCCTTCCCAGAGTGATCGTAACAGACTGACAAATACCTCATGTGTTGTGGTGGCCATACATTCTGTTGCAAGCCCAAAAATAGCTCGGTCCAAGTAATCGAGGCATCCATGAACTGCGGAACGCGCAGCTAAGCGTGCGCCATCACCTATGGAGCAAAAAGGGAGATTATAATTTTTAACGATATAAGGTTTGAACATTTTTGAAATTTTATGCTAAAGGGACTCGAGAATAGATGTCATTTAGAAGTTGGTCTAAATAAGTTTTACGTAACTAAAAATATACCAATGGGAAAGAGTTGAAACGTCAATCAATCTACCCATGTAGAATATAACCAGGATAACCAGCATAAACATAGCAACAGTTAAAAATATATAATTTTTTTTTGCTCACCCCAATTAACACCATCGGCTAACGCTAAGACGGCAGAATCACCACGCACCACCATACCATAACAATCGGCAATGGGATTACCCATTGGTTCTTTGGTTAACATGTTATTTTCATATAGCGATACGGAAATACCATATGCGCATTCAGTTTCCATTTTCCAATTTGTTACACCTGCAATAGGATCCACCAGCAATGAGCTACCACCACCGTTACAACCAACTTCAGCGGCTTGATTTGAAACCGCCTCACGTAGCAGACGAGCGGTGGCGTCCTCGAGTATTTTTGTTGTTGTTGTTATGTTGTTGGAAATGTCTTTTGTGCCATTTGTTACTAATGTTGTTGTCGCTGTTGTTTTTGTTGCTGTTGTTGTTGCTGTTGGTGGTGATGTTGCGTTCTCTTTGTTCAGTTCTTGTGCTATTATTGTTGTTGTTGCATCAGTCTTAGCATTAATGAGATTTTTATTGTTTTGATCATTGGCAGCATCTGTTGCTGTTGTATTTGCATTTAGTGATGTTGTTGTCAATTTTATTGTTGTCAATGGTGAGGATGTTGCTGACTTTGTGCTACTCACCATACTCACCACAATTGTGGTTGCTTTATTTGAATTATCTTCTTTTTTTGTAGCGTTTAATTTTGTTGTAGCAGTAGCATCTTTGTTGTTGCTTGCTTCCGTTGCTGCATGTTGTTGTTGTTTTTGTAGATTAGCAATACCAGTTTTGGAATTTTTACGTGAGCGCATGCCACCCGTTCCAGCTGCGATTTGTGAATTTGCAGCTGCTGTTGATGATGAAAAGGTTCTATTGGCATTTTGGTCACTTGTAGGCGTGGTCGCTGCTCCCAAACTGCTGCTGTTTAATTTGCGTGCATGAGTGAAACGATTGAATTTCGTGTGGGTACGTGTATTGTTTGCGATGCTTTTACGCACTTCCAGACAATCATTATCCTGTATGGTGTCAATGAAATCGATATCGTCAGCGTAACTGGCGCTAAGGTGTAGCTTAGAGCGTTTTATGCCAGTGAGCCCATCATCAGGTCCAGTACAGGCAGCTGTGATGGTGTTGGGTCCAGTCGGATAAGTGGCAATATGTAATTCAGGTAGATCGGTAGGATTCTGGCCATTATAGATTTCCGGTCCAGGTACAAAAATACGATCCATTCGACTGAAAGAAAAAAGAAAATCCATTATATAATTAATAACAAGTGAATATTTTATAGGAGGTCTTCAAAAAATGTATGACTCAAAGGTGGCTAAAGGCGCTGGGATCTTTGGTCCTAGGAGCAAACACTACGAATCTCTAGGGAAATACGCAAGCATTTTTCAGGTAGAAAATATGCAAAACGGACAGCTGAATTTACATAAGCAGTACATCGAAATTAATCTGGGACTGTTGAATAAACCTAAACGAACTCGATAAAACATTGAAAGTCTATAGATTCTGGGATACTTATGTAGATGTGGATGGTAATGAACCGGCTTAAGAATTGGTGAGAAAAGAGGCTCTATGTTCAGAGTTCGAAAATTAGTCCAGATAAGATCTAAGGATCAATTTTAAAGTAAAAATAAAAGAAAAGGAAAGAAATCTGGAAGGGAATCACCAAAACTATGACAGATAAAGAAGCTTTTAAGCAAAAGTTATATAAAGCTTTGATGTTAGGCAAATCCTAAGGTTTTGAATAATGCAAGAGTGCTCAGTGATCTATAACTCGAGTCACTCAATGTCTGCTGAGACATAACAGTAGCTTGGGTTAGACCAGCAACAGACTGGTCATTGAAGAAAGGTTTTCGAAGACACCTTAGCCCGATTCAAGCTAAGGCTGGACAGCTGCAAAGAAAGTGCTCGAGTGATTCATTCTCGTTTGCATTCAAGCAGCTGCGGCAGGAAGAATTGAATTGGATACCTAATCTTTCAGCATGATTGCCGATCGCCCAGTATCAAGTGCAGGTCGCGGTGATTCTTGCAAACAGGATATCTCCATCTCAATCTATTCGTTCAGTGTTATAAATTTTAATATTTTCAATTTGACTTACCCTTCCAAATATTTGGTTATAAAATTCCCATCATCTTCATCGGTTTTTCGCGGACTTCTCGGTCCATCGCGTGGCTCTGCAATAAAACTCAATTGACGAAAATACGTTGTGACCTTTTGACGCAGAGACGGCATTGTTGATGATGAACCAGCTGAGCTTCTTCGTATGGTATCCCTCAATTAAAGTTTAAAATGAGCTTATGACTGAGTACCTACTATATTTTTGCTGTTGTTGCAATTCTCTTTTATTTTTGTTTTTTTTTTTCCCGCCGACGATGATTGATGTAGGTTCGTTTTCTGTCTACTTCTTAAAAAACCAATAACGATGGAAGTAGTGGTGGGTTCAACTGTTATTTTATCTGTGTATGTGAGTTTGTGTTGTATTGCAATTACCGAAGCTCTCAAATGGTTCCGTAATTAAAATCAACAAATATTATAGAGTAGATATTGTTTTTGTTGTAGTTGTGATTGGGGATGAATGACAGACCAATTGCTGTTGTTGTTGTTGTTGGTTTAATTGTAACAGCAGCAGCTGCTAAAGTTCATTCACATTATAAATAATTGTTGTCTAAAGTTGTTGCTGTTGCGATTTGTTGATCTGTTGGATGCTGAAAAAATTAATTTTGAATAATAAAAAAAAAACATTAGAAAACAAATGGAGCATAAAAGTTACATTATTTGAACGCAATTAGAAACAGCAGGATGCAATTATCATTGTAATACTAATGCAATTATACGTAAATTCACTGAAATGCCGCAAGAGTGAAAATGTTCAAGACAGTACCCTACAATTAAAGTGTGTCAATTATTTGAGCCGAGTCAAATTTTTTGAATTAAAATTCCACTCATAATTATTATTTGAAAAAAACAGCTATATAGTAAAGATGTAAAATATAGTATTTAATTCATCTGATCAGTAAATTTTTACATAAGTTCGAATAAGCGCCAAAATATTATCTATACTTTCTAGAATAAATTACATAAAAGGTAGGAGAAGTGCATGTAACTTGGACCATTTTTGAGAAAATTATTTGCTGTCTCCAAACAATGGCTGATTTTTTTCTCAGACTTTTCTACATTTTAAACTGCTATTTTAGCTATTATGGCATGAAGACGCAGTTTTTTCTAAACCCTCTAAAAGACGTTTTTCTTTAGAATGCCAAAGTGGTCCAAGGTAAAATCAGGCATTGTACAGGGTAATGTACCTTGAACCACTAGACTAAATTCATCAACATTTCCCTTGACTCTGTAGTGCTTCCAGATAATTGGTGTTTAGTTAAATGGCGTATTAAATTGGTTTTTGCGATGCTGTCCTTTTTAGCAGCAGATCTACCGCTTAAACCATTTTGAATTGCCTCTTTTACCTTTACCTTTACCTTTACGGTAATTTTTGCTCCGAGGAATATTTCTAAAATACATTTTTAAATCCTAATAATTTCACGACATAGAAAAACTATGTAATTACGACCGGTTCAAGGTACATTCCATGCATTGGTCCAAGGTCGGTCCAAATTGCTTTTTGCCGCCTGATGTTTTAAAGTGCTGGTTTACACTAGAAAATTCTATGAAAGAAGTTTTTGTCTATTCTCTTTTATGAATGTTTTGCGTTTGAACATAAAAATTAAAATTTCTATGTGCTTTTATATATCAAAACAAATACTTGGTCAACCCGCCACAACAAAGTCAAAGCATAATATTGTAACGAAAGAGAATTTCCGAGTAAGCCAAATTGTGCACTTTCTGACTCTCTCGTTTTTCCCCTCTTGACAACAAACAAAAAGAATTTTCGAAAATAATTTCTGTGTGTAAACGGAAAAAAACAATGGTTTTTCCGTGAAAAACACTGCTGGGAAGCAGTGGCACTTAAGCAGCTTGCTATGTGGCCATTAATTACGTGGTGTTTTTTTGAAAATTCGGAGCCCCCCTCCCTCCCCTTGGTGAGATCTGGTGGGACCTCTCCCCTCCCTCTCAAGAGATTTAAATTATAATTTTTAATGTAAATTCTATGCATTTAAAAAATTGACGTGAGGTTTTCCTTGACCCCCTCCCCCACCCCCCTTGTTGAGATTTTTGATAAGTATACACTTTGTTAACATTTAGTTTCAAAAGGATGGCGCGGCGTGTCCCACAAGCCGTGAAACAATCGATTGTGGGAAGCCGTTAAAGATAAATGTTATGCTAACTATACAACAACGATTGAGGCTTTAAAATAGATGAAATTATTGGTCAAATAGAGTTCCTTACAGTCGAAAATGTACTGCAAAATTGGGTTCATCGTAGTTATGGGCGACTGCAAGGTCAGCCGTTTTTATTTATAACAAAATCAAATTGAAAATTATAAGTGGTCCACCCTATACACTCAGTTTTGTAGACTTTTTAAAAATATTTCGAATTTTTCACTTTGTAAGTTTTTCAAAAATGTTCCGTCTTTCGAATTTTGAAAAACAAGTTTTTCTTGAGTTTTTCAAAATCCTGGTTTTTTGAATTTTTGTACTTTTTTTTCTACTTCCTCAATATTTTTCGGATTTCTCAACATTCAGTTTTTTCGATTATTCTATACCAACATAACAACACATCACAAAAATCACACATCACGCCGCGAGTGCTTGCTTATTCAAAAAACAAGTTCGCTCAGTGTTAATGAAACTTACATGGAAATTGATACACTTGCATGAAAAACTAATTAAGCCAATATAAAACATCATAATTCTTGATGGGTAGTTCAACTACAACTGATTTTTCCCTATCCTCTTTTAGTGCATTATCTTTTCCATGATTAAATAAACTATAACTTTTTGTATTTCCATAAATTACATAATAGGGTCAACAAGGGTATCAGTTTTAAACGGTTTACTAATGAGTTAGGGCACGCAGTATTCTATGTGCCTCCCCCTAGTGATACGCAGATGCTGCTGTTAGTTCATCTGTGAATTATTATAAAATCATGTAAACTGAGAGTGAATCGCTTCCACATCGCTGCGCATCTACTGACACATCAATTATATAAAGATAACACAGACGCGAGTGTGTTATCATAGAGATAACATATTTTTTATTTTTTCATAGGCAGTTTCACAGCAAACGTGTTTTTTGTTATTATTCAGGAGAAATAATTTACATAATTTTTAGGTATACTTTAAGGCAAATGATCTATGCTATTATGACCTATAAGTATTGGGTTAGCAAAATTTTAAGGAACTGCATTACGTTCGACTTAAAAAATTCAAAAATTCTGAGACTCGTTGTTGTTGACGTGAATAAAGAGTGCCAGACATTAAGAATCTGAGCGAAAGTGCTTTATTTTAACAGAATAACTGTCTCGAAGATCTCTTTTCATTAGATCCCAATAACTTTCAATTGATCGAAACTCTGTGCAGTCAGGTGGATTCGCTGCTTTTGTTACAAAATTGAGTAATGAGATTTTGATCAAATCGGGCCGAACATCACAGTACACTCATGTGCACGAATAAAGGGTAGAATACGTTTTCCAAGCCACGCGTCAAAATAAACTTTAGAATGTATTGTGCACTGCGTCCCAAAAAAAAAAGCTGATTTTCATCTCAAAGGTGCATAGGTATGCATGATCTGCAAAACTAATTCAGTGATGTGGTGCTAATTTGGAAAGAGCTCGAAAAAAGCTCTATCAAATTAAGGAGATGAGAAGGAAATAATTGAAAAGAAAGAAAAAATTAGAAAGTATGAAAAGTGTAATACCATGCCTGAACCGGGAATCGAACCCAGGAACTTTGGGTTGTATGTGCAGTACACTGCGAGTGCTACACAAGGCCGGCCAAAAACTTAAATTAAATACGAGAAAATTTTGTCTTCATAAAATGTTAAGTTTTTTCTTATAAGTAGTTTCTAGTACAACAATGAATAAATTCCCAAAGAGACACAAGCTAACTAACAAGCATGCGAAATGACAACAATAGTGCTAGAGTGCATCAACGTAACTTTATACGTTGGCATTGAATGACAGAGAATCCCATGCACTATATAAACGACACTTTATGATGAACGTATTAAGGTAATTGGAACACTGGGTTATGAAAGATGTAAAAAAGATGAAAATCAAAACAAAAAATGAAAAACTACAACACACAATGATGAAGTAGATATGTAGTTGACAACTTTAAGAGATTTGCTGATGGTGTCAAGTAGTTTCCTCCCATATATTCGCATAATCGTTAGGCTTTTGTTCCGTCGCACAAAAGCCTTTGTTATGTGATCATGACGTTTTGTAAACATTAGACACATGAATTGTGAATGATATAAGTAATGTGGTTACGTGCAGGTTTCTTACAATTTGAGGGATAAGCAAGTCTAAGGGTGGAGAGTGTAGCTACACGTTTTGAAATCAAGCTTGCAATTGATTGGCGCTTGTGAAATATGAGTTGAAGTGTAATTATTTTTTTTTTGTTTTTTTGCAACGAACAAAAATATTTAAAATTGCATTCAACAGGAAACAAAATTAGATATAATTACAAGGGTTGCACAGACTTTGCAATTAATTATTTTTAGCAATGATGTTACTTAGCAAATATTTTAATTGGAAACACTTGAGAAATTTTTAGTAATTTATACATGACATGTGTATAATACTAATGTTTCAGCCATAAATCTTTTTCGTCAACTGCAGGCTGTTTACTTTCACATAGGGATTTAATTTTTGCTCACTGAAAAAGATTTTCTGTTGCATGTCATGCCTAGTAAATAGTTTCGAAATACACCATTGCAATAATTGAGTTAATGGAATTGGTAAAGCAAAGACTGATCATCAACTACACTGCGTAGCAAAAAAAAAATTATTAGTATCCATTGAACCACGATAATCTTGAAAGAGTATATTGTTTTGATCAATTTTGTCGAACAAAGTTATAGTCCATTACGTTAGGTTTGTGAGATATCCTAACCTAAAAAGGGAAAAAACAACTCGATGTTTGCTATATTCGGGTACATATTACACCACGAGTATATTTGTACCCGAGTAACCACAATAGAATACTTAAAGAAGACGTTGTCTTGATGTATTTTGACCGACAGAATTATAGTCCATCACGTCAGGTTTTTGCTATATTCAGGATATTCGGTGTAATATACTCCCGTGTTTTATTGCATATTTTAGGTTAAGATATCAATAAAACCTGACGTGATTGACTATAACTTTTTTCGGCAAAATTTATCAAAATAACGTTCGGTTTCAGTATTATATCATGGCTACTCGGAAACCAATATACTTGCGATGTAATGTATTCCTGCACATTACTGCCGGATGCAGAACGTCTCCAAAAAGATCTGAAAGACACAAACTTTCTTAAGGTTCAACAGAGGAAAGTTCAGAACTGTTGCAGGAGTGCTGACGGGACGCTGGACGGGGGTTTCTGGGGACGCTGAATACGAATCCAAGGTCAGAAATTTAAAATTCAAGATGGCGGACCCAATATGGTGGACTAGGATATTGAGTTTCCGTCATATTGGGTCCGCCATCTTGAATTTTAACTTTCTGACCTTGGAATCGTATTCAGCGACTACAGAAACCCCCGTATACCAAATTTGGTGCTAATTGGTTGATTTTTAAACAATACGTCCGCCATATTGAATCCGCCTTATTGAATTTGAAAATTTTTAAAATATAGCCTCAGATTCGTAATCGGCGACCCTAAAAACCATCTTGATTTTGTAAAATCTGACTTCAGATTCGTGATCAGTGACCCCCAAGACCCCTGTATACCAAATTTGGTGCAAATCGGTTAACTTTCAAAAATTCGGCCACCATATTGGATTTTTGACCATCATACTGCACCCGCCATGATGAATTCTATCAACTTTCCACGCTAACTTTTTAAGAGCTACAATTTGAGCCAAAAAACGATCCGATCGGTTGGGAATTTTTATTTTTACAAGCTTTTTTTGCTGGACACTCGATTTTTCTCCGGCTTCCGGCCGCATAATTGGAACTGCCATATTGAATTTTGCAAAGGAGCATACGGAATCTGAAAGCTTCAAAATGAGCCCTCGGGCGATTTTTTGGTCACTCCAAATTTTGGACACAGCACTTATCCGGATGACATGCATCGTCCCATATGTATGGAGGATATAACAATGTGCAAATTGCTTTCTAGTGAAACTTGCTCTGTTTAAGCGACTCTTTTAACCTAACCTTATCGGGTAGATAAGTTCCACAGTACTAAACGCTCTAATGACATCAACTGGCCGTCAAGAACTTACAACCGTTGAACTTTTTTTGAGCGATAATGCCAAGAATCGTTCCTATGTTGACAAACCCGAAACGTTTGAGTACATAAAAACTAATATCTGTCAGTTTATGGCCAAGATACAATAGATACCAAGATTATTTTTAATACATATGTAAGTAATAAAATAAATGGGAGAGTAAAGAAGTAGATAGACAGACAGATATAAAAAGTATTCGGAATTGTTAAATAAAATGAAACAAAGTGACATAAATTCTCGAAATTGTAATTTTAGCTTCGGGAACAGAAAAAAGTTTAACGGGCCCATATCAGGTGGATAGATTTATTCAGAACCCAAGCAAAACGTGAAACAAAGCAAAGCCAACATTTTTTTTCGGTGGTCTCTTTGATTTTGTAACTCATTTGATATTACACTTTTCTTTGGTTTTGATTTGCTTTACTTTTTGCTTCAGCTCTCAACAAATTTATGCACAAAGGAAAACAATTTCACGCATCAGCTCAAAGGTTACTGATGATTCCATTTAGCAATGAATGAAACTAGAATATGAGCCTTAGCTTTTTTTTGTTTTTGTATTTTTTTTGGTGTTATCACTGAGCAGTAAGCTCAGTGAAATTATTTTTTTTTTTATTTCGTAATGGTAACTTTTTGATTTATACAATAATGCCAGGAATTGAGTAGCTCAATTTCGAAAAATTTAATCTTACATTAGCTGGCAGTAAGAACTCGATATTATAGTTCTATTTAAACTCTTTTAGGTCCTACAATTTGAAGTGTCTTTTTTATCGATTTCACTTTAAAACAAATGACGTTTTGCCGCGCGCGAAACCTCTTTTTTTATTCTATCCATAATTTAATTTTCAAACGTGCCAAGGCTGTGAACGTAAAATGGTATAAGTTATTATTACGGGGTTTTTTCTCTTTTCTCTTTTACAACTGAAAGTGCAAATACGACAGAAACTTTGACAACCTACGTACAACAAGGCTTTTGACATTAACAGGCAGCTTGTCGGTTGGGACCTTTAAAAACAAATAAGCAATAAATATTGAAGAGAACAACAATAAAACTGACACTGGCGATAATTGAATGGTTGTTTGTTGATTGAAAATCAATTGAATTTGAAGCGTTAAGTTCAAGGTTTACAATTAGCGGAAAAGTGCTGAATGATTTAATTAATAGACTTTACACATTTCTGTTTATTTCACAGGAGATAAAACTTTTCCACTTTTAATTAAATTATTTTACGGTGCTATTTTTAACTCAAAATTTGTGCTAAATTCAAATATAAAATTTTTGTCATGTACTCGTAAATGTAATTTATTTCGTTTAATCTGGGTGATCGTGTTTTTTGTTAATTTTTTTATTTTTTATTATTCATTTAGTATCCTCGTTATAATGGGCAACACGCATTGTACATACATACATACATATGCATTGACATTTGGTGTGTGCGAGAACCACACCTTTTATTTATAGACCAAATATGTCCGATACAATATGTTGAAGTAATAGCGACATGGATGGTGCAGCACAAAATATTTTAGTTTCATCATTTCTACGTACGTACGCTCGGTATTGATTGATGTTTTGCTTGTTTTGAGCTTAAGTCGTTTTATGTTTATTCAACGTAAACATTATTAATATCATGGACAACAATTTAAATAGGTTAAGAAGTTAGTCCTACATTCTACACCTATAACATCACGTTAGCTTACAAAAATGAAGAGAAATTAAAAATTCTATTGTATTTGATGGGCCATGCTTGTCCGTCCGTCTTTGGTTCAAAAGATCTTGAAAAAAGAAATTCTGAGGAAATGTTTCCCCAAAAGTGGGAAAACATTAAAAATTCTCTTATAACTATTAGATATTCCGTCGAAAGTTTGCCTCTCTTTTTCCTTAGGGAATTCTGAGGAACCATAAATTTGTTTCTCAATAGAGAATAAAATCGAAAAATTAAAGAATGTCCAATTTTCTCCAGCCTTTATTTTTGATCCAAAAGATAGAAGCACAACTAAATATTATTAGGCACTTAAAATCTGGTGAAAAAGCTGAAGGCAAAGACACTGGTAGAATCAAAGTGTTGCCCTCAATGTAAGAACAATTCAAAGAGACAAGAAGTTCAAAGCTTACATAATAGATGCCCTTACGGAAGACTGGTTGCTTACTTGGATTGATGATCACACTCAAAGAAATAACCCATATTTTTAACGGCTTGAAGAATAAAAAATAGTGAGTCTTCAAATAGAGACACTTTTATTGCCAGTCGTGGTTTAAAAAAAAAAGCTGGTAGACATAATGTAAAGTTAATAGGATAATCCGTCAGTTCTAATACTGAGGTTATTTTAGATAATATCATCCTAATATGTATATCCTAAGTAAGTTCTAGTTTTGAAATAATACACCTGAATATCCTAGTGATTTGGAAAGGCTTTCTTAAGGAGAAGTGATTGCAATCGTTATTCTACCCAACACAACTTCTTGTTATCAGAGGATGGACCAATATAAATTTGCTCAACTCAAACTTCAATATCATAAACTTTAATTTTGAATACATACATTATATGAAACCAAAAAAGGAATTAAAATTATAAAAGAGTTTTAAAAAGAATGAAACATTTATCGTAGCATGAAGTTGATAGAAAATTGTGTGAAAATGTTTCAACAAAATGTATGCAATCTACTTGTAGTCACATTTTTTTTTGTGAAACCAGTATAGACAAAAAAGTGAAAAAATTTCAAATGTTAAAATAACACAGAGAACGAAATCCTAGCTGATCGTCTGATATTTTTTTTGTGATATTCACCAGTTTCCATTGAATAAAGTCGAAAAAAAAATTTAATTTTTGGAGGTGATCTCCATAAAAAATTCTTGAGAATTTCTCAGGTGCAACGTGACATTACTTCATTTAACATATAAAATTTATGTCGATCGGCCGACTTAAAATAGACATATACTAGCTAGCTATGTAACTATTGAAGTAACTTAACTTTCAATGCGATTGCCAAAATTCTTACGGGAAATTTCACAAACGTTATTTCCATCAATGATTTTCTGACAAAAACAGTAACACTTACTTCAAAGTTGTGTACACTATAATTATAGCCCGTCATTATCTATAATATTACGTCATCATTTTCGAACTCATACGCATGTATGCTCATAAATGTAATAATGGATTTGCCTGGCCCATTATTTTCCATATATACCCTTTTTCCTGGGAGATAAGGGGATAAATTTTGAATGCGTTTTTTTAGTTTAAATTTTTGCCTAACTAATGATACCAATATCGATAAAATACAGCGGAGGGTTATTGAGTTAGCGACAATAAAGTTAATATCGAAAAAAAAAAAAATTAATTAGGGTCTTCTTATTCGAGAACGACGATACAAACATTTTCACTGGAAACTCTGAGAATGGCTCAAAAAAAAAAGCTAAAATCGCTAATTTCGATTGGCATGCGTTAACTCGGATATATTTTCAGAAGCTCAAATTTGGAATTGTTTCACATTTTTGTCTAACATACATTTTCGAATAGTTGAGCGAGCTTTTTCACTTTTTTCCCATCGCTTCACCCTATTAATTATGATGTTGATTTCAGTTTGAAAGTTTGAATTTTTAATATTTTAAAATTAAATATCGATATTTTTTTACATCTCGAAGACGTGTATTGCACGTTTGCATTTCTAGCTCTACTATTTTATTATGTTTTTTTTTATTTAAATTTGAATTGCATAGATAAAAATAAATAAAGAACACAGAACGGGCACGCAATGCAAATGAGAGACAGACAAATATTTGGTTAGGTTGTTTCTGCTGTCAACCGCTGTATTTAATTCTTCCGCTGTGGTTTATGGGCGAGTAATTGTTGTGGCAGGTCACTATAAATCAGAAATAAATTACCACAATAAAAATAATCTAAAGCTCAAACCATATAAAATATGCAAAAATTTTGAGTCAAGATTTTCAGTTTTTTTTTTAAATTTTATACATGTTGTAGCATGAAATTATAATTTTCCTAAAAAATTATATTGAAAAAATTATTTCCAAAAAATTATTAATATTATTACTATTATTATTTATAGCTAACAATTTAAAAAAAGTTTTCAAGTGTATGTATGTATTTAATTAAACGCTTAATATCTTGAAAACTATGAAGTACATACTTATATACTATATGTATATAGGGTGTTTTATTTTTGGAGTGTAATACTTGCCAGAGTGAAAAAGGTCATAAAATCTGGTAACGCTGGTATTATTTATGCCTAGGAAGGTGTGCAATTTCTTCATGAAAAGATTAATAACACAACAACGCTTGAAAATTAATTAAATACACTAATTTATATTCACTTAAAATTCAAATGATTTTAGTAAGTTATGAAGTCAATTGACCGCCAAGATCGCGTGATATAACAACACTGATTTATTTTTTGTGGCAATATAGCAAAGTCATAGAATGTTGTCATTTGCTAAAAATTACTAAACAAGAGTCTAAAAAATATGGGTATTTTCTTGGAATTCTTTAAGTTTGCATTGTTAGGGATTAAAGTAAAAAAAAACTACTATATCTTTGAATCGAATTGGCCCAAAACTCAAAAATTTTCAATGTCAAAAACTTTTGATTTTTATAAGGGTTCCGGTTCCGAACCTAAAAACATAAATCGTCCCTTTGGTAAGGACAAATCTATTTATCTCTATCTACGGACTGGACTATGTAGCAGTTTTTTTTCCACCAAAAATTTGATTACTCAAATTTTGTACCACGTGTCATGCACCTTAAACACAATTGCGACAGACAACGGGAAACTCGTCGTCGGGTTGTTATGTGAACAGCTGTATCGTTGCTGCCTTAAATTTCGTTTAAATAAACGCAATTGCGTCGGACGACAGTAATCAGCTGTCATTTTTTGTTTACAAAAAATTCTTTTTAAGTAAAATATTTTTGTTTGTGCGAACGTGAAATGTGAATACGTGCGCGTAAATTGTTATAATAAAAAAAATCAAAACAGTAATGATAGATAAATGCAAATAAAAATGCAATTCTATTTCGTCACTGTTGGAAGGGAAAAATAAAAAAAATCCAAGTCAACAGGAATTGGTCGCACGGAGAATTGTTTTGATTTAGCTCTAAGTAAGTCTCTATTTATTTAGTTTAATTTGAATTTTTAAAATGACACTTTGTATATATAAACTAGTTTACCCAGCAGACGTTGTCCTGCCTTATCTGTCTCTCCATATCCATCCCTATCCTTATCCTTATTCCTATTCCTATTCCTATTCCTATTCCTATTATTATTCCTATTCCTATTCCTATTCCTATTCCTATTCCTATTCCTATCCTTATCCTTATCCCTATCCCTATCCCTATCCCTATCCCTATCCCTATCCCTATCCCTATCCCTATCCCTATCCCTATCCCTATCCCTATCCCTATCCCTATCCCTATCCCTATCCCTATCCCTATCCCTATCCCTATCCCTATCCCTATCCCTATCCCTATCCCTATCCCTATCCCTATCCCTATCCCTATCCCTATCCCTATCCCTATCCCTATCCCTATCCCTATCCCTATCCCTATCCCTATCCCTATCCCTATCCCTATCCCTATCCCTATCCCTATCCCTATCCCTATCCCTATCCCTATCCCTATCCCTATCCCTATCCCTATCCCTATCCCTATCCCTATCCCTGTCCCTATCCCTATCACTATCCCTTTGCGATTGAATTTTATATCTATAGTAAGATAGATAGTATGTGTCAATTAAAGTTCTTACTAAAATTTTTACACAAAATTCTATTACATAATTTCAGTGGGTGTGGAATAAGAACAAAAAGAAAAAAATAAATCATATTAAGATACCCACATATCATTTTTGACCCAGTTCCTTAGCAGCTGCATATCTATTATTAGGTGTTTTATACCTTCATAAGCGATTTAAACAATAAAAAACAATAACATGAAATCAATTTCCTAATTTAATTTAAATTTATATTCTGGCAGCGCGTCGATACTTTTGATGATGATGTATTTACGAGAAAACTTCACTCTACGCTACATCATTTATCTGCGAAATAAGAGCATGAAAATTTTCAACGCCACAATCCAATCAAGCAGAAAAAGCCAACAACAAAAAAAAAAAATATTGAAATTCCACTAAAAAGATCAACAACTCATAGACATCTGCATTTAAATGCCCACGTTTTCGCCTCCATGGAGCTCAGCGAGTGTATCTATTTATTATTCTAAAAGCAAATAAACAGGAAAAAAATATTCATTCACAGCTTCTTATTTTTCAGCTATCTGGGGGTATCTGAAGCTATCAACGCTGTTAGCCACTTGAGCAAATGATACTTCTCGATAAAAAAAAAATATATTATACAAAAACACAAGTACTAAACAAATCGTATTGAAATTGTACTTTATTTCACTTAAAATAAATATTTGTTGTATTCAACTAAACTGCAAAGTAAAATTAGCTAGAAAAATGGAATTGCCTACAAAGTTAGCTGTTCGGTGACACGTTGTAATGGGCTAAAATAGGAAATTTTTTTAAGTTAAAAATTTAATTTTTTTTATTTTAAAAATTAAATTTTTTTATGTTAAAAATTATCTTTTTCTTTTAAAAAAATTTCGATAGACCGATCTACGCGATTGAAAAAAAAAACTTTCGAAATAACGGACAAACTGATATACATACACAGTGCGACAATTTCCCACCTAGTTTTTATATTTTCTCAAATGTATTAGCTTACCAAAAAAAAGGTCAAGCCATACAAAAACAATTTTTTTATTGACTAAATCCATTTCAAACAATGCAGTCGGACTAACTTCAAATCTCGGAATTGGTTGCCGATTATATATGTTGTTTTTCAGAGGATATAAGAGGATACATATTCCCCCGATTTGATTAAAAAAATTTTTTTACGAAGTTATGCCCATTTAAAGTTTGTGTCAAAACTTGAAAAACCGCTGAAAATTTTTTCAAAATAGTCGCATTTTCATCGAAATGAAAATAAATAATTGTACGCACATATAGCTTTTTCGCTGACTACTTCTATGGGTTTTGAATGTTTTGTTTGCTTGACTTTGTCAGCGAAAAAGTTATATGTGCGGAACCACACAACCGGAATAAAAAATAAAAAAACTTTTTAATAAAATTTAAGACTTTCACAGTATAGGGTATACAATGTTGAAGCTAATACCCTTACAAGTTTTCTTTAGCTTCATTATCATCACAGTTTCAGTCACGAAACTAAATTATATTTCATGTGAATTAAGTAATTTTTATTGTTTTTTAATATCTACGTAATTTATTCCAGCACTAATTACATTTTATTTTGCTGTATGAGCTTTTTCAATCTTTTGTTTTAGTCTAATCATATGTTTTAATAAAAATCTGTTTTTGTGTTTATATTTTATGGTATTTGTGTTGATGACGTTTTCAAGATTTTTTTTTTTGGAATTTCTTAAGAAAAAAAGTATTTGATACAAAAAGTATTTATATTAAGCGCATGATACTGTTTGAATGGCAGAAAATATTTTTGCTTTTTTCGTCTTCATTTATTATAAACAAATTCTCAGTATATATTGACAATTCGTTTCATTTTGGAACTTCAATTGATGTGATGTCAAAACTCACGTAGATGCTACAAAAATATCAAACGTATGACTCATCACAAGCACAAGATACATACAAGTATCTAGCTACATGTTAAAGATAAAAAACCTATTCATTTTAGTATTTACAAAAAGTACATCAATACATACATAAGAGTAATTTCAAGGTTCATAATCAAATGCCATGCAATGCATATAAAGGGTGTAAATTACCAACCATAGAAACCTTAATATGTCACATAAAGTGTTCTTTATAAAAAAAAAAATAAAATTCTGTTTGCTGCTCTTTCATGAATATTAAAAAATGTTTACTTTTGTGTTTTATCCAAAAGCAAACAAGTTAAATATTGCTTTCATGTTAGAAATGTAGACAGTGAAAAGACCTTCTTGTAACAGAGCCTAAGGGTGATGTCAAATTTGGAACAGTGTTATATGCACTTAATGGAAGTTGGCAATGAATCATATAATGGATACAGTTAAGATTATTCAAAGTTAAACGACGCTTTTGGTAGCAATATTAAAGATATATTTTTCAATAAGAATGTCATGTACTTGTGAGTCCATAAAATATCATATCTTTGTGGATTGATCTACATTTTGTACATAACATTTCGTTTAATAAGTACCCGAAATTTGAGAACAATATTTTATGAAGATTTATTCATTTAATCATAAAAAACGATATACATTTCCAGCACACAATACCGTCGTCGAAACATTTCTTTAACACATAAACTGGCAAACTGGTTAATAATCGCTGAGATTTTGTTCAAAGAAGTGAGTCAATGATCTATTCGTTTTAGAAAAAGTTCAGTTCCTTTAGAATAGGGATGACCAACTGCGGTGCCCAAAAGTCGACAGCGCGCTGACGTTTACAACAGACTGGCCAATACTGGTTACTAAAGCGCTAGTTTTACGCGAAACGTTTCACATATATTTTTGTTCAGCGTCGCCACCTGAGTCAATCTAGCTAAGTGCGTGGAAATATTGATTACATCAAAATAAAGTGAAATATTTGGATAAAATTTTCAACGGAAACGTGAACACTACCACGCCCACATCTAGTTAATGTAGTGTAGAATATTTATTTTTGACCTTACTAAATCAATTTATTCCATTGGCACAAAATCCGTTGTATTAATAACGCCATAAAATGATAAATTGTAAGCAAAATAAGACCACAAAATACATACCAAAGTATAAAACAAGATATAATGCATTTGTAGCACAAGACTGAAAATAAATTTATTTTTAAGTCCATTTGATTATGTATACATTACTTTTTTCATCGATAATGATTCATCAAAGCTTCACCCACCCATTTGAATAGTTTTTTGCAACGCAGGGATGTTATTTCTCCCTGCCTGAGTAACTATATAATCACTTAGGCGGGTTGTTTCGATATTTTATGTGGAAAGAGCTTTTTATAGAACTCAAAGCGATAAATATTTAGCTGTTAGAATAAATAAAATGCAAAAGTTTACCACAAGTTGAAGAAACTTCAGTTCGAAATGAGTGAATTGACCTAAAAACTTATTACTGCGAGAAATTGTGCCAAAATTGCCAACGCCATCATTACCAAGAAGAGTCCAAATTCAAGTTAAGTCGAAGTAGCATTTGACACGCAAAGTGAGAATTAGTTATGAATGTTAAGTGGTGTGGGACTGGCATATGCCAGAATACAATATCATGTTCGAGTACATGAAAACGTTTGAGATTTTAAGTAAACTGCATGCAATAGAGTACATATACAAATAGCGAGTTGGCAATTCCACAAAGCTATGCTTTCTAATACATTTCAAGTGTTGGTAGATATATTGTGTGGCAACATTTTTTGCTTAAAACCTTAAATTGAACAGGGTGTCTAATTTTGAATTTCTACCTAAAATTTCTTGCATACTAACAATTTTGTGGCAAAATTTAAAGGAGTTTTATTTTAAAAATTCAATAACTTAAACTTTGGCAAATCTCTATACTTACATTCATGTTTTTATGTAGTGATATTTACTACAAGTTTTTATCTTTTTATACTGCGTCGTTTTCCGACAAAGTTTAGGTAAGTTAGCTAGAGACTATTTTCGTTTGACGGGCAATATGGCATAAATTTTAGTTTTGTGGTTTTTATTTGAAAAATTAATGCATAAACGTCATTATGTATTACATATTACAGGTCTGCATGAGTGCACTCGAAACGAACATCAAGCCACTTTCAACGTTGCGAGTCCATCGAGTCCTTGTGCACGAAAACCACAAATCAAATCATAAACAAATCGAAACTCTAAGCAAGCGAGGTGAGTGTGTACTTGCAAATAAATCGCAAATAAAATGTTCTGCAAGTTCAAACACTCGAAATTTATTGCTTTCGGGAGTTTATATGATGATCGTTTCGAGTGCACTCATGCAGACCTTTATTACATATACCCATAATTTTTTTTTGTTTTGCATCAATCACCTTGGCACTCTGCACTTCTCTTCAACTTTTTCAATGTTCTCAGTTAAATTTCAACTTTTTCCATATTCTTCAATAGGTACAATTCGATAATTTTAAACTTTTTCAATATTTTTAAACTTCTTTTTTTATGCCTGTCAATAGTTTTCTACTTTCTCGATGATTTTCGATAGTTTTCGGCTTTAATCAATTAATCTGTTTTTCGACATATTTCGATAATTTTCGACTATTATTGATGTTTTTCGATAATTTTCAAATTTTTCGTTGTTTTCTGATAGTTTTTGACTTTTTCGATGTTTTGCGACTAAGTATTATAGGTTTCCGATACATGTATATCGATAGATTTCATCTTAAATTTTATTAAATATAACAGTTGAAACTTATCGAAAAACATTGAAAATCGATTAGTCGAAAATTGTCGAAAAAAATTTCAAAAGTCGAAAACAACGAAACTTATAGAAAATAATCGAATAATATTAATATTATTCGAAAGTTACTGAAAAAGCCTAAAAAAAATTTAGGATACATAGTTAAAAACTATTGAAAAAGTCGAAACATATCGGAAATCATCAAAAAAACCGATAGTTAGTCAAAAAAAAAATCGAAAAAACCAATAAGTCGAATAACATAGAATAAGGTGATCAAGTTCGAAACTTGTCGAAAAAACCGAAAAAAGTCGTACCTTAGCGAAAATTATCGATATAGTTTAAACTTATCGAAATAGTTGAAACTTATCGAAAATGATGATAACAGGCTGAACTTATCAAAAATAACGAAAGTTAGTGAAAGTTATACAAAAGTCAAAAATTATCAGTTATCATAAAATAAGACAAGTACAGCTCGAGCAAAATCGAAAATGCCATTTATTTTTAATCAGAAATCTAAAAGCCAATTTATAACGATAATGCATTGATTTTTATTCTAAGCAACGTAATCGCTACGTCCCTGATAAAAAGTAGTGAGAGTTAAGAAAAATAGCACATAAATAATGTTGGCCTTAAAAATGCATTAAAAGTACAATTTCACTGAAAGAAGAAAATCAGAAATAAAAAAAAACAAAATGAGACTAAAAATGTGTACAATAGTACTTTAGAACAATAGAATGAATAAAACTTTACATTGCAGAATGTAAATGTGCACTTTGCCATTTCAGACACAATTTAACACGATGGGTTTTTTTCGTTTTCAACATTGTTTGCATGCATCAAATTGCAAACATTTTCAGCACTTTCAATTTCATTTTTCGTTTAAGGAGGGGGGTTGCGCACATTTCAAAGAGGAAATACGAGTAGTGAATAGTACGCGAGTTCACTAACGCCACTATGACAAACAACACGTAATATGATGAATGCACAGGGCGTCAGTGAATGTTGGAAGGTAGTAAATTACAGAAGAAAAAAAATAAATAAAAATATAAATGAGAGCAAAACAAAAAAGAGGAAGGCCTCATGAAACAAATTATAAAGTAATTTAACTGCAAACGCGGCATATCAGAGTATCAACTCAGGCAGTCGCAACATGCAAAAGGTTAAAGAACTTTTTGCTGTCGCGTTATCGATGTTGATACAGCGCAAACACCAACAAATTTGTGCAAATCAAAGTTAACAATTTAATCAAACAAATTAGATTGTTAAATCTGCAAACATTGTTGACATCAAAGATGATATGACATGCGCATAAAATGATATTTGCGCTAAAAATATAGTATTTCAACTTAAGAGCATCCCAACGGTATGCCTTAGAGCAGCGCCAGATTAAGGTAGGGCATGGGACGACTATAGCTCCGAGCTTAAGGGGGCCCCATCGATAGACTTCATAAAAGCCTACTGGGGGCCCCTTTATTATAGGTCGTATTTAAGTTTCTTGGAATGAGCTCTGGTTTTTGGTCAGTAATTTTTTTAGATAACAAAATGGATGATCCAATATGGTGACCCAAAGAGATCCACTTCCAGAGATAAAACTTATTTTGTAAATAATCTTATAATTTGATTCATAAAGCATAAAGTTATGTATGGAATAGCATATCAGGTAAATTGCCTCTACGGCTTTGCTGCTACATACGCAATTTTTTGTCGAAATTTTCCATGACCGTTTTGCGTAACTGTGGCTGCATATTGTTGATACAGCGCTCAATTTCCTCCATCAAGGCGTGCGTGGTTGTAGACTAGTTGGCATAGACCTGAGACTTCAAGAAGTCTCTAAAGAAAAATGTCAAACGTCGTTAAGTCGCACGATCTGTGCGGCCAGTTATGATCACTAAAACGGAAAAAGTTCAAGTATGTACTCGTAATTTTTGCATTCGGCATCGAGTGGCTTGTTGTCTCTTAGTGCGTTGGCTCAGACAACAGATTTTTTAAGTCGTGTTGCTTTGCGCGCTGAATTTAAACAACAACCACAATTTGAACGACGTATGCCACTAAGGGACGAACGCAAAACAATTCAGAACATATTTGAACAACGTTGACGGCGAAATACGAGTCAGAGCAAAAACGAAGTCAAGTCATGTCATGAGATCGTTCTGTTTTGTGCGAGTCTATTCATGACTCGCAAAATATCAATAGAACCATTGTATTCGACAATGAGTACAATAACTGTTGACTCAGTAAGAGCACTCGTGCAGACCTCTAAATACGTATTTAATATTAGCCGTGTATTTTTTTTAAGCGGTTACCCGCTAAAAAAACATTTTGTATGAGAATTTTTATTTAGTCGGCGATCTTATCCAACCATCGTAAATTATTGATTTTTTTTTCTTAACGAATCGCTAAATTTAAATTATAAATTGCTTTGATATTCGATTTCCTGTGAGTTCATTTTACCCAAGCTAAACTAATCAAAGCGGATATTTGAAAATGAGAATACTAATAGGATAAAGAATTTAAGAAGCCACATAAGATTAAGAAATTCATACATACATATGTTAATCATATATTCTACTAAAAATAATATGATAAGCTGCCTTTTAACTAAAAACGTATCTTTTATTTTATAATACACAATGCTTTCTCATGAACTCGTATGAAATTCTCAAATGTACAATAGAAAAATTTCTTGGATAACATAACAATTCTCACCAGACATGCAAATAAACTTATGAATTTATAAATTGATAATTTAATATTCAGACTTAACTTGTACTTGTGTTGCATTTTAATGAAGAAAAAATTTCCCAAAAGAGTTGACATAACAAAACAAAAACAAAAACAAAAACAAAAGGCAGCCAGTCAGCAACTCCGGAGAGAGACGGATTAAATGTTTCGTCATTTTAAAAGACTTGAATAAAAAGTAGAAAACAAGAAAAATAAAGTGGAAATGAAGTTCCGGAAAACTCATCAACCCACACCCACAATTGAGTCGTCCAGCGTAAGGAAACGTTCGAGAAGTCTCGACAGGAATATACAACAGTTAGAAAAAATGGGAGGAAGTGGCTTAGCTGCAACAACGAACGCCGCAGGAAAAGCAAGACGTTAAAAAAGGATGGCAGTTGCCAGTCAGCAAGACAGGTTAATGGTGTTCATTCTGTCTAGTTATTGCATTTTGAAACGTTCAAAATGTGGCAGGAGTTGAATGGCCATTTGCTTTGTATTTTTTAATTTTATTGCGAATTAATGGAAGACTCATGTTTAGCTTTTTATAGGTATGCATTTAGTGGTTGCAAAAATTAGTCATTTCATGACTAATCAGGCGTGTTTGTAATTTCTAGACGAATTCATTGAACGACTGAGTGAGTGAAAAGCTGCAATTTTGTTTATTTTGCTGTTTAATGAACTATAATACAATTATAGTCAAAATTGCTGTGGAGAAACAAATTAAGATTAAATATTTCTTCTCAAGATATACAAAATTCAAATAACAGTAACTTTAAGGTAGCTTAATTGTTGCTCTATTATTTAAATTAGCGCCTAAAACTATGCAATTCAAAATTTATTGTTTGTTAATACATTTAAGTGACTAAAGCTACAACCTGTTAGATAGCATAGTTTTAGGCATTCATAAAAATACAAAAGCGAAAATTCTTACAAGCCTTAAAAAAAAACGAAATCATAATAATTTTCTATGCTAATTCTTCTTTGGCACGATAGACTTATGTATGTGGCGCCTCTTTTTTGGCGAAATAGAAAACAGTTAGTTGTTAAGAGTCAAATACATTTCATTTATCACATTGAGGCTTAACTCAAAATAAGGTTGGGTAAGGTTATATTTTGACAATTTTATTCTGCACATAAAATTATCTTCTTTCAATAATTAATAGTATTGGCAACCGAGCCCATTGTGATTTTGAGCATCAAGGCATTTAAATTTTATTGGTATAATTTAGTTTTCTGCATTAAAAGTTATGTATTTTTTTGTGATGGTATAGGGATCGGTTCGAACAAGTTTGTCTTTTTCAAATGGCGTTGAGTTTTCTAAAATATCTTTTTTTACCCAATAAATTTTCAGGTACAGAGAAAATCACAAACATGAAAAAAGACTATAACAAATGTACATCTAAGGAGAACAAACCGACAGCAGATTTAAAAAAATATTATAAATCCATGACACCCTGTAAATAAAAAATTTCAACATAATATGTACATAGAATAATATTTTTCATGTCAATGACATCTGATTGCATTCCACAATAAAAATATTGCCGCATTAAAAGGACAAAAACTTTAATGGATGGAACGGCAATAAAATGAGGATGAAAAAGAAAAAGAAAAAAAGTTTCAAAAAATCAACAAATTTAGTAGCTGTCTACACACGGCAACTGAAAAAAACAAATGACGTTTGCTACTTTAAGGAACCACAAAAAAGAGGGAAAACCAACCAATACCACAAAAACAAAAAAATCCACCAGCTAGCAGATAATAAAATGTTCATCTCAACTTACAGCAAACAATTCGAAGGCGGATGAAAACGGAAGGAAACGTAAAAGCTAAGCGTGCAGCAACTGCCATGAAGCAGAAAAATAAGGACAATGACGCTCATAAAAATAGCAAAAATATAATATAAGTAAACACAAATGAAATGGAGAAAATTGCAAAACATAAAAAAATAATTTAGCTCTGTGCAGTTGGATTGCTTCCATTATTAAAAGTAACATATTATTCTTGCAAGTCTGAAATATAGTATGTACATTTAACCAGGCCTACCTTGAATTTTCTTTTGCGATTTGGTTCGAGAAATTTTATTTTGAAATCAATTTTGTTTAAATTTTAGTACGTTATGCATGGGAACGACCTATCTCATACATACACTGGGCATGAAGTGGGCCAAAAAATTATAGGTCAGAGCTCCAAAAAATTTTTTGGAGGGTATTATCACTTTTAACATAGGGCATACATGTAACTTTTTTTTTTTGAGTTGTAGCCCTAGTTGCATGAGGGGAAGTTATCAAGACAAAAATCCAGTTTACAAAGCAGTGATGTCTTTAAAATAGCTTGGTATCGTAATTAAAAAAATACTTACTTTGTCTTTGTAGCGATATTTTGGTTTTATAATATCTTGCTAGAGCCAGTTATAGGACCATAATAAAGTGAGACGCAAAAATGTCTTTAATATGCATTTTAAAGCTCATAATAGGCTGATTATAAAGACATTAGTTAGCATGTCTTGTATGTGTTACTACACTGTAAACTATAAAGACACACACGAGATATGCGTTCTCATGATTTTATAAGTTCATTCTTATATATATAATATAAAGACACACAAAAGACATGCCACCTCATGTGTCTTTATACGAGGCCACATTATTGTGAATTTTTTTTTCTTTTGAAGGCGCTCTACCAAAACAAATGTGAGAAAAATATGATTCGGCTTTAACGTATAATATATCACAGATAGCTTTGTGGTTAGCATACAGGATTATGGATCGTTGAGACATGGGCTCGAGACCGGCGCATTAATCGTAAGTAAAAATTAAATTTGAGAATTAAACAAAATTAAACATAACTAGTACAAGTCTATAATTAAGAACTCTAATTATATCATATAAGTTGCAATCATACATTTTTACTCTTCAAGGACTTTCCGTTTAAAGCTTTAAAGTCGCTATTTTATATTTTTCCTTTTTCCTCGTTTTATTGATTATTTGAAAGTGTATGTATGTGTACGTGGTATTTTATTTTTATTATTTTACTTTCCCTTATACTCGTTGATATTTCCATGACTTTATTAGAATTTTCTATTGGTGGTGGTTGATGTTTTGTGCTGTTCAATGTTGTATCCAAAAGGAAAAAGATTGCATTTTTAACCGTTTTGCTGGAAAATTCTATCATAGAAACTGATGTCATGGCGCCAGTATGGAGCCATCTTTCCTTTTATTTATATGAATACTTTTACAGATGCTGCATAGCATTATAGAATATTGTGTACACGTACATATATGACAGTAAAATTATTTTATTTTATTTCGTTTTATTTTGCAGTGACATTTTTAATTTAAATTGCATCATACGGGCTAAAATAGAATTTTAACCAAATATTTTGAAGGTTTATTTATGGGTTTGTTTGGATACAAAAGTAAACCTTGGAGAGATTATTTTTCGCAAGTTTCCACAAAAATGTTGCTAAAACTTAAGGTGATAATCCGACTTTACTTGATTTTTTGTATTAGATCCTAACTACTATCCTTTTGTCGGATTTGGTTGCGACAAGACTTTTCTTTAAAAATGCCCTAGAAATTATTTAACAGTAACCACTGTTTATTATGCCCAATAATTTATGAACTATAATATATTGATAAATTAAATTCAATTGTGTCGTACACAGAAATATGGGACTACTATCAGAAGATGGCCAAATATGTCCTCTTCAAACCAGTACAAATAATCAGGGATCATGATTTTATTATCTACAATTCGCATTATTACTTAGCATTTTAAATACTTTGAATAACCTTAAAAAATATTACTAGTTTTCATTTCTTAAATAAGACTAAACATATTATAGCAGTTTTATTTTTATTTACAAGATTTTTTTTGTTTTGATAAATTATTAACATTTTCTTTTAAAAGTTCTTAAATTTTACTCATTCACCGGGAAATTCGATTATCTGAAATGCTTCCGGTCCCGACTATCCCGGATAATCGAGATTCGACTGTATTTTGAAAGTAAAGGAAATCATATTTCCATTTTGTTAAATTTCGACAAAGTATGTGTTAAGGTAGGTAAGTACAGAGGATATAGTGAGTAAGACCTTTAGAAAACAGCGAATAATGAAGTGTCTATAATTTGCCATTATACAATTGAGGTTTCTAGTAAATAAAAATGACTATTTATTCGATATTCTTTAAGTATGAATACACTATCCTTTACCTCCCAGTTACAAATATTTTTTTAATTAACTTTTTAAGTATTGTAATCAGGTGGACATAATGGTTCTATACTTCTATATAGGACATAGAAATAAGGAAATTCGATACTACAGTAACCTAAACAAGAGTTCATCGTAAAGTATTCGACCAAGAGCAATAGCCTGGAATAAAGCCTAGTGTCAGCAAATGGTATATAAATATCACTGTATAGTTAGCATAAATCACGACTTTTTTCTTAGTTTAGTGGTGTTGATATACAACTAAATATTCTTGATAAATAAAAAGAATATATTCAGTGCTACACCTGCCGCCTAATTATTCTGAAACTTCAAAAAACTTAATGAAAATCATATATGTATGGCTTAAACATTACTTCATCTGATATAAACAGGAATAAAAGCTAATAAACGCAGAAATCAAATATTTAAGAACTACGAGTAATAACAAAAAAAAGTAAATGTAATAGTTATGTTATGAAAGCATGTTATCCTATTTTTGATAAATGGAATTTTTTCAAGTTTGTTTTGAAATAACTACATATATCTACTTATTACAAATAAAAATATTTACTACCAAATAGATAACAAGGAGAAATATGTAAATAAAATACGAAACAGATTTACTTAAGTAATTAATAGCAGATAACAAGTTTAAAGAGAAATCTTAAAAGTATAACAGGTGTAGACAAATTACTAAAGAAAAATGCAAATAAAATGCGGAACATATTGAAGAAAATATAGACAGCAAAATAACAAGAAAACAAAATATTAATGAAAGAAATTATCATAATAACAATAAACATCATATGAATAAAGTGAAAAAGAAAAGAAAAAAAAAAATAAATATATACGAGTCCAAATATACATATGTATATAAAAAGAAACACAAAAAATAAAAAACATTGTAAGACAGGTTTTAACGTACGAGAAGCAGACAAAAAGAAACAGCAGCTTAAAAACTGCCCTCGAGATGAGGGTTCTAATTTTGTTAATATTGCAATCAGGAATTAAGTGGTATTGCATATCTAGAGTTGCCATATATTGATAGTTAAGTATGAGTGTTATTATTATTGAAAAAAAAAACCATTTTATTGAATATAATGTATATGCGTATTGGATAGCATCGGTACGTTCATAAGATTTTTACGTAAAAAAAAATTATCATTTAGATAAGACCTGTCGAGACTGTATAAACACAGTATATTTTACGCATCATTACAATATTAAGACTTAATGTTTTTCTCCAAAATCCTATCAAAATGTCACTCTACTAACATGTTTAATTCACCACTTTGTTATTCCGAGCATTGCAAAGTTTTTTAATAACTAAGCACATTTGATTAAAATTATTAGCCCTAAGGTATGCATGAACTTCGTACTACGAAGTGGTTGCTCCACCCACCTAGCATGAATGTTTGAATTTCTTGTTTTTTAAAGATTTAAACTTTTGTAAAAAGGCTTAGTTCAAAGTTTTAATCAAATAACCAACAAGAAATTTAACTAACTAGTTATTCCTGTTTTTATAACTTGATTTCAATATCGGGAAATCTTTAAAAAAACGCGATCTAAGCAAAAATGTATGGGATATTTTGACGATTAATGAAACGTCCTCAAATATCACCGCTTCCACGAAGGTTTCTAATCTTTAATTTCCTTTTCCAACGTTCTCTTCTACGTGGCTTTTGGCCTGTCACGTGCTTTGCTACCTTGTGGACTTCAATCAAGGGCTTGACGACAGATTTCGTCAGATGGCTTTCGAAGAGTGTGTTCAATCCAGCTCTATTTGTGTTGCTTGATCTCATTTGCTACAGGCATCTGGTTGCATTTTTGGTGTAAATCATCGTTTGAGATGGTATTAGGCCACACTTGTACATTGCTCGTCAGCTGTTCGATGAGAAGCCATGTCTCGTATCCATATAGCAAAACTGATTTTCGTCTAAATGGAAATAAGCGAAGAGTTCTAAATTCGGTTTAGTTGGGCGAACGTGCCTTTGGCTTTTGCTATTTTATTGTTAGATAAAATATCTTGTTCCGCCCTGGACAATGCTTCATCGGGTACGCTAGACAGTGTCGCATCAAACAGTATGGTAAGTGTCATATCAGGTTTGCCTGGTCCGGTTGCCCTGGCTCCATGAGTTACCAAACCTTTCCGGAGATGATTCAAGTCCATACCGGATTTCTAATAGGGCAAAACCGTATGCGATCTGAGCGAAATATTCTATTCGGGTAGTAAACCCTTCATTTGAAACATAAATATTCTAATAGGGTCCTTTTCCCTCCTGCTCTCCTTTTAACGGTAGCGATAACAGTACACGTATTACGGATCATTTTCTAGTCCTTAAATTTAGTAATTTTGCAATAATTTAAGATAGTAAATAAATGGTTGTGACAAGTAAATGTTATTATTTTTTCGTTATCTCCAAAAAATATTGGGGATATGCCCTAATGCATTGCACCAAAAACAGCTCGATTTGTAGCTGCTGCTGCAGTTCCTGGCCAAGTTGAATCCATGCACTTGAGTTAAGTGAAAGAGAGATTTCAATTCCAATGCCAATGCCAAATAAACAACAACGTAAACAGGAAAAAATTCAAATGCAATTTGTAGAAAGTTGTGTTTTTGATAAAATCAATAATAACAAAGACAACTAAATTAAATTGCATTACGTATTACATACAACATACCTTTGATATTTATTTAGGAGTTCTTGATACTGCACAGTTTGTTTTGACCCTTTATTCTATTGCATATACACAATTTTTTAAGATTATTTATTCCAATTGATTTTTTTTCTTCTTAATTTCTTCAGGAAGTTATTACCAATTCACATAAATTTATTTTTATTTTCATTTTATTTACTTTGCATTGATGTTAATTAATTATTCACTAAATTTCACATTAATGAAAACAAACAAAACACACGACTTCACATGTGTTTATTAGCCAGACACATGCTGTTGGGGGAGTTTTTCACGCTTAATTACAATAGAAAAATCAAAAAAACAATTTTACTGTTAAAGAATTTTTATCGAGATCCGTTACACAAACCACACGTACAAAAGTCGCTCAACTTCTGCTCAAATTATCAACTTCAAAAATCGTGAACAGCTGACAGTTGGAGCATTCGTTGGGGAATTGTTTTTGCTGTTGCATTTTGTTTCGGTTTTCTATTCTTCTGGACTCATTCACAATAGACAATTTTTTAAATCTGACATCTACGTAAAACAACTTGACAGTTCTGTAAAACAACTGGATTCATTCACAATAGACTTAAAAGAGAATATAACTCGTTCATACTCTTTCTAATATTGTTAATTAAAATATTTTTTTTCTCCATGTCCGTGAAGTATAAGTCAAGGTAGTTATATAGTTAGCGCTGACGCGCTTTTCAGCATGACATGGAGGTGAAGAATAGTTTAAATTTTCACGCGAAAATTCCAGGTTTCGCGCAGTTCACTCCGTTTGTATTTTCCAAAAGTGTGGCATTGCTTTTTTAGTTTAATTGTGAATCGTTGCTGTCATTCCTGACAGTAGTTGCAACGCGCGAGTTTGCAAATCGCCATTTTGTTATAGGCTCCCACTCTTCTGCTGCTTGTATTGCACTAAAAGACGTTAGTTTAAAAGAGACAGCTATATAAAACAAAGTTAAAATTGCGGCTTTTTTTTTGCAACAGCTCGAAGATTATTCGGCATAAGCGCATTCCGTTGCAAAAAGCAAAGGTTGTGAGTTAAAAATTTATAGCAAATAAATTGTAGCTTAATTTGTTTAAGAATAACTGGAAATAGTAAAAAATATAAAGTGAATATCAAAGCTAAATCTTTCAATTAATAGAGGAACGGGTGCTCAACAAAACTACTTTCGGTAAGTTAATAGAAACAAATATCTTTATCACAAACTACTTTTAGTTTTCTGTGTTTTGGACACGTTTTGATTAATTGTCTAATTGCAAAATGAATTTTTATTTTTCTAAGGAATAAGGAGAACTCTTTAATGTTTATATCAACCTGCACCGCTGAAGTCTGCTTGAGACTTCTGTGTACATTGTATGGAGTTGAATGAACTTATTCGCTTTTTTTTGTAATCTTTGAATTTTGCAATTTATTTCATGCATGTATTGTTTGTTTTTGTTTAAATGCGCTGTGCATTTAATAAGTAGGTACTTCGCTGTACCGTTCACATTTGATTATATTGTATGTAAAAACTGCAGTTTCGCTTTACAGCGAATACGTCGCCCTGTAAATGGTTAACGGTATTAACCCTTTGTTAATTATGTCAGTGGCGTACTAGGTGGAAGATATCTTGCTCTAGGCGTAAAGGCTTGCGGGCGCCACAATAGTAATATTAAAATCTAACCCTGTTTCCAATTTTGATGCAATTTTATCATATTCGCGATCTAACAATTCTTGTTTATCCTCTTAGGGGACATCCATTAATTACGTGAGGTGTTTTTTTGAAAATTCGGAGGGGGGGCGAGGGGGCCCTTGGTGAGATTTGGTGAGATCTGGCGGGACACCCCCCCCTCCTCCCATGAAATTTAAATGATAATTTTTAATGTAATTCTATGCATTAAAACGTTGACGTGAGGTTTTCCTTGAACCCCGCCCCCCCTTGGTGAGGGGGAGCTCCCTATTTTAGTTCACGTAATTAATGGACATCCCCTTATGTGCTTTTTGTTTGGCATTTGCGACAAACGAAAAAGTTTTTACCTCGTCTCTTTGGTTTTTCCCCTCTTGCCAACAAACAAGGAAACTTTTTGTCAAGAGTTTCCCCTGTGTAAACGCCGAGAATAAATCGAAAATGTATAAAAAATTTATATGCCGTTTGGTCTTCAAAATATCTGGTTAAGTGTTTTTTTTTGTCTACTTGTGAGGTTATGTATAGAAATCAAAAAAATTTGTCCATTATATGTTTAATAAAAACATCATTTAGTTCTATTTTTCCTCTTTATAATGAGCATAAAAATGGTCATCTAAGTATGATTGTCCCTCGCAAAGTTACAGCTATTTTAATCCATTTGGTTTCTTTGTGATGGCTCAGAAATCAGCTCTTCACAACTTATCATGAAATGTTGAATTTTGTTTTTCCAATTCCGACGGAGCACCCGGTGTAGCTATGTACGTTTTCTTAATTCCGTTCCTGCCTCGGAATTCCCCCGAATGCACCAAATGAGATGCCTAAAGGCCTGAACCCATAGATTCCGCCAGGTCCGTTGCGTCAACGTATACAACTGACAAGACGGAAATGAAGGAAGAAGACGGTCCAATGAATACGTCTGCAACGCATTTCAAGTCAGACGAAAAATCAACAAACAACTCTTCGTTTGATAAATTTGGTAATTTCTCCTGTATATTCTGCTTTTATGTATTTTTTTTTGTGTGAAAATTTTTATTTTCTTATCTTTCTTTTTTATTTATATTTCGCACAAACTCGCAATTTCAACGTACGTCAAAAGTTGAAAATTGCCCAACTTCTTCCGTTGCGTTGACGGATAAGGTTTGATTTGGCCACACTTAATAAGTGTCAGTTATATACTTTGACGCAAAGAACTTGAGGGACTCTATGGGATCAGGCCTTAAAAAAATAGACCTGACGAGACGATAGCAACTATACGAACATTTGCACTCGTTACGTCTACTTTTACATTTTACCCACAATGCTACGTTAGTTTAGTGTCGGCCAAACGGCTTATGACGAGTAGTGACGGATTGAAGTTCGGTTCTTACAGAACAACTCGTCTCGTCAAAATGTTTCGTTCATTTTGGTTATTAACATTGATTCACATAAACTCACGTCTATTTTGGTTTAGGCTTAAGTCGCGTTTGCGTTGAACAACGTACCTTATTCATTTTTAATCTTACTAAATTACATGTTGAATAAAAAAAAAAATAAAAAAGGAGGACAGCATTAGCAATGAAACGAGCCCTTATTTACCCAAAATTTTAAAAGTAGACCTTTTAAAGATCAGAGATAAAAAAAAATAAAAATGTTCTGTTTGTTGTATTAAACAGTTGCTCGTTATTTATCTTAAATTTGTTTAAAAAAAATATTTGCTTGGCTTCATTTAGATGCTAATTCTATAATGTAGCTGTGTTTAGCAGTATGTCCATTTGTCATTGAATTTAATTAATTTAAGAAATAAACTGGCTTAAATAATTTTTTTTTTCTGACCGTGTTGTTGAACTTTGTTAAAATATGCGTTCTATATTTGTCGATTTAAAAAGCACATTTAAGGTTCATTGAAAAGAATAATCCATTTTATTTTGATTGCAACTGTTTAATATATCTGGTTTTGTTTTCCCTAAAGAAATTTGGAAAATCGAGAGTTACGCAAAACAGATTAGTACAATTTTTTCAGACTAACCGATCAGGATCTTTAACTACATATATTATATTTTTTGCTCAAAATAACACCCAAAAATTTGTTTTCTTTACACTAAAAACTACTACGATTACTATAAAATTTTTTTTTTTAAATGTTAAGGAAAAAAAAGGCTTTTCACAAGTCAAAAACTGGAATTAACAGTATAAAACTGACCATCGAACCATAATATTTGATTTAACAATGTTTCCTCTTCATCATACTTTTCGAGTAAAATTCGCGTTCGAGCTTTTTAAGCAATTGCCAGTGGCAGGAGGCTGCCACCGCATACCGGGGTAATTTCGTTTAATTTTAATTCCTTCCACTAAATCAACAAACATTCCCAAGAAGCTACATCTTTGTAGCAATTTCTCCAGGTGCTGACCTAAATGAAGTCCTTGTTTGATAGACTAATTTCGAAGTTTTATTTTCTAAGGCATCCTTGGATGAATACAGCAAGTATTAGTAAAAATAAATCTACGTTTTTTAGTGAATAGGATTTATTTTTATTGGTTAATTTTATTTTTAATTGTTATAATATTAATAATAATTAATAAGGCAAAGCGTTTACATAAAAATACAGTTTTGGTTTATATTTTTTTAATAATATATGGTTGTATGATTTAAAATCATATAATTACTTTCAATAAATTATGATTTTAAACTGTGAAATGAATAAAAAATCATTTTTGTTTATGTTTTTTATGAATAAAAATAATAAATACATTGTACACATTTTAATTGTTATTTAAAATAAATTGCGCAATATTTTTTAATTATTTCGTTGTAATATATGAAAAATAGTAAGATTTTATTAGCTTTAGGATTAGTTTATATATGTGTATAGAACAGTATACATATGTAGGTTTATATTTTATACTAATTAGGGCGCATTAGGATAAAGATGGGTTCTTTTTATACTTATGAGAAAGTGTGTTTAATATGTATGTATGTATATATTTTTTGCTTTAAACTTTAATTAAGTTATAAATTACTAAAGTACAACTTTGCAGCATACGTATTTAAGTAAATTAAGAATCTCAAAATTATTTTTTCACTTCGTTAAGTGTTCAACTTAATTTCTAATTAATTGAATTTAAAGTCAAATGCTGGATAGCTTAAACTTGGTTTCTTAGAAACGCTATAAACAGTTATCAGAATAGAAGGCGCAAATTTAATATACAGTAAATTTCAATGGAAAAAAAATATATTAAGGCAAGCATTTATTTTTGTTTCTAAAATATATCAATGCTTAAAAATGTAGCTTACTAAATGGTACCCTTTTGTTTTTTTTATTTCCAAATTTTGTTTTCCACAAAATATTGTTGAAAACTTTTATTTTAATATAAAAAATTGCGTGGGGCTTTGGGATTGTTTCTTTTTGGTACATTTTGGTTTTATTCAATTATTGCTACCTTAATTTTTAATGTTTCAAGCTTGCATTGCTACATTGTAAAATTGTATTTTTTTTTTAAATTAGTACTCAATTAAATACTAACATTAATTTATTTTCATTAAACTAAGGTAACCGAAACAAAATCCTTGTTGTGGTTTATTTTATTTGATATATTTATGGTTGTAAATATTATATATAAATAATGTGTAATTTAGATTAGCTTTTCTAATTACTAAAATTGTGTCTAAAGTTTCCCATTTTGCTTTATTTTCATAAGCTATTTCAAGTTTTACAATGTATTGTTGGAGTTTTTATTTTTTATAACTATACCATCTTCTCTGCTGCCTCTACCTCCAACAACATTGCGTTTAACTAAATCATTAACGCAGAGAAGGGATTGTAACGCATTATTTTTGATAGTAATATCCAGAGTACTGATGTTATCGCACAAAGTACAACGCCACCCCAACCTAAGTCTAAACTCCATGATGTTAGAAATATGCGTGCGCCAAGTAATGGTTTCGCCATAATGGCTACACCACCAGGACGTGCCACAATGCCGTCAACGGTGCCATCATAGTCGCTGTCTAACATTGGCCGTCCTTGTTGTCGTTTAAAATGTATTATCATTAGGGTGAAAAGCGCGAAAAGTGCTGTGTAGAAGAAACAAAAAGAAAGATTCTGATTCGGATGCACAAAAGTATATACATAATATGTTTAAGTATGTAGTAAAATATATTTTACAATTGAAAGTTAGTGCAAAATATTTTTTAATAGCTATTACATTAACATTTAAAAAGGAACGGTAATGAAAATCGAGTTACATTTTAGAGAAATGAAAATCAGAAAGCTTAATAAATAGCTTCTATTACTTATTATATAAAAAATTAATTTCATTGTAACATATGTGATGGCATTAAAAATTAATTTCATTAGCAGTAATAAAAGAAATAATACGAAAAATGTATTTCATTTTCATTAAAAAAGTAATGGTACTGAAAATATATTACATTTCTAGAAAAAAAGTAATGGGACTAAATAGTTATTCTATTTTCATTGTAATGCAAAATATGAATTTCATTGTTAATAAAAAAACTATTGATACTAAAAATCAATTATAATTAACTTACCCGCCAATAGATACATAACACCAGTAATTAAAATTGCGCTTATTTGTCGCTGACATACACCGAATGCACCAACTAATGCAGCACTGCCCAGAATTATTAGACATACTAACGAGCATGAAATTGATAAATTTTGCATTCCTAAAAATATATGGAAGAGAAAAAAAAAAAACAAAAATCCGTTTGTTTTGAGAGAAATTAAAAGTTTATTTGGTTGATTTTGATTTGTAACAAACAAAGAAAGAAAAACAATTTAAATTGAAGCAACAATGAAATATTGTTAGGAAAAGTTAAAGTTGTGTTGTTTCGTTAACGTAATTTAAAGCATTCCAAAAATGTAGAAGCAGAAGCATGAACTTTATAGCGCATATTTAGTCATTTTAGACTCAGGTTTAAAGTTAGCAACCCCTATTTGCTGTGTCCAGCATTCATACATATGTCCAAAAACTGTTTCTAACTTTAGACCTGAGTTTATATGAAATGGTGAAAAAATACGAAACTTTAAGGTTTGAGTTTTAGAAATGATCTATGTATTATAATATTATGCACTATGGTTTTATTTTGAAATATTTGTTTTATGAAATTTACATGATAAAATTATGAGTAAAGTAAAAAAAAACGCCAAACCATTTGAGGCTTTTTCGACCTACTCAACACTTTCGACCAATTCAACGCTTATTCAATTGAAAATGGCGAAATGAAAAGGAATTAAGCATACGTTGCACAAATTACCAACTGAAGTCTACCGACAGAATAGATCACAAGAACAAGAAATGCGTAAATCGGGAAAATGTTGGAAAGAATGGAAGGCACAGGATAATGAACGTAAACGATGAAAGAGATTTGTGGACACCATATGCTCCGTGAAGAGATAAAGGACAAAACAGAAAAAAAAAAAAATTTTTTTGCAGGGTAGCGAGGGCAAGATTCTAAAAGAAATTAACCATCCACGTTCAATATCTTCCCCATCTTCTAATTACAATTGTAACGCAAATGTGTCATTTTCTAAGGACCGTATTTCGTTTAATGCTATGCACACTCAACTTACATTTTTATTCAAATACGGTAAAACGATTTTCTAAGCTTCAGATAGAAAACGCGTTGAATAGCGTAATAAATAAGTGTCAAAACGTGAAACAAACCCAAATAAACAGAAATTTTTTTAAACCGACAGAACCAATTTTGGTAGATTTATCATTCCATAAATGACAGGCAATTTGTGGGTAGTAATTTTAAAATAGTAGCAACAACAACTTAAACAAAACAAAACGAACAAGAAATGACAACGTGCTAGTCAAAATATTTAACACGACCATTTTCAAAATTATTGCTTCCGTTGTCACTCTCTAATTAATTGCTAGTTCATCGAAGTGATTGACATCATTTGTGTGCAAGCGATACAACGTTGCCAAGTGAACGCACAAAAGGACATTTGAATAGACGGACGGGATGTACAAGTTGTACTTTTCGTGTTATGTCTCTGCGGAAATTAACAAATTTATTTCGAAACATTAATTTTTAATGTAGGTTCAGCTGAGTTGGGGTTAAGGTTTAGATTGTGTTTTTTCGGTTGAGATGAAAATTGCTTTATCCACTGGGCGTGTGGCGAGGGAATCGAAGTGTGAAGAAACCGAAATGAGAGTAATTATGGTAAAAGGAATGACTTGATAATAATATTTAGAAGCCTAAATATGTATGTACGTATACAAGATAAAATAATGAAAAGTTATTTAATGTAATAAAACTGAGATGATATTTCAAAAAACAACGGCGATTCATTAGCAATTAACAAATGGCAACTTAATACAATGGAGCACTGGAAATGTTAGGGAAGATATTTAAAACAATTTATCAAATAAGCTATTTATGTTATTGCTATATTATCCCGTTGCGCGAGAGCAATATTATTGTTAAGTATTGACGTATTAATAAATGTTTTGAGCTTTCACATTGGTGCGTTGCCGCTAGCGGAAATAAAAAATAAATTTTTTTTCCTTTAAATAAGTAGGTTCTAGTATCTCAGAAAAGTGTCGAAGTGTAAATTTCAATGAACATTGTCTACGATACGCCAATGAAATCGTACAGTTAATAAACGAAAAATATACCCATTTTCTTAAGAACATTTTTCATAGAATATGAGAAATGTTTCTTGCAGGCAATGAATGACACTTCAATGAACTTCATGAAAACGAAGTTTCATAGTGTTTTTTAATAGCATTCATTTATAATTAGCTTTTTTTCTTATCCGTGAAGCCTTACATTTATGAAAATCTAAAAAAATATTTCATAAGCTTTTTTGAAGTTTTCTAAATGATTAAGCAGAATGCATTATATTAATGCACTTTGTTAAGGTATTAAGTCAAAGGCAATACACCTTATATGTAGTTATAAATATGTACATACTTATGTTTATGTAAATGCTAAACAAGATGTAAAAATATATGTAATATGTGAGTAGGGTGTGTTTGTATGAGAAAAACTAACTTTGAAATATCTAAAATAATTAAAAAATCTCTACTAAAAAAGTTAATTAAAGAAAACATGCAGTTTTTTGTTAAAAAAAACTATTTGAAGTTTCGCTGCAACAAGGGGTTAACTAACCATCATTATTTCGAGAAATCGAAGATTTATTTTTTGTTGTTTCAGAAAACTGCTTTATTAGTTCTCAATTGCACTGCAGTGCTGCCCTCTATTGAGAAATATTTTAAACTACAGGACTCAGTTTGAAATCATAATCGCATTTTCATGAACTGTGTAGTTAACCTCTTCTTGTAACCATGGCTTCATTTTTACTTTAACTTACTGGTACAACCTACGTGTATGGAAAGTTTGTGTTGAATTTTTTCAAATACATCTAATAGTATTTATGTTTCTTTATGATACATAAAATAAAAATATTTAAGTTAATAATGTGACGAAATTATATATATGTGGGGCGATTTTATTGGTTTCTTATTTCAAACAGAATTTGCCATTTTGTAGGCAGTCAGTTGATCAGATTGCATAAAATAAACTAGATAAATAGAATTTAGAAATCATTTCTATAAGATATTGATCAGATTGCATCGAATAAAATACTGATAAATAGAATTAGAAATAATTTTCGCTTTGAATTCTTATTTTGGACCATGGTAGTTACCTTATTAATTCAATTGTTTAAAATTGCTATGTTAAACGAACATATTTTATATTAACTATAATTTTCCCGAATAACTTACATTTCCCTTACATGTCTACTTTTAGATTACAGCAAATAATTGAAAACACAAAAAAAAAAAATGTCCGCCGAAAAACAAGAAAGCAAAACAGCAACTGTTGCCGCTGAAGATGCTGCAACAAAAGCAATTGTAGATCAAGAACGTTCTGAAAAAATACTCAAAGCCAAAGAATTGTACAGTCAAGGTTCAAGAAATTTTTTGGTAAAAAGTTATGCAGAATCAGCCGATGAATTAAGTCAGGTCTGTGCGCTCTATGAAGAACTTTATGGCGAATTATCCGATGAATTGGGAATGCCTTACTTGCTGTAAGTGTACTTTTTTTTTGTAATAAAACATAAAACAACTAAAATTATTTTAAACAGGTATGCAAAATCATTGATTGCTTTGGCGTTAGATGAGAACAAAGTCATTGATGTACCAGATGAGGAAGATGATGATGACGACGACGAAGATGATGACGATGAAGAAGAAGTTGCTGCTGATGTTGGCGATGATGAGAAGAAAGTAGCTGGTGCCAAAAATGGTGAGGCCGCTGCAAAGTCAACAAATGGTTCAGCTCAAAAATTAGACGTTAAAGAACTTGAATCATCGAATGCAAAGAAAGCTACAAAAGATGAAGCTGATTCGACAGAAAATAGCGCTGAGAAGAAGTCTTCAGATGATGAGAATAAAGCTAAAAATGATAATGAAAAGACTGATGAAGCAACGGTCACAAGCACAGATAATGTGTCAACCAATGAAGCAGGAAAAAATGTTGCTTCAACTAATGGCAATAGCACGGTGTTGGCAGCTGTAGATGTGGAAAAACCAAGTACATCAAATGGTGGCGATGCTGCCGCTGTTGCTGTCGACGATGATGAGGAAGAAAACGAGGCGGTAGGTGATGAACTACAGTTTTATTGTTTAAATTTTTTTTAACCCTCCGGACTTTGTGATGTATATTATTTTAATGATGTTTTAATCAATTAGAACTCTCAACATTTAACTCATAAGCTTTCCTATCTACGCTAAAACAAATTTCTCATTTGATGGTAAGAAGTTTAAAAGTAAAGTTTATTCCTTTAACTGTTAAGGTTTTTCGTTTTACATGAAAACACTTAAATCATACAAATGTACGGAAGGTTAAATACATAACTATTGTTTACAGCCTGCTTATTTTTTTGGTCTTGTTTGCAATCACATAAGTTTATTCTTATCTTTGTTTCTCTTCCTGCAGTCTACTAGTTTGCAATTGGCATGGGAAATCCTTGAGCTCGCTGCCAAAATCTTCTCACGCCAAGGACTGAGTGGTTTGTCCAATTTGGCTGAGGTTAAAATGGAATTGGCCAACATTGAATTCGAGAATAATATTCTAGACGCGGCACGTGATGACTACGGTAATTTCACAAAATTATTTTTAGAAAATTACTTAATCAATAAAACTTTGTTTTTTTTATTAATCCTTAGAAAAAGCATTGAAAATTTATGGTGAATTGACATCAAATTATCGTCGTGCTATGGCCGAAATACATTACAAAATAGGTCTTACATATCTCATGCAATCGTTGAATAAAGATGGAGCCGAATCCTTGAAACAGGCATGTAATCTCATTGAAGAAGAAATAAGTGAAATCAAAGCAAAGGAAGATGTAACTGAGAAGGATAAGAATAATATACAAGATATGGAGGAGACAAAACAAGAAATTTTGGCAAAAATTATCGAAATTGAAGAAATGCAAGCACAGGTATAGTAATTTACTCAAAAAAAAAAAGAAAACATTTGAAGTGAACTTTATTTTCCCTCATAATTTTACAATTAGCAAATTGCTGACGTGCGCGCTGCTTTGGATAAAGTTATTAAGCCTGTCTTAACGGAAAAAGCTGTTAGTGCTGAACCTTCTTCATTACCATCTTCTACCAAAGCTGCTGATACATCAGCCGCATCCTCCACATCTGTTGCTATAACATCCTCATCAAAACCCACCGATATATCTCATTTAATTAAACGCAAAAAACCAGAAGAGCCACATTCAGAGGCTGAGGCAGCTACAGCATCGCCTGCGAAGCGTCCAGCAGTTTAGAAAAGAATAGTGAAGAAGGAGGGGTGTTGTATATCAGGAAACGCTGTTTAATGTGTAGTATTGCATTCCAACAAAAAATCCCCAATTAAAGAAATACAATCACAGCCAATATAAACTAGAGACACACATTTTTATACGTATATCATTATAGTATTTTAAAATTTGAAAACTGTCTTTATTTTGCTTAAAAAGAAAAATTTTATTTTCACTCTTCACCACCTTCACTTTTTAGTTCATTTTCTATAGCTACTTGTTATTTTTTTAATGCATTTTTGAATAATTTATTTTAAGAGTTTATGAATTACATACATACTATAATTCATGTTGCTTTGCTGTTTCTTAATTGTTTTTTTTTACCTGTAGTTTAAAAGTTTATATTTCTTTAAGGTTACCACTACATACTATGAAGACTTAAATTTAAATTAAATGTTTTATGCAGTTTTCAACCTTAGAGTTTTGAACTATTTATATAATAAAAAATAGGTTACATATGTTTATACTAAACAGAAGGAAAAGAAAACAATAAATAAAATTAAATTTTTTAGTACTTAAACTTAAATCATAAAATTTGGTTCTAATTTATCTAAAGATCTGAAATTTAAATTGTGCTTATTTGTAATGCTAAGTACTAAATTGTGATGGCTATGCTTTCCAAACTCTGACGTGTTGGGAAAAGTATGCTCCCAGATTTGGATTTCACATTTAAGAATTCAAAAAAAATTATAACTTATACAAATTGTTGAAGGGCTAAAGAAGAATTTATTGGTCATGATCGAAAATAACACTTTCGACCGTCAAAATCCTGACGAGATTGAAAAATAATCATACTCCAGATTTGGTTGCATTACTGACATCCCAAATCCGTGGTATTTTTTCTCAAAACTGATGCAACCTTTGCTTGTTACCAAACAAGTCGATTTATTTGATAAAGCCATTGGATTCAGATTGACCGCAATCCTTATAGCAATATTGTTATAAAATTTAAGTGTTCTGGAATTGTCTTGATTTCAGATTGCTAACAAACTGATTGAATAGTTTGGCTATTAGCTTTGTTTCTACTACTACCATGTTGTGCAGAAATAGTATGAAGTTATAGTAGAAAGAAATAGTAGTGTGAGCTATTATGATAATAAATAAATTAAAAAAAAAACAAATTAAAATTTCAACACCCAGGTTGTACCATACGTACTTAAATGTGGCTGCAATGTAGTCTGGGACTCACTATGTTGCCAATCATTGCGTTGCTCCTCGCCTCTTGCATTTTCCATTGAACCGGCCAAATAGTTAACGCATGGCGGTGCACCACGTGGAAATTTTGGATCACGTCGCAATTCTTGCAACTCTTGCGGTGGCAAATCAATGCATAGCGTCCAGATGCCACCATGCATGGGCACTAGAAATACTGAGTCACGTCGAAAGCGATGATCTGCTACAGAATATGAAATGAAACAAAATAAAAACATTTATTACACTTTTAATTGGAATGAAAAATAAAAAGAAATAGCAAACGGTCACTAGTACATAATAAAACAATATTTCGGTTTATGGCATTTTTTCGGACTATTGCAATAGACTCGAAACATCTCTGATTTTTAGTGTTGGATAATGAACCGAGTTAGTAATTAGGTTTTAGGGGACTCAAAAAAAAGTCTTACATCAAATGTACGTATGTAGTATTTTATCAATGTTACTCAGTTTAATATAACCTCTCAGTTTAATATAACCTTCTTTTATTTTGAGTTCATCCTCTGAGCAACATGGCAAATAATTAGCGCTGTCACACATGAGGGAATCTCTTGGAGAGGGATGACGGTGTTAACGTCCCGCGGACCTCAGTAAACTCAGGATGCGTCTGATTCAAAGTGTGCTTGTGAAAATAAACTCGCACTTTAAATGGCAACGTCTTAACCTGGGCTACCAAGTAACCGGAATTGAGGTGGCCTGGCCGGAACTTTATCTTTTTTTAACCAGCAAAAAAAAAGGTCATAAATTTTTTACCAGCTGCAACAAGCAAACGATTCAGGTGAACTTATAATCAGCTCTGTTGAAAAATTGTTCTACTCTTGCCGTTCGAAAAATGGACTACACTGCAACAAAGTCAAACATTCGAATTGACCACCTGTCAGTGAAAGACTCGCCTCGAAAGCTGAGCTAGGAATATGAAGATAATACAAATATATGCCCCAACTCAGACCGCTGATATCACAATGAAAGAAGTGTTTTATAGACAACTAATTGCAATGGGCGAGTTCAAAGCTTGGCATACCATCGGCATTAATAATGAAAACGGCAAACTTCTAATCCAGTTTCAAACCTTATGATTGTAGAATCATTGTTTCAGCACAACCTTATTATAAAAATTCATGGGTTTCATTCAGGGTTGCCAGGTGCCCGTAATGACGCGGCCAGGCCGTTAACTGAATGATAAAGCCGTTGGCCGCGGAGGAGGCCTTTTTATCGAGCTAAAAAAAAGGTCCCAGATATTTTCGATAATTTCGAATGTAGTTTGTCGTAAATGTGTAAACGTGTTAGCGGTAAGGAAAATGAGCAAAAAAAATAATGTTATAAAATTGACCTCATTTTAATAATGATGGGAAAATTAAAATAAATTTTTTTTGAACAGGCCGTTAATTCTTCGAACTTAGCATGGCAACCCTGGTTTCATCTAATCACCGGACAAAGGGCCAGAGATTATTTTTGTACAAAAAGAATCTGGGAAAATAGCTTTCTTGATGTGATAATCAGGAGAAGTGCCAACATTGGCTTTGATCACCACCACTAGCGGTTTCTCTTCGCCCTAGTATACAAAAATTAACTAAATAATTAAAAAGTTCGCCCTATAAAAACTCAAGGATGATTGTATTCAGGAAAACTTCATCGACGAACTTAAAGGCACTCAACGACTTTAATTCTCAGAGCTGAAATGAATCTATGCGGCAAAACATCGTTATTTATAAAAGCTAATGAGACCATACTTCACCACACGGAACGAAAATTCCTGAACGAGCTTACAGAAATATCGTAGAAGCAAAAAAGCTGCGAAACGCGCAAGAGATTAAACGTAAAAAAAGATCGGAGGCTATATCCCATTAAAGAAGTACTTGTAATTGTATCGCAAAATCGCCAGGCATTGCAATTTGCGCCCACAGCTTTCTAGTTTTTAAGTGATGGTATTTGTATAGGGTTACCAGATGACCTGCTTGCAAAAGTAGTACATCTGAAAAACTAAAAAAATTTACATGAAAAAACAAAAAAAAAGGTCCTAATTTTCCTAATTTCAACAAAAAAATATTGTTGAGCAAAAAAAATAGAAAAGGTCGTACCGTTTGGTACTTTATATAACAAATTTTGGCATAATTTTAATATACATAATATTTTTCTTTTAGTTCAAAAGTATTACATTTAATCGGAAAGTAGTGCATTTCAAGTAAAAAGTATAAAAGTATTTCTACAGCATAAAAGTAGTCAATGTACTACCGAATTATGTCAACTGGTAACCCTATATTTGTATTCATTCATGTATTGAAGGCGGGCACGTGATAAATCACTGATTTTTTCTGATGAAACGGCATATGGCGAATACTAACGGCTGGAGGTGGACGTTTGATGTTTTCCGGAAAATACTCTTTCAAACGAATTAGCTTATGAACTGTAATTGTTGAGAACTGTTTTCTTTCTTGATTGGCCAAATTTGGTTGAGTTTGCCATTTAGATTCGATTAAAAAAAAGCTGCAATAGTTTAAATCCAAAAATTCAATTTTCTGAAACTACAGAATTGGGATGTATTGTAAAATGTTGCTTCTTTAGCAGTTTTAAAAATGTTCCCCAGACAACGACCAAAATACCAACAAAAACAAAATTCAAAGTCAACTACAACAAAAACAATTGTAGAAACTGACGACAATCGAAAAAGTAATAAAATTGTCTTCCAAAAGACATTTATACCTACACAGTGGCGGAATATTTCCTCTATCAGAGGAGTATCTACAATAATATAAAAATTCATAAGAAAATTTGGAGCAGGTCAGGAACAAACGTGAGTCGATTTGACATGGAATCCCAAATGAAGACTCATTTCAATTATTTTTTAAGTAAATTAATGAAAAATTATCTATTGTATTTTGTCAAATTGTCTGTTTCAGCTCTACAACATATTTTATACAAAGTTTTTCTAAAACACCGCCCGGGGACATTTCACAACTCTGGACTCTAATTTTCTCAAAAACAAGAAAACGGTAAGCACAGATCACGTAGTTGGCGAAAGTCTGAAAGCATCCGCAGAGTTTACCGCTGAACTTATATGTTCTGTTCTTATCCATATTTCGCAAGAACACATACCGGTATACTCGCTCATAGGAAACTTGGTGAAAATTCCAAAAAATACGACTTAGCGCTATGTTAGAGTTACAGAGACATCATGAAGCTGTTAATCATAAACGAAATCCTTACGGAAATCATTCTCACCAGAGCCCGCGGGGAACTAAAGCTACTTATCGGAAAACAACAGGAAAGTACCCTTCGTATTATCGGGAAATATTCGAGAGAATTGCAGGCACTCGCCGATGATCTTGCTTGATGAATGATTTCAAGTTAATTGTAGGTTATGTTATGTCAGGTTAGGTTTGTTTAAGGATAGAATTTGAAAAAAAGTTGGGGTATATGGGACGTTTCAGGTCAAGTGGATCACCTAAATGGCCAAAAATTGGGTTGACCAATCAAGACGTACGAGGTCTTAAAATGTTCGTTTCATTAAAGGCTTCTAAAAGCCGAGTGGCCCGTTCAGAAATTCAAAATGGCGGATCCAAAATCGATTGTCCAGCAATAAAAGCTTGTAAAAGTAAAAATTTACAACCGATCGAGTCGTTTCTTGGCTCAAATTGTAGTTCCTAAAAAGCTTTCGTGATAGGTTGGCAGAATCCAAGATGGCGGATCCAATTTGGTGGTCAAATATTCAATATGGTGGCCAAATTTTTAAAAGTCAACCGATTTGCACCAAATTTGGTTTACATAGGTATTGGGGGTCACTGATCACGAATCCGAGGTCAGATTTGACAAAATAAAGATGGCCAATCCAAGATGGTGGACGTATTTTTCAAAAATCAACTGATTTGTACCAAATTAGTTATACGGTGATTTTTAGGGTCGCCGATTACGAATCTGAGGATATATTTTAAAAATTCTCAAATTCAAAATGGCAGACGTAGGTATTGTTTAAAAATCAACCGATTAGCACAAAATTTGGTATGCGGGGGTTTCTGAGGTCGCTGAATACAAATCCTCCAAGGTCAGGAACTTAAATTTCAAGACGAGGGTTCCAATATTGAGGAAACTCAATATCCTAATCCACCATATTGGGTCGCCCGTATTGAATTTTAAATGTCTGACTTTGGATTCATATTCAGACCTCGTACGTCTTGTTCGGTCAAGCCAATTTTAAGAACAAATTTTAAGTACAAACTGGTTTTAAACTAAGAGTTTGCATATAACACTTTGTGCCTCGCAAAATGTTCTGTTCTAAACTGTAGCCTAAACGCCTAAACATAAATCCGTCCCTGTCAATACATACATATGCATACGTATTGCTCAGATATCGAATACAACGTTAAATTGATTTCAATCTGATGTGTGGGATGTAGAAAAATGTTGAAAGCGCACTTAAGCTTTTAGGCAGACCCGCGAGCCATAAACTGATTTTGATGTTGCTTTACAGTTGCAAATGTTGTCGATGTCTGTTTTAAGAAATATTTATTTTTTTCTTTGTTATTGTGCAAATTCCCAAAAAGCTATAATATGGGGTATGGAGTACATGTTGTTGGCGCACTTTACCAATTAACTTGATATTTCGAACGTTTACATCTACTGAAAAGAAGAAAAATAACAAGTAATTGAATTCGTTTTGTTATATCCAACTGAAAATAGACAACAGTGATGTTATTGAAAAAATAATAAGATACAAAAGAAGTTGGCAATAAAAATCAAAGTTTTCTTTTATGTGATTTTAATTTATTATTTCGCTCAGACTGCAGGCGTAGGGGAATTTTTTATACCATAGAAACAAAATTCGTGCAATATTTAGTAGCAGTATAAATAAGGTCAAGGTAAATTAATTTATTAAACAGGATGCCAGCGACAAAAAACTCACGTCATCGAGTTCAAAGTTGACGTGAAATAAAGCATTTTGAAAAGGGTTCAGACGGACACTAACAGCTGTATGCTCGTGCTCACCTAAAGGTAAGAAAGAAGATTCTTTGTCTTAAACATCCTGCAGAAAAAATCCAAGCTTCATGTTTTCGATGATGTGATGATCTAACAGAAAATGAGCCCATTTTTGATTGACCTAACCAACTGGTTACTGAATATCCTAAGAAAGTTCTATTCAAGAGAACAAACTCAGCCCGGATCACAATACCGTGAAGGTCTGCCAAAAACCATTTTTCTTGTCGTTCTGACAATCTTTATAAGAAATCAATCGTTCGATCGGGCACTGGTTTTTGAGCATTATAAAAAAGTTCTATTTAGCTTAATAAAATCAGTTTGGAACTCGATGACATGAGTTTTTTATTGTCAGTTATTGGTTATATAACCGCTATCACTTCGTTTAATTATTTCTCACTTTTTCTTTTGTTAGATGAATCAAGGACATAGCGGTAAAACCTAAGAAGTTTCTGGCTCCTGTAACCAGTTTTCTCCAAAATCGACGAGCAAAAAAATTAAATGCTCAGTTTTCAATATCTAAATCGAGAAGTTTTCCAGATATTCGGGGACGCAAAAGAGATCGGCCGAGATAGGAAAGAGAACATTCAGAACATTTGTGACTTCATACAACTAGAACTTCAATAAACAATGGGCGATGGTCGATCTGTCCCAATTTTTAAGTGCAAAAATAAAAACATAGCTGGGCCTAAGACACTTCCATCCGTGATCTGAAATCGACCCTGGTGGTGTCCGAAAACTTTTTTCAACTTTTTCCCATAGATTAGCGTATAAGCAATATTTTTCGGAACAGAGAAATGGGTTCATTCCAGGGCTTATTTTGACCATGCTCCACCGATTGATGCAAAATAATATTTTTCAAAAATTTACTTAAAACAGTCCCTTGCGATGTCCGGACCTATCTGTGGTTATGTCCAAAGTCCATTATCAACCTTTCCGCTACTAAAGCGCTAAGAAAATAGTACTTAAGAAATAACTCATCAAATTGTGAAATCATTGGAGTCAACTTAATCTCGGCACAATTGAAGAGTAATCTAGGATAACAAACTCAAGCGAAGCAGCAAAACAAATATCGGACTCAGCGACCCAAAGTTCATAATAAACTATGTGTTAACAACATACATATCTTATGTATTGACTTACCCTTTCGATCAGGCTTTAATACCGCAACCTTCTCATCCAGCAGCCAATCCAAATGTAGACCTGATCGATTCGTATATCGATCTAAGCTTGAACGATCCCATTGTACGTGCTCCCAGTGATCGGTCATTATAGCAGCGCATAACATGGCTGTTGCACTGGTGGTCATTAGCAGCGTAAAGAAAAGAAATAGAACCGGTGGCGGACCAATGCAACAACTGGAACAACATGCTGAACCGCTGCCACCATCCATTGCGGAATTATTGGACGTTGGACTATCGATATTGGCACCAGCTGCCGCACCGTCAGCACCTTGCAGGTGTTGCGCAAGCTTAGAAGAGCAACTGCTGTTGCGTAGCAAAATACTATTGCTACGTCTCAGGCTTTCAACAGCAGCGGCAGCAGCAGCTGTTGTCGCTGCTGAAGTGGCGGGATCAAAATGAAGCGAACTACCGACCACAGCCGACGGATGCTCATAAATGCTGTTGTGACGACTGGGAGTAAAGTAGTAGCATGTAGTTTGGGTGTTATTCGAAGCAGTGATAGCATCAGCATCAACACCGCTATCCGTTGCAGCGTTTTCGGCTTCGATGCCTATGCTATAGCCAGCGGAATTAAGACCACCATTGCAGTTACCACTTGGATATTCATTGGCGGTTAAATCTTCGTTGCTGGACGAGTAGATGATGGATTGAGCGAATTGATTTGAATAACAATTCTGATTAAAGGTGACGGAGGGTTGATATTGATGTTGCTGCTGATAATGCTGGTGCTGATGTTGGTGATGTGTTGATGATGTTGGCGCTGGCTGTCTATTGCTAACGTATAGAGCTTCGTAATCGTAATGATGTGGATTCCGATAAATGACTGGCCATGAACGAGTTGTTTTCGAATTTTGGCAGTAGGTGGTTGGAACGCGTTTCTCTTGCACTTGCGGTTGCTCTTCCTCAATTGGCTCGTAATTGTTGCTGCAATAAAGTTGAACAATTGGTGAGGTGGCAGCTTCGACTGCGGCAGCGGCGATAGCACACGAAGTGGAACAATGATCGATTGTTGGTGATTCGTTCGTAATTGCTGTCGAAATTATTGCTGTTGTTTGTGTTGTTGCAGCAGCCACATCATCACCATCGCTCGGCACCAATGGTGTCAATTCGGTTGCTTCCTCCTCCCGGCTCGTTTGTGAGTGTATGTTGGTAGTTTTTGTTGTCGTCGTAGCTGTAGATGTTGATGCTGTTGCTTCTGTTATATTGGCGGCGGGGATGTTTTCTTGATCTTCTTGTAGTTGTGGCCGGTGCGCATGCCGTTCAGCAGCCGCTGCAATTGTTATGTCGTCAATTGTTGCTGTTGTTGCTGTTGTCGATGTTGTTGGTGTTACTACACCTGTAGTTGTTGTTGTTGCTGCCGTTGATGGTAATGTTGTTATCGCTGATGTCAATTTCAATGGTGGAAATTGTTTTTGTTTTCTTGTTGCGTTTGTTGCTATCACTATGGTTGTTGTTGGTACTGCGGTCAGTTCATTGAAATCTTCTTCCTCGACCAATGTTGCTCCTGCCGGATAAATGTTGTTAGTCTGTTTATTGCGCAACAGCAAAATGTTGTTATTGGTGTTGCTGTTACTCGTATTGTATTGTTGTTGTTGATGTTGCTGATGCTGCTGCTGCGTATGTTGCTTACTATGTTTATGTTGCTGATGTTGTTGTTGTTGCTGTAAATCATTGTAGTGTCCATCGGCTTTCGGTGACGTTATGCTCACCTCCGGTACACAGCGAGCGGTCACTTTATAGCGGCCGCCGCTGCTTCCGCCACCGACGCCGATGCCAAGGCCGAGGCCTTTCGTTCTCACGAGTCATAAATCTGTGTCGCGTTTTTTCATTTTGTTGTTGCTCATGGTTTTGCCTGTGTTTGTTGTTGTTGTCGTTGTTGTAATGGTGGTGGTTATTGTTGTTATTGTAGGTTCTGTTGATGATGTTTTTGTGTTGTTAGCTGTATCTGTGCTTGATTTTGTTATTGGTGGATGTTGTTGTTGTTGTTGATGTATTTTATTGAATTTAAAAATTTTGGTGTTTTTTGTTTTGATGTTTCAAATAAAAAGCCAAAAACAAATGTTGTAAATTATAAGCGTAAGCAGTGTAGTGTGGTTTGCCTTTTTATCTGCGTTTTTTTTAAAGAAATGTGTTCTGCAAATCTTTCTATTTTTCTCTAT